>OW052076.1:14851980-16140691 GCA_932526445.1 Phragmatobia fuliginosa | reverse complement strand
GAGAACTGAAATTCGAAGATTGAACTAGTTGTCAGTATATTTGAGGGCACTGACTTCCCGATAACGATTGCCATAGATGTTCATGACAACCGGGACCGATGGCTTTACGTGTTCTCCGAGGCACGGACCTGAATCACCGCCAAACTTCCAAACTCCGGGCTTCTATTAGGAATTTCCTAAGAAAAACCCAAAAACACTTTTTGGCCCGACTCGGGATTTGAACCCGAGACCTCTTGATTAGCTAGACTAACCACTATAGCTAGACTATATGTATACCATATTTGACTGCCTCTGATATACTGATATATGTATACCAAATATGTATACCATAAGTATTTTTTCAAGAATGTGTACCTATTAGTGAACCATTATTAGAACATCGGAAGTGTCAGTCCCCCTATTTCTCTCATGGGTATCGGAAAGCCAGTAAACTAAGCAGGACAACAGCACTGCCAAGAGTAGGTTTTAAGTTTTCCTAAACTTGAAAACAACCATGTAGGCAGCATGGCGTGGCATGGTATAGTAGGCCAAAATCTCCTTAGAAAGATTTATAAGCCATTTCCACCTACTGACTAATAGTAACATAGAGTATTGTTATAAATCGGGCAGTTTACGAATTAGAAATGAATTTTTAAACTGTAATAAAAGAAATACAGTCTAAAATACAGAATAGGAATATTGTGATACCAGAAAATTGAAACTCTTTATCAGTGTTTCTCATACAAATCAGCCTATTCTTTCGTATTTATTGTGCAGATAATTAACAACGTCCTTCAGGCTTTTGAACCTTGAAGCTTATTTCGAATGCGTCAACACAATAGACTTTTCAATGATCGTTAAAATATTTATATACATGTATACTAAATACCTGCATACGGTAGTGTTGGCTCCTGACATCAACGCGGAAGCTGGAAGTCTTAAGCTGCCATATTGTTTTAATAGTAAAGTGCTTGTATAAGTTACTAGTTTTTGCCCGCGGCTCCGTTCGCGTCTATGTCGATTATCGCGGTAATAAGTAGCCTATGTCTTTTCTTCTTCTTTCGGGCGCAGCCGCGGGCAATACTAGTTTTTATACAATTTGTATACTATATTATGTATTGTCCGTGTGGTGACGGATTAAGAATACAGAGTGTCACTACCCCTATTCATCCCACGGGTGTCGAAAAAGGCGACTAAGGGATAAACTACGCAAGACAACATCGATGCAAAGAGAAGGAAAACTTGAAACCAACCCTATACCAACCCGTCTGGCCAGCGTGGTATAGTAGGCCAAAACCTCCTTTTTAAGGAGAGGCCTATGTCCAGCAGTGGACTGTTAAAGGCTGTTGATGATGATCAATCAAAAGATGATGAATCAAAAGCAAGGTCCAATTAAATCAAGGTTAATTATACAATTGAATTTAACAATAAAATAATATTAAATCTGTCTAGATCTCATAGTTGCTCGTTATATTTCCTGACCATTCATTACAAGGAACCTTGACTTTTATGTTCAAGAGATGGCTTTCAAGATATAAAATACCAATGCCAGTGCAAATCGCAATATTTATACAAACTCTGGACAAACTGCGAGGATACAGTTGCATTAATATTATAAACTACGGTTATTGTTATAAATCGCGAGTAACGCAGCGGAGCGAGGCTAGCTTTTAAAAAAAATTGCCTAAGTTAGTTACTCCTTAGTTCATCAGCTTACTGCCAATGAAAGACCCGTCAGAATCGATCAAACCGTTCCAGATATTACCAGGAACAAAGTTCAAATAAAAAAATAAAAAAAAGTACCGTATATAGTTTCATATGTATTTAGTAAAACTCTGTTCATTTGATATTACATACAGACATTACAATTTTTAACCGACTTCAAAAAAAAGGAGGAGGTTCTCAATTCATCGGAATCTTTTTTTTTTATGTATGTTCAGCGATAATTTCGTCGTTTATGAACCGATTTCAAAAATTATTTTTGCATTGGAATAGGCGTAGCTTACAGGTGGTCCCATAGTCACCATATCGGGATCTGATGATGGAATCCCAAGGAAATCGAGGGAACTCCTCAAATATCATAGGCACAATTGTTGCGATTTGGGTTCTCGGAATAGATCGGGTTTTTCATTGAAGTCGGTTCCTTTTTGTTAAAATTATACTTATTTGTATAGATGTGAAGAAAACGTCTCTCTGTAATGCTGTTACGCCTAAACCGCTGGAACGATTTAAAAGTATTGATATTGATTAAGTTATTTATTGGATCTTGAAGTACGACATAGGATTATTTTCATTTCGAAACAAGATAATAGAGAAATAGAATAGAAAACAAAAAAAAAACGTTTGCAACTTGTAAGGAAGGGCTGATGTTTAAAATTAGGTAATTCTTGGCAATGTCTAAAATTTCGGCAAGTTTCGAAGGACCATTGGGGAGTGAACTTTAATAGGGTTGGCTGAATGTGAATCGCACCATTAAAGTACTGAGTATCGATAGTTATAAATGTAATTTGTATTATTTTTGACTTATAGTAAAGTTGTAACGTTAGGCGTGAAAACGTAACAGACAACTTTCGCATTTATAATATGAGTAGGGATTATTTTATTTGACCATTCTTACTAATCTTTACTAATACTATACATACGAAAGTAACTCTGTCTGTTTGTGTGTCGCGCTTTCACGCCAAAGCTACTGAACCGATCCAAATAAAATTTGGTACAAAGATAATCTAGAGCCTGAGAAAGGTCATAGGCTACTTTTCACAGCTATAACTGACGGACTGTCGGGCGAAGCCGCGGGCGTTAGCTAGTTATTTAAAATTTAAACAATTGAATTAGTTTCAACTGCGTAGTTGAACTGTACGCCTATAAAAACAAAAGAATTATAGGATCACCAAAATCACAACATGTAACAATCGGATCCTGTCAAGCTAGACAATACTATTTTCACCATTACTCATGGGACGGAACAAATAATTTTTAAAGGTTGTATTGTTTGAGTAAAAGTCTTAGGTTCGAACTTCAGATAAGCGGAGCGTGTAGCGGGACGACATTAGAACGCGATCTAACGAATACCCTCTAAACATAAATCTTAGTACAATCTATGCTTTCTGACAGCATACAGAGCCACATATCATTTTTGTATAATATATGTATCATAACTGTCTTTTTTAATCACATGATTTACGTAAAGTACAGACCCGGATCTGTGGTGTGCCTTGGAAGAAGCCTCTGTCCGGCAGTGAACTGCAACGAGCTGATGATGTTGATGATAATGATGAACCCTGTGATACATATTATTGTATTACATTTTATATCCTCTATGACATCATATTGTGTTTTTATATTGTCCGTCAGTATAACTACAAATAAATAAAAAGATTTCGATCTCCAGTACTTTGTACCTTATTTAATTAGTTTTTAGGCTCAAATTGATTTGGACATGATGAGCTCATCTGCCCTCTGAGATAAATATAATAGTCTTTATTAGTCATCATCATTGCTTAGTCCGCTTAGTCACTTAAATCAGTTATTGTTTTGTTATTTATCTACTACTCATAGACAATCTTCACTAAGCCTTACTTCACACGGCCTTCACTAAGCCTTACTCTGCTGTGACTACTATTGTTAGATCAAGAGTTTTAACAAAATCTGTTCTCCTTTTTAAAACTGCTTAAAAGAAACTAAATCTTTAATGCCATAACTTTAAACTACAAGGACACAACGGCGGACTTATTGTCTAAAGCATTCTCTTCCAGCCTCTCAGAACAATGCAAATCTAAAAATGTGATACCTAAGTGCAATAAGATATTAAAATTACGTTTTTAGCCTTCATATTTACATAAATATTTAGCTTTGCAAAACACTTCTACCGCTCACCGCTCCGCTCTACTCTCCGCTGATCCATATTCACTATATAATTACATGAGAAAATGCCCTAGTTTATTATTATCACAGTTGATCGTAGTATGGTTCAGAAGTTCACATAAGCTGACAGCACCGAAGCAGGTCGCTGATTCTTGACAATGACTTTCGACAACCCTATTTCCATGAAGTTTCTAATGTCAAAATGTATCTTCACACTGTAATTAAACTTACGTATTGTTAAGATTTGAGATGAGAGACAAGAATATTTTTAAGTGTTTTAATGTGTTGGCAGGTTGGAATACTTATAAGTAAGGCATTTGTTGAATATTACTGTTTTATCTTTTTTTTTGTGTTCACGAAATGGAAAATCAATTCGGATTGACTGGCGGTTGTGAGTATGTCATGCTCGCTCAAAAGTCCTGCTGGCGGTGGCGTGTGTAGCGGGTCGTTCGGCTCCCTACGATATGATTGAACTGGACGATGGCTGGTGCATGGATCATGCTCGTGATACGGGTGCCGCCAGTCGGGGCTGGTCATCTCACAACTTCTATTTATTGTTTAATTGTTTTTGGACACTACATGTGTAAATATCAGAATTGTTACATTGTCCTCACATTTAATAAAATGCCTTAAACAATGTAACCAAAAATTGTAAAAACAATGTTGGAAAAGAGTGTCCATGGAGTTTCTTGTCTGTTCTTCTCCATAGGATCTACGAATTGGAACAGACGATTAGCTTCACGACTGACTACTGACTGACTACTTGACGTTTCAAAAGTGCCGTTGTATGGTTTATTTGAAATAAAATGGTTTGATTTGATTTGATTTGATTTGATCTCCAGCTCCTCGAAACATAGGAGTATAATATATAATTCTTCTGTGAGTGTGTATGTCACTGAACTTCTCTCAAACGACTGGACCGATTTTGATGAAATTTTTTGTGTGTGTTCAAGGGGATCTGGGAATGGTTTAGATTCGCAATTGGACCCGGTAGGTGGCGCTGCGATCAAGTTCTGGAATTTTAAAGTTGGGCGGTACGAAGTTCGCTGGGTCAACTAGTAGGAGTATAATATAGTGTTTCTAATAAAAACCCTCCAATGTCTGACCTCTGACACCTTGACATATCTTCTTGTAAATTGAGGTTTGACATATCTTCTTGTAAACTTCAAAAGTAATATATATTGCTGCGTCATACTACATACACAACGCTATTTAAAACCAAAGACAATAATACTTTGGTCTTTGAATAAGGTAAACTATCTGAAGTTAAAAAAACCGGCCAAGTGCGAGTCGGATTCGCGCGTGAAGAATTCCGTGCAGAAAAACAGCAAAAAAATCACGTCTGTTGATGGGAGCCCTCTTAAATATTTATTTTATTCTTTTTTAGTATTTATTGTTAAAACAGCAACAGAAATACTCAATCTATAAAAAATCAACTCTCTATCTCTCACGGTTGATAAGAAACAGCCTCATGAAAGACGGGACGGACAGCGAAATCTTAGTAAATCTGATTTTAGTAAAACAGTCTGGGTATGAAACCCTAAAATCACCGGTTGAAAGCTAACCAGTAATGATGATTATCTCATGAAGATAAATATAATCATTAATAAGACCACTTAAGCTTTTAAAGTCACAAAACAAAGAGAACTTCATACAGCACTCGACAAAAAGTCGCTTTCTAAACCAATCGTAAAAGAGCTTTTTATAGCTTGTCGTTATTATGATCAGTACAGGGCATACTGGTTTATTGATCAAGGCTAAAGTCGTGGTAATGACATCGAAATCATTACGTATATTTTTTGTATTGAAAATATATAAATTAGGTCAATTTTATACAAGTTTCTACTTGAATTTCAAACTACAAGGTCGATCCTTAAGATTGAAATTACTTCACGTGTGATTTCTGCCTCGGTGGCTTAGTGGTAGCGTATGCGACTGCTGTGCTTAAAGACTCGGGTTCGATTCCCGGGTCGAACCAAATGTTTGTGTAATCCGCAAAGTTTGGGTGTTTTCTACGTATAATATGTATGTATTTAAATAAAAAAAAGTATGTTTATGTATTTATATTAGTTGTCTAGTACCCATAATATAAGCTCTGCTTAGTTTGGGACTAGATGGCGTTGTGTGTAAGATGTCTAAAATATTTATTTTATAATATTATTATTATAATACAACCAAATCATTAAAACCTGCCGTAAGCTATATTCTTTATTTAACAACTTAGGATGTTCGTGTATTTTCTTGTTCGACTTATTTTATATTTGCCTTGGGGCTCGGTTCGATTGCCGGATCAGAAAAATAATATTTGTTTCAGAGTTTGAGTGTTTGTATGTATAATATATATATCGGCGCAACACAACATTCAACGAACTACGTCATCGCTGCACGTGTTCTAACTGACGTAAACAACACTCAACGGTCGACCGCCCCACTACAATGCCTATAAAAAGCCGCCCGCTGCAGCGGAGCGAGGATTCGTTTGTCTGCGCTCGGACAGCAAACACCTAACTTATTGTGAAATATTCGAAGCTGTGTAATCAATACTAATTAAAAGTGAATTCTGGTTGAAGTGAAGTTTATTTTAAGTTATTTCTGAAAATGGAATACTCCAATAATAATAATAGTAATGACGTCACTGTCTTTAAAAACATCACGGGGCACACCGCCTCGTCATATATGTTTTAACAAAAAAAAGTATGTTTATGTATTTATATTAGATGTCTAGTATCCATAATACAAGCTCAGCTTAGTTTGGGACTAGATGATGATGGAAAAAAGAAACTAGCAAGTAAATATGACCCGGTTACTTTTTACTGCAAACCGTCTTTTTTCTACCAAAAAGTGATAACACCCATATAGACTCACTTTCTGTATCATTTACTGCGACAACGCACTCTCACTCTTCAAACTGGGTTAAATAAACTTTAATTGTTTATTTATATACGTATTTGTCACTTTTAATCCCAATAAAAAAATATTTTAAAGTGGTAATTGTAGCCTCAGCGAGGGAAGATGATTTAGTGATAAGTGGCGAATAGTTTTGTTTGGAGACGTTTGCTCCACAAAAATAGTACATTGTTCACCGAGGGAGGAAAGGGACCGATTACTAGCGAGGGAGCAGCTTGGGGCCCGAAGGCGCAGCATAGGGCCACAATACTCCCGAGGTAGGAATGGGACTTTCACCCGAATGTACACATTGCTTTAGACTACACCTGTGAGGAACATTTAAAGTATTTTTAAAATAAAATCAAAACGTAAGACACCATGTAAGTCACAATTTAGCTTAGAATTTGACCAATATTTCGCGCTTCTTTTGTTTTTTTTTTATTCTTCACAAAAGGATGTCAGTGGCACGGAGATTCCATATTTAAATTATATGAAATCTCCTTGGGCAGGCGCGCGCCATAGATAAGATAACACATGAGAAATGAAAATTGATACAACTTTCTCTCCCGCTAAAACACGTTAGAAATGGATTTTCATACATTTTTTCCTCCCGCTTATTCAGATGAAGGAAAAGACTAACGTTCTCTTTTCATTTTCAGGGAATATTGACTACTGTTCCGATCAGGTGTAGCATAAAAGAACATTTCTATAGCAGTAATGGATCAATAACTAAAAAGAAGCTCTTATTTTCTCAATCATTATTCTTTTGATGGGAATCGGAATCTATCCAAAACTGAACGGTTCCTCGGACTTAAGATGCCGCCTCCATGACTGATTCGGTGACTGCTGATCAAAAGGTTCGATTCCTGGGTCGGACCAAATATTTGTGTGATCCACAAATATTTATTTCGGAATCTGGGTGTTTTCTGTGTATAATATGTATGTTTATGTACATATTTTATATCAGTTGTTTAGTAATAATAATACAAGCTCTGTTTAGTTTGAGACTAGATGGCATTGTGTGTAAGATGTCCGAAATATTTATTAATTTAGATAGCTCCAGTTATTCGGTGTTCTGGTTCGAACTCTGATTCCTTTTTTAACTCTTCTTTTGCTCCTTTTTAAGGAGATGCCTAAGTTTACAGAAAAATAAAGACTTTTTGTTGATTCATACCCGTATATTTACACATTTTCTTACAAAACATTCTGAACAATTTCCATGAAGTATTTATACAATTGCAATAAGAACAAGTATGTGCATTATGACGTCTTTTACCTTTTGTCTATGCCTGTATGTTCAGGTTCAGCATATGTGGAGAAATGACGTCCAATAAATTATCTTTATATTGTTCTAAAATGTTTTATTGTAGCGTGTTTAAAGCAATATTTATTACTAGTGGCAAATATGTTTCTTTTCTTTCATATGTGCCTATTAAAATGACTTTGCCTGATTAAAAGCTTAAGCAGATTAAGAGTTTGAGATGATTCTGCATCTTTGAGCCTGCAAACTTGCACTACCAAAAAAAAATCTTAATAATAAATATAAATGAGTTCTTTTTATTATTTTTTTCGTCTTAGTTAAATCATGACTAAAGAAAAAAAGTATAAAAGCAACTGTGGTACCCGCTTATCCGTGTCTGGCATATTCTGTTTGAAAAAATAAATGAATACTATCATTGATGTGTATTAGATTAAATCGTTTAGCAGAAAATTTAAATTTTCAGAAACTTTACTGAACAATGTACATACACAAGAAAATGTAATTGAATATTTTTATTACACGATTCTGCCTTCGTGTATGTTGAATATTGCGAGAAAGAGTAACATATGTCCTTAATCAGGAGTCCTAGTCTCTCCATGCTCAATTTCATAGTAATAAATGCTTTACCCGTAAAAACGTAACAAACAGAGATAGTTACTTTCGAATTCATAATATAAGTATATATAAAGAACATATGCACAGGATTAAGCTTATAACGTAAGGCCTTAACTCTCTCCCGAGGGACCCGCACCCAACAGTGGGACGCTTTTATCTAGTTCGTTAATACTTATTTATACATTTTCTTGTTTTAAATGTTTTTTTTTTTGGAATTTATTGACCTGGTAACTAAGACCTTTAAGTCAAGTCTTATTTTATTTAAACAAACATATAGTCTGGCCACGCTAACTTTTTTAATAATAAAATTATTCAAAAAAAAAAGTAAATATTAGAACAACTTTTGATTTTGCTGTGCCTTTCACATCACAGCATTTTTGTTAAAATGTTGTCAATAAAAAACGATTTCAACAGCTTTTAAATGAATATTAAAGATACCTTTTACAACGAATCATTGAGGCAGGGGTAATATTAAGAATCCGACAAAAGTTACTAAACAAATGCTTACAATTATTACCATTCTTCATATACTATCTTACATCGTTTTATATTAATCAAATATTTCCCATCTAGAGGTACAATTAATGCATTACGTACCTAAAAGCGTAAGCTATGCTTTCTAATGTCACTGAGCACCATAGACAATGGATGGAAAACAAAGTTACGGAACTCCTTAGTGATTCTTCCGCCACGGAAATGCAAACTTTTTTGTTAATTCTCTTCATTTCAATTAAAGTGTTGAGTGCGATTAATTAAAAACAATGTTAGAAATATATGGGAAAAACTTTCTAGGCCGTTTCAACGGTAATGGATTATCGTTAAGACTGCTTGAAGGAGATTTTGGAGAGTTCTTATTGTGTCTGTAATTGAAAAAGGAATTATTGTCTACAAAATAACACGGTTAATTACTACCATTTATATATTTCTACCATGCTCCTCTTCATTTTTTCTACTCTGTCCTACCATGAACGTCTGACTTCAAACTATGCAGAATGTGTACAGGGTTACTAGATTGCTGATGAACATATTTATATTTTGCTAATTACATGCATATTATAGACAACTTAAATCAATAAATTTATCAAAGTGCGTGTCGTACAATTTATTTCTACTCAGTGAAAATCGAATCATCCAGATTATTGATAAGTCCATCAAATGATCAATTAATAGAAAAAAACTTTTTTTTTTAAAGTACCTACAACTAATTAATTTCTATTCTCCTTTTTACAGGAACTGGAGCAAGAGAAACACTTGCTGCGGAGGCGACTTGACACCACACAAGGAGAATACGAGGCCAGGCTGCTGGAGCTGCAGAATGACATCAAGGAGCTCACCTCCAAGATCGGTACCAGAGATACCAACGTTAAACAGGTTTGTTAAATACCTACTACCTTCTATATAACTGCTGTTTACCGCCTGTTCTTCACAAAGAAACTCCAAAACCGCAAATAAGAGTACTGTCATTCATTTCATACATACCTTACCATACTTTTTTTTCCTGTGTGAAGATCTTTCGGATACCAGCTGGTGGTTATGTCGGAATGTCGGACATTAACCGATTAAAAACCGCACTCCATCTCGAGGAAAGCCCTGGGACCATCTACGATCGTATTTCGTTGATGATTGTGAGACCGGAGGCCTAATAATGCCGAAGCATCTCACTAACTCACCATAGTGTGGGTCACCATGCTGAATTGCTTACATACCCATGCTTTCCATCGGGTAGGAAAGAGTCACTTTGGTAGGCTACAAATAAAAAGAAATTAGAGTTTTATAAATAACCTTTTTGTAACAAGCGTAAAGTTTCGTACAAGGCGAGGTGTCACTGATAGCGTAGATGATTATTTGATGAGTCCCTACATTTTAGATATTAAATATTTCTTGATCCCTCTTGATCAGAAGCCGCATGCGCTAACCACTAGACCAACAAGGCAGTATTGCAATATTCATTTACATAATACGTTAAGTAACAGATACAATGAATTATAAATTCACGTCACTAAACACAGCCTTCAAGAAGTAACTGCCGTCTACTTGTAGGGCAACACCGATTGAATAATTAGTCTTAAATGAGTATTAATTAGACTACAACACATGTTTCAGACGTCCCTTCGTTACTTCGAATACACAAATACCTACACTGGTTTACCTAATATTAAGTATTAGGCAAGAACAAACGAGTATAGAATAGCAATATTACCTTACCTAATACGTATCAACGGGTATTTTATATATGTCATCGTAGTATTTACTACGTGAAGTGAGTTTAAAGATTTGAAAACTAGTTTAGTAAACAATAGATAGAAAATCATGCGTATCAGGTACATATTTAATCGTTGTGACAAAATTATTTGTTTTCATGAATCTTTACCCCTTTTTAATATTGAAGCCTGTGTCTCTTCTTCCTAGCCGTATTCCCAATATTATTTGGGGTCGGCTATTAGTTCAACCGGTTTTACTGAATTTCAGTTTTTCCACGGAGCGACTGGCATCGGACCTCCGTAACCCTAAGGGAGAACTGAAATTCGAAGTTTGAACTAGTTGTCAGTAAAATTAACTGTCACACTAAAATTAACTTTAATATGAACTAAGAAATAAGTAAACTTCGAACACTTGCGTTAATGTCGAACACATTAGATGTAATGGACATGTTGCAACTTGAACGTTGTTTTATTATATGTCAATTTGTCATTGCCATAGTAAAAAACTTGTCATTGGAAACTAATGAAATCTAAGTTATTTTAAATGGATTAGCGCACGAGGTCTCTTCATAATATACAAAATAATTATGTTGCCATGTAACAAAGGTTCAAGACACAAGTCTTCTGGTCTAATGGCAATGATGATTACTTCTTAGATCTAAACCAGAGTTCATGGATTCAATTCTTATTCAGAAGAATCTTCGTTAATTTATTCGTACTTTAAAACAACGTAGATTCTCTGCTACATATCGATTAAAAAAAAATACTTGCTTAAAAAAATCGATTCCTCGATAAATCGATGTCACATCGCCGTCCCTAAGCCGGGGTGTGGCTTAGCTCTAAACTAAACCAAAACTATCTAAACAGTGAAATCATAAATCGATCTAAGCCTAAAGATAATCACGAGACTGCAACAAATTCAAAACAAAACTTTCAATTATCAGTAACCAAATACGTCATTGTTGTATTGTAACCAGAAAATGGCGGATTAAACAATAAGAGATCGCCTTGACCCTACATTTGGCGCAACTCTTTGTGTCCAAACTGTGTTTAGATGTGATTAACATTGAAAATATACATTAACGCTAAACCATGTGCTATTCGGGCAAGGTTGGGGTGTGGTAACAGTGACAGCGGACGTAAAAATACTTAAAAATGTACTGTTTATTATATAGTATCTAGTTTTTGTCTTAATTATGTACGTATTGAATCTCTCGTATGAGGCAGGTATTATTTAAAATATTTTGATTTCATTTCCGTTATTTGAAAAAACATTAATAAAATCCTCAATCTGATAAATTGATACATATCTGTGTTCAATTTTAAAATGTATGAGAAATTATTGTCAGTCTGCAAAGGTATGACTTGTGTATCAAATAGTGTTAAAATGACTGACATTGATAGAGTTTAAATTACGTGTAATAAATGGAACTTTTTTTTTAAACCAATATTATTTTCAGTTCTAAACTGAGTCCTGTACACCAAGGCCTCACTATTTTTATAGATATTTAATTACATTTGTAGTTAACTGAAAGAGACCAAATGAAAATCTATGTACTGCCGTTTTATCTCAAGTATATATTTATTAGACTGCCTTGTTGGTCTAGTGGTTAGCGTATGCGGCTGTTGATAAAGAGGTCTCGGGTTCGATTCCCGAGTCGGACCAAATGTTTGTGTGATCCGCAAACATCTGTTTCGGAGTTGGGTGTTTTCTATGTATGTTAGGTATGTATTTATGAAAAAAAAGTATGTTGTAATTCACTCAGTTGTCTAGTACCTAGTTTTAGTTGTTTAAATAATTTGTCTAGTAGTGCTTAGTTTGGGACTAAATGGCGTTGTGTGTAAGATATCCGAAAAAAAATATGTCTCATATGTAGGGACTCTCCAAATAATCATCTACGCTATCAGTGACACCTCGCCTTGTACGAAACCTTACGCTTGTTACAAAAAGGTATTAAGATTAGAGTGCCGATCCTAATCCTATAAAATAAGGGGCCAGTAAATTTTAATCATTCAATAGCATTTTACTGAGTAAGGCTACCAGCGGCCCAAGCTAACCTGTGAGGCCTATTAATGGGTTGTTACATTGACTCTTAAAATATGCCTGCTACACACATAAATAGGTCGTTTTATCCTCAATTAATCTATACAGACCGATTTATGCACATTTATCGAACTTGTGTATGAGAAATATTTGCAGATTACCATTGATCACTGATCAATAAATCTACACCAATCTCTATGCACAGATTAATCAAAACGATTTATCGTTACCTGTGTAGCAGGGATTAGTGGCGTCTATGGATGTGGGTTATCGCTTACCATAAAACCTTATCGTTTATTTCGTATATTTTCAACTTTTTAGTCCAAGTTATGCATTTTAAACCTAAAATTAATATTTATTACACAAGAAAATGAGAATATAAGCATTAGAATTCACTAAAAAAAACTAGAAATATGTTTAATAAATTTTGTATAAGACTGGATACAAAAAATATACATTAAAACGTTTCCTTATATAAAAAAACAAACTCATAAACCACCCGGTAACGGTTTGGTGAATATCAGTGAATATTATTTAAAAACTTTTGGAAACGAGAACTCATGTTGATCTTGTTACTAGAACAAGTTTAGACATAGGGCTTGATAAGGCATGGCTTCCATTCGTCGAGGACATCAAACCTTTCCGGGTCGGGTAGGGTCAAAGGTAGGGCCGGGTCCTCCTAGAACAGGACGCTAGAGGTCGGCTGTCGCTGTCGGGGTAGTTTTTAGTGGTAACATCACCTACTCTTTTTGACTGCCTTGTTGGTCGAGTAGTTAGCGTATGCGACTGCTGATCAGAGGTCTCGGGTTCGATTCCCGGGTCAGACCAAACATTTGTGTAATCCACAAATAATTGTTTTGGAGTTCGGGTGTTTTTCTATGTATAATATGTATGTATTTACAAAAAAAAGCATGTTTTTGTATTTATATCAGTTGTCTAGTACCTACAATACAAGCTGTGCTTAGTTTGGATCTAGATATTGTGTGTAAGATGTCCGAAATATTTATTTATTTATTTACTCCTGACTTTCCCAAAGGGCCGGATATCCTAAGGGATTTTCTACCAAAAAATGGCCATGTTGAGACATGAGATAATTTTTTCATACACAAGTATCTATTCATAATCATTTCAACAGTCTTTTACAGATGACTGCTGGACATGGAAAGAGGCTTTGACCTACTATATCACACTGTACAGGCGGGTTTTTTCTATGGCCTACTTAAAATTAAGTAAATAACATACAATATATTACTTTCAACTCGGTTTATACTGGCGGGTGGTTAGCGAGCTCAAATTACGTGACCCTACCTGCTCGTATTTCTTATTACCTACTTTACGTAATCCATCTTTACGTTTAAGCAATATTTTCTGCCACTTGATTCCCATATGGCCTGAGTTTCCCTTGGAATATATTCTCAATTTTCGGGCATTTCAAAATTGTTGTTGTAAAAAAAGTGTTGCAAACATAACTTGAACGAACCAAATTATTAAATTATTTTTTTCGTCTGTCTGACATACAACATCATCTAGTCCCAACTAAGCAGAGTTTGTAGTATAGGTACTAGACAACTTATATAAATATATGTATGTATATATATACTTTTTTGTAAATCCATATTATTTACACATTTTCATACATAAAACATCCAAACTCCGAAACAAATATTCGCAGATCATACAAATATTTGGTCTGACAATTGGATCGAACTCGAAACATCAAAGCAGTCGCTTATTCTACCGCAGCACCACCGAAGCATTAATTTTTTTTATAACTTGATAAATTTCAATAATAACTTCTACTTGACATTCTAAGATATTTGTATGAACGTATGTATGTAAGGTTATTTATATAATCACTACATTTTAAATATATACTGAAACATCGTCTGCTAGGATTGCCGATTCTTGATTGGTTACTTAGCCTTGGCTGCAAACGTTCTAATTGGATTAACCTTGCTTTCTTTCATCGGCTTGACACGTTTATTCAGCATTTTATAACCCCAGCGTACAGAATAAAACTTATTTGTCGTTCGTAGACTGTTTGCGATGATTCAGCGAGCGAAACCAAATGGAAATAGCTTGTAATTGTTGATTACAAATCAAACTATTTGCGAGATGCATGATTGCATTTTGATATATTTTCGTACAATCATTCACACAAAAATAAAAAGCGTGTACACAATTTCGATCTATGATTCTACTGTTCTTGATAGGATTTTTTAGAAGATTATTATTATTTAATACAAAAGCAGCTTAAAGCTGATGCGTGTATATCATTACACTTGTGTTTTTAAATGTTTGTCACGTCTGTTCACAATTGGGGCACTAATTACGGGTTCTGGTAAAGAGTTCTACATTCGCACCACACGGTTTGGTAAGAAATGGTTTCGGGGATTGCTAGCGCACCGAAGTTTGTTAAGCTTCATGGAGTGACCTCTCAATTGAGTGTTCGTGTTCACTGTGAACATGGACTCAATATCTCTCACGTTATAATGATGGTTGAGGATTTTGTAGGTTTCTATAAGGTCTCCTCTGATTCTTCTATATACACTTAACAGTATATAAAGCACCATCTGTACATAAATAGAACCTGCTAAAAGCTCTGTGTATCACAAACGTATACAGAGATAGTAACCTTAACTAAAGCTATGCTATCAATGTGAAAAAACCCTAGAATACAGAAAAAATAAAAATAAACTTATCGAAAAGAAACAAAACTTTTCTAAAGAAGAATTTGTAGATGAAAAGTTTGATCAATGAAAAGGTCCGATATCTAGTCATCCCTTTCTAACTCACATGTCGGTTATTACAGTAAAGAATAGCTTCTATCCTTCTTCAAAAATCGGAGTACCTCCTTCATTAAAATTGGTATAACGGTTTAGTCGCAAAAGCTTATACGTCAAAGTTACTTTCGAATTGATGATATTAATATGTATCAGAATTTCCAGGAACCTAATTTTATCTGTATTACTTTCATTCCAAAAGCATGAATATTTTTATGAGGCATATATTGATCGTGATAAAGGCATACACAGTCTGATTCATTATAGTCAAGGGCATTGTGACATTATTGTATGAATTACGTAAGTGGCCGAATTCAACGTCATCGCCTACACCCTAGAGCTTTCAGGGACAATTAGCGGCACGCCCTGTCTTTCCTAGAAGCACTTACATTATGAGTTGTGCGTTATTTGTTAATTTAATTGATCTATGTGTAATTATAGAAACGATATCCATTTTGCTTTTATACTTTAGTTACTTTCAGATGTACTCCTACCCAATTTCTGGCCTAGTCAGTCTAAACGTAGACCAGCCAACTACGCAGGGGATTTTATAGTACACAAGTGTGTGAGCATACATAGGTGCACTCTCTCACAGTCCCACGAAAAGGTTTCCCAACAGTATCTGAAACAGATCATGAACAAAATCGATATAACGGCCTAATTCTATGTGTATGTGTTTCTAAATACATACACTCCTACGATTCGTAGCGTGATATCACATTATGTACAACCTTTTTCAGTAAACCCTCCTTCCAAAGCAAAAAGATTTAATCAAAATGGAGCGACAGTTACTGAGATCAAAACTTTTAAAGAAAAAAAATCCTTTTAACTTTATTACGTGGATTGGCATTCCGTGATACGAAGGTCACGTCCAGCAATCGGTCCCGGTTGTTATCATAAGATAACAGTCGTGAAGTTTACTTGGAGGCCTTCGGGCGGCTTAAAAACATCCAACGGCAACATTACATAGCTTCAACGTGTTGTACTAGTTCCCAACCCGCACTCGGCCAGCGTAGGGACAGATGACCTTAAGCCTCCCCTTAGTGGACAACCGAGCCTAGCACTGGGACGTTATGGGTTGTCAATGATGATGATGATATGGATTGGCATAGGTCATAGAGAAATGAAACATTAAGTAATAACCTCAACATAAATACAAAATTGTCACACCATCCTCCTCCTCTAAATTCTAAAATACATTCGTAATCATCAAAGTGTATCCATGGCATTGAATCTAATACCATCAACCTTCAACACCTTCCTGCCAGGATGGCCAGGTCTTCCGTCCAACGTATCCAATTATGAATATGTGATCAGCCATCCGATGAAAATTGGGTAATGGAAAAACACTACGATGTACAAATCTTTTGTTTAGATATGAACTTTAACATAGTCATACAGTGTATATTACTATAGCTTTTGAACGCGGCTCCGCCCGCGTGTATCTCGGTTATGTCATTTTTTTATTTTTCGTAATACGAAGTCATGTTTATCGAAGGGAGACACTAAACTGCAAATTTACTACTGATCCTGCATCGCGTTATAAAAATTCTCGCGCTTATACATCACCTCGCATGGTTAGAGGATTCAGTCTTTGTGTTGAATGAATTATTCACCACCTTGTATGGTTAGAAGATCCAGCCTTTGTGTTGAAAAAATATAACTTCAATTCTGCCATGAACCGTTTTCTTCTTACATTCTTCTTATCATCCTTATTCGCTGACAAAATATGTTTCAGCCCCAAAAGGCCTCTTAACGGTTACTTCTCTAATGACGACATCGGAACTAACATTTTCCTTGACCTCGGAAGCATGAAGACGATCCACTCAAACAACCCGAAATACTTACTCATCCATGGCATGTCAACGTAGATTTACTCTACTTCCTAGTTTTGGGTATTTGGAGAAATGTTCTTGAAGATCTTGAAAATCAGTTTGCATGTTGCGGGAAAAATTAGCTTAGATTTTTAGTACTGAATTGCGTGACCGAAACTAGTCAAATGGCTACCACAGTCTACTAGGTGCCTATGGGACTTTTATAAAGAATATATATGAATCCATAGTATTAAGTCCGATTTCAGAAAACCATCATGTAGTCTTTAAGATCAGCCCCATCCAAGACAAACTCAGCGAAGCATGTCTCAGATGGTATGGCCAAGTAATGAGAAGATCTAAAGAGCACATCAGTAGACAAGTTCTGGTTATGAACACTGACCCGAAGAAGCACGATAGATCCCCCAAACTTGAATTCCCATCATTAACAAAGAACTAAAAAAAGACCAAAATCTCGACGACCCAGAATAAAAGTATCTGGCGAAAAATGACTAGAAGAGCAGACCCCAATTTAAAGGGGACAAAGCTTGGTAAACAGAGATCATGTAGGTGGCTATCGACATCCTGTTTTGAGAATTGTTACAATTACAAATAAGACTGTAATATGTATCTTTGAGTCTCATGATGCGGTCGGAAAGTAAAGAAGATTATTATTTATACTTCTCGATATAATAAGACAAAGGTTGTTGACATATTTTAATTTGCTTTGAATTATTCAGTGACACCAACCCTTTGTATTGATCTGTAATTGTAAATACAGTTATAAAGCCATATGTTGTTTGATCTTTAGGTGCTAAGACTTATTTAGAATGCTCATATCATTTCTACAAACAGAAATTAACTTGTGAAAGAAGGCTAAATGCTCTCAAAGATTATCAAAGAGCATGACATGTTCCAGAGCATATGACCCGTCTTGACCGAAGATCAAAACCGACTGAAATTCAAATCAATTGTTTTGTTCAATTCAATTTTTTTTTTTCATTACTTTTTACTGACTGAGTGTGAAATTGAAGGCCCTCATGTAAACCTAATCTGGGGGACACTCAAAAATCACCACTTCGTATAACTTCTTGGTTTTGTTAGAATTGACTTAGGCAAGCTAAATTAAAGTCGGTCACTTATTTCATTACATAAGCAATTAATGGTATCCATGTCTAAAGGATTAGGATCTTCTATGCCATGCAAGAGTACAACCATAACAGGTAAAGCCAGTTTAACTGCAAGAGACAATGTTGTAAGCGCGTCACGCCTTTTGACGTCCTTCTAAAATCTCTGGGCAAAAACTGTTTCGCAAATTGTTTTCATGACATAATGGCCTTTCAGTTTGATGGTAAAGAGTCCAGTTTAGTGTGGCAATATTATCTGGTGGAGCTACACTTATTAGGGTGATTATCCACGGTTAATGCTCAGAACAATGTAGTTTGGTATATAGTTAGATATTTGATTGCGGTATCGGTAAATGTGTGCTTTTAGTAGTTAGTTCCGGTTGCTGAATTAACTAGGCATCTGTGATCTGTATTTGCATTGACATAAAGTTACATCACTCATGATGACAATAATTTAGAATATAGATGCTATAAAAGACTCGTTTGAGACGTTGGTTCACCCTACTTTTGGCTGCGGTTGTAGTGACTCGGTACATTTAGAACGTATTTTAAATTGTGAACTCTGGGAATCCTGATATACCTTTGGAGGTTCCGTCTCTCAGACCTTTCTAACCCTTTTTTTCTGTGCGAAAATCGCCCCGTAAAACCACCAATTGATGGCTATATCGGATTCGAACCCACTAAAGCCGCACGGTTCGATACTATACTATCATAATATACTATAAGCTGAGGAAATAGGGATACCCTCGAAAGGAAGCCCCTGTATCCTTTTAAACCCAAAAGATAATAGCAGGAATGGTTTATGGTTAAAATATTCGCTAAAGGTATAGATTTCAGTATTACCTGACTGAATCTTAGCTAATGAATCTTTTTTTCAATACGTTAACACAGTACAGTTTTGATTGACTAGGTTATCGGTCCATGTTTTCAAGTTTTAAGCCAGTTAACAAATTCTTTAAACCTTCTGTTTGTTTAATCATTAATAATCATGAGTTATGACATACTCATAAGTATTCTGCATCTCTACAAGCTTCTTAGAACATTATTTCGTTACGGTTATAAATCATAACAGAGTGTATCAAAACGTATTTGCCGCTTTTTATGATTTAGCGAATAAAAGAATTGGCTTAAATTTTATTAGTCGGTAGGTCGGTTGAATATTGGTCGGTGCCAGAAATATGTTTGCCTGACACATATTCTCCTAAAACAAGTTGAAAGTGTTATAAAGATTAACCTTGATGATTGTGGACATATTTCCCTTCTGCATAAAATAGACCTTAAGGAAACATGTTTGACATTTTTTTGTTGGTTAATTTGGCTCAAGTTTATAATGGAATATTCTAAGATGACAAATACTATAAACGTAAAACCCGGTGTTTTTTTTAAGTTATTCAGTTAGTCATTACTCTTTCGTTCTATGACAATGTTAATGTTTTTTCACGATTCGAGGTAGTCAAATGTATTTGTATTTCTTAAAATAGCAAAAATTTCATCGGTTACAACACTTATAATCCGTGAACATTGCTGTCGTGTACCCTTTTGCCAGCACGTCACGATTAGCCTTCTGTTCAAAATCATAGACCACAGCAATTTGTTTTTAAGATTTAAAATCGTCCAAGAAATCACCTCTCTAATTCTAAGACTAATGACGAACAATGAACAAAAAATATTGCATTGATTTATTGGTTCTTCGTTATAATATTTGAAAATATTAGTCGCAATCATAACTTTAAAAAATCAACATACTTTAACATTTTTCAAAATTGAATAAAACTATTTTTCATTTCAATATTAATTTCAAGACATGTTCCTAAGTTTACATTATTTATTTTTGTCTTCAGCGGGATGAAGAAAAAGCCAGCCTCATTGCAGAGCTTACAGCTCAAAACTCCAGACTAACGATACAGCTCAAAGAGTCTTCAGCCATGGAACAGCAGCTGCTGGCACAGCTGGAGGGACTGAAGGACCAGTGCTCGATAAGGAAAACTAGCTTACAGGTAAGTGGACAGTTGTTTCTTCAGGACTTTGAAAATTATAAGAAACTCTTCTAATTTAAATATGTCCCGTTTCCTTTGGTAGTTCATCAATTACTTATTGCAATAATGCGATGGTGAAAATGTATTTTTTAAACAATCTTTGCAATTAGTTAATGGTTCTTCTTCAGTGATTAAAGAAATTTTCTTTAGCAAAAGAGCATAGAGGCTGTTTATCCGATGTTTAAATATGAAGACATCGTTTTGTAACACTGTAAAAGAATGAGTAAGATGAAGAATTAGTTTCTAATCAATGAACAAACAGCTGTTACCACCTGCAATGGTGTTCGTGTGAGCAGTTTTTTTGGCTACAATCAACAATCAATTAAAATAATAATGACAGTACCATGAAAAATCTGAAATTAGGCGCGTGAACACTAAGTTATCAGTTTATTTTTTTTACAATGTATTTCTTGAAACTAAAATAAAAATAAAGCATATTTAATTTTCTTGGTGTCCGGATGGCGTAAAAAAACAGGCCGATTGTCCAAGAAAAAATATCTTTGCCAAACAAATGATTATTTCATTAAGTTATTCTTCTTCTTCCTAGCCTTATTCCTAATATTATTTGGGGTCGGCTACTAGTTCAACCGGTTTTACCTGAATATCAGTTTGTCCACCGAGCAACTGGCATCGAACCTCCGCAATCCTAAGAGAGAACTGAATTTCGAGCGTTGAACTAGTTGTCAGTAAATTTGAGGGCACTGACTTCCCAGTAACGATTGCCATAGATGTTCATGACAACCAGGACCGACGAGTTTACGTGCTCTCCAAGGCACAGGCGAGAATCACCCGCCAAACCTCCAAACTCCGGGCTACTATTAAGAATTTCTTAAGAAAAACCCAAAAACACTTTTTCTCCTGAACGGGGATTTGAAATTGATAACTCTTGATTAGCAGTCGCATACGCTATCTACTAGAACAACGAGACAGTCATCATCATCATCAACAGCCTTTAACAGTCCACTGCTGGACATAGGCCTCTCCTTGAAATCAATATTTATTGATAGGATTATTCACGGAAGTAGTCATTTATTTCATCAGTATATTTAACTGTTGAACCAAAAATGTCTCTAGTCCCCGCACTAGGAGCCCTATGTCGTGGGATAGTTATTTTTAGTAAACAGTCAAGTTGCAAAGTATTTTTCGTCCATTCTCTTTCTAGAAACGCTAACACCTGTATTCTCTTGTACTAGAGACGTTACTCCCATTTTTTTCTTTTAGAATGCAACTTGGCTAAAACGGCAGAAGGTGGAAAACATTGTAAAAATATATAGATATATTATCAGGCGTTTGCAAAGCTCACTGTGTGCTCTATTTTTATCTGTTGGTATTGCATAGGAAGGCTTGGTCTTTATGATAAGACGCTGTTAAGCTTATTTAAAATCCTTAATTTGTAATTTATATTATTTTCCAACAGGACCATGTACAGAGTCTGGAATCCTTAAAAGCAGAGCTAGCGTTAGTCACAGACAAAAGGACAGACCTGGAGAGGAGGTTAATGGGATCGCTGCAGGACAAAGAGAACCTGATGCAACAATTGGAAGAAGCCAATGACAGGATTGTAGCACTTGAAAGGCAGTTAAAAGAACAGGTGAGGACAAACACAAAATCATATACTACCAAGGATGTAAGGAAACTAGTCAATTAAGCTAAAAGAGAATTAAAAAGCTGCCAAGTGCGAGTTGGACTCGCCCATGAAGGGTTCCGTAGCAGCAAGTAACATCATATAAAAGTTCTTGTAGTATTCATTGTAACTTTGATCGATGTTTTAATAATAGTCTATTGATTTAAAAAAAAACTACTGACTAGATCTTGTTCAAACCAATTTTCGGTGGTAGTTTACATGGTAATGTACAACATATATTTTTTTTGGTTTTATCACTCTCTTATTTTAGAAGTTACAGGGGGGGGGACACACATTTTTCCACTTTGGAAGTGTCTCTCGCGCAAACTATTCAGTTTAGAAAAAAATGATATTAGAAACCTCAACATCATTTTTCAAGACCTGTCCATAGATACCCCACACGTATGGGTTTGATGAAAATAAAATTTTTGAGTTTCAGTTCCAAGTATGGGGACCCCCAAAATGTGATGATTTTTTTCTTTTTTCATGTGAAAATCTTAATGCGGTTCACAGATTACATCTACATACCAAGTTTCAACAGTATAAGTCTTATAGTTTCGGAAAAAAGTGGCTGTGACATACGGACGGACAGACAGACAGACAGACATGACGAATCTATAAGGGTTCCGTTTTTTGCCATTCGGCTACGGAACCCTAAAAATGAACAAAATTAATTTTTAATGGTTAATGATGAGGGTGAAATTGGCATTTCAAAACATATTGATAGAAATAATGATTATAACACGCATGCCGATGTGGATAATTCGTTAACTAACACAACTACCTATGTATGTATTAAGGATAAATAAATATATTTTGAACGTCATTACTTGCTGATATGTTTAATTCGATAGTTGTAGTAGTATTTCAATCGACGAATCATAGTAAAATATACATTCGTTGACAGTACAGTAACAGTAAATTTTAAGTGAAGTTACATTAATAAAACCCTCTACCAAATCGGTGAAATAGGCTGATGAATAAAAAATAAACATTTTAACCGATGATGAAAGATGTGTCAATAATAAATATGTCACAATACGTTAAAAGTAATGGTTGGCAACATGGAAGGCCACAGTTACATACACACTATCAAACGCTTCATTAAAATCTTTCAACGTGTCATAATGAAAATGTAAAAGTTAACGATTGACTTCGCACAATGTATGCTTTTATCAGTAATTTATTTCTTCACTTATTACATAATGATTCGAAGCTATAATATACGTTATATACACACACTTGCACTAATGTAAAGGAAACAGTAAATCCAAATTTTGCCAAATATAACTTTGTCCAGCTGCCTGCATTGCAGTTTGGCAATTACAGAATATGAGAAAGTTGGTAATAAAATAGGCAAGGATTAAAATAAATGGTAATAGTAGACAATAGATTCGACAGTGAAAGATTTAAATATATAAGGGAATGTAAATAAGCTCTTGAAGGTCAGGGCAGCATATTTGTAACTCGAACTGGCGATTACCGGGAAGTCAATATTGCGGCGATTTCTAAACCCAAACTAAACATAACTTGTACTAAAGGTAAATTTACTAATTTTTTTTATTACATTCGTAACTGTATGTATAAAATTATTGGCCTTGACTGACTGTTTCATAGAACCTAAATATTAAACTTTGGAGACTACAAACTTGATATTTTGACAGCTGAATCTTTATTAATTGTAAGAGTTTTGGAAAATTCACTACTAAAAAGCCTACCTTTTTAGTAGTGAATTTTCCAAAACTCTCTCTCGTATAAACAGTTGTATAAAAATTAGATATTTTGTCAGTTAAGAAGCCACAGACCAATGCAAATAGCGTCATGCATTTACAATGATCTCGCACCTTCTATACGTCGCGAATTAAAATTGTACCAAAAATACCATTTAAAGGCATACAATCATTTGGGTTTTTATATTATTCAATTAAAAATATAAAGTCTGGCATGCTAATTAAGCAAATAATGCAATTATGGGGTGTTTAGTTAACTGGAGATATTAAAGTAGCTTTAAACTTATAAGATTTATAACTTTCGTTCTAAAAAAACGACTCCGCACTAGGAACATATATCCTATATCGTATTGGTCTTTACATACATTAATCTAACACGAAGAACAACCAGATTTAGGACAATTATTTGTGGATCTCACGAAGTGTTGTCCCGCGGTGGACTTGAAAACACACTATTATGTATCACAGTACCACAGTAGGAAGCAGCAAGATAACTGCTTAAAACACCACGATTTTATTTAGTGTGTAATGAAAAGTTTCGAATTAATATTTCTGTAACCTGAACTAGAACAGCAGTATTCAACACTAATGTAGAATAATATACCACATAATATGATTAAAACAAAAAGTATTTAAAATAATTATAAACCACTCATTGCATGTCTAATGAGGTACATTACTGTACTTTTACTTTTAACACTACGTTCGTTGTGTTGCCACAACATTACGGCAACAAAAACATTTAAATTTGAATTACCTTCCCTAATAAATAATTGGAGACTACACAAAGAGAAGAGGAGAATGTACTTCTAACTCGTATGCCTGTTTGCCCATTGCCATTAAAAGTTACCGATTGTTTAGAAATGCTATATGATACGGAGAATACCTACAGGTATTCATCCTCTTAACTCTAAATTATTCATTCCTCTAATAAGCTCAAAATATACGCCGCAAATCTTTCTTGATTCTTGTCTAACTTCTGTGCCTCTTATCTTGATCGTACTTCATCATTCCTTAATCTATAAGTGAATAATACGTTATACTCATATACTTATATAACTACATCGGTGGGCTTAATGCTCTGTGCATGCTTTACCAATCAACTTTTGGGGAGGTAGAGATCTAGTGAGGTAGGACCATCAAGGTTATAGCTATCCAGAAACAGACTTTTACTGTGCAAAACCGTACGTGAAGAAAGAACAATGGCTGGTAATTAAAATCCAATTTCTATTGAAAGTGTAGAAGGTTTTACGAATTGGGCAACCTCAAATCTGAATGCCAACGTTCAATTGCGCTCTTTTGTGTGACGCATTCAAATTTACTAATGACGCTTTGTGTGGTTTACGGAGATACGGTAGTTAGTCCTAAGTTAAATTTAATTCCGAATCTTTTAAATATATTAAGACAGTAGAATTTTCAGAAAACTTTAATTTTGGCGCTATGTTATTCCCAAATTGTACAAAAAAATCCTGAAACATAAAGTCATAGTACGGAATAACGACGTGATATAGAACGATATTCAAACAAACAAATTAAGGCCTATTTTAAACCCCAAGGCCATGTCTATGTAATCATTGAATGATCGATTGATATCCTATTAACCGTCTCAATCCTTCCTTTATCGTAAATTGTCTTATGGACCAATTTATATAATTGGTTCATAAGACAATTTACGATAAACTATTCATTGCGTTAATTTCTACTATGCTTAAACCAAAAATGCAAACCATCTCACCAGAAAAGACCACATTCCTTCCCAAAACGACTCAAAACCGCTTCTGATGGCCGAGTTGTAGGCATTTATGACCGACTATTGTTTCTTTCCGTTAGTTGACCTACATAACACTTAATTAATTCTACCACTTTGTCTCCTACAGGAACACTTGTATCACAACACCCTGAAGGAACTAGAACGCCTGCAAAGATCCCACGACACACTGGCCGAGAGGATCGGCGCCCCAGACCCAATCGATACGACAGATACTGCCAGATCATTGCACGCGGAGATGGAGTCTGAACCTGAGGATCAGGACGACGGCTGGCTGAGGAGCGAGGCTGTTCAGGTGTACAAACAGCTCAGGTCGTTAGCGTTGCAGCTGAATACTGGACACGATGATGATTCAGGTCAGTTTTTAACCGACGAAAAAATCGAGGAGGTTCTCAAGTCGACGCGTATATTTTTTTATGTATGACCACGGATAACTTTTTACAGAGTAGTTCGATGTTATTAATTATTTTTTTAGGTTATCTTATCAAGTACAAATAAAATAATTTAAATATATGATACTAAAATCCAATCAAAAAAAACTAAAGAAAATATTTACAATATTTGTAATCAAGCGTCGAAAAATTACTTAGCTTGTCGCCTACTGGTAGCGTTCCCAAAAAACTGGCAACATTGCCACATTCAATGACAATACAAATTTTATGGCAATGTTAAATGTTAAATAAGGTAGACATAGTAATTTACTCATAGATTTAAAAAAAATACAAGATTACTCTGTGAACAAAAAAGAGAGTCCAAGAAACAAGAAGATTTAATCCGTAGCTATATTATATTCCATAAAAGACTTCTCTTCTTTAGACATTTATCAATTGATCTAAAAAATTAAGTTGCAAAATGGTGTAGATGATGCCTTCTGATCGTAATACAAGGCTGGATGGTGTGGATGCATACTATGTTCTTACCTTACACTGCCATAAACGAAGATCATTAAGACCATTTCTAAAATTGAGAAACATTGTAGTGAGCAGTTAAACGCACACTCTTAAGGATCTTTGTACCAATACAGCAAAGAACGAGGCAGCTAACTAAATGTATACCAATGTATCTATAATGAAATATTCATAGACATGTACTATACACGATATAATACCTAATAACCTCAATTCTAGTTTGTGTCGATCAACCTGACACGCTACCACTTCGATCCATACTGTTAGGTACGTATTTGAATAAATCGTGTTTCTTTGATATTGGTAAATAAATAGTGTTGGGTATTATTTTTGTATTAAAGTAAAAATAAACGTGAAATCGAATCGTCTTCCTAAGATATTTCGAATTAAAATTATTAATAAATAAATATTTCGGACATTTGAAACACAATTCCATTTAATCCCTTATTAAGAGATTATACTGTAGGTATCAGGCAACTGATACAAATACATAAATACTTAGAAACCACCCAAATTCCGAAACAAATATTTGGAAATCATACAAACATTTATCCCAACTCGAAAATCCAACGCAAAACCTCAAAAGCACAGCAGAGCCATATATACTTTAATTCTACTTGTTGAATCCTAGTGTGGATATAATATTTGATAGGATGATACACACAAGTAGTACAAAGCCGAAAGATGTTAGGATAGCAGAGCCCGTGTTTACAACATCTTGAAGTATACTAAAATTTAATAATCGTGCAACTTCAAAACATTCTCGAATAAACTTAAGGCAGGTAAAAGTTAATATCTTCAAGCATGTTAGCAGGTATACGTCAGGCAGTAAATAAATGAGTATATTTGTACAAATGGTTAGCGTATTGTTAGTTTCATGTTCGTAAAAACTGTTTCACTTATCATTTAAATACTAATAAAAGCCAGTTTATAAAATAGTAGTTGTTACATAAATAATACTAGTATATCATTGTAAAAGTAGCCTATGCCTTCAAGAATGAACGGATCCCCATTCCACATCCATCTCCCTTAGGGTTGCGGAGGTCCGATGCCAGTCGCTCCGTGTAAAAACTGATATTCAGGTAAAACCGGTTGAACTAGTAGCCGACCCCAAATAATATTGGGAATAAGGCTAGGAAAAAGAAGAAGAGTGAACTTTTAAGTTTTTGAAGCGTTCACAAACCTACACATACGTAACATTCTACTAATATTTTAAATTTAAAAGTTACTCTGTCTATCTGTTACGCTTTAATGGCTAAACTACTTCACTGATTTCAATAAAATTTTGCTCAAGATACTTTAATTCTTGAGGAAGGACATTGCTAACTCTTTACTAACTATTGCTAACGCGATAACTGGCCTACACGCAGTCGGAACGCGAGCAAAATCAAGTACACCTAAAAACTGCGAAATGGTGAAAAATTATCACTCACATATTTTCTTTTATACAAATAGTTGCTAAAGTTAAATAAATGGTTTACGACAATGCTTCCTGAGCGGAATCACATAAATTACCAGTTAAAAGGTAACCAGGGATCGCGTGACCTGTTTGTAGGGCAACCGACAAACGGAATAGATTACTACAGAAGTTTCAGTCGGCCTTGAGAAGATGAATTGAAATTTAGAGACTGAATTGTTTTGTTCCAATTTAAATAGGTGTATGTTCTACTATAAATTTATTTATTTATTTTAATATTAATGTATATTCAAGGTTGGAAGTTAAGTATTACAAAGAAAATTCATTTACCTATATCGTATTTTTTAAAGGTTCTTTCTATTTTTTTTATATCTTCTTTCTATTTTAAAGCGTTTTTAACCGATCGACTCTACTCTGCTTGATGGAAAGCATCAGTAGAATCCAGGAGTAGGAGTTACCATCCTCATTGTGAGGGTAAGCAATGCGTGATGACATATACCATGGCGGCCTGGTCAGATGTTTTGCGTCATTCTGCAGAATTATTGGTTCTCAGGTCTCACACTCACCAACGAAGTATGACACCAAGAATGCTGTCATTATTAGGATGGTTTTCTGTGTGAGGATAGTACAGCCCTGGTTGAGCCGGTCCTTTCGTGCTGAAATCAGAAATAAGACCGGAGACCCAATCATTCTGCAGAATGATGCAGAATTATCTTACCAGGCCTCCATGGTATGGTATAGGTCACCATGCTACAATTGCCATTACACAATCGCCATGATCATAATTGCCTACCCTCACAACGACGATGGTGACCCCTACTCCTGGATTCTACTTATGACTGCCTTGTTGGTCTAGTGGTTAGCGTATGCGGCTGCTGATCAAGAGGTCTCGGGTTCGATTCCCGGGTCAGACCAAATATTTGTGTGATCCACAAATATTTGTTTCGGAGCCTGGGTGTTTTTCTATGCATAATATGTATGCATTTACAAAAAAAAGTGTGTTTATGTATTTATATCAGTTAGTTGTTTAGTACCCATAACACAAGCTCTGCTTACTTTGGGACTAGATGATGTTGTGTGTAAGATGTCGAAAATATTTATATTTATTATTTATTTATTATTTGACGAGGCATATTTGTCCTATGATGTAACTTTCATCAAGAACCTATAATATCCCATTGCTGTGCTCGCATCTAGTAGAGGGTTAAGGCCATACGTCCCCACACTGGCCGAGTGCGGATTGGGGACTGTTAGTGCAATTTAAAATCCAAAATTATTTGTCTGACATTTAAAATATTATATGGTTGAGTTACCAAGGCTATCAGTTACTATTTTATTGTCATTTACTTTTATACATAACTATACATTACTTTGTAAGTAGGCAAAACAATGTACAATTTACTTGGTAATGGACGCTCACTGAATCTTAAAATATAGTTCTCAATATTATATCAAAGAAGTTGCGAAGGGTTTTTCACAATTATGAATCGTTTTTAAAGTGTTAAATTTTACTCTCTTACTCTCTCTCCCTTCTCCCTCCCTCTCTCTTCCCCCACTCTCTCCTCCCTCACCTCTCTCCCCCTCTGTCCCCCCCCTCTGTCTCCCCCCCCTCTCTCTCTCTGTATGTGTGTCTCTCACTCTCTCACTCACTCTGAAGGTTTTGTATTATTTGTGTACGTTTTGATTAAACACCACGTAAAAAAGATTATTATTGATGTAATATGACCATTATAATAACAAATAATGAAATATAGATCCATATTACGATCATGACATATTAAAATAAAAATTAATGTAATTCAAACCTAAATTTAATAACGGTTAGAATGTTTTCACTTTCGTTACATTTAAGAACCAAAAATCTAGTTTTTCGTGCATCGTTACACATGAACTGAAAATATAAACTAATCTTTACAGAGTTTGAATAGTACCTATTATTGAAAAATACAACCTTGTAACCAATAACTCGATAGCATTTTCATAAACTCATCAGTTTTAACCTTCTGTAATTTGCCTGTGTTGTGTCAATGAGTCATTGGTATATACTGCAGACACGACCTTCGCGAATTTGTTCCTGGATTATTTTACGGAAATATTAATATATAACGTACGAATTATAATAATACGGTCACGTTTTGAATGTTAATGGTAAAATACTGAGTCGAATTGTTATACTTTGATTATATAACCACCTATTAAAAAAGGAAGGAGTTTGTTTTTTTTTGTGTACTTTTACGTAAGACTTAGTGATTAACAAATTGATTCTATTGAAAAAAAAAACTTCGTTTAGGAAGGTATGCTTTTGTTTGGTTTAATTTAAATTTAAAAAAATATACCTAATGGGTAAAAAATAAGGAATGACTGTTAATTACAATTCATCAATTATGTTCCTAGCATTTCTCATTCATGTACAACAAACAGTTATGTACCTACCTAAGTTCCTTGAAGTGGGCGATTTAAAAAAATATATAATCAATGATTAGATCAAATCTGAATATATATAATCACTATTTTTACGCTTATTTTTACTATATACGCTTTTGCCCGCGGCTCCGCCCGCTTGTATGTCGGTTATCGCAGTAAAATGTAGCCTATGTCCTTTCCCAAGGTTCCGTCTATATCTCTGTCAAAATTAATCAAAATAGGTTGAGAGATTTAGGCGTGAAAACGTAATAGACAGACAGACAGGGTTACTTTTGCATTTATAATATTAATAGGGATGAATTGGGTTATGGGATTGTGTGAAGACACCTTTATATTTGGGCAATTAAACGGTATTCTGTACACGTTTACACCGTAAGGTCGAGCGAACTGTTTTTAATTTATTCACAGCAAAGCAAAGTTTTGCAAGACTTTCAACATGATCTGCGAATAGTACGGTGCATACTTTTATATGCACTCATTTTTGTACATATGTACTGTATAATATATTTTATTCTCTTTTCTTTTCTGATTTTTACCTACTTAGATAACTGTAATTCTATTTTTTTACTCTATGTACCTATCAAAATACCTATACAAACGGTCACCCATCTAGATACTGACCGGGGCGTCATTGCTTACCCTCGGGTGATTGTTTCCAATCACCTAAGACCACGGGTATAAGTGCTCCTAGTTGAATATAGCATTCCGTATTCTTCTATTAGCAATTCTAGTTAAATAGTATTCTGAACAACTAGCTAAGCAATTGATTGACGCTTTTTCTGTTACCCACTCTACCTAAATTACATTCTACAAACGAAAACTTAAATGAAATGCTAACAATTTTAAAGTAATGTCGTCTCTTAACGCTAAGTCACGCGGTCAAAACTAAAGATTTACGAATAATACAAGAGATAGAGGCGTTAACGATCATAGAAAGAGATTCGAAACACTAGCAACTTTACTATGGGGACTGAAGGCCGGCTTTCTAGCACAGAGTATTAGCATTACCATTCAACGTTGCTATACTGCCAGTCTTTTAGGAACGTTACCAGTAGGCGATGATGTGGAGGACTTTTTGACACTTGCATCGAAATAGATAGATTTCATTGTTTTTAATTTAATTCAAAGTTACTTAAAATTTATAGATTTCCTATAGAAATAATTTTACATCTTTTTGGCATGTTGACGAAATACTACGAAACGATAAACACCAACATATTCCAATTAGAATTACACATGCGTAATAGCAAAACCTTTTGTCATGAATTACCGTGAGGTCAGGAATAAAGGAAAAGGTTATTATGGTAAAATTATTAACATAAACATAATGGTTATATTGACGACTGCATTGTTGGTCTAGTAGTTAGCGTATGCGGCTATCAAGAGGTCTTGGGTTTGATATCCGGGTCTCTGCTTAATTTGGGACTAGATGACGCTGTGTATCAAATGTCCGAAATATTTATTCTTATTATTATTGAGGAGTGTAGGAAATATGGGGTGAATAGGTCACGGTCGTATACCTTTAACTGGTACTGACTGTTGCCGGAAAATGCCCTATAAAATATTTACGTTTAGAAACGGAACAACGAATTAAAATTACTAGAAGGGCGTAATTTAACATACATAAGCAAAAAAATATATTAAAATGTTATAACCGTTTTGAATTCTGATATATTTATTAGCTCCGATCCAAATCAAAGTTTTTTATTCGCACATAATAAGTTTTTGATTTAGAATTATTGAATATTTTATCCCTGTATAAAAAAAAAACTTCCAAAATAATGTAAATTTTTGAAGTTTTCGGCGATCGATTTGTATGTAATATTTCCCAAATTATTATTTTTTTCGATTTCAATTCTTGTTTTGAATTCTTATTAAATTAAATACCAAAAAGAGGTACAGGACCTACATAAGTAAGTCTTCAAAAAGGGGACACTAGGTCTAAAGACACCTATAAATATAACAAGGTCATAAGGTAGGTAAGCCCTAATCTATAGATATAATTGTGCATATATTTTATACATACTAGAATGAATTGAATTTTTCCAAGTCCATTTATTTACCAACATTACAGCGGTGTCATGGCGTACCACGCTCCTTTGCGCCAACATGACGTGTATGATGTCATTCGAATTTCGAACACGCACTGCTGTAGAACTTCACGTTTTTTTTATATAACATCAACATTGAAAGAGCCTCGTGACATTTGAAAAAGTTTGATCTGACCTTTGTTCACTAAATATGGGTTACCAGTAGATTCCTAAAAATATCGTTGGGGATCCTGAAGGAGATGGCATTATTGGTGACGGTCTTAGAATAGATATAAAAGGGCCCTAAGAAAAGAGTCTGTTAGACCCTTTTCTTAGGGAAATTATACAAAGTTGAAGGTGTAAAAGACTAAGGCTAAATTATTAAGATGTTACTAATATATACTAAGATAAAGTGTCAAAAATTTTACTGTCGATACAAGACATACAATTATAATTACAATAATAATTTGGTACAGAAAAGATCTCCTTAAAGTTACAATTGTCCTCATTGCTACTGATGGGCTTTTTGTACAACTATGGCTTTTAATGTTAAAATCTAGTTCCAAAAGAACGAAGTTCTCTTCAGAAGAAAGAGGACATAATGAAGGGTCTCAGAATAGATACTCGTATTTCTTTTTGAATGTGAACATTATCTGACCGCTTCACATAATATATAAAGTGACAGAACTAGCGAAGCGAGTCTTGCTCCACAGAAATCGAAACGAAAACACTGTTTCAGAAATGCTATATTGCTGTCTTTCCTAATTTTGTTGTTTCTTTTCCAGGATTACACTCAGATCTGTCTCTTACGTCCTTGGACGGCGAGGAAGGTGAGACGCTTCGACGAGGAGCGCTGGCCGCCGCCTGCGCAGACGCAGTGGCTGCGTACGCGGCACTCGAGGGGTCACGCGTCAGAGACTCCATAGCCGCACATGCTCGTAGAGCGCTAGAGAGGGAAAGGCAGATCGACGAAAAGAACGAACTTATTGCTGATTTATCTTCTAAGGTAAGTAGAATTTAATAGGTGTAGTAAACAGAAACCCATTATTTTTGCATGAAATTGAAGGCTGAACTAGAATTAGTACGAAATCTCATCTATCTAAAGCCATTCAATAGAACCTGATTGGACTAGATACATATAACTAAAGCTATCGTTATCGTACAGTTATTGCTGATTAAGAACACTGAGGAGGAGAATCAATAACCCTGTTCATCCAGTGTGTTGTAATTTGTAATAGTCAACTGAAGGACAAACTACGCGAAACAGCCCTGCAAAAAGAAGGAACATTTCAGCATCATCATTCAGGCTTAGAACTAAGTGGTTGTCAACTCGTCCAGTGCGGTTTAATAGAACAAAACCTTCTTTTTGACCTGACAATCGACTATTAAATTAAATCGATTGAAAAAAACCGTAGCTTCTACCCAATGTTCAATCTACGGTAACCAACGACGCATCGTGACGTCACAACCCATAATTCCATAGACAAGCTGTTGATTTCACAATACGGTTAAGCTTTCGATGGAATTGCTTCAGTTATACTGTTAAATTAATATACCGTTTGAACCGTTAAACCGATTGAAATGGATTATATACCGAATCGATTCGGTTCTGATAGCTGCGCTTAAAGAACAATTTGTGGCGGAGATGAGTTATGGATTTATGGTAGTTGTTTTTTTTATAAAACGATGTGATTGATATATGCGGTCTTGTTACCACAGTCCCAGTTTTGGTTACTAATTTAGATGAAATGGACTAGTTTATATATTTAGAAGTGCTCCTAGTAAAGTGGCCGGTATGCATGGGTATGCGACGACAGTGTGGTCAGTACCTAGATGGATGTCCGTTTTTGGCACGTTAAGCAGTTGGTCCCGGTTGTTATCATAACAGTCGTGAAGCTTAGTTAGAGGCATTTGGGCGTCTTAAATCATCCAACGCGTGCAACGCCAAGATTACATACAAAGCGACAATGTGCCCATTACAATTGAGTTTGCAAATAAGTAGTTTTGTCTTTGTGCTAGAAACTCTAAATGAAAAACTTCTACAGAGCTGGCTGGTCAGACACCAAAAAACTGCTTTTAATAAGCCAAGCCTCAACATGTTGGCCAACTTGTTATCCAATATAATTCCTTATGGTAAGGATAAGTAAATTAGTAAAACGTGATCGTATAATACGCTTATGGGATTATCTTCCAGAGAATTTAAGTGGTTTCCTTTGTCCCAAGTAATGAGATTAGTTGGCGAAAATACGCAAAAATATGTTATGTTTAATTGGATCTAAGAAACACGTATTTTGAAGTAAGTATCGGATTAGACTAGGAAACTAGGATCTTTATTATGTCGTGCGTGTTTTTACATACGGCGTCACTTGGGTAGAGTATGTTTTGTATGAAAGTTTTCTTTGAACTTTTAAATTATGTTCGCTTTTAAGGCGTGATTTTCTAAACTGCACTTTAGTAACGTTCAAAGCTAGTGATAATAAGATATTTTTATGCCATGAAAGATTGGTACCGTTTCAATAAGCGTACAGTATTGGTTATGAATTGTATGTAATAACAAGGCATGACGTCACGCCTTACCGAGCAATTAATACGATGATATTGCGCGGTGGGTGGTTATTGGCACTTCTTGATTATGCTTGGTAGCCAACTAGGACGTAGAACCAAGCTGATTTCAGCATGAATAGGCCTACTCGACCGGGGCAGTACTACTTGTGGAGGAACGGGTTTCGTGTCCCTCCACGAAGGGACGATCTTCCGACTAGGCGAGGTGATGGTGCCTCCAACTTTATTAAAAAAATAAGCGATTCTTGAGGAAGATAGAGGAGAGGAAGACTTCTCAAGGGTGGAGCCGCGGGCAAAACTAGTTCACCCATAAATGAATTCGTCTACAGAGTGATTCACATTGCAACGTATTGCATTTTTCGTCACAGTCCGTTACGAACATTAACTTGTTACGTCACATCGTTTTGCTAATTTGTTAAATAAATAGTCTTATGTATTTTTTTTCTTTTTTCCAACTGGATCGTATCTGGGGCTTCGTTTTTGGTACTTCAGTTTTTATTTAATGGTTTAACAAGTATGGATTACGTTTAATTCTATACAGTTCACTTGTATTGTGAATATTTGTGGAAGTATTCTTTAAATATTTTAAAATGAAGTCACTTTTGCTGTCTGTTTGCTTAGATCTTTTAAACTACTTTACGGTTTTTAATGCCGTTTTCAGTAGTACATATAGTGATTCAAGAGGAAGGTTTTTGAAAATTATACTAAAGACAACTGTTACTGAGACCAAGCTACAAGAATATAAATAGAATCCAAGAGTAAGAGTGTGATTCCATCATCCTCGTTGTGATTGCACACAATGCAGCATGGTGACCCATGCCATGGCGCGGGCGGCCTTATATAGGAGCAGTGACCTCTGAATTTTTAATCCGTCAATAAAGCGAATTGTTGTAAAAACATTAAGCAGGATTAGCAGGCGAAGATGCTCAATTTAACTACTTGTACTACCTAACATAACATAAAGGCTAGCTATTTTATATGTATTTACAGATGTATTATATTAGTAGTACATATGTACTACTAATATGTCCGTCGACTTCATCGATTCTAGTCGACGGACATATTTTTTTCAAATTCTCTCTGTAAACAACATTTTTAGTTTTTCTCCTTAATAGTATTTACTTGTCTTCAATAATTCTTATACTTAAATACCGTTTAAAATCCTTCTGACAGCTGTATTATATATATTTTCAGATGATTAATATAAATTTACAGATGCTTTTTTAGTGGTTCTGTTACGGGGTGATATCTACTAAAAGATCTACCACTTATAAACGACCTTCATGGAGATTAAGGCTATTTAGCAATCAAACCGACATTTTGCTTATCTTGATTTAACAGATCTCAATCAAATCTAAACACCACAGCGATCTTGAATGTTCTTTTGTGGTTTGAGATTAGCTGGCGTAACTAAATTGCACGTATGGCCTAGTGGTTTAAGCGGTCACCACGCCGCTACCTACTTCGACAAATATGATAACTTCAAATCTCAGTTGTATCATCGCTTTGTGTTTTAAAAATGGTTACGATACCTTTTACTTTCCGACGTTTCGATCGGGTTATACCTCTTGTGGTCACGGGTAGACTAATGTGAGTTGAGCGTCGCCTTCGTGATGGGCAAGTTGTATCTACCCGCACTTGATCGTGTTGATTTCTTGTAATGTTTGTCACACTATTTAAACTCACAAGCTCACACCCTCTTAATGCATAACGACATTAGCCTCATAACACTTACATCATTTCATAACTTACATTACTCCAAAAAGAGGACTTTTCACATTTTCACATCACAGAAAAAAAATTACAAAATTAAAATTACTTATATTTAAATTCAGGTAAATAGGTATTGGATTACGAAAATTTAATGAGTTATAACTATTATGGCGAAGCCACAGAATATTAGTAGTTTAGATCTTTACACGGCTACGTGATTAAATAATTGTTTTACTGAAGTTAACGTACGTGCCGCCAAACAATAGTAATATTATAATATTATAAATAAGGAAGAACAAATAACATATTGTCAATTAAGCAATTAAGTAAATAGTACTTCCTAGCGCCCCACCTAAACCTGTACATATTACATTGTATATAAGCTTTAGTTTAAGTTAAATTAGAGGGAGTCAATACGGAGTCTTACAGAGTCATAATGTAGTCATTAATAAATATTACAATCAACGTGTCGTCTAATTGGCTCCCTGGGTAAACACGCAATAATTGGTGACCCCGACGTGATCTATTGGTTTCTAGTGCTGATATAATACCGGGACGACCGGAACCCTATATGGTGTTCAGCAGTGAATCTAGAGAACAATAGCATTACGAAATTATCACATCCCAAAAATGGCTCCAACAACTTCAAGAGGCGACACGGGTGCCCACCCAGCGAAAATAAGTACTCCACCATCAAGGAACGTCTAATAAACTGCTACGAAGAGAGCGAACACCGACGTTTCCACAGACTACTATCAGAAATGGATCTTGGAGACCAGAAGCCCTCCCAGCTCTTGAGAAAAATGAAGGAAGCTGGATGTGGAAAAATAAACGACGACACTATTCGCCTGCTGTGGCTAAGGTAACTCCCCGCTTCGCTAACAGCGATATTATCAGTTACAAACAATATATCGTTAGACAACTTGAGCGAGTTAGCCGATAAAATATACGAAAACTTGACCTACAACAAGAGAAATACTCAAGAGACAGCGGTTGACATTAACCTAGTTACAAACATATCGTCACAACTTGAAGCCATGCGAATAGAAATAAATGCATTACGCAGCATACGCGAGAATCAACCTAGGCAACGCAGCAAATACCAAACACGACATACGCCACATTCACGGTCAAGGTCGCGCCACAGAAACTCACATAATGGATTATGTTATTTCCATAATCGGTTCAAGCAGGATGCATATAAATGCAATAAGCCTTGTTCATGGAATACAATTAAAAATAACAGGCTATTGGAAAACTAAAATTAGCACAGAATACGACGGGCCTCTGTGCTATCCACCCAGCAAACCGTCTAACTATAACTGACTCAAACAGTGGTTATAGATTTTTAGTCGACACGGGTGCTAACATTTCGGTCATAAATAGCACAAATAATGAGAGCCAAGCATGCGAATACCAATTATTCGCCGCAAACGGGACCCCTATAAATACATACGGGGAACGCGCTTTAACGCTTAACCTAGGACGGCGACGAAGCTTTAAATGGACATTCACCATTGCCGACGTCAAGATGCCAATCCTGGGAGCTGATTTTTTGAATCATTATCAATTATTAGTGGATATACACGGAAAAAAAAACTGATCGATAAAAAAAAACAGGTCTGGAAACGCCTGCCAAAATAGTGAGAACAAAAATTGCATCAGTGCGATCTTTAAACGCTTCTCTACAGGAACCAATAAAGGGAGTATAAGAGAAATATGAAGATATTACAAAGGCCTCCACAGGGACACCACACGCAGGACGCGACGGCTCCAGCCTGGTTACCCCTACGGCCTCATCAGCGGCTAGGCACAGCACACTGCACACACGGTCCACGTAAGAAGAGCAACTCTCTCCCGTCAACGCAGCAGCCAGCCACTAAGCAGCAACCGCCCCGACTCACTGGGGACTTCACCGCAGCACCGCGCATCGCACGCCCGACTCACTGGGATCAGCGGACTACAGTTCCGACTCACTGGGACTAGCGGCATACAGTTCCGACTCACTGGGACTAGCGGCATACAGTTCCGACTCACTGGAACTAGCAGCACTCAGTTCCGACTCACTGGAACTACTCACTCCTGGCACAGGCAAGCTCCGCAACAAAGCACAGACAGCCGACTTCCACACACAGCGCAAGCGAAAAACATACAAGAGCGCCATCTACCGCGCGCCATCTAAAAAGCGCCTACATAAAAACGGCATAACAATAAATGCAAACAAATACGAATTCGCCAAGTCGGAGATTGATTTCCTCGGTTATCATACAACGAGCCAAGGGTTGACTCCTACTATGGAACAGATTACAAGGTATAAGGATATCTCTTCTCTTCAGAGGGGGAATATCTATGGCGAAGCCACAGAATATTAGTAGTTTAGATCTTTACACGGCTACGTGATTAAATAATTGTTTTACTGAAGTTAACGTACGTGCCGCCAAACAATAGTAATATTATAATATTATAAATAAGGAAGAACAAATAACATATTGTCAATTAAGCAATTAAGTAAATAGTACTTCCTAGCGCCCCACCTAAACCTGTACATATTACATTGTATATAAGCTTTAGTTTAAGTTAAATTAGAGGGAGTCAATACGGAGTCTTACAGAGTCATAATGTAGTCATTAATAAATATTACAATCAACGTGTCGTCTAATTGGCTCCCTGGGTAAACACGCAATAACTATCAAAAATAAAAATGCTGACAATCGAAACACAGGCTTTACTTAATTTGATCGCAAATGCTTGTGTTAATCGATATTTAAAATATTGCTAAGTTGTATTGTAATTGTAATCTAGTACCAAGTTTTTGCTTGGAAATAAATAATTATTATAAATGTCGGTACCCCTCACACCACACTTATAACATCTACACAGCTAAAAAATATGAGTATGTGTAAAAGTGGCGAAAGTCTAAAAACAGTTAACACTTTGTTGTAATCCACATATTGTTATTCTGAGTCTAGGTGTGTGTCTGTTTTATGTCTTTACTAAATTTTTTTCTTGGCAAAAGGTAGCCGATATACAGTTATCTGCAGATTTCCTGTTAACCCGACTCAGCCGTTCTGGGATTATTGAGCAACAAACGTCCAACCAAACTAGTAGCAATTATGGAGTTCTAATCTAGATTTCTTAGTTTGGTTATAAGTAGTACACTCCCACTGACGCCTACATAATACCATAATAGCCTCAGCAAGCAATACAATATCCTTAAGCAACAATCGTTTTGGCAAAACAATAAAAGAACAGGTTTTTGTTTAAGGAAAGGCTTTGGATACGAATGATGTCATTTAGAACATTGAAAACATTAAGAAAAATTATCTTATATCTTCGAGGTCCTTATTCTCATGGAGAGGTCTACATCAACAGTAATATGCAGCTGTGAACTGTTAAAAGTAAAGTTAATGTACTTTATACTTTCACGAATAAACCTGATTATTTTTAAAGACATCTCCCGCATTAAGAATATGTGGAGGTATCGTGTTCCTCCAACACAAAGGGAGGATCAAGGGAAGAAAATTGATGTTGGGATATTGTATATATATGCTAATCGGCGCGAGAATGTTACTTTCGCGATTCAGGATTAGTTGTTACTCCGTATAGATTGTTACGTGTTTTCTTCGTAGTTCAATGTTTCTTCGGTAGATGGCGCTGTTGTATGTTATTCGCTTGCGCTGTATGTGGAAGTCGCCACAATCATATAGTTATATCCTGTGTCACGGGGGACTTTACAAACATACTGACACGAAGAACTCCCAGACTTGGAACAACGATTTGATCACCCAAAGTGTTGTTTCCTGTGGGATTTGTACCCATAATACTTGGCGCGAGCGAAAGCAAAAGCGGCGTGACGACCACTTAAACCACTAGGCCAACCGTATAACTTTGATTCTTGCCGCCATGGTGAGGGTCACCACTCTTGGATTATATTAATGCCTTCCATCAGGCAAAATAGAGTCAGCCACTGGCCATATTTTTTCACTGTAACCAAAAAATAAACCAACATATAAGAAATGTAGCAATCTAAGCTTGATCTAAACTAGCCGCATAGCGTGACCTGCCAGACGGTAGAGGTCGCGTCTGGTGTCGATGACCTAACTACAGAAACGCTTTGCAGGAAATAGTTCTTAGTAACTGGTACTTTTTAGTAATTTTAGGTATGTAAGTACCAAGTGGTATAGGAATAGATTGTAGCTTATATGTTTGGTTTTATAGAACGATATTGTTTTTAAATGACCTGTAATAATAATATTATATATCCGTGTGGTGACGGATTAAGAATACAGAGCGTCACCATCCCTATTCATCCCGCGGGTGTCGTTAAAGGCGACTAAAGAATAAACTACGCAAGACAACATCGATGCAAAGAGAAGGAAAACTTGAAATCAACCCTATACCAACCCGTCTGGCCAGCGTGGTATATAGTAGGCCAAAACCTCCTTTCTAAGGAGAGGCCTATGTCCAGCGGTGGACTGTTAAAGGCTGTTGATGATGATGATGAATAATATATTATAAGAACATAAAAAAGTTACGCTCTCGAAAAACACGGCTAAAGTCAATAATTGTTTTTTTTTCCATTAAGTCATCATCAACAAACCCATAATGTCCCACTACTGGGCTTTTGTTTCCTCTCTCATAAGACTGCCATACGCCCACGTTGGCCGAGTGTGGGTTGGGAAATGGCATGACAACTTTGTGGCTACGTAATCTTGGATGTGTTTTAGCCACCCGAAGGCCTCAAACTAAGCTTTACAACAGTTATCTTATGATCAGGGACCGACTGCTTAACGTGACCTTTGAATCACGGAGACACTCATGGTATCTGGCACAAACGGTCATCCATCCAGGTACTGGCCGCGCCGTGGTTGCTTACCCTCGGTGATTGTTTATAATCATCTAGGGCAACTTGAATATGAGCAACCTCTTTGTATTGAATGTCAGTGGATAAATATTATTTACCCGCGCGAAACGACATTGCCTAAATAGGACATATTAGCTTCAAACATTTAGCTTAAGGCTAAGTTAAAACTCATCATCATCAACAGCCTTTAACAGTCCACTGCTGGACATAGGCCTCTCCTTAGAAAGGAGGGTTAAAACTCATGAAACTAATATTACAGTTTTTTCGTACCCTATGCCTTGTAAAATCAGGTACAATGACTTAGGTGGTTGTTTAATAAGCGATAAAATTAGAAAATTTATGCCTATAGGTACTACTTATTACTTTTACTTCTGTTTTTTGTCTGTTACACTTTCACGGCTAAACAGCTACCGATATAGACTACTAGCGATAGGGATGCAGGGTATTAAAAAAATATCGATATATCGATATCAATATTCATCGAATTAGGTCGTTATTTATCGAATTAGGTCGATATTGATATACGAAAAACGTTTTCAACTCGGCTAGCGGGGCTGATATATCCCCCTGTCTTTAATAAATAAAAAGCAACAATTAACAATTGTGCATCGAGAGTATAATCTATAACAATATCTCTAAAAAAAGAAAGTGGAACACTGCGTGTTGCTCACGTATTGAGCATAGATCAAAGACATAATTGTGTGAAACAACCTTAATACATAATTAAAAGACAATCCTCTATGGTTCAATTTATGATTGCGGCTACTTTAAAAATGGCGGTAAGTAATTAAAATATAATGTCGTTCAGTACTTATTTTTATAATATAATAGGTAATTACAGTTTTTTTTTTCGTTAGTTTTATTACGTGTATAAGTTTTCGTAATTACAAAATTTTTAAACGTGAGAGAGTATATTTATGAGTTTGTTACAATTAGCTTAAAAAGTGACCACAAGAAACCTTAAAAGAAATTAAACATTTATAACAGTTTACACAATTTTTATTTTATTACATAGACAGACTAGGTAGGACAAAAAACAGGTTTCAAGTTCTGCTGCAAAATTTTCTTAAAAATGTGTAAAACTATTCTTTGTTCGTTTTACGTGGTAACACTAAATAAGTCAATAAAAAGTCTGTGTGACGTCACAGCTTATGCTTATGTGCGTCATAGGTACAATGGTAGCAAGTCGATATTTCGGAATTCGGACTCGGTCTGACACACAAAATCATCTAGTCCCAAACTAAGGAGAGCTTCTACTCTAGTTACTAAAGAACAGATAAAAATCCTACTAATATTTTGAACGCGAAAGTTTGTGAGTATGTATGTGTGTATGTATGTTTGTTAAACTTTCAAGCAAAAACTACTGAACGGATTTGGATGAAACTTTACAGTAATATAGCTTATATATCAGAATAACACATAGGCTACTTTTTACTACAATAATCGAGATACACGAGCGAAAACTAGGTGATTTTATATATACATAAATCGTAGATGTCAAAATGTATCACTGTTTATCTCCTGTCAAAACTTCACAGGTTCCTATGCTTAAGATACTTGCATAGCAACCATTATGATATACGCGGGTATCACCGCGGGGCGCAGCTAGTACATAATATACTTTTGTTATAAATACACACACACACATATTGTTGGTTATGGCTGTAAAAGATAGCTTATGTCCTACCTCAACATTATTTATACCTTTTTTTTTTTTTTTTTTTTTTTTTTTTTTTTTTTTTTTTTTTTTTTTTTTTTTACGCGGGGAATGCTTTTCGCACCATACCCTACTTGGGGGGGACAAGGAAGGGTGTGTGTGGGACTCCCGGGCAACCGGTCTACCCACTAAACCCCGCGGCGGCCTACCTCGGCAGCTCAGAGGAACACCAGGATCGCAACAGCGGCATCTGGTGTCCCCCCTGCCATACCCCACAAATGGGGTACATCCCGGGATGACTGGACTCACCTCCAGGGCAGGGCGCTGTTGCGCCTCTCACCGCTCTGTGCAGTACGAGGCGGAACATCGACCCACTTTAAACGACACCCCCCGGCCGCACCGGGGGTGTCACCTGTCTCGGGTCGTTTGCAGCGGTCACACCTCCCCAGGGTGTGACCGCAGCGACCATTAGACGACGATTGGGGAACTAGCGACCTCTGCCGCGTCCCCTTCGCCGCCTCCTTCGAGCGGGATCGGCCCTTTCCCGATCTCGCTCTGCGGACTCCTTCTGGAGCATAACATTCTCACAGAAGGAGACCGCGGCTTCCCATCCCTCGCCACTCGCCAGCATTGCCGCGATCAATGCTGGCGGTGACAGGTTTCGTCCGATCTGTCCGACCAAGCAGGGCAGTCCTCCAGCGTGTGCTGGGCGGAGTCCCGGTCAGACCCGCAATGATGGCATTGTGCTGTAGCCTCCCGTCCTATTCGATTCAGATACTCACCGAAGCAACCGTGCCCGGTGAGTATCTGAGTTAATCGGTAGGTGACACAGCCGGTCCTCTCTACCCACGCTTCGAAGTTAGGCAGAACGGCTCCGACAGCGCGCTGGCTAGCACAGCCCTGGATTTCAAGCCGTGCCTGCCAATCCCGCAGAACTTGAGCATGTCCGTTCCGCCGTAGCATTTCGGGCTCATGATCCGGCGCTGTCCCCTCGCCATTCCGACCGACAGAACGAATTTGGTCGTAGACCATCGTATACATGTCGGCCAGGATGTCGAAGGGTGGAGATCGCGCCAAGACCGTCGCTGCCTCATGCGAGATGGTGCGGTAGCCCCGTACGATCCGTATGGCCATCAGCCGCTGCAGACTCCTAAGTTGAGCCTTGCAGCGGGAGGAACCCGCCAGGTCCTCAGACCAGACGGGTGCCCCATAGAGGACCATGGACCGCACGACGCCCATGTAGAGGCACCGAACCTCCTCCCTTGGTCCCCCGAGATTGGGCAGCAGACGATGTAATGCCCCTGCTACCCCTCGAACTCGGGGGACTAATCGCCCGAAATGCTCTTCGAAGCTCCACCGACTGTCCAGGACGAGGCCAAGGTACTTCATGTACTGGCCCACCTGGACTTCAGTGTCACCCACCCGGAGGCATGAGCTGGGTGGTTCCTGGCGCTTACGTAGGCCGTGGAACCATATCGCCTCAGTTTTATGAGGCGCCACCCTTAGGCCCAGCTCACGAATCTTTTCTACAACGCAAGCCACTCCCTGCTCGGCGAGCAGAAGCACCTCCTCAAAACGTGACCCTCTAGCCAGTATTAACATTATTTATACCTGCACTGCATCCCAAATTTCATTTCAAATGGGTGCACCGGATTAGTCCTAATAACTTTAATAACGTAACAGACTGACAGAGTTACTTTCGATTTATAATAGTAGTATGTATCTTCTTCCTAGCCTTATTCCCAATATTATTTTGTGGTTGGCTACTAGTTCAACCGGTTTTACCTGAATATCAGTTTTTCCATGGAGCGACTGGCATCGGACCTCCGCAACCCTAAGGGAGAACTAAAATTCGTAGGTTGAACTAATTGTCGGTAAATTTGAAGACACTGATTTCCCAATAACGATTGTCATAGATGTTCATGACAACCGGGACCGACGGCTTTAGGTGCTCTCCGAGGCACGGGCGTGAATCACCGCAAACTTCCAAACTCCGGGCTGCTATTAGGAATTACTAAGAAAACCCCAAAAACACTTTTGTGGCCCAACCCGGGATTTGAACCCGTCTCGGTCTCTTGATTAGCAGTCGCATACGCTATCCCCTAGACCAACGAGGCAGTTAATAACATTAGTATGTATATGACAATAAATTGTTTTTACGGACACCTGACTGAGTTCAGACAATGGTGTTTTTATTCAAATCGGCTGATCTCGGAAGTATCGGTTATTGCGGAAATAAACCGTGAGAAATGTGGAGAAAACATACATGATGTAGTTTTATGATGAGCCCATTGTTTTAGAAGCCACTTGAAAACTAACTCTGTTACTTTTATAACTGTACTATTTAATGATAAATATAATTTTATACAAAGTTATTCGCGCTGATAGCCAAGCGACCTTAGGTGACTAGAAACAATCACCGAGGGTAAGCAAACACGTCACGTTAATCAGTCGGCCCGGTTGTTATGAGTACCTGAGTCCTGGGCCATTTGTATAATAAAGTTTATCAAAGCATAGCAAGTAATAGGAAGGCGTAAATTAATTATATATTTTATTATGTTCCAGTTATCAGTTGCCGAAGTGGAACTGCGCGCCGCCGCAGAAGAGCGTGACAGGCTCCTTAATGATGCTAACTACAGCAGTTTACAGAACGATGAGGCGGTCACCAAGGCCCGCCAAGAGAGGGACGAGGCCATGGAGAGGAAGAAGGCTGCAGAGGTATTTTCTTCATTTTCGCTGTAGTTGAAAACAAAAGTGGCTCGAAAGACCATCTTAGATTTGATTTTCACTATGTCTGTCAAAATTTATAAGCGCAATTAGCTCAAAAGCGTACAAAACACAAACTTGGCATTTAACTATTGACAGCAGAAAACGGAAACGTCGTATATCGAAAATTTGACAAAATGAATTTTGGTATAGTTCGATCAAAAAAATAAACGGTGACTAAATAAAAAAAGAATTGTGATCTTACTTGCTAAAAATACTTTTCACCAATATGTTTAGCAAAGCAAAGGCGCAGATTGGATAGGATTGGATTATTATCTTTATAAGGTCACCATCATCACCTTAATTAATTGGAAGCCTACTTAAATGCATTGTCATTTAGTCCAAAGAGCCAATCATAATATGAACCGTTACAGAATCTGCTTACGGTAAAAACCGTCAACTTATTAGATTTGATATAATCAATTTAGTCACAAAATTGGACATTAATGCAAATGACGCTTAAATTAAAAAGATAAACTTCATCTAACTTTTTTTACCTATCTCCAGGTGGCTTTGGCGAAGACCAGAGTAGAACTGATGCAGGCAAACAGTCAACTTTACGAGGCTGTCCGCCAGAAGGTAGATCTTGGACAGCAGTTGGAACAGTGGCAGGTATGTTCGGAATCTATATTCTATTATAATTCAGTGTAGCCTTTGACCCTCTCTTGAGAGAAGACCCGAGAACAACAGTGGAACATCATGGATTGTTGATTTGATTGATTATACATTTGTGGGGCTATGATTCAATATGATGATACCATGTGACGTGGCCAAGGGGGGGTTCTTCAAACTACCACAATTAGTCGTAATGGACCCCGTCCCTGTGATTAAGCGTGTTATTCGTGAGAATTAAGTTTTATCTCCTCTGGGAAAATATTTATGTAAAACCTGGAGAGGAAGTTTTGGCGTGTTCTTTAATGGTCAAAGAAGGGGTGGGAGAGAGTAAAAAATGTAGAAAATGGTGCGTTGCGGTACTTATTCCTACACAATTTTGTAGAGAGACAAATGAGGCGCTCAGCGTATATGGTGTGAGCACTAGACTGTTCACCAGCTACAAAATACTGACCAATTTTATTTTGTGACAGATGGATATGCAGGAGCTGATCGACGAGCAGATGAAGCACAAGCTGACATCACAAGAGAAGCGTCGCAAGCTCCCTGAACAACCCACACCGACCAGGGCTTCGCGACTCCTTGGATTTTTTCACCGGTGATCTGCTGTACACAACTCTTGGTAACCCTCTATCAAGCCATAGACCACAAAACAATAACGATCCTCTACTTAATTATTATTAAAAACTACTATTCATCAGTTCTACCAGCTGCCTGCAGTCTTTTTTTAATACTTTTGTACAAAAACTTGTCAAAATTAATTGTCGCGACCACAATTTTGGTTTACCGCGCAGACGCGATCGCGATCACAATATTTTTAGGTTATGTTACAATTTTATTTTATAAACCGTGTGATTTTTACACTATCGCAGTGATAGTTAGCATCATAGTTAGATTGTTAATAGTTAGTTTACATTTTATTTTTAATGTTTTATTGTGGTTTTTAAGTTTTTCACTTTAAAATGGCTGGTTTGGCAAACGGCATTTATAACTAAATAGAGCGGATTTAGTACAACAGATTATAGATAAACGGACGTAAATCCAAGAGAATATACTATCTTTGTCCGTTATTTTACGAGTTAACTATACAAGTTTAAGAATATGATTCGATGTTTGAAATATAAATACTAACTGTCATTTATGTAATCCGCCATTTTGTAATACGTCAGCCATTTTGTAACCTAACCTACCATTGCTTTATTGTAAATAACGTTTTAATTATTGAGATTACCTAAACTATGTATTTGTATAGTTGGTACTTAAATACGTCGATCACTTTAAGTGACTTGTTTGGTGCACTTTATTGTAACATTAGATTTACAGCCTGTTTTAGTAATAAATTAATACGAAATTATTTGAACTGAGTTATACTAATCAGTTTTAAACTTTGCGTAATTGACAGAAGTTGTATTATTAAAAAGCAAAATATGGAACTCTGAAATCAATATATTTATACGTACGGGTACGTACAAAGTGATGCAAGCAAAGTATGACTCAGTTACCGAAGTATATAATTTATTAAAATGTGATAAAACAGGCTAAATCATAATTATAAATGGAACATTTAATAGCCATATTATTTACATTAATATATATACTTTACACAAAGATGTGCGATGTTGATTTTACCCTGTGGACACTGATATTGCACAGATATGAAGGTTCTTTAGTATAAATTATATGGCAATACTAATATTGATGTATGGTTGATGTAATGGCTTCTAGAAAGTTTGAAACGGAAACAGGCAGTGATTACTGACCATCATTGTATCTACATACAAAAATAGTACATTGTTCTCCGAGGGAGGAAAGGAACCGATTACTACCTCGGGAGTATTGTGGCCCGAAGGCGCAGCCTAGGGCCACAATACTCCCGAGGTAGGAATGGGACTTTCACCCGAGTGCTACACAGTGCTTTATACTACACCTGTGAGGAACATTTAAAGTATTTATAAAATAAAATCAAAACGTAAGACACCATGTAAGACACAATTTAGCTTAGAATTTGACATAATATTTATAAATATTTCACGCCTCTTTTGTTTTTTATTTATTCTTTACAAAAGGATGTCAGTGTCACGGAGATTCCATATTTAAATTAAATGAAAACTCTTTGGGCAGGCGTGCGCCATAGATAAGATAACACATGAGAAATGAAAATTCATACAACTTTCTCTCCCGCTAAAACACGTTAGAAATGGATTTTCATACACTTTTTCCTTTTTCCATTTAGGTCAAGGAAAAGACTAACTTTCTCTTTTCATTTTCAGGGAATATTGACTACTGTTCCGATCAGGTGTAGTATAAAAGTATTTTTCTAAAAAGCTATTTCTGTAAAACGAAACTCTTTATGGCAACACCGTGAATGTAGAAAAGACAGAACAGTTAATAAATATCCATTTCAAAGACATATAAATGACCGTTTTGAAATAAAATCACACAGTATACTGAATTGAAAGTCTAAAATGACTAATCATAATAAATTTTACCGTGTTTTCTGTTTCAACTTTCCGGGCCACTGTCAATATTCACCAAGAACAACACGAATTAAACACGATCTGGTGTATATCTTAGCAAATAAAATGTGTGTAGTTTTTATCCACGAATATTAGTAAAATATCACTTAATTAATATTATAAGTAATTGGAATTGTTTTGCAATATTATCGTACTTTAGTAAACTGTGCCTTGTGTACCTGGCCTTATGAAGTGCCTTTTATAAAATATGAAAATGTCAATTTTATTAATAAATACAGCCTTAAAATATAATTATAAACAATGTTATTATACTAGATACCAAAAGTTATTCAAAATCGGTTATTTTTTTTATTGCAGTATGTCAAACATTAAGTCGTTAAAGAATTTATACTTAATATCACAAGATCTATCAACAAGAAACTTAAATTAACGGTTTCCATACAATACAATTTGACTAGATTTCTAATAGAATTGAGTCCTGTGCAGTCAAATTATTCAATTCAATGTCATTCGATTGCTAGAATCGCTTGACTCGAATGTCTTACATCAAAATTATATGAAATCCTTTCGAATGACGCAATTGATAAATTTTGTTTTTAGACGCTTCTCCTGGACCGTGGTAGGCTACCATAAAACTAAAGAAACATAAACGCGTCTATCCACAAACTAGTCATATTAATGATACAACTAGAAAATATTCAAAAAGATCTGTATTCATATTACGAAAAAATATCTAACTGTGATGAAAAAAGAGTTTCTATTATTATAATAAAAAGGTATTTTTCTAGAAAGGTTATTTATACTCGTAATAACAGATAACTTTGATTTTACTAGTTTGTGTGTTGGATAATTTCTGAACTTGAAAAAACATTGTCAAATTTTTCGAATGGAAGCCGTTACATACGTCATTATTTGACATTTCTGTCATTACGTCAATTCTGTCAGTTGATAATGACATTTTAATATCTACATCTCTTTCTGACAAATTCTGAACTCTGGATAATGACTATTTATGTCTGGTATATAATATTTTCTACTCTTCTACCCTGTAATAGTTCTACATAAAAATGTGCCTGTCCTTCCGAAGATTTTATTTAAGCTCTCTGCTTTAAAGTGTACTTAATGTTTATATACACCTAGAGTAAATTCTAGAATAATAAATTTGCACTGGCTTTGTATATATTTTATTGTATTTATAAACATTTTAACACAGTACAGAGTATACACTGATATGAATACTTGTATTATTTAATGTTAATGAAATTTAATTATATTATATATATTTTGGATTGTATTTGCGTATTTCATTTTGTCAATAATTTGAATATTTTTTGACAAGTTTGATTGTTTTACAAAACCATTACAATAATTAATTTTCAATTAATACCATTTCAATAAGTTTATATTTTATTTATTATGAAATCAATTATCAGTTAATATTATTTGAATTGTACACGATCGATGTACGTTTTATATTATACAGCATTAAAAATTCATTATAATAAAGAAAAATATCTATTAGAATATGGAAAACTGGAAAAAGATAAATAATGTTATTGATAATTTATTTAATTCGGATTGTTTATTATAAATCTTTTTAAACGAATCATAATTGTATCGTTTAAATTTAAGATTGAAATAATTGGTAAATGTTTACACCGTGAAACAAAAATCAGGGAATAGTATTTCAATTTATCGATGGAAACATATAATATATAGAATAAAACCGATATTAAGAAAGTCCTTAAGAGATTGTAGTGCAGAGCAAAATAAACTCTGACTTATAGGGATACGACATATAACTTCTTATGGTACTACAAATATGTACTTTACTGCATATATCTAATGGTCCATTGTCATCTGCCCGTTTTCAAAAAGTCAGTCCGCTTTCCATTCCTTGATTTCTATTCAACCTTGTTAACTATCTGAGGTTTAAATAAAAGTACTTTTTCTTCATATTCTATGTCTTCTAATCAATGCAAAAGGGTAATGCAAAATGGGTAATTTAATACTGCAGCAATATAATATATAAATATGTGTATAACAGTGCACCTATAAATACATTGTTTTTTATCTGTCATTTTAAAATAATTTTAAAAATAAATGAAATTTAAAAAAATATTTTACATAATTTATTTTTAAGACTGAACTAATTATTGAATTAAAATATTATTGAATTATAATTATACTGAACCGATTTTTAATTCATTTCCGATAATCAATGTTTTTAACAATAGAGTTGTATATTTTTTTAAATATTTTAGCACAAACACTGCTGTGGCGAGTAAATCTTCTTAGTCATTCCATATGCTTTGAATCTTGGGATTTATTATTATAATTTTGTACGGCTTTTTTTGGAAAAATGTGAAAAATGAATATTTTTTAAACTTTTTGATTTTTTCCTTTCTGTACATCGATAATCCCATTTTTAACATTTAAAAATGACCGATTGAATAAGAGGAAGTTATAACAAATTTGTAAAAATAGAAGAAACTGTTTGGACGTAAAAAATAAACCACATTGCAAAAATATAATAATAATTTTCTATTGTAATTATGTTAAATAACCGTGGTAATATTATGGAATAATAAATGCTTATGAATCAATTCTGTACATTTATATTTTACACTAATAATTTAATATTTTATTTAGTGCAAGTGTACTTAATAAACACATTTCATTAGTACTTAATAATCGTAAATTATAAGATCTTAATAGTGACTAGAAAATTAATTATAAATAATTAGTTAATGTTTATGGAAATTAATAAATAAAGAATGAGTTTCAACTGTACATTATTTTTTGATTATGTGTCCTTTTAACTGGTACATCGTAAATTTAGTAAACAAAATATTCAAAAGTTTTTTTTTTTTTATTAGGTATTACTAAGTCTAGTCTCATAAATAAAAGTCGCAAGTTTTGGTTATGGAAACACACTAGTTGAGTCCCCACTAAGTCCCCGAAAGTCTGGTGATCTTGGACGAGGCCTATATTTTTACACCTGCAACTTGTGATCTAGGCTTACGTAAATTACATACAGCGACCGGCATGTCAATATAACAAAGCATTCAGGGTGCTTTTGGGATTGTCATGGAGGTGTAGCGCGTCAGGCATGTTCGCGGAGGCTGAGGTTGATGACTGCTATAATGCAGAAGGTGCGCCTCCGCTCCCCATCCAACACCATACTGAATGTCTTTTCAGATAGATGGGGGCTCCTGTCACTGGTGTTGTACGTCCACACTGATTAATGTGCATGTACTTTTTATATGTTTAATACTAACACTAGCTTAAGTCACTGTAGCTAACACGATATGGATTCAGCCGAGTCCGAAATAAAGAATTTAAATTTGAATATCCAGCTGTGGATGTTATTATGACTGATATGATAATGATATAATTCATGGATTTGGGTGAAAAAACGGTAGTCTTTGTCAGAAGTCTTAACTTAGTTACACACAATACAAGCTCTTTAATACAAGTAGGTAGTTAACAGGCGTTGAACATGGATGAATGGTTGATGAACATGGTCAAAAAAAAAGAACTAGGATATTATCACGTGTTTATTAAACAACTCGTAAGTTTAATAAGTATACACTCAGCTTTATTAGAGAAAGTGCAGAAGAGTATTTATTACACTTTTATACCCTGGCATAAAAATATACAGAAGAAAGAAAAAATAGCATATTTCAAAAACAAAAACAGTCATAAATGGTTCCTGTTTTGTAACGATCAAGACGTCAGTTTATTAACACACTTTGAGAAAGATACATACACTATTTACATAAATATTTATTTTATAATACGTATATTTTTTAAGTGTTCTACGTTGCTAAATAGATTAACAAAATGCCGACCGCCGTTGAACAGAAAGTTGTCGATCCGGAGGCTGAACTCAGCAATACCCAAAGAATGGTAAGAATTATTTTTGGATCTTCAAATTATACATCTCACCCAGTTATGAGTGCATCTTCAAAAGCTGCTAAGCTACGTGTAATCGTGGACAACTGAAATATATACTAAAAGTTATTCAAAATCGGTTATTTTTTTAAATGATTTATTTTTGAAGTATGTCAAACATTAATTCGTTAAAGAATTTATACATAATATCACAAGATCTATCAACATGAAGCTTAAAAAAGAATAATAAATGAACGGTTTCCATACAATACAATTTGATTAGATTTTTAATAGAATTGAGTCCTGTGCAGTCAAATTATTCAATTCAATGTCATTCGATTGCCAGAATCGCTTGGCTTGTTTGTTTTACGTCAAAATTAGATGAAATCGTTTCGAATGACGCAATTGATAAATTTTGTTATTGGACGCTTCTCCTGGACCGTGGTCTGAAACGCGTCTATCCACAAACTAGTCATATTAATGATACTACTAGAAAATATTCAAAAATATCTGTATTCATATTACGAAAAAAATATCTAACTTTGATGAAAAAAGAGTTTCTATTATTATAATAAAAAGGTATTTTTCTAGAAAGGTTATTTATACTCGTAATAACAGATAACTTTGATTTTACTAGTTTGTGTGTTGGATAACTTCTGAACAACACTGTCAAATTGTTTCGAATGAAAGCCGTTACATACGTCATTATTTGACATTTCTATCATTCAGTCAATTCTGTCAGTTGATAATGACAGCTTAATATCTACATCTCTTTCTGACAAATTCTGAACTCTGGATAATGACTATGTGGCGACTTCCACATTCAGCGCAAGCAAAAACATACAACAGCGCCATCTACCGAAGGAACATTGAACTACGGAGAAAACACGTAACGATCTTTACGGAGTAACTACTAATCCTGCATCGCGAAAGTAATATTCTCGCGCCGATTAGCATATATACAACATCCCAACATCAAACTGTTGGGCAGTGGCCCCCAGGCATGATCATCTAGCCTGGTCGGAGGATCCTCCCTTTATGTTGGAGGAACACGACACCCGTTCCTCTACAACTATTTATGTCTGGTATATAATATTTTCTACTCTTCTACCCTGTAATAGTTCTACATAAAAATGTGCCTGTCCTTCCGAAGATTTTATTTAAGCTCTCTGCTTTAAAGTGTACTTAATGTTTATATACACCTAGAGTAAATTCTAGAATAATAAATTTGCACTGGCTTTGTATATATTTTATTGTATTTATAAACATTTTAACACAGTACAGAGTATACACTGACATGAATACTTGTATTATTTAATGTTAATGAAATTTAATTATATTATATAAATTTTGGATTGTATTTGCGTATTTCATTTTGTCAATAATTTGAATATTTTTTGACAAGTTTGATTGTTTTACAAAACCATTACAATAATTAATTTTCAATTAATACCATTTCAATAAGTTTATATTTTATTTATTATGAAATCAATTATCAGTTAATATTATTTGAATTGTACACGATCGATGTACGTTTTATATTATACAGCATTAAAAATTCATTATAATAAAGAAAAATATCTATTAGAAAATGGAAAACTGGAAAAAGATAAATAATGTTATTGATAATTTATTTAATTCGGATTGTTTATTATAAATCTTTTTAAACGAATCATAATTGAATCGTTTAAATTTAAGATTGAAATAATTGGTAAATGTTTACACCGTGAAACAAAAATCAGGGAATAGTATTTCAATTTATCGATGGAAACATATAATATATAGAATAAAACTGATATTAAGAAAGTCCTTATGAGATTGTAGTGCAGAGCAAAATAAACTCTGACTTATAGGGATACGACATATAACTTCATATGGTACTACAAATATGTACTTTACTGCATATATCTAATGGTCTATTGTCATCTGCCCGTTTTCAAAAAGTCAGTCCGCTTTCCATTCCTTGATTTCTATTCAACCTTGTTAACTATCTGAGGTTTAAATAAAAGTACTTTTTCTTCATATTCTATGTCTTCTAATCAATGCAAAAGGGTAATGCAAAATGGGTAATTTAATACTGCAGCAATATAATATATAAATATGTGTATAACAGTGCACCTATAAATACATTGTTTTTTATCTGTCATTTTAAAATAATTTTAAAAATAAATGAAATTTAAAAAAATATTTTACATAATTTATTTTTAAGACTGAACTAATTATTGAATTAAAATATTATTGAATTATAATTATACTGAACCGATTTTTAATTCATTTCCGATAATCAATGTTTTTAACAATAGAGTTGTATATTTTTTTAAATATTTTAGCACAAACACTGCTGTGGCGAGTAAATCTTCTTAGTCATTCCATATGCTTTGAATCTTGGGATTTATTATTATAATTTTGTACGGCTTTTTTTGGAAAAATGTGAAAAATGAATATTTTTTAAACTTTTTGATTTTTTCCTTTCTGTACATCGATAATCCCATTTTTAACATTTAAAAATGACCGATTGAATAAGAGGAAGTTATAACAAATTTGTAAAAATAGAAGAAACTGTTTGGACGTAAAAAATAAACCACATTGCAAAAATATAATAATAATTTTCTATTGTAATTATGTTAAATAACCGTGGTAATATTATGGAATAATAAATGCTTATGAATCAATTCTGTACATTTATATTTTACACTAATAATTTAATATTTTATTTAGTGCAAGTGTACTTAGTAAACACATTTCATTAGTACTTAATAATCGTAAATTATAAGATCTTAATAGTGACTAGAAAATTAATTATAAATAATTAGTTAATGTTTATGGAAATTAATAAATAAAGAATGAGTTTCAACTGTACATTATTTTTTGATTATGTGTCCTTTTAACTGGTACATCGTAAATTTAGTAAACAAAATATTCAAAAGTTTTTTTTTTTTATTAGGTATTACTAAGTCTAGTCTCATAAATAAAAGTCGCAAGTTTTGGTTATGGAAACACACTAGTTGAGTCCCCACTAAGTCCCCGAAAGTCTGGTGATCTTGGACGAGGCCTATATTTTTACACCTGCAACTTGTGATCTAGGCTTACGTAAATTACATACAGCGACCGGCATGTCAATATAACAAAGCATTCAGGGTGCTTTTGGGATTGTCATGGAGGTGTAGCGCGTCAGGCATGTTCGCGGAGGCTGAGGTTGATGACTGCTATAATGCAGAAGGTGCGCCTCCGCTCCCCATCCAACACCATACTGAATGTCTTTTCAGATAGATGGGGGCTCCTGTCACTGGTGTTGTACGTCCACACTGATTAATGTGCATGTACTTTTTATATGTTTAATACTAACACTAGCTTAAGTCACTGTAGCTAACACGATATGGATTCAGCCGAGTCCGAAATAAAGAATTTAAATTTGAATATCCAGCTGTGGATGTTATTATGACTGATATGATAATGATATAATTCATGGATTTGGGTGAAAAAACGGTAGTCTTTGTCAGAAGTCTTAACTTAGTTACACACAATACAAGCTCTTTAATACAAGTAGGTAGTTAACAGGCGTTGAACATGGATGAATGGTTGATGAACATGGTCAAAAAAAAAGAACTAGGATATTATCACGTGTTTATTAAACAACTCGTAAGTTTAATAAGTATACACTCAGCTTTATTAGAGAAAGTGCAGAAGAGTATTTATTACACTTTTATACCCTGGCATAAAAATATACAGAAGAAAGAAAAAATAGCATATTTCAAAAACAAAAACAGTCATAAATGGTTCCTGTTTTGTAACGATCAAGACGTCAGTTTATTAACACACTTTGAGAAAGATACATACACTATTTACATAAATATTTATTTTATAATACGTATATTTTTTAAGTGTTCTACGTTGCTAAATAGATTAACAAAATGCCGACCGCCGTTGAACAGAAAGTTGTCGATCCGGAGGCTGAACTCAGCAATACCCAAAGAATGGTAAGAATTATTTTTGGATCTTCAAATTATACATCTCACCCAGTTATGAGTGCATCTTCAAAAGCTGCTAAGCTACGTGTAATCGTGGACAACTGAAATATATACTAAAAGTTATTCAAAATCGGTTATTTTTTTAAATGATTTATTTTTGAAGTATGTCAAACATTAATTCGTTAAAGAATTTATACATAATATCACAAGATCTATCAACATGAAGCTTAAAAAAGAATAATAAATGAACGGTTTCCATACAATACAATTTGATTAGATTTTTAATAGAATTGAGTCCTGTGCAGTCAAATTATTCAATTCAATGTCATTCGATTGCCAGAATCGCTTGGCTTGTTTGTTTTACGTCAAAATTAGATGAAATCGTTTCGAATGACGCAATTGATAAATTTTGTTATTGGACGCTTCTCCTGGACCGTGGTCTGAAACGCGTCTATCCACAAACTAGTCATATTAATGATACTACTAGAAAATATTCAAAAATATCTGTATTCATATTACGAAAAAAATATCTAACTTTGATGAAAAAAGAGTTTCTATTATTATAATAAAAAGGTATTTTTCTAGAAAGGTTATTTATACTCGTAATAACAGATAACTTTGATTTTACTAGTTTGTGTGTTGGATAACTTCTGAACAACACTGTCAAATTGTTTCGAATGAAAGCCGTTACATACGTCATTATTTGACATTTCTATCATTCAGTCAATTCTGTCAGTTGATAATGACAGCTTAATATCTACATCTCTTTCTGACAAATTCTGAACTCTGGATAATGACTATGTGGCGACTTCCACATTCAGCGCAAGCAAAAACATACAACAGCGCCATCTACCGAAGGAACATTGAACTACGGAGAAAACACGTAACGATCTTTACGGAGTAACTACTAATCCTGCATCGCGAAAGTAATATTCTCGCGCCGATTAGCATATATACAACATCCCAACATCAAACTGTTGGGCAGTGGCCCCCAGGCATGATCATCTAGCCTGGTCGGAGGATCCTCCCTTTATGTTGGAGGAACACGACACCCGTTCCTCTACAACTATTTATGTCTGGTATATAATATTTTCTACTCTTCTACCCTGTAATAGTTCTACATAAAAATGTGCCTGTCCTTCCGAAGATTTTATTTAAGCTCTCTGCTTTAAAGTGTACTTAATGTTTATATACACCTAGAGTAAATTCTAGAATAATAAATTTGCACTGGCTTTGTATATATTTTATTGTATTTATAAACATTTTAACACAGTACAGAGTATACACTGACATGAATACTTGTATTATTTAATGTTAATGAAATTTAATTATATTATATAAATTTTGGATTGTATTTGCGTATTTCATTTTGTCAATAATTTGAATATTTTTTGACAAGTTTGATTGTTTTACAAAACCATTACAATAATTAATTTTCAATTAATACCATTTCAATAAGTTTATATTTTATTTATTATGAAATCAATTATCAGTTAATATTATTTGAATTGTACACGATCGATGTACGTTTTATATTATACAGCATTAAAAATTCATTATAATAAAGAAAAATATCTATTAGAAAATGGAAAACTGGAAAAAGATAAATAATGTTATTGATAATTTATTTAATTCGGATTGTTTATTATAAATCTTTTTAAACGAATCATAATTGAATCGTTTAAATTTAAGATTGAAATAATTGGTAAATGTTTACACCGTGAAACAAAAATCAGGGAATAGTATTTCAATTTATCGATGGAAACATATAATATATAGAATAAAACCGATATTAAGAAAGTCCTTATGAGATTGTAGTGCAGAGCAAAATAAACTCTGACTTATAGGGATACGACATATAACTTCATATGGTACTACAAATATGTACTTTACTGCATATATCTAATGGTCTATTGTCATCTGCCCGTTTTCAAAAAGTCAGTCCGCTTTCCATTCCTTGATTTCTATTCAACCTTGTTAACTATCTGAGGTTTAAATAAAAGTACTTTTTCTTCATATTCTATGTCTTCTAATCAATGCAAAAGGGGTAATTTAATACTGCAGCAATATAATATATAAATATGTGTATAACAGTGCACCTATAAATACATTGTTTTTTATCTGTCATTTTAAAATAATTTTAAAAATAAATGAAATTTAAAAAAATATTTTACATAATTTATTTTTAAGACTGAACTAATTATTGAATTAAAATATTATTGAATTATAATTATACTGAACCGATTTTTAATTCATTTCCGATAATCAATGTTTTTAACAATAGAGTTGTATATTTTTTTAAATATTTTAGCACAAACACTGCTGTGGCGAGTAAATCTTCTTAGTCATTCCATATGCTTTGAATCTTGGGATTTATTATTATAATTTTGTACGGCTTTTTTTGGAAAAATGTGAAAAATGAATATTTTTTAAACTTTTTGATTTTTTCCTTTCTGTACATCGATAATCCCATTTTTAACATTTAAAAATGACCGATTGAATAAGAGGAAGTTATAACAAATTTGTAAAAATAGAAGAAACTGTTTGGACGTAAAAAATAAACCACATTGCAAAAATATAATAATAATTTTCTATTGTAATTATGTTAAATAACCGTGGTAATATTATGGAATAATAAATGCTTATGAATCAATTCTGTACATTTATATTTTACACTAATAATTTAATATTTTATTTAGTGCAAGTGTACTTAGTAAACACATTTCATTAGTACTTAATAATCGTAAATTATAAGATCTTAATAGTGACTAGAAAATTAATTATAAATAATTAGTTAATGTTTATGGAAATTAATAAATAAAGAATGAGTTTCAACTGTACATTATTTTTTGATTATGCGTCCTTTTATCTGGTACATCGTAAATTTAGTAAACAAAATATTCAAAAGTTTTTTTTATTAGGTATTACTAAGTCTAGTCTCATAAATAAAAGTCGCAAGTTTTGGTTATGGAAACACACTAGTTGAGTCCCCACTAAGTCCCCGAAAGTCTGGTGATCTTGGACGAGGCCTATATTTTTACACCTGCAACTTGTGGTCTAGGCTTACGTAAATTACATACAGCGACCGGCATGTCAATATAACAAAGCATTCAGGGTGCTTTTGGGATTGTCATGAAGGTGTAGCGCGTCAGGCATGTTCGCGGAGGCTGAGGTTGATGACTGCTATAATGCAGAAGGTGCGCCTCCGCTCCCCATCCAACACCATACTGAATGTCTTTTCAGATAGATGGGGGCTCCTGTCACTGGTGTTGTACGTCCACACTGATTAATGTGCATGTACTTTTTATATGTTTAATACTAACACTAGCTTAAGTCACTGTAGCTAACACGATATGGATTCAGCCGAGTCCGAAATAAAGAATTTAAATTTGAATATCCAGATGTGGATGTTATTATGACTGAGATTATAATGATATAACTCATGGATTTGGGTGAAAAAACGGTAGTCTTTGTCAGAAGTCTTTACTTAGATGGCACTAATCTTCTAGCTGCACTAGAATGGACTATCACTATCACTTCGAAGAAAAAACTTGTATTGACATACATCAGAGTGGCGTGCAAAGGAAGATACTTATGTCCAGCACTGGAATAAAGTGGAAGATTGAATTGATTATCTGATATGTTAAATTTCATATTTTTTTTATGCGTACACCACGCATGAAAAAAGAACTGAAATATTACATTTCAGATTTAGTACAACGCAATTTAAATGTATTAGATGATGCGAGTTGGTAATCTTGGGAAAAAAAAACACTAAAAATGACGGAAGGCGCCAAGGTGTGATACTTTGTTTTGGCTACCTCGGTGGCGCAGTGGGAGTATATGCGACTTCAGTGCTTGAGGACTAGAGCTCCATTTCCGGGTCGGACCAAGTGTTCGTGTGTCTCCAAATATTTGTTTCGGAGTTGGGGTATTTTCTACTTATAATATGTATGTATTTACACTAAAAAGTATGTTTATGTATTACTTAATATTAGTTGTTGAGTACCCATAATTCAAGCTTTAAAGAGCTTGAATTATGGGTACTCAACTACAAGTAGGTAGTTGAGTTGGACAGGCGTTGAACATGGATGAATGGTTGATGAACATGGATAAAAAAAAAATAGTATATTATCACGTGTTTATTAAATAACTCGTAAGTTTAATAAGTATACTCTCAGCTTTATTAGAGAAAGTGCAGAAGAGTATTTATTACACTTTTATTCCCTGGCATAAAAATATACAGAAGAAAGAAATAAATAGCATATTTCAAAAACAAAAACAGTCATAAATGGTTCCTGTTTTGTAACGATCAAGACGTCAGTTTATTAACACACTTTGAGAGAGATACATACACTATTTACATAAATATTTATTTTATAATACGTATATTTTTTAAGTGTTCTACGTTGATAAATAGCTCAACAAAATGCCGACCGCCGTTGAACAGAAAGTTGTCGATCCGGAGGCTGAACTCAGCAATACCCAAAGAATGGTGAGTTATTTTTAGATCTTCAAATTATACATCTTCCCCCCAGTTATGAGTTCATCTTCAAAAGTTGCTGAGTTACGTGTAATCGTGGACAACTGAAATATACACATAGACCTGTGAAATAATCATACTCACCTGCAACTTGATTATATTTATCTATAAATTGATCGTACCCACCTATAAACCACTCGTACACTCGTACTCAATACTCAACTGTACTCAACTGTGATTCAAACGTGCTGGCTGCATATGACTCGATCGTGCACGATCGTGACCCGATCGTGCACGACTAAGACCAGATCATGCACGACTGTAACATAAACTTGTATGAGTGTACTTAATGATATTTTAAGTAAATGCTTTTAATAGTAAAGCTAGGCTTAAAACCTTATGTCGTGAGCTATATGCCGGTCAAAATCGATTAAGCGGTTCCAGAAATTAGCTGGAACAAATGGACACGGACAAGAGTTCAAAAATTGCTTTTTCGATATAAGTACTTTCATCTTCATTTAGTGAAAAACTCTTTACTTTTACAGACTCCAACTTTATTTATTTCTATAGATTTAAGACTTGATTTATGAATGAATGAATTATCAAAACAATTCACTTTGCAATGTTTCTTTCCCGACGGTATAAAAACACAAATCAATATTTTCTGAAATCATTCAAAAGATACGTAATTGTAACTTGATCAATTGAATATTTACGATTTTCAGTTCGAGAATCTGGCGCCAATGTGCAGCGTGGCGAAGAGAGCTGGAGGTATACCACAGTTGGCGCCACAGGAGAAACAAATGGATATCCTACAGAATGAGATGAAAGAAACACTACTCTGTATTCGTGTTAGTTATTTACACACATTACCCTTTTTTATTTTTTATTTTTAAATCTGTCTTTATGGTCAAAGACCAAAATAAGGGGAATCCCTTCTAATTTCGTAATAATTAAGTATTGCCAAGTATTTAATCTTAAAGTAGATAAATAAGAGGAAAATACTTAAGATTCTTGCCTGGAAAGGTAAAATTTGTAAGATTTTTTTTATCGTTTGATTTGAAACTGTTTCAAAGTCATCCTTATTACAAATCAATCATAAACCCATTGCTACTGAGATTGTGCAAATAAATCTTACAGCTCGCCTCAAAAGGACAGCATGGTATGCGTGACTCAAGGATACAGAACAAGATAAAAGGTGATATCGTGGAATTTGAGAACCTAAACTCTGAGCTGAGGGACGAGAAAGCCCAGCAAGCTGAACTAGAATGTTTGAATTACCTCGCCGGAAAGAATTTAGCAGAACTTCTGAAGCAAGTCCCGACAGAAGCAGATGTTAGTTGTTCCATCTCGGGTTTTTTTTCTAAAGTCATCATCATCCACAGCCCTTGACAGTCCACTGCTGGACATAGGCCTCTCCTTTGAAAGGTGGTTTTGGCCTACTATACATCGCTGGTCATACGGATTGGTAAAGGGTTTGTTTCAAGTTTTCCTTCTCTTGGCAGTGATGTTAGCTGCTTATTTTGTTCCTTTAGTCGACTTTACGACACCCATGGAATGAATAGGGGTGGTGACACTTTGTATTCTTAATCCGTCACCACACGGACATTTCTAAAGTCGTTCGATGAAAAAGATATTTGATGTATCTGCCTCACAGAAGTCAAGTTTCACTTGACCGTGTTGGTGAAGTTACCTGAATGACCAAGGTTTGATAAAAGAACTATTTCCAAAGTGCATTTCGATCATCAACAAATACCAAAAAAAAATACAATACGCAATGAGATAATGTTCATTCAGCTTAAAAAAAAATGTTGCACTTTTGATCATACACCAACGCTTATAATACGACTATGCTCAAATCGTAGCGAAACTGAATATTTTTTAACTACAGTCTTCTAAGAACCATTTCAAATATTTCTCAGGAATTAGCAATGTTGGAAAATGCAAACAATCGCCTTCGCCGCATGGAGAATCGATTGGACCTTGCCACGAAGAGGTTCTGTATGGTCAATTCAGACAACAAGCATATTAGGGAAGAGATACACAGACTGCTTGTTGAGAGGTGAGTATTATTTTCCATTTTGAAGTGATAATAATCAAATAGTCTGTACTTTTAGTCCAGTCGCATTAAGCCCAATATTCTGCACAATCAGGTTCAAAGCTTGATCAGGGAGGCACTTGATTAATGATACAAAAATTACATTTTTAGCATCGAAAAAATTGTTTTTACTATTATGGTGCTCAATTATTCATCTCAGGAAGCCTGTTAACATGGCAGTAATGATAATAATTTGAATCATTAAAATTTTGATCAAAGTAACAGCTATTAAAGTTTTAGAAGTTACAGGCTAAGATAGTACAATACTGAATTTCCAAAATATTTTTCACAGAAACGATTTTAACATCCTATGGAACCGAACGATAGGAAGGTTGCTGAAGGGAAAGGAGTACCTTATGGATATACTTGAGATCGCTACCAACGTATTTGGGGAAAGAGACGAATGCTGCAGGAAACTGGAAACGTTGAAGTGGAGAGGACTTTTTCAGCTAAATAAGGATATTTCTGTGAGTATATTATGGATGATTGTGCATGCACAATCACCGTACAGTGTACAGTGGTACAGTGGGTTCAAATACTAAGTCGGTTAGATATTTAATACTGTTCAATCCATAAAAGGGATTACATTTCAAATGTCTCAAACCTTGATCAAGGAAATACTTTACCACCTAAACTTAGAATAAGGAACAGTTGTTAAGTAAATTATATTGATCCTTAATTTAAAAAAAAACTTATAGTAGTTCCATTTTGGAGAATATGTTAAATCTGATTCAAGTTCAGTCAAATTCAGTATTAAATTTGTAGATATATTTAAATCTATTTGCCATTATTAGGTTGACCCAAAGAAACTTGTTCTATGTGCTATGCTTACTAATCCTCAGGAAATGCAAGCTTATGAAGGAGAACTCAATCACTTGGCCAAGCTAGAAGAATATTTAAGAGTTAAAGGTTCAGTTCGAATTTGCGAAGCAGAAGAGATAGAAGAGATGAAGAGACTAGACGAGATAGCCAGATGCGAACAAGAGATTGCCACTCATGATGCCCTCATAGATGAAATACTGGTCAGTATACTTAATTTAACACCTTTTAATGTACTTCCACTTCTATTCAGCCACTGTCTCTTCGAAATGAAGATCTGATTATATCCACTATATCGAACTAAGAACACGACACCCTCTTCTAACTACCTTGGTGGCACAGTGGTAGAGTATGCGACTGCTGTGCTTAAGGACTCGGTTTCGATTCCCGGGTCGGACCAAATGTTTGTGTGATGCGCAAATGTTTGTTTCGGAGTTTGTGTGTTTTGTATGTTTAATATGTAGGTATGTATTTCCAAAAACAAGTATAGTTTATATATTTGTATCGTGTCTAGTACCCATAATACAATCTCTGCTTAGTTTGAGTCTAGATGGCTTTGTGTGTAAGAAGCTTGAAATATTTATTTATTTACTTTGTTCATTTTCTATTTTTCTACTCCATAAACATTTTACTACATATATTCATTTTTTAAATTTAAACCTAGCAACGTGACTCTGCTCTGCCTGATGGAAAGAGGTCACCATCCTCATTGTGAGTGCTGACAAATGCACCAAGGTCAGCCACACTATAGCATCGCCAAATCAAAGTCCAACGCAACGTGGAACTTTCTGCCACCCTTTTTCTTGTCCAAGCACCCACAGGTCACAAGTCCAAGCTGAAGTGATATGTTAGTCTGTAACTTAAAATAATGACACATTCTTTTCAATACAGGAGTATGCTGGAACAAATAGCGTGCCTACTGTTATAAAAATGTTTAAGAACACAGAAATAAATAATTTTGCGTTATTCACTCTTCTCATCGAAGTGCTGCAGGAGACCATTCTTTTAAAGAGAGATCTTGAAGTGTCCAGGCAAAGAATTTGTAAGTTTCCCTGGAAAATATTCGCATTTTATTTAATACACGAGCGTCTACATCGGTTATCGCCGTAAAAAGTAGCCTAAGGCTTTAAACTATTTGGGTACAAAATTTCATTTAAAACGGTGCAGTGATTTTTGAGTTTATCATGAACAGACCGACAGACAGACGCGTCGGAGGACTGTTTTATAATATGTAGTGATTTTTTTATTTTCTTGACAAAATTCAACTAAAAAACATTAGCGAAGTTAACGAAAACTTGACTTATGAAATTTAGAGGGTATTGACCATATATTAAAAAAATCGATCAGGTTACTGATGAAGATACTGGTTAGGGGGTTACTCGACCCATAACAATGGTACTGGTAATTTGACTCATGACGCTTAACTGTCCATGGTCGACGATACTCACCTTGCTTGAAGATTAGATTGCGTCGGTAGCGCAGTGGTAGCTATTACTGTGCTGCGGTGCTTGAGATCTCGGGTTCAATTCTCCAATCGGACCAAATATTTGTTTCAGAATCAGGGTGTTTTCTATAAAAAGTATGTTTATGTATTTATATCAGTTGTCTAGTACTCACATTACAATCTCTGCTTAGTTTGGGACTAGATGACGTTCTGTGTGAGATGTCTAAAATATTTATTTATTTATTAACATAAAAGTTCAATGTGAAGCGATAATTTATATCACGTTATTTTTTCTAGTGGACCAAACCGATATGAACGTAGGATGTGCGGACCGCCAAGATAAGAGGATTGGTGTGCTAACAGTCGAATTAGCTAAACAACGAGAAAAGACCCAAACTAAAGCCGACCAAAACGTACTTTCAGAGAACTTATTTGCTAGGGTCCTGAAGGGTATTGATGATCTTGTCAGGTATAAACACTATTAATAATTATGAATAACGGTATGTTAAAATAATTTCTGTTTCGTGGTCACGGGTAGTCTACCCTATGTGTGTGTTTGTCTGTGTGTATGTGTAAAACTCACGAAGTTCTAAAAACAAATTTTATAGTATATGTAGAGAAACGTCTACAGAAACACTTCACGACACTACAAAAAAAACGAAATAATGGATTTCTATCCTACCGGCCATTGCGTTTGCCCGCTAAATAATATAATCTATTGCTAAAAAATCGCGTATGGTACTGCTATATTGACAAAATGTTTATATGATCTGCAAATATTCCTGTCGGAGCAAACACCCAAAGATTTTTTTCTAGGTAAACGTGTATCTATTCACAAAATAAAAGTAAATCATATATTCCATTTCAATTTCATATCTTCCAGAATATCACGCTGCGAAATCACACCATTACTGTCGCTCCTTGGTAACCACAAGGAAGTGACGACGTGGAACGTGAAAAAGTTCCTTCGTATTCTTGAACTTGAAATCAAAAGTCTTATTGAAGTGGCCTATGGAGCTGTCAAGGTCTGGAACTATATATATAACAGTAATATTTTGACTAGGGGTTACTCATAGAATAACACAGGACGACAAACCGGAGAGGTGAAGCCATACCGTCTTTTACCACCAGAACAGAGAAATATCTGTTTTGTGGTCTTTGCAAGATACAACAAAATATGTGGGGGGGGGGGGGACCTCATACACACATAACAGACAATCAAAACCAAACATAAGTTTCATGCCCATTTGTATTTATACATCAAGAGATCGTTTTTTGTTTTCGGAAGACTCCCCATTTTATCCAATCCACATTTTTTATCATTAAATTCATTACGACGACGACTTGAAGACTAGAATTGAAGTCGTTAAATACTTGACATTGGCAGAAATGGCTGTTAATATATGGCTGGTTGCCATCTCATCAAAAGAAGAAGAAGGAGTATTTATACATGGACATAGGGAAACGCTTGCATATGGCTACTCAATACTATGTTGCTTTACAATCAGGAGAATTAATTCATTCGTTTTCACGTTTTAGAAAGACTAACAGCTTCCATTCTTCAGAAACTCTAATAAAACAAACGTAGAAATCTAAATTTTAATTTATTTACAATAATATCTAGCCACCAGCGCCGACTCCCAAAGGACGTAAAGAGACCAGAGAAAAAGAGCCAACAAAACTCGTTGCCGACCCATACTTCGAGATCCTCCGGCCCAACAGGATTGAGAAGCTTGTTCCTTACCAACCATGTGCTTAGTAAGACTTTTCTATATTCAGCCGATTTGTAGTTGGATTAAGGATACCGCGTGTCACCGCCCCTGTTCATCCCATTACTGTCATAAGAGGAGACTAGTGTCTTTGGTAGGCTTATATATAAAAAATTGGCATACGAAATGCACTTTTGCGCGGTACATCTTACTAGGTTGATCAAAACGCGGCCTGGTTAACCACTGATCAGATCTTCTCCACCACGGCTACTTGAACGACATATTCATAATTTGTTAACAAGTATGTATGTACTTATAAACTTCTATTTTTATTCCACAGTTGCGTGGAAGATTACATGATGAACCAAGTGTTTGAGACTCCAGCGGTTCCAGCTGACAGAGAATACGTCGAGACTTTCTTCCATCTTGAGGATGTGAACACCAAGTTCGGAATATTTACACTCACTATACCCGCGTAAGTATCATTACTTCTAAAAAACAACCAACCACCACCACCACCACTACCTTAAAAATAGGAGGTTCTTAACTCGATTTATTTTTGATACCTACTACTCATAGAGCAAAGACGTTATTACAACTCCCCTCCGGTACGTACAAGCCTACGGACTGGAGGTTGCCATAATTCTTTTTTCCGATATTACATGCAAAACTCGCCTGTCACCATGAACTCACAACAAAAAAAAATACAAAATTTCACACAAACACATTCTGTATCATTCAATGTAGGTAATGCATATTTAGGCTTATGCTTTGATAGAGAGAAAAGATTACTTGAAATGAGAGAGAGAGAGAGAGCAAGAAACCTTTGAATCATTATTTACCTTTGAATCATTAAATCCTAAATATCAGTGTACAGTTTAAAGCGTCTCACTAGGCAGCCATTGTGATGGTCGTTCTTGGATTCTGGTCATGTTTTCCATCAGTCTGAGTAGTCACCTAGGCAGTCTTTGAAAATAACGTAAAATTGTTCTCTTTATTTCCAGCAAACGTCACCCATTCCGCAGTGCGAAAAAGGAATGATCAGATTGCGTTATTTCGTGATCATTTAAGAATTAGTAATATCTAGCAGTAAATAGAATCATCTCAGCGCATAATGTCCGTTCTCGTTTGATTCTTTTCTTAAAATGTCATAGCATTTGATGAGAAAGGCTCAAATTGATTCGAGAAAAGGTCATTTAAGAGAGAAAATTTTGAGAAAAGGACCAACTGAGATAGGACAGGAAGGAATGAGAAAACGATATTAAGCGCCGAGACGAATTAAATAGATAAAATATTTCACTGAAATAATACAGTATTATGTACCTGCAGCATGACTCTTATTTATCAAATTTGTACTAATTGTAACACCTGTATTTCTTTCTCTGGCTTTCTGGACAACTTACTTTATCTATACTACTAAATCAGAAAAAAGCTATCACTCCGTTTAGCGTCTAGCGTTATAAAACTGAACAGCTTGCTTGGTTGAACGCGCTAATCTACTATACTTTGTCCATTCGTTTAAATAGTCTTTTTGAAAGGTCACGCCTATAAATTACCGGTATTTTTTTTCGTAATAATGTACTACAGTAATGTCGTACTTTATAGACGGGTAGGGAGGTGGGCAGTGTGCATAGCTAAAAACAACATATAAAACAATTCTTGAATAAATCGATTAAACGATTCAAATAATTTGACTTCATGTAAGTATTGTTTCTGTAAATTTAATAAAATAAAAAGCAAATTAAAATAGTATGACTTCAAGATTGATTATTTACAAGGAATTAAGTCGAAATTTTTCAATTTATGTTCAAACTTAGAATAAAGAACAACAACTCTGTGCATTAATTAATTTATTTTTGGACCACTGACTTAAAATGTAACTACGCACGTGTTAGTAAAATTTAACTTTGAAACGCGTGGTTACTAACGTTTAAATCCAGAGTTATGAGAAAGTATATTTGAAAAATCACAATACTTACTAAACCGACCTTCAAGTGACTGTGTTTGGAAGTTTTCTTTGTTCTGGGTCAATTACATATCTTAATAGTACACATTTTAATAATTTACAATACTGACTTAAAGAAATTTATATCGATTGATTTTGATTTCAAATCGAATCGGTGACGTGTGAGGGCGTCACTAAATTCGAAATTTGTTGAACTGTCAAAAAGATAATAAAGGAATGGACAGAGTATAAGGAACTATTGGTCCGATTTATTCAGTGTTAGCTCATTTATCGAGGAAGGCTTTAGTCTATGTACTATCACGCTAAAACTAAAGAAGCGGAGTAACAATGAAGAATGTTTCAAAATCGCTTTTTTTTCCTTTGGAGCTTGCGCTGCGTAAACGGTTTCGCAATAATTTTAACAAAAAGGAACCGACTTCAAAGAAAAACTATTCCGAGTACACAAATTGCGACAATTGTGCCTATGATATTTGAGGAGTTCCCTCGATTTCCTTGGGATCCCATTATCAGATCCCGATATGGTGACGATGGGACCACCTGTAAGCAAAAATAATTTTTGAAGTCTGTTAAAAATCATGTGTGACAGAATTGGTCCTTTAAAAGCGATCTATTGTGGTTCTGTAACAAAACTTCCCTGGTATAACATTACGCTACGGGCAATAGAAGACGCAGAGGGGGCTGAGTGGGTCAGCTAGTAGATATAGGTATATTTTGTGCAAATATTTATTACTCGGTGACATTCTTGTAAATCGCGAGTAACGCCGCAGAACGAACTTACTTAACTGGCTAATAACTGATGTAAGTGGTAACTTAGGGCCCACAGCACACTAGCTACTTTTAGGATCGGCGATCGGCAACTAGTCACTTTTTAGAAGCTAAATACGGCGACCGAACGCTCTACACCGCACACTTAAAAACGCCAAACGCAGAGATTGAGTAGCTTTTTAGAAGCGTGACAGCAGCTGAACGCTACTCTTCGCACACATTCGGATGCCGGTAGCATCGATTTGGCATCTGAGCAGTCGCTAAAACGCGCGTTTCCGATACCGCGATCGAACGCAGGAAGTCGCTAAAACGCGATGCAGCATCGATGCAGCCGCAAAATCGCTGATCGCCGATGCTAAAAGTAGCTAGTGAGCTGTGGCCCTAAGTGATAACTTAGGTGGCTTTAAATTAGACTAGCTTCGCTTCGCATCATTATTTGCATTTGTTGTTGTAAAGATTCATGAATACCAACCGTGGGGCTTAGCTGCTTTTAAATAATACTACTTGTTCGGCTATTACTAGTTCATTTATTACATAAGCATAGTTTTAAAATCTTAAATAATAAAAACATAATTAGTGGCTAAATATTTCTTATCGTTCGCACTAGTTTCATAATTTTCTTAGAATAAACTACATTATACACTCAAGTTTTCCTTTAAACATAATGCTAAGCCTTCTAAATGGTACTTTTGCCTTGGTTTTCGGCAACCTTGAGTATTGAGTGACATACTTCGATCATTTTAGGGTTTAGAGTTTTTAACCTTTCGGTCTGGATGTCGACGGCTAAAAATTTAATATTGTACATTAGTGGGTGTTAGACTGCATTTTGTTTCATAATTTTCTTTAAACGAAATTATAAAAAAATATTGTTGGATTTTTATACTTTATGCTCATTGACTTACAATTCATTTTTCAATATCGCACGCATGTGTTGGTAGTTCAGAACCAACTAAAAGATCATAGAGACACACTTGCTTATTAGCTAGAAACCTTTGAGAAACATCTCATAGGAATGCTTAATAACAGCTTGGAGTTTAAAAGTTAAGGTCTTAGCCCCTGTTCTTCGCAGAGCATGTAAAGCCCTGCGTTTGATCTCTCTCCACTTCATAAGGTCCTATTATATCCTATATGAAATAGTGAGGGAACAGATAGTGCACCTATTGTTTGCGCAAACATTGTGTGCTATAATATCACCTGCGCAGTTGGCTGGTCTCGACTGGTCTCTGTGGCTCAAGTCGGAGTACATACACTTACATCACGTAACTAACTGCTCAAAGACTCGGTTGGTCTAGTGGTTGGTCTAGTGGTTTAGGTGGTCGCCACGCAGCTTTCTATTGCGCCAAGGGGAGTAGGTTCAAATCCCGCGTGGGACAACACTTTCTCTGATTCATAAATTGATTTTCTGAGTCTGGGTGTTCTTTGTGTTCGTTTCATGTATGTCTGTAAGGTCCCCCGCGGGATGTAGGATTACATTTCTAATGCAGGAATTGTCTGTTTTAAAAACAAAGATAACTTACTCTGGTATAGTCAAGGTGTATATGCCGAATTTGGTATTCGGTTCATCGAGGTGGAGAATCTCCTGAATGTACTGTTTATCTGCTGGCACTGCTGGAGTTTCGAATACTTGGTTCATGATGTATTCCTCTACACAACTAAGAAGAAAAAACGTGTAAATTAACGACCTTAAATAAGTATATGTGTCAACAGGCGAGGTGGAGTGACGACTTGCGAAGGATGGCTGGCAGGAGGTGGATGCGCAGTAGACTACGATAGGCTGTTGATGATGTTGAAGTGTGGAGTGATGATTTGCAGGGCATCGTAGGATCTGGATACGTGAAGCTGATGATCGGTACAAGTGGCGTTCAATGGAATGGGCCTATGTCCAGCAATAGATTGTGATAGTCTGATAATGATAATGATGAAGACAAATGATGCAAAATTGACTCTAATTTGCCTGCCTCGGTTGCGCAGTGGTTGCGTATGCGACTGCTGAGCTTGAGGTCTCGAGTTCGATTCCTGCGTCGGTCTAAATGTTTGTGTGATCCGCAAATATGTTTTGGAGCCTGGGTATTTTCTATATGAATTTCCAAAAAAGTAGTTGTCTAGTACCCATAATATAAGCTTTGCTTAGTTTGGGACTAGTTAACGTTATGTGTAAGATGTCCGAAGTATTTGTTTCATTTAATTACTCCAATCAACATTAAATCAATTATGTGGTCGCTCTACTACACTACCGTGCCGGGCCGTACACTAACTTAAAGTATGTATAGGTACTTACTAAGCACACGGCAAATAAGGCACCAGTTTTTCGATCTTATTTGGCCTGATGATCTCCACGTGAGGGTCGGCAACGAGTTTCGTGTGTGGTTTTGGTCGTGCTTTATGACCTTTCGGTGCCTCCGAAGGTGGCTGAAATATTTTCATTTAATTTACTTTTATCACAATAGATGCAAGGTCTGAAACTATTACCGATATCATTTTTAAACGTGTTTAAATATTTTCTCAAACCACTGCACTGAGTACTGAAGTAATATAATCAATTGCCGTCTGCGTCTTCTCAGTAGAAGTTATATCGCGGAAACAAATTTGTTTCCCATAAAAAAGGTTATATAGAAATATTCTGTCGCTGACTATTTTTTAGAACTTTTAAAGGGGAACAATTCTGTCCCACATGATTTTTGCGAAACATTAACCGTTTACGCATTGCACGCATCGGATGCTCTCAAGACGAAAAAAATCACGATTTCGAAACATTCTTCATTGGTGTTTCGCTCTTATAGGTCTTAGCGTGCTGATATATAGCCTATAGCCTTCCTCAATAAATGGTTATTATTGCGTGTTATCCCAGGGAGTCAATTAGACTTCTTCCATACATCCAACTATGGGCTTCGCCCATAGTTATATAACACTGAAATATTTTTTCAAATCGGTCCCGTAGTTAGCGTTTTCAACCAAACAAACAAACTCTTCAGCCTTATAATATTGATTATATAGATTAAAAGATCATTTTTACTTAAAATATTATTCTACATTTCATTTCAAAAGTGCAAAAGTTTGTGACCTGTGCTTTTGCTGTTTTCTGCCATTTTTGTTATTTTTTTAAAATTCACTAGTAAATTACCATTTAGTACCTACTGTGTAATATTATTTTATGGATAACGGTGCTGATTGCGTTATTAATATAAGAGAACCTCTTAGAAATAAGACATTATGTAACTTATTATTGCGCAATTGTTTGTTGTCCTGAATAAAAAATAATGACATCTATTATATGCACACACGCCTCTTTAATACGTTGTACATAAGATAATAACATCGAGATCTATTTAAATGTATATCAATCAACTACCTTGACGACTCCATAACCAATCTGTACAAGACTTTTGACTTCCAGTTCAAGAACACTGATGTACTTGTGAACGTTCCAAGTAGTGGCACGCTTTTTACCCAAGAGCTTCAAAAAAGGTGTAGCGTTGCATTTTGAGATTCTAGATGATCAAAATATTTATCAATAATATCTAATTGTACACCAATTCGTATACCATTCAAAGGCTGTCAAGACCGTTAAGGTTTAGAGACATTAAAACCAGACGAAAGATTTATAAATGAGCATATTTCCATTAAATAGCTTGGTGAAGACCTCGTATTGAGACAGATAGTTTATCTTCCAGAAACTGAATACAACCATTTATATAATTTTATAGACAGTCTTGTATAAATCCTGGCTCTGACTAAATGTTTGTATAATCTACAGATATTTGTTTACAAGTTTGGTTGTTTTCTATGTATAATATGAATGCATTTACAAAATTAAGTAAATATATATTCTATATGTCAATCTAGCTTCATAGTACAAGCTCTGCTTAGTATCAAGCTAAATGGTGTTGTGTTTTACTTGTCCAAAATGTTTTTTATTATAATCTATCTATATATATATAAAAATGAATTGCTGTTCGTTAATCTCGTTAAAACTGGAGAACGGCTGGACGGATTTGTCTAATTTTGGTCTTGAATTATTTATGGAAGTCCAGAGAAGGTTTAAAAATATTTATTATTTTATTTTCACCTTTTAAACCTCTCTAAAGTTTAGGCATTATATTTATCAATTGAGGCAGTCTGCCGGGTCAGCTAGTTATTTATCTGATTATTTCTAGTTACTTTGATGATAATAGCTTAATAATAACTTAACAAGCTGCACGAGTATGCATCAAAAGCTAGATGATAAATCACGATAATAGATAGTACTTGTTCCACTAGGGTACTATTTATATAGATTTTTTATTAATGCTTGTAAATTTTACTCCATACCTGAAAAGTTCATCGATAGCATTCACAATCTTCTCCAAAGCTTCTTGAGCAGCAACGTTCAACTCTCGCTGATGCTGCGTACGTTTTTGTTGCTCTTCAAGCTGCATTCTCAAGTCAACAATGTTCCTTTTTTGCTTTTCCTTTGTAGCCTCTTTTTCTTCTTGAGTATCCACTGTACATGTTCAAAATAAATTGGTAACATTATCGTATTAATTCTTAAATAACTTTAACCTTTAGTTGGTGTATGCTAATGTTTAAATAAAGCATATTACTACTACATAGTTTATTACTACTCCTGGATTCCACTCATGCTTTCCATCAGGCAGAGTAGAGTCAATTTGGTAGATTCAAATCTAATATATAAAATTCTCGTGTCACAGTTTTCGTTGCCATACTCCTCCGAAACGGCTTGACCGATCTTTATGAAACTTTATATGCATATTCAGTAGGTCTGAGAATCGGCCAACATCTATTTTTGATACCTCTAAAACGCGAGCGGAGCCGCGGGCATCAGCTAGTATATATATAAAAAAAGTCAAAATTTGGGTTTGATGTCGGTACATAGAGTCAAAGTACAGTGCAACAAAAACATAGTATAGCGCTATCTATCGAAGATACACTGAACTACCGAGTACTACGAAGTAACTACTAATCCTGTGTTGCAATATAGAAGTTGTCGGAGGATCTTGTCTTTGTGTTAGAGGGACATAACATCTGTTCCTAAATACGTCTGAATGTGGCTTTAGTGCACTTCTACACTAAGAAATTTACGTAATCCTACGTATACAGAACAAGATACAAAAACTTACCAATCCTTTGTCTAACATTTTCCAATTCTTTTCTTATAAAAATACTTTCTTTCATGACGTTAGATAGCAGTTTGAATATAGAATCATTCTTTATCTCAGTTTCCCTGAACGGTTTTATAACAGTAGCAACACTGTCTTGACCCGTGAAATTCTTAAAAAAATAAAAAGTTAGTCACCATACTATTAGCTTCAAACGAAGTATCGGCTATGAAAGTGTGCAAAACTTCACTAACAAAGATCTGTTCCAGTAGATCATCGTGTTCAGCTACTGCCTTCTCACACCTGGCTATTTCTTCCTCCGTCATCATAGCTTCTATCTCATCAGCTTCACAAATTCTTCGAGTACATTTGACTCGTATGAATTCTTCTAACTTTGCAAGGTGGTTTAAGTCGCCTTCGTAATATTGCATATCCTGAAAATATGGCGTCTAAATAAACGAAATTGGCCCTTGCAAAAGTACCTTGACCTTCTTCTTCCTAGCCTTATTCCCAATATTATTTGGGGTCAGCGACTAGTTCAACCGGTTATACCTGAATATCAGTTTTTCCACGGAGCTACTGGCATCGGCCTTCCGCAACCCTAAGGGAGAACTGAAATTCGAAGGTTAAACTAATTGTCAGTAAATTTCAGGGCACTGACTTCCCAATAACGATTGCCATAGATGTTCATGACAGGCTTACGGGCTACCGGGACCGACGGCTTTACGTACTCTCCAAATGTTCTTTGGCCACGGTAGATAAATAATGCACTGTTGCACTCTGTGCACAATGACTTATAAAGTAGTGGTTTCAGAAGTCACCTTGCGGCTTTCTACAGCACTGCCTTTTGATAACGTAAGTGCAAACCCCACATAGGACAACGTTTTGTGAGAGCAACAAATTGTTATTTGACTCTGGGTGTTTACTTGTGTACATTTCATGTATGATTGTATTGATTTGAGTATTTAATGCAAGCTACTCACTACTCACATTAGGGGAGTATGGATTCTGTTAACTGTAGAATGGTTAAGGTTATCGGAAGAACCCAATCTTAAAAAAAGTAACCCTAAGAATTTTATTTGTTTAAATCGCCGGCTCAAGACGAGCAGGGATAGCCATTTAGTTATGCCAAGGCGCTAGGATAGGTCTCATTAGCAGCATTTCTTAGAATAGTGAAACATCGTGTAACTTTAGTCAGTCCGATTCTGATAAACCCAGTGGGATAAAAGCCCGTGGACATGAAATCAAATAGTATCTTCATATCTTTCTCAGTCTAGACGTGTCACTGCAAAAGTTTGAAACACTCACTGCAATATCCTTATTGAGCTGGAAAACTCCTTTCCACTTTATAACGTCGAGTTTCCTGCAGTATTCGTCTCTTTCAGCAAAGGCTGTTGATGCAACCTCAAAGATATCCATTAGGTAGCCTTTTCCTCTGACAAGCCTGTCTAAGGCTCGTGCCCATTGGGTATTGAACATCTTCCTAAAATAGATTATGTTTGAAGTAGTAAATAAATACACTATGCTACATTCTACAAGCTTTATGGAGGTATGTATATAACGATAGTTTGCCAGTAAGTACAAAATACTCTCTTGTCATTATCATACTAACAGAATGTGAAAGAATTAAAAATGATTCGATAAATGGAGTTTTTTGTCGAAACATTTTATCTAGAATTTTTAACACGTATATATAGATGATAGCGACAAACTCGAATCAAATTCAATTCTTAAAGGTAATAAAATGATAGAATTTTGTTGAACACGTATCTGTTCGAAACATAAATTTTAAAATTCCAAAATAAGAAGCTGCAAATAACTGACGTTTATTTCACAATAATGCAACTATAAAATGAAATCAATAAAACTCTTTCCACTGACCGTTCAACGAGAAGTCTATTGATTTCCTCTCTCAATAACTTATTATCTGTGTTAATGGAACAGAGTCTCTTTGTGGCGAGATCAAGTCTGTTCTCCATACGACGCATGCTGTTGCTAGCCCTCTCAAACATCGCTATTTCCTGCAGACCAATTTATTTACTTATACAGTTCTATTGTACAAAAATCTGTCTTTAACTATCTCAAAACTTACATCATTTTCCGAAGGAATCTCCTTGGCTAAATCTAATACGTTCTTATTGGCAAGGTAGTTCAGAAGGTCCATTTCAGTCTGCTGTGCCTTTTCTTCTCTTAGTTTCTCCAGCAGATTTTCATAATCGATAACAGATTTACAGATGTCTCTTCTAGCTCTAGCAGTTTGCATCACATTCCGACGTTGTTTTGTTAACTGTAAGTAATAAAGAGAAGTTCATTTTTGATGTCATGTTTGTTTTTATGTTTCCGTCCTTAATACACTCACACTAAGACAAAGCATAGTCTCTTCCATCTCATTTTTGAGGATCGCCATCTGCTTTTCCTGTGGTGCAAGCTGTGGATTACCTTTCGCTATTTTCTCTAAACTGCATAGTGATGCCAGTTTATTGAACTGAAAAAAAAAGGTTTTCTGTTTAAAGTCTACCAAAGTGACTTTATCCAGCCTAATGGAAGGCATGAGTAGAATCCAAGAGTAGGCATCAGCACCCTGACCGTCAGTACAGGCAATGCAGCAAGGTAACCCACACTATGGTGGCTTAGTAAGATGCTTCTGTATCATTGGGCCTCCGGTCTCACGCTCACCAACGAAACATGACAACACAATCATCATCATCATCATCAACAGCCTTTAACAGTCCACTGCTGGACATAGGCTTCTCCTTTGAAAGGAGGTTTTGGCCTACTGTACCACGATGGCCAGATGGGTTGGTAAAGGGTTTGTTTCAAGTTTTCCTTCTCTTGGCAGTGATGTTAGCTGCTTATTTTGTTCCTTTAGCCGCTTCTTACGACACCCATGGAATGAATAGGGGTGGTGACACTTTATATTCCTTATCCGTCACCACAAGGACAAAAAACGGAAGACAACACTAACGCCATCATGATCTTCTCTATGAGGATAGTACTGTCCCCGGGTGAGCTGGCTCATTCATGCTGGAATCAGCGTGGCTCTACTACCTTCTACCACTGTTTTAACTTCTTTGCTTAATTAATTACGCGGATAAGCAATACTTGAAAATCATTTCGTTCGGACCTGGAACTTACCGTTCTTTGAACACGACTGAATTCATCTTCTGAACTTACTGCAGTTACTTCCTTCGCAGCTAACATTTTTGTAACCTAATCGCAACTAAATTTATGTATAGGTACTTCTTAAACGTTCTCAATAGTTCTTCAGTCGCTAAGACTTTTAAAGAAGTAAGTAACATCTAAGCATAAAATTTTTGACAAGTGAATTCTGATCAGGAAAGATTATTAATCATATTACAATTCCGCTGTCTTTCATATCAATTAAGAATGTCAAAGACGCTACTGACATTCAAGCATGAAGGTTAATGATTTTGCTGTTTATTTTACGATCTCTTGTCATATAAATAAAATGTTAATTGTTGTATAACATCTTAAATATAAAATTCTCGTGTCAATATATTAGTTACCATACTCCTTCGAATCGGCTTAACTGATTTTTATGAAATTTTATATGCATGTTCTGTAGGTCTGAACACAGGCTACTATCTATTTTTCATACCCCTAGGACGCGAGCGGAGCTGCGGGCATTTGCTAGTTTTATATATAAGCAACTGCAACTCATAAACACAACATAACTCATATGTCACAAGTGCATATTGCGATATTTTGCCAAATGTCATCGATTTCAGAAAAAAAAGCGTCAAGTAGATTTTTAAAAGAATCTCATACTAAAAAATCCATGAAAAATCCCCTTCCTTTGCCGGGAGCGCAAAGAGAGACGACGTTTATTCTAAATCACTATTGCTATGAAATGCACTTAGGCTAGTCGTCATCAACAACTCATATTAGTGGTGATTCCGTTGTAAAAAATTTAATTTACATGTAAATATCACCAAATTAAATCTCACTTAAATTAGTTGTTGGATTGGTACTTTTATCTCATTTGCTCACAGTCCATTTTTCGACAATTCAAATTCTTCTTGTGTAAAAAAATGAAAAATGATAAAAACGTAAACTTCTTCCTATTTATTTATATTTTGCACATTATTACACCACAATACATTTAATTATTTATAATTTAAAACTATTATAATAATAGTATATATTTATAACTAAAGTATGCTTTAATGATACTAATCAACACACTTATCACATACACCATATTATGAGTTAATAATTTAAATAGGAATATTAATTATCAAAACAGGTAAACAGAAGATCCGGTCTTAATTATTTTTTGAACCTCGAAAAGGATGTCGTCTCCTGAAAAAGAAAATTATAATTATTACATTACTCGTAATAAGTGAGACAAATTCTAGAATAGGGATTTTACGCTATATCGCAGGATAATTAAGATGATAAAATTCACAATAATATTTCTATTCAAATGAATGTAAACACACGTTTCGATCTCTGATGGAAACAGAAAGGGTTCTACTTATGTATTTGAAGGTAAGACAAAAGGGATAAAGGTATATCGACTATAGGGATGGATTGGGAGTGTAAAATAACAGCTCATGGATGACAGTCGCTCGGTTAGCATAATCCGACTACCTAGAACTCAATCTCAAGAAAATCTGCCATCAAAATCACGACAACAGAAACAAGCATCAAATAGCACTAGCACTGGGACCCCATTCTGAAAATTGAAGCTAGTAAAATACTGATTTTACTGCTACAAAATATATATTGATAATAAATAAAACTAGATTGACAACTTACAAAGTAATTGCAACTGTGTGATACATGTTTAAGAGGCAAGGAAAAAAGTTTAGTAGAATCGGTAGCTCTCCAGTTCTTGTAAGAAATTTTAGTTTATTAAGAAAATGAAAATCTATTGGTCCATTAACCGTTTATAGAAATTGCAATCAAACTCAGTCTTTGAATGGTTCATGATGGGGTACTATTCCTGATTCTGTCACATAAAGGCTTTATTAATAACGATTGAAAACTAAAACTCACGCTGGAATAGTTAGACTAAATATTCCGAATTTGGTATTAACTTCCTCGAGACGGAATATACTTTCTACATATGTCTTGTCAGCTGGAACTGCTGGCGTTTCAAATACTAAGTTCATTATGTAGTCTTCAACACAACTGTAAACAAACAAAAAACTATAAATTAATGTCTCTTATATTAATATTGATCGATTTTGGACTTCTCGCATCCAGCTCCTGCCAGCCATCTTGCGCAAATCGTCACTCCACCTGGCCTGTATACGTCCTACACTACGTGTGCAATGTTAGAGGCCTATGTCCAGCAGTGGACTGAGATGGACTGATGATGATGATGATATTAATATTAGATATGCCGAGGATAAACCTTTGACCAATGTTTGCCCGAGACCTACGCCTGCATCATCATCACTTAGGTTGGAACTGTAAAATCTTTAGTCGTTTAAAGATTTCAAGAAAAGGGATGTGTACCAGGAATCCTAGTACATTATTCTGTAACTTACTAAGCACATGGTTGATACGGCACCAATTTTTCAATAGGATTTGGTCGGATAAACTCTACGTGCGGATCTGCAACAAGCTTCTTGGTTGGCTCCTGTTTGCGACTCTTAGCTGTAGGTGTTGGAGCCGGTGGCTGGAAACATAGTAAATTGTCTCTGTTTATACGTTATGGTATTGTCTTTGAAAAAAGTTCGGGCATGATATTAGACTAATTCGGTTAGATTTCGTTGAGAAATATGTTCGTTTTAAGAAAAGATTCTAGGATCATAAAAAAATAAGTGATCTAAAAATTTGCCTTTTGCGTTTAAATTTATTTTTGTTTTGTGTTAAATTGATTCCATCACCACTTTACCACTAACCCCGTTCCAATGTTAGTGTATGGGGTCTACTGTAAACAGAAATACCAACGAAAACTGTACGAATTGTTTAGAAATATATATTGAGATGCTTATTTTTTAACATTTTAATCACTTTAGTTTCATATCTGTAGTTAATTACTAAGAAATATTGTCAATTAAACCTTCACAGCTCCATATACGACTTGAACAACGCTCTTGACTTCCATCTCCAGAATTCTAATGAACCTATAAACGTTCCACCTCGTCACTTCCTTCTGATTGCCCAAAAGTTTCAGTAACGGCATAGTCTCGCATTTAACAAGCCTAAGATAAAATGGATTATAATAATGAAAAGAAGGCAAAGGATGATAAATAATGGTGCATTGAACGAATGAAATAGATTGATGCCAATGGTATAATGTGCAAAAGAGTTAACGGGTCGCGTAAAAATAAGTGACTGTCATTATCTAAAGACAGCTGCTGATCCAGAACTCTCTCTGACTTTTCCCTCCTTCCTCTTATTTAGGACGACAGGAGTTGTTTCTTCGTTAACCTCAGTACATAAGTATTAAGGAATCAAAGAATTGTTTTAAGCCACTTGTTTTAGAGATTCTAGTATCCACCCCAGTGGTGTTCAACAAGGCACTCTATCCTTAAATCTAATCTTAAATATTCTTACCTAACTAAATCATCAATCCCCTTCAGCACTTTATGAAACAAGACTTCTCCTATTTCATTTTTCTCTCTCGTCATCTGAGTGATCTGTCGTTGTTGATTCAACTTGTCATTAAGAGCTGCAATTTCTCTTTCTTGTTTCTCAGCACGAGCTTCGTTCCAGTCGCGAAAGTCCACTAATTGTGCAATAAAGGAAAAAAGGCTAAGGATGCGAAATAATTTATTTCAGATTCTTGCAAAAGGAAGCACACTGCAGTTACAATCCTATTCTATAACCTTTTTTAACACGGGGTGTTAGGTTTTATTTTCGTTACGGAATTGCTTGATTCTGTCGCTTAAAGCATGCGATAAAAGCTATTCAATAGCTTAAAACGAAACAAAGGCACTTACTGCTTTTATTTCTCAAGTCTTCAATCTCATGCCTTAGTTTAATCGACTCTTGAAGTATTTCACACAATAAAATAAACATAGAAGCTGACTCTGTCTCGTTATTTTTGAACTTTCTAATGATAGTTGCCACTCTATCACATCCAGTGTATTCCTGAAAGCAGTCGTATTTCAGTCCACACTCAACACATATTTTTGTACAGTGTATATTATAGTAGAAGATAAGAATAATTGATAAGACAGATGAAAAAATATAGTTTGTATATGAGGATTTTTTACATAATCGGTATGTCTATATTTTCAAATCAAATCAAAGCATTTTTATTTCAAATACACCAATACAACGGCACAATCAGTAGTCAGTCGTAACGCTAAAATTATCTGTTAGAATTCGTAAATCCTATGGAGAAGAACAGACAAGAAACTCCATGGACACTCTTTTCCAACATAGTTTTTACAATTTTTGGTTACATTGTTTTATGCATTTTATATATTACTAGCTGATGCCCGCGGCTCCGCTCGCGTCCTAGGAGTATAAAAAATAGACGTTGGCCGATTCTCAGACCTACTGAATATGCATATAAAGTTTCATAAAGATCGGTCAAGCCGTTTCGGAGGAGTATGGCAACGAAAACTGTGACACGAGGATTTTATATATTATATAAGAAGAACTGTTGTCATTAAGTTATAGTTATAGTTTCATACTAACAAATATTGCTTCAATAAGATTGTCGTGCCGTGCAATCTCCTCTTCACACCTGGCTATCTCTTCTAGTCTTTTAGCTTCTTCTATTTCATCGGCCTCGCAAATTTTTATAGAACCTTTTACTCGTAGAAATTCTTCCAGCTTTGCAAGATGATTTAATTCAAATTCATACGATTTCATTTCCTGTACATTCAAAACTTGTTTTATAAAAAAAAAATCTTTTCATTTTTATATGACACTGTGAAAGTGACTCTGCTATGCCTGATAGAAAGCATGAGTAGAAACTAAGAGAAGTGGTTACTTTCTCGCTACTACAACTGGAGAAATGTTGAACCGATTTGACTCAATTAGGTCTTGAAATATTTGTGGCAGTCCAGAAAATGCTCAAGTGGTGTAAAAATGTAATATATTGACAAGAACAAATTTATAATTATGAAAATACTAGCTGCTATCATTATGGTTGCTATGCAAGTGTGTTATGCATAGCAACTTGTGAAGTTTTGACAGGTGATAAACAGTGTACATTTTGACATCTACGATTTTATGTATTTTTATAATCACCTAGCTTTCGCTCGTTTATCACGATTATTGCAGTAAAAAGTAGCCTATGTGTTATTCTGATATATAAGCTATATTACTGTAAAGTTTCATCCAAATCCGTTCAGTAGTTTTTGCGTGAAAGAGCAACAAACATACATACACACATACATACTCACAAACTTTCGCGTTTATAATATTAGTAGGATTATAGTTTATTTCTTGATGATACACAAAAGCCAAATTTCACGTGTCGAAACTGTCATAATGCAGCTTGCATGAATTTTTTTTTTAATGATATTGTAGTTATACCTATTTTACTTTTGCACGCTAAATATTCCAAATGACTGATGTTTTCAATCCCTATCTTTTTTAGAATCTATATAAAGAAGTCTCTGAGTATATTTCTTGTATAAGAATACTCACCGCAATATCTTTATTAAGCTGCGAAAGTCCCCTCCACTTCAGATCTTCCAGTTTCCTGCAACACTCGTCTCTTTCTATAAAAACATTGCTGGCTATCTCTAGGATATCCATCAAGTAAACCTTCCCTTTCATTAGCCTATCTATAGTGTTTTTCCATAGGATATTGAAGTCATTTCTGTAGTACATGAAATAAAAAAATGATCTGGTTAATAATGATGATAAATAAGTAGCTTAAGTCATAATTCTTGTGAAACCTTCCAGAGAAACGTGAAAAATTGTTCACATTGTATTTCAGTCAAAGTCCAGATAAAAATCAACCTCATCTCCTGATAAGACTTCTTAAAATACATCACAAGTATTTACTTTTAGCTTCTGTGCCAGCCAAAAGCCCCATTAAATGCAAGACTAATTAAAAAAAGGTACGAATAATGTTATGGATGATATTGGCTAGGAAGAAGATGATTTATGCCAAATTAAGTTTTATATCCTTTAAAATTGGGCTTAAATTTGCAAAACTATATCAATTATTGACGATGTGTTCTCGTTTGTAATTCTAGAAGTAAGTACTGCACTTTAACCCCTTAATAACTATGTATTGTGTATTTATGCGACTAATCGCAAGACATTCTCTTACCTCTCTACTAGGAGTCTATGTATCTCAGATCTGAGACACTGGTTATTCGTGTTGACACTACAGAACCTTTTAGTGGCCAGGTCGAGCCGATTCTCCATGCGGCGAAGACTGTTGTTCGCATTCTCTAACATTGCTAGCTCCTGTAACGTACATAATTCTAATCAAATACTAATTCTAAGAAATCTTTATCTTCAACAGTTAGGTGAAAACATATAAAGAAAACAATCAAATCCCATGGATGGACTAAAAATACGAATGTTACCTTCCCTATTCATTCTGTCAGTTTCGTGACAACTAACTTAGGAAGTAAACTAAAGAGGACAAAGAGAAATAAAGCTACTGGCTAGTGTGATATGGTAGACCTAAATCTCCCGTCAAAGGAGCGGCCTGTATCTACTCGTAGCAGTAGACTACTAAAGGTCGTTGATGATGACGAAATAAAATATGAAATTAAGAACAACTACAACCTTCAAATCTAACCTACTATTATAAAACTAAAGAGTTTGACAGTTTGTTTGTTCGAACACGCTAGTCTCAGGAAGTTATTGGTCCGATTTAAAGAAATATTTCAGTTTTAAATAGCTACGTTATCGAGGAAGGCTATTGGCTATATATCAACACGCTAGGACTTAAAGAGCTGAGTAAAAAAAAAGATGCAAACGAGGTTGCGGGGGTAAGTTAGTACAATATATATATAAACTGAACTAACATCGGATTGCGAAGGGACTTGCTTGTTCAAATCTGCAACAACTTTTTGAGAAAGGTAGTTTAAAAGGTCCAGTTCCAATTGCTGCGCTCTCTCATTCGTCAGTTCCACCCCCAAACACTCATATTCCTTGATATTATTGTGGATCGCTTTCTTGGCGTGTGCATCACGAAGGGCATGACGACCCTTCTTTGCAAGCTGTAATATTAATTGTTTTATTCAAATACCTAATCAAGTTCAAAATTCTTCATTTCTTTGATCCTAAACTTGTAGTACTAATTTTTTTTTCTGTTTGATACTCGCATCGATTTGGAGGCTACTTTTTGAAAAAATAGGTATTTATACTTTAAGTGCCTTTATAAAAGTACTAGCTTTCGCCCGCGGCTCCGCCCGCGTATATGTCGGTTATCGCGGTAAAAAGTAGCCTATGTCCTTTCCCAAGTTCAGTTCTATCTTCATACCAAATTTCATCAAAATCGATCCAGTGGTTTAGGTGTGAAAGCGTAGCAGACAGACAGACAGGCAGACAGTTATTTTCGCATTTATAATATTACGGATGAAAAATGTCATTTAATGGAATAAAAAAAACTATCCACATTATAGTGGTGAACCCATTGATTTGAGCCTCCGCGAACATCCCTGATGTGCTACACCTTAATGGCAAACCTAAAAGCACCCTGAATAATATTGATACATTTAGCATACAAGTAGTAATTTAATTATACCGTAATCCAATACTGCAAAACTAGATGTTTTAAATAACTTACATTGATACACAACAAAGTTTCTCGCATTTCATTTTTAAGGATTCCAATTTGTTTCTCCTGAGGTGCCAGCTGTGGAATACCTTCGGCACGTTTCTTCACGCTGCAGAGTGGTGCCAAATTTTCGAACTGCAATTATGAAATATTTTAATAAGGTGGTTATACAACACATCTTTCCTGTGCCGAGCATTTAAAAATTGGAACTCACTACCAGCTGACGTGTTTCCTTCCCATTATGGTCCTTTATAAAGGGCGTGAAATAGTATCTCACTAAGCCGCCATAGTATGGGTCGGAATCGCCATACGGCCTGCATTGGCAGACAGTCTGTTAACCTCCACTCCTGGATTCTGCTCATGCTTTCCATCAGGCAGAGCAGATTCACTTGGCAGGCATCAAATAAAAAAATAACTGCTGTAATTTTTCACAAAAACGATAACTTTAGTTAATTCAAGTCGGATACGTCAAATACTAAGTTTTCTCATCTGTATGCCTTTGATATGATCTTAACTTTAGTCAGGGTTGTTATTCCTTTAAAAACTATGTGGAATAAAATGAAAATTACACAGATGACCTAGCATTAAAATGCTAAACAGAATATAGCCTAGCCTTTCATCGCTAGATTCAGACAGAGGGAATATTTTTTGAGTTTAAAGAGAGTATTTTCATGTAACAATCAGTTTTGCTTCAAGTCTAACATTAGCATATTGTGTCCTCACTAAGATAGCAAGAGAGAAAGAGAGTTATTAAAATTCTTATATTTCAGTGTGATTCAGTGTTATTCTCAAAATCTGTTCCAGGCTATTTCTTACCGTCCTCTGAACTTTGCTGAGCTCTGCTTCCGGATCAACACATTTTTCTTTAATTTGAGTTGGCATTTTGTTACAAATTATTACACCTTAAGAAATAAATAACACTACAAAATATACTTCGACTATAATAGATTATTCTTATGAAAAATACTTATTATCAAAGACGACAATAACCCTATCAGAAAGCAAGCAGACACATTCAATATTGATTGTAATGTTTGACGTGATTTTGAAGTGTGTTTACTTCTGTGCTTTTGATCTAGTTTCTGCCCCAACTGATGTATCTCTATATACGGCCTGAGACATTTCTATCACGACCTATAACATGCAACCTTTAACCTCTAACCTAGTCTTCTGCAGACAAAAATTAGAGTAACTTCTGTATCAACTGGAAAGTTTACTTTATTATCAAAGCTACTGAAATCTAGTTCAGACATAGATTTCTCGTAAAAATATTATAGGATACTCCACACAATACATCCACCACACTATCCATGTCGTATAAAATTCCGAGTCCCTGTGGTGACAGGTTACAGAACGTTGCTACTCCTATTCGTCCCATAGGTGTAAAAGTTTAACATCACTGCAAAAAGTAGTAGAGACACGCTGATTTCAGAACGAATAGGCCGGCTTGACCTTGACAGTACTACGGACTACTGAGAGTTTGGCATCACAACGACCGGAATGGCGCGAGATTGTGAAGAAGCGAATCCACGAATTTGAGGCAGCGTTTAGCTGAGATCGACGCCAAGCACGATGAGCTTAAATCTGGTCCACTCGCCGCCATTCACTATAATTATGAGAGCTCACTTGCCCACTTTGTGCAATGAAATTTGCTGTGAAAATCGGCTATATAAGTCATCTCCGGGCGCATCAGCGCCAATCCCTATAAGAGGTCGAAGTGGTCGCCATGGCCGAAATCGTTTGATTTATTACTTACTTACTACGTGCTATCGTATTTCGTTGGTGAGTGTAAGGAGGGCCAATGATGCAGTAGCATTTCACTATGCCTACATAGTGTGGGTCACCATTCTGATGCATTCACAATGAGGATAGTGACCCTTGCTCCGGGATTCTACTCATGCTTTCCATCAGGCAGAGGTAGTCGTTTAAGTGATGTATAAGATTAAATTTTCAGATACCCTATATAACCGTCATACTTGAAGTGACTGTCTATCATTTGATAATAATAATATACATTCTACGATTCTGATAAAACACATGAAGAAATGAGAAATAATTGTGTTCGAAAACTAAGGTCAGAGATTTTTATTATCTACGAAGCTGTAGGAAGATATACACACATTTTATCACAACCCTCTTTTTGAGATTAAGATTAAAAAGAGTATTTATACCTGATCCATGGTTTCCGAAGAAGAAATGATATATCTTTTTAAAATAATATAACGTCAAAATATACCTATGTTTTTGTTTGTGATATGATTAATATATTCTTTGATACTATAATATATATTTTTGTAGTAATTTATTTTGCTAGCTGAATTATTTTGTAAGAAAATGCCGACCCAAATCGAACAGAAGGCTGTGGACCCAGAGGCTGAGCTCAGCAATGCTCAGAGAATGGTATTAGTTTTATTTTTCAAGGTCAAGGGCCAGCAGACACTGCAAGCAGCATACACATTTGATTCTAGGTTTGAGTTCGAAGCAAAACAAGTCTGTGCAAACAGTATAAGAATTTATTTTTAAATGATTAAGATGTAGGACAAGTGTAAGCATATATTGATGGTATTAGTAGTACCGTCACAGCTATCTTTTTCTCATGCATTAAAGTAGTACAAGCCAGTTTAAGCCAGTTCTTATACCGGACTAGCCCTTGCTCGCGGCACTACACGCTTGTATTTCGGTAATCGTGGTAAAAAAACAGTTTGTCCTAAATTAAGAATCAAACTATCATTATGCCAAATTTCATGAAAATGAAGCGATTTAGCCCTGAAAACGCATTAATTGGTTGTAAAGATTGTCACTACTACACGAAATGTGGTACAGATACATATCGCTGTTTTGATCTGAATTGACACAAGCCTTTTATGTTTTTCTTTTATGTCTTGTATATTTGTCTTTTTTATATTTCTTTATTTCACTTAAGTGCCATGTCTTGGATTTTAGAAGCTTCGTCGGTGCTTTAATCTTTGTCTATTTAAAACTAGCTTTTGTCGAACTAGCTTTAGAATCGGCTCATGAAATTTATTTCATCCCACAAAACCAACACTTCTATGGGATAAAATGAATAAGACCCATTTGTCCTAATTCTTAAATAACTGTGTGTCACTGTTATACACTGTTATACATATATTGAAGTCCATTTTTATTTCACCTTTCACCCACAGTTCCAAAAATTGGCGCCTATGTGCAGCGTGGCGAAGAGAGCTGGAGGTGTTCCACAGCTGGCGACGCAGGAGAAACAGATGAACATTCTCAAGCATGAGCTGAAGGAGACGGAACTTTGCATCCATGTTAGTTTCCTTAGTTTTTTATATTTAAGCCTACCAAAGTGACTTTAGTTTGGCTGATGGTAACTGAAAAACTGATATTCAAGTAAAGCCGGTTGAACTAGTAGCCGACCCCAAATAAACTTGGGAATAATAGGCTAGGAAGATGAGTTGTGATATTAATACGTATGTATTAATGCTAAGACATATTACTTCATTTCAAGGAATATCAAGTCATATTCATATTGTTACAGCTTGCAACTAAAGGTCAACATGCTATCCACGACTCCGTCGTTAAGAAAAACACGAAGAAATCCATCATTGATTATGAAAATCTGGAGTCGGAACTGAGAGATGAGAAAGCGCAAGAGACTGAACTGGACGTTCTGAACTATCTGGCTAAGAAACTTATCAATGATCTCTCTAAGACCGTCCCGACGGAATCCGATGTGAGTGGTCACAGGGTCTTGGGTCGGCATTGTCTACGGTCGCGTAAAAAATAAAAAAATTGTAGTCATCAATAGAAATAAATGCATATAAAAATAGTAAATCAAGAATTAAAAGATATGAAATTGTTAAATTTAGAAAGTAAAACTGCACCTAAAATTTACAATTATAACTAACACAAATTGCAATTTATTTTTTATCTTATGTAACGAAAACTGTAAATATATTATTTTTCTCTTTTTTCTACACTTATTCATCATCTTTTGGGCGAATTTAATTTGAGTTAACCCCGTAACAATTATGAACTAAACAACGTCTCGAATCTCTGGAACGACTAGATCAATATTGACGGGACTCTCACTGGCAGATAGCTGATGATGTTAGGAGTAACTTAGCCTACTCTTTTAGACCAGCTTCGATCTGCGGTAGTTGTAAAGGTACATCAACCAAGACAAATTTATGTTGTCCTATGAATTATTTAGAACTTTCAAAGAGTAACAATTGTTTATTTCATAGTTACGTTTTCAAATATATTTTTTCATACTAACACAGACCTTGAAGAAAATATTATCATCCTAATTTTTCTACAGGAGCTAGCGATATTAGAGGCTGCGAACAATCGTCTCCGTCGCATGGAGAACCGTCTCGACCTGGCGACCAAGAGGTTCTGCATTGTGAATGCCAGTAACAGTCAAATTAGAGAAGAGATAAATAGACTTCTGGTGGAGAGGTTCGTAATCACGTTTAAGATATTACTTCTTTTCTATCTTTAAAAAAAAATAATTAACAAAGGTAGCAAAAGTAGAATTCCGATCTTTGGGTCTTAAAGTAAGTTGGTACAGCCATCCATAACTCCATACTAATATTATACATTTATTAGAAAATTCTGTCAGTTTGTGTCTGTTACGCTTTTACGGCTTACCGATTTGAGGCTATTCTTTACCGTGAAAAGCTAGTATTATAAAAATGTTAAAAAAAATTGTATATGTATATCTTAATACATATCACAATATAAAAAATTGTAAATGTGAGTATAGTGTAGGCCTGTAATGTTAGTTTATATTTTAGTAATTTTCTGGTGGTTTTGAGTGTTTCCACGGCCTACTCAAGTGTTCTGCTGGCGGCAGTGTCGTGTTCCGGGTTGTGGATCCTGACTACATCGGTTAGGCTACACGATGGCTGGGGCCCGTGTGCCGTCTGTATGGACAGGTCGACTCAAAACTATGGTTCTTTCTTCAAAAGGCCAACCCAGACCCTATACTGCACTCACATAGTTCTCTTTAATATTGTACACGGACTTAAAAAAAAAAAAAAACTGTGGTTTGTTTCGGCGTTTCTTCCCAGAGTGAGTCGTAGGAAATGCCGGCGCCTTCTAGCTATAAGTCCGACTTGTAAAAATGTCTGAAAAGATTTACTTACAGAAATAAATATCATTTATCATTTATTCCTACTAATATTATAAACGCAAATGTTTGTATATATGTGTGTATGTTTGTTGCTCTTTCACGCAAAAACTACTGAACGGATTTGGATGAAACTTTACAGTAATATAGCTTATATATCAGAATAACACGTAGGCTACTTTTTACTGCAATAATCGAAATAAACGGGCGAAAGCTAGGTGATTATAAAAATACATTAAATCGTAGAAGTCAAAATGTATCACTGTTTATCTCCTGTCAAAACTTCACAGGTCGCCATGCATAACACACTTGCATAGCAACTATAATGATAGTATCATAGAACGTTTAACAAGTATAATTACTTGAAGTCCATCCATAATGGGTTAAATTTACAAAAACAAAGATTATACTTAGATTTTACTTCTCTAAATATAAATGTTTATACCCCAGAAATGATTTCAACGTACAATGGAACCGTACAATAGGCAGACTCCTGAGAGGCAAAGAATACCTGATGGATATATTTGAAATTGCCACAGTAGCCTTCTCCGAACGAGACGAGTGCTGCAGGAAACTTGAAGCTTTGAAATGGAGAGGACTGTTTCAGCTAAATAGAGATATTTCTGTATGAATTTTCTATCTTTAACAAAATTTTTTTTATTAAATAACATCAGTATAATTGTAAAGGTACACATAGTTATTTATGTAATGATAATATACTCTTAGCCAGTTTTAGCCACAGCGGCCGGCCCAGACTCAATGGAGATCAACTTAATACGCAAATGAAAGTGTGTGCACTACCATTGGTGCAAATAGGTGCACCCTCTGTTGCCTCACTCTCACACCTCGATACACGACGACGGACGATTATCCTACACGACTGTGGAGAGATCAGGCGCGGGACCAACCGCTTTACATGTTCCTCGAGACACGAGCTATTTATTGACCCAACCCGGGAATCAAATCATAGCTGTTAGACCAACGAGGTGGTTTCGATATAACAATGATTTGAAACGATACAAAGACGATCGTCTCACACAAACTTGACTGTTAAGGTGACCAGTCTGCTAATAAAAGTATTTTTTTATCTCAAGGAAATGCAAAGTTTCGAGGGTGACCTGAACCATTTATCAAAATTAGAAGAGTTTTTGCGCACTAAGGGCTCCAGAAGAATATGCGAGGCTGATGAAAAAGAAGAAATTCAGAGACATGAAGAGGTGATGAGATGTGAACAGGAGATTGCCAATTATGACAAACTTTTGGATGATATTTTTGTAAGTAATATTTTTACTTTAAATTCTTACCCATTTGCATTAGAAGGAGTGTTATATTTTGGAGCGTGATGCGTATTTTCGATTATGGCCAAACATACAGTAGCTTAAAGACCACCTTGACAAAGAAATAAATTAAATTGCCAAACTATTTTCCGAAAACTTTAATAGATACGTCGTTTGTCATTTATAACAGACTAGCTTTCCGCCCGCGGCTTCGCCCGCGTGGAATTCGTCTTACATGATTTTATGTTTGATAATAAGGAACTTCGACACAAATTTTCGTCCCCTATTTCAAACCCTTCTACCTTTATTTTCGCGATAAAATGTATCCTATGTCTTTTCCCAAGTTCAGTTCTATCTTCATACCAAATTACATCAAAATCGGTTCAGTGGTTTAGGTGAAAGCGTAACAGACAGACAGACAGAGTTACTTTCGCATTTATAATATTAGTAGGGATTACACCATCGGAAAGTAGAGATTTCATCAAACAGAAAACACCCCAATTTTTTGAAAAAAGTCGAAATAGGGTGAAAAAATTAAATATTTCAAATCAAAAAAATCACAGTGTATTCGGGACATAAAAAGGTAAGTTTTCACTAAACTTCGTTTAAAAATTATTGTATTTGTAAAAGATAAAAATAGAAAACCAAAAACTTTTTTTAATTTTTCACTTATAATTTGAGGTTATGTGAAAAAAAGTGTAAATAAAAAATCGGCCAATTGCGTGTCAGGCCACGCACAGGAAAGGGTTCCTCAGTCACCCATAATGGTACGAGGATTAGAAATTGTATCCAATGGATAATTGTTATGTTTACGTATTAATGCGTTAATTTTGTATGAATTTTTCCAAGTTAAGCACATTGTAGAAATTAAGCCTCTGTAACTCCTGAACTAACAAAGTCATCTAATTCGTTATAGTTTTCATTTAAAGTTCATTATATGGACCACTATCACGAATTTTTCCAGATTTTTTGAGCCGGCCGTTTAGCTTTTAGAGGGGGAGGATGCCCGGTTTTACAAAAAAGTGGCCTTTAAAGTGGAATTTCTCGCAAACGGATTTCTAAATCAAAAAATCGTCTTAACAACCCTTGTTCAATATTTTTAAAAGACCTATATAATGATACCCCACATGATGGGGTAGCCGCGAGAAAAAAAAAACATCCACATTTTACGTGTCGGGAAATATTTTTCATAATTTTATTGTAGCACTTTGTCGACGTAATTACAATACATATTCATGCAAAGTTGCATCTTTCTAGCACTTACTGTTTGGATGGTAAGTCGAGGACGGACGGACGGACGGACAGACGGACATGACGAATCTATAAGGGTTCGAAGTCATAAACTTCGGAACCCTAAAAAGTTGTAGATCTTTTAATTACCTACAACTTTGCCATTTAACTTTTTTCCATAGAACTTGTAGTTTTGCCGGAAATTAAGATAAACCGTTTCGTACCCTTTCATCTTCCTAGCCTTATTCCCAATTTACCCTTTGTTTTATATATTTAGCCAGTCAAAGTGACTCTACCCTGCCTGATGGAAAGCATGAGCAGAATCCAAGAGTCGGGGCTACCACACTTGGTGCGAATGCAGACAATATTGTATGGCGGCCCACACTATGGCGGCTTAGTGAGATGCTTTTTCACGCCCCGTCCGAGGAGGACCCGAAAACCTCCCTCCCCTACCCGACCCCCCTCAGATCGCAGATCGCCCGTAAATTATTTTTCCTTTCATTTTTATAATATTCTCCTCCTTTTCCAATGGGTTTCATCGTACTATAATTTTGTTTTCAAAAATTATCTACCCTGCTCTACTGGTCTTTATGTCATTTACAAACTATCATTATGGTTGCCATGCAAGTGTGTTATGCCTAGCAACCTGTGAAGTTTTGACAGGAGATAAACAGTGATACATTTTGACATCTACGATTTATGTATTTTTATAATCACATAGGTAAAAAGGTAAAAACCTTTGTATCTCGATTATTGCAGTAAAAAGTAGCCTATGTCCTTTCCCAAGTTCAGTTTTATCTTCATACAAAATTTCATCAAAATCGGTTCCGTGGTTTAGGCGTGAAAGCGTAACAGACAGACAGACAGAGTTACTTTCGCATTTATAATATTAGTATGGAGTATGGATAATTGCACTACCGCCGTATTTTAACCGTTGTTAAAAAAGAGAACATTCTCAATTTAATTTTATTTCTTTTACCATAAAACACTATAGTTTATAAATGCCTTTGCAAAATCTTATTCTTTATTGAAATGTGGTGTAAACTATACACATTCAAGTCGAATATGTTTTATCTGTGATATTTATGAATACAGTTACTTTTACAAGCTTTTATTTAGTTTCACCTGCAGCTTTGTCTGTAATGAAATCTTGCAAGTAAAATTAGACCAAATTTTGGTTTCCGATTGAACTGAAATTTTGCATGCATATATATTGATAATAAACGAGACAATGCTTTGATAGTATGGAACTCATCTGATGCTGGATCTAGAAGGTGGATATAGGACTCCGCAATAAGACGTCACAACCCCATCGGGTTTGGTCTTGAGGAGTTCTTTGATCCTGTATGATAACCGTGGTCTGATGCTGTAGGGCCATATAGTAAAATTTGGTATTTTAAAAATTGATTTTTCTTTAAACTTTAATTACTCCTCCAGGCGTACGCTGGAACTCATAAAATGGGTATTATCATGACGAATTTTGACAAGACTGAGATAGAGAACTTCTCGTTGTTCATTCTGCTGTGTGAAGTCTTGCAAGAGTCAATACACATGAGGAGAAACCTTGAAAACATGAGGCAGAGGATTTGTGAGTTTTCGCTGTTCTTTTCCTTTTCTAACATGGCCTTAAAAAGGAGCAGTGTTTTATCTTTTTTTTATATTTTTTTTTTATATTTATTTATTTAATCACTTTGTTTTACAATTTTCTCTTATTTCCTATTACAGATTAAAGTTAACAGGACCAGACAATTCTTTTGGTAATAAGAGGTTGTCGATGACGACCGTACTAATATACATTGTGTTACAGTCGTCAGCGCCTTCCACTCTAGACAATGGTTACCTTATTATAACTGTCCAGTAATATATATTAATTTTCGAATTCTTAATTATGAATTTATTAATATAAAAAATTACAAGCAATAACATAAATTATATAAATTAACAAAAAAGTATTTTTTTTTTATTGTGTGTGTGCGTGTGCGTGTGTGTGTGTGTGTGCGTGTATGTGTGTGTGTGTGAGAGTGTACATGTGTGTGTGTGTGTGTGTGGTTACGTTTAGTTAACTACATGTTTGATGATTTATTAAATTCTCCAAGGTTGCGTAGTTCATTCCTTTGAGCCAGCTAGTAATATTTGATTTAAGTTTATGTGACGTTAATGGGTAAATGCTATTAACTATATTGGCAGCATTATAAAGAATATTGCTAAGTGTATAGTATTGGCGTCGCGCAAGAGATGTCTTATAGGCGGGTACTTGGCAAATTTTGTTTTTATTGCGCTTCAAAATAGGCTTGAAATAAGTGAACCTATGCTTACGAAGTATTAGCGCCCTCACAAAAAGTTGTCTTACCGAGAGAACCTGGCAGTCAGTATAAAGTTGGTCAGTGCTGTATCTTCTTGGCTTACCAAGTATAATCTTAAGTACACCTCTCTGAGCCCGCTCCAATGGGAGTAAAATTGTTTTGCCGGCTCCTCCCCAAGTTACAATACAGTACTGGATTATACTCTGTGCCAGGGCATAGTATACCATTAACAGGGTATTCATGTCAGCCGAGCGCCTCAGTTGCCTAAATATCGGCATAAGTTTTCTCACTCTCATCGTCAGTGCATTCACATGTTCTGACCAGTTTAAGTGCCTATCGATTATGATACCGAGATACCTAATATTAGTTGTTTGTATCAAATTGGGACAAGTGCAGGTATCTCTTTTAAGGCAAACGTGAGTTTTGATGTTAAAGTGAGGTGGTGGTTGGGCACTTATCCGATGGCAGAAGGTAATGTATTTTGTTTTATTTAAGTTTATCGTTAATAGGTTACTCCTTAGCCAGACCATTACCTCCTCGAGCGCATTTTCTGCGCATATCCGTGTCTCTTCCCAGGAGCAGCCATGGACGATGAGTGCCGTGTCGTCGGCGTAGGAAATGATACTACAGTTTGTCAGAAGTTTAGTACACAGGCCGTTCACGTATACCAAGAAAAGAGAAGGCGATAAAACACTACCTTGGGGCAGACCGAAAGTAAGAGATCGAGGTTCACTGACATGGTCTCCCATCCTAACACACTGAGTACGGTTAGTTAGGAAAGAGCGAAACATATCCAGGACAAGACCTCGTACTCCAATATGTTCCAATTTATGTAACAGGAGAGGAATAGAGATGGTGTCGAATGCCTTAGATAGATCCAAAAATACACCAAGGACTTTTGCGGAATTATCTAGATGTCTTGCAACCGTTTCCGTTAACAATAATGTTGCGTCTTCCGTGGACTTATCTTTGATAAAACCGAATTGATTTGGTGCAATTATTTTGTTTTTCTGAAGATATTCTGTAAGTCTTACGTTCAGCAGTTTCTCGAGAATTTTGGATAGGACTGTTAATACAGATATTGGTCTGTAATTTTCGACATCATCTCTACTACCACTCTTATGGATAGGGTGCACGAGAGCTGTTTTCAAAATGTCAGGAAAAGTACCAGTTGCCAAGCACAAATTAAATGCGGATGTGAGTGGAGGTAATAGGCTATTCTTTGCACTTTTAATTACTAAACTAGGTATATTGTCAATGCCCGTAGCAGTTTCACTCTTCAGATTACCAATAATTGTGTCAATTTCTCTACAATTTGTGCCCAGCAGTACCATGGAATCGCAGGCCGACTGAAACTCATCCGGTTGTAAAAGCATGTCCCGAGTTTTGTGACTATCTAAGATAGCGCTCGCTAAAGTTGAACCTACTCCAGCAAAATAATCGTTAACGGCAGTGACGGATGCGTGTGGGTCCGGAGTCAGATACAGCAGCGAATCACTAGCAGGGGCTGACTGCTTTAAATTGATGATCCCTTTAATCGTCTTCCATGTGCCCTTCGGATTCCCTTTATTTTTATTAAATTCATTTTTCTCGTGTTGAACTTTTAATCTCTGAAGCAAATTATTGCAATAGTTACGATATCTGGTATAGGTAACGTGGAGTATGGCGTTTCCCGGATGATTTTTAGAAATTTTGTGCAGTTTATCCCTATGCCTGATACATCTCAATAAACCTGGAGTTATCCACGGTTTGATAGTCAGTTTCCGATTAGGGGTTCTTACTCTAGTGGAATATGTTGTAATTACTTTTACAATGATGTTAGACAAAGCTGTCACTGCATAATTAGCGTCTGTGGCAGTGAGAATTGTACTGAAGTCACTATGTGCCAACTCTTTGATTACCGAGGGATAGTCGATTTTAAGACGAGTGGTACAGGAATTATTTTTCTTTATTTTTAAGTCTAGACTAACCACCACCGGAGCGTGGTCAGTTACGAGAGAGTCCAGCACACATGTTACGGCATCCCTTTCTGATCTAAGCATGACATGATCAATACAGTTATCATTTCGAGTCGGGAGTTGGTGAGTTGGTAGAAAACCGTAAAACGCCATTAGGTCCAGATATTTACTGGAGTTTGCATCCCTGTTGTTTGTCGGGGAAATATTTATGTTAATATCGCCCACTATTATAACCGAATTAATTGAATTTAGAGAAGCAATACACTGGTAGACTAAGGCCACAAATTACGCGGTACATCAGCACTGCAAAAAAAAAAGGACATCATCATGTCATTATAAACTATTTAGTATCTTTGCAAGATAATCCAGTTAAATCAATTTGAAATACCATACCAAATGACACTCCACTCATATATATTAACTGGTTTGAAAAGAACATTAGGTACGGACTTCAAGATTACACCGGTCTTCACTCACCATAACATTTTACCTACCAAGTGACTCTATTCTACCTGATGGAAAGCATGAGTAAAATCCAGGAATACTGCACACATACTGTCATTTTAGGTTAGGCTTCTGTCTGAGGGTAGTAATGCCTCGGTCGATCCTGGGTCATCAAGCATCATGACGATTCATCTCACAAGACCGCCATATTGTTGGTTACCAGTCACCATGCTGCATTGGTGTCCACTCGCAATGAGGATGGTGACACCCACTCTTGGATTTAACTCATGCCTTCCATCAGGGAGTGTAGAGTAGTTTTGACAGCTATTGCATGTCTTCTCATGATTCTGATAAGGATTTTTTATATTTAAGCTTTCCAAAGTGACTCTATTTTGCCTAATGGTCTGTCCATCCTGGCAGCATGGTGAACCGCCCTATGGCGGCTTAGTGAGATGCTTCTACACTTTGGGTTTTCGGTCTCGCTGTCTAAAGGCGTCCACACACTTGTGACTCAAGAGTTGCTAGAGTCCATGGGCGGCGGTAAGCGCTTACCATCAGGTGACTCACTGATTTATTGCTCTCCTTTACTATGAAACACTTTAATTTTCCGTTAGTCGACGCTCGCGACAAGAATGAAGCTCAGATTGAGAGACACGAGAAGAAAATAGCTGAGATGACAATGGAACTGAACGAACAACAGAAGAGGACCAGAGATAAGCAGAACCAAAATATAGCGGCTGAGAACACTTTCAATAAGGTGCTGAGGGGCATTGATGACCTCGTCAGGTTGGTTCCCTCATCATCTTCCTAGCCTTTATTATTACCAAGTTTATTGGGGTCGGCTACTAGTTCAACCGGTTTTACCTGAATATCAGTTTTTCTACGGAGCGACTGCGACTGGAGGTTGGTGCCCTCTGTCTTAAATTAAAAAAAAAAAATAAGTGATTTTTACTAAATATACTAACATCAAAACAGCAATTTTCGCGGGACTCTGATAATATTCTTATAAAACCGTAACAATAGTGCTTTTCAGACAACATTTCTTTTGTTCTAGCTAGGAATCAAACCTACGACTTTTGATTTAGTAGTTAAGATCACTAACCAAAAGATCAACGCGCATATTAATAAAAATTAGTCAAGAATTTAAAAAGCAAAAGTGTATTGAGTATGGGTAAACAATAGACCGCATAAGAATAACGCTAAAAAAGTATTCAAACATTGTCAAGGGTTCAAACGAACGTAATAAAACACAGTGGACTATAATGCTGATCGTTTACCCACTCGTTGAGGTGTGATTTATCATATGTACAAGAAGAATAAAGGAAAGTCAGTCCGTCCACGGTGCATCCCAAAAGCGAGAGTCGGCCGTTGGATGTGATGTTGCACCCGTCCGGGTCGGCCCCACCGCTCGCTGCTCTCGTCCAGTTAGTTCCGCTGCACGCCGCGGCGCTGATGCTCGCTACAGTCCTCTGTAGATGTCGCAACAAACATTTTCACAGCGTTACCTCTTGATAATGTTAATGAGTTTAAAAATAAATATTTTCAGAATAACAAGATTCGACATCACTCCCCTGCTAGTACTCCTGGGAAACCACAGAGAGGTGACCCAGTGGAACGTCAGCCGGTTCCTCAAAATCTTGGAGTGCGAAATTAAAAGTCTCGTCGAAGTTGTCTATGGTGCAGTCAAGGTACACTCGTACAGTTGAATAGGATTTTTATGTGGTTACAAAATGTTCTCAACCCTAGTTGTAAGGTACCTTGTATGTCCAGTATGGACGTACAAGATACAACACCTAGTGAATAATACTACCTGTTCAATGATGAAGACAATTTAATGAAAATAGTCTATAGCCTTTAAACAACTCGTGTAACAAAAGCATATCGCGAGTTATACGTACTGATCAACGCCATCTGGTGAGCAATTCGGTACTAAATTAATAAATGATGTTCGTTTTATCCTTTGTAATATACTAATAATATTATACACCCAGATTGCCGAGAGCCCAACTGCATGAATAACTTTTTCATTTTCTATCTTTTTTTAAAAGACAACTCTCGTAATAGGAATATACATACATCCTGTGTCGAGGAGGACCTTATAAACATACATGAAATGGACACAAAGAACACCTTGATTCAGAACAACATATTATTGATCACACAAGGTGTTGGTCAGCCGTGAAGTGATAACGTAGTTGTCACCTCGCTCGTTTCCACTTTGTTTTATTGCTACTGTTTTTTATTTTGTTTTTTTTTTATCACATCATCAATGTGTACAATGTACCACAGCGAAGCGTGACACCCTGTGTGGTACTTAATTGATGTAATAAATGCTATAGCCGCCACCGCCGATGCCAAAAGGACGCAAAACGACAACGGAGCCTCCACCTACAACTACCAAACTGGTGGCAGACCCTCACGTGGAATTAATCCGACCAAACAAGATCGATAAGCTGATATCATATAAACCTTGCGCTTAGTAAGTTCCAAGTTATTTTTTTTATGTGTAAGCCAGCCTAAATCGACTGCCTTGTTGGCCTAGTGGTTGGCGTATGCGGCTGCTGATCAAGAGGTCTCGGGTTCGATTCCCGGGTCAGACCAAATGTTTGTGTTATCCGCAAATATTTGGTTTGGAGTTTGGGTGTTTTCTATGTATTAATATTTATTAACGAGCTTGACGAAATAACCACTGATCCTGTATCGTGAAATAGAAATTCTCGCGCTGACAAGCATATATACAATTGTTAAGGCGCAGCTCAGCAGGCATGATCTCTTCGCCTGGTCCTCCTTGTGTATTGGAGGGACATGACACTCTTTCCACTACAAATAGGTTTATGAGAATTATTTTCAAGCGACTTATATATTCCTCCTGTCCACAGTTGTGTTGAAGATCACATAATGAACTTAGTATTCGAGACACCCGCAGTTCTAGCTGACAAGGATTACATCGAATCTATATTTCATCTAGAAGATGTCAACACTAAATTTGGGATATACACTCTCACAATACCAGAGTAAGTTGGTTAATAAAGAAACTAAATTAAGTCTATGAGTGGTCTAGTCTGGAATTCGTTCTACTATGAGTACCTTCATCTTCCCTTGGTCTCCTTAATTTTGCCTTCATATAACTCTTTTTATTAATAACTCGCTTTCGCCCGAGGCGGTTATCGCGTTAAAGAGCAGCCTATATCATTTCTCAGGTCTTAGACCATCTGGGTACAAAATTAATCGGTGCAATGGTTTTTCAGTTTTTCGCGAATAGACAGAAGCGACAGAGGGCTTTATTTTGTAATATGTAGTGATGTAATCCTCTCCCTCCCTTTCTCCCTCCCCTTTAAGTATTAATCGTATTATATGATTCACTACTTAGTCCCACGGTATAACCCGCGGTTATAACTGTTCTGTGAATCGCCAGGAACCCTGCGGAACGAATCTAGTTAAAATAGATTCGCCTAAGTTACTGTTTCTGGCAGTGAAAGTTCCAACAAAATCGTTCCAGCTGTTCTGGAGATTACCCGAACTTTCCCGAACAAACAGACAAACATATGTAATGTATGAACGAAATGAATGCTGCAATTTTTCTAAACAACGGCGTTTTGGATCTAAACCGGTGTAATCAAATGTTTTCATTTAATTTCGTAATTTTTTTTGTAAAATAATTACTGTCCTATTATATCGTTTTCGTTCTACTCTGAGGATTTAGATAATACTTTCTAAAGCATTAACCTAAAATGTTCAATTTGGTTTTTTTACAGAAAGCGCCATCCGTTCCGAGGAAAGAAGGAGTAACAACGTTATTTTTATTTTAAACTGTAACACTACGTAGCAATCGGATTTTAAATTAAAACAATGAGCAATCAGAAGGCCATAAATAAGCATTTTCATTTAATTTACTAAGACTAGCAAACGCTCGTGGCTCCGTGTGTACCTATATCGGTTATTTCTTAAAAAGTAGCCTATCTTCCTCAGGTAGGTATCCTGAATCAAGAATTAAAGAATTTCTACACCAAATTTTATTGAATTCTGTGTAGCAGTTCAGCACTGAAAGTGTAATAGACAGACGAGAGCTACTTTCGAATTTATAATAACATATGTACTGCATACCTATTTTATCAAGATACAAAATTGAATTCAATCTGGATTATTAAATTGTTGATAGACGGATCTTATACAAAAAGTCAATACAGAGAAATTAAAAAATATACACGTTAATTACAATAATTACACAGATTTTGTAATGACAGAGCTGCAAAGTAAAAGCCAACAGTAAAACATGCATTTATTGTTTTTATTTTCCTTTTCCCGCCTTTCTTAATTTCGGTACACACATTGCCATCTAGCGAAAATTCATCAAACAACAACTTCCAACAAGAACCATAGAGTAAAAATCGTAAAGGAGCTAATATATTTTACCTATAGTACACCTAATGCTAAATTTATATATTTTACATAGTCTGTAATTTTTAACTAAAATAAATGGTTAAAATAAATATTGGAATTTGAGTGATGAGTCCGACAGGTATGGTAAAATAGGAGCAGTTGATAATAGTAATGTAAACACACCAACTGTTTTTGTGAGGGGTGACTGATTTAAAATGTAAGTACTTAATAGTCGGTAAATACTTCCTACAATAACACTAGACACACCTGATTATTTATATTATAAGTAATTAAAGTACATCATGATGACTTGCTTATTTAGTCCTAAAATGATATGTATGTGGTACATATTTTTAAAATGAAATTAATATTATGCTCATTACTAAGTTACATAAATTATATGTTTAAACGTAATTAATAGGAAACTGTATCTAGCTAATTTTTAATTAATGTTTTATCATGGTAGCAAGAATAAGAAACTGCTTTAAAGATACGAGGGGCCAAAGTACTAAATATATCAGAATATATGAAGCTGTAAATTTTCTAACTATAATTTACATTGGATAAATCAGGCAGAATAGAGTCACTTTGCAAGCTTGTATATAAACAATAAGAAATATGAATTACTTATCCCGCATCCTGCAACGAAAGATTTTACATATTCAATTAATGTTGCGAGATACTGCGTAAATAGTTCGGTTTATTTAAAAACCTGTTACAATCCTGTAAATTTTAACTTTTGTATAGGTGTGAGTTATAATTGGTGAAGAAGTAGCCAAATACTTTAGTGTCTTGTCTGTGGTACGACTATTTTATGTTTAGTAAAGACCGTTATTTTTGAATTATTGGTAGAAAATCTTATGTTCACATGGCAACAACAATTGAAATCTCCCAGACTACTTTTTCTTACAGGTAATACTTGAAGTGGTTAATGTTACAAATCATAAAATTTTCCCATGATTTTTCCGTAAAGTTTTAAAGTGTGGTGTAACGAAATATCCCAAAGCATTGGTTGAATTTAAAAACAAATTTGTTTTGTTATCCAAAAAAACAGATTTAAACCTTGTGATAAGCTGAACTAAGCTATTTTATGAGACCTTAAATATCAATATCCACATTGTAAATCTACCACTACCACGTCTACTTACTACTCACAATGCGTTATTCTTAGAGTATACAAGCAAGCTTGCCTATGTATAACCTAAGGCATTATTCGAAACCATTGTTACCTGTTCATTGTGGCACAAAACCCATATTCATAAAATAAATTTATTTAGGGGACATTTTTTTTAAAGGAAAAAGTAAATATATTTTCCCCTAAATAATGTCACTAAAATATTACTGGAGTTTTTAGTCCTAGGCTGGTATCACTGCTGATGTGTTTTTCTTGTTTGAGTGTGTGAGTGATGTCTCCGCCATTGAAATTCATTTTAGCCGAGAATTGAAATAGGTTGTACCTTTCTAAATCGGCGATAATCTTAATAATCTTTCTTCTGAAAACCTTTCTATTTTGCTGTAAACCGAGAACCAATATTTTATCAAATGGCAGACAGAGACACAGATGAGTTAAACATCGATAACGTAATAAAAAAATTATTAAAAGGTAAATGTTGAGATCGTCTGAAATAAACAAACTTATAAGTGCAAAATATTAAATTCAGTGAAAAGTTATATGTTTAGTGTATATATGTGTCAGTTATGTGAATAAGTTGTGTTAATATGTGTTGGTGATATGTTTACGTTTGTTTTCAGTTCGAGGCGAAAAGCCTGGAATGAATGTACAGTTAACGGAAATAGAGATCAAAGGGCTATGCTTGAAATCTCGAGAAATATTCTTGTCACAACCAATATTACTTGAATTAGAAGCACCGCTTAAAATTTGCGGTAAGTACTTCAGATCACTTTCCATTGCGAACCCTACTACTTTCGAAATTATGAAATTGTTTAGTTCATTATTTTATGTCGTACTTTTTTTCTCTTATTATTGTAAGTTGAAGGTAAGATAACATTGTAACAATAGTTACCCTCGAAATATAAAGTTTTACATTTCGACAGTTAAATTTAACCTCTAATGTTCCGTTCATAAGCTAAAATGACGTTCTTTTGCGATTACAGCGGGAAAAATAGTAGGGAAAGTCTTTTACTACCATGAAAAAATTAATTTTAACTGTCCATTGTAATCCTACACAAACAAACTTTAAAATGTATGATTGTTTTAAATAAATTACTCTCCACAATATTGCTAGAAATCATGAACCAATGTTCAACACGCCCAGTACACCGAATCAATAACATTTGGTATGATATATTATGAGATCAATAATACATAGTATACAATTTCAATACAGTTTAAATGATGTAATGAAGTCTAAAATCAATAAATTTTATTAAAAATAAGATTCATTTTAACTGTACTAATAACGGGCAAGTGTTCCCATAAGATTTGACTTTTCTGAGCAATTCAGGAGTCTTCTAGTAAGATTTTTAAGAGGGAGAGGATGATAAAGAGCTCTATTCTGATAATCCGAATTATGTGATTAATATTATAAAGCTGCTGTGGTGCTAGTTTCAATTTTATCTTACAACTCCAAAACTCCTGTTTAATTTTTATTATTACATTAAAGTTTGTGAGGATTTGTATACAGGCTTCAGAATTTCTTTAAAAATTATGGATAGTCTTCTAATAGCGTTTTCCTGTAACTATAACGGTTATGGTACCTGCCCTTACTGTCCTGTCTCAAAATTGACCCTGTATGTTTAAGTAAGGTATTTTTTTTTAAATATCATCATCATCATATCAGCCGCAAGAAGTCCACTGCTGAACGTAGGCCTCCCCCATTGATTTCCATTTCGACCGGTCGGTAGCGGTAAAATATACAGTTTTTAAATATACCTTACTTATTTTCAACAGAATAGCTAAACATCTTGAAAGAATTTTGAACAATGATAGATTATGCAATGGGATGATAGTTTATATTAGCTTACATATTTCGTTACGGCAACAATTAATGGTGGAATTAACAGAAATGAAAGTGTTATTGCATAAAGCTATATCACTAAAATATAATATTGTAAATTCCATAGTAAAATTTACATAGAACATGTGTAAATAATAAGAAAAGTTGTTGTAAACAACTAATAATATGTACATAACACTCGTGGCATGTAAAACATTTAATTTTCTTTCATCGTTGACTTGACGACATTGTGAGCCATGAATGGAAACAACATAAGTTCAATATATACTTAAGACTGTAAGGTTATCCTAAATGTTGCAAGTTTGTAAAAAATTGTCCTTATTCAAAATTATATAAAATTGAACACTATAATTCCATAAATCAAAAATTAGTCTATAATAATATTACAAAGCTGAGGTCTGAAACAATGAAAATACTTTCTTTCTCAATTTGAGGGTCAGGCCCTTGTCGGTGGAGCAATCGCCACTCTATTTCTGATGACTATTTTCTGCAATTTGTTTATGAAAAACTTATGAAAAGCTACTAAAATAGGTCTTGTTGTATAGTGTTGCTAGATTTATTAATTAGTACTTGTAGTCATTTACATAAACAAAAGGATATTATATACCCTGTTTCAATCAAATGTTGCGCTGACATTAACAATTGTTTTTATTGAATGTTCTTAGTAATGTGCAATAAATTAGCACATTTGTAGGAATTGTGGTTACTCGATAAATATATGACAAAATTGATTATAAAACAGAGAAACAATCTCTAACAAATACATGCATAATTTATAGTAGATGAAATCTGAAAAATTTAATTTTCTTCCATGCAAAGTTGGGCCTGGTTGCTTCTATTATATGGTATAATCCATAGACACCAATAAGAGTAATTTTATAAATATGACAGTACCTAGCTTACCAAGCATTGCTCGGTTATCATAATAATTGTTTAACAACGCCATATATTCTCTCAAATAGCTGTAGTATTGCCGTGTTGGAGTACTAACTACCAATTATGTGTTACTGAAAGTAAGATAGATATCTATGCTAAGAGTAATTGAGAAAAACGTATGAAAACTTGCCTTGTCCCAAATATAAGAACAATCTAGATGTATTTTTCACCCCTGAGAAGCCAGAACTACCTAATTTCAGCAAAATCATTTGAGCCTTTTACAAGAAAACAAATATATAAATTAATATAATTCACAAGAATTGCTCCTTAATAGAAATTAGATTACTTCTGTGTGTCTGTTACACGTTTAACTGAAAATGTATTTAACAAATTTTAAATTAAATTTGTATTTCATCATCAGCCTATCGCGGTCCACTGCTGGACATAGGCCTCTCCAATTGCACGGCTGGCAGGAGCAGAATCAAACCAAGTGGTGTGCAATTTGTATTTGAGGAAGGACAAAGCCTACTTTTAACTCTAATAACTGATATGAATTCAGGCAGAGATACATGCAAAAGACTAGAATATATGATGAATAATACATGTCATAAAATGTAAAAGTTTATTCGATCTAGCTGCTAATGGTTACATGTGCCATTTAAAAAATAATTTATGACAATGAGAATATTGCGCACATGACTCATAAATTGTTCATATCCCTTTGTCTTATCTTGTATGTTTTATCATCAGATTAATTTTATAATCAGTCGTTTGCCGTTTGTACACAGTTTTCAAGCTTTAAGTATCGTAAATATGTCACATTAGATTACTGAATATATATTTTGTCCGATCTATAGGTATTGTGGTTAGAAACCTTTGTGTTGGTGCTAATTCAAAAACTAAAAATCCTTAGTAAGTTTTGTCCTGTTGGAACAGATAATTTTAGAGAAAAGTTAGTTAACTGATGCAAGAACAAACTTAGCTCTAGTAATTTGAATTTTATTCTTAAAATTAATATAGTATTAAACTAAAAAGACATGCTTACACAACTACAGTTACAAAGAAAATTAAAGAAGTATAGTTTAGAAAAACTAAAATGAACTTACTTACAAAATGGTTACAAACAAAAATATACAAATGAAGTTATATAGTATAACAGTTTATTAAAAGTTACCATTTAAAGCCGTTTTATCTCATTGGGGATAGAATTATTATGGTTTAAGGCATGGCAGTTAAATGTGTCGCAGGTTTTGTTCTGACTCTCTTTATTTGAATGTATGAATAAAGTTGACATAAAGGATGAAGCTGTGGTTTAAGGGTTTCTCATCGCTACTATATTGCTCTGGGTTCATACCTCATATCACACAACACTTGTCATTCAAAATTTGAACAGTTTGGTAAAATTCCTCGTATCTATAAAAGTTTAGAGTTTTTCAAGAGTTTATTCTCAACTTAAACATTTCTAGACTGCTTAGTATGTTTTCAAAAACACGCTAACAACACAAAGGTATTTGAAAAAGAAGAAATTCTATTTCTTTTATTCAAATTCAATTTAATTAAAATTCGTTAATTATCATTGATGGAGTGATTGATAATAATTATAAAGGGTGTACAATACTATGTTGGACGGTTCATCCACATCACAGAGAACTAATTTATAGTGCCATTGACGCCTACACTACTGCAACACGTGCTGCACTAGACATCGTACATGTAAGCGAAGATTTCGTTCGGGACTACCCACTGTTGCGTCATTACGCACACATACATAAATTATATTCTCCTTATGTAATATAACGACGTTTCCGAACGATATAATATTCATTCAAGTCTATGATAATTAAAAAAGAGGAACTTGAATGTCGCCAACATGTTGTTAATAAAATTATTTACATAACAGATTCGCTTCAGAGAATTTGTCTTTGGAATAGATGTGTTCATTGGTTTCGGACGATGAGTGATAAATAATGATGAGACGCCGATTTCTTTGTTGTTTGATGAAATGCGATTCGTTAGCTGCTAAAGTAGTTTAATTTGGTGTATTAATTGAGTCATCCAAGTTGGGTTTGCGTAAGATTATGTACAATATCGTTAAAAATTATTTATGCTAAACAATGGGAAACAGCCCCCTACTAGCCAAATTGCAATCGTTCTTCGTTTCATTGGTTAATGTCACTCAGTCACTTGATCAAAACAAAATATTAGCCAATAAAACAAGAGAGTAGAGAAATCAGATAAGGAATAGAAAACAAAAAACATTTGTAATGGGGGCTGGTGTTACGAACGTGTCCGTGTGGTGACGGATTAAGAATAAAAAGTGTCACCACCCCTATTCATTCCATGGGTATCGTAAGAGGCGACTAAAGGAACAAAATGAGCAGCTAACATCACTGCCAAGAGAAGGAATACTTGAAACAAACCCTTTACCAACCGGACTGGCCAGCGTGGTATAGTAGGCCAAAACCTCCTTCCAAAGGAGAGGCCTATGTCCAGCAGTGGACTGTTAAAGGCTGTTGATGATGTTATGAAGTACTTTAGTTTATTTTATAATTGGTAATGAAAAACAGTTAGTACTGCAATAGTTCAAACCTGATCAGAAAAGTATTTATTCCTTTCATCATGAATAATTCTCGTCTTCTCTTGCAGGTGATATCCATGGTCAGTATTACGACTTACTAAGGTTGTTCGAGTACGGGGGTTTCCCGCCGGAGTCGAATTACCTGTTCCTTGGCGACTACGTGGACCGTGGCAAACAATCGCTGGAGACGATATGCATGCTGCTCGCCTACAAAATCAAATACCCCGAGAACTTCTTCCTTTTACGTGGCAACCACGAATGTGCTAGCATTAATAGGATTTATGGGTAAGTGGATTTGCTTTTTTAAATGAATTTGCAGAACTCCAATTTTGAAAAGACAGGATTGAATGATGAATATGACTTGACGGAACTCCATCCATCCACAAGATTATACCCATGTACAAATTATTGTAAAATTGTTTTTTTATATTTTTAAAATACACATTCTTACTCTGATTATAAATATAAATAATAATAAATATTTTGGACATCTTACACACAACGTCATCTAGTCCCAAACTAAGCAGAGCTTGTATATGGGTACTAAACAACTGATATAAATACATAAACATACTTTTTTTTTGTAAATACATACATATTATATATATAGATATTTAAAAACCAATCAATCACCAATGACGGTAGACGATCCACCTATCAAAAAAGAAATCAACTAAAACAGCAGAAAGGTAGGTATATTATGTTAACTGATGACTGAACGATTACCTCATCACAGTCATCACACATGATTCATTGTTTTGAATTGTCTTTGATATTTTTAAACAAACCAATTACGTAGTACTCTACTACAGCTGTAGAATATATAATTGTTTTTAAATTAAAAACAAACGCACGCGCACACACACACACACACACACACACACACACACACACACACACACACACACACACACACACACACAAATGAATGATAGTAATGCAGAAGCGTCACACTAGGCCGCCATAGTGTGGGTCACTATGCTGCAATGGCTTCACACCACTACTGTTAGATTTTACCTAAATTATTTTCGTCAGTTGGATTCGTCACTTTGGCCTAAACTAATACAAAAAACACTATTGTATTGTGTTTGTGTTACGGGTAGCCATAACGTCTTCGCGATACCAAATAGTCAGTCATTTATTGCGGTTGGAAATCTTCGTACCATAGGTACATAATAGAAGAGCTCATAGCCGAGTGGCCTTAGGTGATTGGAAACAATCACCAAGGGTAAGCAACAACGGCGCGGTCGGACCTAGATGGGTGACCGTTTGTGGCATTATATGTAATGAGCGTTTCCGTGATTCGGAGGTCACGTTAAGCAGTCGGTCCTGGTTGTTATCGTAAGATAGCAGTCGTGAAGCTTAGTTGGAGGCCTTCGGGCGGCTTAAAAACATCCAACAGTAAGGTTACGTAGCCACAACGTATCTTGCCTGTCCCCAACCCGCACTTGGCCAGCGTGGGGACGTATGGCCTTAACCCTCTCTTGAGAGGAGACCTGAGCCCAGCAGTGGGACGTTATGGGTTGTTGTTGAGGTACATAATGTAGACTCGCATACAAAAACAATAGATATAACCACTCTTTGATTCAGACTAAACTACTCATAGTTTTGAATTAGTTAATATGGTAATTTCAAACTGGAATTAGTCAATTTCATAATTGTCAATTTAAATAACTGGGTAGAGGTACTTCAAAAACTTCGTTTTCTATGCAAATACATTTATTTGAATATGTATGTTTGCAAATTTCTAGGTTCGTTTGGCGAGGTGAACCTTGCCATTAGGATATAACTCTATCGGTTAAGCTTGTATAATTGATTAGAGAAATTTATGAATTTGTAAAGAATGAAAAACCTTGATCTGGACATAGTTTATATAGTATTTGCGTAACATAACCTGTCCAATGGTAAACGTTACGTTATCTGAGCCCAATTTGTCTTGTTCATACTATAATATCTTAAAACGAACAATTCTTGTATATATTAATATAATATATATATATATATATATATATGTGATCTCGTAAACTGTTCTAGCAATTTCGCAGAAATTTGTATTTGGAGGTTTTCAAGGGTGAAAAATCGATCTAGATTAGTCCTATGTTTGGGGCAACGCGAGTTTTCGTGCGTCTTTTCTTATTACTCTTAACATTGCATAGTTGGTTGGTGGTTAGTTCTCCAACATAGAAACACTACAGCCACTTGAGAGAATAGATTAAACAATATTTTTTTATAAAACCGAGCAAAGCTCGGTCGCCCATGTACTAATAACTTTATATACAAAAAACACACTGAATACACTATTTGCAAATGGTACATAGTAAATAAAATAGCAAAGCACTAAGCTTTTAAGAAAGCAAATCGAACACAGACAAATGCCACTCCAAAACATCATTGTTATTATAATTATCATGTCATAGTCCACGGCTGGACGTAGCCTACTATACCTAGCTGATGTTAATCCAAGACGTGTTAATTTAATATAGGCTTTGTTTTAAGTTTTCCTTCTCTTTGCAGTGACGTCACTTGCGTTCTCTTATTCGCCTCTTACGACACCCTAGGCATTAATAGGGTTGGAGACACTATTCTTAACCCGTTAGTTATTATATTATTATTACAAAAAAACCTGTAGAGCCACTATTTCCTGTATACAAAACGTAGATGTACTTACACACACAAGTTACATTGTAAATTTAATACGGTATTAATAATACCGTTAGCTCGAATGGCGGGAGTTTTTTGGCACATCAAATAGATTTGACTCGTGATTTAATTATTAAATGGTCACACTGGCGGTTTGCCGCGTCGTGAGAGCGACATTTTACTAAACTACGGATACGTGTGATACAAAACTAGTGTCAGCGTGGGACGAACACAGTTCACAGCAAATTTTAATTGAAATTTATAACTAGACGTGTGTTTTACTTATTATTAATAACGTTAGTTTTAGTGTTAAAAGTTTATTGAACATAATTTAGATTTCGACTTCGATTGGCTCTAAATTATGTAACTTTAAAATTGATAAATCGAAATTGTTTATAAATTACGTAAATGTTTATACGTTCGAATAATCGCAAAGCACACGTTGTTAGGACAATATCATTGCAAAGGAATTTAGTTTTTTGTTTACAATTTTTGTGAAAAATTGAATCAATCAACTTGACTTCCAATAAAACATTTTTGATTTTTATTTTTTTGACTGCAAAGGAACGCAAAAGAAAACTTGACACATACCCTATACTGAACTCGTCTGATAGCGTAGTAAAGTAAGCCAAAACCTTCTTTCCAAGGAGAACACTATGTCAGGCAGTGCACTGTTGTTGAAGAAAATCAAAGAGCATCTTTATTACCTTTTATCAACATACGTTTTCGATGATGGAAATATAACTTTTGTACAAGCGAAAATGGCCAGTTTCTAAATATGTATTTTTATTCATATTTTGAATCTATTCAGCATACTTTTAACTGCTAACAGTCGCATTAATAACATTATGAATTTCCATAAGGAAGACATATTATTGTATTGAAGTGTGGTATTATTGCTGACTGATTGTAGTTATTTAATTTTACCTTAGTTTTGATAGTAATAGCACTGTAGCCAATACTCCCCTGAGCTTCCAGTCTGTCATAAAGAGTAAAATAAAACCCAAGATAGTAGAAACACGCTTATTTCAGCAAGAACTGGCCGGCTCGATCGGGGGACTACTATCCTCTTCTCTCAGAATATCAAACTTAAAACATTCGTGTTTCGTTTGTGTGTGCGAGACCCGAGGCCGTATGATACAGAACCATCTCATTAGGCCGCCATATTATAAGTCACCACTCTGCACACATTAACATCATCAACAACAACCTATAACGTCCCACTGTTGCACTCGGGTCTTCTCTCAGGAGAGGGTTAAGGCCAGTCGCCCCCACCCTGGCCGAGGGCCGGTTGAGAGAGGGTTAAGGCCAGTCCACGCTGGCCGAGGGCTGACTAGGGACTGGAAAAATACAGTGTGGCTTACATATCTTACAGTTGAATGTCTATGCTTCACGACTGCGAATCACGCAAACGCTCCTAAGATATCATGCTACAAATGGGCACCCATCTAGGTACTGACCGCGCCGTTGTTGCTCACCCTCGGTGATCGTTTTCAAGCACCTAAGGCCACTCAGTAATGGGTGCTTTTGTAGGATTGTCGGCATTCGTATATTAAGTATAGTATAGTGACCTTAAAACACTTGGATTATCCTCATACTTTCCATGGGGGTAGAGTAAAGTGAATTTAACAGGCTTGTATATTTAAACAAAACAACCAAGACTAATAATGCTTTGTGTACACGACCTTGGTTTTTACTTGCCTGATTTGACTGCCTGTATGTATTTAAAAAAAAAGTATGTTTATTTATATCAGTTGTTTAGTACCAATAATAAAAGCTATGTGCTTAGTTTGGGACTAGATGTCGTTGTAAGATGTTAGAAATATTTAAAAAATAATAAGTAAATATTCTAATAATCGTCCCTTTGAGGTACTCGACATACTTGATTTAGGTATGCTGTGCAAATTTGACGATTCAATCCTAAATTCACTCGCAATTCAAACTGTTTGACATGATGCCAATGACCGCATTTTACAATCGCACTGTAGGCTGAGTTCATTCTCTCAAAATGAAACGAGAATGGTCTCAATTAGTGTGGTTCATGGCGCTAAATGCATCTTATAGTTACAAAATAATCCAGTCAAAAAGTGAATATGTATTTAAACATCTGACACTCCACATCATTTAGTCCACAAACTAAGAAGAGCTTGTACTGCGGGTACTAAACAATTGATATAAATACATAAATACTTTTTTTGGAAATATGTACATACATATTATACATAGAAAAAACACTCAAACTACGAAACAAATATTTGCTGAATTTTGGTTTGACTGGGGATTAGAACCCTAGACCTCTTGATCAGCATACGATAACCACTAGACCAATAAGTTTCCGTAGTGGTGAGTAAAATCGCAAATGTAGGCATAGTCGATAGCCATTCAGTCCGTCAGACCAATAATAAAAAATCTTACGTTACGCCTAAAAAGTATTTACATAACAACATAATAAGTTGCAAAAAAAAATATGAAAATACTTACGTAACACTCAAACCAGCTGACATGTGTTCTTTAGTTTTGCCTGTATAAAAAGATATGTTAAATTTTTTCGGCCTCTTCACACAACAATCCGCTGATGAAATAGGATTACCGTATTTCCTTAGTGGATCACTTTAGAATTTAGTTTTTTGTCTGAATATTCCATAAAAAAATCTTCCTGGTGGTGCCCATGGATTATTGATGTCTAATACGTACATCCTTAAGCTAACCATGTGTTTTTTGCAGTCGTTTTTTTTATAATATACTGGTCGATATGCCCCTTTGTTTGCAGAAAATAAGCAAAATAACATCTCCAAACTGCCTATAGCCTATATGTTCATGAATGATGTGGTCGAATTGCAGTTAGTGATATTTTTATAACCTAATTATTCTTCTTCACAGCAGTAAACATTGTTACATTCACACTACTGTGAATGTAACTCAAAATAGAAATTACATACAAGTATATACCTACTCTAGGCACTACAAGCCGTTTTGCGCACTAACGTAACTTCAAAACGGATGTTACTTTGAAACGAGTGTGTCTTCTGCAATAAAAAAATTGAGAACATTTTCATTGCTTCGACTTTCTTTTAAATTCATTTTCGTTTAAAACGAGGCCGTATATTAATTGATTTTGAAAGAAATCCTAGCTCAGTAATTGGTCCTTGTAGCTTTATTAACATCTTACTACAGTCGCTATGAGGATATGGTAAAGTACTTGTACGTTTTACGCAATTTTTAAATAATTTTCTGCCGTTCTTTCTTCATATTAAGTAATTCCTTTTCCTGATTGTCTTGCAGAATTTACTTATTTTTATTCTGAAGGTTGAATTTATTCTTTAGGACACTTCTCATGATACAGTCACGAATTATTGTACCGGACACCATTTGCTTATTACTATTTCGACGGTAAACATTGTGCCTGTAGTCGGTCTATACATATTTATATATTGTCAGCCCAGATCGTGGACAAATTTTGACAGCGTTGTCGCTGGCAGCCATCAAACCATACAAGTATCTAGATAAAAGTAAATTGCTACGTTTATATTTACTTACAAGCTGAGCCCCGCAGTTGTTGTTGATACAAGTGCGGAGAACATCTAATCCAATAAAAAGTAAGTGCCAGTGGAAGGTCTCGTCACACTCAGTACAACCATTCCAGAGATGAGCCGAAGGAAACAGATAAAAAAATGCTTTTTTTGATGTAAATTACGTAATAATATATAGATTTGGTTAGTTCTATACATGTCAGACTCATATATTTATTTTGTAACTCTACTGTCATTATAGGAAATAACACACGTGTTAGCCAAAAGACTCAATCAGAACAGACCCTCTAGCCAAGTTACAAACGTTTTTCGTTTTCTATTTTATTCCCTATTCTCTTGATTCATTGGCTAATGTCACTCAGTCACGTAAACAAAACAAATAGAGTAGAAAACGAAAAACGTTAGCAACTTGGCTAGTGGGGCTGGACTTGATCACGAATCGAGTTTGATAAGTTGCACAAACACGCCACCCCTTCCTTACTCATTTTATTATTCATTGCAAAGAACTGTTTACATTTAAATCGACTTGTAAGTCAGTTGTCATGGGAGAGTGACCACGCTTTCTTCATGCATCGTCGACCACCCAAAAGTACCATATGTACCTACATATGCTCTGTTTATGTTGAAGCTTTGTCTGAACGCAGTCTTCCCGAAAAAGGAAAGTATGTTACTGAGACGTCACCCATGGACGCCAAAAACTCAGTCACAAATAATTACCACTTTCAGTGTCTCCTCCAGAAGCTGAAAGAACAGAGGGAGGTCGTTACTCTCTAGAATTAGGAGAAAGGGTTTGAACTCCGGTGATCCGCTCAATCCAATCCTTGAAATGTTTTTATGAGAGGTGACCAATTGCCATATTTTTTTATTTAAACCTTGGCAAGGTAACTGCTCTGCCTGATGGAAAGCATGAGTAGAATCCAATAGCGGCGGACACCCCACACCCACTGCAAATGCAGGCATAATGCGACCCACACTAGTAAGATACTTTTTCACGCTAGAATTTCAGTTATATATATACTTTAGTGCTATGAAATATAATATCCCTTTGTGCTCATTGGCCTGCCACAAGCAGACATTACGTCCTACTGTGATTACGTGTTCTTTATAACAAACAAAGACGTTCGTTTCGTATAATGATGTCACTACCAGTTTCGCGTGGCTAAAAGAAAGCTTCGGGCCATCATTAATTCGTGTGTCGTTTCGTACGAACCAATAACCTGTAAGTGACTCAGTCCATCTTGCTTACAGTTCAATGAACCTTTATTTGCAAAAATCTTTTTTTTTCTCTTGAAGATCGGTTTCGTTGACCGGTTACACTTGATTTAAGAGTTAGATAAAATAAAAACTTTTTAAAAATTATTCACACTAGATTTTGCCCGCGTGTGTTTGTAAGTTATGTCGATAAAACATCGATGCAGTCACGTCGATTTTAGCACGAATGGGCCCGGACGAATGGCTCGACCAGGGCAGTGCTTACTTCTCATAGAAGACCTAATAATGACAGCATTCGTGAGACCTGAAGCCCAATCATTTTGCATCATTCTCCCGACCTCCGGAGATGGGGAGAATCATTCAGAAACATCTTACCAGGCCGCCATGGTATGGGTCACCATGCTGCGTTGCCTACAATCACAGTGAAGATGGTTACCCCTACTCTTGAATTCTACTCATGCTTACCATCAGGCAGACATTAATCACCGCTTTAGTATGACATCATCAAAGTCAGATTACAGCGTATTTACAAACAAATAGCATATTTATTGTAAATTTAATAGATTGCTATCGGTTTACATTAATTAAAATATTATTTTTACGATTAGGCGCAATACTATATCTACAAAATCGTTATACCTGACCGTGACATGTGTGCGAATTTTAACATCGATTAACGAATGTACGTTTTTTAAAATACATTAATTAAAAAAAAATTGTGAACATCGATAAAGAAATTTATCAGATAAATATGAACTAAGATAATCAGAATAAGGTCACTCATAGCCGTATGTTTTTGTATTCCGGGAATTAATCGAATTTCTAGCATTGAATACGGTCCGATTCCGAGGTTTTCCGGACCGTATCTTGAATTTGTCGAATACAGAGGAAGTTTGTATATAGATAACCTAAACTTCAAGGCAATGCTGAATTTTACGAATTTTAGTAATATTTGTATAATTAGCCAACAGATTCCAGACACGCCTATATAAATACAATATAATTATAATTTATTTGCGAATATCCTTGTGTCCTTGTTCCAGTTGTTTCGTTTGCATTAAATATACATATTTTATTCCGTACCTACCAATTTTTGAGTTATCTTCTTCAGTGACCTAGATACCTCAACTTATATGACTGCCTTGTTGGTCTAGTGGTTAGCGTATGCGGCTGCTGATCAAGAGGTCTCGGGTTCGATTCCCGGGTCAGACCAAATATTTGTGTGATCCACAAATATTTGTTTCAGAGTCTGGGTGTTTTTCTATGTATAATATGTATGTATTATTATGTATTGTAATATTATGTATGTATATATACAAAAAAAAAGTATGTTTATGTATTTATATCAGTTGTTTAGTACCCATAACACAAGCTCTGCTTACTTTGGGACTAGATGATGTTGTGTGTAAGATGTCCAAAATATTTATTTATTATATTATTTATTTATTATTGTACTATTTAATTTTGACTAATTTATTTTTGACAAAAATTTAGTCATTATTTAAATTAAGTTTAAAAAACAAAAACTGGCTTGAATATGCCAAAAAGCTATTCTTCATACCTCATTTTTGACAAATAGGTTTTTTTTTTAAATTTAGTTTCTACTACACCCTTTAAAGAAAATAATTATCCAATTAACTTAAAAACCAGCTGAATTGTTTTGCTCGTCCTTTTTTTACGACGCAGTAAGCCATTATATTTAGATAGATCACTTACACCCAAATGTCTCACTGCTAATTTTCGTATTTACATGACTTTGAACTATTGTATGTAGAAAAACCCTCTTTAACCCCAAATTGTGTGAACTGTGATATGACTGTTCTCAGATTATAATCGCTAAACATAGTTTGCGCTTAGAGCGTTGGGGAAAACGCGTGACTTAGCTTCAACTCATAATGATTGGCACAATGCGCAAGAATATTTTTAAATGGTGATAAAATATAACCTTATTCCGTTAAAATAGAGCTGAAAGTCGTATGAAGGAAGTATTATGAAGTCCACAGAGCATACCTGCGTACAATTTTCAGTTCTCTGTCAATGGAATAAGGTTCATATTTGTAAAAAAAGTCGGACATTCTGCAGCTGTCTCACTTTATCCCTTACACATGACTCATTTCAGTGCAAGGTTGATAAGTGGTTCAAGTTCACGCAAAACGTTTGAAACGTAAAAAACTTGTGGTGCATGAGTCAGCCTTACTATCACTTTACAATGAAAACCCACTGCACTTTTCCTTGTTAATAAAAAGAAATGAAAATTCAAGGTAAAGGTAACGAACAAGTTTCACAAAAGACAACGTCTGCATTAGCAGTATCCTGTCACAGGGGACTTTACAAACATATATGAATGAGTGTGTATTACACGCTATTGTCCCATGTGGGAACCCATCCCATTTGAACTCACAACACTTGTAGTCACATTTTATATTCATCCCGTGAGTGTCGTAATAGCCGACAGGAGTCGGACTACGCAATACAACAGCACTGCATAGAGAAGGATAACATAAAACACAATATACCAACCATACTGACCAGCGTGGTATATATTTGGCTATACCCTCCTTCAGGAAAGATCTACTTGCAGTAGTGGTGCATAAGACTGTTGAATGATGATATATGTCAATTTCGTAGTCTGATCAGAGAATTGATCACGTCATGATAAAGTAGTGTCTTAAAATGGTCATCCTATTTCAATAGTGAAATAGTCAAAAACAGTATAAGATTACTTCCAGAAGTGACCTAATCGTAGGCGACTAGGTTCCAAACGTCGTAAATTATCACCTTTTTTTTTTTCAATATACAACAGTAGTGAGTCAGTGAATGATGTATAGTTTTTATTCTAGAACAATCACTCTAGGTCTTACAACAATAGGTATTGTAGTACCAAATTGAACGTAAGCTGGCCTAAGGCTTGTGCGTTCTATAATTTGGGAACTCAGACTAACCAGTATTTATATGATTCTAATTACTGTTAGCACAAAATTAAATATGTAGATCTATTTTATGCACTGCAATGGAGGAGGTAAACCCAAAGTTGCCTCCTATTTTTAACTCTTGCGTTGCCATTTATAACTTCATAGACCAGACTCACACACATACACACACACACACAAACAAATAAATCGACGGGGAAAATAAGTGGACAAGATAAAACAAATCCCTACATAAAACGTATTATGTACGTTTTATGTAGGGATTTGTTTTATCTTGTCCACTTATTTTCCCCGTAATTCTGGAGAAAATTGGAATTTTACGTAATTTCATCTTTATATCATAAAAAATTCCACTTCACTATTTTATTACTGGCATTTTGTTAGATAGAAATAATATCGTTAATAACACATAAACATCTTTTAGCGGTTTATATCTCATTTCCGTTGTCTGCGATGTTGCAACATTTGAGTATTTACTGTAGTTTAAAAATATGAAACCTGGATATCCGTGACGTATTTTGCCGGATCCCAGAAGCAAAGTCTACTTTGATCCTGTAGTGTATCCTTCTATATTGTCCGTTCACTGTCGCACGCGTCCACTCGCTATCGTTGCTAACAATCGACTGCCTTGTGTTATCTCGAGATGACACAATGCTTCTTTCTCATTCACTCATAGTGAACGAGTGAATGAATAACTTAGTAACACCTCACCCATTCACAGCGAACGAGGGATTGAATAACTCAATGATACCTCATTCATTCTCAATGAACGAGTGAATGAATAACTCACCGACACATACACTACATCCCTTCCCTTTTGTATTTTTTTTCTTGGGTTACAATAACCAGTAAACATAACAAAATATTAACTCAGGTTGTCGGATTGAACAATCTAACAGTTGTCAATAAAATAAATCGATTGAAGATGACTGCTGCTACTTTAACCGCTTAATTGCAATTGTCATGATTATTTCCAAAAATATAATCCGCTTAATTGCAATTGTCCTGTAATCAGGACAAAAATTTTATTGTTAGTTTGCAATTGTCCTTTATTCATGACCAAACGGGACACCCCGACGCATCATTCAAAAATGTTTTATTTCTTTCTATCCCGTAAATGTGCCCTTTAATGTCTCTTTTGTACATTATTGTGTATTAATATCGCTACGTTGAAAATATGACGTCATTCGAAAACACTCAGGTCTCAGCTCGTAAATTATAATTGAAGTCAGTATCCCGGTACGGCTTGGAGCGGATAGGGCTCAGCATTTTTATAATAGTATTTTAAAAGTGTTTGTGTTTAATTTCAATAAACTAAGTGATTATTACGTATATTTATAATATACATTTGTGTTTTGTGATGGAGTTGGCAGTTCAGAGTGAGTTTTTTTTGATTTATAACAAGTTTTGTCGGCGTAGAGAATTTTGGAGAAAACGAAAAGTCTATTTAATCAATTCCATATTTTTCTGTATTTTACAAACCTACCAAGTAAATCGTAATACAATATCGTCCAACATGAGCATAGCTATAATATAATAATAATATTTCTTATTTACGTGAAAGCGTATGCTTATAATAAATTGCTAAATATGCATAGAAAAATATTCACCGTTTGAAAATGTTTCGTGATATATTTCTATGCCTGTAATTTTATATTTTTGTACTATGGAGTTTGTTTTTTTTATTTCATTACGAGTAGATAGGTCCATTCCACCGTAAAAGTAATAAAATATGCATTCTATCGATTTACTTTATAAAATAATTCATCTCAAAATACACATAGTCATTTTTTCAACCATAGTCAAAGTTTGACGTCGTATATCAAAAATCACGAACTAAATGTCAACAAACCGTCGGTTCTACGTCATAGCCTCGTTCATAAACAATACAAATAATACTATCCGTGAATACGGTTGGCATTATTGTAGTCACAAAAAATTAATACGTAAGTTCGCTCGTCGAAACTCGCGGCGACGGCCGATGATGTCACGTGACCTATGGCAATCGGCGGGAATTTGCGTTTTTGACATGTCACTCAAGCGGAAAACCGCGTTTTTGATATATTATCACTCAAGCGGTTAATCATCTACTTGTGCATTCTTTCCTCTATAGCCTTCCACACACTTTTTTTCTTTTCTTTGCATGTTAAATATATATATATCTGTCTCGTTTAGACACCCCTCAGTTTTAGCCGCCTTGAAAGAAGTTTCCGTCTAGCTTTCCTTCTACCAGTACGAATCCACAACAATCAGTTCATTCATGCACCGATTGCTGAAACGAATGAATTGCAAGTTCACCGAAGCGTGGAAGCCACCGTCCAAGCCATTAGATGCAAACCTCCAGCTTAACGAAAGCAATCATAAAGTTCCGAAGAAATACTACAGAGTGGGTAGCCAGGAATGGCAGGGCACCCGAGACAGCCATCAACTGCATATTAGTACCAAAAGGTTCCAATGTACGCAAATAGTTAAAACGCTTTTCACCCAAAGACGAGATGGGTTTCCAACTTTCATTTCGGAAAGCAGGCGCAAAGCCCTCATAATGACACTCGCCCATCCCGGGGAAAGGCAGTGGCTAGAAATAGACTTCTGAAGCATATCTCGAATTTCGAAATGACTAAAATCCGGTGCGCAGGCCAGAGACTACATAAATACACAACTAAGAAATATTTTCCCAAATTCAGTCATCTGCCTATGGATCAGTCAATAACCATTGCCTTTTCGAGTCGTCCCCGCCATCAGGGATCCGTCGAAAATTCTTATAACTATGGGGAATTCGAATACCAACTTATTAGCACCCTGGTACAAGCTGCGTGTAACAACACGACCTTTATGGATCGCTAATGCTGCAACCGAACACAACACCCTGTATAGGTTTCCTCGCTTCCGCTTCCGAAACTTGAACTTGATAAATTAATCCAACCTAAAACCTCGGCTGACAATGACGAATCAAAGGGAACTGCAGGAACCGCCAAAACCTTATCAACTAGCTAACCAGTAGTAGCACTCGATTAAGCATCAAAACTTGATCTGCCCACTCGTACTTTGATTGCCACGGTGGAAAGCAGCCCATAACTTTTCCCCTAAGCAAAAAGCATCTCCACGCCAAGGAGAATGTCGGATAGTGATACAAGTCAATCTTGAGTCACATTATTTTAACCTTTTATAACCTTATTTTTATATTTAATGTGCTGTGCTTTAAAGTTAGATACTTTACTGTAAAGTGACAGAAACACGTAGCTCATGTCGATTTCAAAAGAGTGAAATTTGGATTTCCCTCTTGCACTTTAGAATAATAATAATTTCGTTTTAAATAGTCTTAGTAATAAAACTTATTTATATACAATATAATACGAGAATATAAAACTATCACTGCCGCTACTAGATGCCAGTACTGGGATGGGTCACGTCCAATGCAGCGAACGTTTGAGTGAGACACGTCGTACGTAGTGAATAAGTTTATTGTACGTAATTTAACTTCCAAAACAAAAGCTTCAAAATAAGATGTAAATCATAGACAACATGTAACCAAGGTTCTTATCCTGTAAATTCCAACGATTTTGACAAAATTTAGAAACCACCATGACAATTTATATTCCTCTTAAAAGGTATTCCAACCTTTTCTTTTTAACAAATAGTGCTGTACGTCAGACGTCTGATAGATGACTTAACCAAAAACAGATGTACACTTCAGACAGTCATCAATGGCAATTTACACATAACTCAATAACCACAATCTGCCACCTCTCACTCTAATGAAAACTCGCCATTGCCACTGGTATTATTTCCGAGCCAGGCATCGCGACCGCATATTACTGGATTGATATATCGACATATTGAACCCTATTCTGAGCATTATAGAAGTGCTCCTGATTAATCAAGCACTCCTTCGCAAATGGGATAATCCCACACACTAGAAACGGTTATAATTATCTTAATAAATGGTATACACAACTTTTTACTACGGGCGCTATCCATGTAAAATTTTCATTTATCATACATCATTTCATTTTACATACATAAAACTACGTCGCTTTGCCTCATGTACTTATAGACATCACCTGTACTTTACGTTACTAAGTTCTTACGGTGTTACCTGCATCCGGACTACCAGGCATCATCTGGTAACCTCACAGTTTGAGTTATGTACCACTTTACATTAGAACTTACGCAACAGGCGTCACCTGTTATTAAGATGATAGAGGCGTCACCTGTTATTAAGATGATATAGGCGTCACCTCTCATTATGTTTATACAGGCGTCATCCAATGCTTCCACTGTGTGGACTGTTCTCAATTTAATGAGAGGTGTCAACCAGATCCAATTTAATGGAGACATTCATTTGAAATGTCCGACTGTTATCAATTTAATGAAGGTTGTCAACCATTTCCAATTTAATGGAGACATTCATTTGAAATGTCAGACTGTTATCAATTTAATGAAGGTTGTCAACCAATTCCAATTTAATGGAGACATTCATTTGAAATGTCAGACTGTTATCAATTTAATGAAGGTTGTCAACCAATTCCAATTTAATGGAGACATTCATTTAAAATGTCAGACTGTTATCAATTTAATGAAGGTTGTCAACCAATTCCAATTTAATGGAGACATTCATTTGAAATGTCCGACTGTTATCAATTTAATGAAGGTTGTCAACCATTTTCCAATCTAATGGAGGTGCTCATTTGAACTATAATACATTTCCCAATTTAATGGAGATTGTCAACCAATTCCAATTTAATGGAGACATTCATTTGAAATGTCAGACTGTTATCAATTTAATGAAGGTTGTCAACCATTTTCCAATCTAATGGAGGTGCTCATTTGAACCATAATACATTTCCCAATTTAATGGAGATTATCAACCAATTCCAATTTAGTGGAGATTGTCAACCAATTCCAATTTAATGGAAACATTCATTTGAAATACTTAGACAATTCTCAATTTAATGAAGGTTGTCACACATTTCCAACAACAAATCAATGAAAATGATTTTCGTTAATTTGTTCACCGTTCTCAGTGTAGAATATCACACCGAACGGGTGGACCATTATATAATTAGTTAAACCGATTATCCTGATCCTCTCAGGTAACATGTATTTAAATGTGCATAATACCTTTTACTATTTAATGCCATTTCTTTAAATATTAATTGAATGTGTTGCAATGTCATTAGAATAAATGTTTTCATTATTTTTCTTTCTATGACATGATTCGTTCAGTTGACCATGATATGATGCAAATGTCTATTAATCCATGTAGGTATTGATTCTTTCATTCCGTCAATACATTATAAAGCTTTAAATGTAATTGTTTACAAGCGCCATAAAACTTTTCGAACTTAATTGTTTTGTTTTTAACTATTTTTTGTTTAAGTTCACAAATATAAACAAAATAACAGACATGGGCTTCAGCCACAAAATAGTATTATTGAATATTGCGTCAAAATACTCAATGTAAAATGCAAAGAAATTCATATTTTAAAAATTCTTTCTATAACCAAATTTCAAATATACTCGCAAATATTTTAAGCTTTACAATAACGCTAGAGAGTCTAATTTACTATTATCATCATTGTATTTCTTAGAGTGCGCCAGTTATCTCTTTTTAATTCACAATATCCTGTATCTATTGTTTCATACTACATCTACGTATCTGATCTGTTAGTTTTAATCATTCCATGTGACTAAAATCAATCTTAACGTAGTGAGATAAAGATGTATTTTCAAATCCAAAGATTTAAAGAGTGATTTCGCATTTTGAAAGATTATACATCTTTTAAATCAATCACTCCTGTGTTACACATCTCTGGTTTACATACGTCAATAACAACAAGGTCCAATGTACACAAATATCTGTAAAAGATTCACTTACAGAAACATAACATTAATCATCAATTCACATCTACCCTCCCAATCGCAAATATCTAAGACAATGCGAGATCCGTTTACTTTTCTTGAACACAACAATTTGTTTAGCCTAATGCAAGTCCAATATGTCCGGTCTGTCAATATGTGAATTTGCTTGCACATATTGTATACCTTTAAAGGGAAGCAACTATCACTAAGTTATCTTCATTCAATGACACAATCTAACAATATCATTTGTTTACACTGTTAAAATATTTTTCTATTTCTATTATAGAAATTTAAATGAACTTAAGGTATAGTGCAATTTACTAACAGCAAGATGATGCCTGTCCACCACATTGTTTTACATTAGTAATACTATAAATTGTTGTTTGTTGCGAAAGTTCTATCTTCAAACACCTGCCACTAATGTTTGCTATTAGGATCTCTTTGAACTAATATTTATTATCAAAGGAATCTCTTCTAGGTGCCATTATCCACCCTTTTTTTTTTATTATGATTATGTGGGTACCTGCATATCGATTTATTGTAATATAAGTAACAAAGCTAGCGCTTCGTAACAGGTCTTCAGGAAGTAAGCAAATAGGCTGGTGAATTAGTCTTGAGTTCTATACCAACATGTGTCCTATTTAAGATAAGCAAGTATCTTTCATCCAAAAATCCGCCATAGATTTCGGACACTACAAAATACTTTTTAACACTTAACATCAAGGTACTCAGTACTTCACTCACCTGTCGCCACATGTGTTTGTAACCCGTCCATTGCACAGTACACACAAACATCACGCCTCTTTAGTACTAGTAATAATACGGACATCTTGCATCATAGGTATGATGAGTACAAGAATAGAATATTCACTACAACGAACTTCCTCACAGTTTGAAGAGGAGACCACACACTTATTTTTTTTCAAAAAGAACACGATCACTGTACTCTTGTTTCACCTCGTCGCCAAAATGTAGTGTATCCTTCTATATTGTCCGTTCACTGTCGCACGCGTCCACTCGCTATCGTTGCTAACAATCGACTGCCTTGTGTTATCTCGAGATGACACAATGCTTCTTTCTCATTCACTCATAGTGAACGAGTGAATGAATAACTTAGTAACACCTCACCCATTCACAGCGAACGAGGGATTGAATAACTCAATGATACCTCATTCATTCTCAATGAACGAGTGAATGAATAACTCACCGACACATACACTACAGATCCTGTATCGAAAACCAACATTGTGGTGATAAAGATGCTTACCAGAGAAAGATAGACTTTTGTAAGTTAAAGGTTTTATGATAAAAGCATAGTTGGATATATTTTTTCCTATGCTTATTGGAACGCATTGGTCCTTTTTTATAAATTGGAACGCAATTATTTAAGATTAAAAACAGTCTTATAGAATTGCGTACAGCTCTTTAGCTGCTGCTTAAGAGCTTCTTATGTAATTTCCATAGCATTTTTGTCATGAAGAAGCAATAAATTAATACATTAAACAAATTCCAAGCATCTTTTTATAGCAGTGTTCCAGTTTAGAAAAAATATCATTAGATAATATTTATTACCTGTAAAACATTTTATTGCCTATTACTAGGACAAATGATTACGTTCTCAAACTGATAACGCGGTTATGAATAGAAATAACGAGAAGTTATATCAAATAAATTAATTCTGATACTTAAAGATTTTTACCTACTTTTTTGTATTGAAGCCTGTGGCTAATTCAACATACAGCGCGCCATTTACCGAGGAAGCATTGAACTACGAAGAAAACACGTTACGATCTATACGGAGTATTACTATTACTAGAGTAGTACTACTAATCCTGAATCGCGAAAGTGACATTCTCGCGCCGGTTAGCATATATACAACATACCAACATCAACTGTTGGGTCGTGGCCCGCCAGGCATGATCACCTCACCTGGTCGGAGGACCCCTTTGTGATGGAGGGACACGACACCCGCTCCCTCCACAAGCCTAACAAAATGACAACCCTCACTGATGAAAAGCACGATTAGAATCGATGAGTAGTGGTAACATACAGTTTGTGAATTCGGACAACGCAGCATGGTGACCCAAACCATGGCGACCTACTAAGATGAAATAGTAAATACATCAGCATGAATGCTGTCATTTTAGGGTTAGTCTTCTACACGTTTAGTACCGAGCCGAGTCGGCCCGTTCGTGTTGAAATCAGCGTTTCTCTACTACCTTAAGAACGTGTAACTCAAATGATTTTATTAGTCACACATAATGCAAACATTAAAAAATGTTATTTAATGTTATACTTGTAATTTTTCTGTTTTATCTATATGTCGTCTCAAAAGCATCGTACAACTCGGCTTTATTTGAATATGCATTATTTTGACAACAAGAGGGAGCTCTGGCACTCATAAGGGGGCGTCCATAAATTACGTGAGGTGTTTTTTTAAATTTTCTGTACCTCCCTCCCTGGTGAGATGTCGTGAGATTTTATTCAACCCCCTCCCCCAACCCCCAATCTCACGTGAGATTTTTTCAAAATGTGGGTTTCTTACGTAAACCCGTTGGATTTTTATTGTAAAAAGAATAAAAAATTTAGTTCGTGCTTTTATTTACGACTAGTTAAGACTAGTAATAAATATTGTTGATAGTTTAAATTATGAGTGTAATAAAAATTTAACAATAAAATACTTAAATTGTAACGGCTGTGATTAAAAAACTAATTAGATATTCGTATTTCTTATTTCTCTAATTCACTACTCGTTTCTATAATTCAGTCCATGGAGAACCATGCGCGGTCTCAAGAGAGACTATTGGAACCAACATGTCCATATGATTTTTATTTACGAATGAATTAGTGAATGATCTTAATCGCATTACGATTACGCTTAAGATTAAATCTTAAGCATGTACGATCTGGATTAAATAGACCAAAATAGTTTTTTTTGTAAGAATCAGAAAAAATAATTGCGTGATATTTGCCGATACCCCCCTCCCTCCAACGTAAGATTAGATGATATTTGACTCGACCCCCTCCCCCTCTTGAACATCTCACGTAATTTATGGACGCCCCCTAACACAAGTTCAAACTTAGCTTAAGTGCCAGAGGTCAAAACTGAGATAATCTTTACAATTTATAACGAATTATAATAACAAAAACAGCATCTAAGAAAATGTATAAAGCATAAGAATTTTAATGTTTGGAAATAAAGAATATATTATATTAATTATTATTTAACAAACTTATCAAGCATAATACAAACTTACAAAATTAACATACATTACAAGTGAAGTGTTGGAATGGCTATGTAACTAAAGGGCCCCATCTGCTGTTTTCTCAAGTAAAGTTGAGGAAGTTATTGTGATATACACCGTTGATCTATCACAGTATAGTAAATAGTTTCATTGGGGCTAGTCATCTAGATTCAGTCTGGATAGGTCTGAATGTTTAACTGTACAAGACAATTACATACCAACTTTAAGTATTTACCTTCGTTTTAAAAGGTTTATTAAAACAAGAATACAAGAGTTTGCTTAACTAATACATGTATTTCGTATATTCCGCAAAATAATGAAAACTAAAAGCATCGCTCATTATATACAGCGGATGACCATGAAGGTTTAAATTTATTAATTTATTATAAGTATTAATAAAATATGCAAGGTGAAAATTCACCACAGTATAAATCAAATGAATTAATTATTTCCCTTGATTGGAAGTTTTCCAATCAGTCACGTCTTTTTCAAATTACTGCGTATTTAATGTGATTTGAAGGTTTGAAAGGATATAAAATTAATATTAAAAGTTAATAATCCTTGACGTTCAGAAATCTTTGTACTTGTCCGGTTTTCGTTTTACTATTAGAAATGTATCTGAATAAGAAAAATATGAGAACTCAGAAAGTATAGGCAAATTTGTGAAACAATGTCGTCTTAGTATTCATCACCTTCATTCTATTTTGTGGAATATGAAGTTATAAATGATTTGTCTCCAGTCGCTAGACACCGGTTCAACTAGCACGCCATGCAATTTCATTTGTACATTGTCCGGGTATAGAACTAACCTTTTCACAGATAATAATCGTTCGATAATATCAATTTCATAACCATTGCTCAATACCTACTAAAAGTTTCAAATGTCTTCAAGTGAATCATTTTCATATATTTTGTAGTTTTTCCTCTAATATTGATAGTAGGTAACTTATTGCAAACATTGCTTAGGTAAAAATAACATTTGAGGCGTTACGTCTCTCACACCAAAAACACTTAGGTATATCACGCTGTTGGATCCTCGTATGTAATGAATGCCTACGGAGTGTTATGAATAGTTATGATTTAATTTACATACACAGCCTCAGCTTCATATGTTTATTCATAACTGTGAAACCAATAAGGTTCATGCCTAAATACAAACCCAGCGATACACGACATCCTACTAATATTATAAACGCGAAAGTTTGTGAGTATAGTATAAAATAATTCTCCTTTAGAAGTATTAATTTAAGCATTATTATATCATCATTACTTTAAAAGCATTCATCATATAATATCATTACTTTTAAAGCATTATTTTATATATATTAAGCTCCGTAATACGGAGCTTTATATCATGTACTACGGATAATTAGGATGGCGTGTAATCGTTACTACCTAATTATAATAAAGTTATTAAAATCTAAACATAAATTAGTAGTAACGAGGTGTTTTATTCGCAGTTTATGATAATTTTGTATGTAAGGCTGTAGAAAGCTATTTTTTAGTAAGTTGACTAAAGTAATTTGAGAAACCTGACTACTACTTGCTTAATGTAAAGTACATGTACAGTACTATATTCTTCTCCTTGTGGTGCCCCTCCACTAATGGAGGTTGTCCATCAGCTCTGCATACATTTTTTGGTTTTTGTCAGAATGTAACTTATATTTGGCCCTATTGCTTTACAGAAAGTTAAAACTCCATAATTAAAGTAATAAGAAATAAAAAACACAACATTAAGCATAATTAATTATGAGCGAATTTCGATCATCGAGCTAAATAAACCTAATCTATATATATAAAAATGAAACCCGTTTTCCTTGGTCACGGCATCACGCGTGAATGGCTGAACCAATTTCACTAATTCTTTTTTTGTTGTATTTGTTATTATTAGGAGAAGGTTCTTATGGAAAAAAATATTAAGAAAATCTCTCAGAAATATTGAAAAATATACATTTAATTTTTCATATTTAAAAAAACGCGCGTAACGAATGTCAATGTCATTCACAGCCATTGAGTGACGTTGAATTGGCGGTACGAAGTTCGCGGGGTCAGCTAGTAATATATATATTTTAAATTGACCGTAACTTGTGACACAAACAAACATCTACTGCGCATTATACATCATATTCTTTTACACGTTGACGTGATCTGTCATCGACCTGGACACTTGAATAACAGGCCTGCAAAAAATTTGAGCCTTGTTAGAGCCATATTCGGTATCTCGCCCACGCGACATCGACCCGCATGTGACTGATTGCAATCACAAATTGTCATATCATTGACATTGTTCAAACATAACAAATTGTGACATCAATGACAATGGAGCCACTGCCATGGCAAGAATTCGATTTGTTGTGGAAACCGATTATCGGCAGTTCGATAGCGTTTTTTTCCTATACAAAATAGTCTTGTAATTTTTTTTTCTTTTATTTTTGTCTTTTATTTCCGAGCTGACTGAGCATCGCTGCTCTTCTATCTTGAATAAAATCGATTGTTATTCATAATCGATTCACCAACATATTAAATTATACATCTCTTATCAGTTTTTTTTTCATTTGACATTAAAATAATTTATTTTGTTGCACAGATTCTACGATGAATGCAAACGGAGGTATAACATCAAGTTATGGAAAACTTTCACAGATTGCTTCAACTGCTTACCCGTTGCGGCGATAGGTAAGTCTTAGTACTAGTATACAATTATTTCAAATGCCTTTTTCCAGGAACCTGACCAATCAATTTCTATATAGCTCCTACTCAACTTGTTGTAACTAAAATCCAAGAAAATGATTACACCTAAACGAAAACGCTTGCTCAAATAGATGGTTCTTTTTACCTTTGTAATAAAATACCTGAACATTTATATCGATTTTTCGATAAACATTGAACTTGAAGCCTATTTCCTATCAGATATGTTATCGGAGTACATCTACTTTGTTTTTTTTAAGTATATGCCATTTACAGATTATCTAGAGGAGATTGTTAAATGCGATAAAGTTGGTTCAGGTTTATTAAAGACAAGCCAGGAAGGCAGTTTCGCACAATACGACTGATCTGATAAAACTAACGTAGTAGTGACAAGTCGTATATAAATTTGAGCCGTAAGTTAAGCATGAGTAGGAGTCAGTATTTTCATTGTGAGTACAGACAATGGAGCATAGTGGTGAGACACTTCTACATTAATGGGCCTCCGATCTTACTAACCAATGAAATACGACACCACGTATGCTGTTTTTTTTGGCTTGATCTTCTGTGTGAGGGTACTAATTACCTCGGTCATTTATGCTGAAATTAGCCTCGTTACTACCTATTCAAAAAAGGCATACTAACCACCTGACTCGACTAGTCTAAAAATATAAACCTACTATTATTTTTATAGTTTATATGTTGACTATTTTTGCCTTACACAGCTTGGTGAAAACTAACATTGTATACGCCATACCTAAACATTAATCTCTGCATTTTATCTAAGTCTACTTATACGGTCTAGAGAGTTTAGCTATGTATATATGTAGTATCTAACCCGCGCATTTTATACGGTATAGTAGGGCGCTCGGTGAAAGCGGACGATGTACGCTTCTGGAATCGTAATTGCAATAAGATCTTAGTTGAGAGACACTTGGATTCTTATATCACTTTAAACGTATCTCTTATGGCAAAAGCCGTTCATCCAATACTAAGTGCAGTTGTAAATAATGAAGAACGTTGTATAAATTTAAAAAAGGCAACGTCCGACTTTATATTTATTAGAAACATCTGTATCTGTAAGACATCTTTCTATATGTGGATATACCGTTTTTTTTTTTTTATCTTGATACTTATCGATGCTTGATAGATTGAATACTTCAAGTTACCAGGATTGCAGCAATTTGCAAACGACAGCTGGAAATGCTAATGATTTCAACTTGGCGTGTATAAATTGCTGTCGCTCTCCTCATTATATTATGAAAAAAAGAGCAATTAAGATTTTATCTAGACGCTCCCTTATACGAAATTTTTTTGTTAGCAAGCCGCATAAAATCTATTGGTATTATTGCCGGTAGGTTAAACAAATTCAGGTGTGTAATAAATTATGTTCTCGTTGCGGGCTAACTTTCTAAGTATCTTTAGAAAATGTACCTGTTCCAGTTTCAGGAGTTGTCAAAAGTTTTGCGGGTTTGTAAAATGTATAGAGCAGAAACGAGCTTCACGTACTTTCTGAGAGTACAGAGCTGTTGTTTACTTAGAATGTCGTAAAGTTGTGAAACTTGAGAGGATTTCGCTTATTAGAAAATTTACAGATATTTCGTGGAAACATACATTGTGACGGGCTTGATAGATTTATTTGACTACTACGGACAAAACTAATATTTGACACGTATAAGTATTACACTTTGTAAATTGATTTAGAACGACAAGATTATCTTTTAAAATCTTAGTGAAGTTTTCCTTTCTTGTAGTATGTCTAAAATTGTACAATCACGAGGCTGATCTATTTCAAGTAAGAATATGTAGATAGATTCAGCATTAAAGTGACCAATTAGCAGTTGTATATTTTATTATTTTAGCAAATTCACATAGAAAACCGACAATTATAACGATAAAAAGGTAAATTTATAAAGCACACAAGTCTATCCCGAATATGGGAAGAGGCGTGCTATACGCCAAAATTTTAGCAACTATGATTCATCTTATTGTGATCACACGATCACTAGGATTTGCATGAAAAATAGACAATATTTCCTTCATTAGATCAGAATTGGGGTTCTGATCTAACGACGAAGTTAGTTCTAAGACTTTGCTATAGTCCTTACAATACCGATTTTGTCATCAAATTTTGTAGAGGTTTTACGTGTGTCCGTCAAGTATAGTCAAATTAATGATAATTTGACTATACTTGACGGACTGGACTGGACTTGGGCTGCGATAGGCTGATGATGATGATTTACTGATGACAGTATATCATCATCATCAGCCTATCGCAGTCCACTACTGAACATAGGCCTCTCCAATTGCCACGCCGCTTAGTACGATCCTCGGCTAGTCAAGTATACAAGTTACGTTAAATATTTTTCAATTTGACCCTCATATTTGCATGCCCTCGGTTCGCTGATCGATACAATTACTCACTCATCGAACCGTGATGAACCTCGCTTAGCAGATATGTTCTTGAAACTTTAAAATGTTCGGTGAATAGAATATTTTTGTACACAACTCTTGTGATATGCTTTATGGGGATTTCACTATTACTAGATAACTGAGGCTTCAGGTCTATGTTGTCTGTTATTACTGTAAATAGTCTCAATTTTGAAACTGTAATATTGCTTTGGTAGCTGAAATTCTTTTTTGAATATGTACATATTTTTTGTCGTGAAAACGTATGTCCGTATGGTAAGTTGGGATAATATCAAAAAAGAATTAAACGGTATTGATATTAGATGTGAGAAGCATATGATCTTAAATTCTGACTGATTTTAGGAGATTGTAGTTTTAGCAACTTTAATAGGCATATTTATTTTACAACAAAAACTCATTCATATTATTGAATATCTCAAATAATTGTCCTGTTATTTGAGATATTCTAACATATACAAGAGACTATTTATTTCGGTTCTGTGTAAAAAAATCTATTAACCCTTTGAAAACCACATTCCAGACGCAAATTCATTTTCATAAATCTGTTTTGGACCTAAATCCCTTTTAAAAGTTTCAACATTGCCATTTTGGCTAAAAGTTTTAATGAAACTCAGCTGTTCATCTCCTTTATATAAAGAAGAGTATTAATATGTTTCTCGCTCACCGCACCACGAAGGTCAGACATACGATGTTTCTATATTTAAGTAGTAGATCGCGATACACACCAACAGTCTTTTATCTATTTAAGATTCCAGAGATTATTTTCTGGTATTCAAGACGCGCCTTATGTGAAGATTGAAAATCGTTATCTGAATAATCCATTTTTGTCGAAAAAGAAAAAATATTTTAAATGTTGAGAATATGTTACCTATTTATCATTTTATTCGATGTAAAGTTTATATCTTGCTTTTCGAGGAAACTTTAATAACATTCATGATAGTTTCACCAATGAAACACAAAGAATACCCAGACTGAACAGCGATTTATAGAATTCAAAATGTTTCTCACTCCAACTCCATGAGAAAAACTGCGAAAAACCTTGGTCTCAAATGTTACTAGTTTTCACACTCGACATTCCAGAAGCACGTTTTTTTATCTGGCGTATAAACAATGAACTGTTTACGATATTGTTCAAACAATTGTAGAACGTATCTGAAGAATTAGTTAAGTGTCTGAATGGAGTATATTTGTAGAAGGATTATGTATGAAAAATTATTAGATGGAAAAATTGTGTCACGGTTACAATGTAAACAAAATTGTCTCAAACAAGAGCCTTCATAACTTCCCTTGTAGTACTGTTTACCTTTGTATTTAAATAAATAATACGTTTGTTTGTAACATCCAAATCATAGTTTCTAGTTTTCAATCTCGTCTAGACTTCATCCGTTACTGCACGATATTCATCGGCTTGAACTATTTACGATATTTTCGAAAAAATGTCGGTCAAGTGCAAATTTTTACCCATGAAAAAAAATTACTGTTAGTTAGATTGTTCTGAATATGTGTTGTGAATTACTAAATTTTATTACAGGTTTTATGTTATTCGGTTTTGTCCGACTGTAAATGTTTAATAAGCCTAATAATCATATTAGGAGACCCCTTTTCCACATATGCATCAAACAATTTCAAATAATAGCTTATTATGAACTGACATAAGGTTATATGAACTACTAGCTTTCGCCCGCGGCTCCGCCCGCGTGTATGTCGGTTATCGCGGTAAAAAGTAGCCTATGTCCTTTCCTAAGTTCGGTTCTATCTACATATCAAATTTCATCAAAATCGGATCAGTGGTTTAGGCGTGAAAGCGTAACAGACAGACAGACAGACAGAGTTACTTTCCCATTTATAATATTAGTAGGGATTATAATTTTCTTTCAGCCTGTTTCATTTTGTGGCGTATTACAACGGTATTATAGACAATACAGAACACATCGCGACTCATTGCCATAGCAACGACTGCATGCATATAACCTCTGCAGTGAAAATGATTAAACACAGGTCAATGACCGCAGTTCTATGTTCCGACTGTCAGTCTAGGAAATTAAAATTGTCCTGTTCATAGTACATGTTTCATAGACATGTTCTTATAGTTTATTGAGGTTAATAGGAGTATATAGTTGAGGTGAATCTTTATATTTTTTTAAGAGCGATTTAGATTTGTTCCTTGAGAGAGCGTTTAAGATTAATTTAAGGGTCAGGTCTTACTTATGGCAGAAGATTTTAATCCAGTCATTAGTGGAGGAATTATTGCTACTCACATCTAAATTGGTTGTTTATTCATGTTTCTTTATTGAATTTTAGACAGAACTGAGTCAACTGAGAGAAACTCTCATCGAAAATATAGTTATTAATTTTGCTAAATACAGCAATATTTTCACCGTATCCTTGAGACTTCTTCGCTTAAGTATTTTCGAAATTATCTCGCAATCTGAATTTAATACGTATTTTACAACTCGCGACATAATTTGAGTTGTAAATTTCTTTTGTACAAAATGTATTGAGACATTTAATAACATTTGTGCTGATTTTCTTCTCGCAATACTGTCGAAACTAAACGATACTTTGGAATCTCAAACAAAGCTGTACTTGACTAAGTTACTGAACCTTGTTATTGGTATTCCTTTGTACTTTTCGCTTGTCTGGAATTTCTTGAATAGGAATAGTTAAAATGTAACTTCATCATAGAAAATAAGACGGTCTCAAAGCTATATTAACGAAAAACAAGTTTTATCAAAGAAAACAAGCTCTTTCTCTCTCTCTCTTGTGTGTGTGTGTGTGTGTTTGTGTGTTTTGTCTCAAGTTTGTCAATACTCGTATGTCAAGCAGCGACTGATAACTACACAACAATACTTTTTATGAACCCCGGTAACACAGAGATATTGTGATTATTATATAATATTACTAATTTTGTGCTTGAATAAATTTTATTAATGTTTCAATAATAGAGTTTTTTACAAAAATCGTTAAAAACTTGGCAACTTACTAACAAATTGAATACTAAATATAATTGTAATTTGAATGAGACGCCTACGAATACAAACGGGCCGTGTTGAGAACCTTTATTAAAATAAGTTTTAAATATTGTCGTAGCAACTTGTCTTGTCATTCATCTTTTTTTAATTAGAATTTACAAGAAAGTGCAAATCATTGCGACTTCTATAAAATAAACGATCTTTTGCCTAGGAGAAAAAATGTATGCGAATATTGACAGGGAAAGAAATTAATATATAAAACCAACAGACACTTTGGCATTTTGAATATTAATTAGTACAGGATATCATTATCTGTTCTTCATTATATAAATTACTATATAGACAAAGATGTAAGACGCTACCCTGTATCATAGATAGGCGATAAGAAGCGTCTAGTGGTTAGCGTACGCGGCTGTCGATCAAGAGGTCTCAGGTTCGATTCCCGGATCGGATCAAATGTTTGTATGATCTGCAAATTTTTGTTACGGAGTTGGGTATTTTCTATGTGTAATAAATAGGTATGTATTTAAAAAACAAATGTGAGTTTTATTCAGTTGTGTTCTATAATCTAGTTCTACCCATAATACAAGCTCTTGGGACTAGATGTATGAAAGATGTCCGAAACTAAGTCATATAACTCTAGAATTAATAAATTGAGCTAATTTCATTACAAACCTTGCAGATTTGCACGAGTTTTCGAAGCTTATCTTTAGAAATAATTATTATAAAACAAATATAAATTATTTTCCCTTAGCAAATGTCGAAAACATATAACATTTCAAACAATAGCATACATATAAAAATATATTAAGGAAGTATACATAAACTTGTGATATCAACCTCGATTCATATCCTTCCGACATGCAAAGATCGTGAGAAGAAACCAAATGATTTGACATTTGTCGCCTTAGAAATGTAACTTGGAAACATCGAGTCTTGTTACATAATTTACGCTTGTAGTTCAAGTTTTGCATACGAATGACATGATGAAGGTATTCTCAGTTTTAATGACTTAAGTTAATTAAGACGCTTCTAGCAAGCTTTTTAATTATTTCATACTATTATTTTCAAGGATGACTAGGAAAGTCCCTAACACAGGTTGAGAGAAAACGGCTACGTCTTTCATTTTGCCAATATGCAGTTATCATAAACAATAAGTAAATAAAATCAGTGTGGCATGTAGGGTCATGTAACGTACCTATGGACATTTTTGACTACCTAATATTTAAATCGACATATCTTTGTATATACTCATAGTATAGAAATAGTTAAGATCTTATATTGTAGGGCAGACGGTCTAATATGACCGGTTTTTTTTTATTACGTCTTTAGTGTTGCCATTATATTATTTTCAAACATTATTTGTAAGTATGGTGTTTTGTCCTAAGGTACGTTACTTGTTTGTACCTTCGGACAGCCTTGTATGTACCTTGGGACGAAACAAAAGACAAAGATTTCTGTCTAATCAGTCTTTTAATCATAATTAAATTAGATAATAGAACTGTAACAACGTATCTTCTGCTAGTTATACAACAAAATCAAATAATAGTCTTAGGTAATAATAAGAACACTTTAATTAAATTAGAAAAAAAATGAGATCTAAGTCATCCAAAATATTTCAAATGATTTCGGAGCTAAAGTTTTTTCAGGCTTATGAACTGTAGAACACCCAGTCTATCTGAACAGCCATTGCCGGCCAGCCATTCCATCAAGATTCCAAGCTTCAGGACTCTTAATGGAATGGCTTTGAATCGTTCTGGGCTAACTCCTTTTCTTTTAACGCCGGGTTTACTCCTTGGCACTGCAGGCAAAAAGAAATGGAACATCATCAAATAGTGTCCATAGGTACAAACATTGTTTGAACCTCCGGACGTGTCCCAAGGTACATACAGAATTATGTACAAAGGTACAATCAAAGCAATTTTTTTTTTTTTTTTTTTTTTTTTTTTTTTTTTTTTTTTTTTTTTATTGTTGTAATGGAATAGGCGTTTGTCTTCCATCTCACCTGATGGAAAGTGTAGATGAAGACGAAGATGGTACACGCCCATCCAAAAGAAACCTGTTCACTCTACTCTTAAAGGCTCCAGAGTTCAACTCATCAGGAAAAATAGACCCAGGCAGGTCGTTCCAAATTATGGCGACTCTCACCAAAAACGAGCTGTCAAACCGTTTAGTCCGTCTTTTGGGTATGCCAACAACGTATGGATGAAACTTTTGCCTGCGCCTAGTAGTCCGATAAAGGAATGGAGATGGTTCAATCAGTTCGAAAAGAGCTTTCGAGCACTCTCCAAAGTGCATCCCATAAAAAACCGATAAGCTGGCAACTCGACGACGATGCTCGAGGGTGTGTAGTCTGCTATTTGAGAGCTTTTCGTTATTAATTAACCTACGGGCTCTTCGGTCAACCGAGTCCAAAGCTTCTAAATGATATTTTGCTGCACCATCCAAGAGGTGACTGCAGTACTCCATGCAGGATCGAACTTGGGCAGTGTAAAGATTAAGCAGCTGTTCAGAGCTGAAGTACCGACGAACCTTTGACAGAATCGATAATTTCTTGGACGCTGTTTGTACCATAGACTCAATTTGTTTGCCAAAGTTAAGGTTAGAGGTGATGGTAATACCTAGAAGCCCTAGATGGTTAGTAATCGGTAAGGATACACTTTGGAAAGTGGGTGTTAAATCAAAGCTACTCTTTTTCGCGGAGAAAAGACACGCCTGTGTTTTGGAAGGGTTGAACTGGACAAGATTGGCGTCACCCCAATCGGACACCCACTGCAATGTCACGTTCACCCGTTCAATCATGGACTCTCTCAAGGACCGTATTTCCTCTGGACTAGCTCGCGGTTTGGTCGTGTACCTCTCAATTACGGTGCTGTCATCGGCGTAGCTAATAATATCCGGTGTTAAAAGATCATTTATGTGCAGCAGAAACAAGGTTGCAGAGAGAACAGATCCCTGAGGTACCCCAGCATTGATTGCCATTAGATCGGAAGAGCAGCCATCCAAGACAACTCGAATCGACCGTTCCCTCAGGAAATCACAAATCCAGTCACAGAGTTCAGTAGGTATGCCGTATGCTGGAAGCTTGCTAAGTAATGCCTGGTGCCAGACGCGGTCAAAGGCCTTTGAGATGTCCAACGAAACAGCTATTGCTTCACCGTGACCTTCCAAGGCCTCGCTCCAAAGGTGGGTGGCATATATTAGCATATCTCCCGTCGAGCGTCCCCTGCGAAAACCATATTGGTTATCACTAAGTAGCTCGTTTGCTTCAAGATATGTCAGGAGACGATTATTTAAGATCCGCTCCATAATCTTACAGATTATAGAGGTGATCGCGACCGGTCTGTAATTGGCTGGGTCTGCACGGCTTCCTTTCTTGGGTATAGGCTGAACATTAGCAAGCTTCCAGGATCTCGGAACTTTGCCAGTTTCTAGAGAGAGTTGGTATAGACGAGTCAGAACAGGGGACAACTCGGGTGCACAACACTTCAGTACCACTGCTGGAATGCCGTCAGGACCACTGGCCTTATTAATGTCCAGGTCCAGCAAACATTTAAGTACCTCTTTTTGGTGGATTTTAACAGCACTCATTTTAGGGCCAAACGGAGGTAACTGGGGTGGACATTTGCCGTTGCTATCCAGACGAGAACACTCAGCGAAGAGATTGGCAAATAAATTTGCCTTCTCCTCAGCACTATGGACCAGGGATCCGTCAGGTTTGCGCAGAGGAGGCAGCGAAGAGCGACAGAAGTTTTTCTCGACCGACTTGGCGAGGCTCCAGAAAGCTTTACTCCCTGAGGGAAAAGAAGCTAACTTTTCACCTATACGGCCAATGTGGTCAAATCGAGCTTTTCTTATCGCTTTTTTGCAGGATTTAGCAGCTGCGTTGTATGCTTTCTTCTTAGACTGGAGATCCAAGGCTTTGCTTTTACGAGCTTCAACCCATGACAAATAGGCTTCACGCTTACGCTTTTCAGCTAAGAGGCATTCAGCATTAAACTACGGGCGAGCTTTGGTCTCAAGGGATAGTTCAGCGAAAGGAATAAAGTACTCCATAGCTTGATAAATCACACTCGAGACAGCATCTGCGCAGCACGTTGGATCTAAAGAAGAAAAACAGACCTGCTTCCAAGGATAAGAGGCGAAAAAGTGACGCATCTCATCCCAATCCGCTGACTTGTATCGCCACACTCGTCTAGTGCCTTTAGGGCTGGTGTCAGGAGGCGAGTAGTGCGACACAGATTTCACGACACAATGATCCGATGTCCCGAGTGGTGGTGATACGGAAACCGAATATCTGTCGGGATCGGTTGTCAGCAGAAGGTCCAGGCAATACGCAGTGTGGCCCACGACGTCAGGAATACGAGTGGATTCGTGGACGAGCTGAGAGAGGCCACAAGATATTGCAAATTTGTAGACCTCTCTTCCAGCGTGGTCAGTGTCGCTATACGGGTACAGCCACTCTTCATGGTGTGCATTAAAGTCCCCGAGAAACACCAACTGCGCAGATGGAAAGCGTCGATGGACCGAATCTGCAGCTTCACTTAGATGGTTCAATAGTCTTGTCGTCTCCTGGTCTCCACTATGCGAACGGTAAACACTGGCGTAAACTATTTGATCAAGGCCAGTGTTCACTAGAACCCATAAAACAGAAAGGTCAGGAACCTCCAAGTTACGAAGACGCTGACAGCAGATCTCGTCCCTGATGTATACGCACACGCCTGCGTGGGCACGGAATTGGGTCTCCAGGATGTACCCAGGATAGTGCAGGTATGTTGGATCGGACGGGTTACAGATCTGCGTCTCCGTTAGAAAGAGTAAGTGCGGTTTTTCAGTCTCGAGGTGGTGATGGACATCATTGAGATTTGAGTGCAATCCTCGGATATTAGAGAAATGCACTTTAAGGGAGAGGAAGTGCAACCGCTGGTTAAACTTACTTTTCTTTTTGGATCTTTTCATAGTTAGAGTGAATAGGGGAAGGGGAAAGAAGTTGGGACAAAGTACCACACCAGGAGCCAAGCAGCCCGCAAGGAACAATACATCGATGGGGAACTTGTATGGAGAGCGCGGGGACGCCCGAACCCCCCCGGGAGTCGCCATCGGGTCCTCTCCATCCGGTCGCCAACCGGCACGATGGAGCAACTCCGGGATTATGCGTGGCCGGCGAGGCAGCCTTTCACGTGGGGCTAGCACGCTAGTTGGGCCCCCTACAAACCACGGGCGGCTAGCGGAGCACCGTTTCTTCGGATCCCGCTGACCTCCAGGACAAGTGACCCAATGCATCAATAACTTGCGAGCCCAAACGGCCGCCCGATACAGCACAAACACCCAGACCAATCCCCCCTTATGGGCTTCCGGAACTCTCACTCACCTGACGAAACACAGCAACACTAATATGCTGCTATTTCACGACGGTATTCTGTGAGAGCGTGGTAATTACCCGGTTCGAGCCTGGCCCTTTTGAGCTACTGGTGTTGGTGTAGCTTGGCTCTACCACTATTTAAAAATTTAAAAAAGAAACGAATTATCTTGACTTGTAGGTTAAAATTCTATGTTGTTAGTTATATTATTATAGACGCAACTACCTTAAGACAAGTAAATTAATTAATTGTAATAAATATGTGCATGCCTGTCGTAAATAAATCTATAATCAAAACATCAAAATACTTACTTTTCAACACGAAAAACTTCACAAAAATTTCACACGTCACCCGATGTCAATACAATTACGCCACTAACTGTCGTTGCCAATTAGGAAAAATACTATCCGTTTTGTAGAATTTTGTAATTTTAATGTTGGTACTTTTCAAAATATAATCTGTGTCCAAAGGTACAAGCGTCCCTAGGTACGTTACATGACCATATAGTTGGCCAAAACCTCCTTTTTAGGAGAGTTCTATGTAAATATTGGATTATTAAAGGCTGTTCATGTTATGTCGAGTGAATAATTTCATAGACTTTGATCGTGCGGTGTGACGAAGGTGTGCGTGGAACCGCAGTCTATTGCAACCCGTATAGCGCACAGTATAAAGAATATGTTACTGTACATTTCAAGGGAAACATGTTCATCCGGTTTTTTCGATATTTTGGAGTTCTTGTATCATTTATTAAATTATTGATGTGGATGATATTTTTATAATAATTAAATAACTGAACTATGATTATTGCATGTCATCTTCTTATTTTGTAAATTTCGTTTTGCAAACCTGATACACTTTGATATGGTGATTCACTTTGATATAGTTACTGATTGAGCACTGTAAAATAACTTTTACCTACCTACTACTGAGTCCAGTTCAGCTCGAATTACTTGACCGGATCGAGCTCTATCTTACATAAGCTTTTCCAATCAATTTACATAAACAATTTTTTTCTTCCATTTTACCCAATTTCACTATTTTAGTATAAATATTTATGTAACTGCAACTTGATTAAGGCCGACCTTTATTGAAGATAATATCTTTAGTGTTGTATAATATCTTATGTGCGCATAAGTGTTTGTTTGTGTGTCTGTGATTAGGTGATAAATGAAATCAAAGGACAAGTAAATTAATTATTACCTATTTTTTCCTTCGTAAACGATTCAATGCCGTAAGAGAAAAACTTGTACGTTCAAGCAAATAAAATTAGCGTTTCCCTTCTCCAAGCAGGCCTTGTAATCTAGATAATGGCTTTCAAATTTAGCTGTACAAGTAGGTGACAGGGCGTGTTTACGAGTGAAACGTAGTTCAAGGTTAGCTTGCTGTTATGTGACGATCCCTCCCGCTTCGAGTATGGGGATTAGATACAATGTTTGTGACGTCACAGTAGAATAGTATGTGATATTTCACGTGCTTTTTATATTGAAAGCAATATAAAAACTAACAACCAAGAGCCTAATCCATTCCTCCCTTTACATGACTTATCAACAGCTTTAATAGTAGCAGCTGTCACACAGAGCTTCTCCTTCGAGAGGAATTTTTAACAACATAATCGTGTCTCTTTAAGTTGTAGGTGTGTAGTGTGTGGTGACGGATTAAGAATACAATGTGTCACCACCCATATTCATTCCATGGGTGTTGTAAGAGGCGACTTAAGGAACAAAATAAGCAGCTAACATCACTGCCAAGAGAAGGAAAACTTGAAACAAACCCTATACCAACCCGTCTGGCCAGCGTGGTATAGTAGGCGAAAACCTCCTTTCAAAGGAGAGGCCTATGTCCAGCAGTGAACTGTTAAAGGCTGTTGATGATTAGGTCTACTCGTGTTCTTCTTTGAGCTTCAAAAATCATCACTTGTTGGTATAAGTAATTTTTTTTAAAACACCAGACCTCAGCTTCAAAAATACTTTAATTGTATAGTTGAATCCAAATTAAAAAAACGATATTGAGCTTTCATAAATGCTTTAGCATTGTGAAATAACGTAAACCGGTCAGGGCAAATTTATGATGTTTACTTTTAAGATGAGAGCAAATCATTATAACGTTTAAAATTTTATACAGAAATACAAAGCATAAAAATATAACATTCTCATTTTGTATATACATATATCTAATAGAATTGGATCAATAACTCCAGTTTATTAGATATTAACAGACTATTCATTTTTTGAATACGTTAAAAAAGGCGTTTCATTTATCAAAGTAACTTAAAATTAATTCGTGGACAAACTGGCTGATGATGATGAAGAAATCCTCTCCCAAGGCACAACCCGGGCTGTTGCGTCAAGGACAAGGACAAACAAGTACAAATATCGGGCGTAGTAACTAGGAAAAGCGCATACTATGATGACCTGTCTTGCTTTGGGTTAAAATGTACTTAAATGTATGTAGGTATATGTGTGAAATCGAACTCATGACCACTAGCTTAACAGGCATCGTCTGTTGGGGGTTTTGCTCTTCTCATTTACATGTATATATAACTAACTAATCCATAAAAATCACATTATAATGGTAAGTCCTAGGATATGTTACACATAGAGCATATTATTATTATTGGGAAAAATTACGCATACGTATCACGTAAAAATAAGTTTTCAAAGAATTCTATGGGACGTCAAGTCATTTAATTCAAACTTCTACGGGGCGAAATATTAAACTCAATTAAAATGCGTGTAACTTAATTTTGTACATACTTTTGAACGCGTTAAACGCTAGAGGACTCGAAATATTATTATTCATTATATGTTTGACCAACACTAGATTGTCACAATAAATATTAATTGAAAGAAGCATTGTTATGAAGATATCAATTCTGCTAATTGCAATATATATCCTTACACCTACATAGGTCTAATTGAACGTAACACGGTTCAAGGCTAACGATGGTTTCTATTTTAGGCACGTGTAAAGATGTGTTGACAAGTGGCTCTGAGGCTGCATGCTCGCAAAAAAACTATTTTTATAATATGGGAGTGATGTTCATCCGAATAAGTACCGACTATTTTTAAATTTCTGAGAAGAAATGTCTGGAGGGAAAGTTAAATATGTGTCTGCCAGTAGATTAATATCGGGAGTTGAATTCTCGATGTAAAAGTTTGTTCAAATTCATTGCCGACCTAGTCTCAATCTAACAAAAGGTATTTTCATAAGCCTTTCGTCGAATTCAGAAATCATTATTGGGAGCAGTGACACAAATTAAATTCGGAAGCCCTTTAATCAAAATAATATCAGAAATATCTGTGTAAATGTATCTGAAATATAATGACAGGCTTACATCAATTTCAATAAAGAGTGGAAATGAAATTGGAAATCGCTAATCTCGTAAAACTAAAATCTATATTAACACTGAATTATCTGTTTTTAACATTAAATGAACCGTTTTTTTTACTAAATGCATATAAAAGGACATAGGGTATTAACATCAAAAAAGCAATTCTTTAAATTTTTGTCTATCTGTCTGTTTCGGGTAATCTCTGGATCGGCTGGACCGATTTTGACTTTTTGACTAAGTTGATGACATAATCAGTAACTCGCTGTTTTTTTTTAAACTAGCTTCGCTCCGCTGCGTTACTCGCGATTTACAACAATAACCACGACTCAACTAGTGTCCAATAAAACAGTTTGTTGAAAAAGGAATAAACACATTATAATATGACGCTGTTAAATTAAAAGCAATAATGATGAGAATTGAGTGAATTTGATACACCAGAGAGGGTCATACCATTCGTATAAGGTGGAATGGAATCTTTCTTGGAATCAATGTTGATTCCGTTTTATTTTTTACAGATCTGAAGTTTGTGTTTCATAACAGCTTAAAATAATTAAAAAGAAATGACGTTGTTTACCTCGATAACAAAGGAAAGACGCCTTAAAGTTTGACTGTGAAAGGTGGCTGTTATGCTTATAAGTTTTAAACGTTTTAACCGTAATAACGTTCCTTGACTTTATTAATCCTAAACACAATTTGGGGATCGGCTACTAGTTCAATCGGTTTTATCTGAATGTCAGTTATTCTACAGAGTGGCATCGGACCACCACATGCCTGAGGGCGAACTGAATTCGAATGTTGAACATATTGTCAGCATATTTGAGGGCACTGACTTCCCAATAACGTTTAACATAGATGTTCATGATACCTACAGTTACTACAGATATCAATAATTTAGATTAATATTGATTAGATTACCTATTAGGCAGTTTAAAGAACAGTGGCCAAAATAAGTATATGATTTTATGTTTAAAGTGCTACTATCTCCTAAAATATATTTTTGTTCCAAATATTAATGGTATGTGATTGATATCTTTAGATTCCTATTACGATGTTTTAATATAATTTAATATTAATGTTTTTTGATAGATCGATAAATAGATTTGAGATAAGATTAAGGGGTTATTGTTGAAAGTGTCAGGAAAACCTAATATCTCCTTCTTCCGCCAGGCCTCATTTAGCAAATAGTATAGATACTGCGTAGGCAGTTTTTTTACTGTCTAATGAGACCTGAAAACGATACCAATTTACCTTTTTTTTTTTAATCCAGAAACGTTTAGTTATTTACATAACAACAAGCATTCTAATTACGTCCGAGGTAATAAATTATAGTTTAGAATAGAACGTAGGTGCAGTCCATTATATATTTATACTTTGTTCAAATTCTTAATTATAACATCGCATTACTTCTCTCGATTTTTTAACAACTATCATCAAATTTTGTAGAGGTTTTACGTGTGTCCGTCAAGTATAGTCAAATTAATGATAATTTGACTATACTTGACGGACTGGACTGGACTTGGGCTGCGATAGGCTGATGATGATGATTTACTGATGACAGTATATCATCATCATCAGCCTATCGCAGTCCACTACTGAACATAGGCCTCTCCAATTGCCACGCCGCTTAGTACGATCCTCGGCTAGTCAAGTATACAAGTTACGTTAAATATTTTTCAATTTGACCCTCATATTTGCATGCCCTCGGTTCGCTGATTGATACAATTACTCACTCATCGAACCGTGATGAACCTCGCTTAGCAGATATGTTCTTGAAACTTTAAAATGTTCGGTGAATAGAATATTTTTGTACACAACTCTTGTGATATGCTTTATGGGGATTTCACTATTACTAGATAACTGAGGCTTCAGGTCTATGTTGTCTGTTATTACTGTAAATAGTCTCAATTTTGAAACTGTAATATTGCTTTGGTAGCTGAAATTCTTTTTTGAATATGTACATATTTTTTGTCGTGAAAACGTATGTCCGTATGGTAAGTTGGGGTAATATCAAAAAAGAATTAAACGGTATTGATATTAGATGTGAGAAGCATATGATCTTAAATTCTGACTGATTTTAGGAGATTGTAGTTTTAGCAACTTTAATAGGCATATTTATTTTACAACAAAAACTCATTCATATTATTGAATATCTCAAATAATTGTCCTGTTATTTGAGATTTAACATATACAAGAGACTATTTATTTCGGTTCTGTGTAAAAAAATCTATTAACCCTTTGAAAACCACATTCCAGACGCAAATTCATTTTCATAAATCTGTTTTGGACCTAAATCCCTTTTAAAAGTTTCAACATTGCCATTTTGGCTAAAAGTTTTAATGAAACTCAGCTGTTCATCTCCTTTATATAAAGAAGAGTATTAATATGTTTCTCGCTCACCGCACCACGAAGGTCAGACATACGATGTTTCTATATTTAAGTAGTAGATCGCGATACACACCAACAGTCTTTTATCTATTTATAGATTCCAGAGATTATTTTCTGGTATTCAAGACGCGCCTTATGTGAAGATTGAAAATCGTTATCTGAATAATCCATTTTTGTCGAAAAAGAAAAAATATTTTAAATGTTGAGAATATGTTACCTATTTATCATTTTATTCTATGTAAAGTTTATATCTTGCTTTTCGAGGAAACTTTAATAACATTCATGATAGTTTCACCAATGAAACACAAAGAATACCCAGACTGAACAGCGATTTATAGAATTCAAAATGTTTCTCACTCCAACTCCATGAGAAAAACTGCGAAAAACCTTGGTCTCAAATGTTACTAGTTTTCACACTCGACATTCCAGAAGCACGTTTTTTTATCTGGCGTATAAACAATGAACTGTTTACGATATTGTTCAAACAATTGTAGAACGTATCTGAAGAATTAGTTAAGTGTCTGAATGGAGTATATTTGTAGAAGGATTATGTATGAAAAATTATTAGATGGAAAAATTGTGTCACGGTTAGGCCCTGCGCGCACGGGAAACTTTTGTCACTGTGACTGTTTTGTCACTTTCATGATGGCTGTAGAATTATATGGAGATGCGCGCACGTTGCGACGTGACAATCGGATGACAAAACAGTTTTGTGCCTGCGAACAAGCGTGCGACAAAACTGTCACCGCGCCGCTAGATTTAGATACAAGCGCGCACACGGGTGACGAAACAGTTTCTGCCCGTGCCCTAAGCCAAAACCGGAAAGCGGAAAGGACTAACTTTTTATTTATATTTTCAGACAACAGGGGATTCTGTTTGAAATAGCATTGTAATCAAAACAGAAGTGTCTCCTAGCGTTCAATCACCACATTATCATAAAGGGTCTAAGCAGTATGCCTTGAAGTTGTTCTAATAAAATATTCAAGGTTTTCTTCGAAATTACTAGAGCTTGAATTGTTTTGGAGAAAATGAAATATGATATAATTTGTTTAATTTAACACTGGTTGAAAGATTACCAGATGTTATTTAATTTTGAGAATGACACAATGATCGAAGATTCAATGTTTCGGCCCAAAAAATTTAATTTTGTACTGAATCGATTTTTACCCTTGAAAATCGACTGTCGATTTTTTGTGTTGGTATAAAAAAATATTTACAATAGTTACAATTAGCTGAATGTATTAATTTGATAGGTAATAAAAATAATTCTTATAATCGAACTCCTTGAACTAAAAAATCGATGATTTTACTGATAAGAGATCCCACAGATTGTTTAATGAATATTTTTGTTTTTCATAAAATGGATTTATATTTATATTGTAAATACAGAAAAGATATAGAATCGATCCTTTAGAAATCGTTTTTTTTTCAATAATCGATTCTTCATGTACTGATTCGAATCGAATCAAAAATCCGTACAAAATAGTTTATCCTGACGCCATTTTCCGTGCCCCGCTCTCCGCTTACTTTTGATTGCCCGCTGGCGATAAGCAAATATATATAGTATATAGAAGAAGTGGAAAGAAGACCAGTACTTTACGAGAAAAGATTAAAAGAATATTCTGACATATGATAAATACTAGGCATGCCTTTTAAGTTCTGTCGTTTCCATATTTAACGGCAATTTTGAATTTGAAACAGTTCTATATTCGAATGTGTTTAAATTTTGAATCTCAAAACATTTTTAACACCCCAACTTTAAAGTGGAATAAATGTTATAATTAGTGGTTTGAGCGAAGGGAAAAGTGTACTAAACTATGTGGTGAATACTTTGAAAATATGCAGTAATTCATTAAAACTTTCTGCACTCATTCGAAAACTTTTACGACGTATGAATTCGCAAATAATGACTGTCTCCTCCAAATGCATATCGTTGAATGAACCATGGATTTACAAAAATGTTTCGTGACTGTCATTCGCCGTGTGCGCACTCAGATTTTATGACGCGACGCGACATGACAAAAACTTTTTTGTCGCAGCGACAAAAGTCACCCGTCAGCGCACTGCTTTACAATGTAAACAAAATTGTCTCAAACAAGAGCCTTCATAACTTCCCTTGTAGTACTGTTTACCTTTGTATTTAAATAAATAATACGTTTGTTTGTAACATCCAAATCATAGTTTCTAGTTTTCAATCTCGTCTAGACTTCATCCGTTACTGTACGATATTCATCCGCTTGAACTATTTACGATATTTTCGAAAAAAATTCGGTCAAGTGAAAACTTTTTACCCATGAAAAAAAATTGATTGTGTAATTTACTGTTAGTCCAGTCAATAAAAGCTTAACTTTGCCATTTTGGTTGAACACCTGCAACCAACGCCAAAATTTCCGTAAGTCTTTGTAAATTAATATACTAAAATTGCAGGGTGCTGCAATACCGGCAAAGGGTGCAAATACATTGCAAAAGGGTGCAAAAACAACTTTTTCGTCTATATCTCGCGATTGGCTGGAAAAATAAAAAAAGATCCTACTACAAAATTGTAGGAAATTAAATCCCCTACAAAAACTTGGAAACGTATTTTCGCGTATCTCTCATAGTTTTTGCACAAAATGCATATAAAGGTGCAAAATTGTAAAAATATTATTATTAATCTTTTTTTTTTCATTTTGAAGCGATCCTACGTTTCCTTGGGATTTAATTAATATTTTTCGGACATTTTTTTTTACTTATTTATACCTTTTTTTCATATACCTAATAATCTTGACAAAAAAATTATTAAATTCATCGCAAATTTGCAAATTTTCAAATTTGAGAAGATGGTCATCTAATGAACGGGAGGCATGTAATATGCCTGATAGAAATGTTATATACGATGGTGATACAAGAGGTGAAATGCCTAAACATAGTTTACTAGGATCGACATAGGTGATGTTTTTTAATCCAGAAGGCAATCTCTCATCATTGGTGATATCTGTTGTAGATGCTAATTGAGCTGCAGTTTTTTTTACATTTGATTGGAGTTCGTTTATATCAAACACTACTTACTGGTGTGTACACTGCTATGCCTCCTAAACAATGAAAAGTCTCCTGACTACCTGACGTTCTTATACAAGGTGGGCCAAAAGAAGTCATCCGATGTTGTTTGGCTCTCAATTTTTTTCTAAATGAAAAACTTCGATTTTGTTTTCTGATTATGTTTATTTGAACTTTTAGAATTTTATTAGTGAAGTCGAGAAGATGATATCGGCCAAATGGACGCAGCCACAATCGATTGCTATACGGGCTCGTTTTATGGCATTTTTCATTACTTCAACGAGAACTTCGGGCGACAGATTCTCGCACTCGTGTCGAATGTTCACATAAACACGGGACTTCAAAGAACCCCACAAAAAAGTCTGGAACGGTTAAATCGGGCGATCTTGCGGGCCAGTGCAAATCGCCAAAACGAGAGATGAGGCGACCCAGGAACGCCGCCTTCGGAATATCGATTGTGTCTCGCGCAGTGTGTGCCGTTGCTTCGTCTTGTTGGAACCACATGTCCTCCAGTCCTAATTCGTTCAATTGTGGCAGAAAATACTCGGTTAACATGGCCATATAGCGTTCCGTTCACTGTTGTCATTTGACCAGCGGCGTCCTCGAAAAAAAATGGATCGATGACTGTTCCAGCTTGAACAGCGCACCATGCAGTCACTTTTCGCGATTATAATGGCTCCTCGTGCTACACTCGTGGATTTTCGGTGCCCCAGAAGCGATAGTTTTGCTTGTTCACGTACCTGCTGAGGTGGAAATGAGCCTCATCGCTCATTATTATTTTTGTCGAAAAATCGTCTACTTCGTCCTCGAGATTGAGAATCGCATGGGCGTAGGCTACATGCGTTTGGTGGTCGACAGGCAGCAGCTGACGCACGGACATGCGCAGGTCTTTGACCAAAATTCGCCTTAGGGACGACCGGCTGATGGCTAATTGCGTGGCATGGCGTCTGGTCGATGTTTCAGGCGACAGCTCGACATCAGAATAGGCGCTCCGGGGCCGGCCACTCTTGGCAGCGTCTCTTGTGGTCCCTGGCCAAACGGCGCAGTGTCTGCGCAGTTAGTGCCGGACGACCGGGGAATCGGCGATGGAATTCGCGCTGCGTCAACACCACAGACGAATTGTTACGCAAAAGAATAGACTCGATTATACCGCGTTCCGCGCCCACCTTGTATTACGGTCAGTATTATCAAAGACATATTGAAGGAAAACATCAGTAATTATAGTCTTCTGAGGTTAAATTATTGATGAAGCTTCTTGAAGCTAAATACTATGGTATGATGTGCAAACAAAAAGTTTGCTTAGTAGATTGATAACTAACATTGATCCTGTTTTTCGATAAATGTATGTCTCAACAGCTAGTTGAAGAAACGAATGAAGGATTTAGGACGAAGTGCTGAAATAATACTTATAGGCAATAGTATATATTTTTGGGATAACAGGACATGCATCATTGTTTCCTTTAAATTGAAAACAGTGAATCAAGTTTATTTTGTAAAAAAACACTTTTGGACAGTTAGACGCACAAAAACGAAATATCCCTGAAACGACAGTTTGGAGTATAGTGACAGTAAGTGACAAACAGTTAGTTGAGCATTTTCTGCTGCAGTCTTACTCATTGCACTCAGCGAGATAGATAAACAAGCGTATGTGTGTGTGTTCTCAATGGTACTATTTTCGTCGAGCGCAAGGTTCTCATTTTTGTCTAATATCTCTTTCGCTCTTGTTAGGAAACGTCTGGTCTTATTCGAGCACATGGGTCCTATTTTTCGATCCTATCCCATAGATCTTGAATGGGACTATTTACGTCGAGTGCAAGGGTCTCATATTTGTCTTATTCTACCTATTCACTCTTATATTGAAGACTCTTACTATAGAAAATTGGAATGAGTGGGAGCAAAAGAGTAGAATATACTACTAATATAAACCCATTTTTTTACGCTGACATTGCAAACGCTGGCTGTACCCTACGAGATAGATCAAAATAATGTACTACAGTATTGTACACCTTAAAAAGTTCTACAATACTTTCTTTCTTTTTACTAGAAATAATGGATTATTTACGAAACGATTATAAGCAATACAGTATTAATCCTTATCCAATTAAGTACCTTAAATACTATGTGCATCTAATATAGATTAAAATGACCCTTTACAGTATGTAATTTAAATTAATATTTTTGAAGATATTACAGATTTAAAATGCAGGAGAACAAAGCGATTGTGGCGGTACCGGCCGGGGCCCGTTAGGTGGCACTGCTGTTAATTTATCAGTTAATAACTAAGCATAATATTTTAATCATTATTATGAGGCGGTACGAAGTTTGCCGGGTCAGCTAGTCACATAAAAAAAATTAAATGTTTTTTTTGCCAAGATTATTAGGTAATTGAAAAAAAGTGTAAATAAATAAAAAAAATGCCCGAAGCACATCATTTGAATCCCAATGAAACATGTAGGATGACTTCAATATGAAAAAAAAAGATGAATAGTAATATTTTTTTCATTTTGCACCTTTAAATGCATTTTGTGCAAAAACTATGAGAGATACGCGAATATACGTTTCCAAGTTTTTGTAGGGGATTTAATTTCCTACAATTTTGTAGTAGGATCTTTTTTTATTTTTCCAGCCAATCGCGAGATATAGACGAAAGAGTGGTTTTTGCACCCTTTTGCAATGTATTTGCACCATTTGCCGGTATTGCAGCACCCTGCAATTTTAGTAAGTAATTTTACGAAGACTTACGGAAATTTTGGCGTTGGTTGCAGGTGTTCAACCAAAATGGCAAAGTTAAGCTTTTATTGACTGGACTATGTTAGTTAGATTGTTCTGAATATGTGTTGTGAATTACTAAATTTTATTACAGGTTTTATGTTATTCTGTTTTGTCCGACTGTAAATGTTTAATAAGCCTAATAATCATATTAGGAGACCCCTTTTCCACATAGGGAACCCTATATCATAAAAATAAACAGTTAAAATGAGGTCGAATACTAACATGGAACAGCTCATATGTATTATATGCATCAAACAATTTCAAATAATAGTTAATAAGTGACGAACTATTTTACATCGTATTATAATTTTATTTCAGCCTGTTTCTTTTTGTGGCGTATTTCATTATCGGTATTATAGACAACACATCGCGACTTATTGCCATAGCAACGACTGCATGCATATAGCCTCTGCAGTGAAAATTATTAAACACAGGTCAATGACCGCAGTTCTATGTTCCGACTGTCAGTCTAGGAAATTAAAATTGTCCTGTTCATAGTACATGTTTCATAGACATGTTCTTAAAGTTTATTGAGGTTAATAGGAGGATATAGTTGGGAGATGAATCTTTAGGGACGTACTATATTTTTTTAAGAGCGATTTAGATTTGTTCCTTGAGATAGCGTTTAAGATTAATTTAAGGGTCAGGTCTTACTTATGGCAGAAGATTTTAATCCAGTCATTAGTGGAGGAATTATTGCGACTCACATCTAAATTGGTTGTTTATTCATGTTTCTTGAATGAATTTTGAATTGCATTTTAGACAGAACTGAGAGAAATTCTCATCGAAAATATAGTTATTAATTTTGCGAAATACAGCAATATTTTCACCGTATCCTTGAGACTTCTTCGCTTAAGTATTTTCGAAATTATCTCGCAATCTGAATTTAATACGTATTTTACAACTCGCGACATAATTTGAGTTGTAAATTTCTGTATAAAATGTATTGACATTTAATAACACTTGTGCTGATTCTCTTCTTGCAATACTGTCGAAACTAAACGATACTTTGGAATCCCAAACAAAGCTATAATAGACTAAGTTACTCAACCTTGTTATTGGTATTCCTTTGTACTTTTCGCTTGTCTGGAAGATCTTGAAAAGGAATAGTTAAAATGTAACTTCATCATAGAAAATAAGACGGTCTCAAAGCTATATTAACGAAAAACAAGTTTTATCAAAGAAAACGAGCTCTCTCTCTCTCTCTCTCTCTCTCTCTCTCTCTCTCTCTCTCTCTCTCTCTCTCTCTCTTTAAAATAAGTTTTAAATATTGTCGTAGCAACTTATCTTGTGATTCATCTTTTTTTAATTAGAATTTACAAGAAAGTGCAAATCATTGCGACTTCTATAAAATAAACGATCTTTTGCCTATGAGAAAAAATGTATGCGAATATTCACAGGGAAAGAAATTAATATATAAAACCAACAGACACTTTGGCATTTTGAATATTAATTAGTACAGGATACCATTATCTGTTCTTCAGTAAATAAATTACTATATAGACAAAGATGTAAGACGCTACCTTGTATCATAGATAGGCGATAAGAAAAAACGATCTATAATAAAACAACAGACACTTTGATTTATACACAACAAGTAAGTGACGTGTAATTACGATATACTTTTAAGATGTATCTTAATATTTTATCTTGACTGTCTCGTTCGTCTAGTGGTTAGCGTACGCGGCTGTCGATCAAGAGGTCTCAGGTTCGATTCCCGGGTCGGATCAAATGTTTCTATGATCTGTAAATGTTTGTTACGGAGTTTGGGTATTTTCTATGTGTAATAGGTATGTATTTTGAGTTTTATTCAGTTGTCTTCTATATTCTAGTCGTACCCATAATACAAGCTCTTGGGACTAGATATATGTCAGATGTCCGAAACTAAGTCATGTACCTTACAAACCTTGCAGATTTGCACGAGTTTTCGAAGCTTATCTTTAGAAATAATTATTATAAAACAAATATAAATTATTTTCCCTTAGCAAATGTCTAAAGCATGTAACATTTCAAACAATAGCATACACATAAAAATATATTAAGGAAGTATACATAAACTTGTGATATCAACCTCGATTCATATCCTTCCGACATGCAAAGATCGTGAGAAGAAACCAAATGATTTGACATTTGTCGCCTTAGAAATGTAACTTGGAAACATCGAGTCTTGTTACATAATTTACGCTTGTAGTTCAAGTTTTGCATACGAAATGACATGATGCAGGAATTCTCAGTTTTAATGACTTAAGTTAATTAAGACGCTTCTAGCAAGCTTTTTAATTATTTCATACTATTATTTACAAGGATGATTAGGAAAGTCCCTAACACAGGTTGAGAGAAAACGGCTACGTCTTTCATTTTGCCAATATGCAGTTATCATAAACAATAAGTAAATAAAATCAGTGTGGCATGTAGGGTCATGTAACGTACCTATGGACATTTTTGACTACCTAATATTTAAATCGACATATCTTTGTATATACTCATAGTATAGAAATAGTTAAGATCTTATATTGTAGGGCAGACGGTCTAATATGACCGGTTTTTTTTTATTACGTCTTTAGTGTTGCCATTATATTATTTTCAAACATTATTTGTAAGTATGGTGTTTTGTCCTAAGGTACGTTACTTGTTTGTACCTTCGGACAGCCTTGTATGTACCTTGGGACGAAACAAAAGACAAAGATTTCTGTCTAATCAGTCTTTTAATCATAATTAAATTAGATAATAGAACTGTAACAACGTATCTTCTGCTAGTTATACAACAAAATCAAATAATAGTCTTAGGTAATAATAAGAACACTTTAATTAAATTAGAAAAAAAATGAGATCTAAGTCATCCAAAATATTTCAAATGATTTCGGAGCTAAAGTTTTTTCAGGCTTATGAACTGTAGAACACCCAGTCTATCTGAACAGCCATTGCCGGCCAGCCATTCCATCACGATTCCAAGCTTCAGGACTCTTAATGGAATGGCTTTGAATCGTTCTGGGCTAACTCCTTTTCTTTTAACGCCGGGTTTACTCCTTGGCACTGCAGGCAAAAAGAAATGGAACATCATCAAATAGTGTCCATAGGTACAAACATTGTTTGAACCTCCGGACGTGTCCCAAGGTACATACAGAATTATGTACAAAGGTACAATCAAAGCAATTTAAAAAAGAAACGAATTATCTTGACTTGTAGGTTAAAATTCTGTGTTGTTAGTTATATTATTATAGACGCAACTACCTTAAGACAAGTAAATTAATTAATTGTAATAAATATGTGCATGCCTGTCGTAAATAAATCTATAATCAAAACATCAAAATACTTACTTTTCAACACGAAAAACTTCACAAAAATTTCACACGTCACCCGATGTCAATACAATTACGCCACTAACTGTCGTTGCCAATTAGGAAAAATACTATCCGTTTTGTAGAATTTTGTAATTTTAATGTTGGTACTTTTCAAAATATAATCTGTGTCCAAAGGTACAAGCGTCCCTAGGTACGTTACATGACCATATAGTTGGCCAAAACCTCCTTTTTAGGAGAGTTCTATGTAAATATTGGATTATTAAAGGCTGTTCATGTTATGTCGAGTGAATAATTTCATAGACTTTGATCGTGCGGTGTGACGAAGGTGAGCGTGGAACCGCAGTCTATTGCAACCCGTATAGCGCACAGTATAAAGAATATGTTACTGTACATTTCAAGGGAAACATGTTCATCCGGTTTTTTCGATATTTTGGAGTTCTTGTATCATTTATTAAATTATTGATGTGGATGATATTTTTATAATAATTAAATAACTGAACTATGATTATTGCATGTCATCTTCTTATTTTGTAAATTTCGTTTTGCAAACCTGATACACTTTGATATGGTGATTCACTTTGATATAGTTACTGATTGAGCACTGTAAAAGAACTTTTACCTACCTACTACTGAGTCCAGTTCAGCTCGAATTACTTGACCGGATCGAGCTTCTATCTTACATAAGCTTTTCCAATCAATTTACATAAACAATTTTTTTCTTCCATTTTACCCAATTTCACTATTTTAGTATAAATATTTATGTAACTGCAACTTGATTAAGGCCGACCTTTATTGAAGATAATATCTTTAGTGTTGTATAATATCTTATGTGCGCATAAGTGTTTGTTTGTGTGTCTGTGATTAGGTGATAAATGAAATCAAAGGACAAGTAAATTAATTATTACCTATTTTTTCCTTCGTAAACGATTCAATGCCGTAAGAGAAAAACTTGTACGTTCAAGCAAATAAAATTAGCGTTTCCCTTCTCCAAGCAGGCCTTGTAATCTAGATAATGGCTTTCAAATTTAGCTGTACAAGTAGGTGACACGGCGTGTTTACGAGTGAAACGTAGTTCAAGGTTAGCTCGCTGTTATGTGACGATCCCTCCCGCTTCGAGTATGGGGCTTAGATACAATGTTTGTGACGTCACAGTAGAATAGTATGTGATATTTTCACGTGCTCTAATATTGAAAGCAATATAAAAACTGTTACCACCAGGAGCCTAATCCCTTCCTCCCTTTACGTGACTTATCAACAGTTTTAATAGTAGCAGCTACCACACAGAGCTTCTCCTTCGAGAGGAGGTTTTAACAACATAATCGTGTCTCGTTGTAGGTGTGTAGTGTGTGATGACGGATTAAGAATACAAAGTGTCACCACCCGTATTCATTCCATGGGTGTCGTAAAAGGCGACTAAGGGAACAAAATAAGCAGCTAATATCACTGCCAAGAGATGGAAAACTTGAAACAAACCCTTTACCAACCCGTCTGGCCAGCGTGGTATAGTAGGCCAAAACTTCCTTTCAAAGGAGAGGCCAGCAGTGAACTGTTAAAGGCTGTTGATGATTAGGTCTACTCGTTTTCTTCCTTGAGCTTAAAAAAATCATTACTTGTTGGTATAAGTATTTTTTTAAACACCAGGGATTAGCTTCAAAAACACTTCAATATATAGCTGAATCCAAATTAAAAGATATTCGTTTAACATTTCCAAAAAAAACTATTGAGCTTTCAGAAATGCTTTAGCATTGTGAAATAACGTAAACCGGTCAGGGCAAATTTATGATGTTTACTTTTAAGATGAGAGCAAATCCGTATAACGTTTACAATTTTATACAGAAATATAAAGCGTAAAAATATAAAGTTCTCCCTTTGTATATATATATCTAAAAGAATCGGATCAATAGCTCCAGTTTATTAGCTATTAACAGACTTTTTTTTTGTAAATACTTGTTATAAAAAGGCGTTTCATTTATAACTAATCCATAAAAATCACATAATAATGGTAAGTCCAAACCTCCATGGGTATATTACACATACACACAGAGTATATTATTATTGGGAAAAATTACGCACACGTAACTCGTAAAAATAAGTTTTCAAAGAATTCTATGGGACTTCAAGTCGTTTAATTCAAACTTCTACGTTTAAACTCCATTAAAATGCGCGTAACATAATTTTGTACATACTTTTCAACGCGTTAAACGCTAGAGGACTCGAAATATTAATATTTATTATATGTTTGATCCACACCAGATTGTCACAATAAATATTAATTGAAAGAAGCATTGTTATGAAGATATCAATTCTGCTAATTGCAATACATATATCTTTACACCTACATTGGTCTAATTGAACGTAACACGGTTCAAGGCTAACGATGGTTTCTATTTTTAGGCACGTGTAAAGACGTGTTGACAAGTGGCTCCGAGGCTGCATGCTCGCAAAAAAACTATTTTTATATTATGGGAGTGATGTTCATCCGAATAAGTACCGACTATTTTTAAATTTCTGAGAAGAAATGTCTGAGGGAAAGTTAAAAATGTGTCTGCCAGTAGATTAATATCGGGAGTTGAATTCTCGATATAAAAATTTGTCGACCTAGTCTCGATCTAACAAAAGGTATTTTCATAAGCCTTTCGTCGAATTCAGAAATTATTGGGAGCAGTGACACAAATTAAATTCGAAAGCCAATTAATCAAAATCTGTAATATCAGAAATGCCGGCAAAGTAAATTCTCAATTGTATCTGAAATATAATGACAGGCTTACATCAATTTCAATAAAGAGTAGAAAAGAAATAAGAAATTGGAAATCGCTAATCTCGAAAAACTAAAATCTATAATCACACTTAATTATCTGTTTTTAACATTAAATGAACCGTTTTTTTTACTAAATGCTTATAAAAGTACTTAATATGGTACTAACATCAAAAAAGCAATTCTTTAAATTTTTGGTCTGTTTCGGGTAATCTCTGGATCGGCTGGACCGATTTTGACTTTTTGACAAAGTTGATGACGTAATTAGTAACTCTGGCAAATTTTTTTACACTAGCTTCGCTCCGCTGCGTTACTCGCGATTTATAACAATAACCACGGGAGACCCCGCGGTCACACGACTCAACTAGTGTCGAATAAAACTGTTTGTTGAAAAAGGAATAAACGCATTATAATATGACGCTGTTAAATTAAAAGCAATAATGATGAGAATTGAGTGAATTCAGCAGAGAGGGTCATACCATTCATATAAGGTTCATGGTTATATAATTATATAAAGAGGAATGGAATGTTTCTTGGAATCAATGTTGATTCCGTTATATTTTTAACAAATCTGAAGTTTGTGTTTCATAACACCTTAAAATACTTAAAAAGAAATGACGTTGTTTACCTCGATAACAAAGGAAAGACGCCTTAAAGTTTGACTGTGAAAGGTGGCTGTTATGCTTAAAAGTTTTAAACGTTGTTCTAAAAGAAAATGCTCATGGTACGGTAATAACGTTGTTTTGAAAATACCAACCTCCTCTTCCTAGACTTTATTAATCCTAAACATAATTTGGGATCGGCTACTAGTTCAATCGATTTTATCTGAATGTCAGTTATTCTCCAGAGTGACTGGCATCGGACCACCACATGCCTGAGGACGAACTGTATCCGAATGTTGAACATATTGTCAGCATATTTGAGGGCACTGACTTCCTTATTGGGAAGTCAGTCAGTCGTTTAACATAGATGTTCATGATAACCTACAGTGACTACAGATATCAATTTAGGACTGATTAGATTATTAGGCATTTTAAAGAACAGTGGCCAAAATAAGTATATGATTTTATGTTTATAGTGCTGCTATCTCCTAAAATATATTTTTGTTCCAAAAATTAATGGTATCTGATTGATATTATTAGATTCCTATTACGATGTTTTAATATAATTTTATTATAATGTTTTTTGATAGATCGATTGATAGATTTGAGATTAGATTAATCGGTTATTGTTGGAAGTGTCAGGAAAACCTAATATCTCTTTCTTCCGCCAGGCCTCATTTATCAAATAGTATAGATACGGTGTAGGCAGTTTTTTTACTGTCTAATGAGACCTGAAAACGATACCAGTTTACCTTTTTTTTATCCAGAAACGTTTAGTTATTTACATAACAACAAGGAGTCTAATTACGTCCGAGGAAATAAATTATAGTTTAGAATAGAACGTAGGTGCAGTCCAATAAATATTTATACTTTGTTCAAATTGTTAATTAGAACCACGCATTACTTCTCTCGATTTTTTAACAACTACCTACCATTTTTACAGTTACCGAGTCCGATGACGATAGTGTACACTGTATTACTACATCACGTTTGGCATTGATCCAGATCTTGACCGGTGTATAAAGATAGTTTATTTTCTCATGTAAACTCCAGGTGGTAATCGTCAGCTGTTGACAGATGTCTCATTGCGATGTTTAGGTATGTAGACAAGTACACTTATACAACTGAGCAATTCATTGCAAACTAGAAAACAAGTAGATGGCATTATCTACGAAAATAAAAGGCCCATCTGCTAGTCAATATGTTTAGATGTGAAAAAAGTTATTTGTACCTGTTTTTAAATAATTAACATCAGCCTGTAGTTCATTGGATATAGGCCTCTCTTATTGAATGTTACTCTGATCGATTTTGTTTGAACGTAGAACAAATATTTACAGTTTTATCATTACTTCACCTTGTTTGATCTTCAATCCAGAATCACTAAGTTCAAAGCAACCAAATAACCTAATCCGTGTGGTGTGGAATTAAAAATAGGAAGTGCTACTATCCCTATTCATCCCATGGGTGTGTTAGAGACAACTGAGTGAGCAAAAAAAGATGCAGAACAATCACTACAAAGAGGAGGAAAACTTAAAACAAACCTTTTTAATAATTTTATTTACCAACATTCTTATACGATACATACTTGCAGCCATTCCACGAAAACCTCTTAGGGTTTATCTGGGTATTGGGGAGACGCTCACATGTTCAGTAGGTGTGCAAAACACATTAATAGTCGTACAGTACAATAATTTGAAATAAATAAAATACAACATACATACAGTGAGGTTCCTCAACCCACCTCTTCTGTTAAATACTCTTTGAAATTGTTCTTGTAACCTTTCGAACTTGGCCTGTATCCTCTAAAATCAGAATCACCCGCCATAGTGCCTTCACTTGCATAACAGTTAAAGCAATTGATCCGTGATAATTCAGCAAAAGTTATTTGTGTCAACTTCAACAAAAGTTTCACAGTTGAACAGATAAACACAATAACTGCAACCTTATTGCAACATGTAGAAATGAGGACAAACCTTTCGATCGTTTATATACAGAATTATATTTACCGGAGTCCTAAGGCGATGGTAGCGACCCCATCTAGTAACCATTTTGCTCACTTGTACTTTATACTATAAGGAAAGCAAAACTTTTTTTAATATCATCAACAAGTGATGTGAAACAATGGCCGAAGTGTAGTATCATTGAACAAATTGACCTATCATGCGTCGTATTGATTCGAAGCCTGAATTGGTCGATGAGAGAACATAATAAAAGCAAGCGCTTGGTATCAGTGCGTAACTGCCTCTGATATAAGCCACCGATCGGCCACACGCGCCGTTTAACGTGTTATCGAACTGTTCTGGCTGCGTGACGCAACGAAACAATGTTTTGATCGAAACAATGAACTTATAGTTCAAAATTGATTTAGAATGAAAAAGTGATCACTATGATTCTATTCTCAACTTATTTCACACTAGCTTTCGGTCGTGATTCCGCCCGAGTGTATATCGGTTATCGCGGTATAAAGTAGCCTATATCGTTCCTCAGGCTCTTGACTAACTGTGTAACAATTTTCATTTTGAATCGGTTTAGTAGTTTTGGCGTGAAAGCGCGACAGACAGTGACTTTTTATAATATTATTAAGGAATTACTCTTTGTTTGAAATGACAAATACCAAATCTGTATTCAAGTGTCTCATTTTTTTAAGCCTACCTTTAGAATATAAAAATAAAAGTTTATTTTGCGTGGAGGATTCACAAACAATACAAACATAAAAGAACCGTGGCTCGAAGGACCAGTAAAAGAAAAAGTTTGTTTTTATTTAAAATAACGAGACAGCAAAACTCTTGAGGTAAGGTAGGTAAGGTCACCTTCTGAGAGGTCGTGATGGTTATTAAAATAATTATATTAAATAATCTTTTGCTTCTGATCCAAATTGAAAGTAATAAGAATATAACAAGAGTACTTCGATGAGGGTGCAGAGGTTTTCAGAATTTTGTAAGCACCTAATGAAAATATATTGCCTACTTTATTCGGCTCCTTTGTGACTTGAGATGTGATGAAATCTCCGTTATATAAGCTTAAAATATAAAACTTCATTGTTAAATATTAAGATAAATGTGAGCTTAGGATACATTAAAAGTAATTTATTATGAACTTATTTAAGACGAATAAACTTTCTTCAAAGATATTATATTTTAGTTCTAAAACGCACCAAAGTAACTACTCTGCCTGATGTAGAATCCTAGAGTGGTGGCCACCATATTCATTGCGAATGCATACATGGCTAGTGAAATGCTTAAAGGATCCGGGATCGTAGAGGGAAATATAAAATACTACCATTCGGCCGCGGTTCCGGCCGCGTGTGTCTGTTACCGCTATAAAATTTGTACCGAATTCCATTTAAACGTGGCAGACAAACATAGTATTAGCACAGTATAAAGAAACATACAGTAGGACGACGCCTTTGATCTCGTGGTAAATGCCGACAACGTCTAGACATTGTCGCAACTGCTAGGGTTGTCTCAAGTATACAATATTTATTAATAAATTTATTTATTTTAGATCAACATCGTCATCAACATTATGATTATTATTATAAGCAATTAACATAATTATTATTATAAATAATTAACAATGATCAAAAATATAGTTTTTTTTAACAGTTTCATTTAGCTTGCCTTGTTTGTTTATTTGTTTGGGTCAAATCAAGTAATTGAAATATATAAGGGGATCAACCCCTTTCCTGTTGCCGGATTAGTCTGAAATTTGGTATTCTAGATTCAAACATATGTAATTTAATTTAAAGAAATATCCGGATTTGGATATCTTGAATTTGAACGTCAACCCAAAAAACCTCAAAATTGACACTCATAGCTATATTTTTTTAAATAATGTCCTCCATGTTGGATCTAGTACACTTGCACGTAACTACGAAAAAAACTTCCGCGAAAGACACTTGATCTCATTTTTATTTTCAGGGACCTCGCAAATCTTGAAAATTACACCCATGTCGAAAAATTTGCTAATTTTCGTCGGCGCCATCTTGGAATTTCATTTCAACCCCATAATCGTTTTTAGTGACTTCGTAAACCATGGACATGATACCCATGACCAAAAATATGCAAATTTTAGTCGGCGCCATCTTGGATTTTCATTTCAACCCCATAATCGTTTTTAGTGACTTCGTAAACCATGGACATGATACCCATGACCAAAAATATGCAAATTTTAGTCGGCGCCATCTTGGATTTTCATTTCAACCCCATAATCGTTTTTAGTGACTTCGTAAACCATGGACATGATACCCATGACCAAAAATATGCAAATTTTAGTCGGCGCCATCTTGGATTTTCATTTCAACCCCATAATCGTTTTTAGTGACTTCGTAAACCATGGACATGATACCCATGACCAAAAATATGCAAATTTTAGTCGGTGCCATCTTGGATTTTCATTTCAACCCCATAATCGTTTTTAGTGACTTCGTAAACCATGGACATGATACCCATGTCGAAAACTTTGCAAATTTTCGCCGGCGCCATCTTGGATTTTCATTTCGCCGTCGTCACCAGGGCCAAAAACCAGGGTTCAAGATAGTTCCGAAGTAGTATTTTCTTTTATATAAACAATATTTAATTGCTTACCTTTCATCCCGGAAATCCCATACCGGAAATTGATGAAAACGCAGTTTTTTATTAATGCGAGATGACGACTTGCAATCTTCCACAAAACACTTCGTATGCACCATTTTAATTATTTTCCAAAAGAATAATATTTTAAAGTGACACACGACAGCCCTAAAAGTTTTTACCCGAGCTACTAACACTGTAAATGTATGCAGCTCGGGCAAGCCGTTCCCCCGTCTCACCCCTCACGCCCCGCACGATTGCCCTGTCTAGACGTCTTCGTGGGACGACTGTATGATTTATCGACTGTGGTATTAGTAAGGATATTAAATAAAACAAATACATTCTGTCCACTTAGATCCCTGATTATTAACATCTGATTGATATCTGCAGATTTTAAATTAATCATGTTAGTGTTTTGTTGAAATAACAAGTTTTATTCAAGTAGATGAACTAACCGATTCAGTTAATACTGATCAACTTCATTTCCTCATTCAACTTTCAGTAATCGGATCTAATTGATTCTACATTTTGATCGCTATTCCTAACGTTAAAAACTTGAATACTTTTTCAACTTTAAACTTAGACTTACAGCTAAAAATAACACAAAAACCGCTGCTTAAAGGTATACAACGTTTATGTATAAGACTGTTAATGTCTTGTTATATTACTCCTCCATGTTTATTACTCGAAAATTCGTAATCTCGCAACACTCATAGATTGATGATTGATCAAATGTTGTATGTATTGACACAAGCATCCGTTCGTCATCCTGAAATCGTATGATCTTGAAATGTGTCTCATACATGGTTGATGATAAAGAGTTTTATAATGGATGATGACATATTGGTTACATAATGATGCAACTTGAGCTGCCAACGAACTTCAAATTTATCTTTATTATGTATACAATGTATATTAAAAAATGGTATCGGCCAACAAACCTTTGCTTAAACAATAATCAGTTATATAAAATTTGTTGTTTTTTTTTAATTTATACTTTTAATTTTTTTACACTTTAATGTCATCTGTTTCACAAGTTCAGCTAACCAATATTCTTTAACAGAGTAAGCTTGTTAAACCACCAAGCTTAGATAATCCTTAATTACTCCTGTCTGACACATATCATACTCTACCGCCGATTCACGGTTTCTTTTTTCTTTTAAATTGAGATGCCTTAGAATTGCAATTAGAAGCTTAATGAATTAATATTGAAAAATCTTTAGGCAGTGAATTTTACTGAGAGCAATTTATGCAACTAACATAAGATACTAGGGTACTAAAAACGAATTACCTACTATTAAAATCGGCTAAGTGCGTGTCAGAACGCGCGTGGAATAGGGTTCCGTAGTTATTTATAATGGCTTTCGTCGTGTCCAATAGATAACTGTTATCTTTACTTATTATTTCGTTATTGTTGTACGAAGATTTCCAAGTTAACGTATTTTATAAGTTAGGGCCCTATAATTCCTGAAAAAGTTACATAAGCCGTTATAGTTTACTTTTAAGGTTTTTCACATGGACTATCATCATAATTTTTTTCAGATTTTTCGAATCTGCCGTTTAGCTTTTTAGGGGGACGCCCTGTATTGAGAAAAAAAATGCCCTTTAAAGTTGAATAACTCTCAAACGGAGACTCAAATAAAAAAATCGTCTCAGCAACCTCTCCATGTTTTTAAGACTCATCTAATGATAGGGTAGACGCGAGAAAAAAAAATATTGTAGCACTTGGTCGACGTGGTAGACATATTCCTGCAAATTTTCATCTAATTAGTACTAACCGTTTGGACGGTTAGTAGAGAACATGACGAATCTATAAGGGTTCCGAGTCATGAACTACGGAAGCCTAAAAAGCAGCAAGACTAAGCGGTACAGCGTTATAATCATACATAAAACTTTAGTTTTTATTTAATTACTATGAAATTGGGTACCACAAACATACATGTTTGTGGTACGCAATTTAACCTATTATACGTATAAAGATCTTTTCGAGTTACAAAACGCATTTTATGTCATTTTAACGGTAATCACAAATGTGGCCAAATGGTTGTGATACTTATAATGGTCCATTGTATCATTTGTGCTGCAAACGGCAGCCATTGTTCCCTGGCGCGGGTAGTTAGTAAAATGTTTACGTAGACGGTATGTGGCCAGTAATGTTTACTTAGGTTATGATCCTTTTTACCCCTACGTGCTCTCATTGTTTGAGTTAGTTAAATATAACAAGTTGTCTAAAGTTCGGATAAAACAAGAGTCTTTTTCAGAGCAATGAACAATTTTCATTGCCCAACAATTGGAAATTATGACAAAGGCATTTAATTTACTTATTGGTCCTTCGAACTAGGACTAACCCGGCTCGAAGGACTGATTTTGATGAACTTGGAAATAAATGACAGGTATACAAATTCAGATGACAGAGATACAAAAGGAGGAGGAAGACCAAGGAAGAAGCTACTTCTTCCTTAGTCTGGACAAGAATGTAATGAAAACGTCCTATCTATACAAATTAATATTAAAATACAGACTAGTTTTCATATTTTCTTCAATAACGACGTTTCTTATTTGTGTACTTTAGGTTTTAGTGATTTTAAAACCGAGGTCGCCCAATACAGTCAGACATACATTTCCTGCTGTTAAAAAATCACGTCCACAGCATATCGGCTGCACGTTTATAGCATCAATAAACATGCATATCTTGTTTCATATCAAACACATTGCATATACGTTCACGAAATAAAACAAAACTGCTCCGTACTAGTCCACCAATCATATTGTCTTTAGGTTTTATACAGAATCTGCAGAGTTTATTGAAAATTAGTTGTTAAAATAATAGCCCCGTTTACATAAGTCCCTTCAACTTGTGGCATATTTGACATTTAATTACTGAACTTTAAACTAAACAGTGTATTGTGATTGTTGATAGTGCCGATTCATCCTTACAAAACAACTTTTTACTCATTATTATCAGGCGATCATAAAAATTACTTTTAAGTCTGCTACAATTTATAAGCATAAACTTACAAAGAGTAATTTGATATAATAAACTGCTCAACTATTGCTTAACTGTAACCGATTTTACCTACCAAACTCATTATTTATCAAATTTTGTAGAATTAAGCGCTTTCAAGCCATAATATTCATTGTCTATTAAATAAGACACTCACACACAAGCGATGAAATGGCTCTATAACCATCATTATAAAATGCGGTTTAAAACAGAAACGTGTCTTTGTTAGTAAATGGGTCACGTGGTACAAAAACAAGCCTGCTACGTCGCATCCACGAGCCGAAAGGGTGGGGGCCCCTCCTACCTCCCAATCAGAACAAACTTACATTGGACGTGTTTCCATGCATGTGTCTATTGTCAGAACTTGAGGTGGTGAATCGTATGTCGTGTGGCAAAGTTACTGCTATTTTTAGGTATATGCGAGGTATTTTAATAAAAGAGGACAAATATTTCTTGAATTAGGTATATATGGTCTGTTATTGGATCGATATACAAAGTGCTATCTGCATCTCTCTTCTTGAAAAAGAATACCATAAGACCATCTTGTCAGAGTTACGATAGGTACTCAAAAATATATAGTAACGGGCGGGCTCCCTAAGGATTTGTCTATTATCCTTCCTTCCGAAGTATCTCCGTACCGAACTTTATTGAAATCTGTGCAGCAGTTTAGCGTTAAAGCGTAGCCGTCAGAGAAACTTCGAATTTATGACATTAATATGTTTGTTATAATATTAATTAGTATGTGTTTATGAAATTTCACCCAAATTACCTATCTAATTAAATAGTACTTACATATATATGTATGTATTACAAAACAATAACTCTATAATAAATCATTTTTAATACTGTAAAACACACTGGGTGTGGGCTGGCCCCTGATCAGATTATCGTGCCCATAAAACAATAGGCTTCCTAGTTAACTTCTAACATAAAAACAATGGAAGTCGTTTGTTAGGAAACTATTTTTGAGACTGAAGAAAGTCGTAATCAATTATGAAAGCACCCGAAGCACCGCAAGCTGCCACAATGGCAACATTCGTCCCTGAGGGGAATGACGTAAAAGGATGTTTGTATAAGCCGCCGAGCTATTTTCGCCCAGCTTGACACACTAATTGAATTTGCTCATTATAATTTATAATCCAACGCTTTATTATCAATATTTTTGTGAAGACTTAGACCAATGATTGACATGAAACGCGTAATAAAGTCATCGGGTGTATACAATCATCCAAACTATAGATATTGGATATAATTTTGTTAGAGATGTAGTCAAAAATAAATAAATTAGTACTAAATATGTTCAGGAAATGTCCGCTCTTGTTAATCAAAGGTTTTTTGGTCTGTCTGACTGTAGTTAGCAGAGCCATGTTTACCATGTGCTTACTTACATTATAATAAAGACCATACTTGATTAAAGGCTAACGTGTTTTAATCAACCTATTTAAAATCCACTCTTGTACAATCCATTTATGAAATGAAACATTTATCGTAAAAGCACTAGAAATCACCCGACTTTTACCCTTCTCAAGATTTACTAATCATGATTGCCTCCTATACATTTCTTATGTATGAAAACCGAGTAAAGTAAATTCTTTCTCTTATATCTCTTGCTCTGATTGAAGTGCGTGGTTCGCTTTAATCTACGAAGGTCTGAAACGAGCTCTCCATAAACTGGCAGAGGTCAAGGAAAGCGAGCTAAGTATAAGGAGTCCGTGAATGTTCCTTGCCGTGTAAAATAAACAAGTGTAGTGTAGAGATTTATAATTTCATATATGGATGTATTATTACATATTAGCTATTGCGTTAGTTCTAATAAATCCAAATAAAATATTTTTGTCTGTCTGTTCTTCTGGAAACAAATTTTGACGGGACTTTCACTGGCATACAATTGATAAAAGAACTTTTTTGGAACAAATTTAAAACTAATGAAATAGTGAACAATAATTAATTCAAATGCAACCAAACCGCGGGGCGCAGCTAGTACCTGATAAATAACAAATGTCGGTCTGTTCAAGAATGCCTATCTTGAATGCTGTAGGCAAATGATAAAATAGGTAGATATATACTTATAAACAATATCATGATTGCACAACGTTTTAAATTCCCACTAGCCGCTGCGAGCATTCGAAATTATGAATCACTACTTGATATGCTCGTAAACCGACCAGATCTTTATATTTTTTCTACGAAACCATCACTAGTAGCAAAACAGATGTGTTATTCTTGTACCTACTTTGTTTATTTTACCTTTTATCTCTCATTTGTCATCCATCAATCAGCACACCTGCTGAAAACGCAACTTGAACGTCTTTTCCACTAAATGGAATAGTACTGTTTAACAAGTCTATCATAGTGCTACTTTTAAACAGTAGATACATATACAACCCATGGTTGTTGTTGTAAAGGATCTCGGGTACCACGGGACGAAACTAATCTACAATAAAATAAGTTTAATTTTTTTCTTAAATCACCAATATATGTCACGGCTAATACCCGAGGTGCGGCTACACTTAGTTCTAGCCGGCTATAAGCCGGTAGCGTTCGGTTAAACCTAGATGTAACATATTTGTTACGGCTAATATTAAGTGTAGCCGGTTTCATTTGGTTAAGGGGCTGAAAACCAAAATAGAGGTAAATAAAGATCGTTTTGTATAAAAACCTATCGCTCATATCATTACCAAAATCAATGTCTTTATAATTGAACATATTCCTCACATAGTGATTATTTCCAAAACACGATTTGAAAAACTTCAGTCGATAAAAAAAATAATCAAAGTAGCCTCTGAAAATAGTTAAATTTTGACTTTACACAGTTAAGCTTTAAGTAATGTAAATGAAATTAAGTAAAATTGTGTATCATATGTAACTGAAGGAAATGGTTAACTTTAATTTTTTTTTAAATTGCAACATTTACAAAAAATAACGAATTTTGTGGTTTGGCACATACGCCCTTCTATTTCAAGCGCTTTTTCTCTGTCACTCCTATGGAAAACGACAGTGAGCGCTGAGGCGCCTTGCTGAACGGACCCATGTCGCTCGTTTCGCGCGCTATATTTAGCTGATAAATCTAAAAAACTTTATTAAAAAACAAAACAAAATCATATTATGATGGAGGCTATAAGGTAAGAATAGTTTATTTTATTAATAAACTTATAATTTGATTGACATGTTAGATTATATAACTAGATATCCTTACAAAGACGTAATGTAGTTTCATAACCTTAAAAACTGTCAACTGTGTAGTGGAACAAGCTTAAGCTAGAGACACATTATCGGAAGCGGCTAATGGACGCGGCTGATAGCCGTGATCTAGAGTATGAACATACACTCAGCTGTGCAAACTATCGGACGTAAGTCGTGGACAGACTGACCTTGAGCGTTCGGACGTCCGACAGAAATCTGGCACAAGACCGACTGACGTGACTGTGCACACTTATTTCCACTAAAATCAATTTATTATCATAAATATGTATATTACTGAGTCAATATTTTAATACATTGAATAAAAATATATTACCAAGGCACTCTACTAGTGTTTTAATAAAATAATGTACAATTTACAGTGGCGGCTGTTAGCCGCGTCCGTCAGCCGCGTCCGATAATGTGTTTCCAGCTTTAGTCTTGAAGAACATAACGTACATAGACTTACAAAAGTCGTAGACTCTGCCATTTTAGTTACACAATGTATCATATGATGGCCTTATTTTATGCATAGTCATTTTTGATAGTGTATCTAACCGCATAATATTATCATCATAATAATTAAGCAATAAAGATATTAAATTAAATAAGTACTATTATTTAATCACAGGTTGCAAAATGTGGAATTCTCACAAAACGTCCAATGTTCTGAAGTTCCAAGGTAAGAACAGTGTAAAATACTGCACGTCCTGAAATGTCACTCAAATCTAACTAACAATTCATGGACTATTTATTTACAGTAAAAGAAGACTATTGGAAAATAGCTCTGAAGGAGATGGACCGCAGAATGTAGTTTTGCATCATACACAAATCACATACTCGCTGAGCTCTGACGGTATCGTCGCGTTCAGAATAGTTTCATATAGTCTGGCCACGCTAACTCTGCAGAACGAAAAAAATTATAGAATTTGAAAATCTATAGATGGTAACACCGCCTAGACTACGAAAAACTAATTTGATACTAGTTGTTTTTTTTATTTTAGCCAAGTTATTTTGTTTATATTCTGATTTTTTCTTGGTTAAGAATAGTCATGACTTCAGCACGATGCATTGTCGATTTGATACAGTTTTTGAGGTAGGCCATAAGTAGGTACAATACAGGTTGTAATAATTCTGATTCCTAATTTTTAAAAATCTACTGAGGCTATGGTTTATCTACACATAAATAATAATAAAAGGTAACTTTACTTTAAGATCTATGAAACAACTCAAGGACAGTATAAAAATAACGATAGATTTTTGAATGATAAACATAATTTATTTTTAGGTTTCATCAAGATATACATTAGTTTTTTTTGTTTCTACAGGCTCGTTTCTTAACAAAATTTTTATTATGTATCTATGGCTCCATGCCGCCACATCATGTTTTTCCATAAGAACTGTCCGTTCGTCAATAATAATTTGCGTAAGGTTTCTCTGCAGCCAGTAAAATTAATTGATTGCCTCAATTGAAGTAGTAATTTACGCAGAGTAGGAACTTTTTTTCGGGTCAAATAATACTGATATATTGTATTTCGTTTGGCGCATTGGTCAAAATGATCAATATTAACTTTCGTTGCCCGTGCTGCACGCTTTTTGCCAGGAACCCTCCAGATCGCTGAATCCTGTAGAAATAAATATAAACTTTATTTTGAACTTGTATTCAATGCAATATGTATTGGATGTACGTTGTACCTACTATAATAATCTAACGAAATTTTTAGAAAATAAATACGTAAGTAACAGATTCTTACCAGTCATTGAAGCGATCTTTTTAAAACACTGGTTCTCACTATTGATGGTAAACTCTTCAAGAGCCTTCAGCATCCGTAGGGCAACTTGAATATGAGGTTTAAATTCATCACTTATACTACCTGGAATGTCTAAAAATAAATACTTGTTAAGAGTTGAGTATCTATAATTTATGTAATAGTTGCTTAAGACCTAAATCCTATCTGTAGGAAGCAAATCTATAGGTAGATATGTTATTGAAATTGGACGTTAATTTGACACGAGCTTCTTATCAGCATCATGAACAGGCTATGAGTATTTGAAAAATTATTAAATATTAATTAGATACATATAATGGTAAAATAAAACGGCGAAGTATCAAAATCAGTAGATTTACTTACACGTCAACTTTTCGATATCTTGTAAACATTGTCGTTTTTGGCTAAGGACGACATCACACTGTGCCTTCACATCTTGGAATTTACTTATCATGTTATAAAATAACTTCCGCACTCAACTTTTAATAGGTTTAACTATTTTTCTTTAAAATATATGAAAAACAACAAACAGCATATGCAATGTGACAGCTCACGTACCACAAAAGTGACATCAGAAAAAGTATACCATATAAAAAACTTTTTGGGGTTGCCCATTTATTCCACTGCAGAGTTAGCGTGGCCAGACTCTATTATATACTATGACTGCATTGTTTGGCAATAATATTGTTAGAATGTATGTTGGTAAAAAGACAGTGTATATTGTTTTGTAAACTTGGATTAATATTAAATAAAAAAATACTATATAAATAAAAAATAAATAAATAATTAAATTGCATAAGTTGATAAAAAATGCTATGCAATAGCTTTACCGTGGCAGTCTCCGAGTGCCACATGACTTTTTTTATCATACCATTACGATAGCATTTTTATTTTGCCCTATCTAAAATATTCTAAGGCCCTGTGTTAAAAGCAGAGTGCAAATTCAAAGACGAATATTAGTTCTCGGAGACTGTGGTAGTACCGATAACGAACCGCGTCTCAAACGCGGCGCTGCTGTATCGAACAAAAAGGGGTGTATCCATTGCTCAAGGTCATTGGCTGCACTCAGCGTCTTAAACCTAGGTATAATTTGGCTTTTAGGTTAGGTTAGTATTTTTATGTATATGAATAGACTCCTCAATAGAGGCACCTTATATTAGCCGTAACAAATATGTTACACCTAGGTTTAACCAACGGCTACCGGCTACACATAGTTATAGCCGTAACATATATATACACATATACTTTCAAATAGCATTTAATAAAAACTATTAATTAGAAATTGCGAACAGGTCTATTAATTGTTTATTTGTATAGATGTGTAATCTATAAAAATAAATAATTAAATTGAATAAATTTGTATACTGATAATGTGCAAGGTTTTGTAAAGGCTACGTTAGCACAATAACGAGCTGTTGTCTTTGAAACACTAATTCTCTTGTTTATTAAGGAATTTAGTTGGCAGCCTTGAAATTTGAGTTTTAACATGATCTACATAATTTGTCTTGTTCCGTATGAACAATGCTATTCTTTAACTATTTTTATGTGCTTCAATTTGTTTCAATTGTTTTGTTTATTGAATAAATCTACACAACTAGCCAGTATACATGTATTTATATATTATTATTACGTATGTATAAAAAAAAATGCGCCAACTCCTCGCGATATCACAAATATCGAATGCCTCGGTGGTGCAGTGGCATACGACTGCTGTGCTGAGGTCTCGCATTTCAAATCCAAACTAAATATTTGTATGACCTACAAATATTTGTTTCGCAGTTTGGGTGTTTTCTATGTATATCATTCAATCTAGATTTCATATTACAAGCTAAGCTTAGTTTCAAACTAGTTATCGTTGTGTCAGATGTCCGAAATATTTATTTATTACACTCCAGTTGTATTTTTTTTCTATAAGGAGATAGTATTCTTAAATTTCAAGACTATATTTATCTCAAATACATTATTTTGATCGAAGTGTACTGCAGATAAATGATCGAGATGATAAATTTACATAAGTAAGCTAAATATCTTATCGACGATTATATCTTGGCGATTTTAATTTATCTACTTATATCAAACTTTTTGAAATAAATAAAATTTTCTTCGTGTAGTTTAAGATTTTCTTTATTTCAGTTTCAAAGTTTTATGTTTTTATGTGTGTATTTATTTCCTTGCTTTAAAATAGCTATATTGACGTATCTTCCAAACACTAGAACGTGGAAAACACATGCACTAAACAATAACTTTTCTTTGAGACTAATTCTTAAAAGTTATCGAAATATCAACAAACATACATTTCCTGTAAAAAACTTTTCTTTTTAACACACAATGTAATATTGGTAACACTGCTAACATAACACACATATACATCTAGAATAATTTCCCGTATATCTACCACCCTACAATATAGGGTAGTGAACAAACAGCCGTTTCCTGCGGTCACAGTCGGTTTATAAATGTCATGGCCACCGTGATCGACCTTGTACCATATTTGAAATGTTTAATTTAAGCTTCACCCTACACCCTAAACTCTGCAAATATCTTTGACCTATGTATGCTTTGCACGGAAGATAGATTATTTTGTGTACAGTAAGTAAACTATTACGTATCCTTTATAATTGAAGTTGGTTTTTAGAATAGATAGGTATAATATATTCAGAGTGTTACACATTTGTCAGTCCCTTTTCAAATTTAATTTTGTCCATATGCACGCATGTGTGTGACTCCAAACGTGTGTCAGCTAGGTATTGCGGCAAATAGTATTTTTCTCAATAATCAAATTATCTAAATGTCAAATTTCACTCGAAATCGATTCTAGTCTATTCACTTTTAAAGGTTGTTAGAGAAGAATATGTGGTTCACGTCAATTTAGTTTGTTTTTAGTGCTGAAGTGTGTTCATAACAAGTACAGCTTTTGAAATATTTTTGTTACAAAACCAAATATACCTCACTTCACACTTTACTCGAGTGAGGTGGTTAAAAACGTAACTATAACAAAAGAAGGAAAAACTTCATGGCCCACTATCACCCCTCACTAAGCTCAAGAGTCCCCCCTTAAAACTCGTTATGTAGGTTAACTGACTACTGTGAAATGTATTGTGCATATGTCTTATTACGACTCTGTAATAATAAACACATTAAATTGAATTGAGGCAATATAATGTGAGACTTGTATTATTGCACTGCTTCTAATGATACACATTTTAAGCGAAAAGGCGATGCATCACAGATAACCAATGTTAACCAACTTTTTGTGTTATTTTTTATTGTGTGAGAGACGGGAAGGGATTGGACTAGAAATTTCATTCTCCAGGGATTTTTATTTTTGAGTGTGCCCGGTTCCCCGTCTACAAGTATCCGAAATTCCATGAGGATAACTTCACAGAATTTCGAATTATCGGTTACTCCGAGACCCACCGGCGGGTGATATCCAGGTAGACTTCCTGTACAGACAAAAAGGAAGAAGGAACTCGAGGCAGAATATAACATGTAGGACGTAAATTATAAGACCTGTATGTTTACTTATTCGCCTTCTGTGAAAAAAAAAACAAGTAAAAATATTTAAACTCATTAATAATACATTAGGTCCTAGTTTACTGAAAAAGGAGTACAGAAGAAAACCTCCAAAATTAACTGAGTACACTGTGCATTTGCATTATAATTTGTTACGAAAATCAGTACTTTTCTAAATTAAAGTAACTGATAATCCTATGAGAAACCTTATGAAATGTGCGATAAGTACGTTATTGGTACAACTCTACTGTATTATATTCGAACAAGGAAGTCCGATAATATTATTTTGATATTCGAAATTGAAGTATAAGAATGTATTGTTATTTTATCATGCGATAATATAAGATAAAATATGATATACACCCGTTAGAAGTTCTTCTATAGATGGCTTACTTCATATCATAACTGCGTCAGAATGCCACTACTTTATTTTATGACGACTGAACTTGGGAATGTCAAATTTGTAACCTGATGAAGGATGGGTGACGCATACTGCAATACGTTCCCGGTTTATGATAATAACCTACGATACCTATCACGAATACGAATAACTACAATTAACCTTATATCGTAATATACATAATAATATACCGTAGTTTGTTAACTACGGTTTGATAGAAAAAGTAAAATATAATTACTAGTTATGCCTGTAAATCGCCATAAAGATAGCTAACTAACATTCTTTCTCAGGCTCTAGTGTGCACCGAATTTCATTAAAATCAGTTTAGTAGTTTTGGTGTGAAAGTACGACAGACACACAGAATTACTTTCGCATTTATAATTTATAATAGTAAGGATTTCAAAGATATTAAAATAACAAACCGTTTTACCGCGCAACCGTCAGATCCATAACTAGCAAAACCTGTGCTAGTAGATTTTTGTGATATAAAAGACAGCAAAATAACTGAGTATAAATAATTATTTTTCTCAAATAAACAGTCTATTGAACCTTTTTTATTATTGTTCTTAAAGCAATCAACTCCATACTATTGATATGCATAAGCTTTAGATCAGACTCAAAAACGTCATAACGCATGGTATATTATTTGTACAATAAAGGGACATTATTAATTTATCCTTATCACAATCCCCCGCATGCGTACCACAATGTTTGATTCACGAATTGTTATTCAAACAGGTTTTTGCCTATTGGAATATAACGTGGACAATACAACCTACACTCGCTAGTCCAGTCCACAGCATAGATGACATACTCGATGTAGGTACCATAAAACTACGGTAGCACGCGTGCGCCAATCCATTAGTCACGTGTGTGTACACGTGCAAAGAAGGCGCGCCGCCTGCGCATCCGTCTGCTGTCAAATAGATTTTTGCAAGGGATGCCATACTTGCCATTTACTAAAGACTTGAAAATTGAGTATTTTATTAGTTTTAACTGGTTTTAGACTCTCGAGACAACACATACTAACTTTTGTTGTACAGCCGGTCTAACTCGCGATAAAATTATTTAACGATACCTTCTACTTTCCGACGTTTCGAACGGTTTATGCCGCTCGTGGTCACGGGTAGACCGATGTGACCTTTTAATTAACTTTATGGTGAATACACCCGGTATATACAACAAAAAACATAAGTACATACTTAAGTTTTATTGTACCCTATACAACCTATTTTTATTGTAAACAGGAATCGTAATCCATTGTAGAATATATTGCTTTCTTCTGCTCTCCCGGGGCTGGTGTAAAAAAAATAGGCTTAACTTTTCAAAACTATGATGACAGAAGGTAAATTTCATACTAACAATGTTTTTCCGAACCCTAAATGATAAGTACCATTTTCAAGCACGCGTGAAGATTCTGCGTACTACAAATAAATCTTAGCTTTATAGTAATGAATCAAAAAATAACTTCTTACCAGACATACAAAGCGAACAGAATGTTTTGTAGGTATTTTTAGGAAAGTTTCGGGAGCGTGTAATATGGAAAATTTTGTGTTAAATATAGAAGTGAAGAAAGAAATATTTAAAAACTGATACATAAAAACAATATTGCATATAACATTCATACAAATATTGTAACTTCGAAACAAGCTACTACTGTTCCACTTTCACGCTAAACTGATTTTAATGAAATTGGCATGATTCTTGAGAAAGGACATTGGCCACTCTTCACCGCGATATTCCACATGCACGCGTGGAGCCAGAAGCCAAGTATAATTAAATATACACGTCTACATCATGTTATAATAAAGAAAGTACACAGTCTGTTGAAATCTTGTCTTCTCATCATCGATCCCACAGTGCCTAAAGACAAAAGTCTTCAAACCAGTGCGTCCGTCATCACTTACGGAGCTAAAACATGGACACACACGGTACGGCTGGTTGACAAATTCAATGTCGCGCAGCGTGCTATGGAGAGGTCTATGCTCGGCGTTTCTCTAAGGGATCGTATTATATAGAAACGTGGTAATCCGGCAGAGAACTAAAGTTATCGACATAGCCCACAGGATTAGCAAGCTGAAGTGGCAATGGGCTGGCCATATTAGCCGCAGAACCGACAACCGTTGGTTTAAACGTGTTCTTGAGTGGAGACCGCGTCTCGGCAAACGTAGTGTTGGACGTCCACAGGCCAGGTGGAGTGATGATTTGTGCATGACGGCTGGTAGGAGCTGGATGCGAGTAGCCTAGGATCGAACTAAAATCGAATGGCGTGCAAGTTGAGTGACCTATGTCCAGCTGTGGACTGCGATAGGCTGATGATGATGACAGTCTGTTCAAGTATGATATCCATTAAAAATAAGCTAAAAGAATTAAAACCTAATGAATCGGAATTCAACCTTAAGGCTATCTCTCAAATAAAAAAAGACATTAAAAACATTCTCTGATAGCATTCTTTATGCACTTGCCACAATAATAATATAGGTCCGATAATAATACAGTACACGGTATACGAAGGTAGACAATATTTATTCATTTATTTTTATACTAGCTCTTTTCCGCGCCTCCGCTTAGTCTAAAACACGAATAATGTAACTTTCTATTGATTAAAAGAATTTGTAAGTCGGTTTAGTGCATATATATAGAGATTATTCCCTATTCTTTTTGTTGACGGTTTGGGTAATCCCTTCTAATCCTCCGGCTCTTCGGGGATTCAGAAGCCTCAGGAGTATGTGATGTTTCCACTTAAACAAAGATTACTCTCTACAAAGTCATAAACTCACAACCTCACAAACTTTCCTTCTTTTTAATAATAGTATATTATATGTTGTAATTAAAAAGATCACAGGACCAACAGTCACAAATAAAAAAGTTTGGACACACGTAAACAGATCTTTTTGATCGATTTAATCTCTCTTAGGTGAGATGAAAACAATTTGGCTTTAGTCCAATATTGCTAAAACGTAAATAACAAACTCCATCAAAGTTTCCATAGTTTTATATTATAACCTTTGACCTTGAAATTTTTGAACATTAATAATGGATACTAAATTTAAATTGTATACAAAAGAAAGACAAGAAACGGCATAAGATATTATCTGCGGATTTGTAAATACCAAATATACATATGCATTCAGAGAAAACAGTGATAATTTGAAATTACAAACGACTCCTTCAATTTTATTTGAATAGATAAGTGCATACTTTAAAAGCAACACCTGATATACAGTATCTAACAAGATTACGTTCAATTCCAAGGTCGCACTTTCGGTACACTATTGATCTTTAGGCTGAAGCTGTCCGTGTATTTGGCACAGCTTTGCGAGAGTTTTGTAATTACGAAAATACCTTTGCCAAAACCTTTTTATTTTTCTGTATATTACAGTTGACAAGAACAACCTTTAAGCGCTCCTTTACAATTATATAAAGAATGAAACAGTCGGGATATCAAATCTTCAAATATCATCAACAATCTAGAATAATATTATAGAGATAAAAAATTTGTTTGTTAGTTGCGTTTATCTAAGGAAGTACTGTTCCGATTTAAAAAAAAACAGGGAATGTCTATTTATCGAGAAAAACTAGGCTACATATCATTTTGGTAGAACCAAAAGGGACGGAGTATATCTATCTTTTAAGGTTGACTCATTATAATTTTAACAATTTAATTTTTATAATTATAACACATACATTGAAGGAAAATTCTTATGACTGTCCAGATTCTTGTGTAGTTTATATAACAAATTAATATTATTTTGTTGTATACATAACCGAGTTGGTACAAAAAGTGAAGCCCGTTTAAAATAATCTGAAGCTTATTTAAATTGTTACGATGTTTACATACTTTCAACTGTGCAGCCCTAGAGGAAATCAATAACATCGAACCGGAAGGATTTCATACGAACCTTCCCATCTTGTATTATCTTTAAGTCCCGAGACTAAAGTAGTATGTGTACTTAACATTATTTCAACGAAATATACAAGTCGTATCTCTCCCGCAATATCGTTAGTAATTTATTCAAAATACAACCTCACTCAAGCGTAATAACGTGTGCTATATTTAAACCAAGGTTCTGTTTACGTCTCCCTAGTGTTCCCTCGTAATTAATTTAACTCGTCTAAGGATATGTATCTTCTTCCGTCTCTTAATCCGTCACCACACTGATATCTAATGATATCCGTGTGGTGACGGATTAAGAATACAACGTGTCACCACCCATATTCTTTCCATGGGTGTCGTAAGAGGCGACTAAAGGAACAGAATAAGCAGCTAACATCACTGCCAAGAGAAGGAAAACTTGAAACAAACCCTATACCAACCCGTCTGGCCAGCGTGGTATAGTAGGCCAAAACCTCATTTCAAAGGAGAGGCCTATGTCCAGCAGTGGACTGTTAAAGGCTGTTGATGATGAAGGATATGTAAATTTTTGGGTACGAAAACTGCACGACACATCTAGACCCATATACAGAACAATACGCTTTCTAAATCACAATAGATGGTAAAGGACTGCATTCATTGATATCTCTTTTTTTTAGCTTGAACATAGTATTTGTACTTTCAATACTAAGCTATTTTTTTTACAAACAAATTCCAGCTTTCTATAACTCACGATATTTCAAATCTGTATTGACATAACTCTATGCAAAGCAGTGGAGTGCGATAAAAAACAAAAAAATGTTATTTCATTCATGCTACTAACCTGCGCTATCGAATGCGATTTATTTCTTGAAAAGAACTATCAAACGTGCAAGAACTATTTTCGGCAAGCTTTTGCTTTAGTAAAGTACCCTGTGTCCTTCCTCAAGTAGCCGTGAAAGCTTATCAGGCATACGGATAGATATTACTTTCGTATTTTATTATATTCGGATTTCATCCAATCTTTTAAACGTATATCAAACTCAGTGACATTACAATGCAATAGTAACATTTATAAACAGATGCCTACTATTAACTGGAAGGAATTAATCTATCATCAACATCGTTATCATAATGTTCCAAGCTAGTTTTTATAACGAAATCTTTAAACTTTGCTAGCAACATGAACAGCTGATCAATTGTGTATTCTCTTTCAATGGAAGGAAACGATGCTGATTCACAACTCGAGTACACAATCACGTATCATCCGGGACTATTTCCCGACAATAGCTTCTCTGAAATTCACTTGAGTTCATTGAAAACATTGTCTCAGCCAGAATTTCAATAAGTATCTTCATGGTTAGTCACCAGTAATCGGAAATCTATTGATATCTTGTATTAAGTCCTATCCGTACAAAAGTATACCTCGTAGTAGTACTACTAAAAAAAAAAAATATAGTTATCTAAAGTACTGCACTTCTGGTTTTTGCCATTTCTCTACTAATTCCGTCTGAAACCAAAGCCAAGTTGCCCTAAGTGATAGGCAACAATCACCAAGGGTAAGCAACGATGGCGCGGTCTGTATCTAGATGTTTGTAGCATGATACCATTAGCTTTTTCGTAGTGAAACCGAACCGGGACGTTAAGCAGTCAGTCCTGATTCTTATCAACAGTCGTTAAGCTTAGTTGGATGCCCTTTGGACGGCTTAAAAACATAATGGCAAGATTACGTAGACACAATTTTGTAATGCTGGTCCCCAACTCGCACTCGGCCAGCGTGGGTCATATGGTCTTAACCCTCTTGTGAGACGATACCCAAGCCCAGCCGTGGTATGTTATGGATTGATGATAAAGAACTAATCAATAAACTTTACCTCTCATTTGGTTTCTAAAAATATGAGTACCCAACCAATAGTTAGTAATTAATAGTGCTAAATTCATTAGGCCGATTTGTAGTATACATTAATGACGTCAAACCGCATGTACTTTCTAGCTTCTCTCTAATTACATAATTTGTTACGTAATACCGTTAGTGTCAACTGTTCCAATTAGAATATTAATACCTAAACATTATGCAATCAGAAACATTTCCGCAGAAACTGTTTTCTCTAGTGTATAAAACACTTAAATATGTACGTTATCGTACCTAGACCTATATAGGCTCCTCTTTTAAATAATTTACACTTGAATAAAGGTCTGTAACGATATTGAAAGGTTCTAAACGAGGTTGGTCAAGCCTACTCGAGTGGATCCCATCCTTTGTAATTTCCTTTTTGCATAAAAGTATGGATACCTACCGCCAGCACAAGCATTCCTATTGTATGAAGCTGCGGAATATTTATTAACACTACTAGTTTCCTGTTCAATGGGTTTTATATCAAATATGTATTATACATCTGGTTAACAAAGGAGTTATTTTAAAACGGTCCCTACTACTTCACTGAGTTTATTCTGGTCTTGTGTATTGATGAATATCAAATATTCTCTTTTCGTTCTAGACATATCATCTCACAAAATATCATAGGTTAGGTAGGATTGACACTAATTATGTTATCGTGATTAATAAGATTTTCACAATCTTATGTTTCTCTTTCTTTTAAACTTTTTTGAAATTATTGATCCTATAGGGAGTTGCATATAAGTTCTTATTGTATCTATTCAATGCATGTCGTCAGGGCAGTATGAAATTAATCAAGTGCGTTTTTATCTGTATTTTTTCTTTTTGCTTAGCTGTTTTGCTGTGAGGAGTACACCAGGCGTATATCAGCGGTTCTAAATAAGCGGATTTTGCAAACTAACATATTATATCTCGTTAATACTGGAACTTTTCCATAACATTATTTTATACATAAATGAAGCGCCAACATGCATTAATAGTCGGCGTCAGAATGCCATTACTGATAACCCTGTTTGCTGATTACTATGACGCTTCACGCAATAACTTATTTGATGTTCGCCAAATTTCTCGAACACACGAAAAATAATTAGGTACTTTTACTACCGAGTTTACCTTCTACTTTTAGAAGCAGTTTGGGTGTTCTACTTTTAAAAGCAGTTTGGTGAGAAAAAGTTGCCTACTCATGTGTACTTATTTCAAGTACAAAATGGAAGTAATTTAATCTGCAATTCTCAAAAACCTTTTTTGACTTCAGACTATAATTTATTTATAAACATGCACTTTCAAACATTAAACTATATACAGATCAGAATTGATCCCAGCTGGAACGAGTAACTAATCTCATGATTGATCGTGATTCGTTTTCTCCAGACTTTGTTATGAGAGTATATAGATGTCAATGTACTCTACTCTTGGCACGATGAGCATGTACAATTTTATATTAGTATCAATCTATATTAATATGGTATTAAAGATACCGCAAATAATCATTTCTAAGACGCTCTGAAGACGCTTTGAGCATCCCTCGGGACGTTATTTATTTAGGGACGCGCTGGTAGCTTTAAATGGGTGGTGTCAATGATCTCGAAGACGTGTTATGAATTGTAATTTTGGTCTTCATCGATACCGGCAAGACGATGAAAATTGGCGAAAATATTAATAATGAAGTTGAAGTGACATTTGCCACGCCCGCATCGTACAAGATAATTGTTTTACTGACTTATTATCTATAAGTAACAATAAATACATAAAATCATAAATGTTAACAAAAAATTGTCATGAATTGATTTTTAATATGTGTAAAGAATCACGATTCTTAGGGGAATCACTTCAAAATTGTAAAACTTTGTGGGTGGGATTTTGTTAACGACTTGACAATTCAACATCATCAGCAGCCTATTATAGTCTAATACTGGACATAGGCCTCTCCCATTACACGCCACGATGGATTTTGGGTTCCAGCATCCAGCTCCTGCCAGCTAGCTACCTTGGCAATTGCATTTGTTTTTATATCTATTTTATATTGTCAAACTTGACAATTTGAAAATAGAAATTACCTGCATACTATGTCGAACACTAAAATATTTTATCTTCCAAACTTAAATGCAAATAAATCGATATTTGTACATCGTTTCATCATTATTTCTTCTGTTGTTACAGTTGACGAGAAGATATTCTGCTGCCATGGTGGCTTATCGCCTGACCTCCAGGCGATGGAACAGATTCGGCGGATCATGAGGCCGACTGATGTTCCGGACCAAGGTTTGCTCTGCGACCTGCTGTGGTCCGACCCCGACAAAGACACCGCCGGCTGGGGCGAGAACGACCGTGGTGTTAGCTTTACTTTTGGCACTGAGGTGAGAGAAAGCATCTATAAGTATTAAAACAAGCTAGACGTTAACAGGAAAATGTTCCGGCGATTTTAGCGGTATTATGATAATGAAATCGAATATTAGAAAGAGCTAAGCATGACGCATACATGGCGGTTTCTTAATCATACGGATAATGATGAGCTAGCATCGGGCATACGGATAATGAAATCGTCATGCATGCAGTATGCTCTGTTCTTATAACAAGCTCCACGTTTGAGCTTAGCGGTTTGATGTTCTTCAGGTCACACTGATGATATTACTAACATAAGGCGTGCCTCCGCGTGTGGTACCACCACCTTTTGCAAGTCACGATATTCCCTTCAGCTTTGAAACGCATCCATGAATTGTTCTGAATGGATAGTTATGGTCTATAAGGTTCCAGAGTATGTGCAAGTCCCATGTAGATGGAACGACCCCTTGGTGATGTTAGTCGAGATTTAATTTTTTTACTACACTTGTTCAATTCTTTACATATTGTCCATTACATTACAGGTGGTCGGCAAGTTCCTGTCCAAACACGAGTTCGATCTGATATGCCGAGCGCATCAGGTCGTCGAAGACGGTTACGAGTTCTTTGCCAAGAGGCAACTCGTCACCCTCTTCTCCGCGCCGAACTACTGTGGTGAATTTGACAATGCCGGTTTGTATCGTATCTTTATTACTGCCAATGATTGAACTAGCAATTAGCGTATGCATCCTGCACATATTGCCTGGTTACATTAGATTGTGAGAATGAAGTGCACCTGTGTTTGTGCACACACTTATGCACTGTAATGTAAAATTAAGAAGCAACTGATTAATTATCCTGGCATTAAGATGTCATGAGCAAAATATGGTGAAGAAAGTTTTTATTTATAAAATGTTGACGGATATAAGAGTAGATTTCACGAACAAAGAAAAGATGAATGGTTTGAAAAAGGATATGACTTGAAAAGAAGTAAGCAATGAACTGACGAGTCACAAATAAAATAAAAAACTAATGGCGTCGACACAAAATTTGGGAAAAACTTTAAAGATAATGACGTCTGACGTAAAAGAATTGCTATATGCAAGAAAGAACGCAACAAGAGTTGCGTTCTTTCTTGCATATAGCAATTCTTTTATGCAAGAATATATAATATTTACACGTTCTAATGTGACGCATTTATTGTTTCCAGGAGCGCTAATGTCCGTAGACGAGACCTTGATGTGCTCGTTCCAAATCCTGAAGCCGGCCGACAAACGTAAGCTGTACTCCGGTCTCAACATGGGCCGCCCCAACACGCCACCTCGCGCACAGCCCAAGAATAAAAAGAAGTGAGTGCTAACACCTACATTGTACACGCTACACCTACACTTGATGACTACCAGATAATAATCTAATATTAGCCTGCGCACACTAGGGACAGTGACTGGCTAAATGTCCGCCGTGTGTTCTTGTTAGTATAACTATAAGGTTGCATTTTGTCTGCGCAGTACCTCACGTCGCTTGACGGTATACGCAGAATAATTATGAAGGACATTTTGACCGTCATTTTCCCTCGTCTGCACAGGCCCTTAGTCACTCAAACAGGAATGACTCATCGGGTGACAACCCTTATTTCAATAGAAATAGGGTTGTACCTATTTTATAGTTTTTATTATCTTGCCAAGAATATTTTAGAAGATATAATTTTAACAATTTTAAATACCTCATCACGTGACTAAAACTCGAAATAGTGCCAAATTTAAAAAAAAATGTACAAGTGTCAATCCTGTTTGTTAAGATTGTCGAATAATATGTAAACATAGAAATTGGCGTAAATGTTTTGTCTGTTAAATGAAATAATAATGAATGCGTGTATGTCCGTCGTGATAAGAATAAATAATATTTTTAAGTTGATGCAGTAGTTTGAATTTCGGGGTCTATAACTCTGAGTTATAGTAGGCCGAATTACCTGAAAACATTCCCAACAAATGCGTCAATTAAATAGGATAAAAATAGAAGGAAACTATTAAAATATTAATAAATTATGTAAGACCCAATATGATCACGATTTTTTTTTAAAGTTATAAATGTCATTGATTACATTTCCTTTCGAGAAAATTTCATTATACCCAGTTAACTTATAAGATAAATGTAAAATGTTTAAGTAACTATCTTAATAATAATCTTTTCTAACGACAGAGATGTTATATGAAGACATCCCCCATAAGGTAAATCCTGGTGTTTTGAATGCGTTTTGACACAATACTTATTATTAACATGCACAGTTGGGTTGCATTGCACAAAACAATTACTGCTACAGAGTGTTTTAATACTGAAAAGTGTAGGTTGTACTAGATTGAAACTAAAGCTTTATTATAAAACCCTATATCTTTTTTTATTTTCAAAATATGCCTTTTAGAGCGGTAAAGAGTACCCTATGTAATTCCTCAAGAAACAGAGTATCTCCCATGCCAAATTTCATTGAAATCGGTGCCGCATTTCAGCCGTAAAAGCTTAGCAGATAGACGGTTACTTTCGCATTTAAAATATTAGTATTGATAGTAGAAACGTTTGTCATATTATGTCTTAAACCATGGCTTCAGATTACAATAATCGTTATAAGGGCCACACACTAGCTACTTTTAGATTCGACTATCGGCGACTAGTCGCTTTTTAGAACCTAAATACGGCGACCGAATGCTTCACACTGCACATTTAAAAAAGCCAAACGCGGAGATTGAGTCGCTTTTTAGAAGCGCGACACAGCTCTGAACGCTACTCTCCGCACATATTCGGATACCAATAGCATCGATTTGGCGTCGGAAAATTATAGACAACACACAGCCGACGCGATCCAGGCATCTGAGCAGTCGCTAAAACGCGCGTTTCCGATACCGCGTTCGAACGCAGAAAGTCGCGAATGCTGCAGCATGACGCGCGATTTTGATACCGCGATCGAACGCAGAAAATCGCTAAAAGGCGATGCAGCATCGATGCAGTCGCAAAATCGCCGATCGTCCATGCTAAAAGTAGCTAGTGTGCTGTGGCCCTAACAACGTCTATTAGTCGACATGGTATTGTTGACTGCCTCTTAAAATAAATTGAACGGAAATTCTTAGAGAAACAACATATTTTTTACATAAGAGTGTGTGGTGTCATTTATAGGTACAGCACAGTTTTTGACAAATTCCATATCATTAATGCAGTTTTTAGTTAGTAGTTTTTTTTACATGAAACCTTTTTAGAGTCACGTTTCACATGGAGTCAAATAATATATCGTATCGTAAAATATAATACCTATCGCCTACGGTTAAAGTTTAAACGTAGGAGGAACGGAATACTTGGAATACTTTTATTGCATTTTTTCCCAACGAATTTAATTTATTTCAAAGCTAGTGTTTGAATAATAACTAATTTATTAACACATCTATACAAATAAATATAAATTGAAGTGTCTGTAAATGCATATGAAAATATTATATACGGTATCTACATCAAAAAGCAATTTTTTTTTTATCTATCTGTCTGTTTGTTCCGGATAATCTCTGGGACGGCTGGACTAATTTTATCGAAACTTTCACTGTCAGAAAGCCGATAATATTTTTAAGTCTTCACTCTGCGGTGTTACTCGCGATTGACAACGATTACCTCTGGACTCATCTGGTACATAATAATAATACAGAGTTTGTTAGGATGGGTGCATGTATGTTTATTAATATATTTACCAGATTTTTTAAATGCGAACCTGCATATTAACTAAATTCTTCATAAACAGACATTTTAACATTTTAATTTGTTGTGCGTGTGTGTTTAGAGATATTTATTATATATTTCTGCAAGTCTTAAAATGGGTGATAAACATCTTAAAATTATTGTGTACGTTCATACAATACCTCATCAGATCTAATATGAGCTAATGTGACAGTACCTGTCATAACTGACAGCGTCAGTCGATAATTTATAAATCATGAATATTTTTTTTTTTACTATTTGACACCTGTCAAGTATCCTCAAGTGTTGCTAGTTGTAAAATGTTGCCAATGAACATTACTACGTTAAAAATGATGATAAGGTTGTCACATTAGCTCATTGCAGACGTCCATGTTGTCCACGAGCTCACGAATGTTTTCTGTTTGTTCCCGATGCGCAGCTAGCCGCCCGCCGGCCGCGCCGCCCGCCAGCATGACGGACCCCGCACTCACTCCTGTCACACTCTTCTGACAACCACCATTCTCATTCTCTTACTCCTTGCGTTTATCTCTAACGGACACGAAACTGGCCGAACCACCATCCGAGGTTCTTTGCGTCTCAATAGATTCATTGAAAGCGAACGATGGACTGTTTTACCTAATTTTGTGTATGCGTTTTGTGTTGAGTTCTTCCATGTGAAGCTATTGAAAAGTAACATTTAAATATGGCAGTAAATAAGTATAGTTGTAATACGCCTAAAACGTTGTTGACTAAAGCGATCTCGTATGTTTCGTGTAAAGAATGAAATTTTATTTATTGAAAGAAATAAGTGGATTCAGAACAGTGTACAACGGTTCCTCAATATGTTATTTATATCAGGATACATACACACCAAATAATGTTCAATAAAATTGCAGTTCACAAATTGTATTAATTAGTCAAACACTAAAATTTATGTCTTGTAATATTTGAAAAGTTATAAAAAAGCTGTCAGAAATGTCAAGTGACGTCACATATGTCAAAGCTGTAGCGTGACAGAATTGAGTGCGTGTGAGCAGGACAAACGCGTTTCTGACAATTTGCGGGCACTGTGCCTTTGCATACGAAAATAAAAACAGTCCTCACTAATTTATTATGAACTACATTTTAATATGAAATTATCATTATTCCTAAAAAGGCCTTACTTAATTGGTTTAAGAAATCAAGTACCTATCTTATTTAAAAGTATATATAGTATCAAATTGGATATGTTTATTTTAATTCACTTGGACTTAAAGGTACTTGAAGATTTTGCCTGATCGTTTTATCTAGAGAAGTCCACTATGCATGTTATATTATTTGATCAATTGCTAGACGATTGTCTCCAGCTGGACAAATGCGTATGGACTATTTAAAGTGCAGTTACGTAGCTTTTATCAGTAAGGTTAATATTTTTTTCAAGTACAGCTGACAAATAAAAAGTTCTATTCATTCAATACTCTGGTGTGTATGTACATTTACTTTATGATCAATACACCATAATATGTTTTATTTTAATTCAAAATGGCGGTCTCGTATTTGGCCCTGGGGCTAGTTTGTGAGTGAATCACATGTGGACGGATGCGTCTTTGTATGCTGCTTTTAAATGATAATGTCTGTGAACGTGCGTGTATGTATGTCTGGTCCTCAGTATGCTTGTCGTATTCAATACCCAATTATATATATAAGTGAGTAACGCGACTTGGATAAAGGCGGTTGCATAACGGTGCGACTTGTCGCTGCGATTTTATTTTTTTGTTACATGAGATTATATTTATCCTCACAAGTCGCAGTTAAATTTAATTAATGACAGGAAACATTCAATGAGGATACAAATATTGGATCATTATGATAAGTAGTAAGCATAAATATAAAGCAGTAGTATGTTGATAATGTAATGAACAAATGTTTGCGCCCACCACTTGTACACACTTGGTCACAGGTATTTGTGCGGATACCCTTATATCGTAGTTGCGTTAAATCTTACAATTTTGAACGTTTAGAATATACTATCGATAAATTTTAAGATAAATTGGTAATAAAAGTAGTTGAAGTATTTTAATAAACAGCATTTTTTATGGAATGTATCTAAAAAACTTTTCAAATTGCAATAACTTTATTCTTATTCAATAGAAAGGTCCCAGACATTACAGTATTTGTAAGATACGTATAATATATTGACAGTAAAGTGAGTATTTTTGTTGATACTAATCACTCACATGCATTTACATATAAACATATATCGGCTAAGAAATAATTTGTAAGTAAGCGTAGCCAAGTGGACAGTATGTGGGCGTATTTAGAAATAAACAAATACACCGTCCCCCGGACGAATAGTTCTTTGTAGCGGTTGCTTTGAACCCTAGGTCTTATGCGATCCTAGCGATTCCCACTTTGCTTGCTCGCGAATAACTCAATGGTCGCTTACTTGTATTTAACACTGACACTTTGATCTTTGACTTCTAATACCCCGAACTACAAAAAAGTATTTAAAAAAAGCGCACAATCAGTGTCATTCATAAATTATTCTTTTTAATTTTAATAAGAAAGTATTTTGAAATTCTAAATTTAAAATCAACGGTCAAAGTGTTCAGTGTTGTCATACTCCACCGATAGTTACCATACAAAAAAATAGATCGCATAAGAGTCATGGGTAGCGATTACATTGAAGTTATTTTTTTTATTTAATTGCTATTCAATGTGTTAGACTGACACTCGCGGCTGATGGCCGATTTATTTGAATCATTGATCTATGTATGAAAAAAATTGTATATTAATTTCTTAAATAAAATACTTCTAAAATTGTTTCTTTTATTTATTTTACTACTTTCTAATTCCCAAGGTACAACTTTTAAAAGTTATTTTCACTACTATATCTACAATATTCTTCTACTTTTCATTAACGTTGACTAACAGCGTATAATACGAAAATGAAGTTTTTATAATCTGAAAAAAATAAAATATTTATGAAAAAGGCATACCTAGTCTACTTTAGTTCACAAATTTACATTCAAATTGTCTAGTTTATCCTGAGATTGTGCAAAGATTGAAATATTAAATATATAGTTTATTTTTTCTATATGAGCCTGCCAAAGTGACTATTCTGCCTGATGGAAAGCATGACCAGTATCCAAATGTTGGTCACCATCTTCACTGTGAGTGCACACAATGCAGCATGGTAAACCACACTGCGGCGGCCTAGTGTGATGCTTCTGCATCATCGGGCCCTCTGGTCTCACACTCACCAATGAAATAATATTAATAACCATCACGGTGGAGCAGTTCCATTCGTGCTGAAGTCGTGCTCAACTACCTTGAGTAGTTTTTTATCAAGATTAGAATATAACCAGGGGGGTGTCACTCCGCAGTTTAAGTATAGACGGCCGCCTGCCTGCCCGGACGAGCACGCCGGTCGACTAGACGCCGTCAGAACAGGTAAGAGTTACACGATAGAAAGAGACGCAACGGTAGGTAAATATAATTGTGGTTGATTCGGCGCTGTGCTATCTGAATTGAACTTAATCTTTTGACGCCTAGGGCCTCGATTTCTTTAATTTACTTTTTGGAGTGAGTCTTCTGTATGAGTACTATTATGTATTCTGTAATATAACTTTTCCTTTAAAGTAAATTTGTCGTAATATAAACTGACAAAACTTCTTCTATAATAAACCTAAACATGTATTTTCAGGATAGACCTTAATACAATAGAGATCTAGTAATTTCTAGCAGGTGATACATACAACAACAAATGTATGCAGATCCATGAGCAGGAACTTCCCAGCGCGGATTACCATGAGTCTCTTGTTAGCCAATAGTATGTTTAGGAGTACTCTCCTAGGACCAACGCCCATCGTATGCCAGGCGCTCTGGTAAGCTGCTGTCGAGACACGGTCGGCCTGTATGGTGAGTATATTAATAAATAAATATTTCGGACATCTTACACACAACGTCATCTAGTCCCAAGCTAAGCAGGGCTTGTATTATGGGTACTAGATATCTTATATAAATACATAAACATACTGTTTTTGTAAATACATAGGTACATATTATACATAGAAAACACCCAGACTCCGAAACAAATATTTGTGGATTACACAAATATTTGGTCCGACCTGGGAATCGAACCCGAGACCTCTTGATCAGCAGCCGCGCACACTCCCCACTAGACCAAACAAGGCTGTCAATGACCGGGCCTAGTGTGAGTTTATTTCACAACGAATCGTATTCAGGGCTGCCATGTTTTAGGCTTTGCTATTGGTTCCGTGCGGACCACGAAAGTGGTCACGATCGAGATAATGTGAATGAAAATCAAGCAATGTTCCCTTTTTTCAATATTTTGGACTGACACAATATTATCTAGTAAACTTAGTAGGGCTTGGACCAGAGGAGAAGGCCAACAAGGCAGTCATGTCTTAAGTATGAGTCGGTACAAAGAAACAATTTGCCAAAAGTGAAACAGGTTTTAGTTTCGAAAATTAGGAACTCCTGACAGCGCCGTGAACACTTATGAACTGTTCACGGCTGTCAATTAAATGCCAAAATAATCCATAGTTGATATCCCATCTCTTACAACTTATCCAGCAATAATGAAACATAATAATTCTTCTAATGGTAAGTATACCTGAATGATAATTTGGTTTCCGTAGTAGCAGTACACGAATATGTCCAACGCCACTGCTGCCAGGTATTCCACAGTGGTCATCTCTAGTTTCTGGAAAGTTCGTTCGAAATTTTTACTGTTGCAGCTAATTAGTTATAAAGAAAGATGACTAATCTAAAATCTAATGTGCTTTGTGTGTATCGTTTTAGTTTTTAATCGAGGTTATATTGAGAACCTGCCTTGAAAGCACAAGAGGGGGCCATCTACAAACCCTAGGTGACCCGACGAAGTACGTCGGGGTTCTAGGGACAAAGTATACCTGGTTCCTCGACAGCACCCGACGCAGCGAGCGGTTTTAGCCGGATCGAGTCCGACATAGGAAAAAAAATAAAGCTTATATTGAAAAGTTAAAATAGAATACTTTTGCTTTTTCAGCATGTCAATGCACTGTAGGTAATGTCAGTTGCAAATACAACGCCATCTAGCAAAATGTCACAGAACTACGTCGATGTAGTAATGCTGTATTGCGATATGAGTATTCATTGTGATTATTCCCACAATGGTCACAATCAATAACTAAACTTCCTTACCAGTGTGGCGGTATATAGCAGCATACACAGATACAATGTGACCTGCACGACCCTCAACGCGAGAAGTGGCGACACAAATTCTTCGAACATCTCCGTATACTGCTTTACCGCTTGACTTAACAATGCGCAATCTCTTAAAGCATTCATTGTTGCAGCGTCGTGCTCGGCATTGTAGATATCTGATGATTGCAGAATTCATTATAACTTTCTTGACTTCCTGCCTGATGTCGTTACTGTTTTTAGAACTAAGGAAGTAAATATATTGAGAAAAGGATAAGGGATAATACGTTACGCCTCGAGGAGGACAAGTTTGTATAACATGTATCATCTCAGCAGGAAAACACCCGTAACTTCAAAGGCACAAGTACTCAGTTAATCCTATTGACCCCAATTCTAGATTGCAATAAAATACACTGATAATAAGGTTCTTACCTCTCCCTAGGCCATAGGCCTCCCATATGGTTAGGTAATTATAATACTAGGCTTAAATTATACATACCAAATCGAGTTTTTACATTAGCAGCACTTTGAACCTGAAACAAACAGAACAGAATCTTTAATTAGGAAATTTCTAAAAGACGTTTTGGAGATTCTTTACACTTAGACCGTAGAGGATACTTTTTGTTGTATTCAATAAATGAATGTCAACTTAAGTATTTTACACTAACTTAGTTTTCACTAGCCTGATACTGCACTGAATAAAAAAATTAATAGCAGGAGACGAGGTACAAAACTCACCATCTTCTCATCATAATGATAATATGACTCCTCTAACTCTGACGTGTTATAACTATAGCTGTGTTCTTCATCTTTCTGAATATCTCCGTAAGCGGCGACCAATGCACTGTGCTTGACGCCGTTTTGTAACAACGCTGTATATTTTGTATTGCGAAGACTACAACACAACAGGTCCAGCTGTCCACAGATCAGAATCGAATTTGAAGCGAAGAATACTCCTGGGAAATGTATTTATTTTCATTCTAGTAGTAGTTATAATATATGGCAACATTTAGAAGCTATTAAAGGTCAGAAGAACCTAGATACAAACGCTTTGGTATCTGGTTTCATAATCAACGGCCTTGCTTGGACTTAGAGCTTAGAGAGAAGGTTTTGATTTACCTACTGTGCCACGCTTGCCAGACTGGTCGATATACCTAGGGTTTATATCAAGTTTTCATTTGCTTTGCAGTGCTGTTGTTCTTCCGATGAAAGTACCTTAGTCTCCTCTTACAACCCTTACGGTATGCTTATGGGTGCTGGGTGACACTCGGTTTTCTTAATCCGTCACCACACGCACTTTAAAGAACCTACTTGTTTTCTTTTTCATACTTTTATTCCCTATAAATTATTTCGATACAGCGATAAACTGTTTTAAAATTTCTACTAATTATGGAAGAAAAATATAATTGTATTTAGCGAGTTACATTCCAGTCATAATAAACATTACATTGCTACTAAATACTTTGTTGTTACAGGCGGGCACAAACTACTTTGTTACTTTCAGGAAAAGAAAAATCTACCGAAAATTCAGCACCATAAAGTGTTTAGTAAGCTTAGAAAACAATGCATTAATCAGTTGAATTTTATATAGATATTGTGATACTTCTTTTTCTTCAAGTTCCTTACTTTTAAGCAGTCGGGTTTTTTGTTTCCATAATAATTACTTAATGTACCTATCCATAATACTTAATGTATTATGGACCTGTCATAAGAAGTTGTATGAAAATCTCTCAAATGATTATGTAGACTAAATTGTCCAAAATTTTCATGAAATAAAGAACACTAAAAATTCGCCGGCGGCCGGTAGAAGTGGCTAGGAAATCCTTATTGTCATTAACAAGTAGAAGGTAAGGTAAGAAAAAGTGGGACGATCTACAAAAAGAAATAAGATTCCATCAAAAACCGGATTTGTTAAAAACTAAGATTCTCATCTCATCTTAGTTCTTCTGCCGTAAAAAGTTGTAAGATTCATGTATACTAGACAATCAATTAATTCAGTCCCAACAATTCGCTCTTAAGATTTTTAAATTTAAAGAGATCACATAAATATAAAAAAAAATGTTTCAAATAAACAGATTGACTTGGCAAGTTGCTAGTCTTAGGTTTTTTCAAATTATGTTTTTGTAGGCATTTATTTTTACATAAAAGATTATCAGACATTAAAAAGTCGTTTTATTCAATCGACTTACTTCATTATTTCCCTTACTAAAATTTTCAGGCAAAGGTTAGTGAGCAAGTTTTAAGAATAACCTAACTTTCAGGTTTCTCGAGTTATAAAGAAAAGTAATTTCCTCTTGTACATATTGCAAGTTTCATAGCTAACTTTTGATAACTCTGCGTAATGTATGTCACAGAATATGTTTCAAGTTTCTACTCACCGAATTGCCCCATTGCAAGCCCAACGTATAACTGAGACAAACATGTCACCAGAAACACTAAAACGAATTTCAATACCGAGGACTTTGTTATATCTATCAAGATCCAACTTTGCATAGGCTCTTTGGTCCATACTGCGAACAATACATAGGTATACATTTTTTTTCTTTTCAACAATACTAGTGTAGTGAGTACCTGCTTACTGTAGTGCTGCTTATTGCTTCTAAGAATACTGCATATTAATTTAATAAAGACTATCTGCGCCCTTACTTTACTCCTAAGGTTGTATGCTTTCTACCAGTGAAAAACACGTCAAAATTGGTCCCGCCATTCCAGATCTACCCGGAACAAACAGACGTAGCTTGCGTGAGGAAGTATGGAATTAACCCTCTCCTTGAGAGGACACCCGAGCCCAACAGTGGGACATTATAATAAAAATAAATATTTCGGACATTTTACACAGAACGCCATCTAGTCCCAAACTAAGCTGAGCTTGTATTATGGATACTAGACAACTGATATAAATACATAAACACACTTTTTTTTGTAAATAAATAAATTATGACTGCCATGTTGGTCTGATCAAGAGGTCTCGGGTTTGCTTCCCGGGTTGGACCAAATATTTGTGTGATCCACAAATATTCGTTTCGGAGTTTGGGTGTTTTCTATGTATAATATGTATATATTTACAAAAAAATGTATGTTTATGTATTTATATCAGCTGTTTAGTACCCATAATACAAGCTCTGCTTAGTTTGGGACTAGATGAAGTTGTGTAAGATGTCCTGAATATTTATTTAATTTGGTAAGACCCGGGAATCGATCCCGACACTTAAAGTGCGCCACCGAGGCAATCATTATGGGTTGTTGATGACTTCAATTAACGCTTAAATTAAATTAATTAATTAAAGCTTCATTTTTAATTTATAGTATGTTAATTAGGTTTAGATAATGATGATGAATAACGTTACTTACAATGAACAATAACTGGCATGGTCGCATATATAGTCACACTAAACATAGTACAAGCCGTATAAATTCTCCAAAACCTCTTCGCCGCGTTACAACTCTTGTACATGCTCATATTAGTCAGACCTTGAGCTGAATTGTACTTGAAATTCTCCTCCATATACTCCAGCAGTGCGTACAACTCCTTACGATACAGAGCATAATATGCAACGATCACAAAAGATACGAAAAGCGGAAGAGAATCCGAGATTTTGTCCAAACTTGACATTATATCTTTCCATTCAGAGTACAAATAAACTGCTAACACAAGTGTTACGGAACTCAGAACTAATAAAACAAACCCTAGATACCCAAAGTTAATAATATTATGCCTTTTTTCATATTTATTTCCGAATAAATCCCAACAAGCCACCATTTTTAAAGGCGCTTCCAAATAGTCTAGGTATCGTCCAGGTCTTTCAGTATTTAGTGTGGATATAGGTGCTTCTTTTGCTGACATCTTTTTTACTTTAAAAAAAAAACTATTGAAAAATATGGCGTCTTAAACTATACGGGTTTTAAAGTATATCTGATTTATGTACGAATGAAAAGGGTTGTGCAGGCAATTTATAAATATTAGAGTACACTGTTTAGAAAGTTTTACTAATTGTTAATGCAAATGAATCCCAATTATCGACTTGTCTAATTGGTGTTCTACGAAAGTAAAGGGGTTGTCAATTAATTATACTTAGCAAAGTTGGTCTTAATTATTGATCAAGTTTAATCGGTCTGTTAAAATTAATTAGCGTAGTTTTCTTCTGTACTAGATTTACATTCTACATTGAACTAGTTGACTCACGCCACTTTGGCTGCGTCTCTTTTAGTCATGTTTAGCTAATATTTGATTACACGGGATGTTAAGTATCCTATTTTAGATACGCCAAAATGACGTGAAAATCTGATAATTAGTGATTTCCGAGTTTATTGTGAGTCTAGCTCACAACACACACACACATGACACTAGAATTATTATAATCGTATACATAATAGATACAATTCTCGTGTGTTATCAAACTCCTCCGAAACATTTGGAGAGATTTGTATGAAATTGTGTGTAAGTCGGGTAGGTCTGAGAATCGGCTAACATCAAATTTTCCTATCCATAGGGAGCGAAGCCACGAGCATCAGTTAGTATTTAATATAAACCACTACCAATAGGAGTTCCACATCCAGATTTTTTTAGGGTCCGAAGTCCAAATCCGAGCACTAGTTTTTGATGATTTCAAATTTACCTAGCTTTGAAAAAAAATACGCATTAATGGAAATTTGTACGGCGAGCGAAGGAGCCGTCTAATCCTCTACCATCCAATTTTAATCCTCATGATATGTATGGGTATCTAACAGCGATAACAATAAAACGCAACTTTACTATGTAATGACTTGATCTATTTAATTAATATAGAAAGAATATTTTGAAAGAAATAAAGAAAAATATTTATTCATAGTTTAAGATTAATTCTAATAGAATTTAAAATAAATAATTAGAACAAAAATGTTCGTACTGTATGATAAATCTTATATCCATTTCCAATCGAATACGGCTTGTATTGGTTTCTTTCGAGGCTACTGGCGTCTGAGAGATTAATTAGTCATCATTGATTCTCCATCTCTGAAAGAAAAACAATTGGTTAATAGTAATATGTCTACTTTCATGATCCCCATAATCTTATCTTAAACAGAGACAACTCAAAAATTACATGATATCTCATCACACAATATTGATAATCGAAGGTTTACAGCTCCAGAAGTGGTCTAGTTAACAATTTTTATACAGAATTACGAAGGCGACAGTAGACATAAAAGAATATTTAGAATTGAAAATAGATAACATTGTAAATATTTTAGGGTTGACATGGGATAAAAAGTCAGATACTATGCTGTCCACCTACCGGAGCTGCAACCACCAGTAACAAAGCGCAAATTTGCGCAATCAAACCCACTATCTCTGGCTTAGCAGTTCCGATTGGCAGTGGCTTCAATTCGTCATAAACACTTACTTTTCCCTTGATCGTCTGTGAGCAATTTTATAAATCCTTCTCAGTTCCAGCAACGCTCTCATAATGACCACAAGCTGTGACTCGAAGTCGTCAGTGCCCACGTCTATGGCGAGGCCTTTGTGCTTGCAGATCTTCACGTACAAGCTCCAGATGGCAGAGCGGACGTGACACAGCTCCACGTGACGAGCTGCAGCCGTCTCCTTGAGGCGGTTTAGAGCTAATTCCCATTTTATAACGCGGTTTCGGATTTGGTCGTAGCGCCACTGTTGAATAAAAAGATTTTGATAAATATTTGTTATCAGGTTTATCTAGATTTATGTTAATCTGATGCAGACTTGCAGCAACTACTTCGCCGGTGTACAGTTCGGTTTGAACTATAGTGTAATTATCGAAGTCATCTAAGTAAATAGAAGAGCTGTCACCCTCGCCAAGTTGCAAATGTTTCTTGTTTTCTATTCTATTTATCTATTCTCTTCTTTCAATGGCTAATATTTTATTCTGATCACGTGACTGAGTGCCATAAACCAATTAAACAAGAGAATAGCGGAAAAGAATAGAGAATAGAAACGTTTGCAACTTGGTTGGGGGGGGGGGGGAAGGTACAGGGCCGGATTTACCATAGAAGCTGAAAAAGCTGAAGCTTGGGGCGGCAGAATTAGGGGGGCGGCAGAATTAGGGAGGCGGCAAAATGCCCAAAAAATTAATTGGTACAGAAAAAAGTAAGGTTATGGACACATAACTGTTTTAATTTTTTTAAAAGACCATACTCACATTAGGAGTATAAATCCTGTGTTGCGGGGGGCTTTACAAACTTACTTAAATGGACACAAAGAACACCCAGACTTATGACAACAATTTATGAATCGCACAAAGTGTTTTTTCACGTAGGAACTCACGACACTTGGTGCAGTAGAATGCAGCGTGGCGACCACTTAAAACACTTTTTTTTAACGTGTGGAAACCCTTCGGGCCACCACCCTACCGGAGTTTGCAACGGGGCTGTATGTCGGCATCCAACCGAGTAAAACTACATGGTGTGCCACTATGCACCTGAAATAGCAGGAGTCCGAGGAACCTGTTATGACGCCCTTTGAACCCAGTGCCTCCTCTTACTGAAGCAGACGCCATCAATTGCTTATATCTCCATGGCGACGTACGGCACACGCGGACGTCGCTTCCTCTGAAGCCTGAAGGCCACTGAAGCGGATGGAGGGGAAAACCCGTTCCGCCCATTTGTGGCCACACTCAGGGCAGCATGACCATGGCATAGATGATCTCTTCGCAGAAGGTTGCGACCGCGGTAATCATGTATGGTTCTAACCGTCAATATCCCTAGGGTCACCAGAGGCGTGCCCTATTTCGGGTTGTCAGGGCCGCCGCCAACACTGAGGCACCGTACAGTGCCATAGACCAGACAACTCCCGTGTACAGATGTCTCGGCGCGACATTGGCTCCACCCAAATTGGGCAAAAGTCGTCCAAGTGCGGAGGCAGTGTCGACCAGCTTCGGAGCAAGCTGTCGGAAGTGCTCGTCGAAGAGCCACCTACCGCCAAGGATCAGGCCCAGATAATTGATTTGGGCCCGGACCAGTACAATTACCGAGTTGACCACGATGGAGGCGCAGGGGAGTGGCCTACGACGGGGCCCATGAAACTCGTCCTCGGCCTCGGCCTCGTCTTATCAAAGCGCCCAACCACCAGGCCAACCCTGTTGTGGCCAGTGTGGCCAGCCTGAAAGTTCACACTCCCTGGTGTGTGCCAGAGTGTCATCGTCGTAACAGATTACGTCCAGCCCGTTGGAATTGCGGGGTTTCTCAGGGATCCGTATTGGGCCAGGTATTATTATGGAACCTCGCATACTATGCGGTCCTTCGCATCAGTCTGCCCTCTGGCCTAAGTGTCGTCACGCTACGATGAAGTGCTTCTGCTCGCCGAGCAGGGAGTGGCTTGTGTTGTGGAAAAGATTTGTGAGATGGGCCTAAGGGTGGCCCCTCAGAAAACTGAGACTACTTGATTTCATGGCCTACGTAAGCGCCAGGTACCACCCAGCTCGCGCCTCCGAGTGGGTGGCACTGGAGTCTGGGTGAGCCAGTACATGAAGTACCTAGCCTCGGTCGATTAGTACGATGGGATTGAGGGGTAGCAGGAGCGTTACAACGTCTGTTGCCCAATCTCGGGGGACCAAGGGAAGTAGTTCATGGTACTCTATGGGGCACCCGTCTGGCCTGTGGACCTGACGGGTTCCTCCCGCTGTACGGCTCAACTTATGAGTCTGCAGCGGCTGACCCTCCGACATTCTGGCCGACATGGATACGATGGTCTACGTCCAAATTCGTTCTGTCGGTCGGAATGGCGAAGTGACAGCGCCGGATCATGAGCCTGAAATGCTACGGCAGAACGCACACACGATAGCCCTACGGGCTTGGAGGTTACGGCTTGAAACACAAGGCTGTGCCAGCCACCGCGCTGTTGGAGCCGTTCTGCCAAGCTTCGAAGCATGGATAGAGAGGACCGTCTGTGTCACATACTCGGATACTCATCGGACATAGTTGTTTCGGTGAGTATCTGAATAGAATCGGACGTGAGATTATGGCACAATGCCACCACTGTGGGTCCGACCGGGACTCCGCCCAGCATACGCTGGAGGACTGCCCTGCGTGGGAGACCGAGCGCCGAAACCTGGTCGGGCAGATCGGACGAACCCTGTCACCGCCAGTATTGATCGCAGCAATGCTGGCGAGTGATGAAGGATGGGAGGCCGCATCTCCTTCTGTGAGAACGTAATGCTCCAGAAGGAGTCCGCAGAGTGGGATCGGGAAAGGGCCAATCCCGAAGTAGGCGGTGAAGGGGACGCGGTAGAGGCAGCTAGTCCCCAATCGTTGCCTAAGGGTCGATACGGCCACATCTTGGGGAAATGTGACCACTGCAAGCGACCCGAGAAGGCGACACCCCGGTGCGGCTGGTTGATGTCGCCGGTCGTGTCACATTTCATGTCATGTCACACACGTTGGTGTCCCGTCTTTTACTGTGTAAAACGGCAAGAGGCACGATATCGTCCTGTCCCAAGGGTAATTTATTGATTACCCTGAGATGTACCCCAGTCATGAGATTAGGCAGGGGGGAATCCAGAAGTCACTAATGCGTTCCTGCAGCTCCTCCCGACTGCCGAGGTAGGCCGCCGCGGGGCTTAGTGGGTAGACCGGTTCGCCGTGCGAAAAGCATTCCCCACGAAAACAAAAAAAAGCTTAGCTAGCTTAGCTTTAAAAGCAACAAAAGTTGTAAAAGTAATCAAGTAACTAGATTATTTCCTAAAGTAAGGAATTAACTTTATTGTGAACGGTGTATCTAATTTTAAGAGTCAGCAGGGGCGGCAAAATTTTTAAAGCTTTGGGGCGGCAAATGTGTAAATCCAGCACTGGGCAGGTAAGTAAAAGAAATTATCAAGAAAACTAACTGTAAAATAATTATCTAAAATAATGAGAAAACATAATAAGTCTAATCCAATCGATCAGACACAGACCACAGTCTTAAAAATGATAAACATCATCAGTGATCATCATCATCATCTCGGCCAAAAGGCATCACTGCATCTACCGTTTCTGTACTGCCGCAACGCAACGTGGGTCGTCGGACCACCTTGTGAAGCCTTCCATGGGCCATCGTTTCTAAAAGCAATGCAAAAATAAGGTCATATTGATTTAAAAATAAATAGATATACCCTCAAGTCAGCGAGCGTATTATTAAGGCCCATGATGAAAAGTTTCTTCTCCTCCGTAAGCGAGGCAATCTCCTGCCGAGCATTCTCCAACATCTCCAGGTCACGCTCTTGACGCTCGGCCAATGTCGATTTGGCCGCAGCTTAATTTTAAAGAAAATATTGAATTATAAAATACTCGACGTACCTAATATTGAGTGCCGGCTGCTGCCGCGCTGGACAGCTTTAAATGAAGTTAATAATAATAATTTTTATTTCTATCACCACAACAGTAGAAGACAATGTTTCGTGAGACTGGAGTCTATACCCAGCCCCAGTTTTTCGAGTGTTCAGTCAACTTCAGTTAGTGTATCGATTACATATATTATTATATGTGCATTGTAACAACTTTTTTTTTGTTAGTATGAATAATTCGTATTAGTATCATAATGCGATGACGTATTTGGGTAAGCGCCATCTTTATCAGGTTAGCGGTAGCTCTCACACTCCTTCTTCATTGGTTTTAGATAAACTTTCACCCGCGAGTCGTCAGATGGCGTTATTTCTCTTAAATGTAGCACGGATGAAATTGATACTCTGTGGTAAATTGTGTTCTATGTTATCTTTGGTCATAAGTCTATTGTTTGTCTATGAGAATCAGGTGATATTTTTTGGTTAACGAATGGAGGGTAAAAGTTTTATTCCAGCGGGACCTTTGAGATATTATATATAAAGCGGGCCCTGATTCCCCGGAAAAAGCACTCTTAGTTCTACTGCGGTCCTAGGCGAAACTCTGCTTGTTGTAATATTGGTTCGTGAAGAATTCCTGGTGTATAACCCGCTCTGCAAAGTGGTGAGAGATCTGCTTTCTTTATTTAAATTATATTTCCTTGTACCAGTCTGTTTGTGTGATTACGTACTTAGGATTGTGTCTCATCTTTTTTTCCTAGGGTTCCAAGGATTGATTCCAAGATTTGGTTTGAGATCTACCTCAAGTAACACACACGTACGTAACCAACGTTGGTCTACCTTCGGCTTTACCTTCGGGCGAAGAAGGCGAATCCCATTAGCGGTGCGTGGGCAATCAAGCGAGCAGAGGTGACCGGTGTAGAGGAGAGCCTCCCCTTGTACGACAAATCCCCAAGGACATAAGATGACGGACCTCAGGGACCACATCGGGGCTCCCGTATTAACTTCACTGACGTCTGCTTTTCCCGGTCGAGCCCCCAGAGATCCAGGGAAGCCTAAGTTATAGACTATTTGTATAGCAACCCTCTTATTTAGGATTAGATTTATATTTAGATATAAGAATCTTAGTACTATAATGTTGAACAACCCACCTTTGTAACTTTGTGTATTATCTCTAGTGTGTAAGAGGTGGATCTATTTGTGCTTCATGTGTGTAATGAATAAATGTGTGTGAGACTGAACCCATGTTTTCTTGGGGAATACCTGGCTACCCAAATCGACATATGCACACATATGAACTCTGTCTGTTATTCTCTCAGCTTATAGATACTACTTGTGAACAGGCGCCCTGGGATATTTCACATAGCTCTACTGACTGCGCACCGGTGAGTAACGCCCCCTGGTAGGGCTAGGGCCTTCTACTAACCCCCCTTTACCGGGGCTAGGGGTTACAAATTGGCGCCCAACGTGGGGCTTAGAAACCGAACCCCTTCTTTGTGTGTGTGCTGTGTCTGGGTGGTTTGGTTGTTTTTCAAGGAAACATCCGTCCGATACGTCCCAGGACGTTAATTGGTTTTGCGAGTGCAGCGCATATAATTTAATCTAGGTTTGCATTTTTTCAGCGCTTCATACCACCTTATAGCGGCATGCAAACCTAAAAATTCAAAATTTATGTTAAAATTTCTTCTGCACAAACATTTGGTAAGTTTGGATCATCATATTTTGGAATTCTATGTTTTATGTTTCTGTGTTTTGTCCTTTTTTTGTCTTGTTCGGTCTCACACATTTATATTTTTACCCCTTTTGTCTGTTGAAGAAAAGTCACTTTGTGAGGGTGTCTTTTTTTCAACAATATATTATACTACCTACTTACAAAATAAGTAAGGAATTTATATTTTAGAACTTTGTATCAAGTCAATACTTGACTATAAACTTAATATGTTTATTTAAACAAAAGGATTTGTTCTCCTTTTGTCTTGATAAATAATAATATAAATCTATTAAGGTAATTTAAATTCAATTTGGAAATAACCTTCTTGTGTTAGGGTAAAGAAAACTTTTTACAACTTGAAACTTGTGTTGTGTTATTGTTTAAAGAAGCAATAATATAAGGTTATTAACTTGTATTAACCAATAACTGTGATTAATTGTGTTCTTCAAACGCGTTAAATCACCAATTAGTGTTTTTTATAGTAACTGCTTTCAGTTCAACAGCTGGGAGGTAAAATACTTAATTTTTTTATCTAAAATTTGAATTTGTGTAATTGTTGTTACCCTACAATTTAAATTTTTTTGTTTTAAATACTTTTTCTCACAACTCATATGTGGTAATTTCACTACATCTGACTTTTTTGTATAAAAATTGTAGTTACCTCACAAATTCAAACTTTTTTGGTTTTAAATAATTTTACTTTTAAATAATCTTACTTTTATCTTATGAACTTTGTTCGTTTTAAATCATTTTAACTTACAACTTAATTTATTGTTGTTGTTGATTGGTTAACTCAGTTAACTTAACAAAACTGTGTATTTAGATGCAACAGTCTAAGCTGTTCTTTTGTAATTAATATTTTTTCTCTCTAGTATATTAAAAAAAAAACTTAGTGCTGTTCCCTATCATAGTTGACATTAGATTGTAATAGTGAATTACCATATACTTTGAAAAGTATACTTTATAGTGTTAACAGTTATATACTGTAGATACTCACTTTAACCCTACTTTATATTGCTAATAGTGAGTTACTTTATGTACTACATATTAATACTGACTTGAACTATAACCATATACTGTAATTAGTGAATTAGTGCGGTGTAACTTTCTCTTTTGGCGCTGGGATTGACCGGGTGCAGTAACTTAGCTTGTATTAGAGCTATAACTTTTAAATCTTAACTTGGTATCTTAACTTTGAACATTACCTTAATTTTATAACTTGGAACTTTGGCTTTGAACTCTGAACTTAGATTTGATGATGAGATAAACTTATTATTGAAGTGTTAACTATGTAACTTGTAATTTGAATCTTTAACTGTGAACTTATAACTGTGAATTTATAACTTTAACTGAGAACTTAGAACTGTGAATTTATATAACTTTAACTGTGAACTTTGAACTTAATTTTTTGTACAATATCATGGCTCAGTTAGCTAGGTGTATAAATTATTTAGAAAGGATGAACTCATTAATGCTTTGTCTGCCATGGGGTTTTCAGTTGGCGCTGATGACACGGTGGCAAGTCTTGGGGATAAGCTGCAAACTGCATTGTGTCTTCTCCGGCGTGGCAGCATTGGTGCCAGCGCCTCTCTGTCCCTGCTTCTGCTGATATGAAGCTGTTTCTGACTTTATGGTTTGAATGAACTGTATATAGTTCGGTACTCAGGTGATCCTTTTGAATTTACTTTTTTTGTGAAATTTTACCTTAGTTTTTTTGTTAGAATCTAGTCACTCTAGGTCGTCAATGTATGATTAGGTGTCTTCTGAGATATTGTCTGTTGCCAGGTCGTGGTTTCGATTACCCCGAACTGGTAGGTGTCCGTGACCAGTATGGAGCATCTCTGTCTATGTCTATGTCTGCGGTCAGCGGTCACCTATTCTCTCTAAAGATGTATTGGTTAGGGAACCAATACCAGCCCATGGTGACGGTCCTCACTACACCTCGCCTGAGCTGGTAGGGGGTCCATTGGACTCGTCTCAACGAGGCCACTACTTATTAAAGAAAAATTTTATTTCTCTGTACTTAACTGGTTAGGTTTACTGTGTACTTACTGTACTGTCTTAGTCTCTCTGCTATGTACAAGTGAACTTTTAGAAGACTTAATGTCAATAATATTTTGTCAACTCTAGTATAGACGCTTATTGTCTGGTGACTAGTTCTTCAGTTATTTCCTCTCACACTTCTGCAGGTGGTAGGTATCAATTGGTGTGTCTTCAGTACTGGTTTGGTATTTTGTGGTTGGTGACTGTGTGTGTCTTTGGCGAATTAAAACAAGCCTACACGCTGTTGTGTCAGGTCCCTTGTTCACCTGACACAGCTGTTGATGATGATGGTTGGGAGCTCTGTGGGTTGATGTGGCAGGACCATGCTAGTCCTGCACACAACTATGTCTGCAAGTTGCAGTCGTTCATTTATGTGGGGTAATGCCCGTACTAGGCTTACACACATCCTTCTCTGCATGTTGCACTTCTCTTCACTTTGGACCGGGGTATGACTGGCCTATGGCATAAGTCTACCCGTCGGGTGTATTCTAGTTACAGCGGGTCGTGACTGTAACAAGTTCGCCAAAGACAATACGCACTCATCGCCCGAGATATCTCGCCTGCTGGTTGATTGCATCAATTTGATACCTCACCACTAACTCCTGTCTATATGTTTAGGTCAGGCCTTCCTTTTTTTGAACAGTTTTTAAAAACTTAGATGTTATTTTGTTCAAACTCTTGCTGTGAATTGTCTTAGTTTTGGCTTTAGAGATTACTTAGTGTCACTTAATTCTTTTAAACCTTTAATAGAAATTAAATTTGGATTTCATTGGGACTTTGGAATAGATTCTGTCTTACTGGGTGTTACTAACTTAGCTTCACTGTTTAGTAATTTTAGATTTTTTTGTTCTTTTGTTTTATAGGCAATCTTTTAATTTCCTTCGCACCCTGCTCAGGAAATTTCACGGGGGAGGGGGTATTGTAACAACTTTTTTTTTGTTAGTATGAATAATTCGTATTAGTATCATAATGCGATGACGTATTTGGGTAAGCGCCATCTTTATCAGGTTAGCGGTAGCTCTCACACTCCTTCTTCATTGGTTTTAGATAAACTTTCACCCGCGAGTCGTCAGATGGCGTTATTTCTCTTAAATGTAGCACGGATGAAATTGATACTCTGTGGTAAATTGTGTTCTATGTTATCTTTGGTCATAAGTCTATTGTTTGTCTATGAGAATCAGGTGATATTTTTTGGTTAACGAATGGAGGGTAAAAGTTTTATTCCAGCGGGACCTTTGAGATATTATATATAAAGCGGGCCCTGATTCCCCGGAAAAAGCACTCTTAGTTCTACTGCGGTCCTAGGCGAAACTCTGCTTGTTGTAATATTGGTTCGTGAAGAATTCCTGGTGTATAACCCGCTCTGCAAAGTGGTGAGAGATCTGCTTTCTTTATTTAAATTATATTTCCTTGTACCAGTCTGTTTGTGTGATTACGTACTTAGGATTGTGTCTCATCTTTTTTTCCTAGGGTTCCAAGGATTGATTCCAAGATTTGGTTTGAGATCTACCTCAAGTAACACACACGTACGTAACCAACGTTGGTCTACCTTCGGCTTTACCTTCGGGCGAAGAAGGCGAATCCCATTAGCGGTGCGTGGGCAATCAAGCGAGCAGAGGTGACCGGTGTAGAGGAGAGCCTCCCCTTGTACGACAAATCCCCAAGGACATAAGATGACGGACCTCAGGGACCACATCGGGGCTCCCGTATTAACTTCACTGACGTCTGCTTTTCCCGGTCGAGCCCCCAGAGATCCAGGGAAGCCTAAGTTATAGACTATTTGTATAGCAACCCTCTTATTTAGGATTAGATTTATATTTAGATATAAGAATCTTAGTACTATAATGTTGAACAACCCACCTTTGTAACTTTGTGTATTATCTCTAGTGTGTAAGAGGTGGATCTATTTGTGCTTCATGTGTGTAATGAATAAATGTGTGTGAGACTGAACCCATGTTTTCTTGGGGAATACCTGGCTACCCAAATCGACATATGCACACATATGAACTCTGTCTGTTATTCTCTCAGCTTATAGATACTACTTGTGAACAGGCGCCCTGGGATATTTCACATAGCTCTACTGACTGCGCACCGGTGAGTAACGCCCCCTGGTAGGGCTAGGGCCTTCTACTAACCCCCCTTTACCGGGGCTAGGGGTTACAGCATGTATATGCAAAATACATATCGTCGGCCTTAAATGTTGACCTGCTAACACTACACTTTACATCGAAAATGAGATTTCAGGCCATTACCGATATAGTGGTGTAAAAAGTACCTCATAATTCAACTTAACGGCTAAAAATCGATGTCCGTCAAACTGCTATAAAACCATCTACCAAAAAACACACAGAAAACCTGCCAAATCCTTTAATCCTTCCCAGTATCGTACTACAAATAGTCGGTGACGCATGATTAGTGGCCATTGATTTTTTCTTTTAAATTTAGCATACTTAAGTAGTTAGAAGTGATAGTAGATGATTAAGGTAAGTTTTCATTTGTTTTTACCATTTTAAATAAGCTTTTCAAGGATTTTTCAATATGAAAATGATCGATGGACTTATTCAAAGAAACGGGATTTAAGAAATTTCAATTAGTATAAAATTAAAGAAGTTATTCAGTTTTTTCATCGTCCTGTAAAGTTCTCTTAAAGTGACATAGCAGGTTAACATTTTAGGCCGACGATATGATGATTTATTCACAATTCGATTCGATAGGTAGAGCATCGACGAGACCAGACCAGTAACTTATTTTTAAACTTGTGATTATTCGTTTATATGTGTGACATCATCACCCCGTTTCAGTTCATTACTATGCGACTACTAACACAGTGTGCCTGTATTGGAAAATGGAAGGTAGTGCCCTAATTGCCACGCTGGAGACTGATTGGCGATCGCAGTAAATAAAGCTAACCAGAAAACGCTGATGCCCATTCTTTAGTCAAATGTAGTCTATGTAAGATTTAGATGTTCTGCCTTTTACATTACACGTCACTGTGTATATGCAGTTACTTTACTGGACACTATAGATGGCCTTCAGCCAAAACTTCGACACCGAGTTTTTTGTCATATTATAATCATCTATATTTAAATATCCAGAAAGATCTTTATAAGCCTATAAGAAGGTATATTATTAACCAAAATCACTTAATATCTGGTATAGTTGTCACTTACCTAGCGCTTCATATCTGTTGAGGACGTCGAGGGGCTGCTTGAACTCGGGGTAGTTGTTCACTACAGACATGAGGTAATCCTATATGCGTAAACAGTAATAGCCAATTAGCCTTGAAGATCCACATAATCTTTTTTAAAGAATTAGGAATATAAATCCTGTGTCACGGGGGACTTTACAAACATACATGAAACGAACACAAAGAATTCCCTGAGTCAGGACAGCGATTTTTGGATTACACAAAGTATTGTCTCACGTGGGATTTGAACCCACGTCATTTGGCGCAGTAGAAAGCGGCGTAGCGACCACTTAAATCACTGAACCAACTGTGCAATTTAAAAAAATTACAGATATTTATGCTTTGATTTTGGAGTGAACAATATTTGTACAATTATATCAATTATTACGCAACAAATCAAATCAAATCAAATCATTTATTCTGCAATTAGGTTACATGAACACTTTTGCAAGTTACACTTTTTTTTTGAGCAGATGAGTTCGGCCTTTCCTAACTGGACTAGCCCTGAGAAGAAAGGACGAAACAAACTCAGGGATCACAGTCTCTTTTAAAGTCCAGACAATATTCTTAAATGCAAAAGACACATATAAAAGTGATAATTACAATTTGAGTCACAACTATAATAATTAAAGATAATAATTTAAAAAATATCAACAATGGCAACAATTTAAAATAAATTAAACATTCAAAATAAACAGCCGTGTGCAGAATGGGCAGCTCATCCCAGGCGTTTTTATCATTAATATATTCTGCTATGGTATAATACCCCCTTGCGGATAACTTAGATTTAATAGTATTCTTAAATTTCCGCAATGGCAAATTCCTAATAGCAATAGGGAGTTTATTGTAAAAGCGTATACATTGTCCCATGAACGAGTTGCCTACTCTGTGGAGACGAGTGACGTGAACACAAAGATTTTGTTTGTTTCTGGTATTTACTGAATGAACATCACTAAGTTTAGGAAACTTTGCTAAATTTTTTTGAACATAAATTAAGTTTTCGTATATATATTGTGAAGATACAGTCAGAATATTTATCTCTTTAAATTTGGAGCGGAGAGAAACTCGAGGGCCTAATTTATAAATGGCTCGTACGGCACGTTTTTGTAAAACAAATATGGCATTAATATCTGCACAGTTACCCCAGAGTAGGATACCGTAAGTCATTATGCTATGAAAGTAACTGAAGTAAACTATTCTAGATATAAAACATTTTAATGTTAAGAAATCTTGAATTAAATAACTTTTTTATGAAGTTGTTGTGACTGATTGGCTTAAAACGGGTAGTATGAAATTAAGTATTTATATTTCTAAGAATCCTTCTAGAAAATAATTAAAAACCGCCATCAAGCATTCTTACTTCGTATATAGTATAGTCCTTCACTTGTTTTTCCATCATCTGCTTGACCTCTTCCATCTCTATGACCCTCTGACGCATAGCCTCAGTTTCTTTGGTTTTGCGTTCTAACACCTCAGTGTCGGCGGCCATCTTCCTTTCTGCTCTGTCGCGCTTTTCTTGATTTTCGCGGATAAACTTTGGTAATAATACAATAATTATCATAACTGAGGATTCCTATCATGCGTTTGTGGAAAAGACAGCACGTTACACAGGTTTCTAAGCTAAATAAGGACTGCCCTAAAAGTAAATGGCACTATCACTTCACGGCTGACAAAATAAAAAATCGGCCAAGTGCGAGTCGGACTCGCCCATGAAGGGTTCCGTATCAACAAGTAACATTATTTAAAAGTTCTTGTAGTTCATTGATTAAATGAAAGGTAAATTGCTGTTTACGCTTTATGACATATTAAAAAAAAACTACTTACTAGATCTCGTTCAAACCAATTTTCGTTGGTAGTTTACATGGTAATGTACAACATATATTTTTTTTAGTTTTATCACTCTCTTATTTTAGAAGTTAGAGGGGGGGGGACACACATTTTTCCACTTTGGAAGTGTCTCTCGCGCAAACTATTCAGTTTAGAAAAAAATGATTTTAGAAACCTCAACATCATTTTTGAACACCTATCCATAGATACCCCACACGGATACTTTTGATGAAAAAAAAATTTTTGAGTTTCAGTTCCATGTATGGGGACCCCCAAAATGTATTGTTTTTTTTCTATTTTTATGTAAAAATCTTAATGCGGTTCACAGAATACATCGACTGAAAAAATTTCAACAGTATAGCTCTTATAGTTTCGGAAATAATTGGCTGTGACATACGGACGGACAGACAGACAGACAGACAGACAGACAGACAGACAGACAGACTTGACGAATCTATAAGGGTTCCGTTTTTTGCCATTTGGCACCGGAACCCTAAAAATGAATGGTCATTTTAATTTCTTCGACATTTGATAATCTATACATATAATAAATCTGTAGAAAAGTCATTTTTGTACATTGAAGAAATTGAAACAAAAAATAGCCAGCGTGTGAAAAGATAAGTAACAGAACCCATTTCCATCATTTTTGAAATTTTTGTCTGTTTGTCTGTTTGTCTGTTTGTCTGTTTGTTTGTGCGCACATCACGTAAAATCTACGAATTCAATGCTGACAATGTTTATATACAAAAATTATACGCAACTTGAGGTTTAACTTAGTTTTTGTTTCATCGAAATCGGTTCACTCTATCAAAAGATATGATTAATTTAGTGAGTTCAAGAAGTAAAATATTACGTTACGCAATTAAGTATAGTACTTGCAACGACATCTTAAGACTAAAAATAGAACTAATGTTGATAGTTGAAATCTAAATCCGATAGATGGCGTTGTGCAAATGACGTCATTTTCTGAATCGCGGTGTTAAGATTTTCCGCGCGAGGATGACGTCCACCGTGTTTACTAGGCAAATTGGGTTTCGTTAGGTGTCTTAAAAGTTCTTGCGTGTGTCGTAAAAGTTCTTTGGTTGCTTGGTTTATCGATTTTCTAAATTGGTCGAAAAAAAAGTATTTGCTTATCTTATTGGTTTCGTTTGGTCAACTTTGGTCATTGGTTTGAAGTACGAAGTTAAGATTGTATTTGATTTACTTCGTAGTTTGAATCCAATAGTGCCAATCGTTATACAGTAAGTTAGTGTTGCCAATTCGTTGAGTCACGACCACGAACAGACGATACGTTGGCACACTAGACTGTTCGACGCACCGTTCTTTTAAGTTTGTAGGCTATTCAGTCATAAGTGTTGTTAGTTTTGTTTATTGCTTTAATTTTCCTTGAAAATGCCTCAAAGAAAAAAAACTAACCTTTCGCTGCGTAGCCGAAATGCGAAAAGGATGAGACTTTGTAGGTCTCAGGAATCGGAAGAAGATCGTGAAGCACGGTTATCTGCTAACCGAGAGCACATCGCTCTTTCACGTGAATCGGAAACGTTCACCGAAAGGGAGTCACGTTTAAGTTCACAAAGAACACGGACCGCGACTTTGCGGTCTCAAGAGAGTATCCAGGAACGCGAAGACCGGCTGTCTGCTGATCGGGAGCGCCACTCTCTCTCACGTGAGTCAGAGACATTCACAGAAAGGGAGTCGCGCTTAAGTTCGCAAAGAACTCGGACCGCGACTTTGCGTTCTCAAGAGAATATCCAGGAACGCGAAGTTCGGCTGTCTGCTGATCGGGAGCGCCACTCTCTCTCACGTGAGTCAGAGACATTCACAGAAAGGGAGTCGCGCTTAAGTTCGCAAAGAACTCGGACCGCGACTTTGCGTTCTCAAGAGAATATCCAGGAACGCGAAGTTCGGCTGTCTGCTGATCGGGAGCGCCAGTCTCTCTCACGCGAGTCAGAGACTTTCACAGAAAGGGAGTCGCGCTTAAGTTCGCAAAGAACTCGGACCGCGACTTTGCGTTCTCAAGAGAGTATCGAGGAACGCCAAGCACGTCTGTCATCTGACCGAGAGCGACACGCTCTCTCGCGCGAGTCTGAATCTCTCTCCCAAAGAGAAGAACGATTAGAAATAGCTAGACATAACTATGTAGGTGTACAAAGAAACAATGAAAGTTATCTTGCATCTGAAAGGGAAAGAATAGATGAACTAAGACGAGCAGAAACAGCAGAACAACGTCAATCTCGCCTAGAAATAGAACGAGCTCGATACCATATGAATAGAGAAACAAATAGCGGAGCTGATGAGTCCATGGAAAATGACGATGCAAATATTTTATTACCTTGGGACAATAGGGAAAAATCAGGGTTCACATATTCGTCTAGAATTAATTATGCTGGCTTTACTTTCGTGGGTGACATGAGAGAAATTTGTAATTTTTGTCATGCTTTGAAATGGAGGAAAGAGACAGATGGAATGTGCTGCTCAAATGGAAAAATTGTTCTTCCAAATTTCCAAGATCCACCACACTTACTTATAAGTCTCCTGAATGGCGATCATCCCCAGTCGAACCGTTTTTTGGATAATATTCGTTTATATAACAGTGCTTTCCAAATGACTTCCTTTGGGGCAAAACAAATAACGGAAGGACCGTTCATGCCAACCTTCAAAGTACAAGGTCAAGTTTATCACCTTATTGGATCTTTGCTGCCAGAAAATGAACCCAAATTTCTCCAAATTTATTTTGTATCCGATTACACGCAACAGCTCAATGTTAGAAATCACAATTTTCCCCAGCTCAATGCTGAGCTTTTGGGTCAACTTCAAGAATTGCTGCATCGCGTTAACCAGTACGTTCGTGAATTCAAAGCTGCATTGGAGTCAATTCCACAAGGCAGCAATGATTTCAAAATTGTTATAAGTGCCGATAGACGTCCTGTGGGTGAACACCGTGGAAGACACAATGCACCCGTCGCAGATGAAGTTGCAGTTGTTTTAGTCGACCAGGAGTGTGAGAGACGTGATATCGTGTTGCGTACACGCGACGATCGCCTTCAACGCATTTTGGAAACCCACCGAGCTTACGACGCCCTGCAATATCCACTAATCTATTGTCATGGTGAAGATGGGTACAATTTTGGGCTGTACCAAGTGAACCCTACTACGAGAGTCACTAATTATCAAAAAAAAATATCTGCTCAACAATACTATTCCTACCTTTTACAAATAAGGCAAAACAGTTTCGTATATTTGCAACGATTTCGTGGTTTGTTCAGCCAATTTATTGTGGACATGTACGCAAAAATAGAAACTGAACGTTTAGTGTATATTCGCACTAACCAGCGACGGTTACGCGCTGAAGAATACGTGCACTTGCGGGACGCCATGCAATCAGATAATAACGTCGAAAACTTGGGTCGATTGGTTATTTTGCCATCCAGTTTCACAGGCGGTCCGCGGTATATGCACGAACGAACGCAAGATGCTTTTTGTTACGTCCGTAAATACGGCCGGCCGGACCTTTTTATAACATTTACAACAAATCCAAAGTGGACGGAGATTTGCCAGGCACTTCTCACAGGACAGGCGTCATACGACAGACATGACATTATTGCTAGGATTTTTCATTTAAAACTCAAAGTCTTGATTAATCTACTTACAAAGGAGAAAGTTTTCGGTTCAACTCTTTGTTTTATGTATAGCGTCGAGTGGCAAAAGCGTGGTTTACCCCACGCGCACATTCTTCTGTGGCTGGAAGAAAAAATTCGTCCCGATGCTATAGACAGTGTCATAAGTGCAGAATTTCCGGACTATAATGCAGATCCGATTTTGCATGACATAGTAAAAACACATATGGTTCACGGGCCATGTGGCCTCTTAAACAGGGAATCACCGTGCATGAAAGATGGTCAATGCTCAAAAAAATACCCCAGAGCACTGAAAGAACTAACTATGGCTGGGGAAAATGGGTATCCGCAATACCGGCGAAGATCACCGTCACAAGGTGGTTTCACAGCTACTGTCAGATTCCGTGGACAAGAAATAATTCTAAATAATAGTTGGGTGGTACCGTATTCTCCAGTTTTGTCAAACGCTTTTCAAGCACACATTAATGTTGAAATTTGTAATAGCGTCGAATCTATAAAATATATATGTAAATATGTTAATAAAGGTAGTGATCAAGCCATGATAGCACTAAGAAATAACAACCAATTTGATGAAGTGACAAGGTATCAATCTGGCCGATACATAAGCTCTTCGGAGGCAGTTTGGCGCATTTTGAGTTTCCCTATTCATGAAAGGTATCCGCCAGACATCCATCTTGACGTGCACCTGGAAGGCGGGCAGCGAGTTTACTTTCAGCCAGAAAATGTGGCAGAAAGAATGAACAACCCAAGACAAACCACCTTGCTCGCATTCTTTCGCCTTTGCGAAAGAGACAATTTCGCTAAGTCTCTGTTGTACAATGAAGTGCCACATTATTATACTTATAACAAGCAGCAAGGTGTTTTTAATCGCAGGAGACGTGGAACTGCTGTAGAAGGCGAGTCCGGCATTTTTAAAGAACACGTGATTGGAAGAGTATACACGGTGCACCCAAATAATGCAGAGTGTTATTATTTACGCCTTCTTCTTCACACAGTGCGAGGACCTACTTCTTTTGCTGAGCTCCGCAAAGTGGACGATATAGAATATCCCACATTTCAAGCTGCTTGCCGCGCACGGCATTTATTAGATGGCGATCAGCATTGGGATGATGCTTTAGCCGAAGCATGCGTCAGTGATAGTCCACATCGTTTGCGCCATTTATTTGCCATTTTGTTGACATTTTGTGGCCTATCGGACGCTGGGCAGTTGTGGCAAAAATATAAAGACGCGTTTGCCGAAGATTTTTTGAGACAGCAAAATATAAATAGTGAAACTTCTGACCAAGTACGTGAAAGCTGCCATAATAGGGCTTTGCTGGCTATACAAGATATAGTTACAAGTATAGGAGGGAACCCCCTCAGTCAATACGGCTTGCCGACACCGACAGTTGGTGGGGAACGAATTAATAGGGAGTATACATCTGAAATAAATTACAACCCCGAAGAGTTAGCAGAAATATTGCGAAATGGCTGTTCAAATTTGACGTCAGAACAACGTCAAATCTTTGATAGAGTATGCTGTAGTGTAGAACATTCATTAGGAGAAATGCTGTTTTTAGATGCACCTGGTGGAACAGGTAAAACTTTCCTCACTAAAGTTATCTTGGCTCAAATAAGGAGCCAAAACAAAATTGCCCTTGCCGTCGCTTCCTCAGGAATAGCTGCCACTTTATTACCAGGAGGAAAAACTGCACATACAACATTTAAAATACCAATCGACTTGGACCGCACAGAAAACCCTGTTTGCAACGTGTCTCGCAATAGTGATAAAGCAAGGGTTTTACGCGATTGCGCCCTTATCGTTTGGGACGAGTGTACGATGGCAAATCGTAAAGCTGTGGAAGCTGTAGATAGAACGTTGCGAGATATAAGACAAAATGACCGACCGATGGGAGGCTTAACGGTGCTATTCTGTGGAGACTTCAGGCAGACACTCCCTATAATACCCAGAGGAACGAGGGCCGATGAAATAGGTGCCTGTTTAAAGAGCTCTATTTTATGGCGTAGTGTCATATTAACTAATTTGAGCTTTAATATGCGAGCATATTTGGGAGGTGACGCAAACGCGCAGGTTTTCTCAAATTTACTACTTCAAATTGGTAACGGCACATACCCGACTCAAGAAGGAGGTAAAGTAACTTTAGTCGAAAGCCTGTGTTCTTCTGTTGCCTCACAGCAGGAACTCATTTCCTCTGTATACGGAGATCCATCAGAGATCTCGAACCATGACGCTGCTTGGCTATGCCAACGAGCTATTTTGGCACCTCGCAACGACCAAGCAGCAGCAATAAATTCTCAAATATTGGTACATGTTTCTGGAGAAAGTAGGGAATATTTATCTATTAACACGGTTTTAGAAGAAGGAGATGCCACCCACTATCCAGTAGAGTTTTTAGACTCTCTAAATACACCAGGTCTTCCAGCACACAAAATTTATTTAAAAGTCGGAGTACCAATCATTCTACTCAGAAATTTAAGCCCACCAAAACTATGCAATGGAACTCGGTTGAGAGTAACAAATCTCCAACGAAATGTCATCGAAGCCGAAATCTTAACAGGTTGCGGCTCCGGTGATGTTGTTTTCATTCCCAGGATACCCATTATCCCCAATAATTTTCCGTTTACTTTCAAACGTGTGCAATTTCCTGTAAGCCTCTGTTACGCTATGACTATTAATAAAGCCCAAGGCCAGACGTTATCCGTTGCGGGTGTAGACCTTACTTTTGATTGTTTTTCACACGGCCAACTCTATGTTTCTCTATCACGTGTTAGCAACCCAAACAACCTTTTTGTATATGCTCCGGGTAATTCCACCGCTAACATAGTATATAGAGAAGCATTAACGTAATCAACTATACCAAAGTCAGGACTCTTATCTAAATCATCAAAAAGGTGATATACTCTTATCTAAACGACGTTGTTTTGCTCTCGACAACCACGCGAACGAAGTCGCGGGCACAGCTAGTACTAATTAAAAATACACTACTCGCGTAATCAAAATGTTAACTCAATTTTTTCGCCCTGCACCTGCGTCTGTGTCGTTTATCGCAAGCATACAGACGCTGCTGCAGAGGGCTTTATTTTATAATATGTAGTGAGATATAAGAAGAAAGTATAAAGTACGATGCAAATAAACTTATCCCGCTTACTTTATTGAAACTGATAAAAGATTCTTTGAGCAACAGCTCTTTCTTTCGTAGGTCCTCCCACTTTTCGTCCATTATCGCTCTGTTTTTCTGCTCTTCTATTCTCTTCAGTGCTAGTTCTTCGTCCGCCTCCATGAGGTCGCGGCGAGCTTGCTCCAGTAGCACTTGTGGCGTGGGTCGCGCTACATCCCATACTGGATATTTTCTTATAACCAGAGAATACAATTATATTATATTTGTAATAGCAACATCGATATATTTATATAATATAGTATATTATATGACAAGGTTGATGGAATCGGCTTGTTAAAACTGCACATAGCTTCATAGTTCATGACTCGGAATCTTATCAATTGGATACAATTTGAATTCCCCTGCCATTGTATATGACTACGCAACCTATTCTATGTGAGGCCTGACAAGTCTTCGGGTCTCTCGCCCTATCCAGAAATCATGCATGGGACGAAGCACTCAAACTGCCAGAGCTCGAACAAACTAGGATGTCGTACCTATGTATTAGGATGTCGTACCGACTACATTATGTACCACCGTCTGCCACCTATGGACACCTTCAATCCATTTGTGGCATTCAACCTTCAATTTTAAAGTGCGTTTTAATTGTGTGTGGCTATTCCCATGGCCTGCAATCAGAGGCGTCACTAGCCTATATTATAGCGCCCGTGTGCAATCAGTACTCTAGAGCCTTTTATTTATTTTGTTTGAGCGCCCTTTGTTACATTTTTGACCTACTGAAATATAAAACAAACTTAATTCCTTTCAAATCTTTCTTTTTAAATTACGGTATAGTGGAGCCCTAGACCTCAAGTACAACTCACGTATGAACCTCTTTTTACGTGGGGTGGAATTACAACGCCCAGCATCATAACACGGGTGCATGTTCATTGAAAATCGAAGTGCGCTGTGGCGCCCCTAATAGCACTGCACCCGTGTGCATTGCACACCCTGCACTATAGGTAAAGACGCCCCTGCCTGCAATTCAATATTTTTATTTATTAGGCATTTTCTGCCAGTCGACCGATTGGGCGATGCAGAGAAAAGATGAGGTAGGTGCATATAGGGTGAATCGATAAATTATATTAGAAAAGTCATAGGTAATACACATACATATAATATGATAAGTAATATACCTACATAAACATGCATATATACGTATATATTTATACACATACATACACGTACATATATTTATTAACGTAGAATCCAATAAGAATTTTTGATAAACTAAGACCCCGTTGAATCCGCTAATTCGCCCAATAAAAGCTTCTTTACCTTCATCTTAAAAGTGTCTCGATTTTTCGCCATTCTGACCTCGAGAGGAAGCGCATTCCACAAGTGGACAGACTGGACAAAGAATCAGTATGAATATTGTTATTGTTACTTACTTTACTATACTTGCGCTTTCCATTTTAGATTTAAAGTATTCCGCCGTGCATTCCACAGGTGGTCCATGTGGAATCGCTATGGGTGCCAAATCCTTCGTCTTCTTCATGTTTACAGCTTTATAAAACTTATATTTCCAAAATGTAATAAAATTATGTTATGTAAAAAAAACTGCTAAATTGTATCCTATCAAATTCACGAGCACTTGAATATAAACAAGTCGTTGCTTAGCAATTATACATAATCTTTTAGAATCCATTGCTAAACTATAGGTACATAGTTATACCATAGACCTAGCCTACTTCAGTTATATATTCGCTTTATGGACCCGGTAAACGATCAAATTTGTTTGACAAAGGAGAAACCCGAAATCCATACAAACTTGGGCCTGGCGTTACAGTGCTAGAATTTGGTCATAAATTACAATATCTATGACGATTTCACGAGCCTAATTTTCAGGTCTCCCAGCAATGGCCAAATTGGTAAAATCAGACAATGTTTACATTTTAGGTTATGTTTATTGTTTGAGGTAATTTAATAAAAATTGGCCAAGTGCGTGTCAGGCCACGCATAAAATAGGGTTATGTACTCACCCATAATTAAATCGTGCCCAATAGATAATTAATAATAATAATAAATAATAAATAATAAATATTTCGGACATTTTACACACAACGCCATCTAGTCCCCAAACTAGACAACTGATATAAATACATAAACATACTTTTTTTTTGTAAATACATACATATTATACATTGTTGTATTTGCTTATTATTTCTTTATTTTTGTACGAAGTTTTCTAAGTCATTTCACAAGTTAGGCATTTATAACTTCTGAAATAAAAAAGTTATCAAAACCGCTATAGTTTTCTATAACATGAAAAACACGATTTGATACATTTGTGTTTTTCTATGGCATAGTCACATTAATATAAAAATACAAAACTATCCTTTCATGCTATATTTAATGCTGCCAGTTGTAGATATTTTGAATTGCCGCCATTGTAAGTAGTTGTGTCACGATTCACTGGCCAGACTCTATTTACATTGACTAAAATACCTATTAAAACAACCATTTATACTAAAACAAAGAAGTATTATTTATTTATAACAGTATCGATTTCCACTAAATCAATCCTATTTTAGGAATGCTACGTTTGTGGAGCTAGTTACGTATATTGAAATAAGTGTTGCAGAGGTTTACAAAGATTGTTTAAAACAATAGAATTCTACTTATTTTCTACACTTGGCCATTGCAAATGAAGCTAAGATTTCGATAGGTTAATCAAGCAAAATAGACGAATTTTTTGGTACATATCCCATTCGTGTAACGCTTAGGCCCAGAATCGGGTTTCTCCTTTGATCGTTTACAGGGCTCTTTTGACATAAACGTGATGTTTGACCAACAAATTTGATCGTTTACCGGGCCCTTTATTCGTGTCCTTTGAAATGTGTCAAAAAACCGACAAGTCGACGGATACGCGTATTCGCTTGCTTATGTGATAAGCGTACGAATAAAGCGAATATTGGCGAATATACTCTCCACACTTCGCCGTATGCGCGTGAATAACCCGATTAACGAATAGCGCATAACGCAGTGTGGTTCCGTCTTCACACACAAAGCTATTTAGTCCCAAACTAAGCAGAGCTTGTACTATGGGTACTAGACAACTGATATAAATACATAAACATACTTTTTTTGTAAATACCATATTATACATGGAAAACACTCAAACTCCTAAACAAATATTTGTTAATCAAACATTTGGTCCAACCCGGGAGTCGAACCCGAGACCTTAAGCACAACAGTCGCAAACGCTACCACTGCGCCACCGAGGCAGATGTCCGTTAAATTTAAATATTTTGATTATATACATGTCTAGATGAAGTGTTGCGCTGCATTCGCAATAAAAACAACAGGCCAGATTTGCAGGGCTTGTGTGCTTGTTACACACACATGCAAACGTAGCCTACGGGCGCGCGCATGACGTGTTAGCGTTCTGAGTGATACCAGCCCTTGAATGTTTTCCATAAAAGGAGGGAAAATAATTGTGTATTGATTTTGAGATTTATAAGTAATTTGTATTAAATTTAAAGTCAGTCAATATGTATTAGAGTTTTAGCTTTTGAGTTACTAGGTAAAATATAAGTTGGTGAAAAAGGGAGTTGCTATTAAAGCTTGTTTATTCTTAATAATTAACAACAATTTGGTTAAAATATACCCTGTGCCTTAGAAAGTAGTCTGAGGTTCCGGTACTTTGAAAGGCGCACGAAGGAAAGCCAACTCACAGAGGCCTTTAATTAAGTTAATATACATCATAGTTATATTTAATTTAATTACTATATTTTTAACCAGATGCTCCCCGCAATTTCTCGTAAATCTTGTTTTTATATCGTTCTCGTTAAGAACTCAGAGAAGGTGTAGCTTCCGATTAGTGAAAGAGTTTTAAGAATCGGTTCAGAAATTCCGGAGATTATCGCGTTTAAACTAACAAACAATCTCTTCAGCTTAACGTCGTACATCCATTATCAGCATCCAAGGAGCGGCGAAATCGACACGCTTATCAGATTATAAATAAAATAAACAATATATACCACCACAAAAATATATTATACATACATATATGATATGTATTATCCAGCACTATAGTTAAATTGAATTGGCTTGAATTCTCGAAATATACTTTTTCGATCATGATTGAACATTTTGTTAATTGCATAACACTCACATGGGAAATTTAAATTCAATTACCAGGCTAACCTGTAAACATTCCGTCAAAATGGTGGTCGAATTTTGATAAAATTTCACTGAGTTAATTTAATTGTTTCTTTACAATATAGTTATTTAAAGTTTACTTATCGATGATAGGTATTTTTTTCAGTTGATTTCAATCGTCCTAAGTAATTCCTGCACACTTTTATCATGCAAAACGTCATTTTTATACGCCACTCAATACGTGTTTACCGTACAATGACAGTAACGCCACTGATCGGCCGCGACGAGCTTAGTCTCTTACAGTTAAATACTATTTTTTTGGACGTTTAGACGCTCGAACTCTCTATCTAGACATGTTTTTATTCAAAGTTTAAATCCTAATAATATTACAAACGTGAAAGTATGTGTGTATGTTTGTTGCTCTTTCACGCAAAAACTGCTGAACGGATTTGGATGAAACTTTACAGTAATATAGATTATATATCAGAATAACATATAGGCTACTTTTTACTGCAATAATCGAGATAAACGGGCGAAAGCTAGGTGATTATAAAAATACATTAAATCGTAGATGTCAAAATATATCACTGCCTAACTCCTGTCAAAACTTCACAGGTTGCCTGGCAACCATAATGATACGCGGGTAACACCGCGGGGCGCAGCTAGTATATTATAAAGTTTCCACTGTAAATATCATTATTTCAATATGATATTCAGATCATAAATGAGTTCTATGTAGTTCTCATATGTGCCAAAAATATTAATGGCTCCAGAACATAGACCAACACAGACCCGCAGACCGTAAGAGAGAAGGCATAGCGTCTTTTTCCGATACAAATAATTCTGTCATTTTTGTGGGAGAAATTTTCAAACATACACATTTTAAACTTACATACAACAATCGCCTTTCAATATGAATTCACACATGACAGTAAAAACCATAAAATCAAAATTTCACACACACTCAAACCCACTCTGTGTTATAGCAGTTTAATGCATATGGCCGTTTGGGCTTATACTTTGACAGAGTGGAACGCCTGCGTACGACTACGTCCTAACATGTTGCTCTGGATCCATAAAGGCGCATTTTCATTGGTCATTAGAGCCCGCATGCGGGGTACGGGAGATTTCTGTTCAAGCATGCCATAGGGCCAGCAAACAAAGAAAAATTGATGTAATTAATCGTAGTTAATATGAAAACAATATTATGCCGATAAAACGCTATTTTTGACTGCATGCTAGAACAGATATCTCCCGTGCCTACCTGTTTTTTTTATTTTTTTTTATGTGTGGAAAATTATCATGGACCGTCACCCCACCGGGGGTCACGGCGGGGTGGTGTGTCGGACTTGAACCGACTAAAAACCACACAGTGTGCCCACTCCGCGCTTCCAGTCCAGGGTGAGATCTCCTTCTAAACTTCTCCAGCGCCTGCCCGCTCCTGATGCGGGCACCGTCTCGGTTTGACGACCCTCTCTTAGCACACGGCCACATAGGGCGGGTGGAGGGAAAACCCGTCCCGTCCACCCGCGGCCACACTCAAGGCGGCATGAGGCGCAGATGTTCGCGCCTCCGCTGCCCGAGTCGCCGGCGGCGAATCTGGTCCGATTGGATGTCGTCCTCCCGGGCCTTCTCCGCCGCCTCCTTCTGCGTGGAGTCTTGACCTGAAAGAAGAATCTTGACCTGTCACAAGAGATGTATTGCATCCTAAGTGAATAAAGAATTTTGAATTTGAATTTGAATTTGAATTTGAATTTGAATTTGATGAGCCGAATCCTCACTGCAGTCGCAGTGGTGGCAGGCGGAACTCAATTCCCTCCTGGCGACCGAGTGCAGGTACTTTCCGAAGCAACCATGCCCGGAAAGAACCTGCGTCAGTCGGAAGGTAAGGGTCAGGGGGACCCTCCCGTACCTACCTACTCTAACGACCAATGTAAATGCGCCCTAACTAACCTCTGCAGAATGCCCAGACTTTCCAGGAAATCTCTTTTCTTTGTTTCAAAATTCAATTCTTATAATTTTCTAATAGGAAGTAAAAACATCCAGAACTGAGATGCACAATTACAATTTCTCCCTTTACCGAATGCGTTTTAATATTGACTCATAGTTACGTATAATAAATATCTAACTGCCTCGTTGGTCTAGTCTGGTTAGCGTATGCGACTGCTAATCAAGAGGTCTCGGGTTCAAATTCCGGGTCGGGCCAAAAAGTGTTTTTGGGTTTTTCTAAGGAAATTCCTAATAGTAGCCCGGAGTTTGGAAGTTTGGCGGTAATTCACGCCCGTGCCTCGGATAGCACGTAAAGCCGTCGGTCCCGGTTGTTATGAACATGGCAATCGTTATTGGGAAGTTAGTGCCCTCAAATATACTAACAACTAGTTCAGTTCTCGAATTTCAGATCTCCCTTAGGTTTGCGGAGGTCCGATGCCAGTCGCTCCGTGGAAAAACTGAAATTCAGGTAAAACCGGTTGTACTAGTAGCCGACCCCGAAATAAACTTGGGAATAAAGGCTAGGAAGATGAGTTATTATATAAATATCTATATTTATTTCATTTTCAGAAGATTCCAAGATCGAGCGGGGATTATTTCTCATAATCAACGCAGCTAAACGCTGGCCTGATAATCTTGTATTCATCTATAGTATTGGCTTATAATCAAGTTTTATCAGTTTGTTTTTGATTTGATAATATTTAAATATATCTTGACAAGAGATAGGTGATCTAAAAATGTAGAAACCATAGATAAATACCAAAATACAATACTTATGCCTGGGCATAAACCCTACGAATAAATAATAGGTAATATTAAATAATAGGGCCACTTTTTGTGTGAAATTTGTTCCGAGTTTGACCTATTATTTATTCGTAGCTTATACCCATCTCTTTTACACTTAGACGAAGAATTACTATAGACCTGACACGCCAACAGAGTTACAACAAGTGAGTGAGATAACGATACCATTTTCCAATGTGTTAGAGACAAATAGAGATACGTATTTTTTGTCCTTATCGCCGTATAGTTTGTCAAATAATGTTCAAAGCGGGAATTATATCAGAAGTGAAAATAAGGCTTTTTGACGGAATTACTGTGTGATTTCAAGTGTATCTAATTGTTTTTAATCCAGATACTTTCAAAACTATGTACAGTGTTATGTTGTCGGCTGCAAAAGCCGCAGTGAACGTAAATATGAAAATATAACCTTTCACACGTAAGTATAAAAAATGCGTTTTATCCTCATAATATTGTTTTTAATATTAACTACGATTAATAACAGCAATTGTTGTTTGTTAATGTAAGTGATAATATAAGTGATAAAAATTAGTTTCTAAAGTCTGACAATTTTAAATTAACGGACCAAATTGCGTAGGTTGTCACAGTTATAGTTTGAAGGACCATTAATAGTTAAGGTAATTTTGCAAGGTTACCAGCATTTTAGGGATAACGTATCAGCCTTTTAAAATTACCCCATAATATGGTGAGGAAATTTAATTTGAGTGTTTTATTGTCCTCCAGATTTCCTAAGGATGAAAATGTGCGTAAAATGTGGTCGAAGGCTACTGGAGGACAAGATTGGGCAATAGCAAAGCTAGATTGTAAAAATATTTGAACGTACATACATTTCAGTACCTACAAAAAATATGCTGATAACTAAAGAGAAAAGAAAATAAACTAATTTCTTTAACAAACTTATTTTGTTTATTTATTTATTTAAACTTAATGTGTAACACTTCTTTTTCATGTAATTAAAAATTAACAAAGTAACTTTCTATATTTAAAAATAACTTGTTATTGCCCACATATGTGTTGAGTTTCAGCGCCATCTCTCTATGGTCTAAAGGTGTCACATCACAACTGTATTAGCAGATGCGAATTGAATTTGTTTCACCAATGATGCGCTAGATGGCGTTCACATCAAACTTGATTGATTTTTGTTGAAGATTTTGTTGATATTGCAAATGTGTTTTTTATTCTGTGTAATATTCTATCTGTCCTTTTGAAATATTTGATCTGTCATTTGATATTTTGTTTGAAAGTGGGGGTGATTCTTTCCAGAAAATCCTAGTTTTTGTATATAAAAGGCAATGTCCTTTTCTGAAAGATTCATTTTCCTACTGCTCTTATTGAACTACAGTTTACAGTATATCTATCTGTGTCGTATATCTACTTTTTGAAATTTTTACTTGTGAATAAACGCACATTTGTGGTAAGTCTTTTCGATTTTTTTTAACTTTATTTAAAGTGTTTCTATTATGTGAACATATATAGGAATGGTGTCACTTTCCTAGGGTTCAGAGCTACGGCTGTAGAATTATCTTCAGAGCTACGGCTGTAGAATTATCTTCAGAGCTACTGCTGTAGAATTATCTTCAGAGCTACGGCTGTAGAATTATCTTCAGAGCTACTGCTGTAGAATTATCTTCATAGCTACTGCGGTAGACTAGGTAGACATACCCTCAGAGTTACGGCTGAAGAAGTATTCTCGGAGCTATGGCTAAAGAAGCTTTTACTGATAATATCGGGTTGATCCTCGGGCTTCTCTGCTGAAGAAGAATAGAGTAGCCAAATACGTGCCGCTAACCCTGAAGCTTGTTGCTGGAGTCACGTATAAGAATTCCTTTTCTTTTATTTTTGCTTGCACCTACATTTTGTTTGCCGGTTCGCGTCTCCTAAGGACACGCGTTGAGGGACCTCGGGGAAATACGTCCAGGTGGCCGTGCGTTCCCGATCGACGCCTACACGTCCCGGTCCGGACGACAGGGAGTTAGGTAGAACGAGGGAAAAGTTAAATAATTAACCTTTTGTTTGTCAACCCTCTTTCTTTTTTTTGTTTTTTTTTTGTAAAGAGAATTATAATTTAATTTTTATGCTTAAGTACCTTTATTGTATTTACCATAGTGTAAATTTAATTTATAATAAATATATATATGTGTGAGACTGATACTGAGTTTCTTTGAAGTGTTCCTCGGATGCCCATGATCATAAACACATAGAATTTCTGATCTTCTGTCTCTCTATTTGTTTGTATTTAACTGTGTTATACTTAAGAACGGTGCCCTGGGCTCTTGCATACCGCTGGCTGATCGGAGAGTGACCTTTTAACAGCTTAAGAGGTTACAAATGCACATATCGTACAAAGGCGGACTTAATGCCATGAGACATTCTCTACCAGTCAACCTTAGGGTAATGTAGAAATATGATGCGGTAGGTGCAAAAACAGGAAAGAGAATTAGAAATAGTAACTGTAAAACAAATAATTTTTTATACTAACGAATACATTAGATATTACAAGTAATATATACAAATTCTGTACTAAACACCACAAATGTACACATAGAAGTCAAGACACATAAATAATACAAACACAATACATAAACATACTTAGATAGAAGAGTTATATATAAATATAATATATAAGTACTCAGTCGGGTACTCTAATAATAATGCAGAATAATCTAACCAGGCTGCCATGGTAGGGGTCACCATGCTACATTGCCTACCCTCACAATAAGCATGGTGACCCCTACTCCTGGATTCTACTCATGCTTTCCATCAGGCAGAGTAGAGTCACTTTGGCAGGCTTAAAAAAAAAAAAAAAAAAAAAAAAAAACGTTACGATTGTTCTGCCAATTTATTACGGAGTAAGTCGTGTACTTTCACTTTGAATGTGAGGCGGTTTGTGATCATCCTGATTTCGGCTCGCAGCGCATTTCACCAAACCACTGACTGTACAAAGAAAGAAGAATCGATGAAGTTGGAGGTGTAAGGGGGACAAAGAAGAATCATATTGTTTCTTGACCGAAGGTTTCGATCATGATTAGAGCAAAGAAGACGAAGGTGGGGTACGAGATACTCAGGTAACGACGGGGAATTAAGAAAAGAGAAGTCAGTGCACGCAAACTACGGCGCTGACGAATTGGGAGCCATTGCAGCTGGGAACGTAAAGTAGACACATGGTCATACTTGCGAAGATTGAAAACAAATCGAATGCAGTTATTGAGAAGGCGGTCTAGTTTATTGAGGAGGTCTGCATTCAGGTCAAAATAACACACGTCACCATAATCGATCAAGGGAATAATTAGCGAATGTATAAGCGTAATTTTGGTTTTAGCGGGATTGAAGTTTTTAAGAGGATATAAAGTGCGAAGACACAGTGTGACTCCCTGGCTGACATGTGATACCTGTGCCCGCCAGTCAAGTGAAGAGTCCATACATAGCCCATCGTATAGGTGATACGAACACCGAAGGTGTTGGGTTACGAGACTGATAGAAATTGAAAATAATAAGGGAGATATTAAGGGCCAATAAATACTATAAACTTCTAAAAAATGTTTTTTTTAATTTAATCATCCAGATCCCGGTTACATCCTTTAGCTTTCGTTTTGAGGACCTACTATTCTAATCTAACCATATTTGACAGATTTGTTAAGCGTTTTGAACAGTAAACGGAATAACAATTCTCCCTTATCAAAGGGGAATTGTTTTAACCTGGCAACATTAATATCTGATGTACTTTGTTTCTAGCCCAGCACGTTAAGTTAAGTCAGGTCTATAGTAATTCTTTGTCTAAGAAGCTTTTACATGGTATTGGTGTTGCGCGGGGCGTATATTGACAGTTGACAGCAGGCAGTTCAGTTGACATTCATTCAAGTAATTTCCAGGATAGTGTCCGTGCGTTTTGATTTGCGTTTGTTTAAACAATTACTGAATACGCTTCCGAGATTATATACGTATAAAATAAATCACACTAAATAGTTTAACGAATAAAGTAATCATTTCATCAAAACAGAAAATGGATTTTAACTTTACTTTCTTCACCGGGTTAGGTTGTGGTATTTGTATTGGTATCTCTCTAATAGCTTTAAAGAAATATTTCAAAGCTTTCTCTGAAGCTAAGAATGTAGTAAAAAAGGTAAATATATTTAAAACACTCTTATTGTTTGTTAACTTTCGTTGTTATTTGAATCAGTTCACATAACCTGCTTGGAATTCTTTAGGCTTTATTTGATCAATACTGGTAGGGGGAACGTCCTGAAATGACTCTACAAATATGCCATTTTATAGTCAAATGTTGAGGTATAACTTTTCTTCTATTTATTTAACACCTGCCAAGGTAACTTAGGAATCGTGTTATCATTTTATATAAATGATAATGCCTGATGCAATAATTGTTTGAACACATGTAATAAAGCTATAAGCATGCTCTTTTGTAGTACTAAGGTCATAAATTATGGAGATCAATCTTAGGCTACTCAATATATGAAAGCACTATAACTCCAAAATTTCTTCTTCCATAACTTAAATTATTCCTAAGATTATTTAGGATGGTCTACTAGTTCAATCAGTTTTATCGTGATATATAAATATTTCAATATTTTGGACATCTTACACACAAAGCAGTCCCAAACTAAGCAGAGCTTGTATTATACTATTGAAAAACCATGAAGTTGCATGGGATAGGTAGTTAAATCAATATATAAAAGACTATTCCGTTACTGACTGACTGACAGACAACGCACACATGTAACAACTGAATGCAGGAAGCTGAAATTTGGCATCCTTGAGGAGCATAGGCCAGCACTAAGAGAGGATTTTGGAAAATTACACCCAGAAGAGAGTGATAAAAGCAATCAAAGTTATAGATCAGTTTATCATGTAGACGAAGCTTTGAGCAAAAGCTAGTTATAGATTAATTGTACCCAGAGACAGTACAAAATTTATTGCTAGAGGATAAACAATTTGTTCTATTACACTAATGATTGAAAGGAGGTTTTGGCCTACAATACCACACTGGCCAGACGGGTTGGTAAAGGGTAAAACCTCCTTTCAAAGGAGAGGCCTATGTCCAGCAGTGGACTGTTAAAGGCTGTTGATGATGATGACACTAATCATTGAAATTATTCCATATTTTATTTTATCTTTTTTAACTTTATACATTCCTCTTTCATTAAAATTTTAACTTTGAAATCATAGTCCTCCAATCGCATAATCAAGTCTATTTAGGATTGACTATTAGTTCCATAGTTTGACCCGAGTATCAGTATTTCCAGCTTTGCATACATCTGAAAATATTATTCTTTGTTACAGTTCTCATCAAAGGAAGAATACAAATTAGTGTTGGTAGTTAGAACAGATTTGAACATGAGTAAAGGCAAAATTGCAGCTCAGTGCAGCCATGCAGCAGTTGGTGCATTTGAGAAAGCACAGAAATCGGACCCTGAAGGTTTACTGAAATGGCAGTACACAGGACAGGCCAAAGTTGCCCTGAAGACTGATTCCTTAGAAGAAATTAAACAAATTAAAGATAATGCAAAGAAAATGGGTCTTATAACATCAATGATCAGAGACGCTGGCCGTACTCAGATTGCACCTAATTCTGTAACTGTGCTTGGTGTTGGGCCTGCACCTAAAGACATGATTGATAAAGTGACTGGACATTTAAAATTGTTGTGATTATATTATTATAATATAAGTTTTTAATGAGTACAGCCTTTTTTTTTGCTTCAGTCATTAGAATAAGTATATTATTAGATCCTCATTTTTGCCGCAGCTCTGCCCGGGTATATGTCGGTATTCGTGACTAAAAATAGCTAATATATCATTATACTGTAATTCATCTTATTCATGACAGCTTTTTGGATGTCAAAACAGACAGTAACTTTAGAATGTAGACTTGACTTGACTTTTGGTTAATGGCTTTGTGGAAGAGTGTAACCACAACTTTGCCAATGTCATGTATTTGAAAGACAATCTGTCAAAGGATTTATTGAATGTAGAGCTGTGTAGAGCCAGGAAAAAACACTGTATAAGAGTGAGAGTCAGTATTAATTTGTTATCTTTTATGAAAGTAATACAACATAAGTAAACTAGTAATGTAAATACACATAAAAATACGACAAGATATAAATATATGTTTCTGAAATTATAATTTAATTTTGTTTGCAGTAATAAATTTGCTTAGGATATACACAAAAGGAGTGAAAACGCGCGTTAAAAGTAATTTCAGGGAAGTGGGGAGAGGAATATGAGCAGGAATAAATTTATAAATGGGAAATCTGGTCCTGGGTCAATTAAAAAATATATGATTAGCAGTTCCTTCGTCAAGTCCACATTCGCAGATAGAACTATCCCTAATTCGGAGTTTTGCCAAAAAGACCGGGGTACATGAGTGATTCAGTCTTAACCGACAAATTGTGGAAGTAATGCCTTTATTTAATTTTCTAAATTTGGAAAACCAGGGTTTGAGAGGAATTTCTGGTTGAATGTCACCATAAAATTGACCCTTGACGGTTTTAGACATAAGCCACAATCTAGACCAAGAATCTAACAGCCACGATTTAAGGGATGAACAGATATCATAGGAGTATATTTGTGAATAATCCTGAGCACCAGCATAAATAGCATTTTTCGCACATGAGTCTGCAGTCTCGTTTCCTGAAATTCCTGAGTGACCAGGAATCCAAGCCAAGACAACGTTCATTTCTAATTCCTGGCATTGAAATAAAAGTTGTCTAATCTTAAAGATGATAGGAGATCTGGGATTTAGTCGGAACGGATTTGAAAGAATAGATTGGAGGCAGCTTTTAGAATCTTAGAATGTATGATAGGCATTAAGTTTGGATGAAATACCTGAACATGAATATCATTTGCATGGTGTAGTGTTGTAAGCAGTCACCTTGCTGTATGCAGTGTTGTAAATTTCATCCCCACACAGGACAACAGTGTGTGATCTACAATTTGTGGTTCCAAGTCTGGGTGTTCTTTGTGCCTGTTTCATATGTGTTTGTAAAACCCCCCCATTACACAGGATAATGGGTCGTGGTGGTCAAAAATTACACTATTTTCCTCTGACATCTCTAAAGCTTTCCAAAATATCCAACTCAGAATAATAAAATTAAATATTTCATTACTGAATCACTACATTTTTTACAAACAAATTACAAGGTTGCACAAAAAATTACATGATTGCATCATACAGTGATATATATACACTCATTTGCAAAAAAAACGGGCGGTTTCGATTTTCATCCTGTCTGAAAAAAATAAAATACCAAAAAGGTTTTAATCATTTGAACATGTTACTGGCTAGTTATAAAAGTGTCATAAAGTTTATAAGAGCATCTTCCAAATTCAAATTTTTGAATGAGCCTGGTTTTTAAAGAAAACTACTTTTAACTACATTTTGTGGCGTGAATTCCCTATAGTTAATATCGACTCTAATTAACTTTTTGCTGTTTAGCAATCTCGAAAATGGTAGATAAAGTGATAAAAGCGAGCAAAATTATTGCGCTGCTTGAAGAAGGTTGCAGCCAATGCTTCGTGGCTCAGAGGCTAAATGTAAGACGATCGACTATCGACAGTTCAAAGGACCTGGCAGCGCTATCAAGAGACCGGTTCCGTCAATAGAAGGCCTAGTTCTGGCAGAAAGACATGTACCGAACCACGGGATGATTTTCTAGTTAGTCAAGCGTTGAAAAATCGCAAATCTTCTTATGTGGACCTCAAGAACAGACTCGAAGAAGTAAGAAATGTGCAAATTAGTCTATGGACGGACGGCCAGGAGGAGGCCTCTCGCTGCCAATATACACAGTCATCGCCCGGCACGCGGCCCGAAATTACTCCGTGGACATCGAGTTGCCAGGCTTAGCTTCGCTCGAAATTGTGTGTCATGGACTCATGAAGACTGGGATAGGGTATTGTTCTCCGATGAAGCCAGGATATCTCTGCATGGTGAAGACCGACATCGGCGAGTGCTACGTAGACGAGGAGAACGCTTTGCAGAGGCATGTTTTGATTAATCACACCTTATGGAGGAGGCTCCGTTATGTTTTGGGCAGGAATAAATTCTATGGATCGTACGGAGTTAGTCTTCATCGAAAACGGTACACTGACTGGACACCGATACATAACGGAAGTTCTAATTCCTTATGCACAACCCGCTTTAACCGCTTTTGGCGAAAACTCAATTTTTATGGACGACAACGCTCGCGCCCACCGGTCTGGCGATGTGGAAGCGTATATGCTAGAAGTCGGAATTCGTCGTTTGCACTGGCCAGCTAGAAGTCCGTACCTCAATCCCATAGAGCATATCTGGGACGTTCTGAAGCGACGAGTGAGATCAGTGCAGCCGGCTCCACAGACCATCAGAGAGCTAAAGAATGTGATTACCGCGGAGTGGGAACGTATTCCCCAAGAAACCATAAAAGATATACTTGCTAGCATGCCCAGACCAATGCAAGCCGTGATTTCATCAAGAGGGGGTCACACTCAATACTAAACTTTTATCTGCTTTTAATATATTCAATTAAAACAAAGAAATTAACGCGTTTCATTTTTATTTAGCGAGCAGGCACAATAATAGTGTTTTGAGCTTAAACATTATTTCTCAATAATTTAATCAAAATGTTATGATGAAACTGATGAAAACTATTCCATCCTAATTAATTTATAAAATTCTGAGGATAACAATACCTAAAATTGTCAAACAAACAAATAGTAACTATAAAATAGTTCTTTGCTTAAGTGCCCGTTTTTTTTGCAAAAGAGTTTATTTCTGACGTTAAGTTGAAGATTGTTGACCTCTAAATTTGAACCATCATCATTCATCAATAGTATAGTCTGTACATCTGAACATAGGTCACTCTTTTGAAATATTTTAGCTTACTTTACAACACTAGCTAGAACGGGTTGTTGTAAGGTTTGTTTCAAGTTTTCCTTCTCTTTGAGTGATTAGTATTATCTTTATATAAATATTATCTTTCTACAGAATTATCTTCATACAATGCTTAGATAGTATTTTCTTCAGTTTTAAAACTCAAATAATTAGATGTGGAGGAACCGGTTTCGTGTCTCCCATACAAAGGGAGGATAATCCGACTAGGCGAGGTAATCGTGAGGCCCGATGCTTATCGGCGCGAGAACCTCTATATCGCGATTCAGGATTAGTAGTCATTGCGTGTAGTGTTACTCCGTAGTTCCTTTTATCTTCGATAGATGGCGCTGTAGTGTCAATTTGTCGAGTTGTAAAAAATATCAAAAGAACTGATATTTTGCAATAACCTAATTAAATGAAATGACGAGTGATAGAAGTAGAATGGAAACATGAAAAATGGGATCACTCAATGAGGGAATCAACATTGGGATGAGGGTAGGCAGATGATAATGGTGATTTGCTATAACCCAAGTTTATATTTCACTACATTAATCGCAACTAACATACGAATGTAGTCAAATATGAATTTGTATCTGTGAAAGATTAAAAAAAAGTCATCAAATTTCATAGATTTATTTCTGTTTTAAAATTTATCATCATAGGCATTAGGCGGATAATTTAAAACATAAAAATGCTCTCAAAATGTTTGAAATTATATTCATATATCAAAATAAACATCTTATGGTAATTAAATCAAAAGAAACATTATCAATACAATTCATATCAAAATAGAAATTTTACCACATACAAATATTACAAAACAATTTTAGAGCACCACCTTGATTGCATGGAATGATTCTTTCTTTATTATTATCTATAAAGAGCTACAAATTACTATTAATAAGTTAATTAATTACTTGAAGGTGGGGTTTAGCATGTTTCCATCACCAAACCCAATTATATAAAACTTAAACAGCATCCATGATGGACATCAGAAATTAACGAAAACAAAAATTCTACATAGTATTGAACAATGGTTTTAATACAAGTTCTCAACTTTATGATTCTTTGGAAACCTGCTTAGGCCATCATTTCACTAAGATTAATCAGAATGATGGCAAAAGATCAATGGCCGTTTTCACTTAGGTACCCTAAATTTAAGTGGAGTTACTTAGTGACATTTTCGTTTTAATCAATCTTTAGGGGACACCTAATCGTTTAGATTTCTCTTAAATATTAGGGACTACCAGGGAGCTCTTAGTAAGAAAACGGTTTATGTAATGTTAGTGTAAACAACAAGTCACCAGGACTTACTGCCGTGGCATTAGGAGTGCTTTGAAACTTCAGCATACTAGATACTGAAGGGAATTTCCTCACATTCCTGATTTAGACCATGAACCAGAGAACTTGGGTTTTCAGGGAATAACTTCTCTCACCATAAAAGTGTTAATCAGTCTAAACTATACTTACAGCTAAAGAATTACAACTAGTTTTACTTTAACACCTTAGATTTTTTTAAGAAATTAAATGTATAAAATACATAATTTTGTTGCCACATCAAATATTATTTCGACACAATCCAATGTCAACATTTTCTAAATTTTTTTAGTACAATAATTTTGTAATTTTTATATGTGGTAACAATGACACTTAGTGTAGCAACCCTTATTCTTAAAGCTAGTTCAATAGGTAAACGATGGTTAGTTACATAATTTTTGTGGTGGGTTTAGTTTGAGTAACATCTATACAAATCTTCTCATTGAAGTTTTTTTCATGTTGTAATTTTAAACAGAAGTTTTTTTTAAAGTATAGCAAGAACTGAGTTTAATTTAACTGGGGCCATGCTTTGAAAATAATGTAATTTTATGACTTAATGTTAAACTAGAAAGTCGCTCATTGAGGTATAAAAATTACAACTGGCAAGATTACATCTATAAAACACATGTGTATATAGATTCCTCATTGTTGCAGTGACGTGCCGGTAATTACCAGGTACAGTTCAAGCGAAAAGAGCTTAAAGATGGAATAAACATAAACTCCCTTCGCTTAGTCTGTCAGCTTAAGACTATTCAATTACAACAAAGCACCACACCTCATAGTCCTACGACTCTTGGTGACATTTTCAACAGCTTATAATAATGCAATACTAGAAATAGGTTTCTCTTAAGAAAATAGGTTTTATTAATAATACATTTGATTAATGTTAGATTTTCTACCATGTTTAAGAACACTTTTAAATGCTAATGACGGAACATTAGGGATCAATAATTCAAATTCCTTATTCATCAACGTTATTTCAATGTAAGCATCGGTTCTGTGTTATTTTCAACTTTAAACTTACAGACTTAAAGTTTATTTATCATAGAGCCGTTGCTTTAAATGAAATAACATTAATGAATGAGGCAGTGCTAAAGAGAAGAAATTATAACAGTCATATAGATTTTAAACCTTATTTACTACAACATACAGCCCATGATGTGTAACATCCGACTTCACACCTTTTATGTCTTGAAACCGAATATGGTAATTAATCAAATTAAAAAGAAAAAAAAAATAGTTTTTAAAAACTAAAAATTTCAATAACGCTTTATTGTTACATTAAAAGTATTTTCTACTTTTTAGTTTAAAAGCGTGTTTCTTTAGTTTTTTTAAACAATTTTTTTTAGAAAGACTAATTTGTTAAAAGGTTTTTTTTAAGTATTTTTTTTCAAATTAGTGTATTGCCATCGGTCCTCGGTTAAAAGAGGGTCAAAATCGCACTCAAAGGTGACAAACATACAGGTGAAGCAAAAAAGCGTGAAATAAGTTGAAAAAAAAAAAACTAACATCTGGTTAAAGCTTTTACAGAAAAAAATTAAAAATGGTGTTACACATCAAAACTTAATTTAACTTTAATAATTATGAACTGTGTTTTATGACTATTTTGGTTTTCGTGTGCAATAAAAAGTTACAATTTAATACAAATATATTTAGATAATATTTTAATATTTTGGAACTACACAATTCAGTAGTGTAACGTATGGCCGCAAACGAAACAATTTAATTATAATCAGTCTTTCGTCGAATAAGGCACCAACAGATACTACAGTATATTTACCAGTGGTGATAACAGTTGTATGGTAGTAGAGTTAATATATATCGACTAGTCGGTAAAGTCGACTATTCAGTTTTTTAGTTTATTTTTCAATTGCTCATAAAAAAATACGAACTAAGGAGCTCTAAAGTTTAATGAATAATCGTATTTATTTGATTGAATAGTCGGCTTTTTTACAACCAACTACTTATCGGTTAGTTGGTACATCTCTAGTGGTAAGTAAAAATTTGTTTTCTTTTAATCTCCTGAAAGGTAGGATTGATATAAATATAAAATATTTATATTGTTTTATATTTTATCAACTGGTTGAACTAAAATATTGTGGCGACGTTTTTATTTCTAAGTAAGATACAAATAAATTCCTATATTAATGTTGTTTTTATTATTATTATTTATATAAAATAATGTACAAAATTGGCATTTTGTGTGCATAATTAGGATTCTTTGTGTTTATTTTCTTTAATATAACTAAGATTTAATAACGCAAAGTTATTTTTGTGAGGGTTGCATAAAAAAAATTGGCATTTTAGAAAGGGAAAATTAATATTTAAAAAAGATATTGAATCAACGTTCAGTATTGAAAATATTTTTTCAATATTTGACCTCAGGTCGACGTAATAGGTACGTTTCATACGTACAACATACAAAAAAGTAAATAAAAAAACATTATTTTAGTATACTTAATCTTAAATATCTCTAATTGTACGGCTGTCAATTGCAATGTCGAGGGTCACAGGTTCGTTTCCGCTCGGTACTTTAAGTTTATAAAGACCAAGTGGCTCTTAGAATTACAACAATTATTTATGTGTTTACTTAATTATCAATCGATATTCTTATTCTACATTTGTTTGTGGTAAATTGAATAACCTTTAAGAATTTCATGACCGTTTTCACCTAAATTTTCACCGTTTTCACCTAAATAAGGGGCGACTTAGAGTGGGATAGGTAACCCTTAGTGATATTTTCGTTTTTATCAACCTTTAGGGGACACCTAAGTACTTAGACGTTAATCACAATTTAGGGACTACCTACCTACGTTACGGAGCTCCTAGTAAGGGGACAGATTAAATCGTTGGACCCGCATACTAGAATGAAATCGAACCTACAACTGCCTCATCGCAATACGACGGATTAACCAATACACTACAACAAGAAAATAATTTGTGTTTAACACTGAACGGCACAACATTACTGCCTTAAAAGTATGGACACCAACAATGGGTCATTGCCTAAGACCATATTGAATATTCAATTGGCCTTTAACTGGTATTAAAATAAGTACTGTACTTTATACTAATACTTGATTAATCTGAAACATTTGAGACAAGAATATTCTAGAAAAATCCTTAAAAACTATATAAAAACGTAAATAATGTACTTTGATGTGGGTATGCATACAACTCTATATTTAAAATACAAAATAGCGTTATAGAAGAGATTATGTACTTTCTTTTTAACTTGTACTAGGTGAGCCCCGCGGTGTTACCCGCGTTTGTTACTACAACAGATGGTTAATGACATAAGGAGTAACTTGGCAAATTTTTTTTAGACTAGCTTCACTACGCGGCGTTACTCGAGATTGACAACAAAAACCGCGAGACTCAGCTATTTAGTACTATAATTGTATTCAAATTTCAAAGTTGTATGTGACGGGATTAAAAAACCACAGTTATCGTCGTACAAATATATATATTCACAGATCATTCGATAATATACCTTATACGTACTCTTATATGACTCGATTTGCTCTTCATGAACCGCCTTTAACAGTCCACTGCTGGACATAGGCCTTTCCTTAGAAGGAGGTTTTGGCTAACATACCACGCTGGCCAGACAGGTTGGTGTCAAGTTTTTTCAAGTTCTCTTTGCATTGATGTTGTCCTGCGTAGTTTATCCCTTAGTCGCCTTTTACGACACCCGCGTGTGATGAATAGGGGTGGTGACACTCTGTATTCTTAATCTGTCACCACACGGAACAAGTCTACCGCTATTACCGCTACTTTATTTTATACGTACGTACGTACTTTATTTATTTATTAGGCTGCCAAAGTGACTCTACTCTGCTTGGTGGAAAGCATGAGTAGAACTAAGATGGTGATCAAGTATATCCTTCTATATTGTCGGCTCACAGTCGCACGCGCCCACTCGCTATCGTCGCTAACAGTCGACTCAACTGTATCACGACTGCACGTACTCTGGAGATGACATAACGCTTAGTGACACCTCATTCATTCACAGTGAACGAGTGAATGAATAACTCAATGACACCTCATTTATTCTCAGTGAACGAGAATGAATAACTCACTGACACATACAATACAACGACCTTTACTGGGACCCAATGGTAAGCATATCATTGAATCATGACGCCTTGAGTGTGATAACAACCTTGAGTAATAATTGCCCGCAGTTGTTGCTGTACTTTTACAACGGGTAACGCCACGGACGAAGCTACTATAAAAGTTACTTCATGTATCATCGTCTGTTAGTGAAAACCTCATCTAAAACAGTTCCGCGGTTCCTGAGACAGACGCAGACGCAAAATACAAACTAAAAATAGTTTTTTTTTTATATAAGTACCATATATACTTTCAATGGAAAGCAGAAACTTCAATTTTATTTATTTGCATAGACTTTGAATAGCCTTAAATCAGCAGTCTGAGCAAATCAAGTATCTCATGATCCTCATTAAAATCGGTATATTCTAATATTGATCTGTGAACATATTTAACATAATTAAAAACTAAAATAAAAACGTCATATTAAATGGTCACCTACATATATCTATTGGGGAACCGTCCCGCTCTCCAAGCTGCTAATGGCTGCCCTCAGCTGTGTAATGCTTGGTGCGTACTTCTCTACAACCTCAGGATTGTGTTTGCCAGCGATTATCATCGCGTCGATCATCGTTCGGAAACCAGATATCATGGCGTTCACTTCAACTGGAATCTATTAAAAAAAAAAGAAAAATATTTATCATGATTGCCTCGTCAGTTTTGCGGTTAGACAAGATCAAGTGGTCTCGGGTTCGATTGCCATCCTGCGCAAGAGATACTTTGATTCTTGAGGAAGGTCATGGACTACTCTTTACCGCGATATAAAACATACACGTGAGCAGAACCGCGGGAAAAGTCTTGTTTTCTTTTAATATTTAAAACTACCAAAGTGACTCTACTCTGCCTGATGGAGCATGAGTAGAATCCAGGAGGAGGGGTCACCATTCTCATTGTGAGGTAGTCAATGCAGCATGACATTCTGGCCAGATGTTTCTGCATCATTCTCCCGGCCTCAGGAGGCCGGGAGAATGATGCAAAATGATTGGGCCTCCGGTCTCACACTCACCAACGAAATACAACAGCAAGAATGCTGTCATTATTAGGATGGTCTTTTGTGTGAGGGTAGTACTGCCCCAGTCGAGCTGACCCATTCGTGATGAAATCAGCTGGCTCTACTACCTCAGTATAAAAAACGGCCAAGTGCGAGTCGGACTCGCCCATGAAGGGTTCCGTATCAGCAAGTAACATCATATAAAAGTTCTTGTAGTTCGTTGTAACTTTCATCGATGTTTTTATACTAGTGTATTGATTGGATGAAAGGTACATTACGTGTTACGATTTATGACATATTAAAAAAAAAAATACTCACTAGATCTCGTTCAAACCAATTTTCGTTGGTAGTTTGTATGGTAATGTATAACATATATATTTTTTAGTTTTATCACTCTCTTATTTTAGAAGTTAGAGGGGGGGGGGACATATTTTTCCACTTTAGAAGTGTCTCTCGCGCAAGCTATTCAGTTTAGAAAAAAAATATATTAGAAACCTCAACATCATTTTTTACAAAAATCCATAGATACGACGTATAGGTTTAGGTCCCACACGTATAGGTTTGATAAAAAAAAAATTTTTGAGTTTCAGTTCCAAGTATGGGGACCCCCAAAATGTATTGTTTTTTTCTATTTTTATATAAAAATCTTAATGCGGTTCACAGAATACATCGACTAACCAAATTTCAACAGTATAGCTCTTATAGTTTCAGAAATAATTGGCTGTGACATACGGACGGACAGACAGACAGACTTGACGAATCTATAAGGGTTCCGTTTTTTGCCATTTGGCTACGAAACCCTAAAAAGCATGACCAACTTACATTTGGCAGCTTAACCATATGATGTTCAGTATCCTGCTGTGCCTCGACTTTAATCTTCTTGGTCACGTTCTGAGCGATTTGGTTCGACGGGATGCGTTTCTTCCCAGCTTTGTAAACACCTTCCGCTTCCTCGTCTCTGTGCATGTCGCGGCGAAGGCAAGCGCACACCTTCGCTCCTACAGTCTGACGCCCGTAGACCGCACCACTGTTGAATTAGTAACGATATTTTTCAGTATTTACTTATAAAGTGATATTACTTGAAAAGTAGTTTCAAAGTGAGAAATTTAAGAAAATATTCAATGGACTATTCAAGAAAAGAATGACAGAAGTAAAGAAGTGACTCGTTGGTCTAGTGGAGTGTATGCGACTGCTAATCAAGAGGTCACGGGTTCAAATCCCAGGTAGGGCCAAAAATAATTTTACCGTTGGCTGCGGTTACAACAACAAACGCAGGGCTCATCTCCACTATAAATACTCACTTGACATCTTCCAGAGTGAAAATAATAGCAATAGGTCTTCTATTAATGCCGGATGGGCATGAGCTCTTGCATGTAAACTTGTAAGCATGTGTGCAGGGTTCCTCGTTCGTTTTGTGATGGTACACCACCACGGAGAACCAGGAATCACGTACTTTAGCGTCCCCGCAGTAGTACACGCCTTGTGTACCAATCTCACGGGCCGAATGCAAAACGTTCCTGCTTATATTTTCGGGGATACCTGAAAAAATTTTATTAAAAAAAAAATGTCCAAATAACTGTTGTAACAACAATAATAAAATTCTAACTAATGTTTTATTGAGCTAAGATAATGTGGCGACTTCCACATACAGCGCAAGCGAATGACGTAGAACAGCGCCATCTACCGAAGAAACATTGAACTACGAAGAAAACACGTAACGATCTATACGGAGTAACTACTAATCCTGAATCGCGAAAGAGACATTCTCGCGCCCCGATTAGCTATGGGTTACCATAAACAGAACACCAGAAAGAAATTGTTGATGATGAAATTACCAGAGCTCTCGTGCAGATGCTGTACACAACGTTCCACACGTTTCTCTGACTGTTCAGCCTCAGAGAACACAACAGTCGAACGAACAAACATGTGTTGTGGTACATGATTGTTATCCCAGTTGAAGGAGAGACTAAAATTGCAGTTTACATCCACATAGATTCGGTTGAGCTTGTATGAAAACTGAAAAATAAAATGAGTAACACTTAATTTTTAAAACATTTTTACATACATACATGGAAGAGAGTCAGTAGGTCCGTGGTCCGTAGGTTCTAAATAACACAACTGTTGTAACCAACAAATATGTATTGTACTGAACTGCCCATTACCAACTTTAAACAAAAAATAAATCTCTATGGTACTTATATTAACACCGGTATGCAAAAGTTAGCGCGATTTAACATCCCTAACAGCGCCATCTATGGAATGGCAACTTAAACTCAAATTACAAAATAAAGTTATCTAATCTATTGACAATATTATGTCAATAGACAGATAAGGCGTGATAGTATATACATGATATACTATCCCGCCTTTATATCACAAAAGGAGCAAGCAGAGACATTAAAATATGTGAGCAAACATATTAAATGATCGACCTGAACAAGGATAGACTGACACACCTCTTTTGCTTCATCCAAATTCATCAAATGCTGCATGCATGTTTGCCTGTTCCAGGTGCTTTTCACATTCAAATTGTCCTTATAAGAAAGAACATCACTAATTTGTCGGTGAGTGTTCACAGTGGATAATTTCTTCTATTTTCACACACATTTGCTCTATAAATTCCTTTAGTGCCCAAGTCACAACATCGAAGTGTTTGGGACTCAGCCATTTTGCTACAAATGAAGAGGTCAAAATACTATTCCGTTAGACCACATCTCCGGTAGGTGACGGAGAGGTGTAAGTGCTTGTGTATAAGAGTATCTCGCTGACGAATTCAGTTGAGCTCATTCATATCGTCGATGGTATATATGTACAGACAGAAACGTCAGGAGGCATAGATATGGTCGCTCATAGCCGGGTTACCCAAGGTGATTAGAAACACTCAACGCAGGTAAGCAACGCTGGTGCACTCAGTACCTGGATGGGGATGGTTAGATGCATAATAACAGGAGCGTCGCCGTGATTCGTAGGTCATGTTAAGCAGTCGGTCCCAGTTGTTATCACAAGAGTTGTGGGCCTTCAGACACCTTAAAATGATTTAACAGCAAGATTCTTGCCAGTCCTCAACCCGCACTCGGTCATTGCAAGGACATATGACCTTAACCGTCTCTCTCTTAGACGTTATGGATTGTTGATCATGATGATGAGTATACATAAATAATTTCAACTTATCACTTACCAAAAACTTTTTCTTTTGTACATCAGAACTGTTGACCACAACATGAAAATTTGCTTTATCAGTGAAATTAATGCTGTTAGGTGGACCACGTTGAGTCTCCTGAAATTGAAATAGCTTTTAGTTTTTTTTTATATAATATTTTTTTTGGGGCATCTGAGTTTCAAAGTAAGAAGAGTTTATGCTATGAAAGCTAGATTGACAACATAAACAAGACAATATGTACTTTTATAATGCGACTGCATGTATGGCTTAGTGGTTCAAGCAGTTGCCATATAGTCTCATATTGTGCTAACTGTTGTGGGTTAATATCCCACATGGAACAAGTATGATGAACAAATTGTTGTCCCAGTCTGGGTGTTTTTAGTGTCATGTATATTTGTAAAGCCCATCGCGACAGATAATATATGTGCGGGAATAGTTCTTTTAATGAAAAAATAAATGAAATATAAATCTTACCCCTGTAAATCTTGCCAAATCATTGCTATTATCATTTACTACAAGTATGGCTGACTCTACTAAGTTTAACTGTGAATCAACTTCTGAATTCGCATTTGAGTCAGAGTTCAGTAATCCATCTTGTGTTATTTGTACTAAATTCAAATCATCACTTGTAAGCATTTCTTGTATGTATGCATCTGCAAAACTAAAATGGAAATTAATTATTATTCATACTAAAAATAAGCCATCCACTCATGCATGCTGCTTCATAAAACTAAGTAAGAAATAATTAAATTGTACTCAACAACATAACAGCTTTTCCAACTCAACAAATCTCAAACGGAAGTGATTGTTACAGAAACCAACAAGAATGCTGATCAATATACACAATATATTTGTCTAAATACTTGTGTTATAGAATAGTTGATAATGTTGTTAAACAGTTTCAAATAAATTCAACTAGCATCATAGAAATAAATATTTTTTTGGGTAATGAAGCCATGATCACAAATAATGAGCTAGAAAAGAATTTTCAAAATTGGTTCAATCCAGAATCCCCCAACAACCTCACAAACATTTTATATAATTATATAATTAGTATAGAAGAACAGATAAATAACAACCATACCCGAACAAATGAATATACATATTACACAAATATTTGTCTGGGTTGGGAATCAAACCTCTGGCTTAGCACTAGACCAAAAGTCTTGTGTACCCAAAATTAAATATGAGAAATTGTAATGAATAAATCAACTATTATGGGTACCCTTATAAATTTCAACAAATTTGAATTTCAAATCAGTATCTTAATTATACAAATGCTTCTACTCAGGTTGGTGTTGAAATATATCTTGTAATGTAAGTCATCATCATCAACAGCCTTTAACACTCCACTGCTGGACATAGGCCTCTCCTTTGAACGCAGGTTTTGGCCTACTATAAAGGGAGGTCTGTAGCTACTACATAAGCCGGTGCTGACAGGGAGCCGGTCTATTTCCTTGTCATCAGATATGTTGAAGCGTAAGCAATCATATAATGGTAAAATGTAAGTAAGTCTAGGAATTAATTCAACAGAACTTACCTCCCCTCCCACAGATTTTGTGAATTCATTGCTTCAATTTTGATTGAACAAGTTCAGGATGTAAACTAAAAAGAAACAAAAGAATACAATATTAATCACATTTGACATAGAATAGAACAATTAATTTTTTGGCTGCACAGTTGGCTTAATGGTTTAAGCGGTTCACTTCTGACCACGCCAAGTGTTGTGGGTCTAAACCCAAGATCGGACAACTTTTGTGTGATCCATGGAATTGTTATTCAAGTGTTTGTACTTTGTGTCTGTTTTATATAGGTTTGTATATATATTCCTACTGCAGGAGTTGTCTTTTAATAAAACAAATCCAACACAATATTCGAATAAATAAATATTTCCGACATCTGACACACAACATCATCTAGTCCCAAGCTAAGCAGAGCTTGTATTATGGGTACAAGACAACTGATATAAATACATAAACATATTTTTTTATACATAGAAAACACCCAAACTCCAAAACAAATATTTGTGAATCACACAAATAATATTTGGTCTGACCCGGGGATCGAACCCGAAACCTCTTGAACAGCAGCCGCATACGCTAACCACTAGACCAACAAGGCAGTCAAAAAATTATCTATTACAACTATTACAAGTGTGTTTCAAGAAGACCTGTACAATATGTCAGGTGATATGTCTCAGAGTCTATCAATATGGCGACAGTACATTCAGTGTTGTAATAGTTCTCATGCTATAGTGCTCATGCTTTTGCTTTTGCTTTTGTTCTGCTCAGGGAGATTAGTAGATAATGGTTTCATCAAAAGGAAATATCCAACAAATTGAATGTCCTTTTTTAGAGTCAGTTCAAAACTAGTTTTGAACCAGACAAAACTAGTTTCAAAAAACTGAAAACTAGTCCAGGATCATTTTTCCTATTCATAACTAATTTGTTACACCCTAACTCTAAAACAAATATTTGTAGATCATACTAATAGATAGATAGATAGATAGATAGATAGATACTCTTTATTGCACACCATAATACAAAAGATACATAGTAGGATTCAATCCAATAAAAACAGTGGTACAATGGGCGGCCTTATCGCAGATTGCTAATGTTTAGTCCGAACCAGTACTATCTGATTTCTGATATATTTATTAAAATAAATCATAAATTCATTTTATACTTGTCATGATTTACAACTGCCTATTCCCAAGGAGTTTAAACTCATAGGCAAAAGCAAGAAACTCATATTTTTACCTGATTATGGCAAAGCCAAAAAGGGTAATATGTTTCTATCTTCAACCATAGCATCTGAACTATTAAACAATTTTATTTATTTGTAATTGTAATTGTTTTTAACTTTTATAACATAGACAGACTCAACAAAGATAGCATAAGTATAAACCTTGGTGGTTTTAGGTTGCTATTATTGTGTAACTCTTGTAATTATTATTGTAAACATAAATAAAAAAACAAAATAAATTAAAAAATGAGGTGTCAATAGATTTAAGCAAGGGTAACATAGGCTCTACTAATTTTATAATGTCTATGTACTTAGGTTATAGGTTTTTTTTTCTTGAGCTTTATAATACTTTCTATACTAGAAGACCGGTTTTACCCACAGTTATCATTGTAAGTCACAAGTAACATAACAGATCTTAAAAGTTACTCCTTATGTCATCAGCTATCTGCCAGTGAAAGTTCCGTTAAAATAAGTGCAGCCGTTTCAGAGATTACTGAACCATCAAACAGACAAATTATAAAATTGCATTTTTGGTTTACATTGAAAGTATGTATGCATATATTAAAAAAAAAACTGTTAATTTGATATTACATACAGACGATACAATTTTATTTGTTTAGATATTTTTCATATCTTTTATAAGATCAGTTATGTGTACTATAGTAATAACTATAGTCCACCACAATAATTGAAATTAAACTTTCAGTGACGAATTTTTTTTCTTATAAATACGCAATTGATAACAATATTTGTATTTTAAAAAAAAAACTTTCTAAGAAAAATGATAGAATTTATGATTCTCTATTTATAACATTCAACAACTTTTAAAAAAACACTATATTAAGCCTCTAGATAAAGATTTTATTTTAGGAGTTTATTTAGTTTTGTAAATTTAAATAACAAATAACCAAAACTTGACAAAGATTTATTTGTACTACATACATATATATATTACTATTAAAAAAAACTACTGTTTGATTGTATCTACCATATCATGGATGTCATACACATTGAGTTTTTCTGGTTTTAAACTATATTTATACCTTAATTTACGTACGAAAAGTCTGAATATTTATTTCATTATCATGTTATAATTGATTATTCGGTCCTAAAAAGAAGTAAGCCTACCTTTACTGGACCAAAATACCAAAATGGCAAGGCACGCAGCCACCAAAACTTGTTAAAACACAAACACTCACACCGAAAAACTTTTAACTTTTGGAGAAAAAGAATGAGAGAAACAATGAAAAAAAGGGAAGCGGGAACGAACGAACGGAACGCAGAACTAGTGATGTGCGATTGAGAGATGTTTTGGTATATTAGTCTGATTGTTCAAATACTTCGACTATTCACAATGGTTTTCAAAATGCTTATCAACGTTAAATCAGTACTTTAAGCTATATAACTTACTTATGTTACCTCCGAAGCAATATTTAAGCAAATAAAAATAATATGTTAGAAAATAATTTTGGACATCAATACATAATAATCTATGGTTCTTGATTTTATTGAACCAAACGGACCCACAAAAACACGTCTGCCTTTCTTGTTGCCCAAATTTGTCATCGTGAACATTTTGATTACCTTAATATAAATGGTTTTATTGAGCATTTCAATAGTCAACATTTTAAAGATTTTTTAAAGGAAAACAATTCTAATAAACACTCTTATCGAGAAACTTTAGCCGTTTACACAGCGCACACAATCAAAGCAATAGCAGGAATATTTTTTAACATTTTTTCCAACATTTTTTATTGATTCGGCCCCTTTTGATAGTGGCGTCATGAAATATAGCCTATACCTTTCTCGATAACTGAACTTTCTAATATTAAAATAATTTTTGAAATATCATCATCGTTCATCATCATATGCCTCTCTTTAAAAAGGAGGTTTTGGCTTTGGTTTGGCTTACTGTATCACGCAGACCAGGGTCGTGATTTTTTCAAGTTTTCCTTAAAACAACCAGACCAAAGAAGCAATAAAACTAATATAATATATATATTAGAACATCTTTCAATCGCCCATCACTATTGACGCGTTTCGTTCGTTCCCTCCCACTTCCCTTCTATCACACTATATTTTTTCTCTTTTTCTCCAAGTGTCAATAATTTATAATTAAACTTTTTAACTGAGAAAAACTCAAACTTACTGCAATTTCGCTTCCGTCTTCTAAATAGTGGACTGCAATAGGCTGATGATGATGAACCAAACAAACCAGCTCTTCAGTTTTATAAAATTTATTTAATATGTTAAATTTATGTCAAGTAAAAATATTTAATTCATACCTAAAGCTAAAAAATTCCTACAAGTACTTCAATTTTATTACTAACTCATGGATTACGAAAAGAGAAAGATGAGTTTGAAAGGCACTTTCAATGAGTCTTTAACAGTGATGTAAATTGCACAACTTTATTTTGTGTTGCGTGGAAGAGTATTGCATTGAGGCATTTAGTGAAAGCTCTATTCAACAGTTTTTAACAAATATTTGGAAATTATTCTATAGTCTTTACATATTTTGTTATATTTTTAGTAAAATGCATTCATTTTATTGTATACCCAGAATTTATTCAGGGTTTGAACAAAATTAAAAAATCTAGATAAATTATTGAAATTTAATTTACTGTTGTGTGTGTGAATGATAAAGATGTTCTAGGGCGGAAGTAGTCACTTACTATACTACCGAGTCACTTTTCTGCTCGTTTTTCGCCCTACGAATATACTATTTAGATAGTGTCAACCTATCGCTGTCCACTGTTGGACAAAGGTCTTCCCCAAGGAACGCCAGCCATCCCGTTCTTGGGCAGTCCACATCCATCCGCCGCCAGTTACCTTCCTCAAATCGTCAGTACATCCTGCCGCAGAACGCCCTACACTATGTTTGCTTAATCGCGGTCTCCAATCTAGCACGTTTCGGCTCCAGCGTCCATCAGTTAAAATAATACTACTATTTCCTTCCTAGTTTTTTCTTTTTTTTTCCAATAACTACAACTCCGTCTCCTATTATTGGCTATCGTAGATAAGTTGTGATATTGATTCGAGCTATGTACCTACCTATTGATAATATATCAAGTATGATAAATCGGCTTCAAGCCAACACCGACCAAATCAATGTCTCTGTTCTCACGCTTATGGAATCACTCATAAGTCTTCCTGTTGATATGATGATGATATCAACAGATGCTATGACATCGGACATACCTACAGGAAGAGGCAGCATGGAGCATGCTGTTTGCAGATAACATTGTGTGGTGCAGTGAAGACCGGTCTAAAAAAATCTACAGACTGGAGATATGGCAGCAAAGACTAGAGAATGTTGACGAATGGCGAATTAAATTAATGCAAGAGAGATTAACTGGTTCATCTATTAAATTTTTCGAAAACTTGCCTACTTGGGATTCTCTTCCTCTCGCGGAGTCAGGACTGTTAGCGCGTGGAACTCTGCCATCTCTTTCTAAGTGAAGCAAAGGAGATGGCGGAGGGAGACCGGATGATGTTTAGAACTGTGGAGGAACGGGTGTCGTGCCCCTCCAATACAAAGGGAGATCACGTAATAACGGTTGATGGTGATTAGTTGTATATGTGCTAATCGGTGCGAGAATCTTGACATCGCGATTCAGAATTAGTAGTAAACTGCGTGTAGTGTGTTAATTTGAAGTTCGCTGTATCTTTGATAGATGGCACTGTTATATATTTTATGCTTGTGATGTATGTAAAAGTCGCCACAGAGCCCTCCCGGTACTACAGTAGGAAAAGAATTGAGATTTCCACACTTATCTCTGCAGGTGTGTGGTGTGTCCGAACAGGTAGACTAGAGCGCGTATCTGGCTTGTACAATTTTTATAACTAGCGACATGTACAAGCGACTAAAAAAAACTTTAAAAATTATATTTTAACGGCAAAATAACCTAATAAATATATTTCTAAAAATCTATTTAATTAAAGTCAGAAAATTTACATTACAGATTTCCAGGGGAAATGAGGATCTAGGGCTTTATATTTATCTTTTTTCAAATGTTGTATAACCTGTGCACTAAAGTTGCCATAAATAAAAGTACCAAAGAATGAGAAAAAAAATGCACGAACTCCGCTTCACTTGTGTTTTTTTTCTAATTTTACTGTCATTAGGCCGATAATTTGATGCATATTTTGTATGCAACAGTTATTTTGACTTGTTCCAATATCCTATTATGTACCAAATCATCTCAGGGAATGCTCTAAGTGCGTCTATTAACTAAAATCAATAACAATCATTGACCAACAAAGGTACGCTTGTGTTTGCTTTTGCTGAGCATATAACCTGTGTTTTGTGCTAGCGTCCGGTTGGCGTCCGTCACAATTAACGCGAGAACGTATAATATGCACTGTATTCTTGTGAAATCTAATGAGAAATGAGTTTATTTGAGACCGTGAATAGTGCTTTTTTAAGTGATATTTGTTTTTAGTTCCCAAGATGAATTATGAAGCCGAAAGAGCTATGAATCAGAAGCGATTGCGAATGGAGGGTGAACCCGGCCACGGTGTTGTTCAGGGGAATGGTTTACCTCTTAATTATATCGGTATGTAGCTATAACCAGCAGATGGGGTTAAAAAAGTGAATAACAAATTAGTTTTAATGTTTATGTTTATTGTTGTAGATAATGGCCATCAAATACCTTATCAACCGTATGCGGGCGCTTACAACACTCATTACCCACCTCCGGATGCTTTTGCCGCGTATGGGCCGCCGCCTCCGGGTGGTTATGCCCCTCAGAACTTATCATATGTGCCTCCAGCACATCAGAACTATCCTCACCATCAGAGTTTCCCGCCACAACAACCACAGGCACAACTTCATATGCCACAATCCCATATGGGTAATTTTAAATGTAAAACATGCAATTTTTTTTATTTTATTAAATGTAAACAAAACATTGCAATTTGTTAGAGCATAGATTTTATTCAATATGTCATAGAGGTTATAATAGAATACATAAATTTGACAGATTAAAAACAAAAGTAAAAAAATATAATTTAAATAATAACTTTTCCAGATAGACTGAACTAGTTCATTGAAACAAAAATAAATGTACAGTACTGCTTACAAAAAGAAAATTATTATTTTTAGTTCAAGGTTATGGAGATGTTGTTCATAAACCAGCTTGGCCACCACAACCGCACCTGCTTCCACCACTTGACACTCAAAAACCTCTAGACATTAATAAGCTGAAGTCTGAAATTAAACTGGAACCTACGGACGCACATAAAAGACCACATCCTGAAAATGATATGATGGTAAGCAATTATGATCCATAAAATAAAATGAAATCAAAGTGTCTGTTTATCTGTTTTGACTGCCTTGTTGGTCTAGTGGTTAGAGTATGGAACTGCTGATCAAGAGGTCTCGGGTTTGATTCCTGTGTTGGACCAAAAAAGGGTACTAAACAACTGATATAAATACATAAACATACTTTTTTTTGTAAATATGTACATACATATTATATATAGAAAAACACCCAGACTCCGAAACAAATATTTGTGAATCACACAAATATTTGGTCTGACCGGGGAATCAAACCCGAGACCTCTTGATTAAGCAGCCGCATTCGCTAACCACTAGACCAACAAGGCAGTCTAAACTAACTAATATGCTAAACACTAGACCAATGAGCACATACATAACATAAGAATGTATAAAAGAAATAATTATTTGAACCTAACGTTTCAGGGTGGTGATTTGGATCAACCGAAAATAAAAATAAAAACCGACATATTCAAACCGGATGACTTAGCTCACAGACCGGACAAATTGGGTGGTAAGTGTTCTCTTTTTAGTCTCTATTTGAATTAGATTGCCCTATAAAATAATAGTAGTAAATATATGTATATGTGGTGGTGATTGGGTAAAGGAAATACATGTTAAAGTAGTGTATAAGGAGCTAACCATTAGCATTACCAAAATTTATCATAAGTGAAACCTTCAAAATACAGATAATGTAAAACAATCTAACCAAAACAAACCAAACTAGTTATCCTGCATCGCGTAATTAAAGAACTTGCTTTTGTTAGGATTTTTTTTTTAATTTAGTCAATTAATGATTATTGCTCCAAGTCTATAATAATCCCCTTTTAGTATTGATACTACAACGGAGGATCATTACATTAATCGGAGTAACAATCAATCATCTTGGTGAAATTCTCATCAGCACAAGAACTTACGTTGATACTTATGCGAGATCCAGAATAAATAGTTCAGTGTGTTTTGGTTAGATGTCATTGAAACTTAATTTCTCAGAATGAAAGTTTTTGCGTTAATTAACATATGTTTCTGAATTTCGTCACAGAAGACCATCCTAATAATAACAACATGTTCTTTATTCTATGTTATGTGGGTCGCTTTCTGCACTTAACCCTTTAGATGGACCATTGTACGAGAGGGGATTGTTCTCCTGGTCTCTGGAGGCTGGGAGAATGATGCAAAAACATCTGACCAGGCCGAAATGGTATGGGTCACAATGTTGTATTGCCTTCCCTCACATTGAGGATGGTGACCCCTACTCCTGGATTCAACTCGTGCTTTCCATCAGGCAGAGTAGATTCACTTTAATAGACTTAAATATGTAAAAAAATATGTAGTAGGTACAATGCAAGATCGTTACATCTATTGAAGTGAAAATCAATCAACTCGATGAAATTAAAATGTATATGTTTGTCAACGCAAGAACTTTCATTGTGAGATGTAGAAAGAAAGCACTACTCATTGTCACGTTATTTATATCAATGGACTAGATGAGCCTCTTAGGGCTGTTTTAAGATTTTTTTTATTAGAAAAACCCAACAATAGTTGGCTCGACCCAACTGGCAACTATTTATATCAATTGTCCAACAATCACAGTACAGGAACTTTCCTTGCGCGATGTAGGATAAGTAATGTGGTATATAGTAAAATCATTTTTTTTTGTTATTTAAGTAATAATCTTCCTTTAGTACTGGACTAAAAATGTCATCAAGTTTCCGGATCGTGCTTCAGTAGTTGTAAACATAATGTAATATCGTACATCCTCTGAAGCCACGATCAAATAAACATAATAAAATTGATATGTACCTATTTATCGATGCGAGAACTTTAATTGCGCGATGTAGGATAAGTAGTGTGGTATAAAGTAAAAAATGATTTTTTCTCGCTTTATCTAAAAATTTGAAGACATTTTTTACTATTATGATTGTGTATGTACAGACAACATACACAATCATAATAGTAAAAAATGTCTTCAAATTTTTTATATTGATGAAACAATCCTTTGATATTGGAGTTAGGAGTTAAAATTTCATGAAGTTTATTAAATGTTACGTCAGTCACTTAGTTAACATAATGTAGGTATATCTAGATTTACTACTGCAGTAACGGTCAACCAACTTGATGGTATTTAGGAAATCTATGATTATCAAAATATCAACTCAAAACTTTCATTGCGAGATGTAGGAAAAATAGTTGGTTGTGTTTTCGTTAAATGTCATTGCAATTTATTTTCTTTTGTATTTGAAGTCACTAACAATCGTAGTAGAAAAAGTTTTTGTTAGTAATGAATCTATAGAACTGCCTCGTTGGTCTAGTGGTAAGCGTATGCGACTGCTAATCCAGAGGTCTCGGGTTCAAAACCGGCCAAAAGTTTTGTTGGGTTTTTCTTACAGAAAGTTCTTAATGCCTCCGAGAGCCGTCGGTCTCGGTTGTCATGAACATCTATGGTAATCGTTATTGTAAAGGCATTGCCCTCAAATATACTGACAACTAGTTCAACCTTCGAATTTAAGTTCTCCCTTAGGGAGCGATTGCATTGGACCTCCCCAATGCAATCACTCCATGTAAAATCTGAAATTCAGGTAAAACCGGTTAAACTAGTAGCGGACCCCAAAAAGTAACAAAGGCTAGGAAGAAGAAGAAGGAAGTCACTAACAGTTGTAGTAGAAAAAGTTTTTGTTAGTGATGAACCTGTTGAAGTAATAATTTTATCAAATTTATTGAATGTGAGGCAGCACAATAAAGGAACTCACAATCATTCAAATTGCGACTCAGTATAAGGTTACCTGCAACAATACAATACAATTTATTTATTTGCATGAATATGGTACAAAGTTGTTATAAAACATTGATAAGAAAAATAAATAAATCGCCTTCAAAAAAGCATCATACGAAAACTGAAAAGCCTAAAATAAACTGTCTTTAATTTAGCTGGCTTAAATTACTATTAGACAAGTACCGTGTGCTAGGTATCTAAAATATGTTTGAAGTGACGTGAAAAATCTGAGCATTGACTGCAAATAACTATCCTCGAACTCCAAACCGTTAAGGAGTTGTAACTTCCATCATCTGCTCATCATCATGAGATACGACTACCAGACGCTAACATGTGAATAGTTTTAAACATAGTATGTGTCTATAAAATTTAAAGATTACCCTCTATTTCTTTGGGATCCCATCATCAAATCTTGACATGGTGACTCGGAAGCTAAATCGAACCTAATGCAAAAATAATTTATAAAATCGGTTCATAAATGACGAAATTAAAGGACTCTTCTTTTTTAAAGTCGGACAAAAATATACATGATAAGAAAATGTTGTCAGTATTGAACGTAAGTCTGCAATAACAAGTGTTTCCTGGAAAATTATATTCTTCATTTGTAAGAAGATTGACGGGTAAAACTCCTATCATTGGTTGTTACCTCAACATCGTATAAATATGTTTAAATATCACATAATTATGTGCCATTTAGAAATATATGTTTTTTAACGCGACAACTTGCATTGCGCGATGCAGTATAATTCGTATTTTGGAGTCATACTTAGAAACGTTTTATAGTTATTTTCAATATTTTAATTTCTGTCATGAATATGTCTTTTTTTTTTATTTTAGATCTTTCTCAAAAATCTCTGGATGTGTCACAGAAACCTACAGATCTTCAAAGTAAAGGTAAAAATATTTTGTAGTTCTTGAAAAACAAAAAACAGGTATGTTTTTGTAACGTACTAGATTGTTTCAAATGTTTCCGTGAATAAACGTGCAGATAGCAGCATTCGTTAATAAAAACTAGTGAATGTAGATGCGCATCTTTATATTTGCGTTGTGTATAGAGAGAAGCGTGTACAGTTCAAGGATACTATGTATAGTGTCATTGTTAAGTCGAAAAATGTTCAGACTACCCACATATTTTGTTGATGGTTTTCGTGTTTTTGTATTTCTACTTTTATTTTATTCGTCGCCTATTTCGAGTGTCGTGTGTATTTATTAATATTTTATAATTATTATTAATATTTCAGTTAGAATTTCATTCATGCATGCCACAATTAAAATATAAATGTTACCAAAAAAATACATATTACAACAAGAATTATTGCCGTTTTTAACAACGTCTCGTAAAGTTAAGGGCCCGCTTACAGATAATTAGGTAACCCTTATTACTTGATATTTTGTTTTCACATAAGTACTTAAAATTCTGTTAAACTACGTACGTTAGGGGGCTCCAAGACATCGTTTGTATAATTGGTGAAAACGGTCATCACACCTATAGGTCTGTTGATGATAGTGTATATCACACACGACTGCCTTGTTGGTCTAGTGGTAAGCGTATGCGGCTGCTGATTAAGAGGTCTCGGGTTCGATTCCCTAGTCAGACCAAATATCTGTGTGATCCACAAATATTTGTTTCGGAGTCTGGGTGTTTTTTATGTATAATATGTATGTATTTACAAAAAAAAAGTATGTATAAGTATTTATGTCAGTTGTTTAGTACCCATAACACAAGCTCTGCTTACTTTGGGACTAGATGATGTTGTGTGTATGATGTCCAAAATATTTATTTATTTATTATTATTTATTACATACACTATCATCAACAGACAGAATAAGGGTGTCAATACCCCATTCATCCCCTCGTAAAACCAAAATAAAGGAACACAGTATGCAGGAGAATACCACTGCAAAAAGAACATAAACTTACCTCTATAGCAATTCTAAGGAGAGGCCTATATGGCCAAGTAATGGATGTGGATGTTGGATAACAATGGATGAGTATATTTTATACTATATTATTTTTACAGATCTCAGCCACCCAATCATTGGAGCCGAAAAAATTATAGACAAACCGACTGGTCAGTCAATTTCTTTTTTCTTGTATGTATGTTTTGGGTAAAACTATGTATATACTAGCTGAGTCCCGCAGTGTTACCCGCGGTTATTGTTGTCAATCTCGAGTAACGCCGCGGAGTGAAGCTAGTCTAAAAAAATAGCCTATGTTACTCCTTATGTCATCAGCCATCTGCCAGTGAAAGTCCCGTTAAAATCGGTCCAGTCGTTCCAGAGATTACCCGTAACAAACAGACGGACAGACACATAAGAAAATTTAAAATTCAATTTTGGATGTCAGTAAGTAAAAAATGGTTATTTGTTATTACAAACAGACACTCCTATTTTATTTATTATCTCTCTCTCAATTCGTGAGGACAAGAAGTAAGAATACAGAGTGTCATCACCCCTATACATCCCGTAGGCGTTGTAAGGAGCAAACTATGCTAGACAACATCACTGCAAAAAGAGAAGGGAAACTTGAAACAAAACCGTTTACCAAAATGTCTGATCGGCGTGATCTTGGCTAGTAATAATAGTAATAGAATGTAGCATGTAGCATCCTCTACTAGCCAGCCGTTAGGTGATGCAGAGAAATCAGGATGTTTATTTAAACATTCATTTGTATATCTGACTGCCTTGGTGGCTCAGTGGTCCGCGTATGCGGCTGCTGATCAAGAGGTCTCGGGTTCGATTCCCGGGTCTAAATGTTTGTGTGATCCGTTAATATTTGTTTCGGAGTTTGGGTGTTTTCTATGTATAATATGCATGTATTTACAAAATGTTCTGTGTAAAAACATCTTGTGTGTAAAATGTCCCCGAAATATTTATTTATTATTTATCTCGTTATATTTTAACCGCTACATCGCTGAATCGATTTAGATGAACTTCAATATAGATAGATAGATTAGACCTTGGGGAAAGACATAGGCTACTATTGGGCAACAACTGGCATATACTACCTACATATACGCACACAAAATCTAGTATAATATATATATATATATATATATATATATATATATATATATATATATGTATTATTAATATATATGTATATGAAAATAATTCCGACTGCGATAAAAATACCATGTTTTTTCTTTCAGAAGCGTCTAAACCAGAGGGAGCTAGCGAAGGGGTGATTGAAGCGCATCGCAGTGCAGAACCTAGCGCCACAATCAATGACAAAAGGTAAAACAACATTTTAATATTAAATTCTTTTTCCTACCCTTATACCCAATATTATTCGGGGTCGGTTACTAGTTCAACCGGTTTTACCTGAATATCAGTTTTTCCACGGAGCGACTGGCATCGGACCTCCGACACCCTGAGGGAGAACTGAAAATCGTAGGTTGAACTAATATACTATTAATATTAAATTAAATCGTATTTATTTGTTCTACTTACTTTTCGTTATGATACGTACGTGTCAACCTATGGCCGTCCACTGCTGGACGAAGGACTCCCCAAGGAACGCCAACCATCCCGGTCTTCGCTATGAAGGGCACAGTTAATTAATATTGTTACAAAACGAAGAACATTCGAGAAAGAGACAGACATTCGCGTTCGCCGTACAAATTATAGATATGTTCTAATAATATTACATTGTGACACAGAACAATAAACCTTATAGAAATGAATGTAAGGTTGAATTTGGATTGAGTGTTGCGGATTTGACTTGTTTGTATTTCATTTTTAAATGTGGCGTTTCACGCACAGGAAAAGGTTCCTCAGTCACCCATAATGGTACTTGGATTTACCCCAAATAAAAATATTTTTCATAATTTTATTGTAGCACTTTGTCGACGTAGTTCCAACACATATTCATGCAAAGTTTCATCTTTTTAGCACTTACCGTTCAGACGGTAAGTCGAGAACGGACAGACGGACATGACGAATCTATAAGGGTTCCGAGTCATAAACTTCGGAACCCTTAAAAAGGCGAGACTCCTCATCGACCCACAAATACTTATTTTAAGTAACTTCAGACCGTTTTCAATAACCTATCCCTCGTTTAAACTGCAAATAGGTTTCCTCCTCCATCATACATTAAACTTATATACTACAATAAAATATTTGAATGAACCATGACTCTTAGTCAGCCACTCTTTAATCTAAAGTGCTATTTGTTTCAGCGAAGAGGACAGAAAACCGTTCAGCAGTCCAGAGCTTCCAAAGTCTGGTTCCATGCCTGGCAAAGTGCCTACTCCTGGTAGTGAGGTGAGATTGGTCAAATGATTCAAATACATATTTACAAGGGTATCGGTTACAACGAACAACAGAATTAGCACTAGTGATGAACACATGAGTTTGTAGTGGTAGGCAGGAGGTTAAATTTGGCTGTCAGATCATCATCAACAACCCATAATGTCCAACTGTTGGGTTCGGGTTTCCTCTCAGGAGAGGGTTAAGGCCATACGTACCCACGCTGGCCAAGTGCGGGTTGGGGACTGGCAAGACACGTGGCTACGTAATCTTGCCGTTGAATGCCGCCTCTAACTAAGCTTCACAACTGCTATCTTATGATAACAACCTGACTGTTTAAAGTGACCTCCGAATCGTACAAACGCTTATAACATATCCTGCCACACAGGGTCACCCATATAGGTCTGACCGCGCCGTCGTTGTTTACAGTATTGATAATTATCCAATAAAGTACCTTAAATACATTGTGTATTTAATATAGATTAATATGGCCCTTTACAGTATGTAATATAAATAAATACTTTTGAAGATATTACAGATTTAAAATGCAGGAACAAAACGATTGTGGCGGTACCGGCCGGGGCCCGTTAGTTGAGCTGCTGTCGATTTGTCACTATCAGTTAATAACTAAACACAATACTTTATTATGAATTAATATTCTAAGGCGGTACGAAGTTCACTGGGTCAGCTATACCTTGTCCATTCGTTTAATATCTTTTTGACAGGTCACGCCTATAAATTACCGGTATTTTTTTCGTAATAATGTACTACACTAATGTCGTACTTTATAGACGGGTAGGGAAGTGGGCAGTGTGCATAGCTAAAAACAACATATAAAACAGTTCTTGAAATACGATAAATCGATTAAACAATTAAAATAATCTATCATATTATTATGATCAAGATAATTTGACTTCATGTAAGTATTGTTTCTGTAAATTTAATAAAAAAAAAGGAAATTAAAATAGTATGACTTCAAGATTGATTATTTGCAAGGAATTAAGTCGAAATTTTGGAATTTAAGTTCAAACTCTGTGCTTTCATTAATTTATTTTGGACCACTGTCTTAAAATGTAACTATGCACGTGTTAGTAAAATTTAATTTTGAAACGCGTGGTTAATAACGGTTAAATAGAGAGTTATGAGAAAATACATTTGAAAAATCACGTAATACTTACTAAACCGACCTTCAAATGACTGTGTTAAAAAGTTATCTTTGTTCTGGGCCAATTATGTATCATAATAGTGCACATTTTATTTATTTACAATACTGACATAAAGAATATTATATCGATTGATTTTGATTTCAAATCAAATCAGTGACGTGTGAGGGCGTCACTATTTTCGAAATTTGTTGAACTGTCAAAAAGATAATAAAGGAATGGACAGAGTATAGTAGTTAATATTAACAATTTATTTACTGTCATGGAGTACTTTATGCGAATGTATCATATTACAATAGTGTCAAATTCGCAAAAGAAAAGTATTTCTGTCCCCTTCTAAAGTATTAATTTGAATTAGCGGCCAAAATTTATAAACCTTAAGCATAGGTACCTTAGTGTAGTGTGTAGTGTCGCAATGTTACCGCGGCGTGTTCATGCATATGTGATTGACTACATTGCGTCAGGCGAAGAAGCGCGGGCGGCCCAAGGGCTCCACCAACAAGCCCAAGGTGCCGGGCGCGCCCCACGCCACCCCCGCGACACTCGCGACCCCCGCCACCCACGCGCCACGACCCCCGCCCCCGCGACCCACACCGCCGCTAGCCAGACCCAGGGCCGCCGGCTACCAGTATGCCATCAGACCCTTCCGGAAAGACTTCTCTGGGATACAGTTCAGAAGGTAAGACTGTTCACTCGCATTAATCTCTAGAAGTATCTATTTTGATTTGTATTGAAAAACTGTAGAGCATTATTTTGTTTTGTATTGAAAAACTGTAAAGCATAGCACATTATTCTGTGTATATAAGAAATAGGGATGCAAGGATTAAAAAAAATATCGATATTTATTAAATTATGTTGATATTGATATATCGATAAATCGGTCTAGTAGGCCGATATATCGATATTTTATCTAAATTATATCGTCCCTCTCCCTCTCTACGTTTTAATCGTTTATAGTTTTTGTGTGTGATTAGACAAATCAATTTTGGTCTAGTTATTATACATAATGTGTACGTGAACTCAAATTTAATTAGTTAACTTACAAACAAAAATTATAAACAAGACGAATAATGGGGCGCAGCTTCGTGGATGGCACTTTCTATAGCTTAGAGCACTTAATATTAGTTTCAAGAAATTTGTGTTATTAATCGGATAAAAAGTTAGAATAACTTTATTTTCTTTATCAAAAGTAGGTCTACTTGTTATTTAATATGTACAAAAAAGCGATATATTGAGTTTTTCGATATTTATGATCGATATCAGCGTATTTTCGATACATATCGATATTTTTTGGTGTTGATATATCGATATTTATCGGTATTCCGATATACCAATGCAAGCCTAATAAGAAACATTCAGTTACCTTAAAATATATCTTATAAACTTTAATATTTTCAAATTTTTAATTACATGAATGTGATATAATAAAGATTGACATATCTAAAATTCGTATAGATATATTTTTACCACTTACCTGTTTTACCACTTACCTGTTTTACCACTTACCTGTTTTACCTCAAAATTTCTTAATCGCCCTCCACAAGATTTCGTTATATCATCAATAGCCTTTAACAGTCCACTGCTGGACATAGGTCTCTCCTTAGAAAGGAGGTTTTGGCCTACTATACCACGCTGGCCAGACGGGTTGGTAAAGGGGTTGTTTCAAGTTTTCCTTCTCTTGGCAGTGATGTAAGCTGCTTATTTTGTTCCTTTAGTCGCCTCTTGCGACAACCATGGAATGAATAGGGGTGGTGACACTTGTATTTTTAATCCGTCACCATACGGACTAATCCGTCACCACACGGACTAAGATGATGGACTAGATGATGTTGTGTGTAAAAGGTTTATTTAATTTTTATTTATTCACTATTGTAACAGGCGATGGAGCGACGACTGTCTGGACTCATCGCACATACCCAACGAGGTGTATTTCGGCGACGTGCCGGTATCTCTAGAAGTGCTGTACAACTACTACGACGCCAACGCGGAGCGGGAACGTCTCGCCAGCCAGGCAGCTCACATCGCAGCGCAGAAGGCCGCCGCTGCCAAACTTGCTCAGGCCAAGCTGCAGGCGAGAGGACTCGTCTCGCAAGAGGTACGATACTGCCTGAATCCATTTACAACATACTGACTGACTGCCTTGTTGGTCTAGTGGTTAGCGTATGCGGCTGCTGAACAAGAGGTCTCGGTTTCGATTACCGGGTTGGACCAAATGTTTGTATGATCTGCAAATATTTGTTTCGGAGTTTAGGTGTTTTCTATGTATAATATGTATGTGTTAACAATAAAAAAGTATGTTTATGTTGATATGGTATCAAAATTGTAAGTGGTGCCATCTATGATGTAGTTGTCCCATGTACATTGAATGTCAATAAATCGTTCACTCTCTTTCCGTGTCTGACCCAGGCGTTTCATTTATAGGTTATGTGCCCAGAGTACTTAATTTTTGTTAAAATAATTAGTTTTTTCGTGAGAAAAAGTAGTGAAACATTGATAATATCGTGTTATTCAGTGTTTGCAATAGAAGTTTGCAAGAATGGCAGCGAATTATCTTGTAAATGTTCCCAAGCTGAAAGGCCGGGAGAACTACAGCGAGTGGATCTTTGCCGCGGAGAATTTTCTTATCCTAGTAAATATGCTGCACTGCATTAGACCAGTTTCTGGGAAGATGATAGAAGCCGCAGATGATGCAAGAACCAAAGCAAAACTAATTATGACTATAGACAGTGCGTTATATGTACATATCAAAGAAGTTAAAACTTCGTTGGAGTTGTGGAACAAATTAAAGGCATTATTTGATGATTCGGGTTTTACACGAAGAATATCTCTATTACGAAATTTAATATCAATACGCCTGGAAAATTGTGTCTCAATGCAATCGTACGTAACACAAATAGTTGAAGTTGGCCAAAAATTAAGCGGGACCGGTTTTAATATCAGTGATGAGTGGATTGGGTGTTTATTATTGGCAGGTTTGTCAGAAAAATTCATGCCGATGATAATGGCGATTGAGCATTCTGGCATTCAAATTACAACAGACGCCATTAGAACCAAACTCATGGATATGGAGGATACGGAAGTAAGTCAAGTGAATGGAAATATTCATTTTCAATCACATGAAACTAGTGCATTCGCCAGCAGTTCGCAGAAATGGCAACTTAAGAAAAATAAATTGTCTATGGCCCACGCTCAAAGCGGCAACCAATCAAAAACAATTAAAAATGGCGGCAGTAAAAATAACGTCAAATGTTACCGGTGTAAACAAACTGGACACTACAAGAATCAGTGTACAAATAGCAATTATACGAATTATAATATGAAAGAAAATCAACGTAATCAAAGTAATGCATTTAGTGCTGTGTTTTTAAGTGGCCAATTTAGTAAATACGACTGGTATATTGACTCAGGTGCGAGTATACACCTAACAGCTAACGAGCAGTGGATTGAGAATGCTATTTATCACAAAGTGAAAGATATATGTGTCGCTAATAGTGAAAGGTTACAAGTATTATGTTCCGGCGATGTGACCATTATAACTAAAACTGATCAATGTGAATTTGAGATTCCAGTCAAGGATGTATTATGTGCTCCAGAATTGACTACTAACTTGTTGTCAGTGAGCCAGCTAATAAAATCCGGGAATAGTGTGCAGTTTAATACAAATGGCTGTGAAGTATTCAACAGAAATAGTGAGCTGGTAGCCACAGCTGTGTTGAATAACGGAGTGTACAAGTTAAGAGTACCAGACAGTGTTATGGCTAATTTAACTGCATCAGGCATTACATGGCATCGCCGTTTAGGCCATGTTAATAGCAAATACTTAAATAAAATGAGTAGTGCTGTTGATGGCATGAATCTACGAGAGAAAATTGATCTTGACAAGACGTCATGTACAGTTTGCTGTGAAGGTAAGCAGTGTAGATTACCATTCACAAATGAGGGATCAAGAAGTAAAGAATTACTTCACCTAGTTCACACAGATATTTGTGGACCCATGGAACATGAATCATTGGCTGGTTCAAGGTATTATATATTATTTGTTGACGACTATAGTCGTATGATACACATCTATTTTATTAGAAATAAAAGTGAAGCTTTAAGATGTTTTGTAGAATTTAAAGCAAAGGTAGAAAAACAAACTAATAAGAAAATTAAGATTTTACGAAGCGATAATGGGTGTGAATATTGTAATAAAGAATTTGATTCATATCTCAAGAAGGAAGGTATTATTCATCAAAAGAGTAACCCATATACCCCGGAACAAAATGGCTTGTCTGAAAGAAATAATCGGACAATAATTGAAAAGGCCAGATGTTTATTATTTGATGCCAAATTGGGAAAGGAGTTCTGGGCAGAGGCTACCAACACTGCTGTCTATTTACAAAATCGTACAGTCTTACCGGCTTTGAATGAGAAAACTCCTTATGAAATCTGGACCGGGTGCAAACCAGACGTTAGTCACTTGCGTATATTTGGTAGTAAGGTAATGGCACATGTGGCTAAGGAGAAGCGGCAGAAGTGGGACCGCAAGTCTGAAGAGCACATACTGGTGGGTTATCCAGATAATATTAAGGGTTACAGATTATTTAATCCTAGAACAAAATGTGTTATAACTAGTAGAGATGTTGTTATAATGGAAGATGAAAAGAACCTTGAGATGAGTATACCAATTACTGAAAAACATCAAGACTCGTGTTCAGTGGGGGACACAGTCAAGAACTTGACGATATTGAATGAAACAATCCCAGATGAGGATACAATACTTGAAACTTCAAATAGTTCAGATGATGACTATATTCCTAGTGAATATGAAGATGTTTGTGAAACTCCTGAGCGACCTGAAAGACCTAGTCGAGTCAGAAATAAACCAATGTCAAATATGTGTGTTTCTCAAGAAATGTTTCATGATGCTAGTGGACTATGTCTTGAAGAAGCACTGCAAGGACCAGAAAAAGAACAGTGGTTACAGGCTGTGAAAGAAGAACTTAAGTGTTTCGAGGACAATCATGCATGGGAACTAGTAGATATGCCTAAAGGTGGAGAGACTATAGTGAAGTGTAAATGGGTGTTGAGAAAAAAAGTGGACAGTGACAATAGTGTACGTTATCGTGCTCGTTTAGTAGCCAAAGGTTTTATGCAGAAGCAAAATGTGGACTATTCCGAGATATTTTCGCCTGTGGTTAGGCATTCAACGTTACGGCTATTGTTTGCGCTGTCTGTTAAGCTAGGCTTAGATGTAACACACCTTGATATCACTACAGCTTTTTTAAATGGGGATCTTGAGGAAACAATTTATATGCAAATACCAGAAGGTTTACCAAATTCTCAGAATCACATTAATAAAGTACTTAAACTGAATAGAGCCATATATGGTTTGAAACAGTCCTCAAGAGCCTGGTATAAAAAGGTTGATGAGTGTCTTATTGGCGATGGATATAAGCGCTCTAAGTTAGAACCATGTTTGTACACTAAAATTAAAGATAAAACTAGAACAATAATCACATTATATGTTGATGATTTCTTTGTATTTAGTAATGATAGTATAGAATGTAATCATTTAAAAGAGTTATTGTCATCAAAGTTTAAGCTAAAGGACCTAGGCCAGGTCAAAAATTGTTTGGGGATGTCTGTTAATGTTGACAAGGTTAATGGCACAATTACACTTAGCCAGGAGAACTATATTAATCAGTTATTAGATAGATTTAATATGACTAATTGTAAACCAGCTGATACACCGTTAGAGCCTAAATTGAAAATTAATTTGGATAAACAAAATTGTAAGAGCCAATTACCTTATCAGCAACTAATTGGTGGCCTTATGTATTTGGCAGTTTTGACTAGACCCGATATTGCATATTCAGTCAATTTCCTAAGTCAATTCAATAATTGTTATAATAGTGAAACTTGGGCATATGCTAAACGAATTTTAAAGTATCTGAAGAAAACTAAATGTTTTGGGTTAAAATACACAAAATGTGGTAATTCTAAATTAGAAGGGTATGTTGATGCTGACTGGGGGAATAATGTAATAGACAGAAAGTCTTACAGTGGTCTATGTTTTAAGTTAGCTGGAAGTCTCATTTCATGGGAGGCAAAAAAGCAAAAAACAGTTGCCCTCTCAAGCACAGAAGCAGAATATATGGCTATGACTGATGCTTGCAGAGAGGCTATTTATTTACACAATTTATTAAAAGAAATTGTCAATGAATCATATACTATTACACTTTATAATGATAACCAGGGTGCACTTAATTTGTCTTCAAATGATAGTTTTAATAAGCGCACCAAACACATAGACATACGTTACCACTTTTGTAAGGAATGTGTGATAAATAAAATAGTTAAATTAAAGTATTTGGAAACAGCTGAGATGCCAGCAGATCTACTTACAAAGGGGTTGAGTAACGTGAAGCATGGTTATTTCATGCGTTTATTAGGGATACACAATGTTAGACTTGTGTAATATTGTAAATGTCATGTTATTTTGATAAGTGGGGGTGTTGATATGGTATCAAAATTGTAAGTGGTGCCATCTATGATGTAGTTGTCCCATGTACATTGAATGTCAATAAATCGTTCACTCTCTTTCCGTGTCTGACCCAGGCGTTTCATTTATAGTTTATGTATTTATATCAGTTGTATACCCATAGCACAAGCTCTGCTTAGTTTGGGTCCAGATGATGTTGTGTGTTACATGTCCAAAATATTTATTATTTATGATTATTATTTACTGAAACTTCAGTTCAAAAAGAAATTGTGATGGGTTTCACCTGAACTAGGAAGCTCTATAGATCCTATATTGTCTACCGTCTGCCTCCAAATATAAACAGTAAGAAGTAGAAAAGTTCAAGTAATTCGAGCCAACTGATTACAGCACGAATAGGCCGGTTCAACTGGGGCAGTTCTACCCTCATACAGAAGACCAACCTAATAATGACAGCATTCTTGCTGTCGTATTTCGTAGGTGAGTGTGAGACCGGAGACCCAATCATTCTGCATCATTCTCCCGGCCTCCGATGCAGAAACACCTGACCAGATGGCCATGGTATGGGTCACCATGCTGAATAGCCTACCGTCCTGAATTCTACTTATGCTTTCCATCAGGCAGAGTAGAATCACTGTCATAGGCTTAAATATATGTCCACACTTGAATATATTTATATCTATATAATTTTTACAGGTCACGACGGTAGATTCATCATCATCAGATGACTCTTCAGGAGAATCCGGTAGTGATTCAGAAGAAAGCGATGACGTAAGTTATGTTTATTTTATTAACCTGCATAAAAATTGACTGGTAGAGAATGCCTTAGGCATTAAGTCCGCCAATGTACCAATGTGCATTATGTATAAATAAATAAATAAATAAAAATATCGAAAGGAGACCCAGTGATACAGAAAATGAAAATAAGTGATTGTGTTTTAAATTTACCGTGAGAATATTACATGGACTTACTACCATAAATAATAATAACAGTATTAGAAATAGCAGTGACGAATTTTCGTTCACAATCTTCATGGCCAAAACCAATCTATGCAATGTTTTTGATTGGCTGAGATTCATCATCATCATCAACAGCCTTCAACAGTCATCTGCTGGACATAGGACTCTCCTTAGGCTGAGATTAATGTAGAGAAAAAGGAGCATGTTTAGGACTTCAAGATTTTGATCTTGAATATTTGTGATTTTTATATACATGAATGAGTAACAAAGTAGTATAATTACAAAACTAAATTTTATGTATTCTTGCAGCGCACGGAAGGCGTGGTGATATCTTTCTTTCATACTATTTTTTTATAATTTTAGTTGCTGCTTATTATTTTTGTTAACATTGCTATTGCTATGAATCACCTTTTATATAAAGTACGATTGCGGCACTTTTGTTTGCTAATTCTCTTGTGGTATACAATTCGGTTTACGGATAAAACGCGGCTCGAAGGACCAAATTAATTCGTTTCAACCACGCTTAACTAGTTTGTTTTTGGATGTAATTTATTCACATAAATGAATAGAAATTAGGTTACAATTGTTATATTCATTGTCGAACAGGACGTACCGTTAAAACGAGGTCCGGGTCGGCCGAAGGGCTCCAAGAACAGTCCGAAGGCTGCAGGGCCCCCGGGCACGCCGGGTGGAGGTGGAGGAGCCCCCACCCCGGGTCGGCGCGGACGACCCCCCGTCCCGCCCGAGATGAGACAGCCCGGCATCACGGATATGAAGAAGTTCTGTAAAGCTGCCGGGATACGGTTCGACTACAAGAAACTTGTTGAAGGTGGGTAGTCTGACTTTAAACAGTACGTATAATTTAGACTTCTTAATTCTGTACTAACTGTACCAGCCGTGACTTCTTTTGAGAGTAAATGTTTGTTTTGTAAGCCGAACTGTGATACTTTATTCAAAATAAAAATAACCTCAGTTCCTCATTAAAACCGTAACTACCTATAAAAGTTCGAAGAATTTCAGGACAATCAATGAAAGTTCTAAGGAAATCGATCCATTACTATAACTCACTATTGCCCATAGCAATGAACATTTTTGTATACCATAAAAATGTTATTGTGAGCCAAAGTTGTAGACACGCTATCGGGGACATTCTTTTAAAGGAGAACGACTCTTGCATATTAATACATACCTATATATTTATATAGATTAAAAAAATAATAATTTCATATTGTATGAAATTTATTTACTAACTTGACCTTATTAAAAAAATTACCTCACAAAGACGCAATGAACTTTCCTAACAATCTTGAATCATTTAAATACCTCTCAGTTACTGACTTCAATGTTTTTTTATTTTGTTCTAAAATCTTTCTACAGGTTGTACGAAAAACAAAGAACGTGTTCAGAAGATGTTGGACCTTCTCATAGCGGCAGGTTTGGAAGGCAAGCCGACAATAGAGAAGTGCCAAGCGTTAAAGAAGGCTAAGCAAGACAAGAAGGAACAAGAGAAACAGGCCAAGAAAGACGCGAAAGTAAAAAGTAAAACAACGACGCAAGAGGATGGTGAGTTTATTGGAGCTTCTTTTTCTTGCTCACTAAGTCTCTTGTAGATAGTCCCGTCCTTTTCTTTCATCATCAAACAGGAACATATATGTTACGTGTTGAGGTTTGAAATATTTGAAAATAACCTTTGTTACATATAAAAGAGACTGTGAATCACTCTTAAAACCACAGAATAATTCAGAATAATCGTCTTAAATGCTCGCTGAGATCGCTGGGTTAATCACTTGTTATCACTGTGAAAGTCTTCACTTATTAGCTCAAACTGAATTGAACTGAGTGCGATTCGCGAGAGGCATTTTTATGTTACACGCGACGGGAACTTGTATGTTTCAGACATTTTTGACGAAGTCGTTAACTGTTTTAAAACTTCTCGAACATAACGCTTCATAGAAATGTAAACAAATACTTGTGACAATCAATTCATTTCCAACCCTATGTTTATATGTGTAAAGTTCATTCCCTTGCCGCTTTTTTTCGAATATTCGTGTTCGAATATTCAACTTCCTTTTGTAACAATTTTTGGTGGCTTTCACTTAAAACGAAAATGTAAAAATTTTGAATTGGCGCAAAATGTTATCCCGTGGATAATGATTTTATCACTTATATACCACTATTCCAACATTGAATAAACATTAATTACTATTATTGTAAATGAAGGTATTATGTCAGGTACGGAGACGTCAGTCCCTCGGCGCATGACGCGAGGTGCGACGGGCGTGAAGCCGCGACAACGCATCGTGATCTCGTCGGACGAGGAGGACGACACGCCCGCCGCGCGACGCACGCTCTCCAAGCTGCGCTCCTCCGTCAACGACGACACTGACTCCGACTAGGTACGTATGTCACGTCCCACTTCGTCGGACGTGGAGGACAACATGTCTTCTTTATGATCTATCGACGCTAATCAAAGACAGAGTATCCTCTTGAAAAAGTTTAATTCTATAATATAATTCTATAATATGAATATCTGTAGTAAATTGTCTTGAGAATTTACAAGCATTCATCAAGCCGCGGTAGGGTCATGATCAGGGGATCAATGAGTCATATAGACATTCTACAAACACAAAAGTGACGTTATTAGAAAACTAACAAATGTATACGAATGACGTCAACTAAACACTGGGTCAATGTGGTCACAACAAAAGAGAATAGTGCCGCTATCGTCGAAATTTGATGCAAAAAATCGCATCTCGACCAAGTGCAACCCCAATTAAGGAATCAAGGAATTATTATTTTGTACGAAAGCATGAATCCTGTTCAAAAAGCGGTACTTGATCGATGCGTCCCTATGTACTTAACGCGAATGAACAATAGTATGACATAAACTAATATGATATTCTTTTTTCCAGGTAATCCTTGACTTCTCTGCCTGGTAAACTTCACTGTCAGCTTCCTGGGCAGGGAACGTGTTATGCTGTGGCCTCTAGAAAGTGCTTCGACGGAGGTATAGACTTATAGTACCGTAGTGTCGGTGATCGTGATTATTTCCTACTAACACTAGTGTTTAAAATCGACATTTTTTAGCGGTTGTTCGCAATTTAGAGCCTATACTAATTTACATGGGTTTCATCGAACGAACGGGGAATGGATTATATGTGAAATATATGATGAGAGAAAAGAGTTGGTTTGCTCAGGTATAAGAGGCATTATTGTACCATAGGGTATATGTTGGCAAGTGTTGTGAAGTAGACAAAGTAGATGCAATAAAGTCTAGGATACACAGTTTATAACAACCTTACGAAAAAATAGTTTATATATTACGCTCGTATTCATTTATTTCTCTTCTCGATTGTGTAAGTACTGTGATATACAGGATGATTTATTTCTCTTCTCGATTGTGTAGGTACTGTGATATACAGGTTGAATTTTTGAGACGGGACAGTAAGGGTAGGTACCTTAACCGTTATAGTTACAGGAAAACGCTTTTAGGAGACTATCCATAATTTTTTAAGAAATTCTGAACTGCATTTACAGATTTTGGAAAAAATGTACAGCCAGCAAGGAAATGGTCGTTTTAAACAAAAACTTTTTTTGATGCCAATCGATCCTGTTTCTTATAACGATCAAAAGTCTCTACTGGACCGACTGAGGTTTGAGTACTAGAAATGTCAGAAATCGCAAAAAAGTTTTCTCATACATTTGTACGGAAACAAATCATTTTAATATGTATTTTAGATAGAAAAATATGGATAGTCTCCTAAAAGCGTTTTCCTGTAACTATAATCGCTGTCCTTACTGTCCCGTCTCAAAAATTCACCTGTATACAGTAGTTTGAAGGCCTATTGATGGTCTACAAATATATGTTTCCGGAAAACTTAGCATCGTATTTACAATGATTAGTATTTGCTTGTGCGTTTGTTTGTCGTTATTGTAAAATCTTATACAAATGTTTATGAATACGGGCTCTATGCATTTTTTCTTTTTAAATCTCAGCGTTAGTTTCATCAGTTATTGATAAAGTATCAGATAGTTATCTACCATGTGACACTATTTAACAGATAAAGGTTGCTTATATAATAAACATATTGCTACGCGTTAGGGTTTATTTTTTTTTAAATTGAACCATGAAAAAGCCTTGTGACTACTAAGAGAGACTTATTTAAAACACTCTTAAAACCACATAATCACTTGTTATTGCTTTGTTATTCGTCGCTTTTTAGTTCAAACTGAACTGCGGTCAGCGAGAGAATATAAAAACGTTAGACGCGACGGGCACTGGTATGTTCTGAGATGACGTAACAGCGATAAAACATCTCGAACATGACGATTCCGGGAAATATAAACAAACCGAACGCGCGACGATCAATCCATATTCGACCTTACGTTAATTGTAGTAAGGTTCGCTGTTCTTTTAACTGATTGTCGCCGTATTTTGGAATGTACTTGATGTTTCTTAACAATATGTTTATCTAAGTATACGTTTACGCGAGATTTTGAAAAGTGTAGTGTATCTTGCAGATACGATATCAGGGACTTTACCAACAACTGGTGAAACTGGGTCTCAATACAATTCTATACTTTCTACTAGAGAATATTTAATTTAATATCATTCCTTGTTGGTTGCTTTTATAGTTATTTAAATCCATATTACTATAATTTCTATAAATTTATCGAGAATATAGAACCGTATCACAAATATAGACCACATGTAGTTTGCTGTGCTGTGTTGCTTTTTTTAACTCCTTGTTTTAACTCGAGACCAGTCTTATTTTAATTACTTCTTAGTATCGATAGATCATAATACAATACTTTATGTATATACGTTTCCTCAGACGTTAAAATTTTTTTTCAAAGTGTCTATATATTTTGTGAAACGCCACTGGCAACACTGCTTAGTTGTAGAAAAATAATAACTTTTATTTGTCACTTTATACTTGATCTTCATCAGGAATATTCTTCGCATTTATGATCTTGCATTTCAAAGGATGATTACCTTAAAAAAACTTTCCTATTTATCATTTATAAGAGTGTAATATTTTAGAAAATCGACGAAAAATTATGTAACAAAAGTTATCGATCTCTTGAAAAGCTGCGATTGGAAAACACTAGTCATGTTAATATCGAAAAAAGACAAATACAACCTTTTTTTTTTAAATTCGGCAGCTTAATAGCACAATAGTAGACAAAATTGACGGAATTGGTCTTGGTGACATTGCGTTGTGTGTAATTTGTCGGGGAACGGTCCCTTGCTGAAAATATGAAGTAAATTTGTAGGACTAAAACCCTCGCCTACTATAAGTAGTGGTAGTGAAGCTTAAAGGCACTCAATACTGTTCATTTGTGCCTATAATAATATTAAAAAAATAACTATATATTAATGTGTGTGAATCATAAAGTAAAATGTTTCATTTGGATAGCAGAATGCGTTGTATTTTGATTGAAGTCAAATTTTATACTCTAGAATAATTAACTATCAATAAATTGGTAACACCAAGATGTTTATTAAATTTAGATGTTGTATATATGAGAGACAAAAATACATATAATTGTGTGTCCTGCATTATTTTTGTACAGATTCGGACAATGTTTGTATGGCATCTGCTTTGTATATACGCGTGAGAGCGAATGAGTAAGCTATATAAGAAAGAGAGGGACGCAGTAACACCAAGCCAAGGGTGGATCTAGATGTGTGATTCTTTTATAATGTCTATGTACTCTTTTATTTTTAATTAAATCAGTTTTTAACTGAACTTCATATAAGTACATCTTTTGTATGATAAAAGGAAATCATATAGCAGTCTTATATATAACTGTTATATGTTTAGTAGTGATGGATAGGATTAAATAAAAAATGGCGTCGTTGAAGTTCTAAGTGTATAGCGCTCAAAAGAGAAACCAAGTACTGTTAAAACTACTACTATCTCGATTATGGTGTTGCCATATTTTCTAAGCCCAACCAATTGTACGATTCTTCAAAAAAAATACCTTCTCTTTAATATCAGCAGTCACTCTGACAGCAATCGGAAGCTTAAAATGAGTAGAATCTAATATTTTAACCAGGCAGGTCTCTATTAAAATGTTAATTCTCGTTGTCTTTGGAACATTGAAGGCTGCATTCTGCCCTATAGGCTACGAATTAGTTTTCTAAGGAATCATATGTGAAACGCCTGTAGCGAAAATAATACCTAATTTTCTAACGTTTTCCAAATAGAAGACTGATTTGTGTAGAAATAATTATTGTTAAAACGCGATGAATGTATATTTAGAAATTGTGTTTAGGAATTTTGAAATACATTTTAGTTTTCAAGGCCCATAGAGTAACACTGGCTCAATACAAAACATTATGCCGAAGAAATCTTCACACAAACGATTTAGTCTCATACAAAAACAATCCCTACGAACTCACACATAACAATTAAATCAAAACATTTACAATATCACACACACATAAACACATTCTTTGTCATCATAACAGTGTAATGCGTAGGCTTATATTTTGACAGAGAGGAACTCTGTATGTGGCTACTCTATGTTGTACTACTATGTTGCTCAAAGGCAAGGCCTTATTCGTGTAAGATGTAATATATTTCTACACTGCGCTTTACACACTTAGAACTTCACTTACGCCTAATCTTTTTGACAGCTAGGAGCTATAACTTAGCCGAAAAACGAATTTATAATTTTTATTTATTTACCAGGTGTAAGAATCTCAGTAAATAGCTCAGCAACCGTAAATTCAGTGTTCATTCAATTTTGAATAACGAAAAGATACCTAGGATTTAAACATAAAATAAATGTACAAGGTGTATCTCCGGAAAATATAATAAGCGAAACCATGGCTTTAGACGACGAATCCTCTGACCAGTGTTTGTATGTAAAGTCAGATTTTGAAGTTGATGTAGAAACGCGATGTCTTTTGAAAGGTATTCAGATTAATGAGCTGAAGCCATTGTCTTTGCTGGATACACACTTTGATAATACCTTCTACTAATGGAAGGACACTCATTCTGTATGGCATGCTATGTTTAAAGTACTTGAACACACTCAAGTTTTTCACGTATTTTTTAATATAACTTATTTTTCACTTTGTAGTATATTAGTTGCGTAACGTATACGTACGTACGTTCAAGTTGTGTACACAATTACGTGCACGTATATGCATGCGTAAGCTTTGAAGAAATTATACTAAATGTCACAACGATAGGGATTGGTATAATTTTGTAAAATACCAAGGAATTATGTCAACATTGTCTTCTCAAATCGTGACGTCACGATATGGTATTTTCAAATCAAAGTACTTTTCATGCTCATTGATTTGAAATTTAAATTAAAAAATGGGTAGGTAATAATTTATTAGAGTATTTTTTGTATTGACTGACTTGGGACAAAAATATTGTGAAATTTAAAAAAAATGTTATACTGTTTAGGAAAAGTACTCCATAAATGTCGAGTGTGTTCAAGAATGGCCTTCTTATTTTACAAGATAACATACAGTTGCACTTGATGCCTTATTGATTCAATACTAGCGATAGAAACCTTATTTATATAGGACCTTAAATATATTTGACACTTCCAACGCCCTTTAAAAACATTTGTCGTATATTTTGGTACATTTTAGCGGTTTTTTGCTGTTTTGTGTACGACGAAAAGGTCTCGGCTCTCATATGTGACGCTGGCGTTCAAAAGATTGTATGAAAACAAAACTGCTTACCACGGAAAGTGTTTTCGTAAAGTACGAGAAAGTATCACAATATCATTAAAATATATAATTTGTACATAATAGATGTAGCTATTATTATAAGATTTATTATTTAAGATATAATAGATATTTGTATTTGTAAGATATATTTAGATGTGTTTCTTTTACCATACATATATAATAAAAGGGCCTCGTTAATTAGGCTTTTAGTCGATTATCGTGGATATTAGAAAATGGATAGTCGATTGTAGTGCAGCTGCATAATAAACGTGTTTGTCAATATTTGTAATAGTAACATATATTTTTCTTTATACTTCTTATTCTATTTTTAAATATTACTTTTTAAAAAAAGATAAGGATTCATTTATTATTATTTTTAAATAGAACTATGAAGGACTGAGACGCGGTAACATTGTGTTCTGCCTATTTAACGCGGTCGTGTAATATTAGCCACCTATATATTAATGAGAATATATAATATTTAGTATAAGTGAACATGCTTTTCGCCGGCATACATTTTTTATATATAAACATATAAGTTACAAATAAGTTAAATCTTCCTTGCCAATAAATGAGGCACATAGATATTATATATCATTATTTACGATACAAAAGTGTGATTAACGACGGAGTTATTTGGGTTATATCTTGTCTACAGTTGAATCGTGATTTTAGTGTTCGAGTTTTACGTTTTATCAATAATGATTGAAAATTAAGTAAGAATGTTTTGCATTAATATATACAGGCATGATAAAGTATGTAATGGTTAGAAGAAGAATTAAACAGTGTAGGCACTATCATCACATTGATATACGACGACTAAGAAACGCAATAAACAAATCAATGTAACAAACCTCCCTCCCCTTATCACGGAAAATTAGTCTAGCAGTTGACTATTAATGGTGATGTGATGATGTAAGCTTTACTAAATACCTATGTCATCATTATCATCGTATACGTATGTACGTATATAGTACGTATACATTTATACTTACGATTTAATACGGGGGGGTATTAAATCGTAAGTATAAATAATAAAAAAATAGAATGAGTGTACCCTCCTCACCCGTTTAATATTTATTAAGTAAGATGCTAAAGGAAAAAAATGAACCTTTGGCTGGTTTTAAAGTTTATTTTTAAAACTACTTACTTACTTACTTTAATTGGACTTATTTTAATTATTCGAAAATTAGCACTACTGTTAACTTTGCTTAATTTTGTGATCTTACGTGAGAACTAGAGTCCCTCCCACCCCCTTGTAATAAAGAAATAAGACACTGTCGAACCCCCTCCCTCTTAAATCGTCTTTACGTTATAAATGAATGATTTCTTTCACAGAACTAAGCCTTAGGTTTGAAAATTTATCGAACTGAACTAGAATATCAACACAATTGACAATAAATTTTCTAAGGTTATCGAGTTTAGAAGTTAGATTCGTATTCTCATCGTGGTTAACGTGCCAAATGCTTTAGAATCGGACAAGATCTGCCAACTGTGGACAAGATACTGTACAGAATATATTCGTGTGATTGCTTTTAACCATATTTATAGTTATGTTGTCAATTAGTGGATTATTGTGCAATAGTCTTACTAAATGAATATTACTTGTAGGTACTCGAGTTCTCTATCGAGTCAATAGTGACTTAGTGACTACTTAGATTCGAAGCTGATCAGGAGGAATCCAGAGATCAGGATATTTAAGTGACTCAAAAATAAACTTTAAGTCTATTGCTATAAAGTGCATACGATTTTGAATATGTCAGAAAATGATCTTGTTCACACATGTATGCCCTTTATAGTATTAGATTTAAAGTAAGTTTTCAAGTGTCTTAAAAAACCATAAATACTATAAAAAATAAAATTATTATATCTATGACATACTATTTCATTGATGGTCATTTATGGACTTAGAGGGCTTAGTCATGAAATTGTGTTCATAGAAGTCAGTATCAGTCACAAAGTCAGCTAGTACATTATTAGCTTCGTCTACAGTTTTAGTCGACATTCAAATCTTGGGTAGACATCATACCAACATCTTTTCAGCATTTTGTTGTCCACTGCTAAATGAACCAGTGATTAAAAAAATCTTATAAAAGTTTTGTAAATATTTGGTTAGAGAAATTACACGAATTATTAATTATTCTGTATAAATAAAAGTGTTTATATATAAATTGATATATGCGATATGTGAACGATATTAATTTAATATTATAAATTATTTTTATATGCAACATCGTAATTAGGTATGTGATTGCAATTTTTTACATAAAAACCTATATACATTTTATATACCTTGAATCCTCTTTTTACTGGATGTATCTGATTGCAATTGTGGAACCTAATTAGACTGTGGTTTGGAAAGGGTCTAACAAACAAACAAGAAGAGAATAATTATTTTTATTTACTTTCATAAACATTTATTGAATAAAATGTTAATTTGAAATTATTAATAAATGAAATGATGATGAAATAAATTTGTAAAGATGATGTAGATTAATAGGTCAATTGTCAACCATTATTTCTGAAATAGTAATGTGTACATTGTTCAAAATAAAAGCCATTTTGTTAAAACGAAAAGTGTCTGTCAGGCTACGCATACAATAGGATTCCGTTATCATTCATAACAGTACGTTAGTACGTGGATTTAAAATCGTGTCTAATAGATAATTATTGCCTAATAAAACCGAGACAATAAGATTAGTATTTAAAAAAATATGACTCAGAATCAGTAGAAAAGGCGGGCTATCGCGTCAGAGTACGAACACTAAAAATGTGAGCAAAATAAAATAACTGCAAAAATAGATTTTGGTTCCTTTGCTGTCACTATCTGTAAATTTTTTTTTTACGACGGGTGTACGCTCTGTTTTTGAAGGTTTGAAGGTCGTATCGGTCCGGAAACACCGCAGACGAAAACTAAAACGAAACTGAGAAATAGTCTCTAAGAATCATTGTTTAGCTTTTTGTTATCTACAGAAATATTGATACACTTGTTAAAGTAACTGATAAAGTATCGCGTTATAGATTAACCTAACCAATAGTACTATGTACTAATATTTTACGTCTCCCAGCCTAACCGGTTTCATTAGATCATACAAAAATGTCAACTACTTTTTATTCTGAAGTTTTTGTGCTAAAATCATTCAATATTGATGACTTATTAATCTTCTGTTAGCTTGTTATGCCCCTCTCCAAACCACTATCTGTTGTAAATATGCGGATGCATTCGGATTAATATTGGTGATGTATCAAAATTCTAAATAAATGTACATATTCGCGTAGACTTAGAGTAGTATGTACGAATGTAATGTCGGTGATTAAGCTCTAATAATTTATTTGCGGTAAGAAAAAAAGGTTTTGTATAATATTATTTCGGATGTAGAATGCCATATTGTGATTAGTTTGTTAGCTACACGAAATATTTTTCAAATAAAAATATCTATGTATACATTTATTTGTTGTTTTATTCTGATCAGTTGATGAACGGAGGTCCAATTCATTAAATCGAACGATTATTGCTATTCATATTCGCCTCGTGGGCCAAAAAGTTCTTAGGTTTTTCTTACAGGAAATTCTTAATAACAGCCCGGAATCTGAGAGTTTGGCGGTGATTTAAGCCCGTGCCTCGGAGCACGTTAAGCCGTTGGTCCCGGTTGTCATGAACATCTATGGTGATCGTTATTGGGAAGTCAGTGCTCTGTAATATACTGACAATTGGTTCAACTTCGAATTTCAGTTCCCTTTCAGGGTTGCTGTCAGTCGCTCCGTGGAAAAACTGAAATGGCCGACTTCAAATAATCTTGGGAATAAAGGCCAGGAAGATGTTGATGATATTTTATGGTTTAAGAATAACTAATTGATGGTTCAGCAAGTATTTATAAATAAATGTTGCCGTGTGTAGTAAAAAATCGTTGCCGGTTTTTTATTGGTGAACACCAAACAAGTCATTAGGTAACGATACCCGGGAGGCGGCAAGGGGACGTGGTAGAGGCCGCTAGCAACCCTTGTCGTTTTATACCTGCCTCAGTAAGGCAGGGAGGACACCAGATAACGCTGATGCGTTCCTGGGGCTCCCCACTGCTGAGGTAAGCCACCGCGGGATTTAGTGCGTAAACCGGATCTCATCTCCCCACGAAGGGTGGTGCGTAAAAAGGTACCTGGCTGGTTCTGGTTAAGGTGACCTCGCCTGATAGTGATTACCGCTAAGTACCTAGAGATACTCTACCTTGAGTTACAAGTATGTAACCTCACTAACATGGTTGAAAGCAATTAAGAAATTGCTTAGCACTGTTTCTGATGAGGTATGCCCGTCTCTAGGATTTTACTATTAACATAATAACATAGAAGTCTTTTATGGTCTACATAAAATCGAAATATAACATTTACTAACATAGCACAAATACATAATAAAACAAGATCAGTTTTCCTACTTTGCTATCGTTCGGCAATTTATTAGTCCTCGTTGAAGTTTTATCAATACTTTCCTGTTGCTACATTTGTAATGACATATTATGTACATTGTAGGACGCAATCACATAATCATATCGAAAATATACAAGGCTCCTTTACTATGTTTTACATGGGCATTTGCCGATTAAAGTTCAGAATAGTGGGATATTTTTTATCCTAGGGAAACCTTTTTTCAAAAACACTCTCGCATTAAGAGTATCAGTTGTCTATACAAACATTTTACTTACCCGGGGTATTCACAAATATTCAAGAACCAAAGAACGCCCAGATTCAACAACAATTTCCAGATCAAATTGTGGGATGTCGTATGTGGGATTTGCACCCATATCAAATGTACACGAATATTTTTTTTTTTTTTTTTATAAAAGACAACTCCCACATTAGGAATATAAATTCCTGTGTCGCGGGGGACTTTACAAACATACATGAAACGGACACAAAGAACACCCAGACTCAGAACAACAAATTGTGAATCACACAAAGTGTTGTCCTACATGGGATTTGAACCCACGACACTTGGCATAGTAGGAAGCGGCGTGGCGACCGCTTAAGCCACTAGGCCAACCGTGCAGTCGTATATATACCTACACGAAAATTGAAACTAAACTCTGTTTTATAATAACAATTCTGTTGTAAAGAAGAGCGTCCTTAACTGAGGAATAAGAGCACACTGTATAAGTTGCCAACATCGCCTGTAAACAGAAAATACTCCTAAAGTCAGACAGAAAATATCTGACAATCTGACGATGGACTGCCAAGAATGTTGATTTTAATGCGCCTGTTTAAATATAATAGCAGTGCAGTTGCAACTATCGTCATAATTAACTGCCTCTGTGGCGTGTTTGTAGTGTTTGCAAACGCTATTCTTGAGGTCTCGGGTTCAAATCCTGGGTCGGACCAACCGTTTGTATGATTTACGAATATACCGAAAAACATACATTACCTACATTTTCTATGTAGGTACGAGTTTATTACAAAAAAGAGAGGAAAAGTATATAGGTATTCTAACAGTTAATTTAGCTTTCCTAGTACAAGCTCTGCTTATTTTGAAACTAGATGGCGTTGTGTGTTGCATGTCAGAATATATTTATTTTGATCTTTTTTCGATTGACTACACGTAAAGAGAGTTCTTGTTTATTTGTAATATGTATTAGAGTAGATTAATAAAAAGTATTCGTAGGAAAACCACGCTTATTTCAGCACGACTACGCAACTGGGCCGGTTCGACTACCATTTTTTGAAAAACTGTTCAGTTTATGTCACATACATACAAACGTAGTGTAGGACGCCCACAGGCGAGGTGGAGTGACGACCTACGTAAGATGGCTGGCAGGAGCTGGATGCGAGAAGCCCAAAATCGATCAGAGTGGTGTGCAATGGGATAGGCCTATGTCCAGCAGTGGACTGCGATAGGCTGATGATGATGATGATGATGATACACTTGAACTTTATTTATTTGTGTAGGTAGATGAATAACACTCAGACATAGAATAAATGATCATCGTTGTTGCCTATTCACTTATTTGGCTAAATTCCTAATCTATTTCATACAAGAACGTGCTTTCGGGCAACGTGAATAACAATATTTGGCAAAAACACGAATTTAGACACGAGTCGGTTCGATGTGTGTAGGTCGTACAAGTTCCTTGAACTCTGACCATACGCTTATGTAACTATCCCGAATGAAAAGTGATATATAACCCGTTTATATTGTTTCGGGACTTGAACTCTAAGAACACAAGTCGATGGTTAGAACTTTATACTGAGAATTCGATTAACAGGCATCTTAACAGGATCTTATTATGGATTAGCAGCTGAGTCGCGCGGTATTATCCGCGGTGACCGTCGTAAATCACATGTAATGCCGTGAAGCAAAGCTAGTCCAAAAAAATTAGTTTAAGTCACTCATTATGTTATTAGCTATCTGCTAGTGAAAGTCTCGTCAAAATCTGTAAAGCCGTTCTAGAGATTAGTCGGAACAAACAGACACACAGACAGAAAGACAGACAGTTTATTTTTTAAATTGCTGTTTTAATATTAAACCTTAGTTCCATATATTACCTACAGACACTTTAATTTCATTTATTTGATAGATATTCGCGGCATTTTCTTAGCATCAAGTAACTGGTTGCTGATAACAAAAAAGCGGCCAAGTGCTAGTCGGACTCGCCCATGAAGGGTTCCGTATCAGCAAGTAACATCATATAAATGTGTTTGTAGTTCGTTGTAACTTTCATCGATGTTTTAATAATAGTGTTTTGATTGGATGAAAGGTAAATTGCGTGTTACGATTTATGACGTATTAAAAAAAAACTACTCGCTAGATCTCGTTCAAACCAATTTTCGTTGGTAGTTTGCATGGTAATGTACAACATATATTTTATTTAGTTTTATCACTCTCTTATTTTAGAAGTTAGAGGGGGGGGGGGGACACACATTTTTCCACTTTTTTTAGTCAAACCATTCAGTTTAGAAAAAAATGATAATAGAAACCTCAATATCATTTTTGAACACCTATCCATAGATACCCTACACGTATAGGTTTGATGAAAAAAAAAAATTTGAGTTTCAGTTCCAAGTATGGGGACCCCCAAAATGTATTGTTTTTTTTCTATTTTTATGTAAAAATCTTAATGCGGTTCACAGAATACATCGACTGACCAAATTTCAACAGTATAGCTCTTATAGTTTCGGAAATAAATGGCTGTGTCATACGGACGGACAGACAGACAGACAGACAGACAGACTTGACGAATCTATAAGGGTTCCGTTTTTTGCCATTTGGCTACGGAACCCTAAAAAAATAGAAATTTATTGAGAGACCACACCGACGGTCGGTGTGGCATTAAGTACACCTTGTGCAATAGTTTGCAGGAAGTTTTAATAAGTATTTTATTATATATAAACTAGTTGACCCAGCGAACTTCGTACCGCCCAACTTTAAAATTCCAGAACTTGATCGCAGCGCCACCTACCGGGTCCAATTGCGAATCTAAACCATTCCCAGATCCCCTTGAACACACACAAAAAATTTCAGCAAAATCGGTCCAGTCGTTTGAGAGAAGTTCAGTGACATACACACTCACAGAAGAATTATATATATAAAGATATAAAACCTTATCTATTTCTTTTTATTAAATTTGAACTAAATTAAAAGTCAAATGAAGGTTAAAACGTCATATTATTATATTATTTGAAAATTAATAACTTAAGCTTGTTTTCATACATTTTTTAAACTTCAAATTAGAAGTACCTTTGCTGTGAAGCCCAAAAATTGGTAAAACCGAAAATCATACCCAAAAAGGCCGTTTACAGCTAGAAATAACGTGATCCACTCCATTTAATGACTTTTCGTTTGTTCAGCCAGGTATGAAGTCACACTTGGCTGAACAAACTTCGTTACCAAGTCATTTCAAGTTTGAATATTTAAATACTTTTCATTTTAATACTTAACATTTTTAATATCTAAAGAATAGTAATAATAATAAACAACATTATTATTACTCAATCTATCAACAACCCATAATGTCCCATTGCGGGGCTCGGGTTACCTCTCAAGAAAGGGTTAAGGCCATACGTCCTCACGCTGGCCGAGTGCGGGTTGGGGACTGGCAAGACACGTTGTGGCTATGTAATCTTACCGTTGGATTTTTAAAGTCGCCCAAAGGCCTCAAACTAAGCTTCACGACTGCTATCTTATGAATAGTAATAACAATTGCCTTGGAAATCATCACCGAGGGTAAGTCACGACAGTGTGGTCAGAACTAGACGGGGACCGATTCGGAGGTCACGTTAAAAAGTCGGTCCCAGTTTTTGTCATAAGACAGCAGTCGTGAAGATTAGTTGGAGGCCTTCGGAAGGCTTGTTAAATCCATCGGCAAGATTACGTAGTCATAACGTGTCTTGCCAGTCCCCAACCCGCACTCAGCCAGCCTGGGGACGTATGGCCTTAACCCTTTTCTGAGAGGGACCAAGTGGGACATTATGGGTGTTGATTTTGAGGCGCAAACCTCTTTAAAGAGCAAGTTTTGACCTACTATACCACGCACGGGCTTGTGTTAGTTTTCGTTAGTCCTGCCTAGCTTACTCTTTTAGTTGGCTCTTAGGACACCTGCCTAATCAATAGAATAGGGTTAGTGCCTATTTTTGACGTCCGTCACCACACATATGAACTTGGGCACATGGTATTTTACCGTAGTTCTTCGATCGAAAACGTGATTGAAGGCAACTACCGTCGTCTAAGATTATTTGCAACTCAAGAAACAAGTCTATTGTCTATTGCACAAATGCCTGTGCATTTGATTAGCAGAATATTGCTCTGAAAAGTGAAAACTTTTGGTTTTTGAAACATATGTCAGATTTATAGGTAATTTTAAAATAAATATTTAGGAAATTTTACACACAACGCCATCTAGTCCCAAATTAAGCAGAGCTTGTATAATGTGTAGTAGACAACTTCGTAAATACTTAAACTTAAGCACAATTTTTTTCCCAACCCGGGAATCGAACCCGAGACTTCAAGCACAACAGCGGCATACGCTACCACTGCTCCACCAAGTCAGTCTAATTAATAGTTTACTTGATTTATAAAACTCATTAGATATACAATGATTGCTATTTACTTCTAATTTCACTCGGCTGATGCATGAAATATCTGCCCTTGGCTAACGGTCCTTGCAGTTATCGCACAATCCAGTTTATAATGACGCACGTCACAATGTAAGCCTTGCGTACTGGCTATAGACTTCTTACCGTCCAATCATAGCTCTACTCCACGACACACCTCCGTACTGCTTCGCCGGTTTTAAAATTGGATCGGCTGCGCGCGCAGACGACCGGTATCGACTATCGAGCGAGCGTCAGTGTCAGTTGTCAGTTAGCAACGACGGGCGCGTGTTGTGTCGTGAGCGTCAAATAAATTCCCGGTGTTTAAAATCATGTCTTTGCTCAGGCGGCTTGCGGTGAATACTCCGAGGCATGTTCGTGTGTTATCCTCCTCTCCGCCATCACCGCCGTCGTCGTCGCCACGCGATGAACTCGATTTAACATTTAACAGTCCGAAACATGCCTTTAAAAGTAAGAAAACAAGCGAGCTGGTGCGGGCATACTTCGTGTACCAAATATGCTCTGTCAACTGGATAGTTGAGAAAAACGAAATGGTGAGTGGACTACTACTTGTCAGCTGTTTGCTTACGTAAGATCTAAATAGCCATTGTATGTCGCCGGTGTCGTACACCTCCAGGTCGGATATAACAAAAACGTTCTCACGAACCAAACGTAGCTGGCGTCCTTGCCTTTGTATAAGCAGCGAGTGACTGATGGTTAAACTACAATGTTTTGCAAATGAAGATTTTGCAGCGGCTATAAATCCACGTTTATTGGTTTAAACAGTCGGCGTATGGATTTCGATCGAAATGTGGCGTGTTACCTAACTGAGGGGCATGAATGGGTGTAATGGATTTTTCATCAGTTAGCAGTTGCGCATGCGTGACGGCGGACCTGGCGGTTCCGGCTGACTGTGGAAATGACTATAGGGTTGATTTTCCGTTCACTAAATATTTTTACCAATTTACTTACCGCTGTCATCGACAATAGAGAATACAAATCATTGTGTCCTACACTATAACATAACATCGCAAGATTCTATTGTTGCATAACCGCTTTTCACGGCTTTTCTATCAGACTACAGAACTAAAAGGGGGTACTTATAACTAATTCGTACGTGGTACGTCTATACCTCGTGTAACTTGTCTACTATAAAGATAAGTAATTGGCGTACTGTAGTTTAGGCACGGTTAGCTCTTTAGATTTGAAAGTGCTCATAACCAAGAGGATTGTAAACAATAGGTGATTGGAAACAATCATCGAGAGTAAGCAATGACGGTGCTGTCAGTCCCTAGATGGGTGACCGTTTGTAGCATGATATTTAATGAGCATTCCCGTGATTCGGAGGTCACGTTAAGCAGTCGGTCCCGGTTGTTATCATACGGTAACAGCCGTGAAGCTTAGTTAGAGGCCTTCGAAGGCCTAAAAACACCCAACGGTAAGATTACGTAGCCACAACGTGTCTTGCCAGTTCCCAACCCTCACTTGGCCAGCGTGGGTCCGCATGGCCTTAACCCTCAACCGAGAGAAGACCCTAGCCCAGCAGTAGGACATTATGGGTTGTTCAAGATTTCTTATTTTTTTTTTTCATTGTTGTAGTGGAATAGGCGTTTGTCTTCCATCTCACCTGATGGAAAGTGTAGATGAAGACGAAGATGGTACACGCCCATCTAAAAGAAACCTGTTCACTCTACTCTTAAAGGCTCCAGAGTTCAAATTTTAAAGACTAAACGGCATTTTTTGTGTCTAATGGTAACCTTGGAAGGTTAACAACTCTTTTTTTCCTACTTTTTTGTCAGTCTGTTAAAATTACGTAACTTTATATATGTTGTCTTCTTTTTTAAACTAAATAAACCAACGATATTTACACTCCTCATTGACACTCCTACTGGACGAACATTTTTTACAGAGTTGAAGGGTTCTCTTCTTAAATATTCAGTTTCTCAAATTTAATGTAGCATAGATATAGTTTATGTTAGCACAGCAGTTTCAATGTCAAGATCAGTGCGTTAATACTAACGTTCTTTCCGAACATGTGTTACCTTGATAATGAAATAAGTTGGCAACAAACCAGTCGGCCAGCATATGAGGAAAATGTATATAGACTTAACTTCAACTAGTTATGTTGTATGTATTTAAAACCGTGGGACAGCCATTTTCTGACACATATGGACGGGCTCGATCCAAGTGATATCAAGGCTTTGTTGAAAACAGCATTTAATAGTACTGGACATAGGTTTCTACTTGGCAAAGAGGTTTTGGCCTGTTATATCACGCTGGCTGGTTGGTAAAAGGGTTTGTTAAGATGAGAGTCTAAGCTGAAATGGCGTCAGTGCGAGCAGGCGCTAGGAGGGGTCTAGATGGAGTAATACAGGTGTTCCTGGACCCCTCCTATTTCAGACGCAGAGTGGCACACCGTGTTGTTTTAGTCAGTTCGATTCCGACACACCGCCCCGCCGCAAACCCCAGTTCGGTGACAACCCGAGGGGGTTTCCCCACGAAAAAAAAGGGTTTTATTTCAAGATTTTCTTCACTCGCCGCTTACGACCCGATAGTGGTGACACACTGTGGTTTTAATTCGTCACCACACGGTTCGTCTATTACAGAAACTAATGTTAATTGGTGCAATTTTTTTATTGCCTTTCGCAAAGTGTTACTGAAAACCACCTATTTCTGAAATGGGTTCTAAATTTTGAAAAAAAATGAATTGTTGGTGTTTTTTGGTGGCGGCAGTCTGAACCTATTAGGTGATTCACCTGCATATGGGCCACCGCAGACTAGCTACTTTTAGCATCGGCGATCGGCAACTAGTCGCTTTTTAGAAGCTAAATACAGCGACCGAACGCTCCACACCGCACACTTAAACACACCAAACGCGGCGATCGAGTCGCTTTTTAGAAGCGCGACACAGCAGCTGAACGCTTCTCTCCGTACACATTCGGATGCCGGTAGCAGCGACTTGGCATCTGAGCAGTCGCTAAAACGCGCGTTTCCGATACCGCGATCGAACGCAGGAAGTCGCTAAAACGCGATGCAGCATCGATGCAGTCGCCAAATCGCCGATCGCCGATGCTAAAAGTAGCTAGTCTGCGGTGGCCCTAAAGAATCAGTATTATTCAGTTCTACACAAAGACGCTTCTATTTGCCAAAAAAAAAAATGTTTCTATCTTTTCTTGTATCCTTCTCTTTTTGAAGTAAAAACTTCAATAGGGAAGTTTGTATAGGAATAAATTCATGTTGGTAGTCGTCGACATGACCACGTGATATGTTAACATTTGAGTCAGCAGTCGGCAGTCCTTTGATTGCTCTGAGTTTTTTTTACTCTATTCTCAATGTTACATTCGGCACCATGTGTAACTTTGCAAAAAGTTTTCACGCTGATTTTTGTATGGCCGGCCGCTTCCTGCCATCCTCCTTTGAGATTGTAATCGTTTTTATATGGAACTATAGACACGAAAATCATAGACCCGAGAGGTTATAGTCGGTTCGAGTCCGATATAACCACCAACTGGTGGTATCCGTGGAGGATTTACGTATGACAAAAAAAGGGTAATGGACTTCAGAAGATACGTATAGGTAAACGGGGCTGTACCCAGTGTTACCCTATTCAATTGACTAGATACACATTTTTAATTATTATATTTTCAAAATTTGACACCCAACGCCTTCTAGTTCCTTATCTTAGACTTATCGTTTTATAGTGATCTCAGAGGCCCCGAATTTTAAAGGGCATCGTAGCTTTTTGAATCTTGCTTGCTCAGCCTTTTATCCTCTGAATCTTATCTAATTTAGTCAATTATGCCTCGCCTTCTTCAAAGTTCCATTCAATCTTCATAATATTGTTATGCTGTTACTTAAGGAATATTAACATTTTCGCAGAATTTATTAAATTAAAGTGGTCTATTGTATTAGTTTCATAATGTTTTCCTGTAAGTGTGTAGAACTATGTAAATGTACATAGTAACCGCGATGTAGGTAACAAGAAGATATTACGCACTGTTGCGGCTTGGGAACAGTCCTTATTATTATTTCCTATCCAAATATCGTTACCTAAATTCCCATTCCGAACTACCCCTTGCACATGAAGCGAGTTCGAATCAGCGCCACCTGGTGCGCAAGAACTATACAAAAAAAACTCTAATGGCCGCGTAGTGCCGGTCACGTTGTGGCTCGTGAAAAATATCTAAAATCAATGGAAATAGACTGATCTAAGTTGTGAAAACCGTGTACATTTCGTGTGGAGTGTGGTCCTCTGCCTGGGCTGTGTGGGAATCGTGTCTGAACCAACCAAACGTGCGCTGAAGAACCGGGTTCGTGGATGTGCTTCCGACTGGTGAGTCCTCCCAACCTTGTCCCGTTTCTGAACCAATTCGTTTGTTCCTGCTTGATATCACTGGATTTAGACATACGCTAGAAAGGTGCCCTAGGTCACCGCCCGCTGTGAACCAACCAGCAATCACTCATTCCTCAACATATTAAAGCTTATTCATCGACCCTAATTATTTGGTGTAGTTCCCTACATAATTGGTCCATTCGAGTCGGATTATCTAAATTAGTAACAACATAAGTGGTCCAATCGAGTCGGATTATCGGGGTTAGTTACAAAAACTTATTAAATACAGTCCGCTAACTAGTTTTCATCGATTATTTACAATTATTAATCAAAATAGTGTAATAAAAGTTGTTAATCGTGCTTATTTCATTGCATTTAATAGTAACTCATTTATGTTAAATGTAATTCGACAAAATTATAAAGTTGTTGATTGGTTCATATTGCTCAGACAGTGTTACTTATCTTATTTGTTCGGATTATACTTCGTATGAAATGTGCATTGAGCGGTTAGACTTATTTTATTTTATAAAGTGCCTACTTGTGGGTAGAAGTTAGGTACTCATTTATGATAAGAATCTTCTTTAGCTTATATAAATAGTTGAAAGTTATTTAACTCAATTGAAATTAGGTAAATACCTATGATATCTAGATATTGTATTAGTTTTGATTTAAAGAACAAAACTTGGCTTTGTCTGACATTTTCCTGCCACCTATTTGTTTGTGAACAGTTACATATTTAATTATTAGTTCACGAGGTGTGAGACATATTTATTTGAAGTTTGACTCATTTGATTGATCACAATGACAGCCGAAAAGGAGAATGTACTTAAACTTTATACGTCACAGCGCGAATATGTATTTAGGTCGTTACAGATTCTTATAGATTTAACTAAATTATTACGTGAGAATCGAGATTCGTCAAAAGTTAAGGAGTTTCGTGCTAGATATTCGAAATTAGAGAGTATACGAGAAGAATATGTTATATTAACTGAGAAAATAAATAGTTTGACATTAACTTTAAAGCCTACGGAGTCCGTCAATATGCAAGCGCTGGCCGCGTTCGATGACATGTACTACGAAGTACTGAGTGCCTCGACAGAGTTTCTCGCGCCCGCGCCGGCGCCGCCTGGGTCGCCGGCCGGGGGAGCGCTCAGCTCGGTACCTACTTCCGACACTAGCCGCGAGACACATGCTAAGTTACCGCGAATTGACCTCCCGAAGTTTGATGGTAAAATAGAAAATTGGCAAACGTTTTATGATACATTTCTAAGTTTAATTCATAATAACTCATCGATTGTTCCGATTACTAAATTTCATTATTTACTTTCTTGTTTATCGGGATCCGCCCTTGGGATCGCTAAACAGGTCAAGGTTACATCGGACAATTATGACATAGTCTTTAACGAATTGGTAAAGCGTTATCATAATAAAAGAATCTTAGCGGTGACGTATTTAGATCAAATAAATAAATATCCTTGTTTAAAAAATCCTAATTTCAATGAATTACAGTCATATACTAATGTACTTTGTGAGTCGGTCAATGCCCTCAAGGCCTTAAAGCTAGATGATCTAAGTGATTTTATTTTGTTTAACTCCGCGTTTCGCGCGCTTGATAACTATACGCGACAGCGCTTTGAGTTTCAAAATAAATCGGAGATTCCTACTTTTCACGAGCTTATGGAGTTTCTTCAAGACTATGTTAGAGTTTTAGAAACTACTTACCATACGACCAGCGTGATTGAACCTGCTACGCGGTCTGCGCCTCCTTATGGAGGACACGGGAAACAGATCAAAAATGTTTCAGAGCGAGTGCAGAAACGATCTGTGCTCACTGCTCAATCGGGGCATTCTAGAAGCTTGATATCATTAGAATGCTATCACTGTGGTGCAGCGCACAGTATTTATAAGTGCCCCACATTTCAATCGTTAAGTTCACAAACTAGGTTGAACTTTGTAAAACAAAAGAACTTATGCATTAATTGTTTGCGTAAGCATCCTGTCGACAGGTGCGTATCAAAAATGAATTGTTTTATCTGTGGTCATAATCATCACACGTTGGTCCACGTCGACGACCCGCCTCCGTTAGCGACTGCGGCAGCCACCGGTCCGAGCACCCACGCCACTTGTAGTGCGTTCCAGGGACAAGCTCGCGACTCGTGCGTGGTACTGCTCGGTACGTGCATGGTGCGCGTGCTAGACGCCTCTGGCACGTTGCAACCGGTTCGAGCGCTCATCGATAGTGGCGCTCAGGACTGCTTCATGACTGTGAAGTGTGCGAAGAAGCTAGGCTTTCAGTTGAGTCGTTGTAATATTACTGTAGCTGGACTAGGACAACATACTGGGTGTCAAGTCCGGGGAGTGACTCAATGCTCCATTCGCCCGTGTGATTCGAGTGATCCGCAGTTTCATATCTCACCTATTGTTATCGATAGCATCACATCGGCTATGCCGACCTCGGTTATTCCACAAACGGTTCGTAATGAATATAAACATTTAATGTTAGCTGATCGTGACTTCGACAAACCTGCTGATGTCGACCTGTTGCTCGGCGCTGAGTTGTTCCATCACATCTATGACGGACAGGTGTTAAAGCCGAAACCCGGCTACCCTGCTGCTTTGCATAGTGTCTTTGGGTGGGTCCTCACTGGTCCAACAAGTGTTGCCAGTCCTAACTTGGGTGTCACTTCTTTGATAGCTTCCTCTCGTAAACTTGATGAGATGGTCAAGCGATTCTGGGAAGTGGAGGAACCTCCCCATAAACCTATTTCCGTTCCAGAAGATGATGAGGTCGAACGCCTTTATTCCAGTCTTACTTATAGAGACTGTGACGGCCGTTATGTGGTACCTATTTTATTAAAAAATCCTGACTCTAATGTAGGAGATTCTTATTTTAGTTCGTTGTCGCAGTTTATTAACCTTGAGAAACGTTTAAGTCGGCAAGAACTACTAAACTCTGATTATTGTGAATTTATGCATGAATATGAGCAACTGGGTCATATGCAAGCAATAGCGACTAGCATCCCTAGCGGTCGCTACTTTATACCGCACCACTGTGTGCTTCGTCCTGAAAGTTCGACGACGAAACTTCGCGTTGTGTTTAATGCTAGTCATAGGACGACTAATGGCTTATCTCTCAATGACATTGTTTATACTGGACCTAAACTGCAACCAAATATTGTAGACATCATTACTGGTTTTCGGGTTCATAGCATCGTGTTCACTTGTGACATCTCTAAGATGTATCGTCAATTCTTGATAAGGCCTGAGGATCGAGCGTGGCAACACGTGCTTTGGCGTGATTCACCGTCCTCACCTATTCGAGAGTTTGAGTTACGTACCGTAACCTATGGTGTTAAGAGCTCACCTTACCTGGCGATCCGTACTCTGCGTCAACTGGCTAGCGACTACGGAGATCTATATCCTCGTGCTGCTGAAGCTCTCCTGCACCATACGTACACTGACGATATAACTACCGGTGCCGCTTCTGTCGAGGCAGCTTGTCAAATCAAGGACGAGCTGATCAATCTCCTCAGTTGTGCTCAATTGGCGTTGCGCAAATGGAGCAGCAATAGTCCTACGTTCTTGGATGGACTACCAGTTGAACATTGTCAAATTCCAAAGTCATTCAGCGATGACGGTTCTATGACCCTTAAGGTTTTAGGAATCCAGTGGGACCCCATTGGTGATTATTTTACATATTCTGTCACACCTGTGGACATTGTATTTACGAAACGTTCTATCCTATCGAACATTGCTCGAATTTATGATCCTTTGGGTTGGCTTGCACCTTATATATTACAAGCGAAATTACTCCTTCAAAGCCTATGGCGTCTTCACTTATCTTGGGATGATCTTATTCCCGAGGAACTGTCCTGTGACTGGGCTAAGTTCAATTTTGGATTATCTAATTTAAAGCTTGTAAAATTCCTCGCAAAATGGTTACTCATTTAGAAGCCGATCATCAACTCGTTGGATTTTGTGACGGATCATCTAAAGGTTACGGACGTTGTATTTATTTGCGGTCAGTCTTTGGTAATCGTGTTGAAATCTTCTTACTTATTGCTAAGTCTAAAGTAGCCCCAATCAAACCTCTTACGGTTAATCGTTTAGAGTTGTGTGGCGCCACCTTGTTGTCACGCACTCTTCATCACATTAAATCATTGCTTGCTTCTAAAATTAAAGTATCTCAAGTTTTTGCATTTACGGACAGCTCTACTGTGTTAGCTTGGCTTCACACAGAACCTCATAAATTGAAAACTTTTGTTGCACATCGTGTGGTTCAGATAACTGATACTTTCAAACCCTCGATTTGTCGTCATGTGTCTACTCACGACAACCCTGCTGACTACGCCAGCCGAGGCCTCTCTTGCGAGGAGCTGGTGAAATGCGAGAAATGGTGGTCAGGACCGGAGTGGCTGCTCAGAGGTCTCAATTCCTGGCCGGCTTCATTCCGTTCTGAACATCTGGGGGAAGTGCCTGAAGTAAAATCTTGTTCTCATGTAGTCCAAAGTCAGGAACCAATTCATGAGGTCTTGCCAGAGCTATTAGAACGTTCTTCTTCACTCACTCATTTACAGCGAACAGTGGCTTGGATCTTTCGTTTTGTTAGAAATATGCGACAAGAGCCTGACAAACGCCATCACGGCGCTCTCACTTCTGACGAGCTAGAGCAAGCGTTAATTACACTTATAAAATCTGTTCAACAGTCCCATTTTAGTGATGAAATTTCTAAACTTATTTCTAAGAAATGTCTTCCCAAACATTTGCAAAAGCTGTCTCCTTTTCTTGACAACTCGGGTCTAGTCCGAGTGGGGGGACGTCTTCAAAACTTCAATTTATCTGACCAGCATAGAAATCCGTACCTAATACCTAAAAAATCTAGTTTGGCTTCACTCATAATTACATATTATCATAAATCTTATTTGCATTGTGGGCCTCGCACTTTGCAATCGCTAATTCAAAGAAAATTCTGGATTCTTGGAATTAGAAATCTAATTCGCTCACACTTATCTAGATGTGTGACATGTTTTAAGGTTAAACCTATTCCTTTTCAACCTGTGATGGGAAACTTACCGCCTTGTCGATCCCAGACGGGCTTTTGTTTTCAAAATATAGGTATCGACTTCGGTGGACCTTTTCTGGTTAAAGAAAGTCGGAAACGTAACGCTCGTGTCCATAAGGCTTACGTGTGCTTGATTGTCTGCCTCTCTGTCAAGGCAGTGCATCTCGAGCTAGTTTCGGAACTGTCTACAGAAGCGTTTCTAGCTGCGCTAGATAGATTTGTGTCGAGACGAGGAATATGTCGCAGTATTGTGACTGACTGTGGCACAAACTTTGTAGGGGCTAAACGCTATCTCGAAGATATGTACAAAGTTATGCTAGATAATAGGGAGGAGGTTTCATCTCAATTAGGGTCTCGTGGAATTTCTTGGAAATTAAATCCTCCTTCCGCGCCCCACTTTGGTGGCATTTTCGAGAGTGGTTTTAAGTCCACCAAATACCACCTCAAAAGAGTCATTGGGTCTCAAGTCTTAACGTTTGAAGAACTGGTTACGGTCTTAACGAAGGTCGAAGCTATGCTCAATTCTAGACCCTTGTGTCAGCTATCGACTGATCCTAGTGAAGTAGATGTACTCACTGCCGGTCACTTTATTGTTGGACGCCCATTGGTTACTCTTCCGGAACCACGTTTAGAAGAAGTACATCCTCGAACTCGTTGGCAACTTCTTCAGAAACTTACGCAAAGTTTCTGGCATGTTTGGCAGAACGACTATCTGCATACCCTACAACAGAAGGTTAAATGGTTCAAAGATGACCATCGTCGTCCTGAGATTGGGCAACTTGTCTCAATCCAGGAACCTAACTTACCTCCAAATGAATGGCGACTAGGACGTATCGTTGACGTTCATCCCGGAATTGATAACATTATTCGAGTTGTGACGGTAAAAACCCAAAAGGGTCTACTTAAACGACCAGTAGTCAAGGTTTGTCCTTTACCAATAGCTAATTAGATTTTATTCTTATTCTATTATTAGTGAACCTAGTTTTAGTTAGTATACGGTTCTTATCTTTAAGTTAAGCAAACTTGGCGTAACTTACCTAGTTCTTATTTAATGCACATTTCAAACGCTAGTGTTTATTGTGTTTTGTTTCAATTATATGTATCTTATTACTGTCTGAGCAACGAGGTTCCTAGAGGTTGTCGGACAGTGTTGTCTTGTGAAATCCCTCGGTGATTTCAAGTGGGGGGAGATGTTGCGGCTTGGGAACAGTCCTTATTATTATTTCCTATCCAAATATCGTTACCTAAATTCCCATTCCGAACTACCCCTTGCACATGAAGCGAGTTCGAATCAGCGCCACCTGGTGCGCAAGAACTATACAAAAAAAACTCTAATGGCCGCGTAGTGCCGGTCACGTTGTGGCTCGTGAAAAATATCTAAAATCAATGGAAATAGACTGATCTAAGTTGTGAAAACCGTGTACATTTCGTGTGGAGTGTGGTCCTCTGCCTGGGCTGTGTGGGAATCGTGTCTGAACCAACCAAACGTGCGCTGAAGAACCGGGTTCGTGGATGTGCTTCCGACTGGTGAGTCCTCCCAACCTTGTCCCGTTTCTGAACCAATTCGTTTGTTCCTGCTTGATATCACTGGATTTAGACATACGCTAGAAAGGTGCCCTAGGTCACCGCCCGCTGTGAACCAACCAGCAATCACTCATTCCTCAACATATTAAAGCTTATTCATCGACCCTAATTATTTGGTGTAGTTCCCTACACGCACAGACAGACGTGATCGGAGCCGCGGGCATCAGCTAGTATTTTATGTAAAAATATTCCTTCTGAGAAGAAAATCTTTTAATACATGTTTCATTTTAAAACATCATTTATTGTTTTATCGCAGTCCACTGCAGGGCGTAGGCCTCTCCCATTGCACACCACTCCGATCGATTTTGAGCTTCTCGCATCCAGCTCCAAATAAATAAATAAATTAAATAAATAAATATTTCAGACATTTTACACACAACATCATCTAGTCCCAAACTAAGCAGAGCTTGTTTTATGAGTACTAGAAAACTGATATAAATACATAGGTTCTTTTTTTTGTTAATACTTACATATTATAAAGAATACAATATAAAATAAACCATACAAATAAAGTTAAAAAAGTGACATTTTCTCTTGTTTTATACATAGAAATACGCTAAAATATTCAAAAGGGATAGAGGTATACAGAGGTATACCAAATAACCGTTCTGTAAACAAACATATAAGTGTCAGTAACGTAATAGCTGGTAAGCCTAGTGCTGTCAATCGAGCACTTTAGGAATTAGTTCCGGCAAGTGGATATGTAATCTGATATCCTCATGTACTTAACTCATGATCACTTGTTACAATTAACATTAAAAAACGTTCAATATAAAATAAAGGATGTAACAGATAAGTTTTTGTCATCATCATCAACATCAGCCTATCGCAATCCACCGCTAGAATGACTGGCCTCTTCCATTGCTTAAATTGTATGTCTTATTACTTAAATAATTTTTTTATAGTAGATCGACTTATCGAATACGTTTGATTAAGTAATCCTCAAGTGTCGGCGAATAGTTTCTCATAATTTAATCTAAAAATAGTAAAAAGACTTTTAAATTAGATTTGTTTAACACATCCCAATGAATTTTAATAACTTTCAGTGACTTTCACATGAAAAAAGAGAAATTTTACATCTTATTTCACGGAGTGTCTCTCAAGGTTCAATGTCGGGGCCAAGTACGTAAAATATCCGAGTTATGCAACACGTGTTTGAAGTATTACATAACAAGGATTATTATCGTACCATATCCTAATAATCTGCTTTTATGAGTGAGACATTGGCACGTACGATTTCTTAATTGCACGTAATCCTTCTTAAGATAGGCTCACATCCAACAATGTTACGACAGCGAAATGACAAATATTTTACCGAAGTAGACTGAGAAACATGATAAATTTTAAAGCCACGGAAATAAAGTTCATATTGTGAAGCGCTAATTATCGATTGAATTTATTAATTAGTTACTTATTGTTCGGACTAAAGATCCTAAAAAATACAAGTCCGTGACCCGTCCGCTATCAATAGAATTGTAATCTTAAGCTGAATTGTCAAAAATAGTAAATTTATATAAATACACATTGATATACCATTATACTTCGTCTAAATGCGTCTAAACGCCGTAAATGCCATTGAGAACTGAGCTTTTGGAGCGATTCCAACTGATCTCGCCATTTCAGTAGCAATTTCGTAGAAGCTCATCTACACAATAATGGACTCTGTTACATAAAGATTGAAAAATTCCTAAAAATGTAAATAAACAATGTACATTAAGAGGCCGGCGTACGACACTCGAAACTGCAAGTTGAAATTTGTTCGTAAAATATTGCTGTCTCTGTTTGACAAAATACAACGTAGATACGAGTGCACCGCTGTATGTGTGTATGTGGATTGACACTCATTCGTAGTAATTCGGAGTCTCTCGTAGAAGGTTCGGCTATCATTATTTGACTGACACGAATCACACACACATTGAAATATTTTTTGATGCGATAGCACTACTAATTGTTTGAAATTTGTGAAAATATGGATGTGTTTCGTACTATCGAAAATCATAAATGAAAACTCAATATTTTTTCGATTTATTTTGTGTAAGTAGTAGCACAATTATATGAGATATGTTATTGATGAAACAATATTAGAAATATTTTTGTTTTTAAGACAGAAAAAAACAAAATGAAAACATGACATTTACAATGTAAAATATGTAAAATTTAATTTGATTATATTTTATTCTAGATTAGTTTATTTTTAAAAATAAAGACGTTATAACCTAAATAAATACAGTCTAAGTCCGAATATCAACATACCATCGTGGAAATATGTATATACTGCAAATGATCTTGGTATACCGTTTGTATGGACAATTCAGCCTCCGGGGGCCCCTTAATAATATTAAATAAACGAAGAATAATGTTAAAGAGGTTTTTTCTTTATTTTATAATCCTGATCAAATTTGACAATGCGGTTCATCAAATAAATAAAATATGGACTTACATTATACTTATGCAAACATATATTGCACGAGATTTATATTTATCATTGGATTGTAATGGAATATAAAGCAAGCGTTCATAGCCGAGTGGCCTTAGGTGATTGGAAACAATCACCGAGGGTATGAAAAGACGGCGCGGTCAGACCTAGATGGGTACCAGTTTGCGATATGTGGAAAAAGTTTCCGTGTTTCACATTAAGCAGTCGGTGCTGGTTGTTATCATCATCATCAACAGTCGTGAAGCTTAGTTAGAGGCTGTCAGTTGGCTTAAAAACATCCAACAGCAAGATTTGGCAGCAACGGCTGCACGGTTGGCCTAGTGGCTTAAGTGGTCGCCACGCCGCTTCCTACTGCGCCAAGTGTCGTGGGTTCAAATCCCACGCAGGATAACACTTTGTGTGATTCACAATTTGTTGTTCTGAGTCTGGGTGTTCTTTGTGTCCATTTCATGTATGTTTGTAAAGTCCCCCGCGACACAGGAATTTATTTTCCTAATGCGGGAGTTGTCAAAAAAAAAAGAGAAAAAAAAAAATTACATAGCCAGTTTTGCCAGTCCCCACCCAACGCAGTGTAGGGACTTATGGTGTGTCGATGATATATTTATCATATTCATAAAGTCAAAGAGAGAATGCGTATCGTCGAAAAGAAAGTGATGATAGCAGTACTTTTCTATCCTAAAGAAGTGACTACAGGCTCTGGAAAATACAGAATGTTTTCCGATTTTCATAAGCATTTCAAAACCATTGTGGTTTTATCGTTTCGATTCTGACGACGAAAAAAACGAAGAAGACATATTTGTACAAAAATCTGTCTACACACTACTGTTGAATTTTAAGAAAGCTCCGCAAGCCTCGTTGTGCACACACTTACGAGGTGACATTGTAAAAATAGGTTTATAATATAGACGATAGTGTCATGATAGTCGCGCCTATTTACAATTGACACAATTGTGAAATGGCAAAATATCGAATTTGGCGTAAATGTGAAATGATAACAATAAAATCAGTGCCAATTTACAATGGTAATAGGAACTTGTTGCCTCAGTGTGATGCTCTTTGCGAGGTTGAAAACCTAATATCAGACGGGCGTGACTAAGCATTTAGCAAGTTTTTTACTGATTGACAGTGACTCGAAGAGAAAAAGGAATACATTCTTCTGAACCCCTCAATAAAATATAGCATTAGCCATAATGTATGCACAAAGATTTTGCCTATCAGAAAAATGAAGTCTCTTCTTCCTAGCCTTATTCCCAATATTATTTGGGGTCGGCTACTAGTTCAACCGGTTTTATCTGAATATAAGTTTTTACATGTAACAACTGGCGTCGGACCTCTGCAACCCTAAGGGAGAACTAAAATTCGAAGGTTGAACTAGTTGTCAGTAAATTTGGGGGCACTGACTTCCCAATAACGATTGCCATAGATGTTCGTGAGACCGGGACCGACGGCTTTACGTGCTCTCCGAGGCACGGGCGTGAATCACAGCCAAACTTCCAAACTCCGGGTTGCTATTAGAAATTTCCTGAGAAAAAACCAAAATCACTTTTTAACCCAACCCGGGATTCGAACCCGAGAACTCTTGATTAGCAGTCGCATACACTATCCACTAGACCAACGAGGCAGAAAAATGAAGTATGGGGACCATAAAGTTTGTACATAAACATCATTCATGCTTCATATTTGCTTAACCTTCCTCTAAAATCTCATAATAACTAACCACGGCCGTTTGAATGGCCTTAGAACGTAAATTAACTTGAAGAGTGAGACTGTGAATTTCATGTTCAGCGTACGTTTGACCAATTTTTGCACTAACTTTTTCGTATATATCTTGGAACCTGTTGTGATTTGAATTGTGTTTTGCATTAAGATCCGCCGCCTTACTCTTGTATTGAATCCCGATTTCAATCTAAAATTAAATCCGATTTCAATTTTAAGTTGTAATGAAAATAGTTGTATTGTGTGGAATTCAAAAGTACCGAACGTCACCATTCCAATACTGATCGATCGGAATTAAAATCAAGAGTAAGTTTGCAAGTTACTTTTCAACATTATTTTGTAGTACCAACTTTGCTAAGTTTGAATGCAAAATCAAGAAAAATACTGTATTATGTTATGTGCCTTACAACGCGGAGTCTTAAGTGTTTAATAAATCGTTATTTAAACTTTTTTTTTAAATAATTTCAAATCAAAGACATGATATGACGAGGGAATCCTTTCTGAAGGTCTAGACATACGACAGACTGTATTATGTCTTATCAATATTATATGAGCACAGTATATCTGTGTAGGTATATGTGTATTTCTGACTTTGCTCGAATTTAGATAGTGATGTGATTATCTTTTATTCCGGTTGTCGTCATGACAATTTAAGATTAGAAGTTAAATTACATTGAAGTATGTATGTTTTGTGTTTACAATGCTTTATTACGCATCCCTACTTATATTATAAATGTGAATGTAAGTTTTTTTGTAACGCTTTCACGAACTACTCAACCGATCATCATGAAACTTTGTATACATATTTTTGGAGGTACTAGAAGTAGCATACGATACTTTTTATAAAAAAAATATATGAAAAAAAAAATCGGTTAAAAAATCTCAAAATCTAGCTACTTCAATGCCATCTACATAGGCTACTTTTTACTGCAATAATCAAAATACACGCGTGTGGCACCGCGGGCGAAAGCTAGTATGAAATATGTTTTTAGATAATTTGAGTGATTGGATGCTGAATATTTTAAATATCAGCTAAAGCTTCAAAGAGCTGGTCGACGCATTTTTTATTTGCTAGTAGGGCGTCTCCTTTTTACCTTTTTCCTTGTTCATAAATCAACAGTATTCACGTTATGCTACTAATATTATAAACGCAAAAGTTTGTGAGTATGTATGTATGTATGAATGTATATATGTTTGTTGCTCTTTCACGCAAAAACTACTGAACGGAGTTGGATGAAACTTTACAGTAATATAGCTTATATTTCAGAATAGCATATATAGGTTAATTTTTACTGCAATAAACGAGATAGACGCGGGCGAAGCCGCAGGTGAAAGCTAGTATATTATACATATATCTATGTTATGGTCGTGAATTATAATATGTCTCTCAGGGTAGACATGGCTTGTTGGGACTTGGTGGAACTTGTTTAAATACGTTCTTGAAATTAAACTATTTTGTACTATTATTCCACTATTTAATGAACTCGGTGGCGCAATGGTAGCGTAGGCGAATGCTGTGCTTGAAGTCTCGGGTTCGTTTCCCGGGTCAACCCAAATGATTAAGTGAGGCTCAAATATTTGGGTGTTTTCTATGTACAATATGTATGTATTTACAAAAAAGATTAAGTTTATGTATATATATATCAGTTGTCTAGTACCCATTATACAAGCTCTGCTTAGTTTGGTACTAAATGGCTTTGTGAAATATTTATTTATTTATTTATTATTACTTTTATGTTTTTCATCTGACCTGTCCCCCTGTGATAGAGTTTAATTTCAAATAACATCTGAGTATGTTTTCAGGAATGTATTTGTAAGATTTGTCTAACACAAACTAATCGAAAACATCTTATTCGTAATACATTACTAGTGCTTATTTGTTGCACGGCAATAATATATGTAAACGCATAAAGGATTTTCCCGATGTTTAAATATTAGGAAAACCGCGAATGACGAACCAAATCTCAGTTCCCATTTGCAATATGCCTAGCCCTCGCAATACTCGTTTCCTTTCTTCTTTCTTTTTGTTCATTCTGAAATAACTCAAGGAGGATTGTTGTCAGGCAGGTGGCCGGTCACAAAAGAAACAAGACCCCAAATTAGATTCCGAAAAGGGGTGATAGTTGATGAGATCTTTATAGAGTCTTGTAAGTTAAAATATGTAAGTAAAACATTTGCTTTTGTTCAATAACAGCTTACTGCGACTCAGTTTTTGATGAGGATGAAAAGGGTTATCTGTGCTGCAACATGATTGTCTATGAGAGTCATCAGGTTTGATATTTTATAAATAAAATACTGAATTACAATTTTTACTTTTTTTTAGCTCTCCTCTACACATTTTGCATTTGTATATGCGGAACTGCACCCTAGTGTTGGCCAGAGACACAAAAACAGGTAGACCCATTTACAGATGAATGATTTATCGGAATCGAATTGACCGAAACCATATGGTGTACCATATGCGTCTTCAAAAAGGAGGGGTCCGGAAACGGCTTTTATACAGACATCGAAATTTTAAAAAAAAAGAAGTTTCACGTGACATATTGTCATTAGAGTTTTGCATAGAAACCGATCTTTCGGCGTTTTGAAGATGAAATAAAATAAAATATTCAGATTACTAACCAGTTTTAAATTATTTTAAAGCTTTTTATGATTAGGTGTTTAAAAAAATTTAGAAACCTGTTTTTTAGCATATCACTTAAAGTTATTGGTTTATTATTATTACCTATATAGTAGGTAGGAATTCAACTCATGTCTTTTAGTTTAGCGATCATGGTAACTAAAGACTAATACGACTTTCGCGTGTCGTGACAAAATGTTCTCTAGGTATGTAATTTTCAATATTAAATCACTTGAGTTCCTTTTATAGTTGATGATATTAGTAGGGATAGTCGTTTAGTAGGCTCGTATTCTGATAGTCATTCAGTCCTCCTATAGTTGGCACTTATTTAGCACTTATGTCTATCATTTCAAAGTTATCGGATGCCGAGCCCCCGTTGAAAAACCCCGTTCACTAATCACGCGATCTATAGCTGACACACCTTGGCCCCTGTCAATGAACCTAGCCTACAATAAAACCTGTTACTGGTTTCGCAAACTATAAAGAATCCCAACCATCTGACAAACTAACATCAATCAGTTTTAAGACTTGCCACCAAATGTATAAAGTTTAGATTGGCTTTAAGATTTTCTTCAATATAAACAGGAATCGGATTCGGATTTTTAATTGTCTAGTAATTGTAAAATTAATCTTATTTATTTTACAAGTAAGCTTAGTTTCTGAGCGAATAATATGTGGAAATTCTTTACGTTGTAAATGTTTTGTTGTCTGGTCACCCTAAAATCCTTTGCCCTACCTATGGAGTACTACAAAGACGTAAAAAGAACTATAAATGGATTTAAGAAGTTCAGTACTTCTTAATGTATTAGAAGAGGACAATGACTTTCATGCGATTTTGATGTTGTATGGCAGTTATATAACAAAAAAACATTTGAAATATGAGTTTATCTGTGAACAATAAGTTGCAAGTATAAAAATATATTATATAAATAAAGTATCGTATTTCAGTGACAAAACAAGCCAAGATATTGTGTTCCAGAATGGGATTAATTTGCGATGTAGCATTTTTTACATTGTTATTCGCAGGTTAAACTTATAGGTAGTTCTATAGCTCATTCTCACTTTACTTTCTCTCTCACTCACATTTAAATTGATATACATCGATACTAATTGTAATCAGTAAATAGTCTTTTTTAGGGTTCCGTAGTTCATGACCCGGAATCCTTATAGATTCGTCATGTCCGTCTGTACGTCGGTCCTCGACCTACCGCCTAAACGGTTGGTGCTGGAAAGATGAAACTTTGCATGAATATGTGTTGTAATAACGTCAACAAAGTGCTACAATAAAGTTGCAAAACATAATTTTATTTGGGGTACTTCCCATACACCTAAAGTGGGGATGATTTTTTTTTCTCGAGTCTATAGTCCATCGTGTGGGGTATAATTAGATAGGCCTTTTAAAAACATTATGAGATTGCATAAACCATTTTTCCATTAAGGTATCCGTTTGCGAGTTATTCAATTATATATATATATTTATTTCAGGAGTTATAGGGGCCGAACTTGTAAAATGCACTCACTCGGAAAACTTCGTATAAAAATAATGAAATAATAAGTAAACATAATAATTATCTGTTGGAAATGATACTAAATCTACTTGCCATTATGGGTGACTACGGAATCCTATTCTATGCGTGGCCAATTTTTGGAATTATAAACACACTCAAAAACTCTGCTTTTCAAATTCCAGTCAGAATTTTTACAAGTACTTAGTAATTTTTCTATGTATAATATGTATGTATTTACAAAAATAAAATATGTTTATGCATTTATATCAGTTGTTTAGTACCCATAACACAAGCTCTGCTTACTTTGGGACTAGAAGATGTTGTGTGTAAGATATCCAAAATAATTATATATATTTATTTATTTATTTTTAACTTACCGGCCCCGTCCGCTTGTATGTCGTTTATGGAGGTAAAAAGTAGTTAATGATTTGAAATACCGTAAACTGGGGATATTTGGATATCACGGGGTTATTTGGAATTTAGGAAATAAAAGTTTTGATCACATGTATTTGATTATCTGCTAATAGTAGGAAATTTATTATACCACCTGGCATAAGAACGACATGTAATATTATTGTTAGACTAGAATTTTCACAGACAGCATCGATGTCCGTTGAGTAGTGCGTTATTTGGAAATAGCTAAAATTTTGGTGTATTTCATGGTTCAGAAACTTTCGTCTGAAACTCTAAATCTAGAAAGGTATGTATAGAGTGAAATATATTGCGAAATACTGTGTTTCATTGACATTACAGGGATTCAACTTGCTTTTTTCTCTGTCTTTTCTGTCTGCCGGGTTCTTCGATTATTCTAAATGGGGCTATTTGGTCTCGGTTTTGGGGCTAATTGGAACTTAGTTTCAAATAGCCCCTTTAAAACTTGTCAAACATTGCTATGGTTTTTATTCGTCGTTTCAAATAGCCCCAATTGATGATTTTAACTGAATTAAGGGTAAGTTGTTTCTGAATTTATTATTAAATTATGTACAAAGTACAAAAGGTCAATAAGCGGCTGGTTTGATTCCAAGTGTTTTAAGCCGATAGACGTTGCATTTTACGCATGTTTAAAAAAAAATTGGCGTGACGTGCTAGCACAGAAAAAGAGTTCATTTCCAATATTGTTATGCAAATTACATAACAAGTTGACAGAAAAGGGTTCGAGCTCCAGCAACATCATTGCCGGGTTCAGTAAATCTAGGTTATATCCCGTTAATTCAGAGCGACCTAAGTCATGTTCGGCTCAAACAAATTCTATCTCTGCAAAAAATATTTAAAACGCAGCGTTTAGAGCAATTAAAGAAATTTTGCAAGAAATAAGAAATCCCCCCACACGACCCTTGAACAACTGAAACGTAAAAAAATGCAACGTTCCATCTGGTAAGAATATTACTGGAACAAACACAACTGATTGAATCTCGGCAGAGTAAAAGAAAAAGTAGTGTGAATTCTCGGCCAAACAAAAGAAAATGTATAAAAAGCAACTTGTTTTTATCTCAAAGAAACAAATTATAGCATCGATTCTGATGTGATCAGACACATTGAAAAATAAAATAAATAAATATAAATATTTTCGGACATCTTACACAAAACGTTATCTAGTCCCAAACTAAGCAGAGTTTGTATTATGGGTGCCAAACAAGTTATATAAATACATAAACATAATTTTTTTTGTAAATACATACATATTGTACATAGAAAATCAACCAGACTCGGAAACAAATATTTGTGGATAACACAAATATTTGGTCTGACCCAGGAATCGAACCGAATAATTTTCTCTAATTTCCTACAGCCGGTAAACCAACATATCATTTCACTACTTTTTTTTTATTAATCAACTTACTGTTGACTTCGCCTTAAATTAATCCAAATATCGCTTCATGTTTAGTAGGAACGCATTTACTATTTAACATCAGATTCCAAATAACCCCAAAGAAGCGATAGACTTTCATTACCATAAATTTGCAATGGTATATTTTCATATTATTATTAGGTATTGAAAAAGTGATGTTGAAGAAAACTCAAGACTGTCTTTCAATTTAGGTTTTCCAAGTATCGCCTTAAGGTTTATTTTCGAAATTGTTATAAATGATTGAGTAAATCCAAAGCAGTCAGTTCAGATACCAAATAACCCCATCAATGTGATATTTGGAACCATACATTTAAAGTAATATATCTATAGATCTATTCACAGAAAACGTACAGTTATAGTAGCTACTTATAGACAAATATGAAAACTACCAAAACTAATATTCTAAATGTTGATATAGTAACTTTCGTTTTTGTAAACATCTGTTTCAAGAAATATATGTTCCAATTAGCCCCACTTTACTGTATCGAAAAATTTACTGTAAACAAATTTTTAGTTAAGGTTAGTTTAATAATATTAACAATAGAATCACGGCCAATGTTACACATTAATTTCAAGAACCACTTTATTCAGTTGTAGTGCGATAAATAAACACCTAGCTTGGCACAAGTTTATCTTTCCCCTAGGTCATGTACAAACGCGTCATTGGCTTCGAATGCAGGTACTTAAGAATTTCTTTTCGCGAGCTTATGTTGCTGAGTGACGTTACGAACCTTGGCTTGTAGAAGTTTTCTATAGAAATTATTTTTGAATTCTTTGCGAACTAATGACATATTTATCCAGTGACTAGTCAACGTTCACAGCCTTAAATAGACCGGAACAGGATATACTTATACCTCTCTCAAGCCTCATCTTTAAATTTGGATTTTAGTCTAGTTCACCAACCTGACTAGACGAGTTGGATTTGTGTCAAGTTTCCCTTCTCTTTGCAGTTTTTTTTGCGTAGTTTCCTCCCTTATCCCACAAGCTAAGTGGATTGACGACTTGCGCAGGATGGCTGCCAGGAACTTAATGCGAGAAGCTCAAAATCGACCAGGGTGGTGTGCAATGGGATAAGCCTATGTGTTACGTGGTCGATAGGCTGATGATGATGATGATTTCCTCCTCATTGCAGTGCTGTTATCCAGCGTTGTTTGCTTCTTTAGTGGGCTTTTACGACACCTACGGAATGGAGAGATATGGTGGCACTCGGTATTCTTAATCTACCTTAATCAGCTGTCAGTTATATTTCAAGCCGCATTGTGCAAGTGGCATGATGGATCGTTCTGGATGGACATTTATTCTCATGTATCGTAAGCATTATTTTTGTAGAACAACTAGCCGATGCCGCACGTTCGTGTACATTTTGTTCTTTATTGCATAGGGGCTTGAAAAATAGTTTACGTCCTATTCTCAGACCGTTTTCCGTGTGGTGACGGATTAAGAATACAAAGTGTCACCATCCCTATTCATTCCATGGGTGTCCTAAGAGGCGACTAAAGGAACAAAATAAGCAGCTAACATCACTGCCAAGAGAAGGAAAACTTGAAACAAACCCTTTACCAACCCGTCTGACCAGCGTGGTATAGTAGGCCAAAACCTCCTTTCAAAGGAGAGGCCTATCTCCAGCAGTGGACTGTTAAAGGCTGTTGATGATGATGATGATCTCAGACCTACTGAATAAACACACGAAATTTCATAAAATCGATCAAGCCGTTTATCAATTATAGATAAAAGTCGATCAATTAATTGCTAGTATTGTGAAGATGACTTTATACAAGAAAGAAACGTTAACACAGTGCTACATGGTAACAGTTAGCTAATGTGCAATAGATCGTGCGTTTGTTTACATACTTGAGCTATTGTCTTTTAATGGTTTGTCTTTTAATGGTTTGTCTTTTATTATAGACTCCTTTTAAATAGAGAACAATTTTATATCACCGATCATAAATTTTCAACGTGCAAAATCGCATCCACGACTTTTTTTTCTATTTTCTTGGCAGGAACTCTGTTAACGACTTGCCCCAAATATCTCTGATTGTTACGAGACTAGATTGTAAATTTGTAACTCTTGGATATATTTCAAGGACTATGTATTATAGTAAACAGAAAATGTATACATTTATGCTTTATGGAAGGTGAGATTTTATGTGCAATAAAATATTTTTAATATGTATTGAAAGAGATAAGGATTAGAACGTTTGAATTAAAGGTGTAAAATATGTGAAGGTGAGTATTGGTCGCTAGGCGTACATTTTCTCATTATGTTTTCCACCCAACTCCGCCCGCATGAATGTTGGTTATCGTGGTAATGAGTAGCCTATGTCCTTCCATGCTAAACTTCATTGAAATCGATGCAGCGGACAAATTTACTATCGATTTCGATTATGTTGGTGTGGATGTTTTGTGTCTGGAAACCCACAATTTATCCAGCATCTGCCAAAACTCACGATACAAAACAAAAACCCATAAAACATCTACAAAGCAACATCTAAAAATGACAGCATGAGAGCTGATGTGTTTCGTTAGTGAGGGCGACACCGAAGGCCAAATAATGCAGGAGCATGTCACTGGGCGCCATAATATGGGTCACCATGCTGTAACGGGTGTGTTTGAGCACTCACAATGAGGTTGTTGTTCACCACTCTAGGATTCTGCTCTTGCTTTCCCTCGAGCAGGCTCGGGCGCCCTTACTTTGCTAAGCTTACGAGGATAATTTCGTACACAGAAAAGGAGGCAGAGCTCTAGTTATTATTTGTAAGTCGATTTGAGCATCTATGAGAGTCACTTTTACAGGCTTGTATGAAAAAAACACTAGTCTTTAAGTAGACCACTTTTTTTCGTGCTTAAATCCCCACAGATACCACATGTTGATGGCTATGTCGGAACCGACTAAAACCACCAGCAATGTGGCCCACCTACCGCCTGTAGATTTATTTCAGTAGGATAAACGGTATTGTTACAAAACAACACCTGCATTGTGCTGATAAGACACTTTCTCTCTAGGTAAGTGTACTCTATATTTCGAAGATGTTCTTTAAATAACTACTCGAGTAGTATGGCGGATGGTGTCGTATGATGCAACAAGCGCGTAAGCATATTACTCTGTCCCGCCCACAGACGTCATATTGCAATCATTACGTTATATTCCATGACATTGTACGTTTTCATTGATCAAAAGCGTTCATTGCCAACTGACCTTAGTTGATTGAAAATAACTTGTCTCGCCAGTCCCCAACCCGCACTCGACCAGTATGGGATGTATGGCCTTAACACTTTTCTAAGAAGAGATCCGTGCCCAGCAGTGGGACGTTATGATGTTGATTGATCAATGTTTGATTTTTATCAACACTTTTAATAGACCGTAGCTAAATGTCCCATAGCTGGCTGGGTGCGAGTTGAAGACTGAATATGTTGAATGACCGTAGTATGTTTGCGATCATTCTTTGAATTTTGTTCCTTAACTAGATTTGTTTTAATGAGGTTTGACGATACAGTATTTTTTGTGGTGAGCCTGAAGGAAGGTCCTTAATGAGTAGAAGTAAGCTTAATTAGGTGAGCCAAGCTCCTTTCATAAACATAAAGCCTCTCTTAAGGTTTACACAGGATTTTAAAAGCCCCATAATTTTTTTCAGAATTTTACAGTTCTGACAAATCACTTCTCTTCTTTATGAGACTTTCGCAGTTCATTTTAGTATTAACATATTTGCTCTCTATTATTTTCAAATTCTGTTTTATTGTTTGTCAAAAGGGTTTGGGCTGAATCATCCATAGAAGTGTCATATATAGTATGATAAAAAATGTTGTACAAGGTGCCATTCGTGGTCGAGGACTCGTTTTTAGTAAAATAGATTGAACAAATTACTAGTACTAGTTGCTCGAAAAATATACGTAAGTTTCAAAACAATACCCATTAGATTAGATATAGATCAATGTCTATACCCGACACACGACACACCTGGCAATGCTAATTCTGTTGTATCACTAAACTAAAATCTCTCTAAAATTATCTATTGTTCTTTTATTATAGTGCAGTTAAAATTTAGAGAGATTTCGAACAACAAAATTAGCATCATTGCAATACTATCGATTTCCCTACTGGGTAAAAAACGTACACTTGATGTACACAACCGACGTTAAAATAACACTTTACCTGCAGGCAGTCCAAAATAGTACCGACTGGAGTCTTATCACTACAGAGTTAGCAGCCTGATCACACCTCCTAAAAGAGAACAGCTAGTAACATGATCTTTGAGTACAAGGGAAGAGCAAGTACACAATGCCATCTCCTAGAAAATAAAATGCTTTTGGAGCCTTCTATGTTTATGGAAGGAGCTGGGCAAGAACTACTCAATTTATCTTAAGGCGTACTGTTTTTTTAAATCTGCATAGAATAGCCGAGCTTCCGTTTCTACCAGTACAAATGCTAATAATTCTAAATGTTTGACTAATAAACTTAAGGTTCATTGTAAACTTTTTTTTATGAATGTCACGCGACACGTGTATGTTTGTCACGCCAAGCACGTTCATATTGACTTACAAATTATATAAAACCAGTCGTTTCCAGTCTCAGTATATTTTGTCTTGGCTTTATCCTGTAACTATTTGAATTGTGGTTTTGTTAAAATGAATATAGTTATGTTGTTTGTAATTTGAATTAAAAAAATATTTCACAATTCAGAGGCTTCCAATTTATTGGGCATCAGAGAGTTGATTTAATTGTGATTGAAATTAAGTATTCGTCGTGGATATAGGTACAAACTTTACGACAATAGAATTTTAAACGAACAGTTTATAGAAATCGTACTTGAAATTGGTTAATTTAGCTTCGTCCTTTGTTCTCTGGCCAAAATTAAGCTACTGGCGATAATGTGTTTGTTGGTGAATGAAAATCAAGAGGTATGACGTTCGTAATGTTACCTTTAATAGACCGTTTTAATTTTATCTTATTGTACTTCTGTTTCCGAGCAAATCGGGTATAAACCAATTAGACTCAAACTAGTAGGTAATGACTCATACCGCTCAAGTTTACAGACTTCTCGGACTAAGACATACTTATATTTGAGTTATGACATCGTGACATCTTGAGGTGATTCCCAAATGGAATTCCTTCGATTTAGGGATGCGACGAGCCGATAAGATTTCTCTGAATATCGGATCGCAGGCATACGATCCAATCATCAACATCATCAACAGTCCACTGCTAAACATAAGCTTCGCCTTAGAGAGAAATTTTCGGCCTACTATACCACGCTGACCACACGGGTAGGTATAGGGTTTATTTCAGGTTTTCTTTCTCGTTGCAATGATGTTCTTTTATGTAGTTGGTCCCTTTGTCGCCTTTTATGAGACCCATGGGATAATTAAGGGGTGGTGACGCTGGATTCTTAATCCACACGGATGATACCATGCAACAGATCTTCGGATTGGATTCAAAACCACGCGATTCGATTCTGTATCGATTTAAATTTATAAAATATAGGATCGAGGTTCAAATGTAGTGGTTTTCATACAATATAATGTAGGTATGTTTACATTGTGCGGTCAATCAAAGTACAACCTACAAACAAAAAGTCTTTAATTTACCAACTCCGTCAGATATTGGAGATAGCGAAAAGCCTACACTAGGCAACCATATTCACGAACCACGATGGTTCGCTGGTCGGTCCGGCTGGAGACCCCACGTGCTGGCTTCGCCACCGTGGACGCGATTCGGCCGGTCAACGGAGAATGGGCAGTGCGGCAGCACGGGACCCTAACCTTCCGACTGACGCAGGTTCTTTCCGGGCATGATTGCTTCGGAAAGTACCTGCACTCGGTCGCCAGGAGGGAATTGAGTTCCGCCTACCACCACTGCGACTGCAGTGAGGATTCGGCTCATCACACGCTGGCGGTCTGCCCCGCATGGGAGACGCAGCGCCGGGTCCTCACTGCAGTCATCGGAGGGATTCTCTCACTGCCGGCCGTCGCAACCTTCTGCGAGGACGTAATCACGCAGAAGGGGGCGGCGGAGACGGCTCGGGAGGACGACATCCAATCGGACCCGATCTGCCGCCGGCGAACCGGGCGGCGGAGGCGCGAACTTGAGTGTGGCCGCAGGTGGACGGGACGGGTTTTCCCTCTATCCGCATTTTCCCTACACTGAAATAAACATGGCAGCAAACAACAAAAAAAAGAAGCATACTACCAGCTCATGTTTTTCCTTCTTATTATGATCCCGGGTCCTTTAAGCGTCCTTTAAGCGGGGCGTGAAAAAGCATCTCACTAGGCCGCCATAATGTGGTTCGCCATACTGCTTGCATTTGCAGTGAGTATGGCGACCCCCATTTATGGATTTACTCATGCTTTCCATTAGGCATAGTAAAGTCACCTTGGCAGGCGTTATATATATATATATATAAAAATGTGGCCAGCCGCGAGGGGGCGGCGTCGGTGTGTGCCGGACCCCGCCTAAGAGAGGGTCGTCGTACCGAGACGGAGCCCGCATCAGGAGCAGGCAGGCGCTGGAGAAGTTCAGAAGGAGATCCTACCCTGGACTTCTCCTCCTAAACGGAGAAGCGCGGAGAGGGCACACTGTGGTTTTAAGTCGGTTCAAGTCCGACACACCACCCCGCCGTAGTGACGGTCCATGATGATTTTCCACACATAAAAAAAAGGCAACCATATTCAAATATTTTTTTACATACACCTACAAGGATGGGATTCAAACTAATTTGAACTTAATTGAATATTCATAAGGTCGATTTTCTTCATGACAGAAACCTTATAGATATTTGATTACATAACAATCTATTCTTTGATAAAGACAAATCTGCTAAAAGCTGAATTACTAGTTTTAAATACATATATCCTTCCTTTTCTCTCGCGTTTCTGCTTTTTCGCGGTCACGTGAAGGTCGTGTGAAGGCAATAGATTTAACGTGATTCGTGAAGTAGTTATATAGACATAGTTTGCTTCATAAATCGACAAATCTACAATATAACAGTCTCTGTTAATGAGCTTTTATCGCCCACAACTTTTTGATTATAAATAATACTAGCTGATGCCCGCGGCTCCGCTCGCGTTTTAGAGGTGTGAAAAATAGATGTTGGCCGATTCTCAGACCTACTGAATATGCATATAAAGTTTCATAAAGATCGTTCAAGCCGTTTCGGAGGAGTATGGCAACGAAAACTGTGACACGAGAATTTTATATATTAGATTTGCTGTAACACAACTTATTGACATTTTAACTAAAGATATCCGGGTTATCCCAACAATCTTATTCAACTATTTGTAATTTTTATGTTTAAAATTTTTTTCTTTTACTATTTGTTCATATTCAAAATTCAATGTTTAACATTACACGTAAACGTTTGAATATCTGTTGTCATTCCTTATTATTTAATTAATTGTATTAAATTTTTCATTTTGTATGTAAAAATATTTGTACACCACATTATGTGGTAGGACATAGCACACCTATAACATATGCATAAGACCTGTAACTACCTATGTTACCACAAATACACGATTAATAGATTGATCGCTAACGAAGATAATTTCTAAAAGAAACTAGTATACAGGATCTTGTTGATATGTTTGAGCGACACTCATCGGAAGGAAGCCTTACGATATCTATAGAAATAAATAAAATGAGTGTCTGTTTGTAATTTTAAATTAACAGATTGCTACTAAATGCACCCGAAGTTATGTACGGTTTTTACTTCAAAATTAAAGTTTTTTGATTTTGTCTGTCTGTTTGGTTGTTCCGGCCTACCTCTAACGGTTGGACAGATTTTGACTTGAATTTTACGGGTAGATAGCTGATATTATAAGGGGTATCTTATGCTACATTTTGAGACTAGTTTCTCCCCGCGACGTTCCTCGCGGTTGTTGTAAAGTAAAGGTACAATTACTAGCGCTGGTAGCACCGTAGGGCTCATCTAGTTAAAAAAAAAAACTCAGTAGGCACAGTAAAGATCTTTATCATCACCAATCATCAACAGCCTATAACAGTCCACTGCTGGACACAGGCCTCCTCTTAGAAAGGAGGCTTTGGCCTACTATACCACGCTGACCAGACGGGTTGGTATAGGGTTTGTTTCAAGTTTTCCTTCTCTTGGCAGTGATGTTAGCTGCTTATTTTGTTGCTTTAGTCGCCTCTTAAGGGGTAGTGACATATTTTGTATTCTTTGTATTCTTAATCCGTCACCATACGAACAAAGATCTAATAGATTTAAAATTTCAAGTTTCAAATCTTAAATATTTCAAAATTAAACATTGAATCCAATATCAATTTTTGTCATAATAATTAAAAAGGTCCATTCCATAAGCAACCCTAATAAAATATAACGTAGAATACTATAAAACAATCCAAAACTATATCAATGTGTAGAAGGACTGTTCAATAATGACATCATTAAATTTAGTTTTTAATATCCAATTCCAAATAAGCCTATTAATCCATCAAAGTGCTACTACCAAACTGGTACCGTATGGTAAGAAAACATCGTAAATATTCAGTGTTGCCACAAGTACCATAAAAAAACTACTCTTGGCTCCGTACAATGTTTCCAATGCATCGTTATTTTAGTACTTTGGCCCAGTATTGGTATTCGTAAAATGGTTATAATCATAACACTAGCAATTTTCTCGTTAGTCCAGCACTAATAAGTGGTCTCACTATAGCCGCATATGTAGCCAAGGACTTTGAAAAAACTAGCTTCTGAAATACCGGCACACCTGTTATGTACCTATGTATGTGGAGACTCACGTATGTGTACGACCTATATAATAATACACACACATACGTATTTACGACATAATATTTACTTACAGCGAGCATCTTAATTACAACTAAGATAGTTAATTACAATAAGCCTTATTCTATGGTTAGTAAAAATATAACATTCAGAATAACATTGAAAATAAAAGTCATAAATAAAAAATAAATTAATACATAATACAAAACATTTAAAACAGTTCCAAGTATTATTATTAAAATCAAATAATAGCAACTAAAATAAGTTAAATTGTATTAAAATATAAATAAAATAAAATGTAATAAAAAAACAATTATTAATATTATAACAATTATTATATATAATACGAGTATAACATTGGCTACTACATTAGATCACATCAACTTTCCAAATTTGTATATTAATATTTCCAGGTACTCTAAAAATAAAATTTGTTTTATTTTTGATCTTCATCAATCATGAAAGCAAACATTAGACACATCACGTGTAGTGAACGTAAACATCACTATGATAATCAATTTTCAAATTTTCCCCGTCTCATACGACCGTGTTAATCGTGTAGTGTTCTAAATTGAATTAGCGTTATAATTTAAATTTGGGAATAAACATTCAATTTAGAAACATTCTTGTCAATTTTGACATTTATCAATTTGACAGTTTCAGCAAAAAGAAGAAACAACAATGGGGAAATCATAGTTGACTGTTGTCAACTATGATTTCGCTATTGTTGTTGTATTACTGAATATCCACAAGTGTTTTATTTTGATTGCATATTAAATAATGATACAACATAGGAGTTTTCTCTATATTTTTGTTAATTTTTCTCAATGTACTCTGAAAAACATTGTTAACAAAATATTGTTCAGGAGTTCGCCATCGTTTTTTAGGGTTCCGAAGTTCATCACTCGGAACCCTTATAGATTCGTCATGTCCGTCCGTCCGTCCTCGACTTACCGTCGAAACGGTAAGTGCGAGAAAGATGAAACTTTGCATGAATATGTGTTGTAACTACGCCGACAAAGTGATACAATAAAATTATGAAAAATATTTTTATTTATGGTACCTCCCCTACACGTAAAGTGGGGATGTTTTTTTTTTCTCGCGGCTACCCCATCGTATGGGGTATCATTAGATAGGTCTTTTAAAAACAATAAAGGGTTTCTAAGAAATTTTTTTGATTTAGGTATCCGTTCGCGGGATATTCCACTTTAAAGGGCACTTTATTGTAAAAACAGGGCGTCCCCCCCCCTCTAAAAGCTAAACGGCTGTCTCAAAAAATCTGGGAAAATTCGTGAAGGTGGTCCATATATTGAACTTTGAAGGAAAACTATAAGGGATGAGATGACTTTGTTATTTCAGGAGTTATAGAGGCTTAACTTGTAAAATGCGCTGACTTGGAAAACGTCATACAAAATTAACGCATTAAGGCCTCAATCACACGAGAGTTTTTTAACGGACGTTAAAAAAGCGTTCAAGTATGAAGTTGCATAATAATATATGGTCTATTTTCAACGCCCAAAGTTGAAAATGCAACAGTGCTCGATAAAATAGCGTCGTGTTTTAAATACGCTGTCGTGTGAATATATACACTCATTTGCAAAAAAAACCGGCGGGTTCGATTTTCTTCCTGGCTGAAAAAAATAAAATACCAAAAAGGTTTTAATCATTTAAACATGTTACTGGCCAGTTATAAACGTGCCATAATGTTTATAAGAGTACCTTCCAAATTAAAATTTTTGACTGAGCCTGGTTTTCAAAAAAAACAACTTATATAGTTAAGTTAATATCGACTATAACTAACTTTTTTTTCAATTCTTATTAAATTATTATCTTATAATAGTATAGGTACACACGGCACCGCGCACCGCCGCGGTAGGCGGTGAAGTGGATCTCATGTGATATTGGGATCTACTGAATCCGTTGATGCTTAACACACGTACACCGACCGACCGCGCGGTCGAGCGGTGTTCTCACCGACTCTCGCCGAAATGTCCTTGACATTTAAAAGTATTGTTACTGCTGTTCAGCAATCTCGAAAATGGTAGATAAATTGATAAAAGCGAAATTATTGCGCTGCTTGAAGAAGGTTGCAGCCAATGCTTCGTGGCTCAGAGGCAAAATGTGAGTCGGTCGACAGTTCAAAGGACCTGGCAGCGATATCAAGAGACCGGTTCCGTCAAGAGAAGGCCTGGTTCTTGCAGAAAGACATGTACCGAACCACGGGATGATCGTTTTCTAGTTAGTCAAGCGTTGAGAAATCGCAAATCTTCTTATGTGGACCTCAAGAACAGGCTCGAAGAAGTAAGAAATGTGCAAATTAATCTATGGATGGTCAGGAGGAGGCTTTTCGCTGCTAATATACACAGTCATCGCCCGGCACGCGGCCCTAAATTACTCATGAAGAATGTGTGTCATGGACTCATGAAGACTGGAATAGGGTATTGTTCTCCGATGAAGCCCGAATATCCCTGGATGGTGAAGTCCGAAGTCGGCGAGTGGTACGTAGACAAGGAGAACGCTTAGCAGAGGCATGTTTAAAAGAAATCACACTTTATGGAGGGGCTCTGTTATGTTTTGGGCAGGAATAAATTTTATGGATCGTACGTAGTTAGTCTTCATCGAAAACGGTACACTGACTGGATACCGATACATAACGGAAATTCTAATTCCTTATGCACAACCCGCTTTAACCGCTCTTGACGAAAACTCAATTTTTATGGACGACAACGCTCGCGCCAACCGGTCTGGCGATGTGGAAGCGTATATGCTAGAAGTCGGAATTCGTCGTTTGGACTGGCCAGCTAGAAGTCCGGACCTCAATCCCATAGAGCATGTCTGGGATGTTCTGATGCGACGAGTGAGTTCAGTGCAGCCGGCTCCGCAGACCATCAGAGAGCTAAAGAATGTCATTACCACGGAGTGGGAACGTATTCCCCAAGAAACCATAAAAGTTAAACTTGCTAGCATGCCCAGACGAATGCAAGCCGTGATTTCAGCAAGAGGGGGTCACACTCAATACTAAACTTTTATCTGCTTTTAATGTATTCAATAAAAAGAAAGAAATTAACGCGTTTCACTTTTATTCAGCGAGCAGGTACAATAATAGTGTTTTGAGCTTAAACATTATTTCTCAATAATTTAATTTAAATGTTATAATAAAACTGATGGAAACTATTCCTTCCTAATTAATTTATAACATTCTGAGGATAAAAATACCTAAAATTGTCAAACAAACAAATGGTAACTAAAAAATAGGTATTTGCATAAGTGCCCGTTTTTTTGCTAAAGAGTTTACTTGGGAATGCATTTGTTGAATATGAACGCTTTTTTAACGTCCGTTAAAAAAACTGTCGTCCGAATGAGGCCTAATACGTAAACGTAACAATTATCTATTGGATACGATTTTAAATTACTGAGGAACCCTTTCCTGTGCGTGGCCTGACACGCACTTGGCCGATTTTTTTCAATTTGTTCCTTTTTAAAATATTTATTATCACGTACGATTAATCACATGAATCACCCTAACTCTGAGAGTGAATTTAATAGTAACGGTTGAGCTAAATAGTAGCGGTTGCTGTAGATGTTCATGACAACCGATAGCTTAACGTACTTCCCCAGGCATGGACGTGAAACACCTCCAAACTTTCAAACTCGGGGTTTTTCTTAAGAATACTCATCATAGTTGAATTGAAACAACATCATACCTACAGACTTCATCAATTCAGACAGCTATACTATTATTCCGATATGTCATCGTCTCTAAGAGACCTTACAGCAATGAAAAGAAAAGTCAATCACTTTTTCTCGGAGATCGATTACAAACTGTTACTAAAAAAAATACTAAGGCTACTCTGGCCTCCGTGGTTTTGATTATGCTTTTTAATATACCGTTCAGTGCTACGTATCTTCATAAACTTTAAATAACGGTTTTTGTTACTTTCAACTACTTACAGACTGCCTTGTTGGTCTAGTGTTCAGCGTATGCGGCTGCTGATCAAGAGGTTTCGGGTTCGATTCCCGGGTCTGACCAAATGTTTGTATGATCTCCAAATATTTGTTTCGCAGTTCGGGTGTTTTCTTTCACATGTGTGTATGATATGTATGTATTTACAAAAAAAAGTATGTTTATGTATTTATATCAGTTGTCTAGTACCCATAATACAAGCTCTGCTTAGTTTGGGACTAGATGATGTTGTGTGTTAGGTGTCCAAAATATTTATTAGGTAAATTATATTAGACTCAAAGTTGAAAATAATAGAAAACCGTCGCTGAATCTTAAATAACGTTTATGAATAAGAGGGACTTAAGTTTATTATTTGCTCTGTATCTCACTGAGGCACTTATATCGTTGAAAACACCGCCTATGCAAAGAAACTTAATGCTATTAGTCGTGACTCGTATGTATAAAACCTGTTACGATAAAAAGATAGAAAAAGACGATCTTGGCCAAGTTTTTGTGTGAGTTTTTTAGGACGAAACTTTGCGGTTTATTCAAATAAGACGAATTGTTTTATTCAATAAGTGCACTATAATGGTACTAATTTAAATAAAATTCTCGTGTCACAATGTTAGTTGGCATACTTACTCCTCCGAAACGGCTTGATCGATTCCTATGAAATTTTGTACTTCATACATCTCCTACGTGGCGGCTTGATTTTAAACTAAGCAGAGGCTATGTACCATACTGAAATATTTCTAAAACATATCCATACAGTATATATAATGTAAATAGCTATTATAGAATACAATGAGGCTGGCATACTCATGTTTGATTAAAAGCCTCTACATTTTATATGTAAGAAATAAAGATTAAAAAAAAAAAAGAAAACATAATTTATACTATAAATTCTAAAGTAACTCTGTCTGTCTGTAACACTGTCTGTAACACTTTCACGGCTAAACCACTGTTCGGAATTGGATAAATTTCGGTATAGTGATAGATTGGACCTTGAAGAAGGACCTAGGCTACTTTTGTCACATCATCTTCCTAGCCTTTATACTCAAGATTATTTGGGGTCGGATACTAGTTGAACCGGTTTTAGCTGTATATCAGTTTTTTCACGGAGCGACTGGCATCGGACCTTCGCAAGTGAACTGAAATTCGAAGATTGAACTAGTTGTCAATATTTTTGAGGCACCTGACTCTCCAATAACGACTTGTTGATGTTCATGACAACCGGAACCCGACGACTTAACCTGCTCTCCGAGGCACGGGCGTGAATCACTGACAAAGTTTCATATTCCTGGCTTTTATTAAGAATTTCCTGTAAGAAAAATCCAGCAACACTTTTGGCCCGACCCGGGTTACTTCTTGTCACATTAACGCAAGACAACATCAATGCAAAGAGATAGAAAACTTGAAACCAACCCTATACCAATCCGCCTGGCCAGCGTGGTATAGTAGGCCAATACCTCCTTTTCAAGGAGAGGCCTATGTCCAGCAGTGGCCTATTAAAGGCTGTTGATGATGATGACATTAACCAAATAATAGGCAAAAGCCGCAAAAGCTTAACACTTAGAATATCAAATGAAAAACGGAAATTGATTATAAATTGATATGTAAATGACTGGGAAAGTACAACATGAGTCATAATAATTGAAATGCTGTATTGTAGACGGTCGTACTTCACAACTTGTTTAAACAGCGTAAGAACCGTATTACGTGGTTGTTTGCTAAGCGAAATGAAACTTAAATTCAAATAAATAGAGTACACATGCTTTCTGTTTTTACTTGACTTTGGCAAAGCGGAAAAGAAGGGTATTTTTTTGCAGTCCAGTGTGCTTAGATGTTCCACCGTAGTGCCTAAAATATTGAATATTGAAATGGTGTCAATAGTTTTGTAATAATAATGGAGGTGATGTGGAATGATGATTTGCGCAAGACGACTGGCAGGAGCTGGATGCGAGTAGCCGAGGATCGAACTAAGTAGCGTGTAATTGAAGAGGCCTATGTACAGCCGTGGACTGTGAAGGGCTGATGATGATAATAATAATAATGGTCGGAATAACATTTAATTGGTAAAAATTGATTATATTTAAATGTGGTTTATTTCCAGTAATCCCATGAAGCCAATTCTATACAGCTCTTTTGCAACTCATTAGTTCCGTGTTTTTTATAGAAGTCCCTTGCGACTCAAGTTTGACTTGTAATTTAAATGTCCTTAATTTGTACTATAAAAAATATTTTATTAAAGGAATACTTTTATTTTTAAAACTAGCTGACCTTCGTACTTCGAAGTTCGTGACTTCGTACTGCCTCAATCGATAAATATAGAAGACCTGAACTTTTGTATAACATACTTAAAACAAATAAAAGGAATCCATAATTGAAAAAATATGCTATTCAGTTTTATATATTCACCTTATAAACTTTCTCTGGACTTCCACGAATAATTCAAGACCAAAATTAGCCAAATCGGTCCAGCCGTTCTCGAGTTTTAGCGAGACTAACGAACAGTAATTCATTTATATATATATATATATATTCTTTGGCTAATGTCACTGTCACGTGATCAAAACAAAATATTAGCTTTGGCTAGAATAGAGAATCTTTGAATTAGAATAGAGAAATAGAAGAGAAAACGAAAAGCGTGAACAACTTAAAGTACTACTCGAAAGTACTACATACGATAAGAAATCGATTAAAAATATATGTAGACTGCAAAACACTTCCTTTCGGATTCGCCCTTTTCGGGTAAAAAGAAGGTTCTCAAAATTAAATCAGCTGCACGTCTTTTGTTTTTACCACAGATCTCCTAATTTGTAGGTGTTATTTGTAACCGATTTCAAAAAAGGAAAAGGTTCTCAATTCAATTTTGTTTATGATTATTACCTCAGAACTTTGGATTGGGTTAACCTATTTTGATAATTCTTATATTTGAAAGCTGGTACCTCCCATGGTGGTCCCATGATAAGTAAAACCAGGATTTGAAATTGGATCCTGGAGAAATCGAGGGAACTCCTTAAATATCATAAGCATACCTGTCGCGATTTGTGTACTCGGAATAGATTTTCTTTGAAGTGGTTTTTTTGTTAAAATTACATTTTCAAATAAAAGTTACAATAATTGTAAGGGTATGAAATTGCAGTGTTGAAACCATCGAAACTGTCTTGAACTTGATAGTCACAATATAAGCGGTTATTAACGGTGGTATGTATGTGTAATGACGTTTGTGATCGATAGATGACAGATTTTATGAGTTTGTTGTTTTATACTCTGTGGTTTGGTAAATCACTATCAAATTGACATTGTTTTCCCGCGTAAATGGAAATGGTCAATTATGTGGTGTTATTTTATTAGACCATTAGATTAATAAAGTTTTCCTATAATCGGACTAATTCACTTATGTAAGTTTAAAATAAGCTGCCATAGGAATTTGGCGAATATAAATCAGAAATAATATATCTTGTACTTTGTAAGTGTAGAGGGTAAATAAATTAGGTGTATATTGTTTTAACCGTAGTGATACCGGCAAATAGGTTTAAAACAATTTTTTTCGTTGCTTTTCGCTGCGTGAATGGAGGGAACTGATGACCGCTAGGGTAGAAGAGTTCTGGAGTGGAAACCGCGATTCCGTAAACGTACTGTAGGACGCCCACAGGCCAGGTGAAGTTACGACTTGTGCAGGATGGCTGGCATTAACTGGATGCGAGAAGCCATAAATCGATCAGAGTGGTTTGCAATGGGAGAGGCCTATGTCCAGCAGTGGATTGCGATAGGCTGATGATGATGACGATCTATTCATTGATACATCATTATTCCATACCCACTCTTTCATACCACATTTAGTAATACCTCCTCTTGTTCGGTTCAGTACAATTATGGTAACGGTATTTTTTGTTTTCAGTTGATGAAGACGCTGCGTCAGGTCGTAGGAAAACGTCTCTTTGAGCTGATTATGAAGGCGACTTTCTACGGACAATTTGTCGCTGGCGAAAGTCCCGAACAAATTAGATCAACTGTGGAAAGGTAATTATAAATAATAATAATATTATATCTCTTTATTGTGCACCAGTAATACAACGGTAGCTTAAATTAGGAGGTACAAGTGAAGCACAGAGAGGGCACACCGTGTGGTTTTTAGTCGGTTCGAGTCCGACAGAATCCGCCGAAGATTCATTTTCCATGATGATTTCCCAGGCGTAAAAAAAAAGAATACCAGTGTGCTTAGTGTGAGTTTCAATAAACAAATCGAATGACTTAACCACCACGTTAATCGAGTTTACGGCAAACGGATCGACGAGCGAATACTCGCGAGTGTAAGTGCTTACCAAGTCTTTCGCGTCGATCGGCGTTAACTCACCGTGAGAACGTAAACTTTTTTGTCAATGTTGGCAGCACTATAGAGTCCATGCGATAAACCAACTCAATTAAATACAATGATTTTCGAACGCTATTTCAATAGAGGCGTTGTATAATCAAAAATAGTCGGGTTTCGCTCGGCGTCACTTGTTTGATTTGGTTCATTTTTGTGTAAACAATCTATGCGAGCATTAATTGTTATTGTTTAACTCAACGATAAAATAAAATGTAAACAAGTCAATATCAATTTGAATTATTAGTAACTTTTATGGAAGAGTAAGTACTTAATCAAGATATTTATAATAGTGAATGCGAGTTGTTGAAGTAAACTTGTGATATATTTTGTGTTATTGTTTTCTTTTGGCTAGACATGGAGACCTTAGTAAGCCAATAAGAAATGCAAGAGGTAGGATCGTGGACATTCAGCATTGGCAGGAGCTTACATCACTGCTTAACAGTGATGGCAGTGGTGATACAAAAACCACAGAAAAGTGGAAAAAGGTTTTCATGGTAATAAGTGATCCTTCCCATAATATGTAAAACGGAACTCTTTTTATCGCATTATCAATATATCTTTTAACAAGGTGGACGAACCTATAATCGGGCTAATCTAATAAGATCTTAATATCATATATATCAATACATCATCAACACAAAAATTATGTTAAAAACTTTGTTAGTTTTCACTCTCACTACCAAAAGCTAAGTGACAAAGTTAACTTGCTCGAAAGTGAAGGAGTTAACAATACAACTGTCAAAATTGACTAACGTTGCAACTCACACTCACAAAAGCGTCATTCGAGCTCGTTTAAATACTCACTTCGATAAAGTTATTCGACACTCACGATCGTAATATAAACAAACAATCTCGCACTCACAAAATATGTCTTACAAACGTTCCGCTAGGCGGCGCTGATCCAATTCAGTACAAATTGGAGTTTACTTTAACGCTGTCGAGTAGTTAAAAAAACTCGCACTAAGCACACAGTTGCGGCCTTATCGCTCGATAGGCAATCTCTTACAGGCAACCATGGGATGGAAAGAAAGACATGGAAAGTATATGGTAGTTTCTGGTGTATAGAGAAATTTAGAATTCAAGTGAATTTAGAGTATGTATTTAAGTCGGTAATTATTAACTATTTACATCTGTTTTTAAGTCATATGAAAATATTTATGGAAGCTACTTACATCGTATTTTTATTTGATTTTAAATCTGTCTGTCTGTGTCGGCTTATCTCTGGAACGGCTGGACCGAATTTGAAGTGACTTTCAGTGGCATTGATGTTAGAAGAAGTAACTGAGGATAAATTTTAGAATATTTTAGAACAATTCAATCGAAAGAAATGGTGAATGATGTCCTCCCAGACGTATTCGTCGATGGCGACACCCTGTCAATTTTGAGTTCTGTGTTCATGTGCCCGTGCATGACTAGCAAAACCGAATTTTGTTTTGAATGTGCGGTCACAGAAGGCACAGTGTAGGTCGCCCCGCGTGTTGTAGGTGTAGTTGTAGGAGGGCTTGGGACGAGTTTTTCGATGATGCCGTGTGGCGTCAAGGCTTTTGTTGTAAATGGCGAGTAACGCAAGCTAATCTAAAAATAATTGCCTTAGTTACTCCTAATGTCATCAGCTTTCTGCGTCCAGAAAGTGTCGTCAAAATCGGTCCAGCTGTTCCAGAGATTGGCCGGAACAAACAGGCAGACAAAAAATTAGAAAATAGCCTTTTTGGTTTTAGTACCGTATATACCTTTGAAATGCTTTTAGTGTAAAACTGTTAATTTAATATTACATACAGACACTCCAATTTTATTTATTTGTATAGATCATTATGGTAACTCTTGAGTGTTTATTTGAAAATCTCTGAAAACATATTTTATGGCTTTGAGGAGCGGGCAGACGAGCAGATTGTTCAAGCGATTTCGAAGTGGTTTCTGCGGATAGGCACTTGCAAGTCAAGGTCAAGTCACGATTACGTTTCCGGCTTATGGCTGTTACGAACATTCTTGCTAGCCACGTGCTAAGGCACTATAATGAGTCAAGTACCTACGAATGGCTGGATTCCTTTGCCATCATTTAAAAAAAAAACACTTAAGTGTCAATCGCTTAACCAATGAGTTATTAATGCTCCCAAAAAGGCAATCAACATATATACGGATATCTTTGGTTTAGAATGATAACTTTACTAGCTATAATCCGAGTCTCCGCCCGCGACTATATGTCCTTTCTCAAGCTTTAGTCTATATGTGTACCAAATTTCATTTAAATCAGTTCAGTGCTTTTAAGGTGAAAGCAGGACAGACATATTTATTTATTTCTACTCGTAGTATTTATAGTAAGGATACATTTTTTTTAATTTTTGGGGTTAATGCCATTTTTTTTATTACAGGCTACGATCATTCGGTGTAAAATCGATCCTTGATTACTCTGTAGAAGAAGATTTATCACACGAAGAGGCTGAAAAGCGTGAAGTCAGGTACGAGTTGATTCTAAACTATCTTAAGAGCATTCTTTATTGTTTTGTTCGTTGAGGTTGGATTAAAATTTGGGTGTTAAACAAGGTGATACTTATTTTCATAGCATCAAAAAATTATCTCCATTATCGCTTACTTGTAGCGTTTCTAATAGAATGGCAGCATCGCATCACCACTAATTAATTAAATATATACAACTCGTATATACAAGAATTGCTCATTTAAAGATATTAAAAACTAGACTATATTTAGGTATAAAACATTTTTTCTAAATAACCTTGTAGTCAAATATTAATTGAGTGCACTTTAATTGTAACAGTAATCCAGGAAGCACATTAAGGACTAATAATATTTACACATTATATATAAGTATAAACGGATAACTTTTTCAGTAATTGGCTAAATCTTCGCCCTCGTTTTCTTTTCACATTTTTCCTTGACAGAATTCTTGAAAAAATATACATTTTTTTTCTTCAATTAGTTAATATCTAAATCCTTGTAGTTTCGTTTATGAGTATTTACTAAAATTATAAAAAAAAGTATTCGTGTAAGTCCTTTGTACAATAAATGTAATCTTACTATGTCGTTTAGGGTCTAATCTATGCAAAATTAGATCGTTTTGGAACAATTGATTGTCCAAAGTCTTTTATTAATGCACGAAGAAAGTAGTATGAAAATTGAGAAATAATCGAAAGAGTTATCTAAACCTATGACTGTACACGAATCATAGGACCCATTATATGTATTGTATGTACTTATATTCGTATGTAAATGTACCTATTTCGTTTCAAGACAATGTTTTCTACAGCGACCTTACCTAGCACTATAATTAAACATCAAAGTATTGTCTAAGACTAAACGCCTCAGTGTCAAAGTAAACATATCTAATCCGTACTAACGCTAATAGTTCAACAGATAACAATAGTTTGACATACAATAAGGAACTGACGCATATATTGTAGATGTACACTTTCGTAACGTTACAATAGTGATTCTAGTTTCTCGATTACAGAATCTGTTTAAAAAAAGTAACTTATGGAGTTTCTTGCCGGTTTTTCTGCATAAGAATGAAAATAAATAAATATATATTCAAAACCCCTAAATTTTTTACCCCCAAAAACCCCTAAATTACAGTGAAATCGATAAAGCCGTTTGCGAGATGTTACCGTTATAATTTTTTGTCCAAATGAAATAAAACAACATTAATCATCATCCTTTAACAGTCCATTGCTGAACATAGGCCTCTCCTTAAAACAGGTTTTGGCCTACTATATCACGCTGGCCATATAGGTGGGTATAGGGTTTGTTACAAGTTTTCCTTCTCTTTGCAGTGATGTTGTACTGCGTAGTTTGTCCCTTAATCGACGCCTATGGGATGAATGGAGATGGTGACACTCTGTATTCTTAATTTGTCACCACAGTACAATAAACCAAATACCCGGAGCTACAAAGAAATTAATTTAAGCAATATAAACCTGTTTCATTTCTTGTGGTAAATAACGGCTTTTATATTTTTTAATACAATAACAATGAAACATTATTAGGGGTTTTTCATTGTTGTTTAAACCAATTTAAAGTTTCAGACTAATTCAGTGTCTTTCGATTTACTAAAACAATAGTATCGTTACATGTCCATATATCATATTTTATTAAAGAACAATAGCCATTCCATCATCCAAACGATCGATGGGTTGTGATTGTTTGATATAGAAGTTATATCTACTATACTAACACTTATTTCTAAATCAAAGACGTTATAATAATAGGTTTAGTTTTTTTCCTTGAATCATTTCTTTTATGGGACTTGACAATATAAATTGACAAAAGTACAAACGTATACACATAAACAGACTTGCTGGTAAGTTAAGTTTTAAGACCTACCAAAGTTAGTGTACCCTGCCGGATGGAAAGCATGAGTAGAAATCCAATAGCGGGGGCCACTACACTCATTACAAATGCAGATGTGGCTCCTAATCTTAGATTCTATTAATGCTTTCCTTTAGGCAGAGAAAACTCTAAGTATTTAAAAACAATTTGAAAACAAAAATCAAGAGAGGCCCAGCGAGATAGTTTCAACCGCAATCAAGGTCGAAAAGTCAGCATAAAGTATAAGTCAGTCAAGGATTTCGTTTCTGTTAAATTAGATCTTGTTACCCAGCCTTGCCTACGTTGAATCCGGATATACTTTTCTTCTTCCCATGGGCACATTTTCTGTCTTGTTATTAAAAATATAAAGTAATCCCTCCCTGGGATTTAGGAAGTTTTGCTAACATCTTCAGCCGACCAGAACAGATACTATTAAATACATCTAAAGTCATACTCACAATAGACACATCCTCCTTGTTTCTTGCTCCATCCAAATTTAGTCCAAAACCTCTTTATTATCTCCAGATCTGCCACGGCAATTTATGTCCTGACGGTAGACTCTCAGCCAGGGCCACAAACGAGTTTGGCAAGGATACCACCTTTTTCCAACAATTTGCAACGGGTCCAAGGTCAATGGGCTGAAGTTGGTGATGATTGTTCATAACTATTGAGGCTCCGTAGTCTTTGTGGGCGTGGGATGTACCCGTGCATAGCGCGAGTCGCTCTCTATGAGATCTATAATTGCCATCAGCCCTATCACTAAATAAATTTCTATTTACCTTATCTTTAAATTATAGTGGTAACCTATTTCTCTAGATATATATGTATGAAAGACGTTAAGTTAACCCTATTAAAATTATCGCACAAAACGTGGTTGTAATTTTAACGTTTGCCAGTTACATACTTTACATAAGAACGCGTGGTCGGCGACTTGGTAACCGAATTCAAGGCCACAGGCGCTGAGCGCTGAACGACGGATGCCACGATGTTACGAGAGAAAGATGACGTCTTTATTACGTATAACCCACGCGAAATGACCGCTTCGGAATTTTTCCATCTATGGCTGCTTTTGTTTTTGGAGAAATAATTAGTTGAGCTATTGATGAATCAATGTACGACGACAATAACGTTGTAGTTTAGACGAGAAATTTTGTCTTTTCAAGAGCCACACTGTAGCAGTTTTCGATTCACTTTGTCTACTGACATCTGTTTTGGCACAGGTGTAGCTGTTATTAGAGTTACGCGACTTATAAACATACTTTTGTTGTATTGCGGTACGTATTCGCGATAGAATTATTTAAATTTACGAAACCTTTTACTTTCCGACGTTTCGAACGGGTTATACCGCTCGTGGTCAAGGGGGGACTAGTAAGTCCCGTGATTCGACTCTAAACAGTCTAACATCAAACAAATTATGAGTATTACATTAACCCACGGGATTTATTCGTATAAATACTAACTTCAATCTGAGTACTTTGTAATGTACTTCATCATCCTCCTAGCCATTATTCCCAAGTTTATTATGGGTCGGCTACTAGTTCAACCGGTTTTACCTGAATTTCAGTTTTTCCACGGAGCGACTGGCATTGGACCTCCGCAACCCTAAGGGAGAACTGAAATTAGAAGATTGAACTAGTTGTCAGTATATTTGAGGGCACTGATTTCCCAATAACGATTGCCATAGATGTTCATGACAACCGGGACCGACGGCTTTACGTGCTCTCTGAGGCATGGGCGTGAATCACCGCCCAACTTCCATACTCCAGGCAGCTATTAGGAATTTCCTAAGAAATCCCAAAAACACTTTTTGGCCCGACCCGGGATTTGAACCCGAGACCTCTTCATTAGCAGTCGCATACGCTAACCACTAGACCAACGAGGCAGTACTTTGTAAATATTAAGCTAGAGAGAAGACAGTTCTAGTATGTACAAGTATTTAACTTATACATATTAGATCATTATTTAATGGTTTTCGCTCAACATAAACGTCTAAACCTATTCAAATGGCTCTTTCTTTGACATATGTATCTGCATTACCTTGTTTCTAGTTCATTGTGACAGTTTGAATGAAAAATGTTTCTAGAAATAGAACTAATGACTTACAGCATAGTATTTCAAGGCAATCGGTAAGTCATGTGCGGTTTTGTTGTAATAATTGTATTCAGCCTTCTTCTAGACTGTTTTATATTACCAAGCCATGGGTACTTACATATATCTGTTTAGTGTTGATTGAATCAAAGTTAAAGCTTGAATTTACTAAGAAATTGCACTTATTAAGAAAGTGATAAAAACTTATTCACCTTCACGTGGAAAAGTATCACTACTTTTCCTTCGAATGTAATACATATAAATCTTATAAATATAAGTTTCTGTGATTTCAATGAATATTTTATAATAGAATTTGGTATCGTAACCTTTTAAATTATTTGATCGCTAGTAAATCCCGCTTTTACGCAAATTACAAAACAACAAAAGACAAATTATTACTGCAATAATTTTAGACATTTTAGACAATATTTCATTATTTAAAAGGTACACCATTAGAAAAATAATTCATGGTCTGAAGATTCAAGTTTGACTTATATATTTCTAATGTAACTTAAAATGAAATACAGCCTTTTAAATACTATTCAAGATAAAAAAATTGCTCACCCTTGACGTGCGTCTATGCTATGTCAATATAATGGAAAAAATGAACACAGATGTTCGTAATAAATAAATACACTGACATCTGTGTTTATGACCTTTTCATACAGATGCAGCCTCGATTTATAAATTTTACTCAAGAAATACTCGTACCTGTATAATTATTTTATATTTATCATAATCTCAAAGAATAAATACTGATGTTTTTTGAAAAAAAAGACAAGTCCCTCATTGGGAATATTTATTAAATTCTGTGTCGCGGGGGACTCAGAACATCAATTTCTGGATCACACAGTATTGTCCATCGTGGAACTTGGCTCATTGAAAGCGGCTTGGCCACCACTTAAACCACTAGGCCAGGGACGTAGATTTCAGATATGTAGATTGTTATATTTTTATTTTATATTAATTTTACCGCATTATTTCAGCGGCTGTTTATCGAGTGAACAATTGGAGTTACTAGTTAAATATGGTTCAAGAAATTGGCATCAACTTGTCACTACTGGGTTATTTCTTTATTTCACGTTATTTAGTTAGTCTTTTACTTTTTACTTTAAGTTGAAACTCTGCTTACTACTTTTTTTTTGCTTTGATTAATGTAGTTATAATAAAATTTAGTATTTATTACGAGTAGTTCCCACACTGAGGGTTTGTTTTTATATTCGAGAATAAAAGAAAGAAAATATTGAATTTTATAAATTAATGTTTACGAATTTCATTTTAAAAGTTTTTTATATACAAGACGTTAAGTAATTGATAACAACCTTTGATAGTATTTTTAATCCGTCACCACACGATTAGGACGTTGACTTTTTTTGGGCCTATGTTTGAAACACAAGTAAATAAATAGTATTTAAAGCATTCAACATTAAGTAAATAAAAAAAAGTTGATTGACGGTACAACTAAAGGAAGTACATCATTCTCATGTGTTACCCGATATGAAAATATTTTGAGGTTTTGCCATTCATAATTATTTTATTTTTTATTTTTAATGATCATCTTTCTTTGGTTAGATTGTGGTTATAGTTTAACCTTCGCGTTTAGTCATAATGGTTGACAATCTGTTATGTTAACATATTATGAGTAAATTAGTCATTGTTAGATAATGTACCTACATTCACTTTGTAGTCAACGTTATATATCTACAGTAGTTATCTCCGTCAGAAAAACTATTTGACTAATCATTCAGGAGATAATTGAAACGTGACTAAGTGACTGATTGGAAGTTTTCTTAGAAAAGTTATTTTTTAAGTTATAAAGTTGTAGTTACTATTATTATATATTATTTATTAGTAGTTATAGTTTTTTTAATTTTTTGATTTAATTTATTTTTTCAAACATTATTTTATTCGATCATACTTGGTAAGGTATGCCGCTTTTGAACTGCCTAGAAAAAAAATGATGACACTGACAGATGTCTAAATCTTGACTAAAATTTTAGTGTAGCAACACTTAATAAAAAAAGTTTCTTTTTTTTATTAAGATATAGTCTGATACATACTCTGTCGACAAGAATGGAAGATTTAATAATATAATAGGTTACGCAGTTATGAAGAAGAACCGTAACAAACAAACATACTGAGAGACAATAAATTCACAAAAGCACTTTACAACATAAAATGAGAAATCTGTAGATTCTGTAGCAATTTCATACATTGATGATATATGTATATTGTCAGTTGCAGTTTTTAATAACAATTCAGTCATTCACAAATCAAGTCATTCTCTGATTTTTATGTCTTTTCTAGCTAGATATAACTAGATATCACCCTTATTTGAAAACAGTTTTAAAACTAGGACTATTATTCTGTTATGGAAACCCGGTTTCCGATAACATAATTTTGTAGTTTATGATACACTTAAGTTCATTGAAATTGCTCTACCCGTTTGAACGTTATTTGTTACAAACATACGCACTTTCATTATAATATTAGCATGATAAAGGTCGACTACCATTTATATCATCTTGATTCCTTTGCGTCAAGTTCAAATAACGTCATTTGGTAATTACTTGCGATACGGCTTCGTTCATTATATGCCAGGACAGATATGACGTCATTATCTAATTTGCACTTCTATGTACGATGGATAGGGATGGGTGCGAATACATATTCGAATATCAAACTGTAATTTTTGTATAATAGAAAGAATACACACCGGCCAGCATGTTTACAAATTTTTTTTTTAGAATAGAAGGTAAAGACGGTTCTTCTGATATTAATTGACTACCCTAGGGGGATCTAGGTCGGGGTTCCAGGGATTTCCTCTCGAGGGAACACATGATATTACTCGGTTTATAGTAGATAACCAAGACGGAGTGCGGTTTTAATCGGTTAGAGTCCGACATAGCCACCGATTTCCACCGATTTCCGCATAAAAAAAAGGATAGAAAGAGGGGGGATCTAGGGATTTCAAATGTGACTTAACATCGGTGGTGTGTGTGAGGCAGTTGTTATCACTTTGATTATGGTGATACATTTGTGGTGAGGCATGACTGATCTACGAATTATATAAATATTATATAAATGAATAGAAAATACTTTATTGTACACTGGATAAGAGTTTATGGTACATTTTTAGTATCTGCACACATACCTGTGTCAGGCACAGACATACAAAAATTAAAAAAAATGCATTTTTGATGTAAGTAGGTACAGTACTTAAAGGTTCATTTGATAATACAAACATACGCTTCAATTTTATGTCTATAGATACTTTAATGGTTGTATTTCGAAAAAAGCCAGACTAGTTTTCTGGGCAGCTGACATGGGCATGTTAGACGTCACAATGAATGATTGGCATATTGGCACATACTGATGTTTGGAACGTACGGGTAAGACGATAGGGATTCTACCGTTGACTACGTGGTATTATATAGAATTCTTCTTGATATTAAACTCACGTGTTCTTCAATTCCACAATTGAATGAACTTAAACCTTTATATGACCATCATCATCGGCATCTTGTTATGGGGACGGGCTGCAGATATTGAGTCTATATTTATTCTGCAAAAAAGAGCCATCAGAGCCATATATAATCTTCGTAGGCGCGATTCTCTAAGGGAACTGTTTAAGAATATTGGCATCATGACGGTACATAGTCAATACATCTACGAAAACATAATGTACGTCAGAAAAAATCTTCATCTTTTTGGCAAAAGAGGTGACAAACATAATTACAGTACTAGAAATAGGGACCAACTAGTTCAGCCAGGCTTTAGACTCGCTAAAGTAGACTCTTCTTTTATGGGGTACTGTTTGAGATGCTATAATAAAATTCCACAAAGTATTCTTGAACTGAATGAGACAAAATTTAAAACATGCATTAAACGCACACTATGTAAGCAAGCATATTACAAGTTGAGCGATTATATCGCTGATAAAAATGCTTGGCTCAATGCTGGTCCTGCTTCACAAGGACAGGGGCGCATAAATTGATAGCATTAAATGGTATTGTTGGAGCTGCTGAAGATTGTACAACTTTCTTTGCATTGTATAGATTCAATCTCTTTAGTATTATATAATCGCATAGCCCATATTGTGTGAGTACTATGTACTAGGAAGCTATTCAAGCTATCGTTCACTGGAAACCTACGTCTTTTCTTGACTTGAATCTGCCCTGGCGGTTGAGAGTATGTCATGCTCACTCAAATGTCACGCTGATGGTGGCGCGTGTGTCTGATCATTTAATTCCCTTCAAAATGGTTGAGTTGAATGGTGCGGATCCATGCGTCATGTTCGTGAACGGGCGCTGTCAGTTGTGACTGGTCATCTCTTAGTTGCCACGGCTTATTTGAATTAATTATTTTATTTTTCAATTGTATTTTTGTTGTACTATGGACACTTTTAACGTGCACGTCTTGCTACATCGTTCTCACATAATGTACCATCTCAACATGAATGATGTAACCATGATTTTGTAAAAACATTTTGATTTAAAAGAGTGTCCATGGAGTTTCTTGCCCGTTCTTCTCCATAGAGATCTACGCTAGGGAATGGGCAACTACAGTACTTTCACAGTTTTTATGTCTTGTGACTGGGACTGTAGCTACATTTTTGTTTCGACAATTCAAAAGTGCCTGTAACTGGCCTACTTGAAATAAATGCTTTGATTTTGATTTTGATTTTGATTTTGACCGTTTTCGCCTTATAGCAATATCAAATGATTTCACTAAAGGATGGATGGAATTCTAGTTTGGAATATTCATGTTTTTTAACTTTCAAAGTTCTTGTATACTAAAGGTTTTACATCTACTTTTTAATCTAGAACCAATCTGTAAAGAGGAATGTCTCCTCCGGTATGGTCAATTGAAATATAGAATAAAGAAAACAGAGTATACTTTGCATTTACTTCTTCTTTAAAGTCTAAGTCTAAACAAAAAAATACTTCAAATAGAAACTATTTCAAGTACTCAATCGCGACAGGTGCCTATGATATTTGAGGAGTTCCCTTGATTTATCCATGATCCCATTATAAAGTCCTAGTTTCCTAATCATGGGACCACGTGGGAGGCACCAGCTTTAGAATTACCAAAATCAGGTAACCCAATCGAGGAGGAGATTCTAAATTCAACGGTATTTTTTTCGCTATATCTCGTGGTGAATATTAGCCAATAATACAAGAATATAAGTGTTAGCGATTGAGAATTTAGAAAAAGAATTAAAACACACTAGAGGAACATTTGTAACTTGGCTAAAAGACCCGAGAAATCTGTAATCCTCATAAAAATGTTTTCTTTCTCGTGTCAGTGCCTCTATATCCGCGTGCGGGGACAAGGAGGAGGAGGGCCAGCTGAAGCAGTACCATGTGGAACAAAAATTCGCCGACAGGCGTTACAAGGTTCACAGTGCCAGGACGTTTTTCTATCTCAACGAGGCTGCTTGTGAGAAGAATATGGAAGCATTCCTCAGAAGTATTGATGCTGTAGCAAGTGAGTACTTGTTCTAAAATAAAGGATACCTATAACTGAAACTGAACAATCCTTTTATCTAAAAAGTACTAAATTAAGGCCTTAAAGCAGTTCTAAGATTTGAATTTATGTTTCAATTTATCTTTTTTTAAAAGATAACTCCTGTATTAATATTTTTGTGATTTCTTTTGCAGATATCACCAAAAGTACTGGGTTGATGGGTATCAAACTCACAGCCCTCGGCAGGCCGCAATTACTTGTAAGTATGTCAATAATAATAGCTTGGTAAACAGTAAATGGTACATATTATGTATAAATATGTTTTGTATGTTTTCTTTTATATATTAACTAGCTCCGCCGGCGTGTATGTCGGTTATTGCGGTAAAAAAGGCCTATAGTCTTTCTCAGGCTCTCTACTATCTGTGTACGAAATTTCATTCGACTCATTAGTGTTACTTTCGGATTTGTAATTGTTGTCTTTGTCTTTGGAATTGTTCGGAAGTTACACGTAGATGAGCCGTTACACAAGTTACACGTGAAGCTGAAGAGGATTCTACTCATGCTTTCCATGAGGCAGAGTAGTCAGTTTGCAAGTTTCTAAATAAAAAACAAATAAGTTTGCTTAATTCTGAAATTCGCTACTCTCGTATCAGATTTGGTCCAGAGCCCTTACTGGTCTGACACGAGACTGTCGAGACACGGGTTGCTGAAATATGACCAACGACGAAATTCTGATTCATAATGTTGGCACGGTCGCAAATCTGTATATTAGTATCAAGTACCGCTTGTTATATAAGCAGATCTTGGCACAGTCTATGTTCCGCGGTAGCCAAAATATTACGTTGGCATTTTTTTTTTTTTACAGTTTTCGAACTAAAATATGATTTTAATTTTCCGTATGACCATTTGATTATATTACTTCATCTACGTTACATTAGAGAGAGATGAGATGAGAGATTCCAAAAGATAGACAATGCGTAAATTGGTAAATTTCTAGAATGTTATTGAAGAGGACTTACGAATAGTGTGGGTACATCAACATCATTGTTGTGTAACTTTAATATATTACGGAGCGAATTGCAAGGCTCTGAAAAGCAATAGACGCTCCGTTTTTGGTAACATTTTTCATTGCTGACAGGCTTTCAATAATAATCTATAGAGTGATATAAAATACACTATTCAATCCTAAAATAATTTAAGAAATTTCCTATTTCAATCAAGTACATAGTTCATGACATTAGCCGTTTTATTCAGCTCTTCAATTTTATTATTTTTGTAATTTTATTGTATATTCAATAAACATAACTTGAACTCTCCTCTAGTCTCCTCTCTCTCTGGATCTATATGTATAACTATATATTATAACTATAAGAGGTATATAATAATACTTAATTTGCCATCATGAGGAGTTGACTCTTTTGGCATCAGCGCTGGCCAAGAGTACAGTTGCGCATTTGCTAGCTTTATAATTTGTATAACACGAATTTCTTCCAGAAACACTATTTATTATCTATATTCAGTTGTTACTATAATGTTAGTTCATATTTCTAGCAGCTAGTTTATAGAAATGTATAGCCCTACTTTATGTTTAAAAGAAGAATACTACTGCAATAAGGATATATAATAGTAAATCTGTTTGGAAGGCCAGTTGAAATTCAAGGTCTTTATTGCTTAATAATGACTGTAACACAATTTAATACGATAAATTTTATTTTTGAAATGTGTGCCTTGTCGCGTGTAAATATACATATACTAGTGGTCGAAATTCGACCATTTTTTTCTTTTACTTATTTTTTTACATTTCTGAACAAATTCTCACTAAAAACTTTAACTGTTTGTGTGTGTGTGTGTGTGTAATATATAGATAATAAAACTGTCAGAATAAGTTCATCGAAATAAGTATTGAAGATGATTTTAAGTTTACCTCAATTTCCTATCGTGTCAATATTATTTCCCAAATCCAAACTAAACTAAAGTACACTGCTATCTTTGTAATCTTTTGGTTTCGGGATAAGGACCTTTTGAAGCTCCTCAGGAGTGGAAATACAACTGACAGAGATTCTTCTTCCTTGCCCTTGTGATTCCCAATATTATTTGGGGTTGGTTACTAGTTCAACCGACTTTACCTGAATTGTCAGTATATTTGAGGGCCCTAACAATAACTAACGACTAATAAAGATTACCATAGATGTCCATGAGACCAAAAACTGATAAAAGATAATTACATTTTGATCAAATTTACTAAGATGAAATGTTTACAGGTTTTGTGTAAGATGTCCGAAATATTTATTGATTGATTGATTTATTTCCAGTTGCAATTGTCAGAAGTGATTATGCGTGCAAGAAACTACATGCATGAGATCGGAGGCGGTACTGGCAATGTGCTGGCCCACCACAAGACCATTGAGGACTTTCAAAGGTACTTCGGGGATCATGGCAGCAAACCCGAAGTGCAAAACTTCATGAAAAAGATCACATCGGATAAGAAAGGGTGAGTTGGATGATATTTGTATTTTCTGCTTAAATCTTGATACAGTACTGGGCTAGAAATAATGCACATCGACCTCTAGAAAGAGACAATCGGTTCATTACGGTTTTATAGAGCGTTGTCACTTTTGCACGGAATACTAACTAAACCGCATTGGTCGAACGACTGACGAAACGGAACATGTAGTGTGCGAAAGGGACAATGCTCTACAAAGCTGAAATTAGCCGAATGTCTCTTTCTAGAGGTCGATGTGCATTATTTCTTGCCTAGTACTGTAAACACTAATAAATTATTAGCTGTTGTTAGGTTGCTAATGTTTGTAACAATATATTCTATTTGTAGCAATAAGAAATGAGGTACACAATTGACGCGGAAAATGGAAAGAAAAATGTGTTATATTGTTTTAAAAATGTATTCTCAATCTGGTATAACTTTTTTAGTTTATAACCGTACATAAATCTATTTAACAAATTATTAACGTAAACATTGATAGTCGAGTTTTACTGTTAGTCTAATGGGTAGTCATCTTGCCTGCTGAGATAAGGGCATGGGCTGTGAGCTGAGCTCGCAACAAGTATATTTTATTATCTCATATAAGCTGTCATAAATATGCTGTAAATAAACTCAAATCCTGCCTGATGGAAAGCTCACGTAGAATCGTAGAGTGGTGGTCACCATCCTATTACAGATGATTTTTCACGACCCGTTTCGCTTCACATGGAAACGTAGATAAATCATAAATATTTATTTTGGAATACTTGCAATTTTTACACGTACGTACAGTACAAAGTGGTGTAGTCATACAAACATACTGCGTGAATTTAATTTGATATCGTTGAACAGAATTTCGGAAGAATATATTTTTTTTTAATCTGTGGGTGGGTAGTACAAATTTTTGACATATCATAAATAAATTAGGAACTCTTTGACAATTACAGTGTGCTTGACATATTCCCGTGGGATCGGTCAGTGGCGACATCTTTTGGCATTTGTAAGCGTTGTGACGTGAATGTTGCTAGTATATGTAAACCATTAAAAATGTGGTCATATGAAAAAAATACTCATTTTTCAAGTCGATCCAGTATTAACTCAAATTAGCATGATGAAGCAAGCATACATATAATTAAAAAAAGATTTCATTTGTATTTTGCCACTAGTTTTTGCCCGTGGCCTCGTGTGTATCGATTATCGCAGTAAAGAGAAGTGTTTCTTCAAGAATCAAAGAATCGCCGTTGAAAATTCAGTCGGCGGTTTAATCGTGAAAGCGTAAGAGACAGACATACACACAGACGAGTTATTTTCGATCTCGGACTATTAGTGGATTCTAAATTGATTTTTTGCTGTTACAGAATGAATTTTCATTTCATAAAGTAGGTACCTGAAAATAGTGGAGAAACCGTATATTTACATATTAAACTCAAGTCATTTTTTTTGAAACATCAAAGTTCATTTCGACTTTATGTGTGTGGGTGTGGTAAAAAAGTCATTGTCTACCAAAAGTTTTTTTAGTTTAGTTCCAATCGGCATTGAGTTGTATCGAAGCATGATTTATCAATATTTAATATCCTGTATAATATCCCTATTCCCTTTTGAAATTAAAACTAAAATTTAAGCCAGCACATTTGTTCAAATGTATATTTTCATACAGTTTTAGAATCAATTGTAAGCATTGAAGCAGTGCATTTTCGCTATCAAATTAATTTAATTTTACTGTTACAAATAAAATATATATTTTGTCTTCCAGAATTGTTCACTTATTCCCGTGGACCAACATTCTTGACGAAAACATGAATCTCTCGGACTCTTTCCGAGTTCCAGACCCCAAGACGGGACAGATGCGCCGTCTCATATCTCAAATATCTCCGAAAGAAGAAGAGATGTTCCGCAACATGCTTCGGAGGCTGAACCATATCATCAAAGTTGCGAACGACGTTGATGTTAGGATCATGATTGACGCTGAACAGACTTACTTCCAGCCAGCCATTTCCAGGATTTGCATTGAGATGATGAGGAGGTACAACAAGGTGAGAATTGAAAAATCGTCCTCATTTTCATGACTTGCAATTTCTACAATTTCTTTTGAGTTGGTGCAGTATACAAGATTGAATAGCTTGAAAATGTAATAGTTTTAAAATGGGACAAAAGAAGATAAATTGAGAATTATGGTTCGGCGTTCTGCAGTAAAGCATTTTGCATTGGTTTGGAGTTCTGCAGTAAAGCATTTTTCTTTATTAACAGGATAGGACTCTCGTGTTTAACACCTACCAGACCTATTTGAAGAATACTTTCAACGAGCTCATGACAGATTTGGAGCAGGCACAACGTCAGAACTTCTATTGGGGTGCCAAGTTTGTGCGAGGCGCTTATCTTGAACAGGTAACGTTATTTAAATGTAATGTAGAAGAAGAGCATTTTATGTATTTCTGATCTTGTTAAGGACCCCGGGACCCTTGAACTTCAGGAAACAATCTTTAATCCTTGTTGTCCAAAAGTGGCGAATAGAAGACTGTTAATTGTTATGTCCTATGTGACAAGGAAACAGTCACATCAATTGTCATCACTAGACACATGCAGCGTTTCCCCCCTTTCCCCTGTTTACCTGTTCCTGTAATTACCCTTTCAGCACCTGTTTCGATCCTATCCACAAAAATCTTCTGATGTTACAGGAACGCGCCAGATCAACGGCGATGGGTTACGAAGATCCAACTTGTCCAACCTATGAAGCCACGACGGATTCCTTCCACAAATGTCTGCAAGAGGTCCTAACTAGGGTTTCCAGCAACAAGGAGAATCTTAACGTTATGGTGGCGTCCCATAACGAGGACACAGTGCGGTACACTATTCAGATGATGAATGAATTGAAGATCAAACCCGAGGACAAAATTGTGTGCTTCGGACAATTGCTTGGCATGTGTGATCATGTTACTTTCCCTCTGGGTAAGTTTAAACAGTTGTTTATACCACTAGCTTGCCTACCTAACCCAGCTGTTTAGTCGATCTGTTTACGGCTTTGTTGGTCTAGTGGTTAGCGTATGCGGCTGCTGATCAAGAGGTCTCGGGTTCGATTCCCGGGTCGGACTAAATATTTGTGTGATCCACAAATATTTGTTTCGGAATCTGGGTGTTATCTTTGTATAATATGTATGTTTTTTTAAAAAAAAGTATGTTTATGTATTTATATCAGTTGTTTAGTGCCCATAATACAAGCTCTGCTTAGTTTGGGATTACATGACGTGTGTCCTAAATATTTATTTATTTTATCTAAACGTCATAGTCACTATTAGGATAATCAGTTACACACTATTACGATTTTGCTGCTTCGACCAAACACAAACTTAACAGTGACCGATCGCTGTCTTAGTTGAAGGTATTGGATCCTTGGATCCTTTAACCACTTCATGCACTTTTAGTAACAGATTTAATGATGTTGTTCCTTTACAGGTCAGTCCGGTTACTCTGCCTACAAGTATGTACCGTACGGCCCTGTAGTCGAGGTACTGCCCTACCTCTCTCGTCGAGCAAACGAAAACAGAGGCTTCTTGTCCAAGATCAAAAAGGAGAAAAAATTACTTCTCCAAGAAATCATACGTCGAGTTGTATCTGGACAAATGTTCCACAAGCCACAGGGCAACTACACTCCCATGTAAATATGTACCTTAAGTCAAACGTGTTATAGTGTAATTTATTTGCGGATGTTATGGATGCCAATCATGTTGAAGCAATGCGCATGTAGGCTTCTAGTCGCTGACAATTATTGTGTGTTTTGTCCAAGGATCTCTAAATATTTAGTGCGGTATATCACTTTGCTAAAATTTTTAATTAGTCAAAAACTGTTTGAGATGTAACAAAATTAGTAACTGTATATATTTGCCGCGACTGGTATTCATAATTAGTTACAGCTGTATTTTGTTTGCTTTCTTAATAGATATGTAATTAGAGTTGAAATCAAAAGCAGTCTCGGAATAAAAGCGATGGGAATATTCAGGGTTTTGATTAGCTGTAAAATTGGTCATTCTTTACAATTTTACAGAAAAGGGTTCTACTCGTAACAGAATGACCGGCTGAACAATTTCTCGAAATCTGTTTCGAAATTATTATTTTTTGTGTAATCAAGGAAGATTTTTTTGCAGTCTTAGGAACTGCATATTTTTCCATGCTTTCAGTTGAACAAAGGACATATTAGCTTATGAACTATGTTACTGATTGATGCAATTCTGAGCTCTTTGATCTCTCCATCAGAGATTTTCATGGAGGTAATTCTACCCAAATTTTGTGTATTTTCTGCACTGGTAACTCTGTATACTTGACAATATAATTGACACATTGTATTTGTCAATTTCATCTTCGTTGAAAATATTGATCATTTCAATTTAAAATCTTCCTTTTTGTCGTCGTGTCGTTTTGGATGTATTTTGATTATGATGAATTAATAAAATCTTTGAATAAAGTGTAAACACTAATTCGGATCCTTGGTAGTAGTTGACTGTGATAGTTAAATGTTGGTAAAGTTGGTTATTATTGAATCCCTTAAAATGTTTTTTGGATGAAAAGGAGACGCGTCTTCTATGAAATGTTTAATATTTTTTATCACGTAAGAAGATTTTATTTGAAATGCATTTTAAGGGATTGATAAAGTTGAAATGGGAGGGAAGTATTTAGAACAGTTTGGCCTAGACCACCTGTGAATTATGCTGCATTTTGTTCTCAGCCTGTGGGAAGTTAGAAAAGAAATTATGAAATAAAACTAATCAAGATATTCGAAGTGTATACCGCTTAATGTACTTACAATGAATTGGATGTTGCGGTTTATATCAGGAATAGCGACCGTCAACTGTAAATATTATTTTTAATTTAATTTATATTATTTTTATATAATATTATACAATATATATATCAGAAGTAAAGTGTTGCCACGTAAATAATATACGTACTTCGAAGTTTTATAAACCATAACCTCATTTTTACATTCACACATTGTATTGTGTAGTGTGTTTACACTTTCTACGGTTTATTCAGTTAAGATCAATTCAGATAGATCGAGCGCCAATTTTATAAAGAAATTAATAGAAATAATAAACTAATGAAATATATATTTTTTAAAGAATTGTGTACTTATTTATTTAGATAAGCTTTTGTATACATTTTAGTTATTAAACGCTAATTTATCAAATATATAATGGTTACTTAAAAAATAATTGTTTTTAAACATTACTCGAAGCTTCATAATGACATAATTTAAAGTTACAACACTGAATTATAACAGCAATATGGCGCTGGGTCTTTTAGAATTTACCACAAAAATAAAAAAAAATACAGTCGTAACAATATATTTAATTTTTGAAGCTTCATTTGAATGTAATCTATGGTTTCATATAATTTATCCACATTTAGATATATAGCATTAAGAACGAACTTAGAACGATACTTAAAACATGTAAAACGAAGAATATACTTTTTATAATGAGTTCGTCCCATGAAATCTACAACTAGGTACATGAAATTGGAATATTTCTTTTTATATGAAATGAACAATTTTTAACTAAATGCATATCAAAGTATGTACGGTACTTTCTTCACTGCAGAACATAAGCTTCTGGTTAGAAACCGGTTCAAAATATATCGAATGTAATATAGTATTTCTATGAGTGCATATTATAAACAAACGAATCAATATCATGAATAATTGAACTAATAATGAACGAAGTAACTAAACATAATTAAGTGAATGACGTTCCGACACAATACAAATTAAGGCCTGTCGTTTATGGACACACTGCTATTTCGGCATATCTCGTATATTTTAGAAATAAAGTTTTTATAATTTACTACAAACGGGACACATTGCTAACAACGCTTCGCGTATTCGTTGTAACATAATAGTTAATGTATCTGACGAACGTCTGTATTTAGTTATAATTATTTATACATTATTCTTAACTTAGTAAAGTTCAGTTCCTAAACATTATAGTCGTCACAAAATAGTTGCGCGCTTTGACGCTGTTGAATTAAATGACCGTACGAGCGTGAAATCGATTATTCAATCATTCAGCAAAACTATCGCCCGACTGTGGATCAACTGCATTATTTTTAAGTTGATTTGATTTTGAACATCGATTCAAATTAAAAATAGCATTGGAAACAAATTAAATCGATTTCTATATTAATTTTTTACACTAAATTTTGTGGTAAATATGATTATATTTACATAATTCATTTAAACATTTTGTTTGACTGTTCAACTAGAAATTTGTTGTTCGATTACTTTGAGTTAATGTTTTTGATTAATTGTTTCGGTTCCGCATAGAAATAAAGTTAAAAGTGATCTATTATAATGTTGCGACTATAGTTACATATTAAGCAGTCCTGTGTGTGATACAAGCTGACTCATCAGTGTCAAGACTTATGCGGTGTGCCTTTCTGAGTGATAGAACGTAATGGTTTCCGATGCCTGACACTCAGACTGGCACTGTATAATAATGATAGTGACGTAATGTCAGTCAGTGTTACGTTGTCAGTCAATGAATAGGGACGTAACGCAGTTATGTAAGTTATTGTTGTAGTATGATCTAAAGTTATTCTCGAATATAATTTTATTCTTTGCGAAGTAAGTTCATTTAGTTTTTCATTATAATCTGTTTTTCTTAATTTATTTTGCAATTTGTTAATGTGCTTTCCTAATTATTGTAATGCTATTTTTAGATATTTTACAGATATTATGTATTGTAATAAAGACAACATTGTTTTGATTTATTTCGTTTCTTTTACCCATTTTTATACAGAGATTTTAGTATGAGACATTACTTTTTTTTTAATTTGTCATCAAAGTATCATAATTAATATTATTGCTATATTAAAAGAACTTTGAATAAAGAAATGCATGGCTAAAACAACGAATAAATGTATAAATTGTTAAAAATATGGTTGGACTGGTTTTTTTTTTTTCTGGTTAATATTTGAAATAATATAAAATGGTTTTTGAATATATTTAGAACTGCTTGTGTACACTTTTAAGTTTAGTATAGGTACCCGAAATGTGCATCGTAATAGAGTGACGTTGTCTAAATTTATAATATAACATGCAAAAAATAATATTACATAACAGTGCATACACAAAACGTATCCTATGAATGCTGATGCTAAAAAAAATGATGCTAGAAAAATTCTTTTTAAATAGGAATTTTACAAAATAGTTGCATGTGTATTCCGTACACTTAAGTGTAACGTAGTGATAACCATAAAGCATTGAGGCAAATTCAGCCTACAGAGTGCCCACAAACCTCTTTTTTTTTAAAACATTTATTGTATACTTACTATAGTGAGTACATCAATACTATAAACACAGAATACATAATAGTACTCATACAGCAGCCTCACTCCGAAAAGTAAATTAAAGAAATCGGGGCCCTAGGCGTCAAAACATTAAATTCAATTCAGATCGCACAGCGCCGAATCAACTACAATTATATTTACCTACCTTTGCGTCTCTTTCTATCGTGTAACTCTTACCTGTTCTGACGACGTCTATTCGACCGGCATGCTCGGCCCGGAAGGCAGGAAGCCGACTATACTTAAACTGCGGAGTGACACCCCCCTGCTATAAACCCATTTGTCACTAAAAAAGGGGTTTATAAAATTTACATACACAATTAAAGACCATTCAATAAAGTTATTTTGGCTCAATTAAGTACATAGGTATAAATTGGTGTAATATATACATATAGATAGTATATATACATATATATACAGCATTTGTTTGTCAATACGAAGGTACAACAATAACAGAGTTGGTCTAAATAACATCATAATCGCATAACTATATATTAAAAAGGGTATGTGAGTGAATGAATGGTTTATGACAATCTTTGGGTAAGAACTGTAGTAAGACCATTAATCTTGTATATATCGTATCCTCTGGTAGATCGCAGAGAAACCATCTCAAGGGATCATTTTATCTGTAAGGTATCTGCCAACTTGCAGTTATAAGACAAGTTCAATAAAAATGAGCAATACCTAATAATTGAACAAAAAAGAATGAAAGAAAAAATGGATCATTCTCAAGGTAGTCTATCTGTTTCCCCAATTCATACTTGTATATCACGCGGATTGGATTGGACGCTGATGATGTCTTGGACAAAACATTAGTAATTCATTTAGCTATATTAAACAAGAAATTGACAGATCCTCTTAAATTACCATAAAACCTTGCATTTGATTTAGTTTTTGCTGTTGCTCTTATTACATCTGTCAACCGTCCGTCAGACCAAGTACAGTTTTCGCCAAATTTATTATCCCATACAATGCATTTCACCTAAAAGTATCATTCATTAGTCGTCTATTTATTTAGATATTTAGGATAGCATTTAATCTAGCCGTAAATATTGTTATTGTGAAATAAACTGTAATACTGGAATAGAAGATATTAATTTATTAGTTTGGAATTTACACGTGTACCTATCATGTATTGTATTATAATGTATTATGTATTTTATCAATCAAATGTATGCAGACAATAATAGTATGATGTGTGTTTGTAAGAATATTACCTTTAGCTTGTTAATGTGAGACAAAGGTTATTTCACAGAAACGAGATTGTTACTGATTGACCAGAATGTCAGACAGAATGTCAGAATTACATCGTAAAAGTGCTATTCTTGCATTTTATTGTTGCTAGAATGTCGGCCGATTTTGCATGTACGTCAGGTTTCAAAATCATCCAAAGTTTGCAACCTGACCGTACTGTTTCAATATAGCACTTGATGTGAGTTGTTTTATCATTCTTATTTTGTTAATACGCTAAAACCTATAAAATAGGTCATTAATACATACTGAAACTTTTGTTAAAAATGGAAATAAAAAAAAAAAAAAACTGAAAAATACTTTTACCATTTTTAAAAGACTTAAAAAAAAAGGAGAAGGTTCTCAACTCGTCGGAATCTTTTTTTTTTTATGCATGTTCAGCGATAATTTCGTCGTTTATGAACCGATGGATTGGAATGGGCGCAGCTTACAGGTGGTCCCATCGTCACCATATCGGGATCTGATGATGGGATCCCAAGGAAATCGAGGGAACTCCTCAAATTTCATAGGCACAATTGTCGTGATTTGGGTACTCGGAATAGTTTTTCTTTGAAGTCGGTTTCTTTTTGTTAAAATTATATGTTTTCTAATTGGATTATTTGGATATATTTATTGCTGATTTAATTTTGAATAATTTGAATATATCGTAGTTTATTCGCCGTGTTGCCCAACTCTATTTGGTCCACATCTGCCCTTAAAAAGATTGCTTAAAAAAAACAATGTACCTACAGAATCTAAATCATTGTCACCTGTTTCGTTACAGTGAAATAATCTTGGTCTTATATGTATAGTTGTATTGTATAACATATAATATTGTCACATTGTAACAACTTAATGGTGTCCTATCCTGTAGTCGTCGCATAATCGTAGAGTTCGTGTAATAACTTTAAATCATTGTGGTATGGATATTGTTTGTCGCTATTGGTTGGCAATATATGCCTTCACAGGATATTTTAGTGATGTATAATGTATTTCCTTTACCTTTTTTAGAATCTGTGAAAGTGATTGCCTGAACAGGGACGAAAATTTGTAACTGAAAAGCGCGCTTTATAATTTGACCAAAGATAGTGCGCGGTATTAAAGTTAGTAGTCACGGTAGGTGAGATGAGAGGTAATACACATCATCAGTATGCAATCACTGTAAGGCCACGGTCTCGAAATTAGCGGGAGCGGTCCGGTATCATTCATACCTGCATCGCTGCCTTCAAGGCCATATCCATAAAAATCTATGCATTAGAACGTGTCCGCAGCCTAAGAGTTGTTCATTTATTTTTGTTATTGCTTTTTAGATATTATTTAGTTTTTTTTTTCAGCAAATTATCGAACATCTGACGACATGTGAAGGGATCTAGTTTTAGAGAATTTGGAAAATAAAAATAAAGTGTTAATGTTCAAAATTATGTTTTATTTTGATAATAAAATGATCCTTCGTGTTGGTAGAACTGATTTTGATTTTGTGGCTCTCTAATCCCGAACAAGTCAGAGTACCTATTATATTATGTATTATGGTAAATGATAAATGCATATGTCTACAGGTCAGAATTTACGGTTAGAAGGCGTCGACTAACTTGCCATGGACCTTACTAATACACACATGCCGTACAGACTAAGGTCATTCATTCAGTAAAAATATAGTCGTTCTCGTTATTTGTCCCGGGTGGGAAACGAATCGATGACTTCTGCATTAGCGGCCAGGTAGGGTCACTGTCACTAACAACTAGATTTAACATTACCTGTTGGCTGTTAAATCTTTTTAACACAACATTGTTCATTCAGTCAAAATGCATTTTTTTCGTAACTTCTGGATTCTGTTTATGCTTTCCATCAGGCAAGGCAGAGTCATTTTGGCAGCTAATTTTAAAAAATAACAATTGCGTACTGTTACCGAGATTTTCTAAAACTTACGTGATTGAAATGGGGAGACCTACATATTATGTGGAGTATTATAGGTTGTTTATGATCGAAATTCTTCCTTCTCCCTTCCTCTATAGGCCAAGACATGCTAACCTTGAAAGTGGTGATAGAGTGGTAGAAATACGCACTAGAACTCAATGGTTCAGCTCTTCTTCCCTGTATCGAACAGTTAAAACTGGATCTCAATACCAGCTCAACACGTGAGCTGGTATTGAATTTTAGTTTTTAACTACTTCCCATTTTGATCCCGGGTCCTTTGAAAAGGGGCGTGAAAAACCGTCTCACTAGGCCGCCATAGTGTGGGTCGGCATCGCCGCACTGCTTGCATTCGAAGAGTGTGTTGGGTCCCATTCCTGGATTCTTCTCATGCTTTCCATCAGGCAGAGTAGAATCACATAATCAAAAATGTCGAGAAGAAGAGAGATGTTGCTGGAAAATAGTTTTTAACAAGTTTTCTTAACTCTAATGATTTTAATTTGTTATTTAAAATGCGTCATCATCCTCAACCACCCATAACGTCCCACTGGTGGGCTGGGGTCTCCTCTCAGGAGAGGGTTAAGGCCATACGTTCCCACCCTGGCTGGCTACTTGCATATGAGCGCCTTTTCTTTGCTTCTTAAACTGTGTATCTATAGTATAACAATAAATAAATCAATAATCTGAGTTGGTAAAATTAAAGGAAAATTCAGTCAACAATTGTTTATTCTCATATTTCGTCTTAAATACAAATGTACTCTAACATTCACCTCCAACATTTGCTCTCCTAGTATGAAGTTTTAGAGTTTACGTGTTATCTTATCGATTTCGCAACGTGAACTAAAAGTCATACTAGGAATTCGTCACTTTAGCCATAGAACGTAAAGTTTAAATATTGTCAGACTAATTAGTTAGTAGTAAATAAAAGAGTTGTCACCCATTTTTTTAACTTCTACACTATTATACGATATCGCAACTTATTGACGGGACTTTTATGTTTAACTAGTTCAGAATATTATACATTTGAAATGATTTAAGTAGAAAGAACAAAACTATAGAAGCTATTATAATTGTATTACCGCCCTATTTCTGTAAGGCTGATCAAAATATATTTACGATAACCGAACTTTTTGCCTAACAGTTGACAGCTGAAAATCTATAAGATTTTGGCAACTCATTTTATGCAAAAAAAATTGATATCGTAGTTTTTTACGTTGATCAGCCTTTCTGAAAGCAGGCGTCGATCTAATAACCTTTATCCTTCTAAACACTTTCCATTATATTATTCTAACATTTATAAAACATTGACTTTAGTATTTCAAAACATTCAGTCGAGATATTTACAGATACGTAATAAAACAACATTTTTTTTTATTTAACTTAACGTGTGATATTAACGGATTGTTTTGATTTGATTATGGTTTATCTACATTGTGTAAACATCTAGATCGTTAAATTGTCCTCAAATTTAATAAAACGCTTTAAACAATGTAACCAAAAATATTAAAAACAATGTTGGAAAAGAGTGTCCATGGAGTTTCTTGTCTGTTCTTCTCCATAGGATCTACGAATTGGAACAGACAATTAGCTTCACGACTGACTGACTACTTGATGTTGCAAAAGTGCCGTCGTATAGGTTTACTTGAAATAAAAATGGTTTGATTTGATTTGATTTGATTACTGCTGGAACAAGCCTTGCTTAATTTGAGCCTAATTAAGCAAGGCTTATGGCTGTGGTGTGGCTGTGTGTGGGCAAAGGATTTTTCAATCTCAGATATTAGGAGGATTCTTGCAGTATCACGAACTGCAGAACAGAAATATAAAAAAAAAAAACAATAAATATGTGTCTACTTCTTGATCCGTTGATCTTGACGAAGTGAGATAGAAATACATTCATAAATTGCATCTAAGTATTATTTAAACAATTTAATTTGAATCATAAATAAATGCGCATTTATAAGCTCGCTTTATGAAGAAATGGATCCTCTAGGTCGGGTTAGTTTACCGATCCTAGACTCAAGTCAGGAGTTGATCACCACACGGATAGCACGGGGCTACAGCATCCCCTAAGAGGCAGCGACAGTCCTGGCACGATCTCCATTCCCCTTCAACATTCTGGCCTACGTGGACACGATGGCCTACTAAGAAATTCCTTCCGTCGGTCGGAATGATGAAGAGGTGGCGCCTGATAATGAACCCAGAATGCTACGACCGAACGCTCTGCGGACTTGGCGGGTGTCACCTACCGATTACTCAGATACCTATTTCCATGAGTATCTAAGGCAGATCAATGTTTCGGTTTTAACTGTTTAAACTGGGAGAGGCGCGATATCAACCTGCCGAAGGGGTGTTTCTGGTCATTCTATTATGTACATCAGTAATGGGGTATGACAGAGGGGGACTCCAGAAGTCGCTGATGCATTCCTGGTCGCCATTCCGACTGACGAGGTAGGCCGCCTCGGGGTTTAGTGGGTAACCAGTTCTCCAGGAGTCTCACACACGCCTTTTGTCTCCCTATGGAAGGTATGGTACAGAAAGTATTTACCGCGTTAAAAAAGCCTGTGTCAGTTAAAAATGATATAGGTACTCTAATTTGAGGTTAGGGACACTCACTTAACTCAATTTTGTATGGAAAATAACTTGGAAATATGGCAGTAGTTGAGAGTTTCTTCTATACTGAATCGGGTTGATTGATTATTGTTTTCTACGTAAATAATTTGCATGTACTTTTTAAAACGCATTAGGTTTTAAATGTTAAGTTTCTCTTTAAACAGGGAAAAAAGATACAGTCAATCATAATACCTCGTTTTCTAGAAAATATTGTTCCAAAATATGTACTAAATTTTTAAGCTCAGATTACGTGGTGCTTAAAAAATATTATTTTATCTTAACTTGGTGATTATTTAGCAAAAAGTATTTTAAACCGAGTGACTTTATAGAAATTGATATGCAGTCGCTTTTCTATTAAACATTCAGATTCCTAATAATGTTACTATGTAATTCAGGTTTGTATAACAAGATAGTAGAAAGTTTCTAGCCGAAATGGGGCTATTCCTACATTACGCAAGACGATTTCTACTAGCTTTTGATCCCCATACTCCCTTCATTAATAAGAAAAAATAAAAATAAGCTAACCCCTTCCCCCTGTTTAACGTTTATTACGTAAGAATCCTAAGAACAAAATGTAAATATATTCAGTCGGTTTTGAAGTTTATTTTTATGAGTACCTAACAATTTTCGGGAACGTTTACCATTTTAATCATTTAGATATAATTCAGTATTATTTGGATCTTACGTAATAACTGTCAAGACTCCCTCCCACCCCTTTGTAAGAAAAATTCACATCGTAGACCCCTCCATCACTAAATCGTCTTGCATAATGAATGAAAGGCCCTAATTGAGAAATATTTAGGTGGTCACTCATTTACAGAACATCGTAACTAATAGTGTCCTTGTCACTATTTAATGGTCTGACGTCACATGGTAACGATACAGTGGAGCGACGTTAACTGATGACGTGGCATGCGACATGCGAGTCTTCAACGTCATCCGTAGCCGGTGCCAATGCCGCCAGCTGCGTCGCTGTAGGTCTTCGCTAGGATCTTGGGCGGTTTGCATCACCTGCAGAAATACATACTAGTATTATAAACTCAAAAGTAACTCTACCTGTGGCTCAGCCGCTGCATATAATTTAAAGAAATTCGGCTTGAAGATACTATTTACAGCGATACCGAAATATTTACAAACGAAAGATATGAGAACGTATGTCTTTTGTTTAATTGAATATATTTTTTACGTTATCACGTATGTACAAGTATAAATTATTTAATTGACGTGATTAGCATTAGCGTATTGAGGACAATACAAAAATTAAAAGATACAAAAGTTCTGCTAACTTAGAATGGTTAATATTTTTGACACGGTCGTGCGGTTACATACTGGCATTAATGAGTCGTTACATTCTAAATGAACGAAAGACAAAAGTAATGTATCACTATCAATCATCACAACTCATAATATACCAGTGTTGGGCTCGGGTTTCTTCTCATGGGAGGGTTAATGCCATACGTCCCCATACTGTCCGAGTGCTGGGTAGGGACTGGCATGACTATATTGTCGCTACGAAAACCGCCCGAAGACCTCCAACTGAGATTCTCGATTATTATCTTATGAAAACTACTGGGTCAGCTGCTTAACATGACCTTCATGAATGAATCATGGAGACGCCTAAGATTTCATGCTACTAATGATCACCTATCCAGGCACAGATCGTACTGGCATTTCTTACCCTTGGAGATTGTTTCTTATGATCTAGAGCAGCTTGGAAATGAGCACCTCCATATGCCAAAATATTCTTGTTTATCCCGAATGATTAAGAAAACAGGGTGAAAAGTTAGTCTACAAATAAATGAATAATATACTGACTTTTGCGTGCTGTCAGCTCCAGTGCAGTATGCGAGGCTAACGCAGCAACTAGTGTGGCCGCCAGAGCTGCCAATTGTGTGCGTACACATAGCACTTGCCTCGCTACACATGCTAGTGCGAGGCCTGCGTGACGTGCAGCCAGGGTCACTGACCAAGGACCCCGCCAACCTGGACCGCCAATACAGACTCCAGCCTGAAATATATTCCACAATTGCTCATCAAAATTAAGGCGAGACCAGTTGGAGGAATATACTACTAGTCATAAACTTATTATGGGACAGTGTATAAAATTTATACATACATCAATATGTTTGTATTATTTATCGTTATGAAATCAATATTTCATAACGATATCTATATACAGTATTAATACATGGAGCAAAAATATTGTACGCCCCTTTATGAAAACTGCGTGGAGGAGTATGAAAGTTCGCACACTTTAATTTTATGTATTTGACACACACATACACATACGTATAGATACACTAGAAGTTATAGTCTTTTAAAATAGAACCAGACATTAATAAGTTTATATTACTAATAATTTAAATATTTTTTTGTCGAATGTTGATCACTTGGCGACCACTAGTATGATTCAAAAGCCATCTTCAACTCCAGTCAAAACATATGAGTGAAGAAACAAATCGTCAAGAGCAGACAAAACACTTTACTCCACATTTAATACCTGTAAAACGTCCCAAAGAGCCGCACATGCACCCCAAGCAGCTGCCGCAAGTGCCGGCAGTGCTAAATCTGTTCTTGCAGCTCTCCATCGCAACAACGCAAGTATTAACGAGGCATGCGCCGCTCCACCTCCTGCAGCGAGAGCTCCTCGTCTACCTCTAGCTGCAGCCATGCTAAGAGTCCCAGCTGCAAGTGTTTGCAAAGCACCAGCGCCGCACAGAGACCGCCAGGCACACCACCAGCCATCCACACATACGCCATACCACTGAAAAGGCGTATAAATATATTCATCATGGATGTGATCGAACCTCTGTCTATTATATATTAACTCTGTATCTGTTACGCTTTCGCAGCTAAACAGTTCCACTGAATGAGATTTGGCATGAAATATATTCAGTCGCCAGGTAGGACATGTATACGTTATACCGCGATAACCGACATTTAACGCAGGAGTAGTCATTGTCTTAAGCTAGTGAACTATAAATTAAAATTATTGACAATATTACTACATAAAATTGTCCGTGTGGTAACGGATTAAGAATACAGAGTGTCACCAACCCTATTCATCCCGCGGGTGTCGTAAAAGGCGACTAAGGGATAAACTACGCAGGACAACATCAATGCAAAGAGAAGGAAAACTTGAAACCAACCCTTTACCAACCCGTATGGCCAGCGTGGTATAGTAGGCCAAAACCTCCTTTCTAAGGAGAGGCCTATGTCCAGCAGTGGACTGTTAAAGGCTGTTGATGATGATGATGACTACTTAAAACATATTACAGCTGGACAGGTCAAAATTATTCCTGGTATATAAATATTTTGACCTGTCCAGCTGTCAAGAATAGTTATTCTATTTAATGAAATAAAACAGACAAGCCGCCAGGCATTTTCCAGTAACAATAAAATTCTTGACAATTAGATACACTATAACATAATTTTTAACATTGAAATAGGTCTGAGAGAGCATAAATAAACCCTTATCAATTTCCATTACTGGCTGTCAAAACATATAAAGGGATATATAAATAATTCGAATGTGTGAATATGTAGGTTGATATTTTTTAGAGTGAACAATCTTCTTTTGATGAGATGGCAACCAGCCGAAAAACAACAGCTATTTCTGCCAATGTCAAGTATTGGACGTCTTCAATTCTAGTCTTTAAGTCGTTTTCGTTATGAAGTTAACGATAAAAAAATGGATAAGATGAAGACCGTCTTTTGAAAAAACAATCCCCCCGTTTACACTCAATCATGATTTATAAAAAAAATTATACACTGAACATAATTTTTTTTTTTTGACCACTGTGGTCATAATTGCTAAATGTCATGACTTCAATCACTTTTCTGCAACATGTTAGAGAGAGATAGGTTTCTATTTTAGAAACCCTACACAGCCGATAATACTTTAACTAATCAACAAAAAGAGAGCAATTTAAGTATATTTCTAGAAACTTAATTTTCATACAGATATTTCGTCACAAATCACGAGTTACAATCAACACTACACAGTTACAAATTCAAACCACTTAGTGAACATTAATTATACTGTTAAATCAAATACATTTTTTTTATTAATGAGGTGAATAATTATAGCTTTGTTGGTCTAGTGGTTAGCGTATCCGACTGTTGAAAAAGCGGTCTCGGGTTCGATTTCCGGGTTGGGCCAAAAAATTGCGTGATCCGTAAATATTTGTTTCTTATTAAAGTGTCATCAAATCAAACCATTGAAATGAAATAAAATGGTTTGATTTGATTTGTTGCGGAGTTTGGGTTTTTTCTATGTATTATAACCTTGTACTCCACGTTACCTAAAATCCCGTTTCACCTTCCTGCATGACACACATCCCAAATTGTTGAGGTCGTCGGAGAACCTGAGATTGAAGATGCCTGGACATACAACCAAATTCCTTGACCACTCCTTCTCTGTCCAAGCAGTTCGGTTGTGGAATGCCCTACCGGTTGAAATAAGACGTGCACAAACACTCACGGTTTTCAAGAGAAAGGTAAGACCTGGTAAGACAATACTACCTGGAAGACGTCAATGACGTGTGACAGACATGTCAAATATTCCGTTTATGTATGTACAGAATATAATACTTATCTATTTCTATGTGTATAAATATGTGTGTATGTATGTTTATTTATATTTATGTATTTATATATGTATGCGCAGGTATTGTATATATATATATATATATATACTATTTCTTTATCTCAAATCACAGCACCAGATACTACCCCACACTTTCCGTCCTATGTTTTCACTCCATCCCATGGTTGCCTGTAAGAGATTGCGTTTGAGCGATAAGGCCGCCACTTGTACCTCCTTATATAATATATTATTGTAATTGATCTGGTGTACAATAAAGCAATTTATTATTATTCTCTTTATTTGATAATATTTACATATAAATTACATTTTTAAATATAAATATAAAAAATACATTTAAAAATATAAAAAATAGTAGACCACCGACTTCGAGTACAGGGACCAAGAAACCGGTGGTTAGGGCTCCAAAGACAGGAACCTCCTCACTATACGTGCCGTGTCAAGGAGGACCGCCTTCTGCATCAGACCCTTAATCCAGCCGTCCAACGTGAGCCTCTTAAGGTGTTGGTCGAGGCTCTTGGCTATCAAACCATGAACAGAAACGACTATCGGAACAATGATCGCCGAATCAACATTCCACATATCGACAATCTCGTGAGATAAATCCAAATATTTTATTTGCTTTTCTTTTTCAACCTTCACGAGATTCTCGTCATGAGGAACAGCGATATCGATAATCATTGCGCGGCGCTGTGATCGATCTATCACCACAATATCAGGTTTATTGGCGACAATAGTCCTGTCTGTGATAATAGATCGATCCCAATATAATGTGGCACGACCATTCTCGAGAACTGGGTCGGGCACATACCTGTAGTATGGCACCTCCAAATTTACAAGTTGGTATTTAAGGGCAAGTTGCTGATGTACAATCCTGGCTACTTGGTTGTGTCTGTGCAAATATTCACCGTTAGCAAGACGAGAACAACCAGAAATAATATGCCTGATAGATTCCCCGGGTCGGTGACATGCCCGACATATGTCAACCGTACCGTCCTTCAGTATATATTTTCGATAGTTACTCGTCATGATAACTTCGTCCATTATTGCACAAACAAAACCTTCGGTTTCTCCAAAGAGATCACCATACCGTAGCCAGGAAGTCGATGCTTTAAAGTCTATATCGGGCCCGTTCAAAGCCCGATAAAACCGACCATGAAGCTCTTTGCCCTTCCATACCTCCTTGCGGTCATCAGTACTAAGTACTACAGGTTTGCGCCAATTCTCTTTAGCCAGAGCGAGTGGAGTGAGTCCGTTATCCACTGCAACTACATTGCAATGCACCTCCATTTCGGTATTAAGAAAATATTCTCTGAGATTGTATATCTCGCGATTATGTAGGGTCTTGATATTTAAAAATCCACGACCCCCGAACTTTCGCGGGATGTACAATCTCATAACCGATGAACGTGGGTGGTGCATTCGGAATGCAGTCAGTAAGGTACGAACTCGCCTGTCAAGGGCATCTAGTTCGGTCTGAGTCCATCTAAGTATACCAAAGGAATACATCAGAACCGGTATGACCCAACCGTTGTAGGCTCGCACCTTGTTACCCCCTGACAAAAGACTTTTAAGGACTTTTTTCAGGCGGCCGAAGAAGCGTTCCCGCAACGTTTGCTTCACATCACATTCTGGTATTCCCAAGGATTGTGAAAATCCTAGATATTTGTAGGTTTCGGTGGCAGAGAGAGACCTAAGTTTTGTTGAATCTGAAAGTTCTAATCCTTCAGATTCCACAATAACACCTTTCTTTACATACATGACTGCACACTTGTCCAAACCAAATTCCATTTTGATAGAATTACTAAAGTTTTCAGTAACCTTTAGTAACTCCATCAATTGTAATTTAGTGGGAGCCAGTAGTTTCAAATCATCCATGTAAAGAAGGTGAGATATAGCCCGGCTACCTCTCTGCAACCTATAGCCTAACCCTGAACCCTCTAAGAGAGTGCTAAGAGGGTTCAAGGCCTATTATTATTATTATTATAATTATGTATGTATTTACAGAAAAAAATATGTTTATGTATTTATATCAGTTGTCTAATACCCATAGTACAAGCTCTGCTTAGTTTGGGACTAGGTGGCGTTGTGTGTTAGATGTCCGAAATATTTATTTATTTATTAATGAAATTACCAATGTTCCAATCAAAGCTCCGATTTTTTTTATGAGACAACTCCCGCGTTGAGACGGTCGGACACAAAGAACACCCAGACTTAGGTCAACAATTTCAGATCACTCAACGTATTGTCCCACGTGGGATTTGAACTCACAACACATGGCGTAGTAAAAAACGGCGTGGCGACCACTAGATCAACCGTGCAGTCAGTGCAAATTAATACAATATGTTTTATATGAATGACGAGCTATAATTTCTACCCTTCAGAAAGTCTTCAAAAGTTATATACGTACCTTAATATAAGATGTATAAATAAATCCCTGTTGAAGTCCAATGAACAACCCCATCGGAGCTCCTAGCAATGCTCTGGGGTCTCTCACTATAGAGCGAGCATCAGGAGGTGGGGCAGGTGCAGAAGTCGCTCCGTACACACCCAGTCCAACTGCCAGGATTGCAAGTAACGACCACACTGCTACCAGGATCCTTCGACCGTCAGCGTTGAGGACAGTCCCTGATAGAGTTTGCGTGTCAGGACAGCCTGCTGCCCCACATATACGCTCCTGAAAAAATAAAGCACTCATAGTCAAGAGGTATTATGTGACTGGAAAATCACCAACCAAAATCACCGAGGGTAAGCAACATAGGTAGGGTCTGTACCTAAATGGGTGACCGTTTGAGGCATGATATGTTAACAGCGTTTTCGTAATTCGAAGGACGTTAAGCTATCGGTCCCGATTGTATATCCTGGTTATATAACAGCTGTAAAGCTTAGTTGGAGGCTTTAGAACGGTTTAAATATCCAACGGCTAAGTGTCTTGCCAGTCCCCAACCCAGACTCGGTCAGCGTGGGGACATATGGACTTAACCCTCTCCTGAGAGTAGACCTAAGCTCAGCAATGGGACATAATTGGTTGTACATGAAACATTATTTGTTGTTTAACTTAGAAATAATAATTTTATAGTGAATTCAAAAATATCAGAGAAAGTACCTCATAATCATCCTCCATAAAATAGTCCTCAGGAGGTGGCCACTTCGGTAAGGAGATGTTTGTTGGAGCTGCTGTAGAAGGGCGAGCAATTTCCTCTGGCCAAATGAGCAGTGCAGCACCAAGTAGTAACGATCCTGCCATCAGCCCGATATCTTGAGCAGCCCTTAAAGCTCTTAATGCCCGTCTTAGAGCAACTTTTCTCCTAGCCTCATCACCTGCTGCTTGAGCCAATGACGTTGCTGAAGCCGACAATGCCAAAGACATTGGTGACAACGTTACTCCACAAATCCCATACAAAAGAAGTAGGACTGATAGTGGAGTTTCTACCGTATGCGCTGTTAACAGAATACATACTAAAGTATGCGCAATTGCTATTACTAACCTCGCCCCCGTTTTTTGCAGAATCAGGGGAGAGAATGGCGCTACAATGGCAGCAATTGTGTGCATTATAGCCAAGGGCATGGCCCCAGCTTCTGCTCCAGCAAACGCTGTGAAAGGAAGTAATGCGGTGGCGCAAAGACCACTTGACACACAAAGTAGTGTGAATCTTTTTACTAGAGGTTTTGGTAACTTCGGAGGCTGACGTGCAAGGAGCCGTCTTACTGACGCTGCTCCGACTGAAGAAGCTGCGGAGTCTCGACGACGTGCCGCAAGGATGGGTCCTGTTACACGAATTGGTGTTTTCTGCTTTTTCCAAGGCCATTCTTTCTTGTATATAGTGCTTACTGGAATCTGTGAAAGTAATGATTTATGATTTCGTTGATGACTTTGAGTAGGTATTTTAACTTGTTATTGAACATATTTTGTAATGTTTAAAGATTTAGTAAAGACTGGGTTTTCACTTTGGGATTTTACAAAATGTTACTTTAAGGATATTTTAACTTTATTAAGACACATGTCACATGTCATGACACGCAAAGAACACCCAGACTTAGATCACACAAAGTGTTTGCCCACGGGGGATTTGAACCCACAACACTTGGCCCAATGAAAGCAGCATGGCGACAACTTGCCAAGTGGCAGTCCAAGCCAAACGTGCAGTAGTAATTGGTTAGTTTCATATGATATTTTAAGTAACCTGTGTGATGATAGCGCGGTGTCTGTGCGGGTCGGACACTGTCCGGACAGCGGCGCGGACTGGCGTCGGACGCGAGCGCTCCGTGAGGTCCGGTAGGCTGCCCATGCGCACGAGCCGGCTACTCACCGGCGGACCTGCGCTCCGCTCTCATACCTGGACATTACAGATGAATATCACATGACTTACTTTGAAAATGTATTGCAGTCAAAGATAGCAGATATAATTTAATTTCGTTGGAACATTTAATCTTTATCGTTCTTATTGGAAAATACACAAAACAAAGACACCTGAAGGAGAAGTTTTAATGAAGAAGAAGGCTTTAAGATTAATTTAAAAGTAGGCATAAAGTTTAAATTAAATACAAATTTTAACAGATTGCGTGGTTCTTTCTTTATTAGAAAGTTAAGATCTCCCAGTAATATCCAATGTGAAATTGGAGTATATCTCGGACCCACTCAAACTACAGATTTCTTTAACTTCCTATATCATCACCTATAAAAATATCCTTTTGTCCCATTGCTGTCCTTATCATAAAGAGCAAAGATCTTAAAGTGCTCTATTATCGGCAATAAATTTGCGATGTCATCTTGCGAATGAATAAAACCTGTAATACGCATCTCTGAGGTGCTTTAAAGTGGTGGAGATCTACAGGTGTGAATGAACTTGTACTAATTTCGTATAAGGATAATAATAGAACGTACATATTTACAAACAACAACAATTTAGAAACCACGTAAAATCAACTTCCGTATTGGACGCACACGCCATTAAAGTCAAATTAGAAACGTTGTTGAGTTGGACAAGTTCAAGGCTGAGTTTTGGGATCCTACGCAGGGGAATGTCATGGCCGCATAGGGACTTTGATTGCCATATGTGAGTAACTAGTTTTGCCCTCAGTTCCCCTCGCGTACATGTTGGTTTTCGCTACAAAAAGCTGCTTTGATCATTTAAAAAGATTTCATCAATCTATACCGAAGTCCATCCAAATCGTTTTAGTGGTTTAGTAGGGACAGTGTAACAGACAGAGTTACTTTCGAATTTATATTATTAGTATGTAGGACATTATAGGTTGTTGACGTGTGATGGATTAAGAATATGGTGTGTCATTGCCCCTATTTATCTCGTGTTACTTTCTTTTTACTTTTTTTACCTTTTTATAAAGACAATTCCCGCATTAGGAATATAAATCCAGTGTCAGGGGGGACTTGACAAACAAACATGAAATGGACAAAAAGAACACCCAGACTCGGAACGAAAATTTGTGAATCTAACAAAGTGTTGCTCTACGTAGGATTTGAATCCACGACACTTGGCGCAGTACAAATCGGCGTAGCGACCGCTTAAACCACTAGGCCAACCGTGCAGTCCTGTTACTGTTGATAAAGGTGTTATTGTTGATAAAGGTGTTATTGTTGATAACGGTGGTGATGAACTGTGGAAAGAAAGTAGAGCCTTGATGGGCGGCTCAAGCGGGGCAGCACTCACTCACTCACTCACACAGAAGACCAATCTAAAATAGGAGTCTTCTTGCTGTCGTCTTTCGTTAATGAGTGTGAGACCGAAGGCCTCACACTCATTAACGAAATTTCATTCTGCACTTCGCAAAAACACCATGGTGTGGGTCACCAAGTTGCATTCGCAATGAGGATGGTGATCGTGGATTCTACTCAAAAAAAACAAACCATCAAAACGTACCTATGTAATAATGTCATTACACGTCAATTTTGCTAGAGAAAATAATTTTGTACTAGGAGAGTAGCACTTAATGTATCAATAGACATACTTAAGTATACCTACAGTATATCTCAAACGTGACATACATACAATGAATAGGACGATGTACTCGTAACAGTAGGAAGGCTGGCAATACGTTCGTTAAACAGTAGCAGGAACAAAGACAGCTATCTATTGTGTTCATGTGTCAATGACTGGCCACTTCTTGTTCTTGTGTAATGTAACACAAAGGCAGTATGTATTAGATCAGTAATACAGTTCTAACTATGAACGAAGCGCTCATGCCTGGTGATTGAAAAGAACAACAGAGGGTAAGTAACGACGGCGCATTCAGACCAAGATGGGTGACCGTTTGTGGCATAATATGTTATGAGCATTTCCGTGAATTGGAGGTCGCGTTAAGCAGTCGGTCCCGGTTGTTATCATAAGGTAGTAATCGTGAAGCTTAGTTGAAGGACTTCGTGCGACTGAAAAACATCCAACGGCAAGATTATGTAGCCCCAAAGTGTCTTGCCAGTTCCCAATCCGCTCTAGGACTGAGTGGGGACGTATGGCCTTAACCCTCTACTGAGAGAAGTCCTTGCCATGGGATGTTATAGATTGTTGATTTTGAACTATGAACAGTATTAATTAAACTAATGTAGTTTTAACAGTGCTTTAAAATATCAAGTATATGTCTTCGTAAATTGATTTCTTATTAGCCTTTATTACGCAAGATTTCTTCAGAGTTACTGGTTCAGCTGGTTTTAGCTGATTGTCACTACTTTCATGAAACTACTGGCATCGGACCTCTGCTGTTCTGAGCGCGAATCGAATTCGAAGCTTAAAGTAGTTGTCAGTATTTTTGAGGGTATTGAGTTCCCAATAACGATGGCCATAGATGTTCATGACTTTTTATAACAAAGGCACAACCAAAGAGAGACTCTTTGGTTGTGCCTTTGTAATTTAAATATATAATTTGATAGATAACTATATTCTACTAAATTATTTGCATTGCAAGACTCAATTTTATTAAACATAATTAAAAATAGAGCATGTTCTCAATTCGGCTGTGTTAGTTTCATCAAATGCCAAATTGGGAAATTCTCCTTGTACTTTCACGGATATACTCCCCATTTGTTGAAAGGTTCTACACCTGAGAGTAAATAACATAATGAGGAAAAAAAAAATAGATACAACTTATAACAAAACATTAAGAATTAGGTATATTAAAGTCGGTGATAACTTCTTTAAAATTTTATGAAATTGTTTATTCTAAATTTCTCTTCAATAACTACAATCAACTAATAAATTATTTTTCTTTGAGAACATTTTGTGTAAACCGTAATCTGATTTTCTAATTTTCGGTGTTATTTCCGTTTCATATTTATCGAGTCCTCCAAATACTTGCTATTTTGTATACTCGTAATTTGTCTTTCAAAATACATTAAAAAGTATCGTCGTTATTTGAAGAGTCAACCACAGTAAAATTGTGTTCACGTCAATGACTGAATATAATAAATTTTATCACGTTACTTTAAGTCACATATGGAAAGACTTGAGCCCATGTGGCAAGTTTGCAAACAGTCTATAAATCTAGGATTCGAGATAATCCAATTTCTCTTATTTTATGCTCCGACTACAAGTAGCTACTTAGGGCTTGGGCTGGTCACGTTTCCAGAAGTTTTCACATTTAACTTTCGACACGAACTTCGTTTTTATTCCTCAAATGCTTTTAAGCAGAGTAGTCTGTTTAGTAAACTGTGGCCATAAGCCGGATTTTTTTTCTCCTTTAATATGGATTTATGGAAGCTTACTTTGACCTTTTATTGGTATAATTAATGGCTTTTGTTGTAAGGATGGAAGAATCAATATAATAATATAAAATGTTACTAGAGACAACGAAGGAAAAAAAATGTACGTAATTTACATAAACCTTTTAAGCCATTCTTAATCGAGGTTTCTTTAATCTACATTACTACAGTCGATGAAGCGATCTAGCCGTAAAACCGTAACAGATAGCGTGACAGACAGTGTTACTTTCGAATTTTTATTATTATTAGCTGCGTCCTGCGATATCAAAAACCGCGAGTAGCACAGTGGGATCAAGCTAGCATACTATACAAGTAGCATAAGATACTCCTCATGTCTTCAATTATTGGCATTATTTAACGATACTTTTATTCAAGTAAAAGTATCGTTAAAATCGGTTCGGCCGTTCCAGAGATTAGCCAGCAGACAGACAATTTTTTTTTTTTTTTATGTTAGATTCGTTTAAAGGTGTCGTAAATTTATGCTTTTAGTGAAAAGCTGTCTATTGAAATTATAAAGTTCATTTAATATGTTTGTATGGATAAGCGATGAAACAAAAGTGTATAAAAATAAAATAATGTCGATTGCTTTCAGTCAAAACAAGGTTATAACATTTGAAAAAAGCATCATCTATAGATGATGAATGAATGAATGAATCCCTATTTCCCTTGGTCACGCTATCACGCGTGAACGGCTGGACCGATTTCACTAATTCTTTTTTTAATAATATACCTTGAATACCAGGATGGTTCTTAGGAAAAAAATAATATATGATAAGTTTTATTGGAGGGGTTCCGAGAATGCAAAACAATTGAGTGACGTTGAATCGACTGTTAGGCGGTACGAAGTTCACGGGTTAGCTAGTTAGCAATAGTTACAAGATATGTTTTTTGAATTAATATAGTGCAAAAATCTTTTAACTTTCACTGTCAATTGAAATAAAAAAAACAAGCTAGAAAATCGACGCAATAACAATTTTCAATTTTTAATTTAATTAACAATGTATACATTTTTCTTCCTCCAGATATTTATGAATGACACAATATTTGTTCAATTTGATTCCGAAACGAGAATGAATATCTCGATGTAATTCCGTTTCGGAGTTTCATTCTGTTTCACGCGTGACTGATTCTTGGAGTGTGGTTTATATTATTAGAACATCTTTATTTTCGGTTACAATTTCGTTAGTGGTCACTTTTTTTTAGATACATATTAATATAAACTAACTGATATTAAGCTCGGTGCAAAAACTGATTTTCATATAAAACCGCTTCAACTAGTAGCCGACCCCAAAGAATCTTGGGAATGAAGGCTAGGAAGAAGATGAAGACTAATATTGACTAACTAACTGCCTAGTTTGTATGCAACTACTGATCAAGAGATCTCGAGTTCAAATCCTGAGTTGGGCAAAAGTGTTTGTTGGGTTTTTCTTACAGGATTTTTTTAATAACAGCCTGGAGTATGAAAGTCTGACGGTGAGTCACGCCCTGTTTCAGTGAGCACGTTAAGCTGTTGGTCCCGGTTGTCATGAACAACTATTTCAATCGTTATTGGGAAGTCAGTGCCCTCAAATATACGAACAACTAGTTTAATCTTCAAATTTCACTTTTCCCTAAGGGTTGCGGAAGTTCGATGCCAGTCGCTCCATGAGAATTATCTTGAGAATAAAGGCTAGGAAGAAAGCTAAATTCGATATTAATTCTGTTTGTCTATCTGTCTGTAGGCTTTCACGGCTAAACTATTGAATCGATTTCAATGATTATTACAATTAATTCAATTTGGTATGAAGATGAGCCTATCGCAGTCCACTGATGGACATATGTCTCTCCAATTGCACGCCACTTGGTTCGATGATGATGATGATGAAGATACAAAAGAATAGGTACACAGGATAAAACACGGACAGAGCCGCGGGAAAAGACGGAAGTAATTAAAGATATTTTTGAGTTTATTTAAGGCACTTACATAGTTTTTGACGTTTGACTACATAAATATTTTATTGGTTTCCAAATGTGTGAAAAGCTGTGTAATACTTTTTGTAGTTTTGTGTTACTTCTCATAAATCTTATTCATAAATTGTATCTTTTTATATTCGTAGCTTGGCTTATATGATTTTAAGATACTGTGTAAATGAAATGAAATGTCACGGTATGTCCGAATTGAACACTAAAATAATAGTTTACAGGTGATTTATTTGGATAATAAATAATGCCAAGGTTTTAAACCTTATCCTTAGCTTGTTCCGACGTAAATATTAAACATTTTACATTGAAAAAGTAGTTATTGCGACATGGCATCGCGTACGTTTTGGCGTTATGGGCTGTCCATTAACATGTGATCTTTTTTTTTTGGATATTTTTAACCCCACCTCCCCCTTGGTGATAAATGGTGAGGTTTCGTGATTTTTTGTGATCCTCCCCCCCACCTTTCGTCCTTTCACTTTACCTTTCGAGACTCATATACGAGAAATAGGATTCTTTGAGTATTTTTTAAACACCTTGAGTTACATTATCGAAGTTTTCATTCGTATCCCCAACATTTTTGCAAGTATTCATCAATGATAATGTAGGATTCTAATTTTTCAAATCGGTACAGTTGTTTCGAAACCTATGTATTCTATATATATTCCGAACAAGCAAACATATTCTATGCAATATACATTTTATAATATAAGTATATAAAATGTGTTATAATTCGTTCGATCTCATTCACTGCACTGTAAATATAACAGGAAAGAATTTGAAAAGGCCAACATGCATTTTTTAGAAGTCTATAAACGCCTATTATTTAGGTCATAGCAAAATAAACGACGAAGTAGGTAAGTGTAGGTACAACAAGTTACTCTCAGACGACGTGACCTAGCGACAATTTCTATAGAGAATAGTCTTAATATTAAAATTGTGATCATTACACGCTTTATATTAGCTTCACTTGTATGTTTGTTTGTAATGGACTCCATTGGGTGCGATTTGGACCCACTTTAAACGGCCAGATTTCGTTCAAACTTTGTAGATTTATCGAGGACCGATGACAATACACAAATTTGAAATAAAAAGTTTAAAAAAAATAGCCTTTTTTAGTATAGAAAAACAAAATGTTTTAAAAAACTAAAAACAAACACGCTTTTAAACTAAAAAGTAGAGAATAAATTTAATGTAACAAAGCGTGGGGTGCTTTCTGAAAATATTTCAATAATGTTGCCCCACGCTTTGTTACATTAAAATTATTTTCTACTTTCAGTTTAAAAGCGTGTTTGTTTAGTTTTTTAAATCTTTTTTTAATATCGAGATCATTATATCATCTAAACTACATAAAAATGTGGGTAATTTAAAAAGTGATGATTATAAATACATATAAATACTTCTTATTTATATGGGCATCTATTGGATGGCATGGGGATATCTTTATTAAAGCTTAGGCTAGCCAAAATAAAAATACCCAAAGTTTGTCAGCAAAACCCGTACTATGATGTCAGCTATCTTCTAGAGAAAGTTTCGTAAAAGTTAGCCAAGCCGTTACGGACATTAGTCGGAACAGACAGACCAAAATTCCTTTTTATTCCTTCAATCCCTATTATTCCATCCTTATATCCTTCCAAAATTATTTTATACATTCATAATGATTTAGTAAAAGCTGTTCGTTTGAAATTACAAACAGACACTCAAAGTTTATTAATTTGATAAATACGTTAAGCAAAATATTTGTGCCTTTTTGTACTAAAACGATGAGAAGTATGAAATTAGCTCAATTCAAATTTAAATCGAGGAGGAGTGTAAAAAGCTAAATGAGAAACAAAAAATTGCTGAATTTGAATCACTAGGCACCCATTGGTATAATTTAAAATCAATGAAATAATAATTTCCTACAAAATTTTTGCATTTCAAAAAGATAGCATCATAATTTGCTTGGATCGAATTCTTACCACTTTCTGTCATAGTTGTATGTTTCATTAAGATTTCTTTCAAGCTTTGTTTAGCAATATAAAGATTTATTAATATGTATGGTAAAATAATCATTACAGTTACTCACTTCAGTAGCACATATGGATGTTAATCCTTGCACATCACTGGTCTAACTCATAATCACAATACAACACTCAAAATGTTCAAAAACCGAATACAAAATGTTCTTTTGTTTTAGTTTAACTGTTGTGTTTTTAGCTGTGAATTGTTTTAATGATATGGTAGATATGTTTATTGTCTGGTCAGCGATGTTGTTGTCGCGTGTGTATTCTACGGGCGCGACACAGCACTGGGATTCGCTTGGCGTGGTACAAATAGGGTGACAATGGTCGCGGATGCTGCGGGGATGTTTTGGGATAAGTGTCCCTCCATGATTTTACGGATATGTTTAAAATTTTCAGATAATTTCTAACGACATTTTATACGGTTGCTGAAAATTTATGTTTATAAATGTTGCTTGTGCAATTTAATTAGGAGTCAGGTTAATGTGTAACACAATAATATCATTAATTTGCCATAAGAAATGGCAATAAATGATATTATAATGTAAGGCAAAGTGGTTTCCTATTGTATACAAATTTGGTATGGATGAAAACTATTTGAAATATTTATCAATGAAGTTATATAGAATAAAATTCATGTTCGTTAAGTCATTCATTAAGTTTATTTTTGAGTTGTTAGAAATTCAATGGTCACATATTATAAAACAAGTAACCATTGAATGTCAAATTTTCACGGCGTATATACGAGTTTATTTAAGTACATAAATATAATAAATCTAGTTGTAAGTTTCCTTCAAATGTAAAATAAAATTAATCAATGCATATTTTATCAGTATATAAGTTGTCTTTTTTTTTTAATCTCCAAAAGCCCCAGGATTATGCCTAGGGTACGCTTGATCCCCGGGCTTTTAGTACATGTGATGGCGTACTGTTTTGTGTCGGTTCATGTCCGACACCAGGTGATGTGATCCGAAGGGATTTCAAGACAGAAAAAAAAAAGATTATTATTCCTATGTTTTCCTAGCATGTCTTTACACAAATTCGGCCCATTTGTGCGAACACCCCATCTATTCATTAAACTAGTATTATTCAGTTGTACATTAATGCTGAGCTAAACTAGCCAAACTGTCAATGCAAAATTAACTCACGCTCAACCTGTTGCTATGACGCAAATCCGAATCCTCCCCAAAACTCCATGGTCACCCTAAATATGCCAGGGTGACTTCAGTGGAAGGAGGCTTGTACACGCATGCGCTGTACCGCGTCCCGTCTGTATGAGGCCTTAGAGAGTACGTTTTAGCGTATAGTGTATATATATAAGTAGGTATAATGTACTTCAATCTAGGACAGAAACATTCAATGTAAGAAGAAAGTCATCGATGTAGTTATTTTGGGGATGAGTTTACAAATGAGTGAGTATAGTCAAGCTTTGTGGCAAAGTTGAAACTAAATATGACTTTTCTTATCGATTTTGAAGTAATTGTGGTTCTTTTTTCTAGATTTGAATAAAAATGGGTGAAATAAGTTTGAATAAAGAATACTTTTAGTGTCAGTCGTTTTCGTACAAGTGTTTCATATTGGTATTGACGTAAGTAAGTAAAATAATATGTAAAACATAAGGTTGTTAGATAACTAAATCGAAAAATGATCTTCGCAACCTCACAATAATTTTCAAAGACCTATCTAATGATACCTCATACTATGGGGTAGACGCGAGAAAAAGAAATCCCAACTTTATGTGTAGGGGAGGTGCCCCAAATAAAAATATTTTTCGTAATTTTTTATTTTTTTACAACATATATTCATGCAAATTTTCAACTTTCTAGTTCCAATCGTTTAGGCGGTCGGTCGAGTACAGATGGACGGACATGACGAATCTATAAGGGTTCCGAGTCATGAACTACGGAACCCTAAAAGTAGCTTAAGGCACTTCTTATATCATCAGCTATCTGCTAATGCAAGTACTTTCAAAAAAGAACCTGTTGTTTCTGAAATTTTCTGTGTCCTTGAAAGACAAATTTTTTATATGTAAGTACCGTAAATAAATTCAGAGACATATAATTTAAAACTTTAGATTTGAAATGACAAACAGACACGCCAATTTTATTTATTTATATAGATTTTATTACCTATTCTTGTGTTACTGAAGATATTGATTTAGTAAATCCATTGACAAGGAGGAAAGATACCCATTGTTTCACACAGTGACGTAAAAAGCAATCTTCCTGAAGACCTTGGTGCTTACATTTCATAGGGTTCAGTTTTATTGTTTACGGCAAGTTTGAATTCCAGGTACGGGACCTTGACCTATTCTGACTTTCTATACGTTCTCCGATTCATTCTTATAATAAACTAGCGAAGTCTCGCGATGTTACCCGCGGTTAATGTTGTGAGTCACGAGTCAAGCCTCGGAGCGAAGTTAATAAAAATATAGTTTTAAAAAACTAAACAAACACGCTTTTAAACTAAAAAGTAGAAAATAATATTAATGTAACAAAGCGTAACTTCTAGCTTAGTTGCCAGGGTAAATAATAACAAATACATCAACAGATAAGCTTAACATTTTTCTTCAATATTTTATTATACTCTGTTACAAGAGCCTTAACAAATATAATATAAAACCCAAAACGATACAGCCAGGCTGATATGCCGAACTGGCTGGGTTGACTTGACCGGGACGGTAGTACCCTCTCACAGTCGTCTAACGTTGATGCAGAAGCCCGAAAGCCTAATGCTGCAGAGGCGTCTGAATAGGCCGCCGAATTGTCGGTCATAGTCCCAAACTAAGCAGAGCTTGTATTATGAATACTAAACAACTGATTTATATTCATAAACAAACTTTTTTTGTATTATATTAAATCTTATACATAAAAAACACCCAGACTCCGAAACAAATATTTGTGGATCACACAAATATTTGGTCCGACCCGGGAATCGAACCCGAAATCAGCAGCCGCATACGCTCACCACTAGACCAACACGTCAAAAAATATGAACTGAAAAAAACCTGTAGGTTAAATACAGCCCACTTTTCGCCAGTTTTTTGGTCCCACCTAATAGGTAGTAGGCTTATTGTCGTTTCGCGGGATGTTTAGTTTATGTTTTTCCCGGGATGTGTGTGTGCGTATGTGTGTGAACGGAGCTTCCAAACGGATGAACAAATTTCGATATTTTTTGCTTGAGAGGTTTTTGAGATTTATTTTCTTCAACGTGTCTAGTTAACAAGGCGCTTGAAGTATCCGTTGTTCCCATCCATCTCTTTCAATGAGCTTGAGATATATTCCACCAACTGGTTGTGTGATAAGAGAGGTGGGCTGTAACGGCACTTCGGTCTTCATACCCTCCGCCAACTCCAGACGGTATTTCTTAAGAACTGTGATGAGACCAGCAGTCATTTGCATTTTCGCGAATCTCATTCCTGAAATAAATAATGAACGTTTTTCATTAACCATTACTTTCCGCCTAAGCGAAGTAATATACATTTAATTTAATATTATTTTATGAACAGAAAATGTTATTTCTAGTTAATCTAGACATGTGGTTTTAAGTGTTTGTAGACTTTCGCGAAACATACTCATTTTTTTTACTGTAAACGGGACGAAAGTAGACGATATCGTAACCTTTTTAATTTTATCGCGAATTAGTCCTGTTTACAGTAAAAAACATGGTTTTAAGTCAAACTAGAAAAGTAATAATAGTATATAATTATAACATAAAAGATTTTGAGTCCATTAAAATTAATACACAAGACTTCCCATTATTATTTTAATTGAGGAAGTTGGTAAGAATGTACGAATGTTTGAATGTTTGTTACTCTTCATGTAAAAGCTACTGAATGAATGAAACTGAACTACAGTAATGTGGTTCATACATCAAAATAACACAGAGTCTATTTTTACCGCGATATCCGACATACATACTGGCGGGGCCGTAATCAGAAGCTAGTTTTAATTAATAGATCATGGCTTAACCCTCTTCCAGGTGACCTAGATAGTTCAGTATACAAAGAAAAAAAAGAGAACAGACTTTTTTCGCGTATTAAATAGAATTACTAACTCTTAGCCCCTTCTCAAATTATAATAGCAAGAAGATTTTCTTTCGTAATGGTGGTCACTCGTGTACCAACATAATTGGTACTGTCTTCTTGACTCACCGATTTTTAGCTTTAACTACTTGGATCCTCACTGATGTGTAAATGATTTTTTGTTTTTTAAACTTGAGATAAATAACATAAAGTAAATAAATAAATCATAAATATTTCGGACATCTTTTACACACAACATCACCTAGTCCCAAACTAAGCAGAGCTTGTATTATGGGTACTAAACAACTGATATAAATACATAAACATATTTTTTTTGTAAATACAAACATATACATAGAAAATACCCAGACTCCGAAATAAATATTTGTGTGGTCCTAAACAAATATTTGTGGATCACACAAATATTTAGTCTGGACTCGGGAATCGAACCCGATACCTCTTGATCTGCAGCCGCATACGCTAAGCACTAGACCAACAAGGCAGTCGAAGATCATACAAAATACTTCGTCTCTTTACTTCTTACTTTACTTACACTATAAAAAAGAAGCCTATTTTATGTAGCTATAGAAAAGAGGTTTCGTATTTATCAAAATCCAAATATATATTTGTTTAATTCAATAATCGCGTGTTATTTTAAAATCTTACTTGTTCTCTCTTGCACTTAGTAAACAAACAAATTCAATTAAAGAACAAAAATAGACTTGTTCTTTTTTTAATTCAATGAAAATAGAGCTCGAATCAAGAATTCCTTTTTCATGGTACACAGCACCAAAAAAAGCTTAGGTATATAATTAGCATTCTAACTAATACACAAATAAAAATTATAAAGTGTAATTAATTACTATTAAAATTCTTACAAACAGTTTATCAAATGGTTTTACACTTACCAATGCAGATTCTTGGTCCTTCACCAAAAGGCATGTATGTATAAGGTTTGATATTGCGCTTTTCTTCACCAAGAAATCTTTCCGGACGATATTTTCTAGGTTCAGAGAAATAGTCTGGATTGTGATGCAAGTGATAAACTGGTATGTGAACTCGTATCCCTTTTTCCAACATCAGTCCATTTGGAAATACATAGTCTTCAACAACTTCACGAGTTAACACTGGAAGGACTGGGTACAGCCGAAGAGCCTCATTGAAACACGCCTCCAGATATGGTATTTGAGAAATACACTCATACTTTATGATGTTGTTATGTTCACTTAGATATGAGTCCACTTCTTCTATTAACTTTTCTTGAGCTTCGGGGTTTTTTGCTAGTTCAAATAGGGTGAATCCTAGTGTAGTAGCTGAAGTTTCATATCCAGCAGCAAATAAAGAAAAACATTGGGACACAAGCACATCAGTATTGATGTCAAAATTAGCTCTTTTTCTTCCTCCAGATTTTATATTGTCTAAACTGTCTCCAGATATTTCTTTATTATTCAGGAACTTTAGTATTAAATCAACAAAATCATTTCTGGTGGTTGGTTTATATTGTCGCCCTTTGAAAATTTCCGTTAGGAGCTCATAAAAGAACTTCTCAACATTTTTGGGGAAAATTTGAAGTCCCAAACCGTAAAATATTGCCGGCCAGATAGCACGAGTTACGTTTTTAACCCCTCTAAAACTTTGAGAATCAAAGATAGTCCCCGCTATATCATTAAAAGGGTTTCCTTTTCCTTGCTTTTGAGTATTCGTATCAATACCGAATGCGCTAGAGCCGACGCAGTCCATTGTGAATCTTGCCATGAGGGCCCTCACTTCAATTACGTTGGACAATTTCGTTTCGCGGTCGAGTACACTTTCCAATTCTCGAGAACATTTCTCTATCAAATGGAACATATTCTTCATCTTCGCTGATGAGAATAAGGGTGTGAGGTTCTGACGCAAAACTTTCCATTTGTCCCCGTAAGAGAAGAAAAGATTCTGGACTAGAAGTTCTCTGTGACTGTATTTTGAGATTTCACGTCCGTTGAAGAAATAAAAATCTTTTGTCATGACAAGTTTAATGATATCAGGGTCTTGGACGATGAGGGTGGGCTCTGTGCCGTAGAAGGCGCCGAAGTAGGGTTCATCTGGGAATTTTTGACAGAGTTTTTGAGTGATAACACCAACATTGTTCTTTTGTAAAATGTATTCAGTGAAGTTTCCTAAAATCGGTAACGGCTGCGGACAAGGTACTTTTTTTTTAATCCAGTATTGATATTTCCGGAGATAAATAAGGTATAAAGTGTAGATAAAGAGACTTATAGCAATGACGATACTTAGTAGTATGAACATGATTGATTGTGTTGGCTGTAAATATGTCGGCAGTACAATTATATAGTCACACCAAAATATGTGTAATAATGATCCTAGAGTGACCAAGATTTCATAAATTCAGACAACTTCACGATATGGCGTTTCTTTATAAAGAACTAGCTGACCCGGTGGACTTAAGAAGACCTAAACTTTTGTATAAAATAAACTTAAAACAAACAAAAGGAATCCAAAAAACGCAATTCATTTTTATGTATTTTTGAACCTTCTCTGGACTTCCACAAATAATTCAAAACCAAAATTAGCTAAATCCGTCTAGCCGTTCTCGAGTTTTAGCGAGACTAACGAACAGCAATTCATTTATATATACGACAATGGCATTATAGTGAACATAAATAAAACAAAATGTATTCATATCCGATCCCCACATCTTAAAAATGTAGAAAGATCGCCGGTAATAGTTGGACATAGCTATGAGTGTTTACACAGTAATAAAGTTGGACAGTGCGGGTGTGTGAATATAACAGTAGTAAACGAATATAGGTATTTGGGGATGACAGTCGACAATAATTTTTCTTGGAAAATACATATTACATATCTGTGTGATAAGTTGAGATCAGTGTTGGTAAATTTTCGTCACCTTGGTTTATTGTTGGATAGGGCTACTTTGTACACTGTGTATTATGCACTAGTGGATTCGCTTATCTCTTATGGGCTGGCATGCTACGGTAACACATTCAAAACATAAAAAGGTAAAAGAACGGTGTAAACTAAATAATTACGAAGACTTGTTCGTCGAATGTAACATGCTTCCAGTTCATGAGAGGTCGGTGTTGATATTGGCATCAGAACATCTATTTAGCAATGAGTTCAAAATCAACTCAACATATTGTAGACCTCAAAGAGACAGATACTTGAAAAGATTTATTGTACCCACTTTTAACAATTATTATGGACAAAGATGTAGAAAATATTTAGTGCCAGTTATATTTAATAGCTTACCGATAGAAATTGAAAATACATGTACTACAAAAAGATCTTTCAGAAATAAACTTAGTAAGTACCTTCTCGATAAGTATTATGCAGATCTCATGTCAGATGTATCCAGATAGGAATTCTTCATGCTGTGGGGTCAACCACAATTGTTGTGCTAAGCCCAACAGCAGGTACAGTATGGATATGCATATGTATATGTATGTGAGTATGTATGTAAATAAAAATATATGTAGAAGTTTTATTTTATTCAATGTAACAGGAACGATATTGTTAAGATTGTATATATGTAGTATAGTGTAGTAGTAAACATTATGTCGCGGAATAGAATATATATTTTGTACATTGCTTTTCTATTGATTATAGGGAGCTACATCTGCCAACAAACTGAGATAACAGTTTGGCAGAAGTATTGTATGTAAGTAGAAGCAGTACTATTATTTGAATAAATTATTTTTATTTATTATTTTTTTTTATTTTTTTTATAAGTTGTCGAGACTTACGCGGACTCGTATAATTTAGGTGTCGAGCGTCAAATGCGCAACACCAAACCCAAGATCTCGAACCCTTAAACCTTCAACTCTAACGGCCAGCTCCAGTGTGCGGTGCAATCGATTTTAAAACTAAGTTAGGTTTTGCTAACTACATCAGAGCGCATTATATGGAGAAATCAGGCTGAACAGTTTGGTGTTTCCATCACCAGATACGATGAGGATTGATGGATTAATGAAATTTTGAATTCTTGAAAAGTTTTATGGGATTACAATGTCCACAAACAGCCGTAAGTGTATACATATGAAGTATTGACACGCGATGAATTGTACACACATTGTACATCTGTTTTTAATGGACCACTTTGCTATAATTATGTATTTACCTAAGGAAGGAATATTAAATAAAAACTGACATTTAATAAGTGTTAGTTGTCTCTCATTGGAGATAATAAGTGTAATAAGTGAGTGAGGCATTGTGCAATTTTTTGAGTTTATTACGCGTGTGTGTGAGGGTGTGGAACTCAGTGATGAATAGAAAATTTTGAGTATACCTATCCACCTCATTGTCTGTTTCTGTTATTTGGATACAAAAAATATTAGTAACAAAGAAATAATTGCTCATATTAGGATTGTGTATGTATTTCTCGCTGGAAAACATCAGTATGTAAAGCAAAGGTAGTAGAATTCGATTGGAGCAGTACCATCACACAAGTAAACCTAAAAATGACAGCATTCGTACTGTCTTGTTTCGTTAGTGAGTGATTACCAGAGGTCCAATGACGAACAACCTTCCCATGCTTCACATCAGGCGGAGTAGAGTCACACAGAGATATAAAAAAACCATTTCTAGGAATTTAAAAAAAAAATGAGCTTTCTTTTACAGTAGTTTTTTTTAGCACAACACGATAAACATCTATCAGTCATAATTATTATTATAAAAGTGATGTTTGTCTAATCACGATTAAACTAGCATAAGAATATATCTTCTTCTTCTTATGATAAAATCGCAACCAGCCGAATATCAGCAATTTCTGCCAATGTCAAGTATTAATTATTAACGTCTTCAATCATAAATTCTTGTAGTCTTCAACGGTCCAGCCGATTTGTAGGAGTTTTTTATATGAGAAGGTTAAGTAAAAATGTAATAGCCTTTGCCAGTTGTTTCCACGGGACTGTCTGATCCTAAACTAGGTATAGAATGCACTATGGTAGCCAGATTGCTGATAAAAGTACTTTGATATTACTTAACTAGCTTTTGCCCGCGGTTTGTTCTCGTGTATATCGGATATGGCTATATTTCTTGTATGTGAAGAAACGGGTGTCGTCTCCCTCCAACACCAAAGGGAGAATCCTCCGACCAGGTGATCATGCCTATGGGGCAACGACTCTACGTAAAACTTTCCACAAGTTGTACATATTATGTTAATCGATGCGAGAACTTCTATATCGCGATACAGGATTGGTAGTTACTCAGTGTAGTTTATTAGTTAGTTAATTAGTTCGGTGTATCTTCGATAGATAGCGTTGTAGTATGTTTTTGTTGTGCTATATGTGGAACTCGCCACTAGTACAGCTACAAATAATTTGACTTTCTATAGATGAAAGGCTTTTCAAAATCGGTTCCTTAGATCCAGGGATTTCCCTACAATCTTACAATCGATCAAAGTGATATCACCGTCACTTTTCGACAAATTGTTTCGACTTCAGATTGGACATATAAATTGAACGCTTCTGGTACCTCCATACGGCTCCGATATCGATATTGATCAGCGATATCTGTAATTCTTTCTCATATAAAACACCTAGGAGTACGTCAAAAATGTGTTATGTTCATGATTATTTAAACATTTTTACTACCATCCTGTATACCATACTACACCTATTAGTTTTTATAGTCTCAGACAGCCGTGAGCAAAAACAAAATTGTGCCCTAATTGTTTTATTATTTACAATTATATTTCTTTGTGTTCTCTGAATTATGTTTTTATATTATTGTCGCTTATAACAAAGATAATCAACAACCCATAATGTCCCAATGCTGCACTCGGGTCTTCTGACCGAGTCTTCTGGCCGAGACCGGGGTGGGGACTGGCAAGACACGTTGTGGCTACGTAATTTGTTGATGTTTTTAAGCTGCCCGTAGGCTTTCACGATTGTTATATTACGATAACAACCGGGACAACGTGACCTCCGAATCACGGAACGCTCATAACATATAATACCACAAATGGTCACCCATCTAGGTATAGTTCGCACCGTCGTTGATTCTCCTTGTTCAATTTAACTTCTTTTTTTAATGAAATTCTTTCAAATAATCCTAATAAGGAAGAAGCTGATCCAAATAGACTCTGAAGAAAAGTAAGAAGTTAGGACGATCATGATGATTACCAGTCAGTTTGGTAAACGTCAACAGTCATTAGTATACATGCCTCTAAATATAATAATGTGGTAGATTACATAACATAATAATATCAAATAATATGAAAAGTGAAAAAGAGAGATAACATTATTTAACATGTAAGTGTTAAAGATAAAGTGTGATAGATAAGTTACTGCGTACTTATATAATGTAATGTAAGTGTAATGTATATAATGTAATGTAAGCGCTTATAGCAGATTGACCTTAGCTGATTGGAAACATTTTAGCGTTAACTCCCATGAAGGGTTCTGTAGCAGCAAGTAACATCATATAAAAGTTTTTGTAGTTCGTTGTAACTTTCATCAATGTTTTAATAATAGTGTTTTGATTGAATGAAAGGTAAATTGCGGTTTATAATTTATGACGTATTAAAAAAAACTACTCACTAGATCTCGTTCAAATCAATTTTCGTTGGAAGTTTGCATGGTAATATACATCATATATATTTTTTATTTTTATCATTCACTTATTTTAGAAGTTACAGGGAGGGGGGGAACACACATTTTACCACTTTGGAAGTGTCTCTCGCGCAAACTATTCAGCTTAGAAAAAAATGATTTTAGAAACCTAAATATCATTTTTGAAGACCTATCCATAGATGGTTTTGGTTTTGATGAAACACGTATGGTTTTGATGGAAAAATTTTTTTTAAGTTTCAGTTCTAAGTATGGGGACCCCCAAAATTTATTCCTTTTTTTCTATTTTGGTGTAAAAATATTAATGCGGTTCACAGCATACATCTACTGACTAAGTTTCAACAGTATAGCTTTTATAGTTTCGGAGAAAAGTGGCTGAGAAAAGACAGACATGACGAATCTATAAGGGTTCCGTTTTTTGCCATATGGCAACGGAACCCTAAAAAGGGGACGCGCGTTTCGTAACTGCAGATAAGTGTGTAAGTAAAATGCACATATAATTTGTTTATTAGTTATTATACACTTAAGTCTCTTCTTATTTTATCTGGTTGGCTTATCACATTTTTTAAACAATCAAATAATACTAAAAGCGACTTAGCTATCTTATCAGCAGGAATGACAATAGTATTAAAGAAGTTGGTATGCAATCTCTTAAAATTTATGAAGTGAATCTAAGAGAAAATGTTATATGATTTTTAGCCGTTAAACTTCAAAACTACTTCGTTTATGATATTCAGGGAATATATATTCCTTGAACGAACATCTTTCCCCCGTCCTTTTTTCTTACCATAGCATACCTTTTCCCTTTGTCGACGATAACATTCACAGGGTAGGCTGGCTATAATAGACTTCAGGCACTATTACACTGTAATATTTTTTAGTAATGATAATTATAACTTTATTGTTCACCAGGCAATTGTAAAGCACTTAAAACTAGGTATATAGGTACTTTTTGCGGTTTTATCTCCCGGAGGCAATCTCTTACAGGTAAACATATAATGGAGAGGTCACGATTGGAAGAAAGTGTAGGCTAGTGTCTGGTGTATAAAGAAGGGAAGAAAATAAAGAACTGAGTATAATATAATACATAATGTGACAGTAATACATAATATGAACGATTAAATACTAGCGGGACTGAAGCCCCTACTGCGGGTGTCCTGAATATACATAACTATACAAAATGAGTTTATAGCTCACTTTAGACTTTTTGTTTTAGCCTCAACATCTTTAAAAAGAAAATTTATCGAATTATAGTCACTAAAGGATTACTTTACTATACCCAAACTAGATAAGAATCTGTATTTTGGTGTATATTGTTAAAAGTGGCTACAATTACGTCCAAGGATCTAATGATGGATGACTGCTATATGATGTATTAAAGTATTACATCAATAGCTTTTCTTCAGCCTCTCCTTCTTAGAAATGAGAATTTGACCTACTATACCTTTACCATGCTGGTTAGATCGGTTGCTCCCAAACTAAGAAACAAGTAATTGCAGATCATACAAGCATTTGTTCCGACCCTAGAGTTGAACTCGAGTCCTCTTGATCGACAGCCGTATATGTGAACCACTAGACCAACAGGGCATTTATACTGGAAGTCGCCCAATTAGAGAGTTTCACTTGGAGATGGTGCCCGCAATAGTGCGGGCAGGCGCCTGGAGGGGTTCAGAAGGAAATCCCTTCCCTGGACTCCTCCCAAAACACAGGCGCATAGAGGTCATACCGTGTGGTTTTAGACGGTGGGGTGACGGTCCGAGAATTTGCACACGTAAAAAATAAATAAAAAAATTAAAAGCTAGCGTAGCTTATCTAGAGCTATCATCCGTTGAGAAGGGGTAATGACAATTTGTATTGTTACAATCTCTATTCAAATAGACAAATATTGAATCAAGTCAGTCTCACATAAATCTGTAGGCATGGTTATAACATAGTAGATAGCAATGGCGTAGTTTCAAGCATCTTTATCAAGCTTATGTACTGCATATTCCCTTATCTTAATGATTGTATTAAGTTACTAAATGATGCTTCATAATTATAATTGACTTTCTCTTCGCGAAGTGTCGGATCCCTTTTAAATCCTAACTAATATTATAAACGCGAAAGTTTGTGAGTATGTATGTTTATTGCTCTTTCATGCAAAAACTACCGAACGGATTTGGATGAAACTTAACAGTAATATAGCTTATATATCAGAATAACACATAGGCTACTTTTTACTGCAATAATCGAGATACACCGGCGAAAATTAGGTGATTATAAAAATACATAAATCGTAGATGTCAAAATGTATCACTGTTTTCCTGTCAAAAGTTCACAGGTTGCTAGGCATAACACACTTGCATAGCAACCATAATGATTGTAAATGGCTAATTTAAAAAGGAGTTTTGGATAATCACATAAGTAGGCTTTTTTTATCACGAAAATACGCGGGCAACACCGTCTAGTCTGATATTTTTGGAAAATTGTTGAAAGATTTTTTCCGAAGTTTCAATAGAGAGTATCCTCTAAATTGCAAAAAAAGTGTAGAGATGGTATTTAGCTTGCACAGCCCTGATTGGGCAATACTTTGTCTGGTCCAGAAATTAGGATTCTGAGTCTGGACATTCTTTGTTTCAGTTTCATGTAAATTTGAGAAGTTTCCCACGACTCAGGACCATTTTCTAATGAGCGAGTTGTCTTTGGAAAATGTTAATCTAAGAATCTATAAAAGAAAAACTCTGATTTGATAGTTCAAATCAGAGTTTTTCTTTTATAGATTCTTAGTAAACAGGCCATCGGTGAGATAAATTAACAAATGATAAAAATCGATTATTACATTATTCCGTCCTCATCAACGGTCATTAACCAGACTCTTTCAGACGGAACGTAATAAATACTTTTAATAATAACTAAAATAACCTACTGCAAAGCAAGCTGGTGCTGCAGGCGGGGACATACAATACGTTGTTACCTACTAACAAAGAAAGATCTACTAAAATTACCTCATGTGAATATTGTAATTTCATATAAATACTAGCTAATGCCCGCGGCTCCGCTCGCTTTTAAGAAGTATGAAAAATATATTTTGGCAGATTCTCAGACTTTCCACATATGCATACAAAATTTCATTCAAATCGGTCCAGCCGTTTCGGAGGAGTATGGAAACGAACATTGTGACACGAGAATTTTATATATTGGTGCTTGTTGTACTTTTTTCAATTCAAATTTCAATTCAATTCATTGCTTTTAAGCATCGCATCTAATAATTAAGCATAAATTTTTCTATTTTATTAAAGGACGGAATGTGTAATCATATAGGATTTTTAATCAATTCCATTGATTATATTTACATTTTCAACAACACAGTCTTGACGGAAAACGTTGAAACTGTTTAAAAATTTTAAAAAGATTTTTGTTGGATGTGATAAGTTAAATGTATCTGATTTTAATAAAGTGTACAAAAATAAATTACAATTGAAATCAAAACCACTACTTTTTTGCAATCGACTTGCATAATGCTGTCAATCATATTACGAATGAATTTATTACCTTCTTAGCCTTTAGTATTCTTAAAATTACATTTTGGGGTAAGCTATTAGTCTAACTGGTTTTACCAGAATATCAGGAAGGAAGGAAGGAATAATTATTTTGTGGAAATCTGTGTGGTCTAAATCCCACGGGGGTGTTCCGCCCCAGGCGCACACCGTCTCGGTCGACACGGGCGATAACCGCATATGGCTCTAACCGCCAATATCCTCTGGAAGTTACCAAGGAGATCAAGGGCAACTAAAGGTTTAGAATAAGTTCGTGATGGGGACTACGTCACCCTTAGTAATAATGAATGACACACCATTACTTTAAGTCACTTTGAGTCCGACTTCAAACCTTTCTAACAAAATCTTTATAATCAATTAATTATTTTTTTTCAATCAAATAAAATAGGGGATGAGCTGCTTTATGGTACATTTTGGTAGAAAATAATGAAAATAAGCAAGCATTAATCTAATATATTTCTACATTAACATCGAATTAAACCAAAAAATCTCTGTACATATTTTAAGAAGGAACATTAGACTTCGAAGACCGAAACACTCGATCTTTCCATCCTTCTCTTTCAATAAACTTGATTCGAATACCGCCGACAGAGTGTGTGACAAATGATTTAGGATCCAGTTTCACTTCACTCTTCATACCCGGTGCCAGCTCCAGACGGTACTTCTTCAATACGGTGATCAGGCCCGAAAGTACTTGCATCTTCGCAAATCTCATACCTGGAGATAAGAGAATTTCTTATCTTGTAAATTTTGAAAAACATCTAGTTCCCTATCTTTGACTACTACTACTGACTGCCTTTTTTATGAAGTGAATAATGCGTTGGGCACTTTTTGGTAGGGAAAAAATTCTTATGGGTTCGCGTATTCAAAACGCATGCACGCGCAGTCTCCTGTGCGTCTTTCGACACTTTTTGAATAGGTGAAAACTCGTGCGTGCGCGTCACCGACATACTTATAATGGGTTATAATGGGCCCGGTATAAACGATCAAATTTGTTGGTCAAACTTCATGTTTATATCAAAAGAGCCCTGTAAACGATCAAACTTGTTTGACAAACGCGTCGAACACAGCAGCACACTATCAAATAATTTGAAAAACACGTAAATTTGTCAAACATATTTGATCGTTTACCGGGCCCATAACAGTATAGCTATAAAGCTGAAGTAAAGTAAAAGTGCTATGTGTATCTTATAATTGAAATTAAATAGATTTAGTGAATAGTTCAATGTGTATATATTGTGCATTGTTGAAATAGTGTTTTTGTTTGATTATTTTTAGAATAGTTTAATTGAAAAATCATTATGCTACAAATTTCGATACATAAAGTTCTAAGTTTTCGCTTCTATCGACAGTCTCTATATCTGTAATTTTTTGTAATGCGGGAACTGCTTTTATTTTTTATTTTTTCGCACTATACCCTCCGTGGGATAACAAAGGTCGTGTGTGGGACTCCCGGAGACCCCAATTTGCAGGGTCACATCGCTCCAAGATGTGGCCGCAGCGACTTAGGCAGCGATTAGGGGGCTAGCAACCTCTGCCGCGCGATTCTTTGGGAATGAATGGGAAGCCACTTGAGCCACATTTTCATTGACATAAAATACAAATTGTACAGATATTTTGTAGTCACTCAAGCTTATCAGTTTATGCTTTAGTAAAATTGAGATAGCTGACATCAACATAGTCGATAATTGGGAGAAGAAGTACTTGTGTAAGTGCAGCTCTAATTGCAGTCGGAAGAAAGTTACTTATGCTTCGGATAGACCCGGCAGAAGCAAATAACTTACGACTGACTTCTTGCATTTGTGGACCCCAGGATAGAGTACTATCGATGTAAATACCCTAGTTCTTGAAACTGGTACTACTCTCAAGGTTGGTGCCATCGAATTGTATTTAAGGCAGTTATGTCCATTTAACTCTTGAGTGTCCTGCCACCTTAAGGTAACAAGCGAAACTGTTTAATGTGACTTCCAAATCACGGGAACACTCATAACAAATCATGCCTCAAGCGACCATCTAGGTACTGACCGCAACGTCGTTGCTTACCCTCGATGATCGTTTCTAATCACCTAGGGCAACTTTGCTATGAGCGCTTATAAATAAATTTACCATAAACATTTTGAATTTTTTTTTACCGGTCAAGTCATCGATAAAATTGTTTGTATTTTGTTTGTACTTTTTTTTTTTATATATTTTGTTATATGCGTGCTAGGCGGGCGGGCCCCCCGTATTATAATAATTTACCTTTTTTTAAACACATAAATTTTAATAGTCTTTCGATTATTTGCACCTCTTCACCCCATGTTTTAGTTATGATCACGATAAATTGTACTTCGTCATAGTCTTTTGACTGCACAAAATTAATAATAGATGAAATGCAAATTTAACGGAAAAATCTCTTGGATCTAATATATGTACATCAATTGATTACTAATGATCCCAAAAAAATATTTTTGACTACATTTTTAGAAGTAAGGAATCCATATTTCCTCTTTACTCTTTATAGATATGCTGTTTATGACCACAACTAATAACTAAAAAATAGTGTCACATGTAGAATTAAATATTAACCAGCGACATTTGTAGGTAAAATAAAAATAAATAAAAGGTTAATAAAAGTTTAATAAAACACTTACCTAAACATATTTTTGGACCTTCTCCGAAAGGCATGTAAGTGTAAGGTTTGATATTACGTTTTGCTTCGCCAAGGAATCTCTCTGGACGATACTGTTCAGGCTCAGGGAAGTACTCAGGGTTGTGTTGTATATGATATAATGGTATGTGAACTCGTAACCCTTTATCCAGCTTAACGCCATCAGGGAGAACATAATCTTCGGTGACTTCACGAGAAAGCGTTCCAAGGACTGGGTACAGACGAAGGGCTTCATCCATACATGCTTCAAGATAAGGTACCTCCGTTAAACAATCATATTTCAGCACATTGTCATTTCGACGCAGATATGCATCTACATCCTTGAAAGCTTTCTCTTGTGCTTCTGGATTTTTCGCCAGTTCAAACAAAGTGAAACTCGATGTAACCGCAGATGTATCAAATCCAGCACCAAAAATGATAAACAATTGGGCCACCAACAAATTGTCATCGATTTTCAAACCGTCAAAACTGTCTGCAGATAGATCTACTTGTTCCTTTAGTTTAAGTAGCAAATCTACGAAATCATTCTTATTCGTTGACTTATACTGTCGCCCCTTAAAAACTTCTGTCAAAAATTTATAAAAGAAATCCTCCAGATTTTTTGGAAATATCTGTAGCCCTAGAGCATAGAAAATGTCAGGCCACATATTACGCAATACATCTTTAAACGCGTGGCTATATTTCGGCTCAAAAATTGCTTTACCAATATCTCTGAGTGGATTGTTTTCCGATTCTTCCATCGCTTTGGAATTTACACCAAAAGCGCAAGAGCATATACAATCCAGGGTAAATCTTGCCGTAAGGGAATTCACTTCCACAACATTAGATATTTTCGTTTCTTGTTCGAGTATATTCTCATATATGTGAGAATGCTTCTCAATCAAATAGAACATATTCTTCATTTTCGCTGTTGAGAACAATGGAGTAAAGTTTTTGCGAAAAAGTTTCCATTTTTCACCATAAGCAGTAAAAAGATTCTGGGTTAACATCTCTCGTTCAAAATATGACGCCGTTTCTCGACCACTGAAGCAGTTAAAATCTTTCGTCATAATTAACTTTATGATTTCAGGATCTTGAGCTACCAGATAAGGTTCTGTACCATATAGGACGCCAAAGTAAGGAGTATTTGGAAACTTTAAACACATATCTTGAAGAACATGACCGAGATATTTTCGAAATGGAATATAGTCCCAATAGTTTCCTAAAACTGGCACTGCTGTTGCATAAGGAACATTCTTCTCTTTCCAATACACGAATCTCTTTTTAACATATGTAAAACAATAGGTGGTAAAAATAATTATGAGAGTAAGCACAGTGTATAATAATAAATTATTATCAAGCATGGTTGATAATACGTGAAACGGAAATGAAATCATTTCAAGCGTGCACTACTTATATAAAGAATAAACAGATAGTGACTATGTTTTATGCATCTCAAGAGACATTTTTTCCCATCGTATTTATGAAAAAACGTCTTAGTAAATTCTTAGTTTTAAAACATAACTTTATAGCACAAAAGCAGCATTTACGAACATTTGGTTGGTACTGAATTTCTGCAGGCCCATAGCCAAAATAATTTCTTTCATCAAGAACGAATATTCGTAGCTATGTAAATTGTGTGTGTTGGTAAATTAACAATCTAATCTAATCTGCTTGGAATTGAAGAATAAATATTTATCTTTTTAGTGCTTGTGAACTGTGAAATCGTCGTCGTTGTCGGTTTATTCTCAGTAGTTCCACTTGGAACTTTGGTAATCTTAAAAACATTTATTAGATCTTATAAGCCGACTCCAAGAAACTTTCAAACGAATACTATCTGCCTAGAAACACTATTAAGCGTAAAAAAACTTGCTTTAATTGACTTACTTATGTTACCATGTAACAATTCCTGCCTGTATCTAAATTTTCTATTAATTTAAATGAAGTAGTACTATAACATGTGCTCAGGCATTTCTAACGAGCGCACAGAGACGCGAGCGACGCGAGACTATTTGAAAATGTAGCACAATTTTTAATAGTGTGCTTATTTTATGAGGACGGTTTTGAGACGCTGAGTGTGTATCTTGGGTTTTTAATACATCAATGGCTCTGTAGGTAAAATTCGTTTGAGGTGGATGTATACTGTTGTTGGTGTTGTGTGTTAAGCTCGATACTGAATTGGGAGATGTCGTTTAATGTTTTTAAAGTCGGTTTAATTTTTTCTTAAATTATTTTATTTTAAATTTTTAGTGCATATAATCGGAGTTACGTATTGAACTATTTCATATAAGTTTTGATATGAAATGTAAATAATTGTAATGTTTTGAAAAATGTATTAAAACTGCACAGTTTAAACGTATTAAAACGTAATGGCCATAAAGGATTACTGCCAACTCCTGACTATTAAGAAACTGTGTCTTCCATCATCGGCTCATTATTTTGAGACGTTCATTGAAATTCTCAAATATTGGATTTGTTTCCGAAAATTTATAAAACACATCCGATAAGGTGACAATTGGCGACTACGTTCGTTCGATCGCTTAGTCCGATTAATCGGACGACGCAGATTTATCGTGTTTTTTCAATTCATAGTACTACATGGATATTCCAAGGTTTCATAGCCCAGAGTTATTTTTTATAGATAATATAATTATCTATTTATCGTCATAGATAGATACAATTCTAAACAAGGACCTTTTATTCATGAAAAATTACTCGTGCATGGGTCATAAACAGAACATCCAAAAAAATTGTGCATTTCATCAAACTATTGAAAATATAATGTAAAGCTATTATTTTTACCAGAAAATGTAACTAAACAAACACATTAGTGATTTACCCTAAAATAGTTCTATTTTTGTACATCGTCTAGAAGAAAAGAAAAGAAATGCATCAGTTATGTACTCTTCCGTGGACCGTGTCCAGTTGAGGTTCATATGTTTATTGACGAATTAAAAATACATTCATCGAAAAATCTGAATTCTTTTTTATTACTTACCTTACTTATATCTTGTTATCATAAGTAACGATAATGTAAAAAATAATCATTTTAAATAGACATATTGTCACACATAAACCTGTTGTTACCATTGGATCCAACTCCTTCCGTGGTCTCATTATAATACGTATTCGATACTGAATAATCGGAACGCATCTCGGCTTTTTTTATTTTTGTTGGCAACACTGTTTAGCTGTCAGTTGTAACTTTTATGTCAGTGTGATGCATGTACGCTGTGTAAAAATTAAAACTTGTCTACTAACTATCTTTTTATATATCACATGTATACTTTATTTATTCGTATATGTCTGTTTGTTTCAGTGTACTAACCACAATCAAAAGCCCCATATGCAGTCCACCTGCTAATTTTTAAAAAATTTAACGGTTGCAAAATTCTTTTTTTATGTATTTCTCTTAACCCACGTATTTCCATCGCACTTGACATTGGCAGAATTGTCGTCATCGGCACAGTTTGCCATATATTAAGAAGAAGAAGAAGAAAAATTAAAACAAAGTTTTATTTTAATAAATGTTTGTGACTTTTCTGTTACATTGATATTTTGAAAAGTATTGTCATAAAAAATTGTTGCGTTGTATAACCTAGTTAGATATCGTCGACCATTATGAAAATGCACATGAGATGTTTACTAACCTCAATTTTTTTATTTTTTGCCGCTATTTGTAACCTATTTTCTCTTCCGTAGACAATCTTTCCAGTGGACTCTATGCCCACCGAAGGGTAAGCGTCCACGGAATTGAGTCCTGTTAAGCTTTGATACTTTCGTGATGAACATTTTGAATTAAATTACTTTTACACAGGTGTAGCTTGGTGCTTTGATAAGCATGTATATATTAAATTACTAGTTTTTAAACTTACAATAGATATATGATGTATAAACTATTTATATACTGCTAGATTGATAAAGCTAAGGAAATAAAACCCGAGTATACTCTTGTTTCTTTACTGTATACGGGACTTCTTCGGGATAAAATTAAAAAGGTTACGATACTTTCTACTTTCCGACGTTTCGGAGGGGTTATACCGCTCATGGTCACGTAAAGTAAAAGTAAATAATAGTAAAAGTCGCAAAAGCCTAAAACCGTTAAACCCAAGTAGTGTTTTTGATGAGGCTTTATGGTGTTGCAAGTAGAGAGACAATCATTCGTAGAAGATTCTACAAATACCCTCGTAATACTCTACGGGTAGCCGTAAATCCTAGCGATTGGCTAAAACCGTTCAAGCTAACCACTGCTGAAACATCCCGATGGAACTCTGGCCTATCAGCCGCAGGAGAAAGCGGAACTGCTGGTAGATCTCTTTGCGGCTAACTCCCGAATTGAGGACCATGGTATGGATCCGCCTATCATTCATTCATTCATTCATTCCGACCTGCGACTCCACAATGCGGGATATACGTATCCGGTAAAGTGGTGTCCGCGCCACGTATTCCAGCGATGGATATAAGATACTGTGCTCCGATCCGACTAATTACCGACCCATAGCCATTACCTCCATTCTCTGCAAGGTGGTTGAGCCAATCATCAACAACTAATTGGTTCGCTACCTGGAGGATCACTCCTTGTTGAATGATCGGCAGTATGGTTTCAGACCGAATCGATCCACGGGTGATCTTCTAGCGTACGTTACACAGCTGTGGGGTGAGGCTATGGATGGGCATGGAGAGTCCCTGGCCATTAGCCTTGACATGACCAAAGCCTTCGATTGGGTCTGGCACCGTTCGTTGCTCTCCAAGCTTCCGGCATTCGGCCTACCCCCCAAACTGTGCAGCTGGATAGCCGCTGAGCCGGGTCTGAGTTGTCGCCCACGCTGTTTCTTCTGCATATCAATGATATGTTGGCCTTAGGCAACATACATATCTATGCAGATGACAGCACAGTCCAATTTTGTCTAATAGTAACAGAAAAGAAGTTACTTCCCTGGACATGGTTGTTTTATTTTTTTAATTAAGAAATCTTTTATGAGCTACTTTGTTTCTAGTTTTAAACCTTCAAGTACACTGCAATTGTTATCATGTGCAAGTTTATATAGATTTGAAACTATCATTATTGATTGAAACTGTAGTTTTATCTTTTCTGTTGATATATTCATCTTTTCGGTGGCCCCTTAAAAGTAAAAATATGTCCAATGTCCTAGAAAATAAGGTTTTGATCTCTGAATTTAATCATACTGTGATCTTTGTGTACTTTTAAGTTATAAATGTTGATTTTTTATACAAAAAGCGTCATTTTATTATTTTCAACTTTTGAAACTCACATTTGTTTATGACCCACATGTAGGTACAATATAATATTAAAATTCAATTAATTAATATTCATAAAATTAATAAAATATGAGTCCATCATAGGAATAGGTCATATTATAATATACTCGTATTTTAACTAAAAGGTTGGTGTTATGTATATTCCTCTTAATTTTATTCGTGTCATTACCGAAATTATACTTATATATGTGATGTAATTAATTAATATATTTAGGTTTTCATTTAGATTTGTAAAATTATTTTAAACATATGTAATCAATACTTAAAATAACTTACTTAATTGATTGAAAAGATTTTGTCTTTCTTTACATGTCACGTACGTGTACGTGTAACGCACCTGCGTATGCCTGTTTTATTGTTGCAAATTTGTCGTTTAAAGGTCTAAACGACAAATTTGCAACAGTAAAACAGGCACCAAAAATATAAATAGCTAAATAAGAAACTAAATTCAAACGAGAAAAAATATATACTTGTACGTTTTACTAGGTAATCCTTTTTAGTCCATATCGTCCGATTAAGTTATGGTTAGACCAAAAGGACAAAAATAGTTCTGGTCCTCAAATCGGTCGAAAATAACAGTACCAACAGGAAAAAAGTCCGCATCTTCCAATCATTCGGATGAAGCGATCGGACGACACGGTCATAGCCCAATAGGCTGGGTCAACTTGAAAGCTACACCAAACCTCATGCATTTTTTTATATATGAAGGTTTCTCATAACTTTTATAATATCATCTCTTGAACATTTTTATATAAATAGATATGTATTTGTGTTTCTTGTTATTTTACCCTTTTTTTCTTTTCTTTCTTTCGTTTGTTTTTAGAAGGAAAAACAACTATGTGACCACAACCTGACCTGTAAAAATAATAAATAATAATAAATATTTTGGACATCGTACACATATACTCATATAATAAAATAACATAAAACTGCGTAAAATGCATAGCACAAAAAAGTATTTTTCAAGATAATTCATATGGATCTTTATGGCCTTCATTTTAAATATTTGTATATTTTAATATGTGTGTGTGTGTAGTTCCGTGTGGGGCACTAATAGGTTGTCATCATCATCAACAGCCTTTAACAGTCCACTGCTGGACATAGGCCTCTCCTTGAAAAGGTAATAGGTTATAAAAGTTCCATAATTACATTATTTTATGTATTGACTGTTACTCACTTGCCTGCCAAATCTTCATCAATTTACATTTAAATTTATATGTATTGGAAAAAAAATGAAACTAGCTACATGGGTACAAGCCGAATTGTCTGCATCCACAAGGAACTGAGGTTGTATTTTTTTAAGCACGGTTGTTGAAGACCACCAAAATAGTATATTTCTCAGAAACGTAATAACATGGAACCTTCAAGTAACAAGTTTTATTTCTCAACCATAAAGGCATATAGAAAGGAAAAGTAAAATAATTTTAACAAAAAGGAACCGACTTCAATGAATAACTATTCCGAGTACCTAATTCGCGACATTGTGCCTATGATATTTGAGGAGTTCCCTTGATTTCCTTGGGATCCCATCATCAGATCTCGATATGGTGACAATGGGACCACCTGTAAGCTACGCCCATTCCAATGCAAAAAGAATTTTTGAAATCGGTTCATAAACGACGAAATTATCGCTGAACATACATAAAAAAAAAAGATTCCGACGAATTGAGAACCTCCTCCTTTTTTTTTGAAGTCGGTTAATAAACCCAAATAAAAATAAATACATAGTTACACGGGAAAGTCTATGATGAGACTATACAGAGTACCCTAACCGTTATAGTTACAGGAAAAGGCTTTTAGAAGACTATCCATATTTTTTTAAGATATTCTGAACTGCATTTACAGATTTTGGAAAAAATGTACAGCCAGCAATAAAATGGTCATTTTAAACAAAAACTTTTTTTGATGCCAATCGATCCTGTTTCTTATAAGGATCAAAAGTCTCTACTGGACCAACTAAGGTTTGAGTACTAGAAATGTCCCTGAATACACCCTGTAGATGTGGTCACCAAGTGTCGTTGGTGTAAACAAAAGTAAGTGTAGGGAATCGTGTTGCTTTATTTCCCCTTATCACTTAATGTGATAACACTTGTATACGTGTAAACATACTTGTAATTACTTGAACATTTGTTCAACATGTGTTGCTTCTCACACAGCCGTCCTTCAAAACATTAACAATTTCCAAGTAAATAGAGCTCTGCTCCTCACAGGCCTCCTCGATCGGGGCAGCACTACTCTCTCACAGAAGAGAAACCTAAAATGATAGTATTTGTGCTGTCTGTTTCGTTAGAGGTTTCAACCATGGCAGCTGTTCGGCACGAGCGAGTTATATCCTGTGCTAAACAGACACCAAAAAAAGCAGGATTTGGCAAAAAAATAAGTACGTTCCTTATTCCAGGTTTTAACTAACTCAAATTAAAACCTGGATTAAGGAACATACTCATTTTGCCAATATGAGTTTTAAAAAATAGCAAAAAATTTAAACTTTGTTATTGTAATGGCCTTTCTAATTAAAACTACAACGTAGTTATTACTTCTCTATTAGACTTTCCAAAACAAATTCAAATGGAGACAATAAAATCCCTACTCGGCCAGTGACGTATGACCCTAACTCTCTCCTGAGAGAAGACCGAGCAGTGGGACGTTACGGGTTGTTAATGATGATTGATGAAATAAAATATCTCTGACCATTAAAGTTAAGGAAATCTAACTTAAAGAGAATACTAAGAAAACATTTTACTTTACCTCAAACTAAATGCATAATGTACGTTATCTTGCTTTAAATTCAATTGCAAAGATGTTGTAATGTTTTAGTATGGAGTCAGTACCTTTTAATACATAATCGTTCGACAAAGAGCCAGTTATCTTATTTTCAAGGTAATTTACTGATATAGACGCAGTTATAAAACTGCATATTACACTTATTTAAGATAGAGACTCTAAAATTTAAAAATATTTCATTTGACTTTAACCATCAAAGCAAAAATAAAAAATAATAACTCATCAAATTATTCATTTCTACAACTTAGAAAACTAGTGCTCCACCAATGTAGCAACAAGTATAATTATACTAAACTCCACGCCACTGAGATGAAAATGCTAAGTAAAGAACCGTATCAAATGCTACGGTCTTGCGGTGACCCTATGACTAGACAAGTACTGAAATAAATGAGCGACCCAGAGAAAATTTTTTTTACTTTTATTATTTTCGGACATCTTATACACAATGCCATCTAGTCCCAGACTAAGCAGAGCTTGTATTATGGGTACTAGACAACTGATATAAATACATAAACATACTTTGTTTTTTTAAATACATACATATTATACATAGAAAACACCCAGACTGCGAAACAAATATTTGCGGATGACACAAACATTTGGTCCGACCCGGGAATCGAATCCGAGACCTCTTGATCCGCAGCCGCATACGCTAACCACTAGACCAACAAGGCAGTCAACGTGAACGTCAAGGCAGAGAACGTGGAACATCTGGACTCATTTGGATAGGACTCGTAATTAAAAACATGAGAGATGTCCAAATATTACCTCACATCCTGCCGAAGACGCTATAAGACTGGAGGAAGTAGGAGAAGAAAAATAATTTCACAAAACTTTTATTTTTGAAATATATTTTATAGTACTGTTTATAAAAAAATAGCTTTATACTATGTTTTAAATATAGTATAAACCTATTTTTATATGTATAGTAATAGAAATAAGTTTCTTTAAATATTTACTGTTAACATAACAACGAAAAACAATAATACAAGATGACTGTGCAATTTTGAAAAAATAATTGATTCACAATCTAAAACAAACTACATAACTTTTCTGTGTAGCATGAAAACTATGAGAAAGTAAACCAAAAACTAAATTGGACTTATGTTACGACATCCTGAGCACCATGAATTAGAACCCATACTAAAAGAAATTGTTCAAAATTATAGAAATATACAGTGTCATCATATGTTTGCCGTCAAACGATTTTTTCAATGCCTATTTTGCTAAACACAAGTCAAACGGTCTTGTCTTGCACTTATGACTGTACAAAACATATTCGCGTGTTAACAACTGTCTATACCTGTAATTGCCAGCCAACTAATAAATGATTCTTATAAACAACTTCTAATGAGGTGCCACTCCACTTATTATTTTCTGACTTCACTATGGTTAAAGAGTATATTTTTGTAACACGCAAATACATTTAATAATTTGAAGTTGTTATAATGATTGCCAGCACTTAATAAAAGCAATATTTAATATGCTATAATCAAATTTTTTCTTCATATTATACGCATTATACATGTTTTTCACCTGTAAAAACTTTTCTTTCGTTGCTAGTCATAATTGTGAGTGATTTTGTGAAAAAGGATGAATATAGTACCTAGTTCAATTCGTCTTTTCTTTTTCTTTTATTTATACATCGTATTGAAAACTTAAGAAAGTGGACATAGTTATTTTTTTCCTAGGAAAATAATTTTTCACAGCTCTCATATTTTTTACAGCACTCAGTCGTCGGGCGGAGATCAAAATCCGCTCTCCGCCGGAAGTCGACCGATAAACTTCGATAGCCTCCAAATCCCACGGGGATGTTCCGGCCAAGGCGCACGCCGTCTCGGTCGACACGGTGCTGTAACCGCATATGGCTCTAACTGCCAATATCCTCTGGAATTGACCAAGGTAACCAAAGGTAATAAGGAATGACACACCATTACTTTAAGTCACTTTGAGTCCGACTTTAAACCTTCTTACAAAATATTTATATTAAATTAATCATTTCTTTCAATCAAATAAAATAGGTGATGAGCTGCTTGAGGGTACATTTTCGTCCGGGAGGGGTGAAGAAAGAAATAACACCCTCCCTAACTCCCTAAAGATAGGAGCAGAGAGGTCACACCGTGTGGTTTTAGTCGGTTCGAGTCCGACACATCACCCCGCCGTAAACCCCCGACGGGGTGACGGTCCATTTCCACCATTTGTTTAATGTGTGTGCATTTCATTTCCACACGTTAAAAAAAGGGTACATTTTGGTAGAAAATAATGAAAATGCAAGCATTAACCTAATATATTTCTACATTAACATAAAATTAAGCCAAATAATCTCTGTATGTATTTTAAGCTGAAACATTAGCCTTAGAAGACCGAAACATTCGATCTCTCCATCCTTCTCTTTCTATGAACTTGAGTTGAATGCCACCAATAGGGTGTGTCACAAATGATTTAGGTTCCAATTTCACTTCTCTTTTCATACCCGGTGCTAGCTCCAGACGGTATTTCTTCAATACGGTGATCAGACCAGCAAGCACTTGCATCTTCGCAAACCTCAAACCTGTACATAAGAGAATGAAGTTTACTACTTATATCGTTATCGTTGTTAATATTTTAACGAATTTAAATTACACTATATGTAAGTTCAAGTAATGTTACATTATTTGTCATTTTATACATATTTTTAAAGTATGACAAACAGTAAATTAATTTTGCAAGAGAGTGAGCTCGCCGGAATGTAAAATTGTCTGAGAAGAGCCGGAATTTCCTTATTCTTATTTGGATTGCCAGACTACATTACAGACTGCACGGTTGGTTTGAGTGGACGCCACGCTGCTTTCTAATGAGTGTGATTCTCAAATTGTTGTTCTGAGCCTGGCTGTTCTTTGTGTACGTTTCATGTATGTTTAAAAGGTACCCCGCGACGCAGGAATTTATGTTTCTAAAGAGGGAGTTGTCTATTTATAAAAAAAATACCATGAAATATCCACTTAAATAATGACCACTTGAAATAGATTCTATTGCTCAGAAGTACGTATCTATATTACTTTATGGATGGAAAATATAAGTTAAATCTAATATGCATCATAAATAATGCCACTAAAGAACAATTGCAAATTAGTGTTATATGCTATGTGAGCACAAATAATTAGGAATTTTAAATGAATTATATCAAAACAGGAATGAAGAATAAAAGACATACCTAAACAGGTTCTTGGCCCTTCACCAAAAGGCATGTAAGTGTAAGGCTTAATATCGCGTTTTGCATCACCAAGAAATCTTTCTGGACGATACTGTTCAGGCTCTGGGAAATATTCTGGACTGCGTTGTATATGATATAAAGGTATATGAACTCGTAAGCCTGTTTCTAGTTTTACGCCGTCAGGTAGAACATAATCTTCGGTGACTTCACGAGTAAGCGTTCCGAGGACTGGGTACAGACGAAGGGCTTCATCCATACATGCTTCAAGATACGGCATTTCCGTTAAACATTCATATTCCAGAACATTATCATGGCGACGCAGATATTCGTCTATCTCTTCGAAAACTTTCTCTTGTGACTGTGGACTCTTTGCTAGTTCATATAAGGTAAAACTCGATGTTACTGCCGAAGTATCAAATCCCGCAACGAAAAACAGAAACAATTGAGCCACTAATACATCGTTATTGAAATCCAAGCCGTCAGAACTGTCAGATAGATCTTGCTTTTCTTTCAATTTCAAAAGTAAATCAACAAAATCATTCTTGGTCGTAGGTTTGTATTGTCGCCCCTTAAAAACTCCTGTTAAGAGATTATAAAAGAACTCTTCATGTTTCTTAGGAAATATTTTTAATCTCAGGGCGTAGAAAATATCAGGCCACATATTGCGTAACACATCTTTGCAAGCGTGAAGATATTCCGTTTTGAAAATCGATTCTCCAATAGCTCTGAAAGGATTATTTTCTGTTTCCTCCATTGTTTTTGTATTAATACCAAAAGCGCAAGAGCATATACAATCCAGTGTAAATCTTGCCGTTAGATAAGTTACTTCTACTGCATCAGATGTTTTGGTTTCCTGATCGAGTATTTTCTCATATATGTGAGAACGATTCTCAATTAAGTAGAACATGTTCTTCATCTTGGCCGTTGAGAATAATGGAGTAAGGTTTTTCCGGAAAAGCTTCCACTTGTCACCAAAAGCACCAAAAAGGTTGTCGGTTAACATTTCTCTCTCCGAATATGTGGCGATTTCCCGACTACTAAAGAAGTTGAAATCTTTTGTCATTATTAATTTAATTATTTCAGGATCTTGAGCAACCATGATGGGTTCTGTCCCGTAGAAGACGCCAAAGTAGGGAGCATTTGGAAACTTTTGGCAGAGTTCTTGAAGAATATTGCCAACATATTTTTGGAACAAAATATAACCCCAATAGTTTCCTATTATTGGCAACGCCTTTGCATAAGGAACGTTCTTATTTTTCCAGTATACACGTCTCTTTGTAACATATAAATAAATATATGTGATAATTATAATTAGAAGACTAAGAAACGTATATAATAACAAACTTCCGAGCATGTTGACAGTAATACTCGAAAGGTGACTGAAATCATTTCTGGAGTACATTACTTTTATAAAGAATGCATGAACTGTGACTATGTTTTATGCAACTTTAGGGACATTTCAGTTTGCAGCTATTTTGGCAAATCAACATTTATTTAAATGAACTTTCAAGTTTTTCTGTTTCGCCATTGTTTCTCCGTTTCTCTTTTCTTTCGTTAAATGATACTTCAAAATAATCCAAAATACCAAATAAAAACAATAAAACAATAAAAAATACCAAAAAGATTTTAATCATTTGAACATGTTACTGGCCAGTTATAAAAGTATCATAATGTTTACGAGAGTACCTTCCAAATTAAAATTTTTGGCTGAGCCTGGTTTTCAAAGAAAACAACTTTTAACTACATTTTTCCCTATAGTTAATATCGACTCTAATTAATTTTTTGACAATTTTTATTAAATTATCTGATGTCCTTGACATTTAAAAGTATTGTTATTGCTGTTTAGCAATCTCGAAAGTGGTAGATAAAGTGATAAACGCGAGCAAAATTATTGCGCTGCTTGAAGAAGGTTGCAGCCAATGCTTCGTGGCTCAGAGGCTAAATGTGACTCAGTCGACAGTTCAAAGGACCTGGCAGTGCTATCAAGAGACCGGTTCCGTCAAGAGAAGGCCTGGTTCTGGCAGAAAGACATGTACCGAACCACGGGATGATCATTTTCTAGTTAGTCAAGCGTTGAGAAATCGCAAATCTTCTAATGTGGACCTAAAGAACAGACTCGAAGAATTAAGAAATTTGAAAATTAGTCTATGGACGGTCAGGAGGAGGCTTCTTGCTGCTAATATACACAGTCATCGCCCGGCACGCGGCCCTAAATAACTCCGTGGACATCGAGTTGCCAAGCTTAGCTTCGCTCGAAATTGTGAGTCATGGACTCATGAAGACTGGGATAGGGTATTGTTCTCCGATGAAACCAGGATATCTCTGCATGGTGAAGATAGACGTCGGCGAGTGCTACGTAGATGAGGAGAACGCTTTGCAGAGGCATGTTTCGAAGAAATCACACCTTATGGCCCTCCATTATGGCCAGGCTCTGTTATGTTTTGGGCAGGAATAAATTCTATGGATTGTACGGAGTTAGTCTTCATCGAAAACGGTACACTGACTGGACACCGATACATAACGGAAGTTCTAATTCCTTATGCACAACCGGCTTTAACCGCTCTTGGCGAAAACTCAATTTTTATGGATGACAACGCTCGCGCCCACCGGTCTGGCGATGTGGAAGCGTATATGCTAGAAGTCGGAATTCGTCGTTTGGACTGGCCAACTAGAAGTTCGGACCTCAATCCCATAGAGCATGTCTGGGACGTTCTGAAGCAACGAGTGAGATCAGTGCAGCCGGCTCCGCAGACCATCAGAGAGCTAAAGAATGTGATTACCGCGGAGTGGGATTCCCCAAGAAACCATAAAAGATATACTCGCTAGCATGCCCAGACGAATGCAAGCCGTGATTTCAGCAAGAGGGGGTCACACTCAATACAAGACTTTTATCTGCTATCTTTTTAAATGCTTTATCTAATGTATTCAATAAAAACAAAGAAATTAACGCGTTTCATTTTTATTTAGCGAGCAGGCACAGTAATAGTGTTTTGAGCTTAAACATTATCTCTCAATAATTTAATCAAAATGGTATGATAAAACTGATGAAAACTATTCCTTCCTAATTACTTTATAAAATTTTGAAGATAACAATACCTAAAATTGTCAAACAAACAAACAGTAACTATAAAATAGTTCTTTGCTTAAATGCCCGTTTTTTTGCAAAAGAGTTTATGTTGACTTTACTATTTAAAATAAAACGATTAAGGGAACAGTTCGGCTGTCCCATTTCCGGCCTGTCATGTCCAAACCTAGTAACGGCTTAAAACTAAATTTTATAGGAGAAAAATAAGTCAGTCTATGAAAAGTATTAAGGTAAAGTAAAAAATATGCTATTGATTGTATAAAATACCAAGTAATGAACATATAACCCTACAAATATTCTATTATATTTTTATTAAAATATTTTTTATATTATTACTAGGTTTTAAAGTGGTTGCAACGCAGTGAATGGTGCACTTACTCTATCTCTTTTGAAGTTAAGGACAAACTGTGTCTTTTAACAGATAATGCAGCTTGAAGACCCACACTATGCCGGCCTACTGACTTGTTTTTCCATCACTGGGCCTCCAATTTACACTCACCAACGAAATATAACAGCACAAATGCTATTATTTTAGGTCGGTCTACTGTGTGAGGGTGGTACTGCCCTAGTCAAGACGGCTAATTTGTGCTGGAATCAGTGTGGCCACAGTGCCTTCACATTCTGTTCAACATAGAAGTCACAGTAAAAATAAAAAGTTATCTAAAAAAAGAGAAATATATGAAATTGAAGTTTGTAATTTTATGCCTTTGCACTAAAAGCAAATTTTATAATGGAGATAATCTGTCAACTGTCAAGCAGATAGTTCATGTTATAAGGAATAACTTAAGTTACGTTTATTTAAAAAAAATAGCAAAAGGCGACCAAAAATGAATTTTTACATTTTTGTCTGTCCGTCTGTTTTCTCCGGGTAACCTGTCTGGAACGGCTGGACTGATTTCGACGGATTTATCACTGGTAGAAAACTGATAACCAAAAGAGTAACTTAGGCTTATTTTTTTATAGACTAGCTTTATTAATCGGCGTTACTCGCGATTTGTAACAATAACCGCGAGCAACACCGCGGGATTCATCTAGTGGTAAATAATAGTAAAAATCAAGAAAAACCACGGGTAATACGAAAAAAAACTAAATCTAATACAAAAATAAAAAAAACTGCTCAGGACAATCTGATATGAAAACGTAAATGTGGTCACAAGACATGTAAATAGCAGTAAAATAGTAATCATGTTGCTTTATTTGGCCTTATCATATATGATATAAGATGATAAGGCCTCAAATTAAAAAGGGTAAATAATAAATAAGACTTAAATATTCCTTTTGTTGAGAGTGTATTTACGTTAAAACAATTACGTTTAGATTTACTGGTTTAATGTTGACTTCAACTCAAACTTTTTTATTTTTAATGATCGCTATTCTAACTGGATTTTAATGGTATTGTATTGTACGTCTTAAGGGTTGAACAATCTGAAACGTGTTGCTCGGTGGAAAAATTTATTATTATTAGAAATTGCTAGAGTTTCAAACTGCCGCTAACTCTTCGTATTTTTCTTTTTGTGACAGTATGTGTGTGAGTGTGAGTGTGTGTGTGTGTGTGTGTGTGTGTGTGTGTGTGTGTGTGTGTGTGTGTGTGTGTGTGTGTGTGTGTGTGTGCGTGTGTGTGTGTGTGCACGCGTGTGTGTTTGCGTGCGTGTGTGTGTGAAGGATTTTATGTTTCTTATTATCTTTTCTATACTCAGAATTTCTTAATTCATGAACCGATAAAGGGTTTCCTTTTGATATAAATTGAGGGGTCTTAGAATAGAATAGAAAACTGTTTATTGTACACCAATTACATTGTCGCAGCTGAATATTACATGTAGATATGTATGTACAATGGGCGGTCCTATTGTTAAATGCAATCTCTTCCAGGCAACCATTGGATAGGCAAACTGACATGAGATAATTGAGATTTCATTTAAAAAACTATCTTATTTCTGAATGTAATAATTAAGTTCCAGGGTTTTCCTTTCTAGGGTATACCTGGTTCCCCGGTCACTAGTATCTAAGATGGCATGCGGTTTTAATCGGTTCGAGTCTAGTAAGTAGTTTCCGAGGGGATTCCACACAAACAAAAAAAGGATAATAATTATATAGCAAAGAATGCAGTTTTTTATTATTTATATATTTAAAGGTACTTAATATTTTATGTCTATAAATAAATAAAGAAGCGCTGTTGTATGCATTCAAAGTAGTAGAGTTACGTTGATTTCAACACTAACCGGGCGGCTCAATCAGGGCAGTACTACCTTTATACAAAGGGGCGTCTGTACCTATAGCGCAGGGTGTGCAATGCAGACGGACGCAGCGCTGTAGAGGGCGCCACCGCCAACTTCGCCTTTCAACGAACATACGCCCGTGCTATGATGCTGGGCGTTATAATTCCACCCCACGTAAAAAAAAGGTTCATACGTAAGGTGTACTTTGAGATCTAGGGCTCCGTTATACCGTAATTAAAAAATAAATATTTGTAAGGAATTAAGTTTTATATTTCAGCAGGTCAAATTGTCCGTGTGGTGACGGATTAAGAATACAAAGTGTCACCACCCCTGTTCTTTCCATGGGTGTAGTAAGAGGCGACTAAAGGAATAAAATAAGCAGTCAACATCACTGCCAAGAGAAGGAATACTTGAAACAAACCCTTTACCAACCCGTCTGGCCAGCGTGGTATAGTAGGCCAAAACCTCCTTTCTAAAGAGAGGCCTATGTCCAGTGGTGGACTGTTAAAGGCTGTTGATGAGGTCAAAATTGTAACAAAGGGCGCTCAAACATAACAAATGAAGGGTGCTTGAGTACAGATTGCACACGGGCACTATATATAGGCTAGAGACGCCTCTGTTTACACAGAAGACCACCCTAAAATGACAACATTCGTTCTGTCCTATTTAGTTGGTGAGTTTGATTATATTCTGCATCAATTTTCTAGTCTCCGGTGGCCGGTAGAATATAATAAATAAATAAATATTTCGGACGATTAAGACACATCACCCTCTAGTCCCCAAACGAAGCATTTTTTTTGGAAATAATATATTTTACATAGAAAACACCCAAACCCCGAAAAAAATATTTGCGGATCACGCAAACATTTGGTCCGACCCGGGAATCGAACCCAAGACCTCTTTATCAGCAGTCGCATACGGTAACCACTAGACCAACGAGGCAGCCAAAATCCAAATGAATGATCCAGAAACAAATCACTAGGCTGCTTTGGTTTGGATCACCTTGTTTCATTATCTGTACTCACAATGAGGACGGATACCCCTACTCCTGGATTCTACTCTTGCTTTTCATCAGGCAGAGTAGAGTCAATTTGGTACCTTATATATATATAAAAAAATGAAATTAAATATTAAAGGCGTTTTACAACGTACTTCTATGGCTTGACACCTACATTTAATATTTTGTTTATGTAGATATAATTCATAACACAATTTTTTTACTATCTAATCATTATATACTGCGACTATGATTTAGCCAAGGTCTTTGATAACATGAGCACTATTCTAAATTCAGAACATGATGCTGCAGCGAAATTAAACACACCTTCATATCTCCTTGTATACAAAAAGAAAAGTTGAAGTATAAATATATTTTTTTCGGATATCTGACACACAACATCATCTGGTCTCAAGCTAAGCAGAGCTTGTATAATAGGTACTAGACAACTGATATAAATACATAAACTTTTTTTTTAAATAATTTTTTTTTGTAAACACATACATATTATACTATTAGATATTTCATAAGTTAGGGTATAAAAGGCAGCGCGCGCCTGTGCATAACACATTTCTTGTTCGGCGCTCGTCGTGGTAACTCTGAAGGAGTGTTATTGTGATCTTTGCTATATTGTTACATTGTTATTATCAAATGGTAAAGTAAGAACTGCGAGTATTGTAAGTAATTAACTTGTTAGAGTTGGAAATCTAATGTAACTATTTCTGTTCAAATACTAATAAAAGTGAGTTTATTGTGTAAGTACTGTAATGATTATTAATTGTAAAAACAATGTTGGAAAAGTGTCCATGGAGTTTCTTGTCTGTTCTTCTCCATAGGATCTACGCCTTGGAACAGACAATTAGCTTATTAAAAACAGTTTGATATAATTTAATTATATTTTTGTTTCTATTTCACTTTGCGACCCATAAAAATACATAGAAAACACCCAGACTCCGAAACAAATCAAATATTTGTTTCGGAGTCTGGGTGTTTTCTATGTACTATAATATGTATGTATTTTAATAATAATTAATATTAATTATTATTTTATTTATTATAATAATAATAACTATTTATTAAAATTATAATAATTATTTTAATAATAATTAATATTAATAAAATAATTTTATTTTCTATGTATGAATCACACAAATAATATTTGGTTCGACACGGGAATCGAACCCGAGACCTCTTGATCAGCAGCCGCATACGCTAACCACTAGACCAACAAGGCAGTCAAAGTATCTGATTGCAATTTCAAAATAACAGTTTTTTACTAAATCCATTTGAAGATATTATGGTACTTACAATGAAAAATAAACAAAAATTTTAGCCAGTCTGTCTATCTGTTTGTTAATGCTAATTTCTGGAACTGCTGGACTGATTTAAACGTGATTTTCACTGACAGATAACTTATGATATAGGGAGTAACTTAGGATACTTTATTTAAACTAGCTTTACTCCCGGACTCGGTTAGTAAGTGATAATAGAATAGTATTTGCGACTGCTTCGGTAGGGTATGTGACTGCTGTTCTTGAGGTCTTGGGTTCAAATCCTGGGTCGGACCAAGTGTTTGTATTATCTACAGATATTTGTTTCGGAATTTAGGTGTTTAATATGTAAAATATGTACTTACAAAACGAAGTATATGAGTATTCTACCAGTAAATCTAGCTATCATAGTACAGGCTCTGCTTAGTTTGAAGTTAGAGGGCGTTGTGTGTTACATATCCGAAACAATTAATTTATTTAAAACATCGTACCAACGCATCCATCTTATAAGATCAGAATATTCGTGATCGCTTATCGACCCAATAACTTGAATTCTTGAATGCTTCATCCATATTGCAAGGAGAGAAGGCGTTAACCTCGATAGACTGTTGGTGACGGGTTAAATAGAGGGTAAAAGAACCAGTGGCCGTTGCCCGTTGCGCTAGGCAGACCTAGTTTGTTCTACTCAACGACACCGAGAGGAACAGGATTTACAACTGAACTGCTGCTTGAATCGCATCCTTTCTATTAGGTCTACATTATCATCATCACCATCAAAAGCCTTTAACAGTCCACTGCTGGACATAGGCCTCTCCTTTGAAAGGAGGTTTTGGCCTACTATACCACGCTGGCCAGACGGGTTGGTAAAGGGTTTGTTTCAAGTTTTCCTTCTCTTGGCAGTGATGTTAGCTGCTTATTTTGTTCCTTTAGTCGCCTCTTACGACACCCATGGAATGCATAGGTGTGGTGACACTTGTATTCTTAGGTCTACCTACATATTATAGATATTATTCAGTACGTAATTTGTCAGTTCTATGTCTTGATGTATTGAAACAAAATTGATGGGGAAAATAAACTAATACAGTTCATATTGCCAAACGTGAACAATTTTGGATTGAAATTGAACCCATAACTTTTGCTGAAACACAATTTATATAGTAGAGAAGGAAAACTTGAAAGCAACCCTATACCGACCCGCCTGGCCAGCGTGGTATAGTAGGCCAAAACCTCCTTTCTAAGGCGAGGCCTTTGTCCAGCAGTGGACCGTTAAAGGCTGTTGATGATGATGATGATAGTATTCACTACATAATTTTAAATAGCAATCTGTTTTATTAACTATTGCTGCCACAATCCTGTGCTTAGATTAGATGTTTCTACTATAACTGACTTGGAGGTCTCGTTAAGCAGTCGGTCCCGGTTGTTTACAGAAGATAACAGTCTTCAATCTTGGTTGAAAGGCTTCGGGTGGCTTTAAAACATCCAACGGCAAGATTAAGTAGCCACAACGTGCCTTGCCAGTCCCCAACCCGCATTGGGCCAGCGTGCAGACGTATGGCCTTAACCCTCAAATTGGAGGAGGTCCGAGCCCAGTAGTGGGACATTATGGATTGTTGATGATGACTATGACTGGCCCCGTTTTCTGCAGCTCCTATGGGGATAATATGTACCTTTATGTGATGAAAAGGTTCTCTATTGCTAGTTTTTATTCTTAAACGATTTCTGAAACAAAAAATGTACGTCAGAGCTAGGGCTGGATAAAGTACCGTGTGGATTTAAAGTGTGTGTGTAAGAATGTGTGTAAAAAACCTAATCATAAACTTGCTAAATCCACTAAATCCTTGAAAATCTAAGGAATAATGAATATACGTAAACCATAAAACGTAAAAAGTATGATAAAGCATGAAGTTTTGTTTTAAAATCATGTTATTTGCTTCTTGTCAGGCGCTTAAAGAAATTTATATATTCTTAATGTACACATATTTTGTTCTTACATTTACAAGGAGATTACATATACAAGGGCGAGCTTAACCCAAACCTGAGTTTTCTTCCAGCGAACCTTGAGTGAATAGAGGATAGATTAGAACATAAAGGTAAAATCATGTGTACTAACATTAGATAAACTTCAAAATTTGTATGCTTTAAGAAAAAAAAACTGCTGAAATGATAATTATAGACGCAATGCTACTTTTGTTTGAAAATAATTAGTTTAATCTGTCATACTACACACAAATAAACTGTTTTTTCTGACTTGGAGGTTCAATCATGTGATGTGGTCTTCATCAATCATCATCAACAGCCTTCAACATTCCACTGCTGCACATAGGCCTCCCCTTAGAAAGTAGGTTTTAGCCTACTATAATACCCTGGCTAGAAGATTGAAAACAACATTTGTAACCAAACCATATCGCGAGTTAATTTTACAGATCAGCGACATCTAGCGAAGAATTTGGTACTATATAAATGAATGATGTTGGTTTTATCTGTTCAGATCAATAATATCATACAATGTGAACTATAAGATTTTTTTATTATATATGAGTCTGGCAAAGTGACTTCACTCTGCCATGATGGAAAGCATGAGTAGATTATAAGAGTGGTGGTCACCATGCTGATTGCGAATGCAGACAACGCAGTGTAGTGACCCACCATATTCAATTACATACACTCTAATTCTTATTTCAGTAGTCAACAAACACGCGTATGAAGCCGCACGCAAAAACTAGTAACAGCCGAAAAATGTACTTCCAGTAGTATTATAATAAAAGTTGGTTATGAATGAACTGTACTTTCAATAAAATGAAAACTATTTTCAAAGAAAACTTTGAAAACCTCTACCAAATTGCACCTTCAAGCAATAAAATTAAAAGCAACAATGGGACTTAGCCCGGTTTAATAGCTCAGATGCAATTAACAGAAGGCGTTTTAGACTATAATAAGTTATGAAATGAAAAATCTTAATAAGGGTTGGATTCAAGTTTTCCTTCTTATTGCATTGATGTTGTCTTGCGTAGTTTATACCTTAGTCGCCTCTTACGACACCCGCGGGATGTGGTCTTAGATATTTCTTTTAAATTCTAGGTGCTGTAAAATTCTACAGAATAGATTCAAGGTAGTATTTATTAAAAATAAAAAAATCTAGTCTGTAGTCTCATGGTTCTGCAGATTTAAGGTAATTTTTATTGTTTTTTTTATTTTAAATAAAAATTACCTTGAATTTATTCTATCGCTCGGTAGGGTAAGGGTAAGCATCAATCTTAAGCGGTCGCATACTTCATGACTTACAGGTATCCTCATTGACTTTATGAGGTGCAGGTATCCACGAGCCGTTGATTATTCCTCTTAAAAGCTTTTTGCCAAGTAAATAACTAATAGGCAAATATTAAGAAAGTATTGTTAACAAATGATAACAAGAGTTTTTAATTATGAATACTTTATTTACATTTTGTTAAATAACATCAGTTTTCTTACACTTGAGTGATTTAAATTTCATATTTTAGTAAAATACATGTTACAGTTATAAGAATTGAAAACTATCTTCTATACTAATTAAGCTTGTATATACATATGTACATTTTTATATAACTGAAATGCGAATGTTGTGATTCGGATGAACAAAATCAGGAATTATTTAACACGATGAAGTAATGATGAATGAAAAAATAGCGCCACTGAATGATAGTTAAGATGTAATATTTAATCTTGGTATGGAAATGTGGTGGATGAAGAAAAAGTATTAAAGAAAATGTTAATTAAGGGAGTTGAAAGGTCACATGAAACTTAAGATTTAGTAGATTGGAAAATTCGATCTTCCCATCCTTCCCTTTTTATAAACTTGATATTGATCCCGTTTACTGGATACGTGATAAGTGACTTGGGTTCAAATATCACTGTTCTTTCCATACCCTGCGCCAGTTCCACTCGGTACTTCTTCAACAAGGTGATCATACCAGCAATGACTTGCATTTTAGCAAATCTCATACCTGGGGATAAGAATATCATGGCAGTGTTAATATTTCAGATTAAAAGTAACTAAAACTTTAACCAGTAATATCAAAATGAGCGAGTTTAAAGAGTAAATAGAGTTATTTATAGTAATTTAAATTTAAAATACTCACCAATACAAATTCTTGGCCCTTCACCAAAAGGCATGTAAGTGTAAGGTTTGATCTTACGTTTTTCTTCACCAAGGAATCTCTCCGGACGATACTGTTCAGGCTCGGGGAAATTTTCGGGACTATTTTGCAAATGATACAGCGGTATATGAATTCGTAATCCTTTTTCTAGCTTCAGTCCATCAGGAAGAATATAGTCTTCAGTAACTTCACGCGTAAGTGTTGCAAGTACGGGGTACAGACGAAGTGCTTCATCCATACATGCTTCAAGATACGGCATCTCAGTTAGGCATTCATATTTCAGTACGTTATCATGGCGACGCAGATATGCATCCACCTCCTCTAAAACTTTCTCTTGTGCCTGTGGGTTCTTTGCTAGTTCAAACAAAGTGAAACTTGACGTATTTGCCGACGTATCAAATCCTGCAGCAAAGAAAATAAAGCATTGCGCTACCAACACATCGTCATTGATTTCTAAACCGTCAAAACTTTCTGGAGACAATTTCCTTTGTTCCTTCAATTTCAGGAGCAAATCTACAAAATCATTTTTATTCGTTGGCTTATATTGTCGCCCTTTAAAGACTTCTGTCAAAAGATTATAAAAGAAAGCTTCAACTTTCTTTGGAAGCATTCGCATTCCTAAAGAGTAGAATATGGCAGGCCAAATTGTTCTTACTATCATTTTGGCTGCACGAAAATGCTTTGTTTCGAAGATTGTTTCTCCTGCTGCTTTGAATGAATTCTGTTCTTTTTTCTCCAACGCTTGTGGATCAACACCAAAAGCACAATCGCAAATACAATCTAGCGTATATCTTGACATAAGAGACTTCACTTCGATCACATCACATGTCTTCGTTTCTTGATCCAGTATATGCTCAAATACTCGAGAATGGCTCTCGATCAAATGGAACATGTTCTTCATCTTGGCTGTGGAGAATAATGGAGAGAGGTTTTTGCGGAAAAGTTTCCACATGTCACCGTGAGCAGCAAAAAGATTCTGAGTTAGCATTTCTCTCTTGGTATACTTCAGCGTTTCTCGGCCACTAAAAGAGTTGAAATCCTTTGTCATAATTAACTTTATGATTTCAGGATCTTGAATAATCAACGTAGGTTCTGTGCCATAGAAGGCGCCAAAAAAAGGTGAGTTTGGAAACTTCCGGCAAAGATCTTGAACAACATGACCGAGATATTTCTTGAACAGAATATAATTCGCGAAGTTTCCTAATATTGGCACTGGTTTAATATAAGGAACATTTCGCTTTTTCCAGTATTGAAATCTCTTCTTGACATATATGTAAGTCAAGTAACTTGAAAAAAAGAGAAGAGTAAGTGCCGTGTAAAGTAGCAATTTTCCGAGCATGATTAGAAATACTTCTTGAAAGACAACTGTAGTCATTCCAAATGTATATCTCTTATATACTACCAAATGAATAGTGACCATGTTTTTCATCTGTTTTGGGACAAATTTTTATTTCGCATCAATTGGCAGAAACTAACGTTTGCGTTTAAAGCTAACAAAATGTTTTTGTAAGTTTATCTGAAGAAACTTCCTTCATTTTAGGACCAAGAGAATTATCAATGAAATCAACTTTCAAACAATAATATCAACTTTCTGATTACGTACATTACGTACGTAATACATTAATAACTTTTAGAATAACGTCGTCAATGTGAATTTTATTTTTGGCTGCAAATATTACAAAATTTGTTTTATCGGTGTTGATAGTCATCTAATTCACTGTACCGCTTTTAGTTATTACAATGAATTCAATGAGTAAACCATCAATCGATATATTATGTTACTATATAGCTGTAACTTTTCTATGTATAAAAGCACCCGCGTTTATAGTTGTAAATCTCGAGTACGCCGCTTGGCGAAGGTAGTCTAAAAATTTAGTCTAAGTAATATCTTATGTCTGTATTCTTTCCTTATCTTTTTATGTCTTATCGGTTCAGCTGTTATAGAGGTTAGCAAGAACAAGCAAACAGACAGACATATAGACATACAGAGTTCATACAAACATTCCACTATTTATGTAAGTAGCGTATATACTTTTAAATGCATTCAGTAAAACTATTTATTGGAGATAAAAACAAACAATTTTATTCATTTGTATACATATGAATTTATGCGTTTATTAACAATAGCAGATCACAGTGAAATTAAAAATTTATAATTTTGTCATGACAATTTGTCATGCCAAAAGTAATAACAATATTACAAGAAAGTCTGACTTAAATTGTTAATGTGGTCACTTTCTGGCTTATCACTATCACCAATATTGCGTGATATTTACGATGTTAAAAAAGGAAAATAGAAACAAAGCAACTTAAATTGTTGTTTTTGTATAGATATTTTTTATTGATTCGACTGCCTTCTTGGTCTAGTGGTTAGCGTATGCGGCTGCTGATCAAGAGATTTCGGGTTTCATTCCCGGATGTGATCCACAAATATTTGTTTCGGAGTCTGTGTGTTTTTCTATGTATAATATGTATAAATTTACAAAAAAGCATGTTTATGTAATTATATCAGTTGTCTAGTACCCATAATTTAAGCTCTGCTTAGTTTGGGACTAGATGACGTTGTCTGTAAGAGTGTCCGAAATATATATTCATTATTTATTCGAATACGGAAAACCCAAAGGTGGGTAATGATTTTCACAGGCTATGATTATGATTATCACATATAAACATACATAATGTTTATTCGTTCCCTCGTGAACTCAACAACTTATTAGGACTAGATAGTTGAGGTTTCGTTAGTAATATCTTGTTTGTTTTTATCTTTTTTGGCACGATCACCTAGCCTTATCGGAGGATCCTCCCTTTGTGTTGGAGGAAAACGACCCCCGTTCCTCCACAGTGGTGACCCCGCCATCAAGGAAGCAGATCAGCAGCGCCATCTTGTTTACTCCCACAGCGATGACCGTCATTCCAGTCTCAGCCTGCCAGCAACCTCGGCCTAAACAGGGATACCACATACAGGACGCGACCGCTCCAGCCTGGTTACCCCTACGGCCTCAACAGCGTCTAGGCACAGCACACTGTACCTACGGTCCACGTAAGAAGAGCATCTCTTTCCCGTCTACGCAGCAGCCAGCCACTACGCAGCAAACCGCCCCGACTCACTGGGGACCTCACCGCAGCACCGCGCACCGCAAGCGATTCCGACTCACTTGGATCAGCGGACTTCAGTCCCGACTCACTGGGACTAGCGGCACTCAGTTCCGACTTACTGGAACTGCTCACTCCTGGCACTGGCAAGCTCCGCAACAGAGCACAGACAGCTGACTCATCAGATATCGACCTACGGTCTTGGAGGGGAGTGATGACTTCCACATACAGCGCGACGTAAAACATGCAACAGTACCATCTACCGAGGAAACATTGAACTACGAAGAAAACACATAACGATCTATACGAGTAACTACTAATCCTGTCTCGCGAAAGCGAAATTTTCGCGACGATTAGCTTATATACAACATCCCAACATCAATTGTTGGGCAGTTACCCGCCAGGCACGATCACCTCGCTTGGTCGGAGGATCCTCCCTTTGTGTTGGAGGAACACGACCCCCGTTCCTCCACATACCAATTGGTGGCATTCCCGGGACTGCACTCGTCAAACGTTAAGTCTCGCTTTCATCCACGCCAGCTACCTGCCCACTTCACACACTATGGAGCAGTGTGTCCACGTCCACGCTCAGATGATCGTTGAGGTGGCTCTCGGACAGTGATTTTTCGCGGCTCAGACATCGGTTAATACCGAAGTAGCTCCGCGATCACCTCTATCAGCCGGCAGGTGATTAATATTTCTCCTGGATCTGACCTGGTATCGAACATTACACTCACAATTCATTTTATCAACCCCTACAGTGTTCTGTATCTCGTCAATGGTTAAGTGGAACAAAATGATTAGTAAATACCTTTGTTGATTCTACTTCACACATTTTTATATTCATTTTAAATAGCATTCTTTACTACGTTGTTCTATTAGGGTATAGAACAACGAAGAGGAATATAAACATATCAAAATTAGCAATATTATAAGTCATTATAAGTCAAAACAAAAGTTGTTCAACGACCGCCTCGGTGGCGCAGGTAGTGTATGCGACTGCGCTCCTTAAATTCTCGTCTTTGAGAAGATAGGACCAAATCTATTAGGGTGTTTCCTATGTATACCTAATATATATATTTAGAGCCTAAAGGTATATATGTGTTTATATCAGTTCCTTAGTATCGATAGTACAAGTACCGTGTGGTGACGGATTAAGAATACAGAGTGTCACCACCCCTATTCATCCCGCGGGTGTCGTAAAAGGCGGCTAAGGGATAAACTACGCAAGACAACATCAATACAAAGAGAAGGAAAACTTGAAACCAACCCTATACCAACTCGTCTGGCCAGGGTGGTATAGTAGGCCAAAACCTCCTTTTCAAGGAGAGGCCTATGTCCAGCAGTGGACTGTTAAAGGCTGTTGATGATGATGATAGTACAAGTTCTATTTAGCTTATGTTGGACGTTGCGTGTCAGATGTCTGAAATGTTTTTATTTTTTTTGCCATTTGGAGCTTAAATAAAACCTGACGAGGATAATAGACAATAACAACATTTTTAAATGAACAACGTGATGAGTTAGATAGCCTGGAAGAATGTCATAATGAGTGTGCACTATTTTATCATGTTTATTATTAAAGCTACTTGTTTTTAGTCAAATATTGCTAGTCATGAAATGTTTCATATATTCGTATTGAACAACATCGTACATTACATTACGTAAACGTTTATAAACTTTAGATAAAGAAATCGGAGTCTTTTTCTTCGAATTTTTTTGAACAATAAATCTTTAAGGTCTCTCAATCTCTCAAAGGTGATTCATAAATTGTTGTTCTGAATCGATGTGTTCTTTGTGTCCGTTTCATGTATGTTTGTAAAGTCCCCCGCGATACAGGATTACATTCCTAATGCTGGAGTTGTATAAATTAAAAAATATCTATTGTTTTTGTGTACACGACGGGAACTCTTAATTATCTGCCGTTTTCCAATAGTTATACTGATACTCTGCTCCTTGTAATATAGCCTTCCTCGCTATATTTTTTCGCGTTCGGCGTTCGGTAAGCTACATGACATTTTCTCGTTTCAACTACAGCTGTGTCTCAAGACGACAGTCTTTAGGGCCATAGCACACTAGCTACTTTTAGCATCGGCGATCGGCAACTAGTCGCTTTTTAGAAGCTAAATACGGCGACCGAACGCTCTACACCGCACACTCAAAAACGCCAAACGCGGAAATTGAGTCGCTTTTTACAAGCGTGACACAGCAGCTGAACGCTACTCTCCGCACACATTCGGATGCCGGTAGCATCGATTTGGCATCTGAGCAAGGTAACCGACATTTCGCGAAGAATTGCCGGGCTTAAATGGCAGTGAGCACGTACACGTGAGAGGGACACAATTCAGAAACTTCTAGACTGGCGACCACGTACTGGAAGACGTAACGCTGGGGGGACCTTACAAGGTGGTCCGACATCCTTATGAAGATTGCTGGAAACTGATTGATGCGGGCAGCAGAGAACTAGTTGTTGTGGGGAGCCTTGAAAGAGACCTATATCCAGTAGTGGACGTCTTTTGGGTGAGAGAGCGGGTACCTATCAATGTATATCTATTAAAACGGATTTCGTTCTGTAACCCTATAAAAAATAAATGGTATCTAAGGGGTCACAGTAGTACTGAAAATGGATTCAGTGCGGTTGCCAAGTGTGTTGAAGTTAAAGCCTCACACGGCGTGAATATCAACAATTACATTTTTGAACGGTTTGGGGCAGAGACCCTAGGTGCATGGGGTCCGAGTGCTCGTTCTATATGTATACAATTAGTTAACCAACTGATTAACGCTTCTCCTGACCAAAGGGCTGGCCTTTTTCAAGCACAGACATTGGCACAGACTTTTGGGAACGCTACCAGTAATAGATGATGCGGATGAATTTTTTGACGCTTTTACGGAAATATTTTATTGTGTTTTTACTTAAAAAAGTTGAGGAATGCCCTTTCGGTTCCTTTCCATTCTATTTTTATTGCGGGGATTCTGTTCTTTAGTTAACTAACCAAATCTGGATCTTGATTGTAGGTATCTGTGTCTTGTCTGACTTTATGTCTTTGTAGGTGCCATACTGATTTCAGTACGAACGAACCGGCTCAACCGGGTCAGTACTACCCTCATACAGAAGACCATCCTAATAATGACAGCATTCCTGCCGTCGTATTTCTTTGGTGAGTGTGAGACCGGAGGCCCGATCATTCTGACTCATTCTCCTCAGAGAATGATGCAGAATTATCTGACCAGGGTGCTATGGTATAGGTCACCATGCTGCATTGCCTACTTTCACAATGAGAATGGTCATCCCTGCTCCTGGACTCTACTCATGCTTTCCATCAGGCAGAATAGAGTCAATGTGGTAGGCTTAAATATTAAAAAAAAGTCTTTACCTGATGTCAATAGCTTATTATATTTTACATTTTTGTATATGCTTACCTTTATTCGTAACTTAACGATTTACATGTAATTTGCGGTTTAAAACTAAATAAAAAGAATCAGTAGTAATTAATCATAATTTATTTATTTACATTTTGTACAAAAAAAATTGGTTTTATTTTCATCCAGTCTCACAGTTTTATTTAACTTAAGAATATAGTATGTCCTAAACTAAGATAGTCAATATATATACATTGTATACACAATAAATATACCTAATTGTATTTGCATATACAAATCCGTATAATTAAGATGAAACTTTGAACTGAGAAGGCTGCAACATCCGATCTTCCGATCCTTTTCTTTCAATAAACTTGAGCCGTATTCCGCTAACGGGATATGTGATAAATGCTTTGGGTTCAAATTCTATTTGTCTTCCCATGCCCTGCGCCAGCTCAACTCTGTACTTGCAAAGTGACCAGGCCCGAAATCATTTGCATCTTCGCAAACCTCAAACCTGGGGAAAAGAGAAAAAAAAATATTATATTGCAATCTTCTGCCAAACTGCCTTCTTCTTCTGGTGGTTAGCGTATGCGGCTGCTGATCGAGAGGTCTCGGGTTCGATTCCCGGGTCGGACCAAATGTTTGTATGATCTGCAAATATTTGTTTCGGAGTTTTGTTGTTTTTTATGTATAATATGTATGTAGTTACAAAAAAATGTATGTATATGTATTTATATCTCTTGTCTAGTACCCATAGTACAAACTCTGCTTAGTTTGGAACCAGATGTCCAAAATATTTATTATTATTATTATTTTCCACGTATATTTGTAACTATCTGGTCAATTGTGTGTGCTTTAATTCAAGGCAATCAAAGTTACACACTAAAATAACAAGTAGGCGAAGCCGCGAGCAAAATCTAGTCCTAAATATATTGATAAAACAGTCTGATATAATCACTCCATTTTTGGAAAACTCTATGTATAGCAACAAATAACTCTGCTAAAATATGACTCAAAATTAATTAAATAAATAAAGGCAATGATTATGTAACATACATCTAGAGTTCATTTTTTTTATAAGTTACTTACCTATACATATTCTAGGTCCTTCACCGAAAGGCATGTAAGTATAAGGTTTAATCCTATTTTTTTCTTCACCAAGAAATCTCTCTGGACGATACTGTTCAGGTTCAGGAAAGTGTTCAGGGCTGTGTTGTAAATGATACAGAGGTATATGAATCCTTAACCCTTTTTCCAGCTCAAGTCCATTCGGCAGAGTGTAGTTTTCGGTGACTTCACGAGTAAGTGTTGCAAGTACGGGATACAGACGAAGTGCTTCATCGATACACGCATCAAGATACGGCATCTCTGTCATACATTCATATTCCAGCACATTATTATGTTTACGCAGATATGTTTCTACCTCTTCGAAAACTTTGTCTTGTGCCTGTGGACTCTTCGCCAGTTCATACAGGGTATAACTTGATGTAATCGCTGAAGTGTCAAATCCTGCGCCAAAGAAAAGAAAACTTTGCGCGACCAACATATCGTCGTTTATTTCTAAACCGTCAAAACTTTCCGGAGAAAGTTTGTGTTGTTCCTTTAATTTCAGAAGTGAATCCACAAAATCATTTCTGTCTGTTGCCTTATACTGTCGTTCCTTAAAAACTCCTGTCAATAGATTATGAAAGAATCTTTCAAGCTTTTTTGGGAATACCTGTAGACCTAAGCCGTAGAAAACAGCAGGCCAAACACCTCGTAATATAGCTTTGAACGCCCGAATATACTGACTATCGAAAATTGTTTCTCCAGCAGCCTTGAATGGATTTTCTTCTTTTTTTGCCAACACCTGCGTATCGACACCAAAAGCACAGGAACAAATACAATCCATTGTATATCTTGACATTAGAGCTTTAACTTCGATCACATCGGATGTTCTCGTTTCTTGATCAAGTATTTCTTCAAATATTTGAGAATGTTTCACAATCAAATGGTACATATTCTTCATCTTGGCTGTAGAGAATAATGGAGAGAGGTTTTTACGGACAATCTTCGCCTTGTCACCGTGAGAGAAGAAAAGGTGTTTAGTAAGCATTTCTTTCTCAGTATATTTCAGGATTTCCCGACCACTAAACGAGTTGTAATCTTTGGTCATAATTAATTTAATAATCTCAGGATCTTGAACTACCAAGGCGGGTTCTGTGCCAAAGAAAGCGCCAAAGAAAGGTGCATTTGGAAATTTGTGGCAGAGATCTTGGACCACATGACCGAGATATTTCTTGAACAGAATATAATCCGAGAAGTTGCCTAATATTGGCACTGGTTTTATAAAAGGAACGTTCCTATTCTTCCAGTATTGATATCTGTTCTTGAAATATACATAACTGTAGTAAATTGAAAGAAATATAAGAGTAAGCACCGTATAAAGTAATGAACCACCGATCATGATTGCTAATACTTCTCGAAAGAAGACTGTGATTGTTTTAAAAGTATACGCTATTTATATCAAATCAAATTGACAGTGACCATCTTTTAGTCATCTTTAAGGACATTTCATTTACTAATAGTTTTGAATTTACCTTTAAAATGAATGGAATGTTCTATGTTATGTAGGTCGGTTTCCGCACTTAGTCCTTCTTGTAATAATAATAATAATATAAATATTTGGACTTATGAGATTTTCGACATGAGGAATGTAGATTCAGTGATCATAGTTCCAATAGTAGTAACTGCTTACGGATTGATAGCTAAGAACCTCGACCAACATCTTGAGAGATTCTCGTTGGACGGCTTGAAGGGTCTGATGCAGAAGACAGTCCTCCTAAATATATTTCTAAAATAATATTTCTTCTTCATCTCATCAGAAAGTAGGCTTAATATATGTAAAGTATAGCAGAAATAAGGATTTCTTTATGTGTGAGAGAGAGAGAGAGTCTAGATTAAGTTTACCCCTGTGTGACGGATTTCATCCCCATCTCGAACATACGGATTTAAAAAAGCAGTTATAAGCACAGAAAAAATACATAAAAGATGAGTTTAGCAGGCATGCTTACGTAAGGTGTGTAGTATGTGTGATTACCGTTCATATTTCATAGTGAATATACAATGTTTTTCTAAAACATCGACTATAATAGAACTGGTACAATATATTGTTGTCATGATAATTTATAATTAAACATATTTACTTATAAGTTAGATACAACTTGGTTAATTGGATATCCTTAAATATTTAATATTAAAATTATTAAATATAGACGTCTTAATAATCCGCTCTTTATACATACGTCTCTTTAATTATCATAAAGTTATTTAGGACATTCTCACATATAACTGTAAATGTGGTCACTAGTTATGTTTAATGATAGTGCTCGCTGTGATAATAATGTTGCTGATAATAACGGGTGTGATTATTATAATTTTTATACGCAAATAATTTTATTTAGCTAATTTGAATTTTTACTTTATGAAAGACTAGCCGAGGACCGCGGTTTCAACCGCACTCATTGTTGTATAGAGCGAGTAACGTCAGAGAGCGAAGCTAGTCAAAATAATTAGCTCTAGTTACTCCTTATGTCATCAGCTTTCTGCCAAAAAGGCCCCGCAATATCAGTTCAGCTATTCCTGAGATTAGCCGGAACAAACAGACGGACAGACAGAGACAAAACTTTTAACTACAAATAACCAACAAACAAAAAGTAGCTTAAATACTTCTATATGCAATAATTAAAAAAAACTGTGAATTTATGATGCCACGATGATTTTAACACCAACGAGGTGTACTACCCTCTCATATAAGGTCAACTCATCAACAGCCCCTAAGGTCCCACTGCTGGGCTCGGGTCTCCTCTCAGGAGAGAGTTAAGGCCATTCGTTCGCGCCACGATGAGCTAGTATGGGTTGGGGACTGTCAAGACACGTTGTGGATACGTAATCTTACCGTTGGATGTTTTCTATCTAAGCTTGACGACTGTTATCTCATAATAACAACCGGGACCGACTGCTAAACGTGACCTCCGATTCACGGAAACGATCATACATGTCATGCCACAAACGGTCAAGCATCTAGGTACTGACCGCGACATGGTTGCTTACCTCGGTGATTGTTTCCAATCATCTATTAAGGCCACAATAATCTTGGTAATTTAAAGGTCTAAGAGGATGATGTTAGCCATCGGTAAATGGGGTAAAGGTGCCACCGTGATTGAAAGGTCTCGAGCTCTATTCCTGGATCGGTCCAAATTTATGTGTTATCCACAAATATTTGTCTTCGAGTCTGGGTGTTTTCTATGTACAATGTGTATGTATTTACAAAATAAAAGTATGTTTATGTGTTTATATCAGTTGTCTAGTAAACTATAATACAAGCTCTGCTTAGTTTGAGATTAAATGACGTTGTGTGTAAGATGTCTGAAATATTTTATTTATTTATCTTGTTTACTTTTAAAGCTATTTATTACAACTTCACAATATTCAAGTCATGAAATCTTGCACCTTTGTATTGAACAACATCATTAACTTCATATCAATATTTGTTTATAAACATTATAAAGTTTCGAGACTTTTGTGCATATTCGATTTAAATGAACCACTAGAAGAGCATTGTGATATCCACGATTTGAATGTTCTTTATCCTGGCAACTTTTGGCTACTACTTTTCCCTATCAAAGACCTGTTGATAGTATGGCCACGCTGATTATAGCACGAATGGGCCGGCTCGACCAGGGCACTAGTACACTCACACAGAAAACCATTCTAATAATGACAGCATTCTTGTTGTCGTATTTCGTTAGTGAGTGTGAGACCGGAGGCCCAATCATTTTGCATCATTCTTCCGGACTACGGAGGCCGATTCCGCCGGGAGAATGATTCTGAATTATTTGGCAAAGTTGCCATGGTTACTATGCTGCATTGCCTACCCTCACAATGAGGATAGTGACCCCTTTCCATCAAGCAGAGTAGAGTCACTTCGGTAGTGTTAAATGTTCGAAAAATAAAGACTTTTTTAAGTGAAAGCCTTCACAAGTATACCTACTAGGGCTATCGGTGAAGTCAATATAGGACCATTTTTTAGCTGCAATCTGCATCTCCCTTTGTGAGATAACTTCACTGAAAATGACATGGTAGAAGGTCAAGGAGGTCCAAATAATGAAATACAAACACCATTGTTTTAAAAACCACCAGTCGGCAATTGATTGCATTTAACTTTCTGCCTACTCTTAAGTAATTAATGACACCCGGTTCTTAAGAAATTACTCCTTGATGGATCAAAGCGTATCTAGTAATCAGCAAGAGTAGTGCACAATCCAACTCCAGCAGAACATGGTGGGAGACAATTCTTAAGGTAATAATAATTGAGGTAAGTTATATAAGTGGAGACCGAGACTCGGCAAACGCAGTGTAGGACGTCCACAGGCCTGGTGGAGTGATGATTTGCGAAAGACGGCTGCCAGGAGCTGGATGCGAGAAGCCGAGGATCGATCCAAGTTGCGTGCAAATGGAAGACCTATGTACAGCAGTGGACTGCGATAATGATCGCAATAAACAAATAATATGTAATATATCAGAGTTATTGACTAAAACAGTTTAATCTGATTAATTAGGTAACCTGGTAGATAACAACACATTCTACTATCTTATCTAATTTGAAATTAACGCTTGTAGTAGATCAATAATTTTGCCCGTCATCAAATGTCGCCTATTCATATTGAACAATATCATTAAACAATATTCATATACCTATATAAAATTCACGTGTCGCAATGTTTTTTGCCATACTACTTTGCAGCAGCTTATATGATTCTTTAAAATTTATTCTCTGAATAAAAACTACTCAACGGATTTGGATGAAGCTTTACAGTAATATAGCTTTTATATCAGAATAACACGTAGGTTAGTTTTTACTGCAATAATCAAAAAACTCACGGAGACGTGGGCGAAAGCTGGTTATTAGTAAAATTAATATCCCTAGACGACAAATATAATCAATTATATGGGACTAACGTAATATTAGTAAGATAACTAGGAGTGATGTGTCATGATGAGTGTTTCACTATCTTGTCTTGTTTATTATTTATCTGTTTTAAGTTTTTGTTTCCAATCAAATGTTGCCAGTCATGAAATATTGCATTTTTATATTAAACAACATCATTATATGTAAATGTATGTTTATACATCTTGGTTCCAGATTTGGTAGAAGTTAACTCAGTTTAGTTTACTCATTGTATTGTGTGTGACTTTTACCATTTTTCGAACTTTCTACCATCTGTTCGTGATCAGTAAAGTGGAACCATGACCAACAAAACTGTTTTTTTTTGATGTGAAACATCTATAGGCGCACGTAAAATAGATTTCTGGCCTGGCGACTGGCGACGCCTGGCGACGCGTCGCCACGGCACGCTATACGATGGTATATATATATATATACAGTCTATATGCAGTAGTGTGTACGGTGTGCCACACCGTACACACAACTGTATATATACTACTCTTTTAATAATTACTAATATTTTATTTTATCATTATGACATATTTAGTTTCATATTACTTTTACAAAATAATGGCGATGTTTCACATCTGCCAGGCGTCCCGTGACGGCTTATATTTTTTTTTTTTTAATATATATTTAAGAACACCAAAGTGTCTCTATTCTGCATCATTCTCCCGGTCTCAGGAAGCCAGGAGAATGATGCAGAATAATTGGGCCTACGGTCTCACACTCACCAACGAAATACGACCGCAAGAATACTGACACTTATAGGATTGTCTTTTGAGTAAGTCTAGTACTGCTCCGGTCGAGCTGCCGCTGCTGAAATCAGCGTTGCTCTACTAGGTACCTCTTATGGCACCATACCCTCCGTGGGGTAAGCGAAGGGCGTGTATGGGACTCCCGGGTAACCGGTTTACCTACTAAACCCCGCGGTGGCCTACCTCAGTCGGGCAGTCGGGAGGACCACCAGGATCTGTCACCAACCTACTTGAAAGAGACTGTGATCCCTGAGTTTGTTTCGTCCTTTCTTCTCAGGGCTAGTCCAGTTAGGAAAGGCCGAACTCATCTGCTCAAAAAAAGTATAACTTGCAAAAGTGTTCATGTAACCTAATTGCAGAATAAATGATTTGATTTGATTTAATCGCATCAGCGGTTTCCGGTTTCCCCCCTGCCGTACCCCTCATCTGTGGTACATCTCGGGATGACACAACCTGGTATTCGAGTGTTTTCTAGCTTTGTGCCAAATCAAAGCAACCTACCTAGAGTTGGGGACTGGCAAGACAGGGTGTGATCAGGTGGATCTAGTCGTTGGATCATTTTAAGCCGCCCGAAAGCCTCCAACTAAGCTTCACGACTGTCATCTTATGAAAACAACCGGGACGAGTTGTTAACGTGACCTACGTATCACGGAAATGCTTATAACATATTATGTAACAAACGGTCACCCATCTAGGTACTGACCGCGCCGTTGTTGCTTTCCCTCAGTGTTTGTTTCCAATCACCTAAGGCCACTTGGCTATGAAGGTTTCTTAAAGACAATACAGATCACACTTGATTCCCTAAGAAAGATTTCGTAAAAGATTATACCCCATATTATACAGGAACGAGAACTAAACCAAGAGTTCTGAGTTCGGACGAGTAATTAGTAATGATATTAGTAACCCTAAAATACAAAGAAAATCAATTTTAACGGACTAATGCGATTAGTAAGATAACTAGGAGTTGTATCATCATGAGTTTGCACTATTTTTCTTTGTTTGTTATTTATTAAAGCTTTTTGTTTCCAATCAAATATTGCCAGTCATGAAACGCGTTTTTATATTGAACAATATCATTAATAGGTTTATATATTTTTGGTTATAAAGATAGGGGGCAACCTCGAACTCTGGATCTAAAAACTTGAATGTTTATAAACTTTTGATGTTTAAACGTTTAGATGTGCTACCATTTCATTGAACATTTGTACAAATAAATATTTTGAAACTTATCTCCGAAGTACTTTCAACTGTAAATCGTCACACCTCGCATTCCTTAGCTCATATAGCTAGGAAGGGAGTCAGAATATATACAGTCAGAGATAGAGCCATCATCATCATCATCAACAGCCTTTAACAGTCCACTGCTGGATATAGGCCTCTCCTTAGAAAAGAGGTTTTGGCCTACTATACCACGCTGGCCAGACGGGTTGGTATAGGGTTGGTTTCAAGTTTTCCTTCTCTTTGCATTCATATTGTCTTGCGTAGTTTATCCCTTTTATGACACTCTGTATTCTTACTGGTATAGAATATATATAATGTTAGACTCAAGATAGACATGCCAGAGAATTTCAGTTTGTTGTTATAATCATAGGTTATCATGCTTCCGTATGTGTAGATGTTACATTTGCCCAGACCAAGAATTTCCAATCCTTGTATTGTGTAAGCACAGTAACTCAATTTGGTATTGAGTCTTAAATTGCGCAATGTTTTAGTGCTTGTATGTTTTTATTTACTGCATCGGTTGCGCAGTGGTAGTATATGCGATTGTTAGGCGTGAGTCGACCAAGACCTGGGTCGGACTGTTTGTATGAAATTAATCCAAAGAGAAGGAAAACTTGAAACCAACCTGTCTAGCCAGGGTGGTATAGCATTCCAAAACGTCCTTTCTAAGGAGGGGCCTACGTCCAGCTGTGGACTGTTAAAGACTGTTGATGATTGATGATAAGAGAAAACGATCCAACAGGAAAGAAATAACAAAGACTACATGTTATTTAAAAGACTGGTCGTGCGATATACAAGAATAGACTTTTGAGGAATACCCTGTTGTAAAGTACCAAAATTCCAAAAGTATAACAGAATATCTGTGTATAAAATTATTATATTTACACCCATGCCCGTGAACGTGACATTGTGGAATCCATTATCACAGCCCTCACACGAAGGCCAACCTCTGATTTCGATGTCAATCGATATAGGTGTCACGTTTTCATGTTTAATCTCTAACATACACTTTCTGCGTTGGCTCAGCGACCCAACGTGAGTCTTGGCATCCGACACAAGAGAATTTGATCTTGGGTTGCATCTATAACATATACCAATAAATTTGCACCATTCACCCGGCTTCCAGAGGCCGAGAGAATGATGCAGAATCATTCAATCAGGCCGCCATAGTATGGGTCACCTTGTTGCATTGCTTACCCTTACAATACGTATGGTGACCCCTACTCCTAGATTCTACTCATGCTATCCATCAGGCAGAGTAGAGTACATGTACCAATAAATAAAATTGAGGTATCTGATGGTCATTTCAACTTAAAAGCTCTGAAACGGTTATATCTATTTTTACGGGACTTTCACTTGTAGAAATCTGATGATATTAGGAGTTACATGGAAGGTTAGTTTTTGAATTAGCTTCACGCTACGGCATTACCCGTCATATTTTTGTTATCAAGGTACAACAACGAACAGTGAGTGTAACACAGCGGGTCTTAGATTGTTCATATAATTCACTATTTACAATGTAATATGATAATAATATAAAATAGTAAGCCAAAACCTTTTTTCTAAGAACATCTTCTTGTGTCCAGGAGTGGACAATCAAAGGCTATAGCTATTGCTGATGATGATGAAAATATAGTTTAGCTAATTTTCAATAATAATATTATAGGTAATTTACAATATTATCGAAATTTTGATTAGCTAGAGACTGTCCTGGAACTATCATATTCGCTTATACTAAAAGTGAGTATCGAAAGACATCTGAAGTAATCATTCACAGTCTTTAGATGGAGACCGGGGGAGGGAGTTTCATTATAAGAAATATTTAGACCCCGGTTTAGAATAACGGTGTTTTCATACTTTTGGTCCGTGTCAGTCAGTGGTTTAGTATTTTTATATCTTTAATTTATATCCTAATAAATGTAGTTAATTGGATATAACAATTATTAAAGAGGGTCTGTCTGTATCATCATCAGCCTATCGCAATCCAATACTGGACATAGGGCTCTCCAATTGCACGCCACTTGGTTCAATCCTCGGCTACTCGCATCCAGCTCCTACCAGCCGTCTTGCGCAAATCATCACTCCACCTGGCCTGTGGACGTCCTACACTACGTTTGCCGAGACGCGGTCTCCACTCAAGAACACGTTTACCCCAACAGTTGTCGGTCTGTGGGTATGAGACTGCTAAATCAGAGGTAGTGGTTTCGACTCCCATCCAGGTTAAACAGAATCGAATAAAACTATAACAAAACCAATACATTGAGTTATAATTATAATAAATTATAATTAACAGTAATGTAATTTATGGTACAAAACAATTGCGTTTCTTTTCATTTATGTCTATCAAAGTGACTCTTCTCTGCCTGATGGAAAGCATGAGTAGAATCCGGGAGTAGGGGTAACCATCCTCACTGTGAGGGTAATACAGCATGGTGACCGATACCATGGCAGCCTGGACAGATTTTTGTTGATGTTTGATGCAGAATGATTGGGCCTCCGGTCTTACAGCACAAATACGACAGTACGCATGCTGTCATTATTGCCCCGGAGAAATCAGCAAGACTCTAGAATATAGATAAGTTTATCAGCGTCTGTTTATCATAGTACAGTCTTTGGCTAGCTTGGGATAAAGCGGCCATGTATAAGATGTGTGAGAATATTATAATTTAAAAGACAATATTTATTAACTAGAGATATTCAATATATTTACATTTTATGAAACAACATCAGTCTCTTACAGTAAAGTGATTATATACACACAATAATATACTAAATTACACGTTATTATTTCAAATCTATTACAACTTAAAAATAAAATTATGAATATAATAAATAAAATATCGATATTCAAAGATAGTTTTATACATATTTACATAAAAGTATTATATTTGTGTCGTAAATTAAATTTAAAAACCCTCCACACATAAATCAAGAAGCTTCTTAAGACTTAGAAGACCGCAAAATCCGATTTTGCCATCCTTCTCTTTCAATAAACTTGATGTTGATCCCGCTGATGGGGTATGTGATTAATGCTTTAGGGTCAAACTCCACATTTCTTCCCATTCCCGGTGCCAGTTCTACCCGATACTTCTTCAACAAGGTGATCATGCCAGAAATTACTTGCATCTTCGCAAATCTCAAACCTGTGGAGAACAAAATAAGAAAATAAGTTTATTATATCGCCAGCAGCCTGTTTTCACTTCAAATACTTCGTTTGAAACATTTGATAAAATAAGTAACCAACCCAATTATGATTTTAAGGTATGTTTTAGTACCGAATTAATTTAAAGGAGTATATAAAAATTTTGGTTCAGTCGTGATTGCGATGGTGTTTATTTGACGACGTTTGAATTTAAATAATTAACTTTAGACGACCTTAAAACATCCAACGGCAAGATATACATAGCCACAACGTGTCTTGCCAGTCCCCAACTCGCACTCAGCCAGCGTGGGGATGTAAGGCCCTAGCCCTCTCCTGAGAGGAGACCCGAGCCCAGCAGTAGGACGTCATGGGTTGTTGATGAAATATAAGAAAACTTAAAAAACTTACCTATACATATTCTAGGTCCTTCACCGAAAGGCATGTAAGTGTAAGGTTTAATCATGCGTTTTTCTTCACCAAGAAATCTTTCTGGACGATACTGTTCAGGCTCTGGAAAGTGTTCAGGGCTATGTTGAATATGATACAACGGTATATGAATTCGTAACCCTTTTTCCAGATAGAGGCCATCAGGCAGAGTATAGTTTTCTGTAACTTCACGATTAAGTGTTGCAAGTACAGGGTACAAACGAAGAGCCTCATCCATACATGCTTCAAGATACGGCATCTCTGTTAGGCATTCATATTCCAGCACGTTGTCATGGCGGCGCAGATATTCATCTACCTCCTCTAGAACTTTCTCTTGTACCTTTGGGTTCTTTGCTAGTTCAAATAAGGTGAAACTTGATGTATTGGCCGACGTATCAAATCCCGCAGCGAAAAAAAGGAAGCATTGAGAGACCAACATATCGTCATTGATTTCCAAACCGTCATAACTCTCAGGAAATTGCAGTTTCTGCTCTCTCAATTTGAGGAGCAAATCCACAAAATCATTTTTATTCGTTGCCTTGTATTCTCGCCCCTTAAAAACTCCTGTTAATAAACTATAAAAGAATCGCTCAAGCTTCTTTGGAAAAATTTGTTGTCCTAAGCCGTAGAAAATAGCAGGCCAAATATTTCGTGTTATATTTTTGAATGCCCGCGAATACTGGCTATCGAAAATTGTTTCTCCAGCAGCTTTAAAAGGATTCTCTTCTTTGTTCTCCAATGCATGAGGATCTATACCAAAAGCACAAGCACATATACAATCCAATGTAAATCTTGCCATTAGAGATTTCACTTCAATCACATTGGATGTCTTCGTTTCTTTATCAAGTATACGTTCAAATACTCGACAATGGCTCTCGATCAAAGGGAACATGTTCTTCATTTTGGCCGTTGAGAATATTGGTGAAAGGTTTTTGCGGAAAAGCTTCCACCTATCACCGTAAGTGAAGAAAAGGTTCTGAGTAAGCATTTCTCGCTCAGAATGCTTCAGAATTTCTCGGCCACTGAAGGAGTTAAAATCTTTCGTCATAATTAACTTTATAATTTCAGGATCTTGAACAACCAAGGTAGGTTCGGTGCCGTAGAAGGCACCAAAGAAGGGAGCATTTGGAAACTTTTTACAGAGATCTTGCAGAACATGACCGACATATCTTTTGAATAGAATATAATCGCCGTAGTTTCCTAATATTGGCACTGGTTTTATATAGGGCACGTTCCTTTTTTTCCAGTATTGGAGTCTCTTCTTGATATATACATAAGCCAAGTAAATGGAAAGTAATAGAAGAGTAAGCACCGTATACAGTAACAATTTGCCAAGCATGATTGTTAACACCTTTGAAATACTACTGTAGTTGTTTCAAAAGTACGTTATTTATATACAACGTAATTGATAGTGAACATGTTTTAATGAGTCTTTTTAAGGACATTTCTTTACGAATTATTTTTCTAAGAAATAACTTTATGAGACTAACTTAAAAGTGAATTTCAAGCTTTTCTGTATTGCCATTGTTCCTATGATCCTGTGTTAAAGTAAGTCACAAACTCTTTTCCTAAGGATTTGATTTGAAGGTTATGTCTGAGAATGTTAATAATAGTTACAAGTTAAAGAAAGCCAAAACTGAAAAATAGTACGCAATTGAGCACTGATAGTATTTCCCTACTGATTGTTATTATCACCTCTTGTGAAAATAATTATCTTATTTTGAAAAAAAATAAACGTTAAGATGTGTATTATGGATGTTGATATTATTATATCCAACTTGGGCGTAAATTAGCACGGAGATATTGTAATTTTATTGCTGAAGAATGACAAAACTTTTAAATAGATGTTTCCCTTTAAAGGTTCTTTATCCCACAGGTACAGAGCATAAACTCTGGCTGTTTTAGTTAAAAAAACTTAAGTAATATTTTCTACCTCAGTGTTTTAGGCCATGACTGCACTGTTGACCTAGTGGCTTAAGCGGTCGCCACGCCGCTTTCTACTGTGCTAAATGTAATGAGTTCAAATCACACACAAGAAAAACACTTTGTGTGATCCACAAATTGTTATTCTGAGTCTGTTTGTTCTGAGTTTGAGTGTTTTTTGTGTCTGTTTCTTATTTGCTTGTAAGGTCCCTCACGATACAGCAATATTTTCCTAATTCAGGAGTTGGCTTTTTATTAAAAAAAATATCCGAAAATTGACGTAAAAGTTAACATATAAGTCTTAAATAAATTCTACACAGGACAGTCCAATAAACGATTGTAAATATGGTCACTAGTTGCATATTCTAATCGTTGCTGTTTTTTGGACTTATCACGAATATGGCATGATAGTAGCGAATCCTAAAGATAAAAGTCAAACGTATGTAATCAAAAGAGTGAACTAAGTAATTGCAGAAATGTAAGGATTTCATTAAGTAACTAGCTGAGGCCTGCGGCGTTACCCGTTGTTATGTTGTACTTGTGAAGTAACACCGCGGAAAGTTAATACGAAAAAGTTAGCCTAATTTATTCCTTATGTCATCAGACATCTGCCAGTTGAAGTCTCGTCAAAATCGGTCCAGCCGTTCCAGAGATTAGTTCAAATAAACAGATAGACAAACTGACAAAAATATATTTTAGATTTCTACACCACCCTTACATTCTCAACCTTTGAGAACGGAAGAGAATGCCCAGGGCATTAAGTACAAATTTGGAGCATACAGTTTGTAAATAAATAAAAATTAGCCAAGTGCGTGTCAGGCCACGCATAGAATAGGGTTCCGTAGTCACCCATAGCGGTAATTTGATTTAAAATCGTGTTATAATGGCTTATTTTTTCTTATTTTTGTACAAAGTTTAAGAGTAGGTGCATTATACAAGTTAGATCCCTATAACTCCTGAAATAAAAAAGTCATCTAAACGTTATAGTTTTCCTTTAAATTTTAATATATGGACTACTTCAATGATTTTTTCAACTTTTTTAGTAAGCCGTTTAGCTTTTGGAGGGAGGGGGAGGACGCCATTTTTTACAAAAAAACGCGCTATAAAGTTAATAACTCACAAACGGATACCTAAATCAAAAAATGGTTTTAGTAACCTTGCAATGTTTTAAAAGCCCTATCTCATGATACCTCCCACGATTAAGTGAACGCGAGAAAAAAAAATCATCTCTACTTTACGTATAGGGGAGGTACCCCAAATAAAAATATTTAAGTAATTTTATTCTAGCACTTTGTCAACATAATTACACCACACATGCGTGCAAAGTTTCATCTTTCTAGCACCAACCATTTGGGCGGTAAGTCGAGGACGGACGTACCGACGTAACGTATCTATAAGGGTTCTGAGTCTTAAACTGCAGAACCCTAAAAATAAATGTGTAGGTCAATAAATGAAGTATATCACCGGACTGGACTTTAATTTTATTTAGAAGTCCTCCGATGTCTACGAGTATAATCTTAAATATAATCTGGTTTTAGACACTCATGTTGATGATATTTAAAAAAAAGAACAAAAACTAATATAAGAACTGAAATTCTTAGTTTTTATAATCACTTTTGATTATTAAAAGACTATTATGTATGTACACTTATAGTGTATACTAAATATTGTGATTAGATTTATTATGGTTTTTTGGGTTCATACCATCTTATTGTTTTTGCCTGTTATCACACAAAGAATGCAAAATTTGTTTAAGGTAACACACAGATTTAAGATTATATGTATATAGTACGTACATTCTATAATATTCTAGATTTTAAAATTCTCAATTTGAATTGTAAAAACTATAAAGTTTGCAAGGAAGGTTGTTGAAACTTTTGTGTATGTTTCGGGCAATATGTGTATTCTACAATCGAATTATTTATCATCGTTATGAATCTTGTGTTAGAGAGCCGGTGGCGACTAGATGCAGAAAGCAATAGACCAGGCTCTGTGGTGTGTCTTGGGAGAGGCCTATGTCCAGCAATGGGCTGAAAGTGACGATTAAAAACCTTTAACAAGTCACTGTAGGACATATTCCTTTTAACAAACGAAGTTTTGGTCTACTACGAGTATTCCATTTTTACTGTATTTCGATGTATCGATTTTGTTCAAGTTAGAAAACTGTGCGCAAAAAATATTTTGATTTCAAAAGTTATAGAAAACAATTTGCAGATTATCTTATCTTAATTATTATTAAAGCTATTTATTACAAGTCGAAAATATTGCCAGTCACGAAATCTTGCATGTTCGTACTGAGCAACATAATTAGTGATATGTGTTAGAGAATTGTGTGCGTATTTTGTACTCCTTACCGATTTCACTGTGTAAGGTATGAGGGTGTGCGTGTAGACAGGTGAACACTCTGAACCTTTACTATCATAGTTCGATTAGACGGCTTTCCGACACGGAGGTCGAAAGATCAGGTGCAGGACCAAAAGCTTTACGTGCTTTCTGAGACAACTTCCAAACTCTGAACTGAAGCATTCCTATAATCAAATAACTTAGTAACATACAAGATACCTCTTGATTGGTACTCGCATATGCTAAACACGAGACCAACGAGGAATTGATATACTTAAACCACAAAGACACTTATTTGCATCTCCTACTAACATCTCTGCAACATTTTCTAGCAATTGTCGTCTGAGTGTTATTTGCCTATCCTAGTTCTTTTGTGTAGGATTGATACATGGGTGCTTTGTTTTCCAGCAGTCAACATTCAACACTGTTTTCGAAAATTATGTTATATATTGCCTCTTAGAGTAGATCTAATGACAGAGGAAGGAAGCGGTTAAATTCCTAATGCATAAGAATCTTTCAACCAACATTCGATAATTGCGACGAGGTTGATTTCCTGTAGTGTTCACGCAGGGTAACTAATACTAGGGTGATTCAACTGATCCTCCCAAATATTATTACCTCCTAGCCTGTAAGATACAAATACTTGTAGAAGAAGTCGTGTTCAGTCAGCACCTGTGCACCGGTATGGTGTTATGTCGCATCCCTAATTAATCCTCCAGGCAAGCTCTTACTAATTATATAAATCATGCTTAGAAATAAGATAACCTGCCAGCTGACACAATGAGTGTGCACATTACAATACCTAGCTAATCTTTTACAGCTACTTATTTGAGACAGCAATATTGCCAGTCATTAAATATTGCATATTCATGTTGAACAACATCATTAAATCTTTTATCAATTCGGAAAATTACGATGTTTATTGCGACTCGTGATTATATTTGAAACAAGCTTCTTCCACGGTTATGTGGTATAGTATGTAGCATGGTGGTAAGTAGCTGCTGCCGAACATAGACACCTACAACTTAAAAATCACATGTGCGATGCTACGTTCCCTAGAATTAAAGGGGGTTTGAGCTTTACGAAAGAAATGCTTTACGCAACTGTTCTGTAAGGTCGGGATATCTCTCCGGTTGAGACATTCCATTCTTACCTTTTATACGACCGACTTCTAGCGTCTTGTTCTTAGAAAACTCAGGTCATGTGATTTCTGACCACTGAGGAAAAACATTTCCCCTTTCAATATTGGTATGCCAACTCTTAAAATATCATAAATTTATAGATTGAATTAAAATATCATAAATTCAGAGGTTGAATTAAAATATCATAAATACATAAGTTGATCTGCATGTGTTCAGCCACACATGTAGATAAGTCTATTTAGCGCAATAACCTTCACCCGGGCGGAGCCGCGGGCAAAAGCTAGTATCGTATTTTAATACGTAAAGTATAAACTTGTACCCTTTTTACGGAAATCGCGCGAACAGAGGGGTATGAAATTTCGCACACTTATAGTTTATGTGGAGGAAGAGTATAGATAGCTAAAATAATAGAAAAAACAATAGGTCGAATTTTGGCCTCTAAGGGACCGCTATCTTACATAAAAACGGCAAAAAATAAATTTCTCCGCATCATCCATTATTATGTGGTATTGTATGTAGCATGGTGGTAAGTAGCCGAACATAGACACCTACAACTTAAAAATCACATGTACTATTCGGTATTCCCAAAAGACTGGCAGAATTTCCGCGTTGAATGGCAATGCTAATTATCTGTGATAGAAAAAGTCGGCCTTCTTGTCACGAGAAGTGTCAATCAATTAATTAATTGTTTAAACATAGCACGAACAGTCGCACTCATGAACCTAGCGTTTCGCCTCCAAATGATTCAAAAATATAATTACCTACTACATTTCGGTAACTATTCAGTAATCTGTGATTTCGGTATTTACACCGTCGTTTAAGGCTTTAATTTTTTTATGTATTTACGACGAGCTGAGTGTCACTGTGTAATCCGAAGTTATTGTTGTTAATCGCAAGCGACGCCGCGGTGCGAAGCTAACCTAATAAAATTTTGACTAGGTTACTCCTTGAATGAAAAAAAGGTTATTCCGTATCTAGTCAGCAATCTGCCACTGAATGTCGCGTCAAAGTCGGTTCAGGCGTTCCAGAGAATTTGACATGTTTATGTAACTCTTGTATACATTTAATAAAATAATGGTCATTTGATATCATATACAGTTACTACAATTTTATCTATTTGTGCGCAAAAGGCAGATTAAATACCGTAGGCATCACTAGTCAAATTATTATTATAGTTGATGAAGAGATAATAAGCTTGGCAGGCATAATTAAGATTATAATCCTTGTCACAAAGCAAATAAGATAAAACATACATGATAGTATGATTAACGATATTATACATACTATAGATTTATATGTATATTTTTTGCATGTTTATGATAACAATGGTATTAGCAACTTTTTAATCACTTTTAAGCATTTTTCTTCTTTCATTTTAGACTAGTAATCTATAATTACACTTATATGTTGTCATCTTCCTAGCCTTTATTCCCAAGTTTATTTGGTTTTCCCAGTGTCCAGGGTGGTCCCAGTTTTATCTGAATTTCGATTTTTCCACGGAGCGACTGGTATCGGACCTCCGCAACCCTAAGGGAGAACTGAAATTCGAAGATTGAACTAGTTGTCCGTATATTTAAGGGCACTGACTTCCCAATAACGATTGTAATAGATGTTTCATGACAACTGGGACCGACGACTTAACGTGCTATCCGAGGCTCGGGCGTGAATCACCGCCAAACTTCCAAACTCCGGGCAGCTATTAGGAATTTCCTAAGGAAATCCCAAAAACACTTTTTGGCCCGACCTGGGATTTGAACCCGGATTTGAAATGATTTGAATGAGAATATGTACTACACACTTATATACATATAGTGTGTAGTACATATTATCATTAATGACAGATGGAAAGAACCAGATTCGTTAACTCGTGAAGTGCTGTTCTCATCTCTTTTTTTTAATTAAATATTTCGGACATCTGCCACAACATCATCTAGTCCCAAGCTAAGCAGAGCTTGTATTATGAGTGTACTAGACAACTGAAATAAATATATAAACATATTTTTCTTTGTAAATACATACATGCATATGCCAGCAGTGGACTGTTAAAGGCTGTTGATGACATATTATACATAGAAAACACCCAAACTCCGAAACAAATATTTGTGAATCATACAAATAATATTTGGTCCGACCCGGGAATCGAACCCAAGACCTCTGGATCAACAGCCGCATACGCCACCTACTAGACCAACAAGGCAGTCTGCGATGTATCATTGCAAAAATTGTTTGATGCTTTCTATTAGGCGAATAGTTCGCATTATCGATATTATGCAACAAGCATTAGGAATAGAAATCCTGTGTTGCGGGGGACTTTACAAACATATATGAAATGGACATAAAGAACACCCAGACTTAGTACAACAATTTGTGATCACACAAAGTGTTGTCCCCCGTGGGATTTGAACCCATGACACTTGGCGCATTAGAAAGCGGCGCGTCGACCGCTTAAACCACTTAGCCAACCGTGCCATTCTTTCCATTAGGCATTGTAGAGTCACTTTGAAAGGTTCACATAAATAAATAATAATAAATTTACATATGTCACTACGCCTAGTTATCTGATAAACACATTATAACATGTGTCTTGCAAGCATGTCTAAGATAGAGTAACGCTGATCTCAGCACGAATGGGCCGGCTCCCGGGGTAGTACTACCCTCATACAGAAGGCCATTCTAATAATGACAGCATTCATGCTGTTGTATTTCGTTGGTGAGTGTGAGACCGGAAGCCCAATCATTCCGCATCATTCTCCCGGCTTCCGGAACATCATCGGATGATGCAGAAACATCGAACCAGCCGCTATGGTATGGGTCACTATGTTGCATTGCCTACCCTCACAATGAGGATGGTGACCCTTACTCCTGGATTCTACTCATGCTTTCCATCAGGCAGAGTAGAGTCACTTTGGTAGGCTTAAATATATACAAAAAAATAGATAACAGCATGCTTAGAGCAAGTCCCAGTCAGCTAGTTAATCATATTTCTCCTACATATTCATATCCATATGTGAAGTTCTACCAAAATGAAAGCTCTCTCGCTTATCAGACACGACAAAACATTCGCCATAAACCCCACTTACATATAATTTAATACATATTTTTAGCGTTAAAAATGCAAATATTATACTCAGATCTGATTCTTGTTTCTATTAACATTCAACAAGGCGCTTAAACATTCTACATAAATAAGAATTGCTATTTGATATTTGAACTACGACGACACAGAAGTAATGCTTTCGGTAATGGCATAGGGTTTCCTAATGACGAATGCAAGTAAACCCGTACTCACTCACCCACATACATATGCTCACATTCAGCACATTCACGCACATTCTGACAATCATGCCAACACAGACACACAACAACAATATAATGCATGGATCAAATTGAGTTAAAAAGTAAATCACTGTTAATTATTATACCCCACTTCTTGTTAAATCAAATGTAGGCATATTCGGGGGGAGACCTGGTATCCTGAAACAAAATCCTCGAGCTTAGCTTAGGCACCAGTCTTCCATAATTTTATGAATATTATATAGAATATGTGTATTGTAAAATGGAATGTACCTATACTTTATTATTGGATACAAACAGTACATTATGTACATATGATTTGAATTCATATAATATTTTGATTGACTTGTTGGTCTAGTGATTAGCGTTTGCGGCTGCTGATCAAGAGGTCTCGGGTTCGATTCCCGACTTGGGCCAAAAGTGTTGTTTGGTTTGGTTTTGGTCTGACTTTCACGGCTATCATAAACATCTACTGTAATAGTTATTGGGAAGTCAGTGACCACAAATATACTGACAACTAGTTCAACCACTGAATTGCAGTTCTCCCTCAGTGTTGCGTAGATCCGATGCCAGTCGCTCCGTGGAAATACTGATAGTCAGGTAAAACCGGTTGAACTAATACACGACCCCAAATAATCTTGGGAATAAAGGGTAGGAAGAAGAAGTCATATAATGAGTACATATATTATAAGCCACAAGTAGCAATAACTAATGTACCCATAGTGGTCATCAGTTCACATCTGAAGAGTTAAAGAAGTCAATTAAAACAATCAATACCCACAGCAACAGTATCGCCTGAGAGTATTGTTAAGAGTTTTTTTTTATACAACTTTATCACTTGGTAAACATTGTATGCTGGACTTTACAGATATTCATGATACTGACACAGAACGCCCGTCGTTCGAACCATGTTAGGATCGAACCTTTAACTCTGAGCGCAGTAAGATACGTTGAAGTCAGCTTAAACCAGTTCCAGATTTTCACTTAAATCCAGATATAAATGGAAGTCTGGATGTGGTATAAGCAGTTACTTCGCCATCCGTGCAGTGCAGCAAATTATTATTGTTACAATTCATTACAAATAAAATCATGAAAAGTGGATAACTAATAATAATCCTTAATTATTATTAGATAAGGATTATTTTTCCTTTTTTTACTCTAATTGCGAAAGTAAGTCTGTCTGTCGCACTATCACGTCAAAACTATTACAGACTTATAGCAACAATTTGTGAATCACACAAAGTGTTGTCCCATGCGGGATTTGAACTCACAACACTTATCGCAGTAGAGAGCGGCGTGGCGACAGCTTTAACCACTTTTTTTACGTGTGAAAACCCCCTTTGTCCGTCACCCCGCCGGGGTTTTCTATGCGGCGGAGCGGTGTGTCGGAATATAACCGACTAAAACCACACGGTGTGCCCTCTGTACGGTTGAATGAGTCCAGGGAACTGATTTCTCCTTCTGGGACAGCTTCAACCACTATGCCAACCGTTCAGTCAATTTTTTTGTGTTAGAATGTTGATGATGATATTATTATTATGTGTTGTTAACTTCAACTAGTTCAGATGGTACAGTGTTCTTATTCGCTAATACTATAATTTGTAACTCGTCCTGCCATTTTTGTAACTCATCCATTCTAGGTACACTTCTATGTATATCACTATAGTTAAAGTATGTTAAAATAATGTAATATACGAGGTATGTATTCTATGGTTAAAAAATTATAATGATACTAGCTGATGCCCGCGGCTCCGCTCGCGCCCTAGGAGTATAAAAAATAGATGTTGGCCGATTCTCAGACCTACTGAATATGCATATAAAGTTTCATAAAGATCGGTCAAGCCGTTTCGGAGGAGTATGGCAACGAAATCTGTGACACGAGAATTTTATATATTAGAGATATTATCAATACGTGAGTGATGTTATATATTTTATAACTTTAAAAATTTAGGTTTCCTTCTTTTTTTCTTATCCTATCCTACTAATAATATAAACGCGAAAGTTTATGAGTATGTATGTATGTACGTTTGTTGCTTTTTGTCGCAAAAACTACTGAATGGATTTTGATAGAACTTCACATCGGAATAGCACATAGGTTACTATTTACCGCCTTGACGGATCTACAGAGCCGCGGGCAAAAGCTAGTATTTCTATAAAACTAAGTTCATTGACTCCTGTTTAAAGAATTTACCTTAGGTATTATTACACGTATTTACCTATCCATTTTGCTAATTAATTGATATTTAATTTTATTACTGCACTGATGATATCAAGGTTTAAGCTATTTGTGCAATGTGTCTGGTTTTTCCCATCTACATCTGAAGGTAACAATAGGGAAACGAGTTAGTATGGAATTGTCAATTTGTACTGAAAAATAAAAACTCCTTTCTAAAATCTATATTAATATTACAAAGCTTTTATTATTATTTGCTTTTGAAAATTTGAAAAATTCTCTCAGTGTTAGATAGCCCATTTATTGAGAAGGGCTATCCTATCCTATTAATATTATAAACGCGAAAGTTTGTGAGTATGTGTGTATGTTTGTTCCACCTTCACGCAAAAACTACTGAACGGATTTCGATGAAACTTTACAATAATATAGCTTATATATCACATAGGCTACTTTTTACTGCAATAATCGAGATACACGGGCGAAAACTAGGTGATTATAAAAATACATAAATCGTAGATCAAATCAAAATGTATCACTGCTTATCTCCTGTCAAAACTTCACAGGTTGCTATGCATAACAAACTTGCACAGCAACCATAATGATATACGCTATGACCAATAAAAGCGGAGCACTAATGGGAGCACTGATGAAGTATGTTTCAAAATCGGGTTTTTTTTCTCATGATATTTTCCGTTGCGTGCACTCCGTAAACGTTTAAAGTTTCGCAAAAATCATGTATGACAGAATTGTTCCTCTTTAAAAGTTCTGAAAAAAAAAACGATTGTCTGTAAAGTCGGTTTACTGAAGATAGTTGAACGTGACAACGTCATAAGAAAATACTGATTGTGCCTCTTTGTCGCTCGTTCCGCGCTCTAGCTTGCACTTCAAGCCTTAAATGGAACGCCTCAGAGCGAGGTAACGCCGCATGAGTCTTTTTACGTGCAGCCGGCTCCATCGAATTATAAGACGTTGTCACGTCAAAAAGTCCGGGGCCAGCATATCTATCTCTTAAGGTTGGCTCACTATAACCTTTTTTATGGGAAACTTATTTGCTACCGCAGGATAACATCACGCTTCGGGCAATAGAATACGCAGACGGGGCTGTGTAAGTCAGCTAGTGAAATATATTTGTTGAATAAAAATGTTACTGCCTCTTGGAGAGAGTATTTTTATTACGTGTAATAATTGTAGTAGTCTATCATCATAATGAAAACAAATATCATTAGCAATAAGCCTCAGAGAGCACGCTAAACCGTCGATCCCGGTTGTCATGACAACATATTGAAATCTTTTATTGGAAAATCAGTGTTCTCATAGCCCATCCACACTCTCGACTCGCTGCCGCTCCGTTTCGTGTCGGATTTTGGGGCACGAGTCAGGGCTGAAACTGCGTTAAGCGGGCACCCGCGCGGCTTCATACAAAAGTGCCACGTCGCGGGGACCCGCGCGGGCGTTCATCACGGGGTGCTGCGCGCAGCACCCACGCACGCTAGTCGTAGTTTTGCTACGTAATAATATATTAATTTTCCATCGACACAACTATACATGCACACCATTAAAATTGAACTAGTGACACTGCGTAAATAAAATAATCCGTCTCCGCAACGTTCCCACAAAGTCCCCCACGTGTCCACGCTTTCACCGTTGCCCGTCGCGGGCGTCCGCTTAACGCAGTTTCAGCCCTCAAAGGACGGAAGGGGCAACGCGAGGCGATTAACCAAACTCGCGCGCGGGAGGTGAGACGCCTCGCGAGAGTCTGGATGGGCTATCCTATCAGATATATGTTTAATGCAGGCTCTACACTCGCGGCGCGAACGGCCGCGAAAGCCCGCGACAACTGCGAACCACGAGTGTGGATGTTGTTCACACCTTCTCGTTCGCGCTTCGCACCGTTCCCCGATCAGTGTGGGGAACAAGCCGCGAACAAGACTGTGAAGCTTTGCGAGTGTGAAAGGACACAGTTCTCTTCACAGGAAACGGCGGATCACGCCGTTTATTCACGGAGTAAATTCACGGCGTGAATTCGCGGCGCGACGTCACACGCGAGTGTAGAGCCGGCTTAAGGGCCACCGCAGACTAGCTACTTTTAGCATCGGCGATCGGCGATTTGGCGACTGCATCGATGCTGCATCGCGTTTTAGCGACTCCCTGCGTTCGATCGCGGTATCGGAAACGCGCGTTTTAGCGACTGCTCAGATGCCGAGTCGCTGCTACCGGCATCCTAATGTGTACGGAGAGTAGCGTTCAGCTGCTGTGTCGCGCTTCTAAAAAGCGACTCGATCGCCGCGTTTAGCGTTTTTAAGTGTGCGGTGTGGAGCGTTCGGTCGCCGTATTTAGCTTCTAAAAAACGACTAATTGCCGATCGCCGATGCTAAAAGTAGCTAGTCTGCGGTGGCCCTAAGGTGGCGGTTCGCGCCGCGACAGAGACAAGCGACCGAGACAAGTAGGTGGCGGTTCGCGCCGCGACCGAGACAGGAGACCGCGACCGATACGTCAGTCAGTATTGGAGAGTCTGTCGATGTAGTCAGTTGTTTGTGTCATGATGGAAAATCAAGTAGTAGAAGTTCTATTGGAGGAAGAAGAAGACGTTGATTTGCTCTTATATTATTATTACAAATACAAAACTAAAAGAAGATTAGCTAATAAGGAATTATATTTAAGTAGAGGCCAAGAAGGATCATTTTCGCTATTAGTGAACATTCGTCAGAAAAAGTATTCATTTTGAAGACTAAAAACATGTACTTTTTGAGCGAGACACGAGACACTACTTGTCCGGAGCGGCGACCGTCTCGCTGTCTCCTGTCTCGCGTCTCTGTCTCCTGTCTCGGTCTCGCTCGTGAACTGGCGCTTATACATTGCCTAACGTCAAGTGACGGTCGCGGTCTCTTGTTTCGGTCTCCTGTCTCGGTCGCTTGTCGCTGTCGCGGCGCGAACCACCACGCAGTCTGGCGGAACACCTATACAAAAGAAATGATATACGAAACGGGAGTCCTTTTTAATGGCGGCTATAATCCGTTAAAATTACCAAGAACACGGAGAACTCTGGGACCATATCGATCTACGATTCTTCTACACATAGCTGGATTATATGGACCGCCATTTTGACTGTCATTAATGTCACTAGCAAGTAAAAGTACTCTGTGTAGTCGTAGAGTATTAGTGTTCTGTGGTGTAGTCTGTGCTAAGCGTTTGATTATTAGTTTGTTATGATTTTCTAAATCTATATTTTCGCGTATAAATTGCAATAAAGTGTATTTATAATCATTTATTTCGACGAAATTTGTTGTCTGTTTGTCGTCAATTGTTTCTAATAAACAAAATGAAAAACATAACGGATGAAATTTGTGGTTTAAAAACATGCAGGGTTGATGTGAACAAACGTCTTTTTATGGCTAGATTTTCATTAGATGAAGAACGGTAAGCATAATTAGATAAATTATTTCTTTATAGAAGTGAATTCTAGTACAATTCTTAAGGTTTAGTGCATTTTAACCAAATCAAATTAACTTTAACAAAACATTACATAGTCAGAACCCATCAATCGGATTTATCGATATCGATGTTTAGTTATAGAAATTACTGGACAAAGTTATGTTTAGCAGTGGAAATATACAGTCTACGCTGATGATGATAATGATTTAAGAAAGTAAAATCAATGTTTTTTCAATCAGTTGGTTTTGTCCCTATAAATTTAGTGAGTGTTATACACGTTTTATTTGAGTATATAAGTACTTAATAACTTACGTTTTACACCGATGTTTCAGCATCATTAGTGTCACCAAGTAAACATCAAGACAGACAAGCTGTCCCAGTGACACCTCGGAAGCGAAAGTTAATGAGATGGATAACATAACATCACATGTCTTGAAAAGTTTGATAGAATCATCTAAAGCTAACCAAAGTCGCAAACCTAAAGGCAAATTGTTGGACTAAATTAAATAAAACCGCTATTTACAAAAAGTCTCCTAAAGCGTACAGATATTTGTCCCAACTTTTACCTATTAAAAATATTATTGACGTGTATTTGTAAAACCTATCTCTAAAATTAAAATTATCAATACTATTGGTAATTGATTAATTCCTTGTAAATAAATATGTTTTAAAACAAGTTAGAATATTCTTTTATTTATTTATTTCCTGAAAGCCCAAAATTTTGCAGTCGATATCGATAAGTTTTCGCTAGTCACCACCACACCACTATTAATGACATTATGTTGGCAGCATTGTATCACGCCTTAGTTAGTTCCGTAAGGGTGGTATTGGACGAGGAGTCCCGTTTCATACATCGTTTATTTCTATGGCACTCCCGCCTCTTATACGTAGTCTTACATACTCTTTGCCACCACCTTTAGGATTGTAGACATCTGATGTCATGCCAAAATCATATTCAGGTAAAACCGGTTGATCTTCTAGCCGATCTCAAATAATATTATGACTCTACTAGTCATGTTAGTCAGGTTAGTAAAATGAATCATAAAATTTAAAACTAAAACTGTCTGTGTACATTTAATTATGAATACTACTATAGTTAAAGTATGCATATAATCTACACTTCTATTCTATAGTTAAAATATATTCTAAACCCCTTACCTAGGTATACTTTTATATACTATTTACTTAATAATTCTAGGCGTAAGTTCATTCACTCATGTCCGAAGAATTTTCCTCAAGTATTATTACATTTGTAAATGCCTATCGATTTAATAATTAACTCTTGTTTACTTTCCCTATTTATTGCAACAAATATGCAATTATATACGTGTAATTATGCAATCTTTCTGGTTTTACCCATCTGCATTTTCTCACAATAATAGGGAAAAGGGTGTACAAAGCTAATTCAAGTACAATTTTATTTCTTTGTATAACTAAGAAATGTATCTATGGAAGTTTGGCGGTGATTCAAGGCCGTGCCTCGGAGAGTGCGTTAAGCCGACGATCCAAGTTGTTATGAACATCTATGGTAATCCCTTTTTAAAAAGTTAGTGCAATCAAATATATTGACAAATGGTTGTGGTTTGTGGAAGTCCGATGGCAGGCGTTTCGTTTAAAAAACTGACATTCAAGTAAAACCTGTTGAACTAGTACATAGCAGAACCCAAATAATATAGGCTAGGAAGAAGAAGAAGAAAAGCTTAGAAATACAAATTCAAATTTACTTGTAATAATTACCTATAGAAATTAAAAAAAAACGCAAGACTTAGACTGATCGGGGTGATTAGTAAGAGTTTCTCAATTTGAATACCTTGGGCATAGCCTTACCGGAGACTTTAGAGACGATACCCGATATCGCAACGCGAACGAAGGTCTCTGGCAGTCAGAGGCAACATGTTGGTGCACAGGTTTGCTCATTGTAGTCGGGATATTAAAATTACGCTCTTTAAAGTGTACTGTCAGATCCTATTATATGAGCAATCTGTGGACTAGGTATGCTAAGCGGTCGCTAAAAACTTTAAAGGTATATAATAATTGCTTTAGGATGCTGTTGGCTTACGCGTTTTTGTAACGCATCGGGGATGTTCTCCTTTAATCCAAATAATTTCCACTCACTTATCCGTATTAAAACCAATTCGCTGCTAACAAGAATGCGATCGAGTTCCAACGGTATCCTAATGATGCTAAGCAATAAGCTTGACGGACCCTGGCTGCGACACGCAATCAAAATTGGGTCCAGGTGAGCGAGACCAGGTTATTAGTCACATTTACTTAAATTACGATACTAACATTGCCTCGTTGCCATTCAATAAACGATTATTATTATTAGGTATCGACAAGAATTTTCACATAGTAATTTAAGCCAGTCAAATTAAAGCCAACTTATTTTCACTTTTCAGTGTCCTAGGCAGTGTCCTAGTTTGATGTGTTCTTTTGAAGTCGGTTATTTTTTAAAAAGCTTTTATTCAGTTTCATTAGATCAATAGCACGCCATACAGAAGCGAATGGAGAACCATGGAAGAGGCATATATCCAACAGTGGATGGAAATATGCTGAGGAAGAAGAAGAAAAAGAAGACCTTTAGCTATATTTTAATTTAATTATCAAATATTCAAATTAAAATAGTAATAATATATCTCTTTATTGTACACCAGATAATAATAAGTCTCACTTAACACTAAGAAGCGAACTTATCGCACAGAGGCAATCTCTTACAGGCTACCAAGGGATTCTATATGCATACCCAAAGTGAATTCCTTGACTTAACCGAGCACAGAAAGAAAAACTATGAGACATTCACGTCACCCAAGTAATATTCCTTTCTTTTATTTTTATTTATTTATACCCTGTCGTACGTCAAGCGGCACCCTCCTGCTTCGTGTCGAAGCCGTGCGAGAGATAGTTGCGGCTGTGCGATGCGGGGGTAATTGGTCGGTAAGTAAAGCGGGCCAAAATTTGAATTCGAGCGTAGTTCGCCGGCCCTTAAGTACAGGAAAACGAGCATTATTCTCTTTTCCTTGCAAGTTATACCTATTGTTTATTTTTGTAATCTCTGACTAATAGATATATTTTTTTTCAAGAATGTTATTCAAAAGTTAAACTACCAACTATACGGGTTTTACAAAAACACAATGAATAGGATCTACAAACATTTTATTTATTTCTTTATCGGTTATAATAATAATCATAAGAAGTAATTATAGGTAATAACTAAATATACCCTATAAAACAGTACAATGAAAATCTATGGCATTCGAGGGGTTTTCCTAGCCTTTGTTTTATTCATTGTAAACAATATGTAAATTAATATAAATGAAAATAATAAGAGCAATTTCACACTATCGTCATACGTATTATGGTGACCAGAGAGCAGATAAAAATACACACAAATTATAACGAAATTGAACCTTAGCATAAAAGAAATAAATGTGTTTTTTATACAATTAATTTTCCTGCATGACACACAACAACACACAACATCATATAGTCCCAAACTATGCAGAGCTTGTATTATGGATACTAAACAACTGATATAAATACATAAACATTTTTTTTTGTAAATGTATACAAGTTAGACATAGAATCACACAAATATTCGGCCCATACGGGAATCGAACCCGAGACTTCTTGATTAGCAGCCGCATACGCTAACCACTAGACCAACAAGAATGAGAATCGAATGTTCAGCAGTCAGGGCACTATCCACTAGACCGACAGATCGGTGGTTACTGAAGAAGGGGCCTGCAGTTTCCGTTGCTCCCATCCTTCCCTTTCAATGAACTTGAGTCTTATCCCCCCATAAGGCTGTGCAATCATTGTGCTGATCCTTAGTACTATCTTACTCTGCATGCCCTCAGCCAATTCAAGACGATATTTCTTTAGTATTGTAATCAAACCAGCTACCATTTGCATTCTTGCAAATCGCATTCCTAAAAAAAGAAATATTATTATAATTTACTGTCAAAACATGTTGTTATTTGAGTATGTATTAAAAGTCACGTTTTCATTTCATTTGTTCCTCAATGTCGTTCAAATTGATTGTGGAATCAGATTCGTTCATCCAACGTGGATGAACGAATGTCACCCTGGTCATTTTGATCTGTTAAAAATCCATTGTTAAAGAATAAAAAAGTCTCCCAAAGATCGTTCAACCAGATTTTTTGCCAAAATTATGCAATTATAATAACGGAAACAAGTTTCCTCCTTTTATTTTATCATCTGGAAATACCCAGATAAGAGGTCATGCAAGTTATCTCTGGGCTATCAGAAGGTTTGAAAAATTAAATAAAGATAAGTTATTATTTTGCAATTGTCCTTAATGCAATGTAATAAAAAAAAGTGATAGATTTAAGCCTTTACAAAGTTATTTTCTTTTCAAAAAAGAAAATATGTTTTTACATCCTTATCGCCCCGCTGATTTCAGCACGAATGGGCCACCTCGACCAGGGCAATGCTACTTTCACACAGAATTCTAACCTAAAATGACAGCATTCGTGATGTCTTCTTTCGTTGATGAGTGTGAGACCGGAGGCCCAATCATTCAGCATTATTCTCCCGGCCCCCAAAGGCTTCCAAAAGATACAGAAACATCTCACAAAGCCAGGGTGGATGGGTCACCATACTGCATTATATACACTCACAATGAGGATGGTGGCCCCTACTCCTGGATTCTACTAATGCTTTCTATCAGGTAGAGTAGAGTCACTTTGATAGCTTCCAATATAAAAATAAATAAAGATAAAAATGTTGTAGAATTTCTGATAATATTTCTGATGATCTTTGGAAGACTTTTTTTGGTGACCTGCTTATCACATGGCATTTTAGTTGTTTGAAATCGAAATGAATATTAACAGCTCCTAAGTTATTGATGATTTGATATATTTATCAAATTTACTTATTAATGTTATTAAAATAGTCTTACAGGTTGAACTATAATATTTGAATACTTACCAATGCAAATTCTTGGACCTTCACCAAAAGGCAAATAGGTATAGGGCTTAACTTTACTTTTTTCTTCACCAAAAAATCTTTCGGGGCGATACTTTTCAGGTTCAGGAAAATAATCAGGATTATAATGCAAGTGGTAAATTGGTATATGAACACGCATTCCCTTCTTAAGCTGTAGTCCATCTTCAAAAACATAATCTTCGACTACTTCACGAGTTAAGATTAATAGAGCAGGATACAGCCGAAGAGCTTCATCAACACATGCTTCAATATAGGGCATCTCTGCAACGCTTTCATATTTCAGCACATTTTTATGACGATATAGATATGAGTCAACCTCTTGCAGTAACTTTTCCTGCGCTTCAGGATTCTTAGCCAGTTCATACAAGGTAAAACCTAATGTGGTAGCTGCGGTCTCATACGCTGCACCAAACAATGCAAAACATTGCGATGCCAAGAGACCCTCATTGATTTCTAAACTAACTTTTTTCTTCTCTCCAGCTATCATATTTTCCAAACTGTCGCCAGATATTTCTTTCTTTTCCCACAATCTTAGTACCAAATCCACAAAGTCATTCCTGGAAGTGGGTTTATACTGTCGAGCTTCGAAAATTCCAGTCAAAAGATTATAAAAAAATGTTTCAAGTTTCTTAGGGAAAAGTTTGAATCCTAAGCCATAGAATATTGATGGCCAGATAGATCGAGTAACATTTTTGAGACTACGTATAATACTGATATCAAAAATAGAATTTCCAATATCATTAAAAGCGTTACCTTCTTTTTGCTCCTGTGTATTGACATCGACACCAAAAGCGCAAGAACCGACACAATCCATGGTAAACCTTGCCATTAGCGCCCTTGCTTCAATTACTTGAGATTCTTTTGTTTCTTGGTCGAGTACACTTTCTAAAACTCTGGAACACTTCTCTATCAAATGAAACATGTTCTTCATCTTCGCTGATGAGAATAACGGTGTGAGATTCTGACGCATTACCTTCCATTTGTCACCGTAGTTGAAAAATAAGTTCTGGGAAAGAAGTTCTCTTTCGATGTATTGTGAAATTTCTCGGCCACTAAAATAGTAAAAATCTTTAGTCATAACAACTTTGATTATATCGGGGTCTTGTACGATCAGGGTGGGTTCTGTGCCGTAAAACGCACCAAAATAAGGTGCGTTTTGAAATTTTTGACATAATTTTTGAGTGACCACGCCAATATTTTTTTGAAGAAAAATAAATCGAGCATAGTTTCCAAGTATAGGTACGGGTTGTTCATAAAGAACGTTTCTTTTACTCCAATATTGGCTCCATTGTCGATAAATAATAAATAAAACGAAACAAAGCACACTTATCAGAGTGACGAGAGGTAATATCACAAACATGTTTCACGGCTTGAAACATAGAGGACTGCTAACGACTGCGGCAATAGATTGCAAATAATGAGCGTCAACAGCTTTTAAACTACTGTTTTCCTCATAAAATTATATCTAGGAGAAAACAAAATGTCCCTAAAAGATTGTCTCTGATTTAGGTTATCCAGGTAATGAAATAGTTATGTAATAATGTTTTATGGTTATTTTAGTCATAGATAGAACAAAAAACGTAATTGTAATCTGCATCAAGCCGACGAACGCTACAATATTGATCTATTTATTTGGATACTGATAGCTGTCTATTTAATTCGTATTTTATGTTGGCTCTAAAATAAGATTCCATCTTTCATTTCTCCCCAATTTCGGGAAATTCTCTCTAAATTGTAACACTAATCAATAACAAAGAGGTAAACGAGTTTACGGGAAAAATGAATACTACTAACTAATACGTATAGTTATCAACGCCCTCTAAATATTTTTAGATAAATGATACAACTTATATGTTTAGTAAATAAATCATAATTACTCGTAGATATAGCTACTATACGTAGGAAAATAAGCTGTAGTAATGTGTTAGTGTGTAAAAGTAGAGTGAAATAAAAAAACTTGAAACCTTACTAAGCGCACTCCTTTAACCAGAATTGAAAAAACTGTGTGGTTCGCCATTCTACCTACATTCGCAGTGAGTGTGGCCCACACTTTTGGATTTTACTCATGCTTACCATCAGGTAGAGTAGGGTCACTTTGACAGGCTATAAAATAAATATACATGAATAAGAAAAATGCAAAAAAATATAAGACCAACTTAAAATAGCCTCATTATTGCTGTCGTTTCACTGGTGAGTAAGCTTTTCAATAGTCTGCCATAATTTGGGTCACCATACATTTGCAATGAGTAAAACCAATTTTTTTAAAATCTATTTTGAGTTTCAAAACTAATATTTAACTCGTTTATTCTACACATCTTTTACGATTGCATACACAGAGAATTATAACGAATCTGAGTGTTCTTTTTATTTATAATATATAAAAATAAGAAACATCAAGGACAGTACACATACAATAAAAAATACGACTTGTGTGCAACTCGAGAGACACATGTGTGTTGCCAAGTTTTTATAACCCTAAAAAAATAGGGAAGTGAATGGAGAGTTAAACTGACAGTTATATGAGATTCTAATAATACATTTAGCAAAAAAATATTAATGATCTTTTCCACCGAAACTCCTAAATTCAAGGGGTCACTTATAGAGAACTCTCGTGACCTCTCTCTAAGTCGTTTTCATCAGACATCAGAGTTTGTGTCTAGTGACGGTTTATGAGAATTTAAAGAAATTACAAGCTACGACCCATCAGGCGTTATAACCTAACTAGTTTCAATACGTACGTTATGTTGATATATGTATAATCACAGGTTACAAGTTATTGCAAGTTCACTATCAGACTTATTTATATAAACAAAATATTATTCATACTGATAAAACAATGTAATAGTTTTTGTTTTATATAGAACGCCTGCCAAGGTGACTTTACTATGCCTGATGGAAAGCATGAGTAAAATCCACAAGTGGGAGTCGCCATACTCACTACAAATGCAAGCAGTATGGCGAACCACATTATGGCGGCCTAGTGAGATGCTTTTTCACGCCCCGCTTAAAGGACCCGGGATCATAGTAGGAAGGAAAAACATGTGATGTGTGTGAGTTACAGTTTTTATCTGCTCGGCACAAGAAGGAATAATTAGTATAACTCGTGCGAGCTAAGATGGCACCTGGCTCAAAACGAAACATGATACCGTGCCCCCGCGTGATACCCCTCTGTCGTCTCTCGAGTAGCGTTAGCATCACTATTACCGTTGCACGAATCTTTCCATAATAATTTTAGTTTATTAGGTATTACCTAATGTCATATAAATCACTCCACGAATTTATTTTAATAATATATCATTAGATTCGTCTGGATAACCCAATTATTTTAAGAAAGGTCACACGAAATAAAACCAGAATGACGACTATGAGACGCATTAGTTTAAAATAAAGAATATCCATAAACATATGATATTTAGATACTACGATTAAAAGTTTCAATTGTACTTTATAACCATATTTTGATTTTAAAATATTATAATAATAAAGATAACATAATAATAATAATAATAATAAGCCCCCTAAATCCCAACCATACGTCCGAGTCGAACATCTGATTCACGTGGGGGGCGGACACGCGATATCTAAATTACTGGCGCGGCAAACATGGCACTGGTAACCCATTCAATATGGAGACCCGTTCTAAAAAGAAACTGAGAGGACCGCTTCCCGGGGGTGATCGCCGGGGCACACCTGGAGCTGACGCTGGGTGTTTCAGCATGCGAACCGTCAGTGGTGAGGAGTTGAGCAGGCGGACTCCCACCGGATCTTCCGAATATACTACAGCCGACCTATATGACGAAATTGACAGACTTACAGACAGGACAATAAGCCCCGTAGAACCATTTAGCCCAAGTACAATTTCTTATACACCATCAACTGCAACATCTCCTTCTGTCCATAGTAATAAAGATGAACAAGATAATATTAGAGTAATAACCCTAGCTGAGGATGTTTCGCAAGAGGCACTGGCCACTCAATCTGCGACCACCAAAGCTGGCAAACCAAGAGTGCGTATGCAATGGAGTGAAGAGATAAATACCTTTATCATGCGCACATATTTATATATTACCAAACTTGATACTGATAGGACTATGTACTGTAAAAAACTACACGAACAATTTACTCTAAAATTCCCACATTTAAAAGTATCGGCACAAAGAGTAGCAGACCAAAGAAGAGTCATTGTTAGAAATAAACTGTTACCAGTTGAAGTTATAAACATTATGAAGCGAGAAATAGCAGATCAACTTAGCAGAGAAGAACTAGGAAATACATTACCACAAACATCGATTATATCAACACCAATCACACAACCGACGGCAAATATTTCATCATCAATCATTCCTCATATTCAAATATCACCTGATATCACATCAAATACACCACAAACTTTAATAACACAATCACACGCTTCTACTCAGACTACCATTCTACCTAATATCGACTCTATTACGCAAATATTAGAAGAAGTAGAAGTATCCCAATTGCCACAGGTGGATGTGCCAACACAGGAATTAATAAAGCAGTTAGAAACCGCTCTAATACTTTATACAGGTACAGATCCAACAGCACGCCCTAAGCTACCGAAATTAAGAGAGAATAAAAAGCTTTACGGATATGTAGAGATTTTCAACAAGCAAATACTGAGCAATTTTTTCACTTCCTTAACTGACTTAAATACATTACACACTCTCATATACTGTAGCGCACTTGTTATTTGTCAGAACCTAGGTTATAAAATCTTAGCTAATACTAGTATTCAATCTAAGACACATAAACTACAAAAACCCCCATGGCAAATAAGAATTGAAAATGACATAAGAAATTTAAGAGCTGATATAGGTAGATTAACACAATATATGAATATTAATAGGACTAAAAAAGTAGTAGCAGCAGTTGAGGCGATTTTCAGAAAAACAAAGGTGCATACAATTCACGAACGAAACAATACTAGACCAGAAGAGTATTTGGACACACTAAAACAAAAATTAACTCTAAAATCACAACGTTTATCAAGATACTTAAAAGCAAAACAAAGAAAAGAAGACAATAAGTTATTTACCACTAATGAAAAAAGTTTCTACAGATCACTTAACAGCCAAAATACAAATCAAAATACAGGTTACGATATGCCTCAATCTAACGAACTTAAAAGCTACTGGACCGACTTATGGAGAAAACAAAGGGATCACAATGATAGCTCAAAATGGATAGCCGAAGAAGAACATAAAATGGCAAATATAGATATGATGGAATTAAATGATATTAATCTGGAAGACATAGAGATAGCCACAAGGAAAATGAGAAATTGGAAAGCAGCCGGTACAGATAATATACATAATTTCTGGTACAAAAAGTTCTTTAGTCTCCATCAGCAGTTAGCAAATAATATAAATGAAATTATAAAAGGTGAACAAGAATTACCTAAATTTATAACAACAGGTATAACTTACATGTTACCCAAAAACAACAACACAAGCGATCCCTCACAGTACCGACCCATCACATGTCTACCCACAATCTACAAACTCATGACATCAATAATCACACAGAAAATTAGTAAGCATTTAGAAAACTACAACATATTATCCGAAGAGCAAAAAGGGTGTAGACAGAACCATAAAGGATGTAAAGAACAACTGGTTATAGACTCTACAGTTTTAAAGCACTCAAATAAACACAAAAGGAACCTACATATAGCTTATATTGATTATAAAAAAGCCTTTGACAGTGTTCCTCATTCCTGGTTAGTCCGTGTCCTTCAAATTTATAAAATTAATCCCATTCTTATTAACTTCCTGAAGAATGCCATGTCTGACTGGCGTACAACATTACACGTATATAATGGAAAAGAATCAATTGTCACGGATGAGATCTCTATCGAAAATGGCATTTTCCAGGGAGACTCACTCAGTCCTTTATGGTTCTGTCTTGCTTTAAATCCTCTATCCACTCTCCTCAACAGCACTACCACTAACGGATACAGACTACAAGATAACACATCTATTACACATCTTATGTATATGGACGATATAAAGCTGTTTGCTAGGACTAGCAAGTGCCTTGACCAGTTATTGAAAATAACAACTCAATTTAGCCACGATATAAATATGTCATTTGGACTTGATAAATGTCGAACTTTACATATACATAACGGAAAAGTTGCAAATTACACTAACAAAACACTTGAACCTAATCTATTTTTACATATGGAACCAACAGACACTTACAAATATCTAGGAATCGAACAATCTCAAAACATTGATCATATCGTAATTAAGAAGCAGGCCTCATCTGAATATAGTAGGAGATTAAATTTAATATCTAAAAAACAACTTCACTCTAAAAATCTATTTAAAGCCATTAATACATTCGCCATACCCATATTGACATATTCGTTTGGAATAATTAAATGGACACGTACTGACATAAACAAGTTAGAAATTAAAACTAGAACAATACTAACGAAACACAACTATTTACATCCAAAATCGGCAATAGAACGAATCGCACTTAAAAGAGAAAAAGGGGGAAGAGGACTTATAGATCTGACAGCGTTATGGGAAGGACAATTAAAAAATCTAAAAGATTTCTTCTACAGTAAAGCCACAACAAGTAATATACATGCAGCCATTATTAAAATAGATTCTAACTTAACTCCTCTAAACTTAAGCAATAGTGACATAATTTACAAAAATTCAGAAACCCTAAGACAAGAAAAAATAAATAGATGGCGGTCGAAAGAACTGCATGGCAGACATTTACATGACCTTGAACAACCACACATAGATTTAGATGCTTCGAATAAATGGCTGCAGTTAGGTTCTCTTTTCCCTGAAACTGAAGGATTTATGATTGCAATACAAGACCAGGTTATTAACACTAGAAATTACAGTAAATTTATTTTGAAAGACCCTAATATCCAAAATGATAAATGTAGAAAATGTCACCGATCCGCAGAAACTATACAACACATCACAAGTGCATGTCCAACTCTAGCCCAAAATGACTATACCCACAGACACAATCAAGTCGCTCATATCGTCCACCAGAAATTAGCAATAAAACATAATTTGAGTCCATCTAAAATAGTACCATACTACCAATATTCTCCAAAACCGGTGTTAGAAAACCAAAGTCATAAGATATACTTCGATAGAGCTATATTAACCGATAAAACCATCCACAATAACAGACCTGACATAACTCTTATAGATAAATATAAGAAACACACATATTTAATAGATATTGCAGTTCCTAACACACACAATTTACAAAAAACAATAACTGAAAAGATACATAAGTATACAGAACTAAAAGAGGAAATAAGTAGAATTTGGAAAATGACCAAAGTGTACATTGTGCCTCTGGTACTCTCCAGCACCGGAATTATACCAAAACATCTCCTTCACTTCCTACGACAGATCGAACTTCCCACTAACACATACATTACTATGCAAAAAGCCGCCATATTAAATACGTGCCGCATTGTTCGAAAGTTCATACAGGAAGACACAACATCACAGATTACAGCCTCAGTCCAAAGCCAACAAAATGAACTCCACTTGGTCTAGGCCCGTGGTTTTCATCATACCGAAATTTTAATTTCGAGTTAAAGTAATGCACAAATAATAATAATAAAGCCATATTTATTCCTTAACAAAATTCAATTACAATAAAATATACACATACATCTACAATTTCATCTATATACCTTTTAATATGACATTAAATTGTTATATATATTTTTTCTTTTTATTATTGCAAAAATTAATATAAGTGAACATTCAAACACTATTAACATTCAAATCAATTACTATATAAACATTTAAACGCAATATTTAAACATTTACACGACAATAAATTATATATTATTATTTATTTTTTATTTTTTTCTTTAATATTAACATTACATTAATACAAAATAAACATGCTATATAAAATTAAATGTATTGCTTTCTTATTTTACACTCTTAGCACATTTCGCAATTTAATTTACCAATATATTATATTACTTTTTATTTTTATTTGCTGTGTTCGTTACCGTAGTTAAGGACCTCGCGACCGAGTAAAGGCCTCCTCCATTCCAGTCCACTTGTCTCTGTATGTCCAGTTGTTTCCCACTATCTTTAAAAATTCATCTGGCCATTGGGCCATTTTTTGGTTAACAGTTTCGCTTACATTGGAGGTGGAGACAAACTTGTATAAGAAATAAGCTTGTTGTTCAAAGTTAATGTGTAAGATTCAAATCCTTTCAGATATTGCACTCAAGCTTTCTATAACAGGTGCTTATTCATGGGTGGAGTGGAGGGTTGTAGTCTGTGACCCCCGCGGTGACCAGCCGTATTGGGGGACGTAGAGAGGCGGCTGTCTTGTGTCATGTGTTGGATGTAAGAAACCTTTTGTCTTTGCGTAAAGGAGACCTGTTTTCTTTATTATTATTATTTTTTTGTTAAATATTTATCCATTTTATTTTTCTTTATGGGGTTTTTGGTTACCTTTTGCTGACCATTTTTGTCATTTTGTGTTTCAGGAGATTGTGATAAAACTCTCTTATATTTTGATTGGCTTTGATGTCCTAAATGTTGTTCAGCATTCTCTTTGTCTGGTAGAATAACTAGTTTGTTGTATTTTATATAACCTTTCCTTCCTTGATCTTTTTCTCTTTGAAGTTGAATGACTAGGTTTTTTCTTTGTTCTAGAACTTCAGGTGGATAATCTTGATTGACATAGTAGGAGGTATTTTGTAGCATTTTTTTCTTTTTGAGTATTTCAATCTTTTTTCCCACAGTGGTAAGAGTGACAATAATTGGCCTAGTTTTTTCAGACTTTTTCCCCAGTCTAGTTATATATTCTATGTCTCTATTCTGACAGTCTATTTTCATATCGTTTAGTATAATATTTATAATTTTATTTTGTAGGCTGAAATAGGAGTTTTCAGTTTCTTCTACACCGAAAAATATCAAGTTCTTCCTTCTTATAATACTTTCAAATAACTTAATTTTTTTGCTTTGGTCTTCAGTAATTTTTTCAAGTTGTTGTTGTCTGCAATCTAGTATAAGGAATTTCTCATCTATGTTTTTATTTATTCTCTTTGGTATATTTTCTTTTATTTCTTTCAGTTCATTTGATTGTTCATCTAACTTGTTTTGAAGGGATTTCAACATTTCTGCGATTTGTTCCATTTCGTACTGCTTTTAGTGCTCTCTATGACTATTTTATAGAACAATATTTTTTTTTTTTTACGCCCTCTGGAGATTTTTTAGTGAACTATTTAAATATCAATTTGGCTAATAGATCAGCGATGAGAATGTATGCACTTACTGCATGTAGTACCACAGATGTCGCTATTTGAAATGTACTGTTTTATAACCCGATTATATTTTAAAGAATTTAGGTTAAGTTTTTAAAATTAGTATTTAATTTTCATTGTTAACTTTGTAATTCACATTGTATTTTTTTACACACTTGACTTCATATAGCGATACCAGTTCTTAACGTTATTTTGCCCTTTTTTAAATGAATTAGCTTGCCGGGTGTCCGTCACATGTACTATTGTTTTTTCAACACATTTACGTATGCTTTATTAGTTCTGCATGTTTCTGTCCATATTTTTTACACTTATTTACTTAATTTACACAATTTTCACACTGTTTTTTCTGTATTTTTATTTTAAAAACGTAATTTACTCAGACACGATGTTGACACTTTCGCAGCAGCGCCTACCCTTCAAGATAACATATTAGGTATTATCTAATATCATAAAAATCAGTGCACGAAGAATGCATTCAGGTAAATAATGAATGAGGCCTGCTTCCTATTGGTATGCATATGTATTTTCTTAACTCAGGTAGTAAAGTACCACTTAAGATAAAGTAGTATGTTATGAGAAACTACTTAAAGCAAAATAAATGTTGAAATTTAAAAAAACTGGAATAAATTATATTTTTCTTGCACTCAGTACTTTAAACGACTGACATTTGAGTCAGGTGCCATCTTAGGTCGCACGAGTTATATTAGCAACAATATTAAGTTAGTCATAGACTGCAAAGACACACATGCACAGATAAATTAACACGTATGTAAATATGTGAACACAAAACATTCGAATAAGAGTTCAATAGTGTGACTACACTTCTGAATTTTAAAACATATTCCTATTATTTTTCGAACAAGATTAAGTTCACGGACCTTATAAAAATACGTAGGTAATACTTATGTATTTTTGCAGAGCCATTCATAAACTCCTTCGGTGCTGGAGTAATATTACGACCTCATAGAAAATTGTTTTTGAGCAACTCCTCCGTTATATTTTACCAATTGCATGATGGACAAAACCAGAGATAGACTTTTATTGGAAGGAGACTCCTTCGGCGTTCTTTAAAGGCGGCATTTGCAGATACCCAGAAGATGTCTACTTGCCTCCTTATATAAAAAGGCGAAAAAAGGGACTTCTGATGTATATGAACCGAAATAAGAAATTCTTTGTAAGGGTATACTTCTCGTTTTGGCCCCTTAGTCACAAAATGTCTTAATTGGAAAAAACTATCTTGTAAATGGATTGCCATTATGATGATGATAATATGACCACTATGAGAAGGCAAACTTGAAACCAACCCTATACCAACCCGTCTAGCCAGCGTGGTATAGTAGGACAAAACCTCCTTTCTAAGGAGAGGCCTATGTCCAGCAGTGGACTGTTAAAGGCTGTTGATGATGATGATGAATATGACCACTTCCAAGCCTATCATCATGTGGTAGGCTAAATTTATGTATATATATAAACAGTCTTCTGTTAATGTGATGTGATGATGAGTTTTCCAGAAGGATGTCCTTCAAAATAATTTAATCGGCATAGTTACAGAATAAACACAACCAATCATATAAAATATTTACATAAGATTTAGTATATGTGCTATTCCTACTAAAATGATGATGAAAATATTACTCGACCGAAAGTCAAGCGCAATAAAAAGTACCTAATTAACGAGAGATTCCTGAAATTTTCTAAAGATATGATCACCACATTAATATTTGTATTTGAGATTATAACTATCATATTCTTATATTTTCGACATTTGCGCAGTTTTTATTATACCCGTATCATGTTCGCGATTTGGTGCTTCGTCATTGCGATAAGTTCTTTTATTCTTTATATTTATGGAATATTCCAACGAAGAATAAAATACTGGGATAAGAAGAATGTTCCTTATTTGCAACCTTTGCCGATTTTGGGAAATTATGCTGAATACATTTTATTAAAGAAGAATATCGGCCTCCTCACTAAGGAACTCTGTGAAACTTTTCCCTATGAACCCCACTTCGGTACATTTTACGGCACCGAACCCACTCTAATTATTAAAGATCCAAACATCATTAAAATTGTGACCACTCAAGACTATTACTTCTTCAGTGGACGAGAGACTTCAAAATATAATGACAAAGAATTATTGTCACAAAATATTTTCTTCTCTTACGGAGATAAATGGCAAATATTACGTAACAACCTTAATCCATTATTCTCAACTGCCAAGATGAAGAACATGTTTCATTTGATAGTGAAATGTTCTAAACTATTTGAAGAAGTATTAGATCACGAAAAGAGCTCATGCAAAGAAACTGAAGTGAGAGCTCTCATGGCAAGATTTACCATGGATTGTGTAGGATCTTGCGCATTTGGCGTTGATATGAACACACTAATGCATAAAGACGGTAATTCTTTTAACGCAATTGGAGAAGTTATTTTCGAAATTAATACTTTTAGAGGGTTGAAAAACATTGTGCGAGCAATATGGCCAGCTATATTCTACTTTTTAAGACTACGAACATTCCCAAAAGAAGTTGAAATATTTTTCTATAAGCTGTTGACTGGAATTTTCGAAGAACGTCAGTATAAACCATCTATAAGAAATGATTTTGTTGACCTAACATTAAAGTTGTGGAATGACAAAGAAGTCTGTGAAGATAATGCAACTAACCCGAAATCTAAAGAAGAAACAAAGACTAATTTCAAAATAAGTTATTCTACTTTGATTTCGCAGTGTTTTGGAATATTTGCAGCTGGATACGAGTCATCTGCTAATACACTGAGCTTCACCATGTATGAACTAGCGAAGAATCCTGAAAAGCAGGACAAAGCTTTAGCACAGGTTGATGCATATCTACGCCGTCATAATAATATATTGAAATATGAATGTGTTACAGAACTTCCATACCTTGAGGCATGTATTGATGAAACCCTACGGATGTACCCTATTCTGGTAGTTCTAACTCGTGAAGTAGTAAAAGATTATGTTTTCCCGAATAGCCTGAAGTTAGAGAAAGGTATACGAATCCATATACCAATCTACCACTTGCATCATAATCCTGACTTTTTTCCTGAGCCTGAGAAATTTCGCCCGGAGAGATTCTTTGGGGATGAAAAACGAAATGTAAAACCATATACATATATGCCATTTGGTGAAGGTCCAAAAATCTGTATCGGTAAGATTCAATTTCGTTCTCTTAAAATCTTTTTCTTTAACTGATTGGAGAAAAATAAGATACAAGCGATAATTATATTCAAGTCAAAATGTCTTCGCCTGCATTTAATTTTAAATATTTTATCCACTGGTCTATCGAGACCTGCGAAGATCTTCAAGTGCATTCTTAAAAGTTTAAAACTACATGAACCATAGAGACTTGTAGAACAATCTGCGACTTGGTCTCCTAGTTTATGGTCATTACAAATCTATATTTCTATACTACTTTATATCAAAAAGAGGTCAAGTATAAGAGGAGTTTGTGAAGTTGTAGGAGGTAATCTCTGGATCTGCCGAACCGATTTTGAAAGTTTTGCCACATTATTTGTGAGTCAAAAGAGTTAAAGACAACGAAAACGATTACCATGATATCAACCCGGAAAATTATTACTATGATATCCGATAAACACGCCGACGAAGCCGCGTTCGTGAGCTAGTTCATAATATTTTTGACCTTTATAGCCTGATATCTGACCATGATCTATATATTATGATCTATAGCTACAAAATACTCTAAAATACCTTATTTGATAGCTTAAAATGTTATTTACTTTGTTTTGTATTAACACCTCGTTTTCGTTTTCAGGTATAAGATTTGCCAAAATGCAGATGTTAGCCGGTCTAATCACAATATTGAAGAAATACCGCTTGGAGTTGGCACCAGACATGAAGAGTAATTTGGTGTTGGAAACCAACGCTCTTCTCACTAAGCCTGTTGGGGGTATTAGACTGAAGTTCGTTGAACGAGAAGGGTGGGAGCAGAGAGTCCTAAAGTCCACATCTTGATAAAGTATTTTAACAATTATGAAAGTGGTCTTCTCAGATTTGTGATACTATTAATACATGTTTACTCTTATATTATTGGATCTAATATCTTGTTTAATTAACATCTGACTGCCATGTCTAGCACTGTGCCCGATAAGCTTCCGTCCATTTCCACGAAATGTCTTACATGGATTCACGGCACGGAAAAGAATTTTTACCTTTGGACCTTACGAATGAAGTTTTGTCCTTCTTATTTTTAGTCTGTTTTACCGTGATTTATTTATTATAACAAAAACTCGATAGAGCTTAAAATAATTAATTATTTGTACCTACTCAATGTTATTTTGTTCAATATTGTTCTCATGTAAGTGGCTACTATCTTAATGAGAAATAAAGATCTTTAAACCTATTAATTTGTACTTTAAAACTTATTAAAAACAAATTAGATAGTTTAGTATTAATTTTTTAAAGATAATAAAAACTTCTCAACTTGAAATTATGAATTAATAGTTATTTTACATATAGGTTTCTACGTATAGTTCGAAATTGTTTTTAATCTATAATGACTTTTAAAAGACTTATTAGAAACTCTACTTTTTAATTATCATTTTTTTTTATCTTCATTTATTTAGGAGCTTGTAGTCACACATACGACCATGTCAGTCCCATCGTACCCGACTTTTAAAGTTAATCACAAAAATACATTAAACATTTTTTTTGATAGTTATATTGAATGAGTTATTTTGAAAGGGCAACAAACAGACTTATATACATACTCACAAACTTTCGCGTTTATAATATTTGTAGGGATGAAGCTTGTTATTGTTTTGTCTGTAAAATATAATATTGTGATTTATACAGGCGTGGAGAATAAATAATTGCCTCACTTGCAGTAAAAGTCGTTGGTTGAGTAGCGTAAGGGTTTCCTTAACATCACCTCCAGTAATGCTCGTTAAGCCCAAGTTAGACTATTGTAGTCTGCCACTGAACCCCAGATTCCAATTCAGTAGCTTATGATTGATTGGCATATGACGTAGTAAACGTTCTTAAGATTTTATAGCTGACAGAGTTTCTCAGCAGTCGTATGATGCCAATAAATTTTCTAACACTAGCGGCAGTGAGGTTTATATAAGGCCGAAAAGTAAAGCGTTCATCCAAACTTCTTACTCCGAGATATTTAACGGATTCGGTGCCATCAAAGACTTAACATTTACATGGAAGAGTAGACGATGTGTGGGAGTGTAAGTAAAAGTGAATAGGGTTCTTAGGTTAAGAAACCGCTGTGTTATAGAAACACACGTAGTTTATCATACTAGCGTTTAGAGTGAGAAGGTTCCTTGCTAGCCAGTCTATCAATTGGAATATTCCACTTTCAGCACATCTTGAGACACTTTCTCAGTGTTGGCCATGAAATACAGCGACGGTGTCGTAGGCGTAGCAAAGAAGTTTTGCTGATGAAATGCCTTCGTGGTGTATGTCATTCATGTATATAAGAAAAAGAGTGGGACCTAAAATACTCCCCTGCGGCACTCTAAAGTTTACTGGAAGCGTATCACTTAATAGAACTATAGGGTTGTTGTATTACTTAATAGACCCTGTATTTGAACAATTTGTTGCCGTCTCTTCGAACTTATCAAATTCCTTAACAGTTATATAATGGTAATTATACAATGTTATGCATACACAATATCAGATTATAAAAATGAAATAAGTTATCAAATAGCATCGTTAGCAAAAGTGATTCACATTCATCACGTATCCAAGTACCTATATCAAATAGTAACTATTTCATATGTTTATTTGTTAATTATATTATATGTATGCTATCACAAAACATAACTTATAAAACATCTTAGTCGAGCAAAACCCAGTTCTTATACCGTAAAAAGTTATAAATTTATATTGAAAGTATTTGCTCCAAATTATGAGAGATTAGTCGAAAACTGTTAACATAGACAGGACCCTGACGAAGACCACCTACTTTCCTTCCAACGGCCACTGAAATTACACTTGCGCGATCCCTCTTTCTTCCTCTAATCGATTATGCTGATTTCAGTATTCTCGACATTACGGAGAAGCAACTTGATAAACTTGAGCGCCTTTAAAACTTTTATATTAGATAAATATTTTTGTATAGTTTAACCTTCTTGCCTCTTCTTCTTCTCAATCGTTTCGCTCTTGGCAGAGCAGTCGTGGTCACTTCGAGGCATCCACGTCGGCGGCAGAGGCATACACTTGCCCCTTAGGGTTGCGGAGGTACGATGCCAGTCTGATTCAAAAACTGAAATTCAGGTGAAACTGGTTGAACTAGTAAGCCAACCTTAAATAATATTGGGAATAAAGGTTAGGAAAAAGAAGAAGTAGTATTAGATTAATATATGGGCTACGAGAATATGAACATGTTTCTGTATCTCGCAACCTATTTAAGCTGCTCCCAACTCGCTTTCGACGGAATGCTTATAATATACTAGCTTTCCGCCCGCGGCTTCGCCCGCGTGGATTCGTTTATATCGCGCGACACGGTAAGGGTAGATTAAACAATCTTGCATGATTTTGTTTGATAATAAGGAACTTCGACACAAACTTTCGTCCCCTATTTCAAACCCTTCTACCTTTATTTTCGCGATAAAAAGTATCCTATGTCCTTTCCCAAGTTCAGCTCTACCTTCATACCAAATTTCATCAAAATCGGTTCAGTGGTTTAGGCGGACAGACAGACAGAGTTACTTTCGCATTTATTATATTAGTAGGGATTACAGCATCGGAAAGTAGAGATTTCATTAAACAGAAAACACCCCAATTTTTTTAAAAAAGTAGATATTTTGACGGGTGAATTTTCGATATTAAGTCAAAATAAGGTGAAAAAATAAATATTTGAAGTCAAATAAATTACAATGTATTCGGGACAAAAAAAGGTAAGTTTTCACTAAACTATGTTTAAAAATAAGTTTATTTGTAAAAGATAAAAATAAAAAACCAAAAACTTGGTTTGTTGAATTTTTCACATTTATTTTGAGGTTATGTGATAAAAAGTGTAAATAAAAGATCGGCTAATTGCATGTCAGGCCACGCACAGGAAAGGGTTCCTCAGTCACCCATAATGGTACGTGGATTAGAAATTGTATCCAATGGATAATTGTTATGTTTACGTATTAATGCGTTAATTTTGTATGACGTTTTCCAAGTAAGCACATTGTAGAAGTTAAGCCTATGTAACTCCTGAACTAATAAAGTCATCTAATTCGTTATAGTTTTCATTTAAAGTTCATTATATGGACCACTATCACGAATTTTTTCAGATTTTTTGAGCCAGCCGTTTAGCTATTAGAGGGGGGGTACACCCTGTTTTTACAAAAAACTGGCGTTTAAAGTGGAATGTCTCGCAAACGGATACCTAAATCAAAAAATCGTCTTAACAACCCTTTAATGTTTTTAAAAGACCTATATAATGATACCCCACATGATGGGGCAGCCGCAAGAAAAAAAAACATCCCCACTTTACGTGTAGGGGAGGTACCCTAAATAAAAATATTTTTCATAATTTTATTGTAGCACTTTGTCGACGTAATTACTATACATATTTATGCAAAGTTTCATCTTTCTAGCACTTACCGTTTGGACGGTAAGTCGAGGACGGACGGACGGACGGACATGACGAATCTATAAGGGTTCGAAGTCATAAACTTCCGAACCCTAAAAAGTTGTAGATCTTTTAATTACCTACAACTTTGACATTTAACTTTTTTCCATAGGACTTGTAGTTTTGCCGGAAATCGAGATAAACCGATTTTTACCCTTTGTTTTATATATTTAGCCCTCCCCCCCTACCCCTTCCCGACCTCAGATCGCCCGTAAATTATTTTTCCTTTCATTTTTATAATATTCTCCTCCTTTTCCAACAGGTTTCATCCTACAATAATCTTATTGTTTTCAAAAATTATCTACTCTGGTCTACTGGTCTATATGTCATTTACAAACTATCATTATGGTTGCCATGCAAGTGTGTTATGCCTAGCAACCTGTGAAGTTTTGACAGGAGATAAACAGTGATACATTTTGATATCTACGATTTATGTATTTTATAATCACCCAGCTTTGGCCTTTGTATCTCGATTATTGCAGTAAAAAGTAGCCTATGTCCTTTCCCAAGTTCAGTTCTATCTTCATACCAAATTTCATCAAAATCGGTTGAGTGGTTTAGGTGTGAAAGCGTAACAGACAGACAGACAGACAGAGTTACTTTCGCATTTATAATATTAGTATGGATTCTTTCCATACTTTATGGTATTCTATTTCATCTTTGTATTCCTCCTTGTTTAAAGGAAAGTAACTCTTTGTTCCGCTTAGGGATATACAGTCATGATACCTGAGCTCATCTGAATCTTTGGAATTAGCTATAACAACTTATTGCACGTAGTAACAAGTATATTCAATCCCATTCCATTCATTCCTGAGTTTTCGTGTGTTTTTCATTCGCATTAATCATTAAAATCAATTTTAAACAAAAACCGAGCAAACTTCGGTCGCCCAGGTACCATAAATACGAAAATTACTCTGTTAGTCTGTTACGCTTTCACGTATAAGCCACTGCAACAATTTCAATCAATAAATTTGGCAGTGGCTTATACGTGGACTGCAATAGAACAATGTGATGGCATGGGGATACTTTTCCCACTGGTACTGACATACACGCGGTCGGAGCCGCGGGCAAAGGCCTGTGTTCTGTAAAATTGTGTAAAAACGACTACATAACATTATACATATCTAATAGAAGTGTATTCGTATACACGTGTTGATTAGATATCTGTAATGACAAGGTTACTAAAATAAGCACATTGATTTATCAATGCATACAGTACACCAAATCCCAAGATTATAAAATTTATGTAATATCTTATTATCAACTTGGCATTGACTAAACATTAATAAGGATGATAGAATCTTACTGAATTTACCTGCATCGGTTATCTGACTGGTGTGTATAACCGACGATATTCAGGTAAAATCAAAATTTTATACGATCTGTCAATATAGGTTTCGATTAGTATTCACAATTGTATTACATTATACAATCTATTTTTCATACTACACTGCACTTGCTTGAAGTTTGAAACTAGATAGTGTGCGTTATATGACTGAGTATATGAGCTCTGCTATATTACCGGCATTTGTTACTGTACCTTTATAAGGGGTAATGCCACAGTACGAAGCTACTTTAAGAAAAGTAGCCTAAGTTACCTAGTCCAGTGAGATGCATTTTCAAGCTCCGCTTAAAGAACCAGGTAAGGGAAAGGAAGCACATATGTGGAATATGACAGGTGAGACAACCGCGTCAAATCAGGAGTTTCGTCCAGTGGCAAGTAGTGCTACAGTCATTGTTTTGCCCTCACGGTGTGGCTGTTTGTTACAAGACAAGAAAAGGCTCTGCGGTGGATGACAGACGTCGGATGATCCTAGAGCAGTTAACTGCGCTGGATGACTCGTTAGCTTAGATTGGGCATTAAAATCTCTCAGAAATAGTAGTTCGAGAACTGCGCTTTATTCGCTGCCTGACCCAGATTTTTAACCAGATGAGTTGTCTAAGAGTCTCAAGAACAACAAATACCCTGATAAAAAGACCCACTCCACCCTTCACGAGAAAGCACTCCTCAAGCAAGTAGCCGCGATAGTATAGCTAAACCACACTGTAGTATAGCTGGGCGGCATACTTATATCTCCTTTAGAAAAAGCATGATCGGCAGTAACCGCTCAAGGTAATGGTAGACGAAATTAGCATGGGGTCCAAGGATTTTTATAAACTACACCACATAAAGTGTGGGTTCCTACCACCCGGTCTTCCTAGCCACGGTTCGATCCACGCCACCCTCACTATGACTCCCTTACCATCACTTAACATGATAATTCTCACCCCTGTATCGTTACCCCTTGGGTCTTGCAATTCACCAATGAAATACAACGGCACGAATAATGTCACGTTTAGTTTGTCTTCTGTGACAGGGTTAATACTACCCCAGTTGAGTCGGCCCGTTTGTGCTGAAATCAACGTTAATCTATTACCTGTTGTATCCTAAAACAAACTGTACCGAAAACAGATAATACAACAATGCTGCGATATTATCAACTTATAAAAACGCACTTGTCTAATAGTGACGAATGCGGTAGTGTAGCCAAGCCTGTGCGGCCTCTCCTGATTGGCCAGCGATGGTGAAGTCACGTGTTCCAAGACAGGTAACACGTGATTTGATATAATTTGTCTGTGTAATCGCTTTTAACAACTTTAAATATACACTAAAGTGCACTGTAGTCAATGCTGTTCAGAAATGGCAGCAATTATTTACGTAGCGTGCCTGTTATCTTTAATTTTATATTTAATATATCTGATAGCACATCGAAAGTTTAATTATTGGAAGAAAAAAAACGTTCCTTATGTGAAACCGCTGCCTTTTTTGGGTAATTATGCCAAGTACATGTTACAGCAAGAGTATGTTGGACATTTGGTGCAAAAGTTGTGTCAAAAGTTTCCAGATGCACCTTACTTTGGAGCATTTTTTGGCACGGAACCCGTACTTGTGGTGCAATGTCCTGAGATTTTGAAGTGCATTTTCACAAAAGACTTTTACTATTTCCACGGGAGAGAAATATCTAAATATGGATCTAAGGAAGTTGTGACTGAAAATTTGTTTTTTTCCGGTGGTAACAAGTGGAAAATTGTGCGTCAGAATGTAACACCACTGTTTTCTTCTTTAAAAATGAAAAACATGTTTTATTTAGTGGAGAAGTGTTGCCATGTACTCGAAGATACACTGGATCTTGAGACCAATATCTCAGATGTTATTGAAGCAAGACATCTCAGCGCAAGGTATACAATGGACTGCATTTGTTCTTGCGCATTTGGAATAAATTCAAACACGTTAATAAATCCTTCAAATAATCCTTTTAACATTATAGCGGAAGAGATTTTTAAATTAACCAACTTTATAGGATTTAAAATGATATTTAGAGCGGTATGGCCTCGAATCTTTTATGGCCTAGGCTTTAAATATTTTCCAGATACAATAGAATTATTCTTTTCAAAATTACTGAAAGGTGTTTTTGAAGCCCGAAATTATAAACCGTCTGCCAGAAACGACTTTGTTGATCTTGTACTAAGCTTAAAGAATGAAAATGTTATAACATGTGATAATATAACAAACGCTAAAACAGGTCTTGATGAGAAGATAAGTGTAAAAGTGGATGATAAGATGCTCGTGTCACAATGTGTAGTATTTTTTGGTGCTGGATTTGAAACATCTTCTACAATCTTAAGTTTTACTTTGTTTGAATTTGCAAAGAACCAAGAAGTTCAGAAGCGGGCAACAGAAGAAGTGGACAAATATTTACGTTGTCATGGTAATAAATTAAACTACGAATGCATTAAAGAACTACCTTATGTTGAAGCTTGCATGTACGAAACTATACGCAAATACCCCGTTATTGGGAATCTTACTAGAGAAGTTATGGATGACTATACTCTCTCTGATGGGTTATTTTTGAACAAAGGTGTTCGTATACATGTACCTGTGTACCATATTCATTATAATCCCAAAAATTTTCCGGAACCAGAAGTGTACAAACCTGAAAGGTTTTTATTAGGACAGAAGGAAAAGATGGAGAGTTTTACATTCTTCCCATTTGGGGAAGGACCAAGAGTTTGTATAGGTAAGCAATTTTAAATAGTTCTTTACAAAAGTATACTCTTAGAATAAATGAATACCCCTAGAAAATGTAAAAATGACAGTATAAAAACGCATTTAGTCAGTACATAAATATGTTGGGATTTTGCTTAACTATGAAAAACTTGAAGATGAAGTAAGTAATAATTAAACATGGAAAGCATATTATTATATCTTTTAGAAAGGTGAAGTACAAATAAATAATACTATCTAAGAAACATTATTACGTCTTGACTGATAATGCATTTGAGGTTAAAGAAAATATTATTTTATTAGCTGGGTCGGTACACATACCTAACATAGAAATAGGTGATTTTCTAACGTTGTAGTTGCACTGCGGCACGGCGACTTAACATTGACTGTTTAATATCTCAATACTGTTTTGTATAATTTAATTCAGGTCATAATAAAGGTATTTCGCTTTTGGTACCTCTTGGTAAGTGTTTTAAAAGTCGGAACTAGGTCATTTAAAAAAATCTTATCTCAAAATCATTAAATCACGTAAATTAATGAAGGAATATACTAATTTACAAAATCATTATCATTGAGATAAGATTATAGTCCATACACACGAATAAACCATCAATAAAAACTATTTACATATATGCTACGGATATTTTACCTCTATCATTATAAAACATCTCCATGAGATGTAGATTATTATTTTCTGAGAACCTCATTTCTTTTAAATTGGGGCAAGTCCTGAATTGAAAATGAAAAGAAAAAGTATTGCTATGTTGTGATATATCAAGAAAATGAAATCTTTTTTGACATTCATCACTCATCTGAATATGTTTCAGGAAAACGGTTTGCATTGATGCAAGTTTTATCTGGGCTGGTTACTTTTTTGAAGAAGTACCGAGTGGAATTAGCTGAGAATATGGCAGAGACAGTAACTTTGGAACCCAGATCGTTTCTAATTCAACCTAAGGACCAAGGATTGATGTTAAAATTTTTCAAGAGAGAGGGTTGGGAACAGCGAAAGTTTGTGAGGAGCGAATAACAATAAACCAAATGAATACTGACTACATGTAAAACTGCACAATTTCTTGGGATCCTAGAATTACCAGTACTTAAACGAAATGCTATGCTGTTTTCCTGTATATTTACTTGTATTTAATTTTAATGTTCTATTAATAAGGGTGCCATCTGTGTTCTATCCTTGTATATTACTACCAGCTTTCGCAATCGGCTGCGCCCGCGTCTATGTTGGTTATCCCGGTAAAAAGTAGCCTTATTTCTTTTCTCAGGCTTAACAATATCTAAGTACAAAATTTCATTTAAATTGGTGTAGTGGTTACTGAGTTCATTGCAAACAGACAGACTGACCCGGTGGATGACTTTATTTTATAAGTAGTGATTGATTCGTAAGTATTATTTAAAAATTAAAATTGAAAATTAAAACGACAATTATTGCGACTTCCAATTCCGATTCCCAATCTAATGAAATTACTTTGAATTGGCTGCAATTTCGATCCAGTGGTATAAGCGGTCGACGCTCCAACTGTTGCGGGTTCAAATTCCACAAGGGACAAAACTTTGTGTGATTCAGAAATTCTTGTTCTGATCGTCCGCTGGTTATAGCCGTGGTTATAGCTTCACAAGATAATTAGTCACAACATTTATAACTGTTTGGTTTAATAATAATAAATAAATGTTTTTGGACATCTTACACTCAACGCTATCTAGTCCCAAAGCAAGCAGAGCTGGTGTTATGGGTACTAGACAACTGATCTAAATACATAAACATACTTTTTTTTGTAAATATATACATATTATAGAAAACACCCAAACTGCGAAACAAATATTTGAGGATCACACAAACATTTAGTCCGACCCGGGAATTGAACCCAAGACCTTTTGATCAGCAGCCGCTTACGCTAACCACTAGACCAACAAGGCAGTCATTTAATTTACATATATCGCATGTTATAGTTACATTACATTATATAAGACTATATTAACTTACAATAACTTAATATTAGGAGAAATCTGAACAGTTAAAATTAACAGTTACTAATGAAAACGCTTAGCTTCAATAAATCATACATATAGCTAAAGCAATTTCACAAGGCGTTTTTTGTTAAGAACTAAAAAACCGCTTTCGGCTCATTGTCGTGTAAATGGGACATAAATTAAAGTTCATCAAATTTAGATGCTTATTACGTTACAGTCTGCTCCATCTGACGAACACCAACTGCTTAAGTTTGAAAAAGTATGTTTTAGCTAGAGAAACAACTCCACGTAATACAGTTATCTAATACAGTTGACCCAATTTCTCCGGAATGATAGACCTATATCGATGACATTGACATTTGTATTAACCCCGGAACTATTAAATACTAGCTGCGCCCCGCGGTGTTACCCGCGTATATCATTATGGTTTGCTATGCAAGTGAGTTATGCATAGCAACCTGTGAAGTTTTGACAGGAGATAAACAGTGATACATTTTGACATCTACGATTTATGTATATTTATAATCACCTGGTTTTCGCCCGTGTATCTCGATTGTTGAAGTAAGTAGCCTATGTGTTAATCTAATATATAAGGTATATTACTGTAAAGTTTCATCCAAATCCGTTCAGTAGTTTTTGCGTGAAAGAGGAACAAACATACATACACACATACATACTCACAAACTTTCGCGTTTATAATATTAGTAGGATTTAGTTTTTCGCTTCACTATAGCTAATTTAATCGATCTCTTTAAGCTTACGGATAAATGGTGGTCTTGAATTTAAGATAGTATGCACTCACAATGAGCTTTCCACCAGGTAGAGTAGGGCCACTTTGTTAGGTCACATATAAACTGTAAATATATACTCTGCTATACCCGAGACAAACCTTTCATACGTACTAATAAATCATATGTATTACTTTTGGAAGGATACGGTGTGCAAATAAACTATTGAGTATTGTTTTCTTGAGTTACAAGGGTCCATAGTTATCAGTCACCACTTGCTACTCGTCAGATCTTATAAAAAAAGACATAACATAAAATATTATGAAAAAAGGGAAGTGTACAATGAATGTAGTACATATGTTATCCATGCCTAACATGCTGGAGGGTGGCATGCCTCAGTACCCCATTACTTCCGACCGAGCGCCCCCCTGCCTGTTCCACTATACAACCTATTTACGACTATTTATAGATACCAGCATACTGCGACTGACGGTTGAATATGAAAACTGACGTCTATTCATTTAATTCGGAATTTAAAAATGAATTTTTACTTTTTTCGATTTTAAATTTTAATATATTTGAATATAGCCAGTTTGAGTTAATGTGACCTTGACCTGCTACGACCTAATAATTCATTCTTTTCCCAGTGAGTGAGTTCATTGGAGTTTCGATTCCTCCACGGGTGTTGAATATCGAAGGGCGGTGACACACTTGGGACTACGGTCCTGTACTACCCCCATCCAAAGGATTCCCGACGTTTGTACCTACTTGCGCTTCATCTTCCAGTACCTGACTTCTACTCCAGAACTTGTAAACCCATCGGCTATCTTGTCAGCAAGCAATGTGGCCCGTCCACTGTCACTTAAGTTTCACAATTCTCTGGGTAACGTCAGTGACTATAAACAGTCGTGACTTGAGCTACAAGCTTCCAAGGCTAGCATGGTGGCTTTATTTTTAAGCCTTGCTTTAAAAAGAAATCAGTAGACCAACGAAAACATCAAAGTGTAACTGGAAGAACTAGAATACGTACTTGACCCATTTGACTGACCCGTTCAAGTTAACCACGCATTCATGTTTTGAAAGTTGCAGATTTTAGGTAAAATACATTTCTATTTACAGTTTATGATAACTTTTTAACTTTAACGCCACTTCAATGAAATAAAAGTTTGTAATGTAACCTCAGCATTATCATCAGCCACTGCTGGACATAGGCATCTCCCGTTGCACAACACTCTGATCAATTTTGGGCTTCTCACATCCAGCTCCTGCCAACCATCCTTCGCAAGTCGTCACTCCACTTGGCCTGTGAGCGTCCTACACTAGGTACCTACAAAATTTTAAATGGATGAGAGAGTTTTCGGACAGCTTTTATTTCAGGTAACGAACCAATGCTAATTTACCTGTAACTGGAAACTTCTTGGTACGTCTGGAAACTTTTTAAACTTTAAGTAAATTTCCTCTGTATGTTCCATTGGAAATATTACAAGAAACTTGGTCTTGAGTTATCTTGATTAAACTTTGTCAATTTGAATAAACCTAATGGTAAAGTTTGTGGGACAAAATAGTTCGGGTTTTCATTGCTCAATTTTATTGCGTAGTTGTATAAACAATTATGATTTCATAAGAATAATGCATGAAAGAACTGATCCTCTGTTTATAAGTTATATACAAAATCTGCGTCAGCCATTTTCTGCCTTTTAAAGTTGACTGATCATAACTGTATTAATGGTAAAAAAGTTGTTCACATTGTATGTATCATACACACACATATAACACTTTCTCAGACCTGACCAGCCTGATGGAAAGCATAAGCAGAAGTCAAGAATGGTGGTCACCATTCTTATTTGTAACGTGAACGATGCCACCCTATGTCGGTCTAGTAAGATGCTTTTTCATGCCCCGCTTGAAGGACCCTGAATCATAGGGACATTGAAATACGCGAGCTGGAAGTGAGTTCCGAAGTGAGTTTCTTTCCGAGTTCGAAAAGCCGATCTGTGTATTTCAAACATACACTAAACGGACACAAAGAACACTCAGACTCAGAATAACAATTTGTGTCTCTTCTATTGCCCGTAGCATGATGTAATACAGCGGAACAAACAAACTATTCAGCTTTTTAACATTAGTATTGATAAGAAAATGTTAAAACTACGGAAATATTCTGTCAATTAATTTAAAACTACTTTTATCTCCATTCCAAGATCTGATCTTTAAATGTTCAAAAAAGGTTAAATTATTTGTTACAACTTCAACAAATTCTACATACAAGGTCGCTATTATTCCAAACTTAATAGTTACAAATTTGAATGTGTTTGTTTGTTGTTTGTTATTTATTATGAAATTACACCTACACGGCTGAATAGATTAACAATATAATAATAGATAAACCAATTTAGTAGAGCCAGGCTGATTTCAGCACGAATGGGCCGGCTCGACCGGGGCACTACTACCCTCACATAGAAGACCATCCTAATAATGACAGTATTCTTGCTGTCGTATTTCGTTGGTGAGTGTGAGACCGGAGGCCCAATCATTCTGCATCATTCAACCGGCCTTAGGAGGCCAGGAGAATGATGCAGAATTTTCTGACTAGACCTCCATGGTATGGGTCACCATGCTGCATTGGCTACACTCACAACGACGATGGTGGCCCCTACTCCTGAATTCTACTCATGCTTTCCATGAGGCAAAGTAGAGTCACTTTAGTAGGCTTACATAAAAAAAAACTTAATTTATTAAAAGTTTTTTGAATAATCATTTAATCATAGGTAGTAGAACCCGTGCTGATTTCAGCATGAATAGGCCGGCTCGAACGGGGCAGTACTACCCTCACCACACAGAAGGAAGACCAATCTAAAATGACAGCAAATGTATTGTCGTCTTTCGTTAAATAGTAAGTGTGAGACTGGAGGCCCAATCATTCTGCATCAAACAATTATTTTTAAATATTAACAAAAATCCTTTCTTGGCATTTGATTAAAATAAAAGCGGCCAAGTGCGCGTCGGACTCGCCCATGAAGGATTCCGTATCAGCAAGTAACATCATATAAAAGTTCTTGTAGTTCGTTGTAACTTGGATCGATGTTTTTATAATAGTGTATTGATTGAATGAAAAGTAAATTGCAGTTTACGAATTATGACGTATTAAAAAAAAACTACTTATTAGATCTCGTTCAAACCAATTTTCGTTGGTAGTTTGCATGGTAATGTACAACATATTTTTTTTTTAGTTTTATCACTCTCTTATTTTAGAAGTTACAGGGGGGGGGCACATTTTTTTCCACCTTGGAAGTATCTCTCGCGTAAACTCAGTTTGGAACAAAAATGATATTAGAAACCTAAACATCATTTTGAAGACATAGATACTCCACACGTATGGGTTCGATGAAAAAAATTTTTTTTAATTTCAGTTCCAAGTATGGGGACCCTCAAAATGTATTGTTTTTTTCTATTTTTATGTGAAAATCTTAATGCGTTCACAAATTACATCTACTTACTAAGTTTCAAAAGTATAGCTCCTATGGTTTCCGAAAAAAGTGGCTGTGACATACGGACGGACAGACAGACAGAGACAGACAGACAGACAGACATGACGAATCCATAAGGGTTCCGTTTTTTGCCGTTTGGCTACGGAACCCTAAAAACTCGGTTCTCAACTACACTTTACCGAGTGAATCTGCAGGCAAAGGTACGTGTAAAAAATATATTTATAATGTACATTAATTTTGTAGATTAGGATCAAGGATATTTTTATATATTTATGAAATTTATATCTATCTACACAATTAACTAAAATCGGAGTATCTGTGAGTAATATCAAATGAATAGCTTTATTACTAATAATCATCAGACCGATTTCGGCCATGGCGACCATTTCGACCCCTTAAAGGGTTTGACGCTGATGCGCCCGGAGATGGCTCATATAGCCGATTTTCGCAGCAAACTCTCTTGCGCAAAGTGGGCAGTGAGCTTACCGCTCTCATAATCATAGTGAATGGCGGAATGAATAGTTATAATAATTACATTATAAGTGAATCATTGTTACCTGTTTGAAGCCGAACCAAGTGGCGTACAATTGGAGAGGCCTAGGTCCAGCTGTGGACTGCGATAGGCTGATGATGAATATACTACTTAGTGTTGCAAAAGTATACTCAATTGTTGGTTTCTAGAGTATAAGGCGCTGGCAGCTTTATATATTACTATTATAGCAGCCGACGATAACCTAGAAATTGTAACAATTGTTGGAATTTGTGTAATATCTTTGAGGAGAGAAATAAAGTTATATTATTATAATATCGTAGGATACAGATGGACACCTTTTTTTATATATTATTTTGCACGTAAATGAATTTAAATAGATAATTTATACGTATGTTATAAAAATAATAATTATTAGGTAGTAAAATGACATTTAGAATGGCAAAATACCTTCTATTGTTTTGTTTGTATTTTTCACTAACTAAGGATTATGGAAATGTTACTGTCAGAATAGGAACCTATATCATTGTTATGGTAATTTCGAAACGCCTTTTAGATAATTTTAGCCTTTTGTTCTGCCCAAAATATTGTCTTATGAATATTCTAGCTCATTAATGCTTTTTGATGCAAAACGAGTCATTATCTAAACAGATCCGTTTATCTCTAAACCTTTAAATACTTTAGCTTTCTAAAAAAATAACTTTGAGAACAACCGCTATAAAAAAGTAGTTTTAATTCAATCATGGAATTTAGTTCTTACTTAAAGTTGGAAAGGTTCAACGCTAATTTATTCGAATTGGAGCATTCATAAAACGGTTAACCAAGCGCCTGATGTAATTCTAATTACAATTTGTGAGAACACAAAGTAATACTGCCTCGGTGGCGCAGTGGCAGTGGCAGCGTATGGTGCTCGAGATCTCGGGTTCGATTCCCGATCGGACATTTGTTTCGGACTCTAATGAAACTTTTTAGCAAAAAAAAATACCGCCGAAAGAACTGAAAAGCATAAAATAAACTGACTTCCTAAAGTAGGTACTGTAAGCAGACCAAGACAATTATAAGTCAGCGGTCAGATATTTATGTTACGATAAAGAATTATTATTATTTAAATAAATTATTGAGTGGAGACCAAGTGCAGGTAACTGGAAACAAGTTTGTTGACCAATGGTAGGCCTCTCACTTTCTGATTCGTTGTTTCGCAAATGGTACAAACAAAGCAATAACAACGCCAAACAAAAACAGGATATTAAAATCCTAACGTTGAATGTGGAAACTAAAAGTAGAAGTACGAAGTATCAATACCTATATAAAATGAAAGTGCGTGAATTGCTTCAAAGCGAATTAGCAGTACAGCTACAACGATAGTACCCGTGTGTATATTTTCAATAAATTGTATGTACATATAGGTAGTTTTATATACATATATATATATAGTAGTAGTGTATATGTATGTGTATTTAGGAATATCTCGTTTAAATGTATTTGTATTTAAAAATTACATTTAGGTAGGCTAATCCTTTTTTAAACATAGTTATTCTCAATAATGGTTTATTTTTTCACTGCACCTACCGCATTACATTTATATAACACCTGAAGGTTAAATGGGAGAGAATGCCTGATGGCATTATGTCCGCCTTCGTACAACATGTGCATTAAGTTTAAATAAATAATAATCGGCTAAGGGTAATAACTACTTAATCATCAGCCTATCACAGTCCAATACTGAACATATGCCTCTCTAATTAATAACTACTTAGAACACCACTGTTACAAAGAGAAAGAAGACTTAAAATAAACTTTATACCAACACGGCCATAAGTCTATTACATAGGCTAATGGCCGTGTTCACCAACGTCACCTAAATTTAAGGGGTCACTTAGAGGGAGTTAGGTAACCCTTAGGGAACACCTGAGCGCTCAGAGGTCTATGTGTAATATGTATGTATTTACGAAAAAGTTTTTCATAAATTTATGTATTTATATTATTTGTTCACTTTCCGAAGCAAAAGCTCTACTTAATTTTGGAGTTAGATATCCCTAATATTTTCTTTGTTAAAATTTAGGGTATACCTACCTTAGGGGCGCTTATATTAGTAAATAAACTGTTTAAATATTTTTAGTAAAACGGGTGTAAAGTCTCCTTTCTAACGAGATATCTATGTGAACTTTTGAAGCCTGTTGACGATAATGACTAAAACACGCTGTAAAACAATTGATTAGTAAGATGAATATCCATAAACAATCTACCATTTCTATCGAGGAGCCTTGAAAGTCTAAGTTTGTAAATAACCTCATCAATTCGTACGCGTATTTTTTGTCTGTTAATTCAACTTAATCAAGCAGAAACAAATAGTTAAGGAAGTGTTTAAGTGAAAGTTTTAATTCATTTTGGCCTTCAAATACTGTCAATGTGACTTCATTCACCCGCCATTAAAAATAATACCTATCTTTTAAATAGAGAATTTACTGGATGTAAACAAAATGGTTTGCTTATGACAGATGTCATCGAAAGTAATATTTTGATTACACTGATTACATAACTCGTAGGATGTGACAAATGTTTTATCGTGTGGAAATTTGGTATACTACAATTATTGTTTAACTAATTTGATTTAAAGAAAGTATATAATATACACATAATGTTTATAGACATACTTGAGACAGAAATTACCCATTGATTTGTATGTGATTTATTTTAAACAACAATTTCGTCATTTTCGATAAAAAATTCAATTCTAAAATATTATAAAAGATGCTTTTTATTAGTACCTACCTACTGAAATAAATAAGATTAATATAAGAGATTAGAAGCTTATTTCTTGTTATCCATTTGTGATGCACGTCAATTTATACAATGAATAATAATTAATTCTTAAAATAGACAACTTATTTTTAATTTTGATAATATTTACAAGATTTTGCTCGAGTATATGAAAAATTATCTAAATGTTTAAATGCCAAATTTCATTAAAATCATTCGAATATTTACCAAACCAAGCCACACCTGCAAGTGGTGCAGTGGTAGCGTATGCGACTGCTTTGCATAAGATCTCGAGTTCGTTTCCCATGTCGAACCAAATGTTTGTGTGATCCACAAACAGATATTTAGGAATTTGGAAAAAATATATATTTTTAATATATATGCTGTCTAGTACTCATAATACAGACTCTGCTTAGTTTGGGATTGATTACGTTGTGTAAGATGTCCGATATATTTATTTATTTAAGTTGCAATGTGGATTTGTTTAAGTTGCCCTAATTCTTAAGAGTACCGACTGAATAGTCTTTAGGTTATGTTTTCGTTTGGCAGTGGACAGTGATAAAAAAATAAAAGAATACGTTTCATTTTGACCAAAAGATTTCGACCATTAATTGACCTTAAAATTGAGGTCATAGATATGACAATAAACTATGACAATGTGTCGTTTTAATTGTTATGTTGTTGCTAAGGTCACAAACACGGTTTCAAATCAGATTACAATCATGAAACTTGTACCGGTAATAAGTTAAAATCATTGCCAATATGGGAACAGGTTGACTGCATGCTTCCGGACTGAATGCGTGACCTGACATGATGCAGGTGACCAGCTACTAAATGCTAATGCAATCTCTATGCAGATTTATTACTTTGTAAAGATTTTATGTATACACTTCACAAGACTCCTTGTTTCAAGCTGATTTGTAATGAATTAATTTATTCAGTTCGTTTTGACCTAATCATCCCGTATATGTCGTAAGCCGAATAAGGGCACAAACTGCTTGTATGTAATACAACAGCACTGCAAAGTGAATAATTTTAACAAAAAGGAACCGACTTCAATGAAAAACTATTCCGAGTACCCAAATCGCGACATTGTGCCTATGATAATATTTGAGGAGTTCCCTCGATTTCCTTGGGATCCCATCATCAGATCCCGATATGGTGACGATGGGACCACCTGTAAGCTACGCCCATTCCAATGCAAAAAGAATTTTTGAAATCGGTTCTTAAACGACGAAATTATCGCTGAACATACATAAAAAAAAAAAAAAAAGATTCCGACGAATTGAGAACCTCCTCCTTTTTTTGAAGTCGGTTAAAAAGACTTCTAATATATTTTTTTCAAAGGAAAGATGTATTGCCAGCCAGTGCCTACTGATAAAAGTATTCAATTAGAGTAATCAGCAATTCTGGTAGTAAGACCTGCTATGGAGAATCAGCTAGAGACGCGACATGTCAGCCTCTCTCTTCATCAATCATCACCAACAACCCGTAATGTCACACTTGTAGGCTTGGGTTTCCTCTTAGGCCATTCATCCCCACGCTGGCTGAGTACGGGTTGGGGACTGGCAAGACACGTCGTGGCTACGTAATCTTGGCGTTGGATGTTTTTAAGGTGCCCGAAGGCCTCCAACTTAGCTTTGCGACTGTCATCTTATGATAACTACCAGGACCGACTGCTTAACGTGACCTCCGAGTCATGGAAACGCTCATAACATATTATGCCACAAACGGTCACCCATCTAGGTACTGACCGCGGCGTCGTTGCTTACCCTCGATGATTGTTTCCAATTGCCTAAAATCACTTTGCTATGAGTGATTCAGCCTCTCTCTACTGAAACATTAAAATTTGTACCTCAGTCCGTGGTAATATAAGAAACTAGTTGACCCAGCGAACTTCGTACTTTAAAATTCCAGAACTTGATCGCAGCGCCACCTACCGGGTCCAATTGCGAATCTAAACCATTCCCAGATCCCCTTGAACACACACAAAAAATTTCATCAAAATCGGTCCAGTCGTTTGAGAGAAGTTCAGTGACATACACACTCACACAAGAATTATATATATATAAAGATACACGTAAAATAGCGCACTATACGTATGTATGTTAATTCTGTTATTAACATTAAAAATATATGCATAAATATAATAAATAGCTCATAACCGCAATTTGAATTTTGTAGAGGCCGATTAGGTACCTATATTATTAATCATGTCTAGGTATAAACCAACAGTCGAGGTCAACGCGCTAGTGGCCAGTTCGATAGCCTGTTGCCTAAAACTAAAAACTAGATCATAAAATACTGTGTCTATGCTTTTGTGATATAGTTGGCAATAGTTCGTGTATTAAGCTCTTAAGAACTACTAAGATTTCAATCTGGAGTCTTGAGTCACACTTGGTGGTGATGGTGGATGGTGTACACTTCATCAACAACCCATAACGTCCCACTGCTGGGCTCAGGTCTCCTCTCAGGAGAGGGTTAAGGCCATACGTCCCCACGCTGGCCTAGTGCGGGTTGGGGACAGGCAAGACACGTTGTGGCTACGCAATCTTGCTGTTGGATGTTTTTAAGCCGCCCGAAGGCCTCCAACTAAGCTTCACGACTGCTATCTTATGATAACAACCGGGACCGACTGCTTAACGTGACCTCCGAATCACGGAAACGCTCATTACATATAATGCCACAAACGGTCACCCATCTAGGTCCAACCGCGCCGTCGTTGCTTACCCTTGGTGATTGTTTCCAATCACCTAAGGCCACTCGGCTATGAGCGCTTCGTGTACACTTATCATGAGATAACCCGTATGCTTTTTATCAAGTCCTCCCAACACAATAGGTGGATCCTCCAAAAAGACGAGTGAACATACCTGGATACCCAACGGTCGATTTTGGGAATCGGAGCGAGAATCACTCTCACAGTCAATCACAGTTATTCGTTATTAAACATACTACAGGGCCATCTCTGAAGTTGTTAAACTCCCTGCACTTCTCTGTCTGTATAAAAATGTGATTATAATTTAATTTGGCATCCTCTCTGCCGGGCATTCTAAATATTAAGAAAAAAGAAGGTATTTAGTAGAGAAAAAGTATTACTAATACATCTATATTCGAAATACTAAAATTTTTGTTCCGAGTTTGGGTGTTCATTGTTGCCGTTATAAATATGTTTGTAAAGTCCATCGCGACTTAGGAATATTGTTAGTGCGAAAATTATTTTTAAATAAAGATGAGAAAAAGGCTATTCCATGAAAAATACAGTCGATTTAAAATTCAAAACTCATTTGCATGAATCCTTGAATCATCAGGAACTTTTAACGGTTTTCCAAGATGCGATCTGTTATGAATTATATTATAATAAATATTGTAATAATCTATTGATACATATCTATTTATAATATAACATTCAAGTTTACATAATTTATTATTAATTACATCATTGAAGCGTTGCAAAGTTATGAAGGTCAAGATTTTACTCACCAGTATGTCAAATGACATACCAATAGTTAACTGTTATTGATAATCAATTTTGAGTTTTATCGAAATGAAAATAAGGACGAATATTATCGCCTTTTTAATAGTTCCACTTCATAGAGTATTCTTATTTCAGGTCAAGGTGAAATTCGCAAAAGTGCATCATAAATAACACAGTGTATGTGGTTTTATTTTTAATTTGATTATTGACACCAGGTAGATGCTTCTTGCATCAGGTATGTTTGGAAAAATATTGTACTCCTAAGTATAGTTAACATGGTACAGGCTCTGCTTTTATGTGTGGTGACCATCTTGGGGCGGATTGCTGTGCTAAAATCACACATGCGAAATGTTATACAGGCACCACACTTCGTTATGCTCTATTCGTTATGTGTCTACGCCGTATTCGCCCAAATATTAGTTATGCGCGCAAACAACAAACATGCCATCCACACTTCGAACTGGTATGCCAAATAAGCATCAAATAAGGCAAATATGTGTATTTTAGAGATGTCTCATTGTCATTTTTATGGTAAACGAAACGAATATACTCTCCACACTTCGCCGTATGCGCGCGAATAATCCGCATAACGAATAGCGCATAGCGAAGTGTGGTGCCTGCTTTATACATATGAGCCGGTGCGTGTGCGTGCTTGTGTGTTTTTGTGTTAATGTGTGTGTGTGTGTGTGTGTGTGTGTGTGTGTGTGTGTGTGTGTGTGTGTGTGTGTGTGTGTGTGTGTGTGTGTGTGTGTGTGCGTGTGTGTGTGTGTGTTGTGGTCTTCATACAACCTATGACACAAATAATATGGTATTCTATTGGTAGAAGAATTTTCAAAATCGCTTCAGTATATTCAGAGATTACCCCTACACCTTCACAAACTCACAAACTTTACCTAATTATAATATTAGCATAGTATACACTATTTAATCTGATTTTTGCAAATAGTTAAAAAAAACCTTTAAATTTATACGAAATATATACTAGAACGTTCGTCACTCCATTATCCACATAACGTTATAAATTCGTTTTGGTGTTTTTGTCAGATTGTTTGTTACGCTTCCACATCTTTAATTATTTAACTGATTTCATGGAATTTTCCATTTACATAGGTATATTTGCCGCTGTTTTGGCGAGGAGTATAAATGAGACTCAAGGTGGTGTGATAGTCTCTGGTAGTATAGTGTAGTATAGTATATTTAATTGAATTAACAATAGCGCTTATATACTAAAATAGTGCGTGCCTATAATTACTTTACTTAATCTTTGACTGTATCATAAGATATGTGGCTTATCTAAGAACGTGTAATGAAGTAGGAAGTATTGTGGCTACACAGGTCCCCCCCTTTTGAAGGATAATTATTATAACAAATCTTAGTAAATACATACTTTCAAAAATTTACGGTAGTTGGTTCAGATAATCTTCATTTTAAATTAATAATATATACATAACCTATAATATATAATAATACACCTAACCTATGTCCTAACAATCTTAACATCACGGGGTAGTTCCTAGGTAGTGAATATAGACTATGTCAATAACATACAAATTGATACATAACAAACATATGACCGAGAGTTGCGACCTTCACTTGTCAGCACTTTTTACGAAGTATACAATAATCACATTAATTATAATATTTCAAGGTTACGTAGTCAGCAAAATTATTATAGTATCGTTTAGTGAATTACATACCGATAAACTTACTTGATCAATACGTGTGGATTTATGTAAACAGCATTTTAACAATCTGAACGTTCTCTCCTGGCTAACGACAGTATTCGAGTGATATCATGCTTTAGCTGCGATCTGAAATCATCGTAATACGTCTTTATTTTGCTCAAACACCTTTCCAGGCCTTGTTTATTTCTGAATAATTCTGCTGCGCACGACATTTCTGGTCGTAATCTCGCGTTGAATGCATAGAGATTACTCCTATTATTCGTGATAAAGCGTCAGCAATTCATTTCGAGTACTGTGCAATTAAGGCACGATGCCGCAAGTTCCTGTGAGTCGGAACTGTTAGCCGCCAGTCCCCAGTGAGTCGGGGCTGAAGTCCGCTGCTTCCTGTGCGTCGGAATCGCAAGCGGTGTGCGGTGCTGCGGTGAAGTCCCCAGTGAGTCGGGGCGCTGATGAGGCCGAAGGGGTAACCAGGTTGGAGCAGTCGCGTCCTGTGTGTGGTATCCCTGTTGAGGCCGAGGCTGCTGGTTGGCTGAGACTTGAATAACGATCATTGCTATTTTTGGAGAGCGACGATAGCCTCACTGCATGAACCATAAACGTGGCTGGTCCTTTATGCAATAGTGCCATACTAGGTTACTATTTAATCTTCTTCAGAAGGCACGATTAGTTTCTTTATTGTAAAATTTTCGGTATCTTTATTGTTCAGTTGTCAGTTTCTTCATTGCTCAGTTGTCGGGTCCTTGTTCAATTTTCCGGTTCTTTCTTCTTTTTGTCGCCATGTCGGTTTCTTCCTTCTTTGTTCTTTTTTCGGGGTCCTTTATGCATTTGCCATGTCCTTGTTCATCTTCTTCGTTCGTTTGTCGGGTTCCTTGTTCATTGTCGGGGTCACCAGTTTGCCATATTGGTGTCTTCATCCTTCTTGTTCATCACGTCGGGGTCACCAGTTTGCCGCTGTTTTGGCGAGGAGTATAAATGAGACTCAAGGTGGTGTGATAGTCTCTGGTAGTATAGTGTAGTATAGTATATTTAATTGAATTATCAATAGCGCTTATATACTAAAATAGTGCGTGCCTATAATTACTTTACTTAATCTTTGACTGTATCATAAGATATGTGGCTTATCTAAGAACGTGTAATGAAGTAGGAAGTATTGTGGCTACAGTATACAAAAAACCCTAGAAAAGAGTCTGACTAGGTATGGCGTCGATTCAGAGGGGATCTGAAATCACATGGTTCAGCTCATCTCATACAAATACTATACAAATAATAATAATATAATAATAATTCATTTATTCTCTCTCCACAAAGGTTCACTTACATCAAGAACTTAAAAGTAGTGTGGGAATTACATAAATTAAAGTTTTATGTTCCCTTTTGAGAGACTGGAGTCCATACTAGGGATACCCTGTGTGACGGATCTCCAGGCCCTCATCTTGGACTTGTAGTCGCATGTTGCAGTTTAAACAGATCATCTGAAATACTCAAAACTCGAAGTAGTGATAGCAAACATATCAAACATATCCTGATATCATAAAACAATAAAGAATTCATGATCACGTTCCTAGAAGTGCGCAAGTGTAAATAAATAATAAATGTGAAGATCTAAGAATAAACATATATTGTGGATGCGAATGAATTATGTGTAAACGTGTTAAGTGTAAGATTGAAGTAGGTTTATTTGGGGATGGAAATTAATTTTTCAGTAAAATCAGCCAAATATAAATGAGCTACATCATTTTACGTAAATATATTTACAAAATCTTTAATCAACTGATCCTTAAAAAAGATAACCTGATCTTTAAGCATCAGTAACCTTCCAGTGACAGGATATTTGCACCATGTAAGATTCGGTTAGCGCTGTTTCATCAAGTAGTAAAAAGTACTGTAATAAACAATACTAAAAAGTACTAAGCTGGAGATCCCAACAGAATCTACCCCGTCGATAAAAGAGAGACATACAGAAAAAGACTTAAAGTAACTTTTATACTTAACCAGGCTTTCGCCCGCGGTTCCTGCCGGCTATTGCCGTAATAAGTAGCTTTCTCGGGCTTTAGACTACTGGGTACAAAGTTTCATATAAATCGGTCCAGTGGTTTTTGAGTTTGTCGCGAATAGATGGGTAGGCAGACGCGGCGGAGGACTTCATTTTATAATATACTAGAATTCGCCCGCGGCTCCGCCCGCGTGTATATCAATTATTACAGTAAAAAGTCACTTAGTGTTATTCTGATATATAAGCTATATTACTGTAAAGTTTCATCCAAATCTGTTCAGTAGTTTTTTCGAGAACGAGCAACAAACATACATACATACTCACAAACTTTCACGTTTATAATATTAGTAAGGATAGTGATGTAGTGACTAGTGATAGTAGTGATCGACTCCGACTTGTTACGGCTGAGGATCTTTGTAATTCTCGTGTTTTTTCTACCTTATTATGCATGTTAAAACAAATGCATAAAAATCTTTCTCTTATATCCTTATCTTTACAGGCATGTTGTTTAGTGGTTTATTCTCTTCGACAGCTTCATGAGATCAGGGTGGTGACCACAGTCCACACCGATTATATCTATACATTTAGAAAATTATAGCATTTATTTGTAATTTGAAAGTCACAGCTTCTCACAAAATGTTTTTGAAAGTATTATGTATCAAAAATCAAATGAAACCATTTCTTTATTTTTGTATCTCACTTTCTTTTTGCTGCGACTAATCTCTGGAACGGTTTTACCGAATTTGACGGAACTTGAAACCAACCCTATACCAACCCGTCTCGCCAGCGTGGTATAGTAGGCCAAAACCTCCTTTCTAAGGACAGGCCTATGTCCAGCAGTGGACTGTTAAAGGCTGTTGATGATGATGATGATGACGGAACTTAATTATTGATTTGAAGATGCAGAGAAGCTGAAGATTAAGGAGTTCTAGGAGCTTCTAACCGCGGCCAACACCGCAGCTCAATTTAATTATGAAATAATATACTTCAGAAACATTAACCTTGCTGATTACGCTCTATAACTGGTTCTAATAAGAAAGGTACATTACAAAACAATCGGAACTAATCTTATCAGAGCACTTCCGGAGTGTTAAGTACTCTACTTGTATTGTAAAATGTCCAACGTATAGGTAATTAATCATTATTAACATAGTTCATTTCATTGTTACTGGTAATGGAATAACATAAGAACAAAGAAATAGATAGAGTAGTTTGTATTTTTAACCGTCTTCAAAAAAAGAGGAGGTTATCAAGTCGACTGTATTTTTTTATATTTATTAAGTCAAAACTTTGGATTAGGTGAACCGATTTTGCTTTTCCCATGATAAGGAAACCAGGATCTGATGATACGATACTGGAGCAAACGAGGGAACTCGTCTAATACCATAAGTACCTGTTGCGAATTGGTTTTTCTTTGAAGTTACTTTTTTTTTAATTATTTTAGTACTACGTTTAAATGCTGGCCGAGGCTTGACAAACTTCCCCAAGCCCTAATAGTTAAGTCTTTACAAACGCTTGGATGCCAATTCACGCTTGCGATATATATTCAAAAACCGACATTAAGCTGGATCGGCGTCAAGCTCTCACAAGCCAAGCTAAACACTCCGTTTACCGAATTTTGTCTGTAGATGGATTCGGTACGGAGTTTGCATATCTCAGAACTGTACTCGAACTCGGGCTCAGTTATCACAGAACTGTATTAGAAATCATAAAATAAATGTGCATAAAGTCGTGATACATTATTTTTGTACTGTATTTTGCAATTGCGACCGCAAAAGAATAATTTAATATCATAAGAGTACTTTTTTACAGGCCAGGTGACTGGCAGAAGCTGGATGCGGGAAGTCGAGGATCGAACAAAGCAGCATGCAACTGGAGAGGCCTATGTCCAGCAGTGGACAGCGATAGGCTGATGACGAAGATTCTCAAAAAATCAATTCAGCAATCATTTAATAAACTATATTTAGTTTATTAAATATACTTAAGAGACAAATCGTTAAATGCGCATCTATATGGGACTTGGTTGTTACAAATAATTTTCTTGCTAAAAAGGTATACAAATCATTCGACTCGACATATTTCTCTGTGCCATACGATGTAATCAATAGCGGTAGTGTGCAGACAGTTGCAATGGTTCCGAGAATGTGCTCTATATAATTAATTCTGACAGAAAAGGTGTCGTTATTGGGTTTCCCTTCTGCAGTGCACACTTCAACCGCAAAAGGGCATCTAACAATTAAGCGCCATTATTATTTCTACATGAAAAGAATACGAATTTGTTTGTTATTAAAGCAATGGAGTGGCAAATGGTATAACATAAATATATGTGTACCTATATCAGGAATGATATAGTCTTTTAGTAATAAAATTGTCCTCTTAGTGCCATGTATTTTATGTATACAATGTGGGTGAATATGTATGAATATATTTATTTTTAATTGCTTTCATTAGCAAATTAGGTATAACTCTTTAAAAAATTTCTTCAAAATGTTTTGATCCAGATATTGTTTTTGGCAATAAAGCATTACTATATATTTTATGTACTCTCTTGTAAATCTATTATACGATATTTTAAAAAGAGTAACATCTATCTGTTTAAGTGTAAATGGACTGGAAACCTTTGTTTGCTTTGGTTTCCGGTCTTATTACCGTCACTTCGAAGGCAGTATAAATCTCTTTAAACTTTAACAAAAGGGATTTCAAAGCATTGCTTATTTAGTCAAGATCAAAGTGCCTTACCCCGAATCTGTTTCTACAATCGCTACTTGTTGGTCTAGTGGTCAGCGTATGCGGCTGCTGATCAAGAGGTCTCAGGTTCGATTCCCGGGTCGGACCAAATGTTTGTGTGATCCACAAATATTTGTTTCGGAGTTTGGGTGTTTTCTTTGTATAATATGTATGTATTTACAAAAAAAAAGTATGTTGATGTATTTATATCAGTTGTCTAGTACCCATAATACAAGCTCTGCTTAGTTTGGGACTAGATGGCGTTGTGGGTAAGATGTCCGAATTATTATTTATAAAAAAATCGCTATCTTTCCTCTATTCTCTTGTATTGTTAGCTAATTTGTTTTTCAACACGTGATTTAGTCTTAACATTTTGGCATTCCCAGTTATTTTTTTAATAACGTATACGTTTGTAGAATATTAACTTGTTTAAAGAAGCTGTTCTGTTATCTTTTTTTCTTGTTGTATTTCGTTGGTGAGTGTGAGACCAGAGTTCCAATAATGCAGAAGTATCACAGTAGACCGCCATAATGTGGGTCACCATGCTGCATTGTCTGCACTGACAATGAGGATGATGGTCCCTTCTCTTAGGTTCTACTCATGCTTACCATCAGATAAAATAGAGTCACCTTAGTAGGTTCAAATATATGTAAACAAAACGTTTTAGTTCCACTTCTTTTGATGTTTTGATATACATTATTACAAACAAGGAAATTCCAAAAGACAAAAGCTATATTTAGAAGTCTTTAATTCATTCGCAATATTTGTTTGTTGACCTTGAAACCTTAAAAAATAAGTAAATAAAGGTATAAATGCTTAGTTTAAAACTAGATGGCGTTCCGTATCAGATGTTCGAACATATTAATATATACTTGTTCATATTTAATATTTTGAGTTGTTTTTGTTGTACTCGATAGATGGCGTTAGGAGCGATTTACATTGCACTATCGTTTGATTGCACGACAAATTATATAAACCTTTATTAAGTATTATTAAAATTGACTCGCTCTGAGGTACTGAAGTTTGATTTAAACGGGTATCACTGGGCTTTGGGGTATGCTGTGCCAATATTGTACATTACTATTTTATTATCAGCACTTTTATTCGACAGACGGTCATATGTTAGATATACGAAGCTATTGTTTGATAACGATATTTTCATCTGAGAACATAAAATTAGACAACCACAGAAGAATGATTAAAAATACGATGAAAACACAATATTTTCTTTCTCATTAAACTTTTACGATTTTGGGGTAAAGCGGAGAATTAGTTTTTTTTCCTCATTTATTAAGGTTTGACCCGAAATTTTTTCATGGGCGTTGGTTGGCTGATTGCTGCGTATTATTTACATTATATTTAGAATTACTGGATCACTTTTAGGTATTCGTTATATTAGGTATCGTATTTCTATTTGCCTATCGGTGGCTTTATTGATAGACACGTAAGTTAAACTTATGAAAAGTAGTAGAGCCTCATGATGAGAGCGTAATTTCTAACATCTAAACAAAGCTAAGCCTAAATATTTCATTCTATAATACTTTGAAAAATGTGAAGACACATACTCAAAAAATTTTTGTTTTGGAAATGCAAAGCCATCAATCAAAAGTAGTTTTAAAAAAAATGTGACAGACAAATAAGAAAGTATGTTTTTTTTTTAACCCAGAGATTTAAAGTTCTGATTTTTAGCAATGTCTAAAGTAATCAAAACACTCATCAACAGTCTTTAATAATCTCATTCTGAACTAGAGGCATCACCTTAACAAGGAGGTTAGGTCTACTATATCACGCTAGACAGGTTTCTTTCAAGTTTTCCTTCTCTTTGCTTTGCTAGCTGTTCCTTTAAACAGCTCTTACGACACTCATGGGATGAATAGAGGTACTGGAAATCCGTATATTTAATCCTTCTCTGCACAACAGTATGTTTGAAAATATTAAATAAGTATATCAATCATCAATATCTCGTAACGTCCCACTAGTGGGCTTGGATCTTCTCCGGGCGAGGGTTTGGGCAATATGTTTTAACGCTGGCCGGGTGTGGGTTGGGGACTGGCAAGACGTTGTGGCTCCGTAATCTTGGCATTGGATGTTTTGAAGCTTAGTTGGATACCTTCGAGAGGTTTAAATAGGTATAATTATTTTTTATTTGACTTATCTTAATAAAACAATGGATGTTTTTCTTCCTATATTATAATATTTAAGTACTATAGAAAAAATAAAATATTAATTTAATTACATTTGTCACTAAGAGATAATTTAAAACTAATGTGTAAACATAATTAAATTGTTTAAACTGTGTGTTTTTGCTATTTTAACTTATAAATAAAAAATAACACATTTTGAACACAATGACTAAAACTTTTATACACGATCTTAAATTTACATTGAACATGAAATACGACTTGTTCCTACGAGGGTATTTCCCTAGGACTGGGAGTGATTTGTTACGCCGATGACATGTTGGTCAAATTCCTCGGTGCTTGGACACCACAGGAGTCTCCTTGGGAGCATTGAGGCCAGGCCAGAGCCATCCGTGAGTCCAGCACTTACGGATGGCCGTGGGTAAGACGAAGGCCCTTTTAGTCCATGGCCGTCGTCGTGGTCCACACCCCGGCACCTCTACCGTGGTCAACTCGGTCTTCCTACCGGTTCCGACTCAAATGTAGTGTCTGCAGATAGTAGGTGCCTCTTCGATAGTAAATTTATTAGCACTTGTAACAGTTTGTTTCGAAACTGGTCGACGCTGCCTCCGCCCTTAGGTGAATTTTGTGCAGCTTCTGCATTATTGGGCCTCCGGTCTTGCACTCACCTACAAAATACAAGAGCACGAATTCTGTCATTTTTAGGATAGTCTTCTATGTGAGGGTAATATCGCCCCGGTGTAGCCGATATTTTTAAAATGTAATAATAAATGTATACTTTTGAGATTTTTCTTCTGTATTTCTAGTCTATGTAGATTTTTCTTACCAAATTTCATAGTTCTAGGTCAACGGGTTACAAGTTTTTATTCCCTTGGGAGTGTCGAAATATGAGTTTATAGCTGAAGAAACGGCCGTTTTTACGTAAACTAGGTATAAAGGTATAAAGGTATAATTTTTTCCCAACTCCAAGGTACTGTAAACTTGAGAATACGATTTAAATTTCAACTCGATACCTTAACGACATTTAACTGATATTGATACAGCTAGAATAGTTTACTTCAGTTACTTTCATAGCATAATGACTTATGGTATCCTACTCTGAGGTAACTGCAGATATTAATGCCATATTTGTCTTACAAAAACGTGCCGTACGAGCCATTTATAAATTAGGCCCACAAGTTTCTCTCCGATCCAAATTTAAAGAGTTAATATTCTGACTGTATCTTCACAATATATATACGAAAATTTAATGTATGCTCAAAGAAATTTAACAAAGTTTCCTAAACTTAGTGATGTTCATTCGGTAAATACTCTTTGTGTTCACGTCACTCATCTCCACAGAGTAGGCAACTCGTTCATGGGACAATGTATACGCTTTTACAATAAACTCCCTATTGATATTAGGAATTTGCCATTAAGCAAATTCAAGAATACCATTAAATCTAAGTTATCCGCAAAGGGGTGTTATACCATAGCAGAATATATTGATGATCAAACCGCCTGGGATTCAGCTGCCCATTCTGCACATGCTTTTTATTGAATGGTCAAATTTATTTTGATGTGACGATGATTTATGGTTTAAATTTACATTATACATTTAATAAATTTATCTTAAATTATTGCCATTGTTGACAACTTTTAAATTATTATCTTTAATTATTATAATTGTGACAATTGTAATTATCGCATTTAAGAACATTGTCTGGACTTTAAAAAAGACTGTGATCCCTGAGTTTGTTTCGTCCTTTCTTCTCAGGGCTAGTCCAGTTGGGAAAGGCCGAACTCATCTGTTCAAAAAAAAAGTTTAACTTGCAAAAGTGTTTATGTAACCTAATTGCAGAATAAATGATTTCATTTCATTTCAAAGACAGACAGATAAACAAATAATCTTATACGGGTTCGGTTTTTTCCACTTGAACCCTAAAAGGAAAAATGATTGCACTCGAGACAATTTTTAAACCAGTTATCCTCTAAAGAAATAACTCATGCGTACCTTGGTAAATACAGTATAGCACAGGTTTTACATTCAGGATTATGAAAAGCCTATTCCATAAATTGATATCACATCTATATATGTAAATTTAATAGTATCTGTCTGTTACGCTTTCACAGCCAAACTTCTTAACCTTCTTTTCCTAGTCTTATTCCCAATATTATTTGGGGTCGGCTACTAGTTCAACCGGTTTTACCTGAATATCAGTTTTTCCACGGAACGACTGGTGTCGGACCTCCGCAACCCTAAGGGAGAACTGAAATTTAATTTGAGGGCACTGACTTCCCAATAACGATTGCCATAGATGTTCATGACAACCGGGAATCAGGCTTAACCGATTTGTATAAATCTCGGTATAGAGATAGAACCTTGGAAATAGACACTGGCCACTTTTTAATGAAATAACCGACATATACTCGAGCCTGGCCGCCGACAAAAGCTAGTATTTCATAAGAATAAGGAAAAATGACAAGATAAGACTGTGTTCATTAATATTTCCCGTCTCGTAATTCATTAGCGAGTATCACAAAAACGAAAATGTCATTTATCCACCACATTTTGCCACAGCCATTAGTATAAAAAGGTTTATTTAAGTCCCTAGCAATCACTCAAATGTTCACTAAAATTAATGTAAAGATAAGCCCAAAAAAAGAACCGTATTTGTAATGTTCTTATATTAATCATGATTTCAAATTCCAAATATCAGAAGTGCCTTTTACCATCCTTTTCTTCTTTTTCCTATCCTTATTCCCAATATTATTTAGGGTCGGCTACTAGTTCAACTGGTTTTACCTGAAAATCAGTTTTTCCAGCGACTGGCATCGGACCTCCGCAACCCTAAGGGATAACTGAAATTCGAAGGTTGAACTAGTTGTCAGTAAATTTGAGGGCACTGATTTCCCATTAACGATTACTATAGATGTTCATGACAACCGGGACCGACGGCTTTTCGTGATCTCCGAGACACGGGCGTGAATCACCGACAAACTTCCAAACTCCGGGCTGCTATTAGGAATTTCCTAAGAAAAACCCAAAAACACTTTTGTGTCCGACCCGGTATTTGATTTGAACCTGAGACCTCTTGATTAGCAGTCGCATACGCTATCCATTAGACCAACGAGGCAGTTACTATCTATAGTTTCCGATAATATCTTATTCATAATAACATCTCAACTAAATCTGACGTCCTGTGTACTTTGTATTATTAAACTATTAAATTTTATAAATCAACTTCAAGCGAAGGTAGACAACTTACAGTTAGACCGCAGTACGTTATAACCGTGAATATAAATCACAATGATTTGTTACCCCGGTGGTGTCTCTCCATGGCGCTGTTACGCGTTTGTCAGAGTAATTTACTCAAAATTTGGATGAGATCTTATCTCAGTGTTATGTGGAAAAGTTTTTGTGCAAAGAAACAGAATTATCCTACTAAATTTAAATAATCGAAAGTTTGTGAGTATATATGTATGTTTGTTGCTCTTTCACAGAGAAACTACTGAACGGATTACGATGAAACTTTACAGTAATATAGCTTATTTAACAGAATAACACTTAGGCTTTTTACTGCAATAATCGAGATACACGCGGTCGGAGCCGCGGACGAAAGCTAGTATCATATAAGTTGGAATACTGAGTGACTGGCAGTTCTGACTTCCAAGTAGTGCGTTCGATTCTCATCCAGGACGGAGGTTTTTTTTACAAAATACTACACATATAAAACACTACCATATGGAAATAAATTATTGTTATATTCGATAGTAATTCTGTCTGTCAGTTTGTTACGCTTTTATGGCTGAAGCGAAGAGTTGATATGGATGAATTTTGATAGAGAGACAGATTGGACCATGGAAAAGGATATGGGCTAATTTTCGTCTCGATAAACGACATATATGCTGGTGAAAATCTAATATTTATTTATTTTCTTTATATAGTCGCGTGTATCTGGGTTATGTAATTATTTTTCGTAATTTTTAAGCTATTGCATAGTTTTTATCGCGGGCTTTGAGCGTGGCGACCGAATCAAGAAATTTTGTAACTAAAAAACCTAACACCATAAAAACGAATAGAGATATGATTTTCACTGCAGTGCGACAAAGACAAAAACACACGACAAGGATATTTTTAGACAACTTTTTAGTGTTTAAAAAATTCAATTCCCGAGAGGCAGTACAAAAACCTTTGAAGAGTTTGTTGCCTCCCGTCCAGCTGATTTTTACAAGAAGGGCATCAATAAACTGTCAATGCCTTGGCAAAGATGCGTCGATTGCATGGGTGATTACTACGAATAATAGAAATAAAAAAGTTTGAAAAAATAAGTACTTTCACTTAATGCATACAAAACGGCAATTTCATAGGTACCTAATATCACTAATATCACCTAATATTTATGATTTATAAACGACCTAAGATCTGGAACTTGAAGCTATATCAAGAACATACGTGCGTTAGGACTATTCACTCTATATATAGGAAGACTTTACAAGCATACACGAATCGGACACAAATAACACCCAGACTCAGTACAACAAATTGTGGATCACACATAGTGTTGTCCCATTTGGATTTTGAACCCACTTGTCGCAGTAGAATGCGGCGTGGCTACCACCCTGGGCAGATTTAAATCCTCCTTTGAACTAGAACGCGGGCAGAGGATAATCATTAAATTGAATGTATTACTTCTTCAACTACTGAAGAACTAATTAATCTTAGTTTAATTCTTACTAGAAACTGATAATTATGGTATATTATTATCATAATTGTCTCATATTTGTAAGTATGATCAGGCTTTTCACATTGATCTAGATTTTTTGTATAACTTATATATATACAAATAAATAAAATTTATGTGTCTGTTTGTAATTTCACATAAACTTTTTTCTTTTTTTAAAAAAAAGACAACTCCCGCATTAGGAATATAAATTCCTGTGTCGCGGGGGACTTTACAAACATACATGAAACGGACACAAAGAACACCCAGACTCAGAACAACAAATTGTGAATCTCACAAAGTGCTATCCCACGTGGGATTTGAACCCACGACACTTGGCGCAGTAGGAAGCGGCGTGGCGACCGCTTAAGCCACTAGGCCAACCGTGCAGTCGGTCAGCACTTCCACTTCCACGTAGCTTAAGATTTAACTTTTTTTGACTACTTTCACCCAGTGGCGTTACCCGCGGTTGCTTTTATAAAGGTACAAGACAACCTCGGGTAACACCGTGGGATTCAACTAGTATACAAAGAATCTAAGTCAGTGTAACAGTTTTGTTATTAGACATTGTGAGTATAATTCGAATCCAAGAAAAATAGTTATGTAGGTAATGAATACCTTCGATCTCAATAGTGATCGAAGGTGAATACAATCTGTTTTTGCCACTGCCTTGTTGCGTGTAGCGTATGCAACTATTGTGGTGGGTCTCGGGTTCACTTCCCGGGCCGGTTTACTTTACAAAGTGTCTCAAGAGAAGTCACTATCATCATTGTGAATGCAGACATTGCAGCATTATTTTATTCATTTATTATGCAGAAGAACATGCGTCTTTAGCGTCAATCATACTTCTTCTTCCTAGCCTTATTCCCAAGTTTATTTGGGATCGGCTACTAGTTCAACCGGTTTTACCTGAATTTCAGTTTTTCCACGGAGCTAGCGGCAGCGGACCTCCGCAACAATAAGGGAGAACTGAAATGCAGAGATTAAAGTAGTTGTCAGTATATTTGAGGGCACTGACTTCCCAATAACGATTGCCATAGATGTTCATGACTACCGGGAGCGACAGCTTTACGTGCTCTCCGAGGCACGGGCGTGAATCACCGCCAAACTTCCAAACTCCGGGCAGCTATTAGGAATTTCAGAAAACCCTAAAAACACTTTTTGGCCCAACCCGGGATTTGAACCCGAGACCTCTTGATTAGCAGTCGCATACGCTAACCACTAGACAAACAAGGCAGTTACAATCATACATGATACAGATAGAAATAAAACCGAGATTCAGAACAACAAAAAATCCTAAAATCACTTTTTGGCCCAACCCGGGATTTGAACCCGAGACCTCTTGATTAGCAGTCGCATACGCTAACCACTAGACCAACGAGGCAGTTACAATCATACATGATACAGATATAAATAAAACTGAGATTCAGAACAACAATTTGTGGATCACACATAGTGTTGTCCCTTGTCCCATTTGGGTTTTGAACCCACTTGTCGCAATAGAAAGCGGTGTGGCGAATTGACAGACATTGCAGCATTATGATTGACACAATGGCGGCCTAGTGTGATGTTTCAGCATCATTGTGCATCGGTCTCACATTCATATTGCTCTAATTTTAGGTATTATTATTATTATTTATTTATTCTATAATGTACACACATTTTCTTATCTAAGTTACGAAGAGATTACATATTCAAAGGCGAGCTTAACCCAAACCTGAGTTTTCTTCCAGCGAACCTTGAGTGAATAGTGAATAGAGGCTAGATTACAACATAAAGATAAAATCATGTGTACTTTAAAAATCTAAAAAGAAAACAAAGACTAGTACTGCCACTAACAACAGATTAGGGCCACAGCAAACTAGCTACTTTTAGCATCGGCGATCGGCGATTTGGCGACTGCATCGATGCTGCATCGCGTTTTAGCGACTTCCTGCGTTCGATCGCGGTATCGAAACGCGCGTTTTAGCGATTGCTCAGATGCCAAATCGATGCTACCGGCATCCGAATGTGTGCGGAGAGTAGCGTTCAGCTGCTGTGTCACGCTTCTAAAAAGCGACTCAATCTCCGCGTTTGGCGTTTTTAAGTGTGCGGTGTAGAGCGTTCGGTCGCCGTATTTAGCTTCTAAAAAGCGACTAGTTGCCGAACGCTGATGCTAAAAGTAGCTAGTGTGCTGTGGCCCTATGTACTGCCCCTTAGCGAGGCGGCCCGATCTATTTGTAATAGGAATTTATTATAACTGTTTTTAGACTTTCGCGACTTTTACACACTATTTTCCTTTTTCGTATCCTCACACATCGTAACCTTTTTAATTTTATCGTGTATAAGTCCCGTATATAGGAATTGTAAAATATTACAAAAAAGTTAAAAAATATTTTATCAGTCAATCTGACTTTCTTCAACCTTTCTTTAAACCCGGACTATGTTTCCAAAGAAAACATATTTGTAAATGAATTTTTATAATTCAACTCTTACAAAACTACCGAACATCTGACCAGTGTTTGTGTGCTACTATGCCTGATGGAAAGCATGAGTAAAATCCTAGAGTGTGGGTCACTACATTCGGTGCGAATGCAAACAATGGAGTACGGCGGCCCACACTGTGGCAAGCTGAAGTGAGATGCTATTTCACGCAATGTTTATAGGACCCGGGGTCTTCTACCAGTCTGAAGCGCTGATTTCAAGTCCAGCGCTTGTTATCCTGTAAAAGAAAGGAGAAAATGGGACCAGTTTGAAGATCTTTTCAGAACACTCAATGTTAAAGGACTCTTCGCAACTGCAGAGGCTCAAGGAACTAGGTGGCATCGGTACAGTCGACTTGGAGTGTTTATGTAAGGTCGGATTTACTTTTGAAAGTTATTCACTTTGATCAGCTGAAGTCGTGATTTTGCTAATTGTTGTTGATGGAGACACATACATCTTGTATACGTAGGTATAGGTATATATATATAGGTCAAGACTTGAATAAATAAATACCGATGTAAACTTTTATTAGAGGTTAGTAAATAAGATACATATCTCATAATCTTTTAACATATAACATGATAGCATCACGATGTTAACATATTAATGAGTAAATTTAAAAAAATGCAAGAGTTTCTCAATATTTATTTAATGGCTTTAAATCTCAAGGTGTTCTACATGATGTCTTACATGGGACAAGGTGAGAAAGTATGACATTAACTAGGTATAACATGACTTCGGTGTATGTATTTTATGTAAATTTACAGATAAAAAGTTTTTAGGGTTTCGTAGTTCATGACTCGGAGCCCTTATAGATTCGTCACGTCCGACCGTTCGGTTGTCCTGGACTTACTGCATAAAACGGTTGGTGCTAGAAAGATGAAACTTTGCATGAATTTGTATTCTAATTACGCCAACAAAGTGTGTAGCACTTTTTAACGTAATTAGATAAATTAAGAACAATATTTTTATTTGTAATGAAAATAAAAATATTTTCCATAATTCCCCGTAAAGTGGGAATGGTTATTTTTTCTCGCGTCTACCCCATCTTGTGGGGTATCATTAGATAGGTCTTTTAAAAACGTTGCGAGATTACTAAAACTATTTTTCAATTTAGGTGTCCATTTGCGAGTTTTTGAACTTTGAAGCGCATTTTGTTGTAAAAATAGGGAGCCCCCTCCTCTAAAAGTTAAACGGCTGACTCAAAAAACCTGAAAAAATTATGATGGTAGTCCATATATTGAACTTTAAAAGAAAACTATAGCGGTTTAGATGACTTGCTAGTTCAGGAGCTATAGGGACCTACATAAGTTGTGAAATACGCTTACTTGGAAAACTTCGTATAAAATATTAAGAAATAAAAATTAAAAATAACAACTAGCTATTGGACACAATTTTAAATCGTGGCCCGACACGCACTTAGCCAATTTTTAGGATTCCGTAGCCAAATGGCAAAAATCGGAACCCTTATAGATTCGTCAAGTCTGTCTGTCTGTCTGTCTGTCCGTCCGTATGTCACAGCCAATTATTTCCGAAACTATAAGAGTTATACTGTTGAAATTTAGTCAGTCGATGTATTCTGTGAACCGCAATAAGATTTTTACATAAAAATAGAAAAAAAACAATACATTTTGGGGGTCCCCATACTTGGAACTGAAACTAAAAAAATTTTTTTTTCATCAAACCTATACGTGTAACCTATCTATGGATAGGTGTTCAAAAATGATGTCGAGGTTTCTAATATTATTTTTTTCTAAACTGAATAGTTTGCGCGAGAGACACTTCCAAAGTGGAAAAATGTGTCCCCCCCCCCTTCTAACTTCTAAAATAAGAGAGTGATAAAACTAAAAAACATATATGTTGTACATTACTATGCAAACTACCAACGAAAATTGGTTTGAACGAGATCTAATGAGTAGTTTTTTTAATACGTCGTAAATCTTAACACGCAATTTACCTTTCATTCAATCAATACACTAGTATAGAAACATCGATGAAAGTAACAACGAACTACAAGAACTTTTATATGATGTTACTTGCTGATACGGAACCCTTCATGGGCGAGTCCGACTCGCACTTGGCCGCTTTTTATTATTTATTTAAGACATGTCTGTAAATATGTGGACTAATTATGTGTTTTATAGATATGATATATTGGTTCAAATAGTTTGATAGATTTTGGCTTGGTACTACTTTTACGGTGTCAATAGATTCTTCTTAAATGTCTTTCTTAATTGGGTAAACCCAGTATAGGTTTGAATCGGCTTATAAATTTTCAATTATTAGCTTGTTAACGCGTATCTTCTAATATGAAAGAAAACAGTAATGAAAACACAGCGTAAAACGTCAACCAAATGGAGTGACTGTCTCCTGCCGCTGAGACCTTGACTTTAACCTTAACCACCTTATAAATAAATAATTGACAGGCAAAGACAACATGCTCTTGAGGTTTTACCACATCAATATGTTTGTTTTTTAGTTATTTCCACAACATTTTACTATTGATACCGGCGAGGAGAATAAGGACATAACGGCACTTTGATTGATGCTTTATTTAGGAAGAAATAAAACCAGCAGTGGACGTTAAAGCAATGATCATGATGACATATTTTTAAAAAACTGTCAGTGACTCCACTCATTTTGATGGAAAATATGACTAAAATCCAAGAGTGGGTGCCACCACAATCATTACAAATGCAGACTTCAGTACAGTGCATGTGCAGGCCTAGTGAGATGCCTATTCTCATCCCGTTAAAACATTTAAAAGTTTTCTCTTTGGTTATCAGTATAAACTTCAGGAGCAGTCCATAAAAAAATGCTTAAATCTGATATTACAATTCGTGAGAATTAAATTAATCTCGACCCGCAACCTTAAGTGAAACCTCGAATAATTTCTATGAATAATTTATATTTGATGGTAAGTTTCATGGCTAGTTATTTATTTATGGTATAGGATGTATCGATTTGATCTTTTGTTTTGAAGAGTTTTTGATAACTGTAATAATTAAAAAAGCGAAAAAAAATCTTAACTACATTTGTATCTCTACAGATCGTCCATCCCTGTAACAGAATCTTGGAAGGTTTTTACACTCTTTCCACGTGACGTTGACTTAGGACATTGATTTTTATATAGGTTTAAGGGAATACTGGAAAAGGGCCCGGGTGATCGGGTTATTATAAATTTATTCATATCTAATTCATTAAAATCGGTTCAGTTGTTTGAATAAACAAAGGGGTATCTTGACAGATAGGTAAGCAGCAAAGTGATTTTAAACGATTTTTTAAAATCATTTAGAAATATAACCCGGTAAAGTTCTTGTTTCTTCAGTCTGAAAGAAAACTCGTGAGTTTTAATATGGTGCCTGGCTTTGGTCTACTATACCACCCCGGTGAGACGAATTAGTATTGGATTTCTTTCACGTTTTCCTTTTTATTTTTTAAGAGAGAGCTTGCCAAAGTGTCTTTTCTTTGCAGTATTGTTCAACTGCGTTGTTAGCTCCATTAGCCACTTCTTGGAATGGTCTCTTCTCCCTTATTCCACGGAATGGATAGGCGTGACACTCCATGTTCTAAATCTGTCTCCACACAGACAAGGCCTTTCAAAATGCTCTTAATAGCCCATTGCCAAGCATAGGCTTCTCTAGGTTTCAACCTACTATTTTACACTGACCAAACGGGATGGCATTGGATTTGTTTCAAGTTTGCCATCTCTTTCCAGTGCTGTTGTGTTCTCATCTGATCGGCTCTTACGAGACCCACGAGTTGGTGACACTGTCTTTTCGCGTGCTGGTCACACGTATTCTTAATTTGTTACATTCCTACACTTCAGAGAAATTATAAACTATATTTATTACTTATACTTAGTATTTTTAGTGTAATAAATATGTTCAAAAAATATGTAAAAAGTTTTTTTGTGAGGAAGAGAATGTCACTATTTACTTGACTGTCATGTTTTTATAACATAAAAGGCGGGAAGTATCCTTTTTTATTATAATAATAGACAAAATAACATCGTTTTGAAGGCCTCGTATAACGCCTTTTCTTGGTTATAAAAAAATCTGATAATGTATATTTGTATCGCCTTGCATTTAAGCATGTTCTGTTTTGAACAAGAAATGGCGGTAAAAAATATGATCTAAATGTATTTAAAAGGTGTAGATCAAAGTCACGTATTTTTCGCCGAACTCATAAACTCAACAGGAATGCATAAATATTAATAGGAAGAGATTGTACTTATTATAATATTCGCCAAAATAAAAAAAATAAATTCTTCCGTGTTAAAAGTATTTCGAAAAAAAAAAATCTAGCATAGTTATAATATAATTAATTATTCACGGATGATCATCTTCCTAGCCTTTATTTACTATTTGGGGTGGCTTGAATTTCAACCGGTTCTACAACAAGTAATGTGTTTTTTCACGGAACGACTGGTATTAAACCTCCCTGAGGACGAACTGAATTCAATAGTTGAAGTAATTGCACAGAATACATAATAGTACGTAATTGCCAGTAAATTTCAGAGCACTGACTTCTCAATAACGATTTCCAAATGTGTCATGTGGGCCAACGCACTAAGGAGCATTTTTTCATTCAAAACCGGTTAAAATTATTTTTGAATAGGATTATAGGAAATCACTAGAAATGCCAATAAAATGTATATTTTCTCAAAAACATGACACAAAATAATAGTCGGATGCCATAAACTGCTGAAGAATTGAGTTTTTCATCTCTGAAAGTCTGTTTTAAGTTTCATAGATAATACTTTTTCTTTTTTTTTCAGCAAGAAAAATAAATGAAAAAGTAAAATATATACATGTCATGTATAATAATAATAACAATAACTTATTGCCCAATTTAGAAAGTTAACAATTTGATAAGTTTATCAGATCATTACATTACATTACAAAACACCGTAACTACCCCTTGTTTATTTTAATCTCCCGTCGATCTGTCCATCCAAAGGTTGCCTGGAAGAGATTGCTTTTAGCAATAAGGCCGCCCATTGTACATGTCTACTTGTATATTCTAATCTAATCTAATCTAATCTAATCTAATAATTAATAATTAAAACACGTAAGAGCGCCATGGAAAGACACCACCGGGGTAACAAATCATTGTGATTTATATTCACGGTTATAACGTACTGTGGTCTAACTGTAAGTTGTCTACCTTCGCTTGAAGTTGATTTATAAAATTTACTAGTTTAACAATACAAAGTACATAGGACGTCAGATTTAGTTAAGATAGTTATTATGAATGATAATATTGGAGAGTATAGATAGTAACTGCCTCGTTGGTCTTGTGGTTAGCGTATGCGGCTGCAGATCAAGAGGTAAAACCGGTTGAACTAGGTCTCGGGTTCGATTCCCGGGTCGGACCAAATATTATTTGTGTGATTCACAAATATTTGTTTCGGAGTCTGGGTGTTTTCTATGTATATTAGTATGTATTTACAAAAAAAAAAAAAAGTAAGTTTATGTATTTATATCAGTTATCTAGTACCCATAACACAAGCTCTGCTTATCTTGGGACTAGATGATGTTGTGTGTCAGATGTCCAAATATATTTAATCTACATTTGCATTTTAACTACGTACCAAATTGTCTTACTAGCCTCCGTTGAACTAGGTTGGAAACCTACTGTGCATACGTCACAGAAGAAGACCGCCACGTCACTTTTTTTATATTTAAGTCTACTAAAGTGACTCTACTCTGTCTGGTAGGAAGCATGAGTAGAATCCAGGATTAAGGGTCACCATTCTCATTGAGAGGGTAGGTAATGCAGCATGGTGACCCATGCTATGGCGGCCTGGACAGATGTTTCTGAATCATCATCATCAACAATGCAGAGTGATTGGGCCTCCGGTCACATACGAGCCGGCTCGTTTGTGCTGAAATCAGCGGTCACTAGAGCCACTAGTACCTACAAAATCTCTCCCAACTAGCTGCAATCAATACTGGCGATGACAGGTTTCGTCCGATCTGTTCCACCAGGACTCGCTGTTCGTACTCCCACGCAGGGCAGTCCTCCAGTGCTGTGCGAAGTCCCGGTCAGATCGGCAATCGGCAAATGATTTTATTCAGATACTCACCGAAAATAGGCATGACGTATAATAATTTTTATTTGAAGAATAAACCCACTAATTAAATGCATGCATAATTATTGTTTAAACATAATAAGAACATTACCGTACACTTCTATTTTTATATAATCAGATGCACGACATATACGCATATTGATATTACTTAATAAATAGTTATTAATCACAATAATCACTACACAATCAATTCTAGTAATCTTTAAGTTAAGTAACCATTTTCATATAAAATAAAAATTAAAAAATAAATGAACATAAAGTTAGTGGTGGTGTATATACATACATATTTACATATTATATCTTAGTACAAAATCGAAAAAACATATTTCTATGAACACAAAGAAAGAAAATATGCCTAAGATTGAATAAAAATAAAAATAGCTTGATCACAATACATTAATGATTGTCATTCCCATAGAATCTTCAACAGACACTTCTTGGATAGACTACAACCTTCAGGTCAAGAGGACATCGATTCAACACCAGTTGGCGGCACTTCAATCTCACTGAAGGCCCTGTTTTTTACGTCTTGATAACAAAGAGACACGCAGAGATATATTACTAAAACATTGATCCAATTAAATTGTTACTAAGAATGCGATAGGCGGGCGGTGCTTTCAGTAGCTTTCAAGGTTCGTAAGGAAACCAGCAAGATTAGTAGACGACGCGCACCATACCACAGCGCACGCGCCAATGTTGCCGTTACAACCTATTTTGTGTACATAGAGGTTGTATAGGGACATTTAAATAAAATAGTTATCGATCGAGTTCGTAATTTAAAATTCGAAGCGAAATTTAAAAACTTTTTAAATAACGCGCTCTATTTGGCGCCATTTTCGCGGGTTATTAAAAACTTCAAACGTGTATTTTCAAAGTGTGTTGCAGTCCTGTGGGGTAAGTTACTAAAATCTAGCCTTTATTTTAAGTTATGATAGTTATTTAAATATATTTTACAGAGGTAGTTGATAGCAAAATACTCAATGCGTTTGAAAACAGAAAATGCATTGTTATCGTTGAAAATAATTCATTAAAACCTAAGTTTTAGGCTGTAGTGTAGACGCCTGCGCAATGTGGATGTATTTTTTTAGTTAGTATGTATTATTGTATTTATTTTTTATGTAGTGATTGTTGCAATTGGTAATTAGTAATTACATATTTGCATTGTATGCAAACACGCAATGAATTACGTCGAGTAGGAAGAATTGTAAACACAAACGATTTAGCAATATTTTTTATTCGCATAATTGCAATGTCATAATTAATTATTTAATTATGGGAGTGTATTTGAACAATTAGTTTTTACTTGTACTAACTGATTGAAATGATAAAAAATATAGTACACTTACTTACAAGTACGTTTCCATTTAATTTAGATTTGTTTTACAAATTTTTTAATGTTACAATTTGTGGTTTAGTGAATCATCATCATCAGCCAGTCCACTGCTGGGCATAGGCCTCTGCCATTGCACACTACTCTGATCGTTTAGTGAATTATATGTAAAGTTATTTGACTGCCTTGTTGGTCTAGAGGTTAGCGATTGCGGCTGCTGATCAAGAGGTCTCGGGTTCGATTCCCGGGTCGGACCAGACAAATATTTGTGTAAACCACAAATATTTGTTTCGGAGTCTGGGTGTTTTCCATGTCTAATATGTATGTATTTACGAAAAAAAAGTATCATTATGTATTTATATCAGTTGTTTAGTACCCATAATGAACGCTCTGCTTAGATATGATGGTATAAGTAAGATGTCCGAAATAAAATAAATAAATGAAAGCAGATAAGACATATATTTTTTATGTTTTCAGCAGTAAATTGGTAGTTTAATAGGTTCTAATAAAACTAAATGTTCCAGCGTGTACTTACAAAAGGTAGTAAAGCCACGTTGACTTCAGCATGAACAGGTCGGTTTGACCGGAGCGGTACTACCCTCTCATAAATTATCAAACTAAGACCATTTGTACTCTCATATTTCATTGGTGATTATGAGACCGCTTCTCAATGATGCAAAAGCATGTCACTAGGCTGACACAGTGTGGGTTACTATGCTGCATGGTGTAAAGCATAAATAAGATAAATAATAATAATAATAAATATATCGGACATTTTACACACAACATCATCTAGTCCCAAACTAAGCAGAGCTTGTATCATGGGTACTAAACAACTGATATCAATACTAACGGCCTGGCCACGAGTTTTGGTCTTAGCGAAAAGCGGAGCGGCGTCGGTGAGCGGTGCGTTTTGCACGCCACGAACCCTAGTAGCGGTTAGTTGCAGCGGCGACGGTGGACGTATTTAGGTAGTCGAAACGTGCTAAAAATCATGGCGTTATAAAAATTATCCCCTGTCTGTTTAGAAACAACTTTTTTTTTTTAAATATGATAGAATGAGTGCACGAACTAAATAAAGATCGGTATTTAGATGGTGGGTTTAGTGACCTATACGAAGGTCCTACCTATAAGAAGTAACTGATGTTTCCAAGTGTTTTGCTAAGTAGGTACTTACATAGAGAAAAAACTTTAAAAACTTGTCAACTACTTACATTGCGTATAAGACATACTAGTAGTTTCGTGTGTAGTTATATCTACAGACAAACCTACTGATATGTAAACTGTTTTGCTAATTAGGTACCTACTGACAGAGAAAAAAATTAACTTTTAAAACTTGTCAACTATCCACCTACATTACGTAAACATACCAGTAGTTTTGTCAACATATCAGTAGCTTCGTTTGGTAGGTACCTAGGTTCTATGTTTTTGTGTTATCAATTTAAATTAAACGTAAGTACCATTATATTCCGGAAAACATTGTTTAATTTCTTCCCACAACCTTTTTATATTTATGTTGGGGATATTTTGACATCCATATAGGCGGTCTATTTAAAATTTCTGTTTTAAAAGCCTCGGTATCCATTACCGCCATAAAATCGTCTAAAATTTTTTGTTTTTATTTAACGCCGCTGAGTCCGTCACTCCTGCACCGCTGTCCACGCCGCTCTGTTTCGTGGCGTCGCACATACTAACTTGTGCCTTTGTTCCTGCCGCTCTCCATACCGCTCGCCGCTGTAGCAATTCGCTCGGCAAAAACCGCTAGCTTTTTCGCTATGAGCGGCGACTCGTGGCGTGCCTCGTACATTTTTATACTTTTGATATTACCGCTCGGCGTTTCGCTCTTAGCTGCCGCTCACAGCGGTAAGGTCGTGAATGGGCCGTTAAACATACATAATTAATATACATAGAAAACACCCGTACTCCGAAACAAATACTTGTGGATCACTTGTGGATATTTGGTCCGACCCGGGAATCGAACCCGAGACCTCTTGATCAGCAGCCGTATACGCTAACCACTAGACCAACCAGGCAGTTAGGTTAGGATCTCAGAGTGGTGGTTACCATACTCATTGCAAATGCAGTATGATGACCCACACTATTGTGATCTATTGAGATGCCTCTGTGTCTTCGGGTCTCCGGGCACTCAGTCACCAATGAACGAAACACAACAGCACAAATGTTGTCATTATAGGTTATAGGCCGACCGTTTATCTGAGTCCTCGCCTGCGCGATAATAGGGGCGCGTCGTCATAACCCCGCGCCCCTGTTACCGCGCAGGCGAGGACTCAGATAAACGGTCGGCCTGTAGTGTTCAGTGAGAGAGTCGTTAAGCCAGTTCATGCTGAAATCAGCGTGGCTCTACTACCTTTCATTTTCTTAATACCAGATCAATCGAATGGCATTTGAACCCAAAGCTCCGTACAAGTTCAATCTGCTTCGTCTCAGAAAATAATCTCTTTAGAGCAATTATTGTTGCTTAAACAGTCTAATAGGCTATGTTCGTTTTAGAATAATTACAAATGACATAACAATTCTTTTACTTATCTTTATTGAGCTGAAAAGCGATTTTTAATCTTTCACTATGATGATTTAAGGAGTAGCTCAGGTTTTTTCTTATTATATTAATATTATTATATACTTCATGATAAATAGACATTCAGTAGTTGTCTTCATTATTTAAGTAGATTTCGGTAATCGAACCCGAGACCTCAACCACAGCAGTCGCATACGTTACCACTGCGCCACCGAAACAGTCAAATTGACATAAATATGTGGCAAAATATTTGTCTTTACGTCTGAACTGAAGCTATATTATTGTGGTAACTTCCTTAGTACAACCCACGATATCCTAATTTCGACGAATATAACTAAATTAAGAGACTCATTTTATTCTTCTTAACTTGATATTTTAGTTAATTTAACATATATTAACATACAAAAATTAAATTCATTTGTGTCATAAACTATAAGTTTATATCACAAATAAGTCCTTCCGCGTTATTTGAAGTTCGTTTTGGTAATTTACTTATACATTTTTAGAGAAACCCACACATGCTTCTTTATATGCTATAAACAACACATTTTCACACAATCTGTAATTTTTAAAAGATATCAAGGCTTTGCCGGGTTCGTCAGAGATTTCGTTTCAATAGTCACCACATGAGGCTACGAAAAAAGTTTCACTTGGTTCGGATCAGACAAAGAGCCTCACCACACAATAATAAAATAATCGACTGCACTGTTAGCCTAGTGGCATAAGCGGTCATATATCAGTCGCTTAGTACTTATAATACAAGCTCTGCTTAGTTTGGGACTTGATAATGTTGTGTAAGATATCCGAAATATTTATTTAATTATTATTTATTTTGGTAGGCTTAAATAAAATAAGGAATATGAGAAGAGTCTTACATCTTACAGCAAAACCTTCAAGAAATCCCCTCTCTAACCATAGCAATAGCATACGGTCGTCGGTCCCCCTCTTACACGTCTAGTTCAGCCAAAGAACCTTCTCTAGGTCGTTAGATTTTTAGATTAGGGGTATTCTAAATATCCTATGTTTCCCGTTTTATGATTTACAGTCTTAAACACGTTGCTACAATTTATCTATATATATAAAAATGAAACCCGTTTTCCTTGGTCACGGCATCACGCTTGAACGGCTGGGCCGATTTCGCTAATTATTTTTTTATAATATTCCTTGAAGTACGAGGATGGTTCTTACGGAGAAAAAATTTAAAAATTATCTGATAAAGTCTTAAAACAACACTTTTCTATATTCCCATACAAAAGATTCGCAATAATACTAAAAAGTTAATTTGAACTTTAATACTATACCTTAAAGTTTGAGTTTCATTGGTAGGGTTCCGAGAAAGCAAAAGACTGACGTTGAATCAACTGTTAGGCGGTACGAAGTTCGCGGGGTCAGCTTGTTATCAATAATAATTACCTAATGTTGGTCTCTGATCATATCATATGAGTACTGTATTAATAGACCTATATTTTATAGCACATTGTAAGAAATATTATAAATGCGAATGCGAATTTCTTTTGTAAAATACTACACCAATTATAGAAATTCATTCAGCAATGTAAAGCTACAGCAACTTTTGAACATGATAACAGACAGTTAGTACTGCTAACTACATATTATTAAATAAAGTCCTCCACAGCGTCTTTATATGTGTATGTTCGCAATAAACTTAAAAACAACTGCACTGATTTTAAAGAAACTTTGTAGGTACCCCGATAGTCTAAAGCCTGAGAGAAAGAACATATGCTACTTTTTACTGCGATAACCGATAAAAACGCGGGCGCAGTCGCGGGAGAAAGCTAAATAAAACAATTTATGGAGTAATAGAGCCATGCTGATTTCAGCAGGAATGAACCCACGCATAGAAGACCAACCTAAAAATGACAGCAATCGCGCTGTTGTATTTCGTTGGTGAGTGTGTGACCGGAGGCCGTATGAGGCAGAAACATCTCACGAGACCGCCATAGTGTGGGTCACCATGCTGCATTGTGTGCACTCACAATGCAGCATGGTAAACACCACTCTTGTATTCCGCTCATACTTTTCATCAGACAGAGTAGAGTCACTTTGGTAGACACATAAAAAAACTGAGGATTTAGGGCCCGTCCACATCTCCACGTTATGACGTCGTCAACATAGAACGGTGCGGTATCGTAGCACGGCGCGTTGCCGCGACGTGCTAGTACACGGTACGGCAACGTCACCGTGGAACGGCGCGATGAAGTAGCTTGGCCCATGAGCTCGCTTATTTAATCTTTTAGTGTCCCAAAGCACTAGAAGTTCTTCAACAAGTGAAATCAATAAATCACAATCTATGTTCTCCGACATCTTTTATTCACAACTAATCGCTAAAGACATTAAATGAGCGAACACATGGACCACGCGACGTCAACGCGCCATTCCACGGCGACATTGCAGTACCATGCACTAGCACGCCTGTGTGTGGACAGGCGTGCTAGTGCATGGACAGTCCCTTATAGATCTTTGTTACCCATTCATGCAAAAACTACTGCACAGATTTAGGTGAAACTTTGCTTTAATATAGCTTATACATCAGAATTATATATTTACAATATATATCGAAATATACGCGGATGGTGCCGCGAACAAAAGCTAGTAACTTATCCATACTTAAACAAGTAATTAAAACCCTCTGAATTGATTACTAGTTTATTAAAAACTATTATAATTAAAGTTAATATACACTGTATAATTTAATTTGTAGGCTTTATTACCTCGTTCTATTGAACTTCACGACATCCTGTCAATTGACGTAAAAAATAAATTAAAAAAGGTATCATCTTTATATCACGTTTCACAGTTTTATATCATTTCCGCATAACTGCAAACAAGTTTAATATTATTTGCGTTTTAACAGAATCATATTTTTAAAATAAATTAACGTGCAAGAAGTCAAAAGTTTAATATTAAAATTTATGTAATAAAACTTATAATTTAAGTAAACTTCCGCATTAAGTATTAATTAGTGTAGAATAACTGTTTGACAAACAATGATAAATAAACTTTGACTCACATATTACGCGAATTAACTTAAATATAAAACTAAACCATTTGTCTGTAATTATAAAGTTGTTTTACATTTTATTGTAATTAGTTTTTATTTTCAGTAACTTTTGGTAATTTAGGAAGATTCCATTTCTTTATCAAACATTGTACATATATACACTCATTTGCAAAAAAAACGGGCGGTTTCGATTTTCTTCCTGGCTGAAAAAAAAACATGTTACTGGCCAGTTATAAAAGTGCCATAATGTTTATAAGAGTACCTTCCAAATTCAAATTTTTGACTGAGCCTGGTTTTCAAAGAAAACAACTTTTATCTACATTTTGTGGCGCGGATTCCCTATAGTTAATATCAACTCTAATTAACTTTTTGTCAATTTTTAGTAAATTATCTGATGTCCTTGACATTTAAAAGTTTTGTTATTGCTGTTTAGCAATCTCGAAAATGGTAGATAAAATGATGAAAGCGAGTAAAATTATTGCGCTGCTTGAAGAAGGTTGCAGCCAATGCTTCGTGGCTCAGAGCCTAAATGTGAGTCGGTCGACAGTTCAAAGGACCTGGCAGCGCTATCAAGAGACCGGTTCCGTCAAGAGAAGGCCTGGTTCTGGCAGAAAGACACGTACCGAACAACGGGATGATCGTTTTCTAGTTAGTCAAGCGTTGAGAAATCGCAAATCTTCTTATGTGGACCTCAAGAAAAGACTCGAAGAAGTAAGAAATGTGCAAATTAGTCTATGGACGGTCAGGAGAAGGCTTCTCGCTGCTAATATACACAGTCATCGGCCCTAAATTACTCCGTAGACATCGAGTTGCCAAGCTTAGCTTCGGTCGAAATTGTGTGTCATGTACTCATGAAGACTGGGATAGGGTATTGTTCTCCGATGAAGCCAGGATATCTCTGCATGGTGAAGACCGACGTCGGCGAGTGCTACGTAGACGAGAAGAACGGTTTGCAGAGGCATTTTTTGAAGAAATCACACCTTATGGAGGGGGCTCTGTTATGCTTTGGGCAGGAATAAATTCTATGGATCGTACGGAGTTAGTCTTCATCGAAAACGGTACACTGACTGGACACCGATACATAACGGAAGTTCTAATTCCTTATGCACAACCCGCTTTAACCGCTCTTGGCGAATGGCTCAATTTTTATGGACGACAACGCTCGCGCCCAACGGTCTGGCGATGTGGAAGCGTATATGCTAGAAGTCGGAATTCGTCGTTTGGACTGGCCAGCTAGAAGTCCGGACCTCAATCCCAAAGAGCATGTCTGGGACGTTCTGAAGCGACCAGTGAGATCAGTGCAGCCGGCTCCGCAGACCATCAGAGAGCTAAAGAATGTGATTACCGCGGAGTAGGAACGTATTTCCCAAGAAACCATAAAATATATACTCGCTAGCATGCCCAGACGAATGCAAGCCGTGATTTTAGCAAGAGGGGGTCACACTCAATACTAAACTTTTATCTGCTTTTAATGTATTCAATAAAAACAAAGAAATTAACGCGTTTCATTTTTATTTAGCGAGCAGGTACAATAATAGTGTGTTGAGCTTAAACATTATTTCTTAATAATTTAATCAAAATGCTAAGATAAAACTGATGAAAACTATTCCTTCCTAATCAATTTATAAAATTCTGAGGATAACAATACCTAAAATTGTGAAACAATCAAATAGTAACTTTAAAATAGTTATTTGCTTAAGTGCCCGTTTTTTTTGCAAAAGAGTTTATATTTAGCTAACATATACCCCTTAATTGATTCCACCATTTATAGGCTTCCGTAGTTCATGTCCGTAGTCCGTCTGTCTTCGACTTATCGTCCAAACGGCTAGTGCTAGAAAGATGAAACTTTTCATGGATGTTTCTATCATGTCGAGAAAGTGCTACAATAATATCATGAAATATCTGAAAAAACATGAGAGAGGGGAGGAAGAGGGGAGGAAGAGGGAGGGAATCCCTTAAAAGTTAAATAACCCGCAAACGGATACCTAATTTAAAAAAATGTCTTAGCAACCTCTTAATGTTTTTAAAAGACCTATCTTACGATACGCCACACAATGGCGTAAACGAGAAAAAAAAACACGTCACGTGAAAATGATTATTTTCTCGCGGTACTCCCCACATACAGAAGATCAACATAATAGGACAGCATACGTGCTCTCGTATTTCGTTGGTGAGTGTGAGACCGGATTCCAAATGCTTCAGAAGCAGCGCAGCTCACTAGCTTGCCATAGTGTAAGTCACCATTGTTACCATCGTCTCAAGACTATAATGATGGGAAAGATTGAGGGGAAAAGAAGCATCGGTAGAAGGAAAATGTCTTGGCTTCGTAACGTTAGACAATGAACCGGTATCGCCAACGTAGAGGAACTGTTTCGTCTGGCGAGGGACAAGAAGAGATATGCGGAGCTGACGGCTAACCTCCAGAAGTGGAGAGGCACCACAAGAAGAAGAAGAAGTCGCCATGCTTCATTGTCTGCATTCACAATTAGTATGATGACCATCACTCCTATATTATATCCATCAGGCACACTCATTTGGTAGGCTCATAAATAAATTATAACACTACAATTAATATACCTTTTATCGATCAGAAACCAATTATAAAACAAGTTCATGTAGGAAGTAACAAAGCAAAAATAATTATATTATTCCAATCACTTAATCGATTAAATGCAAATTTTTTAATTGATATACATTTAACTCGAATAGTTTTCTTTAGAGGTGATACAAAATAAATAAATGTTAACGAGTACAATGCTGGTAAATGTATTCCACAAATATTTTTTATTGTAGCGTTCACGTCATTATTTTTAATTTATAGTTGCTAACATTGTAAATACAGAACTATATTACAGCCCTTAATGTCTTATTTTACCCCTAGGGGCTATTCATTTATTATGTAAGATGATTTAGAAGACGGGGGTTGACCATGTTTTATTTTTTCTTACAAGGGGGTAGGAGCGAGTTTTAATACTTCCTATGCAAGACACAGTAAATTTATGAGTAGCAGTTATGTCCAAATGATTTAAATCGTAAAGGTTGCTAAAAAGAATCTGCATTATTCTCTCTCTCACTCCGGAGGGAGAATGGTTGTAGGTGTAAAATGATTGGTAATGTTAAAAATTGATTTTTTTAATGCATGTACTTATTTTCAAAAAATAAACAAATTATTAACTATAATTTATTTATTTTAATAGATTCAATGAAACGTAGATTAATTACAATGATTACTCTCAGCTGGGTCTAGGTTGATACTATTGTATCCAATATTATGTTTAATCCCGCGATTATGAAGATTATCCATAATTGGCCTTTGAATACTGTTTATTAAAAATATACTTTTATTGAAGAGTTATACCTAATTGTGGATAAAGCCTTAGCCTCCTTTTTAATAATCACATTATCACCTTTGTTCTTTTGACCTGAAAAAAGATGCAGTACTGTTTTTGATCTAACTTGTAGATAATAAGATCCTTGCCTAGTAATAAATTCAAATTATTAATTATTAATAGTAAAACATTAACATTATAGAGAATGCCTTCGGCATAAAGTACGCCAATGTACCAATGTGCATGATGTATAAATAAATAAACATTGAACTTTGTACATATTAAAAATATATTGTGTAATAATTTGACAGTTTGTAGACACTTCTGCAGGATCTAAAACTAGGCAGAGTTTGTGGTATGGTAATGAGACTGCTAAGAATTACATATAAATATGACCAAATGTAAACCATTTGGATATAAAATACACTCAGACAAAACGAATAATCGGTGTTTTACATACCTACTACCTATTATTTACGTACGTATACGGTGTTTTATATATATAACATATGTAAGCCTGCCAAAGTGACAACTCTGCCTGATGGTAAGCATGAGTAAATTTAAGAGCAGTGGTCAGCATACTCATTGTTAATGCAGACAGTATGGTGACATTGGTGACACAGTATGGCGGGCTATTGAAATGCTTCAGCCTCATTAAGCCTGTGGTCTCGAAAGCCAACGAAACACGAATGCACTGTCATTTTAAGTTGAACTTCTGTGTAAGAGGTAGTATCGCCCCGATCGAGCCTAAACCAGTGTTACTCAACTAACCAAACTATTAGTTTTCAAAGCGTACACGAATTAATATAACATTTTCTTTTATATAGATTATTTGATACTTGCCTGAACTTGTCGCGAACTGCACGAATTGCTTAAAGCAATCCAAAGCACTTTCACTGCATTGATTAAGTAACTTGCTTGAAGTTCAAGGCAAAATTACTCTTTTTGCACTTATGTTTTGTGCACAAGTAATTGCACCAGTTCTTTACTAGCTTATCTATAGAAATAAATAAAATTTAAGTATCCGTGTGTTTATTTGTCATATCTAATTAAATAAAAATAAAATAAATATTTGGACATCTTACACACAACATTATCTAGTCCCAAAGTAAGCAGAGCTTGTGTTATGGGTACTAAACGACTGATATAAATACATAAACATTCTTTTTTTTGTAAAAACATACTTAATATACATAGAAAAACACCCAGACTCCGAAACAAATATTTGTGGATCACACAAATATTTGGTCTGACCCGGGAATCGAACCCGAGACCTCTTGATCAGCAGCCGCATACGCTAACCACTAGACCAACAAGGCAGTCAAAGTTAACAGTTAGATAGGAGGTCATCCTATTCTTATTTCTTCTTATCTAGGGGAGAGACGGGGTCAAATACTATTAAAAATTGTCTTACGTATTTGAGTGGCTTTTGGCTGTGTCCCGCGATGTTACCCGCGGTTATTAAAGTTCTCCCTTAGGATTGCGGAGGTCCGATGCCAGTCGCTTCGTGGAAAAACTGAAATTCAGGTAAAACCGGTTGAACTAGTAGCCGACCCCAAATAAACTTGGGAAAAGGCTAGGAAGATGATGATGATCTGATTGTTACAATAAACTCTGGAATGGCTGAATCTATACTATAAGACTCACTAGTAGATAGCTGATGACATAAGGAGTAACTTCATCATCATCATCATCAGCCTATCGCAGTCCACTGATGGACATAGATCTCTCCAATTGCACGCCACTTAGTTCGATCCTCGTCTACTTAGAGTGACTTAGGAGTAATCAACTACTTTTTGAACTAGCTTCACCCCTCAACGTAACGTCGTGGGACTCAGCTAGTGTCGTAAGCTTAATCATTAAAAACTTAATTATTGTTTAAATTAAGTTTACTTTGTTTTTAATAACATTTCAATATTGCTTCCTTAAGCAAACAATTGCTTTTAAATGATTGTATTATGTTTTATTAACTTTATACTGAACGTCACTGTTATGTACAATAATTTTTAGGTATATATAAATAATAATAATAATATATCTTATTGTACACCAGAATAGAAACATGAAGTGGTAGCTTAAACTAGGTGGTACATACTTGGAACTGAAACTCAAATTTTTTTTTTTCATCCAACCCATACGTGTTCAAAACTATGGATAGGTGTTCAAAAATGATATTGAGGTATCTAATATCATTTTTTTTAAACTGAATAGTTTGCGCGAGAGACACTTCCAAAGTGGAAAAATGTGGACCGACTCTTGGATTCTGCTCATGCTTTCCATCAGGCAGGATAGAGTCACTTTGAATGGCTAAATATGTAAAACAAAGGGTAAATTGGGAATAAGGCTAGGAAGATGAAAGGGTAAAAAACGGTTTATCTCAATTTCCGGCAAAACTACAAGTAAAAAGTTAAATGGCTAAGTTGTAGGTAATTAAAAGACCTACAACTTTTTAGGGTTCCGAAGTTTATGACTACGAACCCTCATAGATTTGTCATGTCCGTCCAAACAGTAAGTGATAGAAAGTAGATAGAAGAAGATAATAGTAGAAAGATGCAACTTTGCATGAATATGTATTGTAATTACGTCGACAAAGTGCTACAATAAAATTATGAAAAATATTTTTATTTAGGGTACCTCCCCGACACGTAAAATGTGGATGTTTTTTTTTTCTCGCGGCTACCCCATCATGTGGGGTATCATTATATAGGTCTTTAAAAACATTAAAGGGTTGTTAAGACGATTTCCTAATTTAGAAATCCGTTTGCGAGAAATTCTACTTTAAAGGCCACTTTTTTGTAAAACCGGGCATCCTCCCCCTCTAAAAGCTAAACGGCCGGCTCAAAAAATCTGGGAAAATTCGTGATAGTGGTCCATATAATGAACTTTAAATGAAAACTATAAAGAATTAGATGACTTTGTTAGTTCAGCAGTTACAGAGGCTTAACTTCTACAATGTGCTTACTTGGAAAACGTCGTACAAAATTAACGCATATATACGTAAACATAACAATTATCCATTGGATACAATTTCTAATCCACGTACCATTATGGGTGACTCAGGAACCCTTTCCTGTGCGTGGCCTGACACGCACTTGGCCGATTTTTTATTTACTCTTTTTTTCACATAACCTCAAAATAAAAGTAAAAAATTAAAAAAAGTTTTTGGTTTTCCATTTTTATCTTTTACAAATAAAATAATTTTTAAACGAAGTTTAGTGAAAACTAACCTTTTTATGTCCCGAATACACTGTAATTTTTTTGATTTGAAATATTTAATTTTTTCACCCTATTTCGACTTTTTTTTAAAAATTGGGGTGTTTTCTGTTTGAGGAAATCTCTACTTTCCGATGGTGTAATCCCAACTAATATTATAAATGCAAAAGTAACTCTGTCTGTCTGTCTGTTACGCTTTCACCTAAACTACTGAACCGATTTTGATGTAATTTGGTATGAAGATAGAACTGAACTTGGGAAAGGACATAGGATACTTTTTATCGCGAAAATAAAGGTAGAAGGGTTTGAAGTAGGGGATGAAAATTTGTGTCGAAGTTCCTTATTATCAAACATAAAATCATGTAAGACGAATTCCACGCGGGCGAAGCCGCGGGCGGAAAGCTAGTACGTCATAAATCGTAAACCGCAATTTACCTTTCATTCAATCAATACACTATTATAAAACATCGATCAAAGTTACAACGAGCTACAAGAACTGTTATATGTTATTACTTGCTGATACGGAACCCTTCATGGGCGAGTCCGACTCGCACTTGGCCGCTTTTTTAGATTAACTTTGTCCCACGACGTTATGCAAGCTCACACAATAACACGTTATTACAGGTTTTGATGTAAGTAGCGTATATATGTACTTTCATATATAGTTGAGAAAATCTATTTGAAATTATGAACATTCACTTCGACTGTATTTATTTGTAGATAGATTGCATACATTCCGTAAAACGCACATAAAAGATAATGATAGCCTCAGCTAGGTCTAGGTTAATACTATTGTATCCAATATTATGATTAATCCTGCGATTGCGAAGATTATCCGTTATTGGCCTTTGGATTTTGTTTATTCATCCTAATAATGTATTTTCACAAATGTTGCCGTATTTTCTAACATCGCTGGAATCTAACTTTTAAATAACTGAAGTGTAAAAAATGTAGGGATAGAGGTTTTATAGATGTCTGGCACGTGAAGACCCACAGACATCATTCGTACTAGATAAGGAAATGCGTTTACTCATCGTTATGACCGAGCGAATCCATCCTGTACCAAGGCCTTTCTTCCTGGCTTTATTTTATTCTATAGGAAACATACTAACTGACATCGGATTATAAGTGGCTCCGTTTACTATGACAATTAGCTCGGGCTAATTTGACATAAGATAACCTTGTGTATAATGTATTAAAATTGTGTTTAAAGACGTCAGTAACACAACTCGTAAAAAATGGTCATCGGCATAAAAAATCGATCGATCTTCATATCAACCTTTTCGTATCTTATGAGTTTTACTTATTTTTGGAACTAATGAGTTCTACATTGTTTTTTTTGTGTATCATCTATTTTATATTGAATCTATGGTAGGATAGCGCTGTAAGCTGTTATTTATTGTGTTGGGGAATCGAAGCACGTTCGTGGAGATCCGAGACGGCACGAGTTGAATCACCATAAGAATTTAACTTGGATACTTTATATATATATATATTTAAGCCTACTGTAAGTGACTCTACTCTTCCTAAAGGAAAGCATGAGTAGAATCAAGGAATAGTGGTCACCATCCACATTGTGAGTGTAAGCATTATTCTCCCTGCCTTTGGAAGCCGGGAGAATGATGCAAAATGATTGGTCCTCCGGTCTCACACTCACCAACGAAATACGACAGCAAGAATGCTGTCATTATTAGGATGGTCTTCTGTGTGAGGGTAGTACTGCCTCAGTTGAGCCGGCCGGCCGGCCGGTTCGTGCTGAAATCAGCGTGGCACTACTACCTATATCATACATAAATCTAGTTTAAGTTAAAGTAGTTTAGGTTGTTGTGTTAGTGTTTCTTGGTGCTTATAATATTAACGTTATAATAACTTGATACATCTCACATACGATAGTCTAGTCTATTCCCAAGGTAAACAGAGCCTTTGCTGTTTCAAAATTTATATGTTCTAGCTACAGTGAATGTCGGTTATAGCAGCTTATGTCCGTTTTCAAGAATCGAAGGATCTCAAATTTAAATTATCCTACTAATATTATAAACGCGAAAGTTTGTGAGTATGTATGTGTGTATGTATATTTGTTCCTCTTTCACGCAAAAACTACTGAACGGATTTGGATGAAACTTTACAGTAATATAGCTTATATATCAGAATAACATATAGGCTACTTTTTACTGCATTAATCGAAATTCATAAATCGTAGATGTCAAAATGTATCACTGTTTATCTCCTGTCAAATCTTGACAGGTTGCTATATACAAGATATACCACCGCGGGGCGCAGCTAGTATCTCAATAAATGAGTACATCGGTTTACCCTTGAAGGCGTAATACAGAGATACTTTCTAATTTATAATATTGGTTTCTTATCGTGGATTTTAGATAAATAACAGCCCTTTTGTCACATAATCATTTCCCTTGCGTAAGAATCGATTAAATATATCGAATATCTGTATATTGCACAAAACCTAGGGTTAACTTTAAATAACTACTTTCTTATTTCGTTATTTATTCAATTATTGAGTATTTATATATCAACATTTGAATAAACAATTCGATAAAACAATTCAACTAATCATGAGTGGGTCAGCTCCAACCATCCTCCCCTTTTGTCTGTGTGGATATCCCTACGACTATCATCTACTTGTGGATATGTTGGTCTCGAACGGACTAAAAACCGCACGCCGTCTCGGGCACTGAGACAGGAAGATCCTTGAACCCCGAGCATACCCCGAGTTATCTACTGCTAGCAGATGACCTCTTATACCTTCAAACGAAATTTATATTAGTCTCAGTGTTTATTATAACCATCTTAAAAATATTGCAGAATTATACACAATTTATGATTTTTTGTTGCGATCAGTTAAACTCGAAATGTATGATAATATTATGTAAATATCATTCACGGTTATTATCATGGTCAATATAAAAAGAAATAAATAATAACAACTAGGTGCCTGTTACACTAAATTTGATAACATTTAAAACGTAAATAGGTTTAAAGTTTAAAACTTTACTTGAAGACAACATGTTACTGATAGAATTTATTGATAAAGGTAAGCAACGATGGTGCGGTCAGTACCAAGATGGGTGATCGTTTGTGTCATGATATGTTAGGAGCCTTTTAGTGATTCGGGGGTCAAGTCAGTTCCGGCTGTTATCATAAAATCACAGTCGTTAAGCTTAGCTGGGTACCTTCGGGCGGTTTGAAAACATCCAAAGGCAAGATTACGTAGTCACAACGTATCTTGCCAGTACTTACTACTACTACACTCGGCCAGCGTATGGCCTTGTGACCTTAACCCTTTCTTGAGAGAAGATCCGAACCCAGCAGTGGAACTCTATGGGTTTTTGATGACGATGATGATGTTATTCAAGACTTCTCTCTCAATATAACAGTTTCGTAAAAATAAAGTCATATTTTTGCATGAAATTGAAGGCGGAAACTGAGTCAACTAATCATAAAACTGTCAGAAAAGTTTTTCAGTATGAAATCTCATCTTTCTAACGCCATTTAATGGAACCCAATCGGATTTATACAACGCGAGATATAAATAACTATAGCCATCAATTGGAAAATAATAGATATCTTATTACTACACTCATTATTAATCTACATGTATATTATTGACCTATTGCAGTCTACTGCTAGCATACGCCTCTCTCATTGCTTGCTATTTTGATCGATTTTGGACTTCATATTGTCTAGGGCTCGTGCCAGTTATCATATTCAAATTGACACTCTACCCGGCTTGCGAGCATCCTACACTGTGTTTCAGAAGTGATGAAGTAGCAGTGAGCTGGCCATATTAGTCGTAGAACCGACAAGAGTTGGAGCAAACACGTTTTAGGGAGGAAACCTCTCTCTTTCTTTAGTAAAAATGACTGCACAGTATGCCTAATGGTTTATGCGGTTGTCACGTCGCTTTCTACTTGACCAAGTATTGGGGGATTTGAACCCAAAACACTTTAGTCTAGTCGACAAATTGAAAATGGTACAAAATAGAGATACTGTTCTTAAAATTAGGTGCGATAGCTCATTGGATCAGGAATGACGCCTAGAAAAATGTGTCAAAAGCGTGTAATAGCACATAAAAAATTGCAAAAGTTATAAACAATTAAAGACGAAAAAAAATGGTGTTTTGTTTTTTGCCAAGTATAAATATTTTTTTATGTTTTATGCCGCGATCTTGTTAAGTATATATGTAAAAAAAGCTCTATGAAGCGAAAAATTTTACCAACCATTATTTAAACATTTTATTTCACTCACAATTAAGACAGTAGTTCGAGAAAATTTTGTACATCCTACTCGTATTTTCTAGGATTTTCCAGTCTATCACTCAGAGTACTAGTAACATTTTGCTTTAACGATTTTAATACCTTAAGGGCCAATAATATTTCCATGAATTTAAAGTCCACGGCTGTCAGTTGAGGGTTGTAATAATAAGGGTGTTAGTAGAATTAAGTCTCAGCAAAATTTCCGAGCGCTTTTCAACGAGGAGGAGGAGGGATTTCCCATTATGTGGAATTTTCCAAGTTCCACATAATGGGATTGGTGGTTCAAATTGGACAATCTGATTTTGACTTGACGAACATTTCTGCTTAGTGGAAGTGAAAATAATAATATTTCTTGGAATATATCAGTTCTTAGTAAATATTCACTCAATCGACTTCGTACTTTTAAATTTTAGGGACAGTATCATACATATAGATCATATCATCAACATCTTTCTAGCCTTTATTCCCAAGTTTATTTGGGGTCGGCTACTAGTTCCACCGGTTTTACCTGAATTTCAGTTTTTCCGCGGAGCGACTGGCATCGGACCTCCGCAACCCTAAGGGAGAACTGAAATTCGAAGATTGAACTAGTTGTTAGTATATTTGAGGGCACTGACTTCCCAATAACGATTGCCATAGATGTTCATGACAACCGGGACCGACGGCTTTACGTGCTCTCCGAGGCACGGGCGTGAAATCACCGCCAAATTTCCAAACTCCGGGCTGCTATTAGGAATTTCTTAAGAAAAACCCAAAAACACTTTTTGGGCCGACCCGGGATTTAAACCCGAGACCTCTTGATTAGCAGTCGCATACGCTAACCACTAGACCAACGAGGCGGTTACATATATATCATGTCTATACAAATAAATATAATTAAAGTGCCTGTTTGTAATATCAAATAAACAGTCTTTTACTAAATACATCTGAAAATATAAACATCAAAAAAAAGCTGCCAAGTGCGAGTCGGACTCGCCCATGAAGGGTTCCGTAGCAGCAAGTTACATCATTTATAAGTTCTTATAATGGTGTATTGATTGAATCAACGGTAAATTGCGTTTACGATTTATGACGTATTAAAAAAAACTACTTACTAGATCTCGTTCAAACCAATTTTCGTTGGTAGTTTACATGGTAATGTACAATATATATATATTTTGGTTTTCATCATCAGCCTATATCAGTCCACTGCTGGACATAGGCCTCTCCCATTGCACACCACTTTGATCGATTTTGGGCTTCTCGCATCCAGCTCCTGCCAGCCATCTTGCGCAAATCATCACTCCACCTGACCTGTTTTGGTTTTATTTTGGTTTTATCACTCTCTTATTTTGGAAGTTACAGGGGGGGGGGGGACACATTTTTCCACTTTGGAAGTGTCTCTCGCGCATATTATTCTTTTGGCTACGGAACCCTAAAAAGCAATTTTTGAATTAAAATAAATAAATAAACTTTTATATATTTTCAGTAAAGAACTGTTCGTTTGGTATCACATACAGGCACTCCAATTTTATTTAATTGTTTCTATGATACAAAACAGTCTCTATTTTTTAATTTCTGTCATACAAAGACACTTTGAGATAACACACATAGATAACACACGTAAACACACCTTGTATGATAACAGTGTAATGCATATGCCTATTTGGGCTTATGCTGTGGCACTTGTGACGGATAGGAACGTTAGCGTATAGCTACTTCCAGCTGCCCAATTCTATCGAAATCCCAATATAGTTAAACAGAAAGATACAGAAACACCATAAATGCAAAAAATAGTCAGATTACGTACTTTTTATGCATATTTTTTTATTTATTTTTTCTGAAATCGTACCCGCATCTCTATTTAATCCCAAACTAAACAGAGCTTGCATTATGGTTACTAGACATCTGATATAAATACATACTTGAACATACTTTTTTTTGTAAAAAAATACTTATAGAAACCCCCCAAACTTCGAAACAAATACTTGCGGATAACACAAACATTTGGTCCAACCCGGGAATCGAACCCGCGACCTCAAGCACAGGAGTCGCATACACTATAACTGTGCCACCGAAGCAGTCATATAATTATATTATGTGCGTGTGTGGATTAAAATAAAAATTTAATATTACGCATTGTATTTAAGATACCGTACAAGGAATGCGGAAGTAAAATAATTACGGTGAATTTAATATATTTAAAATATAAGCTTAATTATCATATTTTATGAGCCCACAGTTAGTTTGTTAACCAGCAATTTATGGACCGAAGTTAAGGTTTTTTATGGCGTAGAGGGCAAATGATGAAATGATGCAGAGCATCTAAATAAGCCGTAGTGTGTGTCACCATGCGGCACTGTCTGCACTCACAATAAGGATGCTTACCCATACTCCTGGATTCCACTTTCCATCAGTCACATTAGAGTCACTTAGGTAGGCTTCCTGAAATTTATATATTATTAGAATCAAGTCAGGCATTATCGTGCCATAAGGTATAATAATATAATATTTCGGACATTTTACACACAACGCTATATAGTCCTAAACTAAGCAGAGCTTGTATTATGGGTACTAAGCAACTGATATAAATACATAAACATACTTTTGAATATATATACATACTAGCTTTCCGCCCGCGGCTTCGCCCGCGTGGAATTCGTCTTACATGACTTTATGTTTGATAATAAGGAACTTCGACACAAATTTTCGTCCCCTATTTCAAACCCTTCTACCTTTATTTTCGCGATAAAAAGTATCCTATGTCCTTTCCCAAGTTAAGTTCTATCTTCATACCAAATTACATCAAAATCGGTTCAGTGGTGGTATGAAATCCAAAGAACATAACTTTGTTTATCAGTCTGTTACGCTTTCACGCCTAAAGTATGGATTACACCATCGGAAAGTAGAGATTTCATCAAACAGCCCAATTTTTTGAAAAAAGTCGAAATAGGGTGAAAAAAATAAATATTTCAAATCAAAAAAATTACAGTGTATTCGGGATGTAAAAAGGTAAGTTTTTACTAAACTTCGTTTAAAAATTATTTTATTTGTAAAAGATAAAAATAGAAAACCAAAAACTTTTTTTAATTTTTCACTTATAATTTGAGGTTATGTGAAAAAAAGTGTAAATAAAAAAATCGGCCAAGTGCGTGTCAGGCCACGCACAGGAAAGGGTTCCTCAGTCACCCATAATGGTACGTGGATTAGAAATTGTATCCAATGGATAATTGTTATGTTTACGTATTAATGCGTTAATTTTGTATGACGTTTTCCAAGTAAGCACATTGTAGAAGTTAAGCCTCTGTAACTCCTGAACTAACAAAGTCATCTAATTCGTTATAGTTTTCATTTAAAGTTCATTATATGGACCACTATCACGAATTTTCCCAGATTTTTTGAGCGGGCTGTTTAGCTTTTAGAGGGGGAGGATGCCCGGTTTTACAAAAAAGTGGCCTTTAAAGTGGAATTTCTCGCAAACGGATTTCTAAATCAAGAAATCGTCTTAACAACCCTTTAATGTTTTTAAGAGACCTATATAATGATACCCCACATGATGGGGTAGGCGCGAGAAAAAAAAAACATCCACATTTTACGTGTCGGGGAGGTACCCTAAATAAAAATATTTTTCATAATTTTATTGTAGCACTTTGTCGACGTAATTACAATACATATTCATGCAAAGTTGCATCTTTCTAGCACTTACTGTTTGGATGGTAAGTCGAGGACGGACGGACGGACGGACAGACGGACATGACGAATCTATAAGGGTTCGAAGTCATAAACTTCGGAACCCTAAAAAGTTGTAGATCTTTTAATTACCTACAACTTTGCCATTTAACTTTTTTCCATAGGACTTGTAGTTTTGCCGGAAATTGAGATAAACCGTTTTTTACCCTTTCATCTTCCTAGCCTTATTCCCAATTTACTCTTTGTTTTATATATTTAGCCATTCAAAGTGACTCTACCCTGCCTAATGGAAAGCATGAGCAGAATCCAAGAGTCGGGGCTACCACACTTGCTGCGAATGCAGACAATAATGTATGGCGGCCCACACTATGGCGGCTTAGTGAGTTGCTTTTTCACGCCCCGTCCGAGGAGGACCCGAAAACCTCCCCCATCTACCCGACCCCCCTCAGATCGCAGATCGCCCGTAAATTATTTTTCCTTTCATTTTTATAATATTCTCCTCCTTTTCCAATGGGTTTCATCGTACTATAATTTTGTTTTTAAAAATTATCTACCCTGCTCTACTGGTCTGTATGTCATTTACAAACTATCATTATGGTTGCCATGCAAGTGTGTTATGCCTAGCAACCTGTGAAGTTTTGACAGGAGATAAACAGTGATACATATTGACATCTACGATTTATGTATTTTTATAATCACCTAGGTAAAAAGGTAAAAACCTTTGTATCTCGATTATGGCAGTAAAAAGTAGCCTATGTCCTTTCCCAAGTTCAGTTCTATCTTCATACCAAATTTCATCAAAATCGGTTACGTGGTTTAGGCGTGAAAGCGTAACAGACAGACAGACAGAGTTACTTTCGCATTTATAATATTAGTATGGATTATACATAGATAGATGGCAGGCATGTAACCCAATTGTTCCTCCTAGCCATTATTCCCAAGTTTATTTGGGCTCGGCTACTAGTTCCACCGGTTTTACCTGAATATCAGTTTTTCCACGGAGCGACTGGCATCGGACCTACAAACATTAGTCACCCAGAAATATTACCAAAAATATTAGTCACCCAGAATGACAAAACACTGAATAACAAATAATTTTTTTGTATTGTTGTTGTGTTTATGTAAGTTTGAAATTTCGATTTTTTTGGTTTAATTATTATGTGTGTATTTATCGTAAATCACTGTTTTTATATGTGTCTAAATGATGTATGGGTGAGTTTTCCACCAGAAAAAGACGCTATGGCTTTACAGCAATCACAGTAAAAACTTTTATAACTGCAAGTTTTTGTCAGCTTGCATGGGTACTTAGAAAACCATGCATATTTTTATTTTATTTTATTTATTAGGTACAGAAACAGTCACCAAACTAAAGACATACAAATATTACATATTACTTCTTTATTGTTATTTTACTTCTTTGAAAAAGATACCAGACATTAGATTATGATATCATATATTCTTCAGATGCCTTCCTATATGATTGTGGTCTAAAATTCTCCAAACGTGTTGAAAAAAATATTTAACGAGTTCACATTCCTGAAATTGGACTTGTACTTGCATGTGAATACATTTTGTTTTATATATGTATATCTAATACTAACGGAATCATGTATTATTCATATTCAAAATAAATTAATTACAAGGGGAAAATAAAAGACCTTCGGTCGCCCTCGTTTAACATTAGTTATGAGAAAACTGCCTACTAGTAATTCCAAGGATATTATAGTATCGTAATAGGTAATTTTAATTTCTTTGAAATGATTACTGCGTAAGGCCAAACAACAGCTCGTATCCGCAAATTCTGAAGGTCAGATTTTTTAGATAAACATCGAAGCTGAAAGTATGTTTTTATGTGAAGGTGTACGCCTTACTTGTGCATACTTGTGCGGTGAGTAAATCTTAGTCCTTACCTATAATAGCTGCATAACCCCCTAGCCGAGTTGACATTCCACAAACATAAACCAACAAATGTTTATATAAGGTGGCCTGAAAGAGATAGCTTTTGGTCAAAAGGCCATTTTTATGTTCTCTTTCTGTGATATCGTATGACGTCGCTAAGTGACGTGATACTATTAATGGTAATATTAGCCAAGAATACCAGATAATCGTAAATAATTGCTTTAAATACTTTTTCTTTTTTTAATGAACGGCATGAAAATACTAATCGAATCCTATAAAATCTAAACGAACGTCTGTTTGTTATTGTTCACCGGCTTCACGAATAAACCGCTTCACCGTTTTCAATTAAATTTAGCTTGGATATACTTTGAGTATTGAGGAAGTACTTAGGCTGATTTCAATCTATATCAAACATAAGCGCAAGCGGAGCCGTCTGTAAAAGCGAGTACTATATATCTGTATCCTTACTAATATCTTTATCTTTGCTAATATTATAAATATGAAAGTTACTCTCTGTCTGTTTGTCCGGCTTTCACAGGGAAACCACTGAACCGTTTGCAATGAAATATGGTACACAGATAGTCAGAAGTCTTAGAAAGAAAGATATGTTTTACCGCTTTAAAGACACGCAGGCGGAGCTGTGGGTGAAAGCTAGTATGCATATATAATCAACGTTCACGATTTAGCTAAAGTTACCGGATATCATCGTATCCTTAAGTCTGAATTTAGGACGGAACCAGCTTTCACACAAAACGGAGCATTAACCTTTGCAAAGAGTCGTTTTAAGTCCCCAGTGACGCGATGTGAGAACTTGAGTACCAAAGTATGTACTCATAATACGACATAATGTGCGTATGGGAACATTATGTAAGCCGACATCAAACAACTTTTAACTCGAGTACATTTTGTTTGAGAGTAGCGTTTGTTATTGTTTTTTATATGTTTACCACCTTTTGCCCCAGGCTCCATCCGTTATCGCGGTAAAAAGTACCTATAGCCTATGTCCTTTCTCAAGAAACAAAGCATCTCCATGCCAAATTTCACTGAAATCATTGCAACGGTTTAGCCGTAAAAACGTAACAGACAGTCATACAAAATTACTTTTGAATTTATAATATTACTAGCTTTGTATGTCGCCCGCGTGTATGTCGGTTATCGCGGTAAAAAGTAGCCTATGTCCTTTCCCAAGTTCAGTTCTACCTTCATACCAAATTTCATCAAAATCGGGTCAGTAGTTTAGGCGTGAAAGCGTAACAGACAGACAGACAGAGTTACTTTCGCATTTATAATATTAGTAGGATAGTCGTCACAAAATAAGAAGCCCGTTTAGACATTTGTCATCGTGTTTTTAATCAACGATTAATTTGTGTTTTTGAGTGTATTTTTTCAATATAAAGTTAAGTGTTTTAAGTTAGTGTGTTATAAAATAAATAAATAAAATAAATAAACTTGATGCTTATTTTTATGATACGCGTTGTGATAGTTTATGGGTAACATAGCAATTAAATAGTATTATGAATTTGATTTTTCAATGTCGAAAATGGGCTTCTTATTTTGTGACGACTATTGTATGGATGCGTTTAATAATATATGTAACGTATAAAGGTGTGACAGAAAACTCGAAATAGAGCCATGCATAGGCATAATCGGCTGGTTAACTCAGAGTGAGGCCAACGCACGAATACCTACTCAACAAACTCAGAGAACCAAATCCTTACTACGTAATATTTTAAATTCTAAAGTAACTGTGTCTGATTGTCTATCTATCCGTCGCGTTTTTTAGTCAAAACTACTTAACGAATTTAATGAAATTATGAAAGATAAATATTTTTACAGCGACAAGCGACATACACGTGGACGGAACCCCGTGGGAAAAGCTATTAGTTCCATATGTCCATATGTTCCAAAAGTATGTTTATGTATTTATATCAGTTGTCTAGTTACCCATAATACAAGCTCTACTTAGTTTGGGGACTAGATGGCGTTGTGTGTAAGATGTCCGAAATATAAAAAAAAAAAAAAAAAACCTTGAGTGTGCTCAAGTACTTACCAACTGCTGACTGATAATGAAATAATAATTAGAACACAGCGTGTGCTACATCTACAGTTAAAAGAACAACAAAGATTAGTTATTCACAATCCTTGACACCTCAAGTAGCACCTAAACACAATAACCAACACACTGATGCTATGCAGACACCAAGATATAGATTGGTCATGTCCGAGGTCGACCTTGCTACCGATTGACATGTCGGAAATAACTTTGACATGTGTCAATGTTATTTCCAATGGCCTATATTTAATTGTGTTGTTATAGTATAGATACCTTATTTCCGTAATGATTTTCAATTTATTATTACTGAATCATCAATAACCCATCATCATCATCAACAGCCTTTAACAGTCCACTGCTGGACATAGGCCTCTCCTTAGAAAAGAGGTTTTGGTCTATTATACCACGCTGGCCAGACGGGTTGGTATAGGGTTGGTTTTAAGTTTTCCTTCTCTTGTCTCTTGTCTTGCGTAGTTTATCCCTTAGTCGCCTTTTACGACACCCGCGTGGGATGAATAGGGGTGGTGACACTCTGTATTCTTAAACCGTCACCACACGGACAAAGAGGAACAGTCAAGTTGGCTCAAAGTCAATAAACCATAACGTCCCACTAGTGGTCTGGGGTCTTCTCTCAAGAGAGGGTTAAGGCCATGCGTCCTTACGCCTCCAAGTATTATAAGCTTCAAGACTGTTAGTCCTTTGATATCATGCCACTAATCGTCAGCCATCCAGGTACTGACCATGCCGTCGCTGCTTACCTTTTTTGTTGGTGTTATCTCCTTCTGAACCCCTCCCGGCACCAGCCCGCACTGATGCGGGCACCGTCTCGATTTTATATTCTCCGTTTGGGCGGCGTCCGGTCACACGCGGACGTCGCCCCCTCGCGGCTGGCTACTACAGCGGATGGACGGGGAACCGATCCCACCCATCCGCGGCCACACTCAGGGCGGCATGAGGCGCAGGTAAGCGCACCTCCGCCGCCCGGTACGCCGGTCTAACGCCGGTCTAACTAACGGTCAGCCATCCAGGTACTGTCCGCGCCTTCGCTGCTTACCTAGAGCAACTTATGTATGAGCGTCTCATTTTATCTATGGTAACTTAATAATAAAGCTACAACAAAATATCTATGTATAAAAATATAGTCAACGCGTGACCAGCTCCAAGCAAAACACGCCAGTACCTAGGCTTGTGAACTCGTGTCATGACAGATTTTATCAAGGAATAATGACTTTGAGCCAACGACTTCGTGACGAGACATGGTTGGATAAGTTGCAGGCGAATACTTTAGCCGCCTACATAATTGCTAGTTTAAACTCAATAATTTTGTTATTGATTTTAAAGTGATAAGATTATCGTAAAGTGTGTTATTATAAAGTTAGCGTACAGTTGCGGCATTGTAGATTATTGTATTTAATAATAAAGCCTAAACAAACAGCCAAGTGTCCGTGTGGTGACGGATTAAGAATACAGTGTCACCACCCTATTTATCCAGCGGGTGTCGTAAAAGGCGACTAAGGGATAAACTACGCAAGACAACATCAATGCAAAGATAAAGAAAACTTGAAACACAAACACAAAACAGTAGTGGACTGTTAAAGGCTGTTGATGCTGATGAAACGGCCAAAGTGACTCTATTCTTCCTGATGGAAAGCATGAGTAGAATTCAAGAGTAGGGGCCACTATCACACCCACTGTGAGTGCATACAATGTAGCATAGTGACCCACACCATGGCGGCTTAGTGAGTTATCTCTGTCTCATTCCGTCGGAGGCCGGGAGAATGGTGCAGAATGATTTGGCCTCTGTTCTCACATTCACCAACGAAAAACTACAGTACGAATGATGTCATTTTAGGTTGGTCTTCTATTTGAGGGTAGTACTGGTCTGCCCATGCGTGTTGATATCAGCGTGGCTCTACCTATAAAATTTGCATACATATATAGAAATAGTGATAAAATAAGTAAGTGTGTGTGAGTGAAAAAAATTATTACTATAAAATATATTCTAGATCTAATAGCGCAATTAAATGTTTAAATATTTAATTGTTGACGTATCTACCTTCTGTTTAAATTTAAATATGTATGTGTAATATGATTATATGAATTATAATGTGTGTGTTAAATATGTAACTGATACAAATTTTCTAATTGTTGCTTACCTTATTGTTATATTTTATTAATTTCTTTCCTATTTTTAATTTTTCTACATAAGCTATTTGTGAACACTATTAATGGTACCTATTTTTATTTCTGTAATGCCCAAGTTGTGATCTCCCATAATTGAGGAAGCACAAGCATTAAAACAGGTTGTTAAAAACTAGCATGTTAGGTGTATTCCATTATAAATAAATATAAAGGTTGGTTTTAGTACTGTTTCCAAAAAAAAACTTCTACCATTTTTTTAAATAATTACATAATGACATGCTATCATCGTAGGTAAAATGCCAATACACTAATAAAATGTTTGCAACCCATCAATTGTCTATGGTCTTATGTGAGGTCTGAAGGTCACAAGATGGCGGTCGCGGTCATTATCAACGCGATCGTCCTTGACACAGTTTCGCGGGTATATGAACATGATGCTGCGTGTATTGTTTGCAGGTTATGTCACAGATTTTCTAACCTTATTAAATTGAAAATTGTATGGAATCATTTCTTATAACCTCGTGTTTCTTTTCTGATAATAATGGTTATTGAGTCTGATTGATTATAATTAAATGTATTATTATTTATATATTTTAGGGTTCCGTAGCCAAATGGCAAAAAACGGAACCCTTATGGATTGGTCATGTCTGTCTGTCCGTCCGTATGTCACAGCCACTTTTTCCGAAACTTTAAGAGCCATATTGTTGAAACTTAGTCAGTCGATGTATTGTAGCCAATTGTAGATTGTAGTGACATTAAAAATTCCAGAGTAATTGGTACAGATTTTAAGTAGGTAGATATAGCGATACTTTAATAATAGTACAAATCCAGATACGTCCATACGCCCAGGTAACCAGACAATCTAAATTTCAAATATCAAGACTTAGCTCACCATTCTCAATATACCTACTTCATTAATCATTGTGACCACGGCTAACAATTGAACAATTTAGATAAAATCAGCAAGGGAATTCTATTTTTGAAATCAATCTAATTTAAAAATAATGAATAATTATCTGACTCGGTGGTACAGCGGGTATGTGACTTCTGTGTCAATTTTTTTTTTAATTTGAGTTCACCAAAGTGACTCTACTCTTCCTCATGGAAAGCATAAGTAGAATTCAGAAGTAGGAGTCACCATCCTCATCGTGAAGGTAGGCAATGCGCATACCGGCGGCCTGGTCATTCCTGGTGTTTGGTGGCCTGGTGTTTGTGCATCATTCTCCCGGCCTCCGGAGAATGATTGCGCCTTTGGTCTTACACTCACCAGCGAAATACGACAGTAGGTATATACAGGTAGAGTAGTTATTTTGGCAGACAGCATTTTTTTTACGAAATAAGATGTCACTATAATATGTCTACAAGTCCATACATACTTCTTGATTCATCTAAAAATACATTAAACCACATAATATTAAGTTAAAATTGAGCTTTGAATCGAACACAACTAATAAAATGTCTCTACTCCGAATTTTTAATAGATCATAATTATTTCCTCGTATGCCAGACTACGCCATGTTTTTGTTTCTTATACAAGATAATTATATATAATTATTTTAATAAAATTATATCTAAACCCACTTGTTTTTATCTCAGTCAACAACGATTTGGTCAAACCATATTGGTTTTAGGCAAATAAACGCACCGGAATTATCATAAATACATTGTAAATTTACGAAAAGGAAGAACCCGTCCCAAAAAATGATCTCTCCATTTTAGTATATTGGTATTATCTCGTCGTGATATTGTGTCTATTGTGTACTTTTAAGTTTTTCCTGTTCCTTTGACCTTTTTTTTCACATTTTATTATATTTTATTTAAATCTGACCAAAGTGTCTCTACGCACAATTCCGTCTTTATGTGATAGAATTGTACCCAGGCATACATAACACATTTCAATTGAGAAATTATTTCTTTTTGAAGTCATAAAAAAAAATCTTTATCGTTCGACTGATTTGGTGATGAGTTTCGGAGACAAAAAGCGAAACTATTCAAAAAATGATAACATAACAACAATGATTACTGCTTTCTCATGCATCAATAAAATAATATTGTTTAATGATGATAGATCATAATTTTCTAATGGCGGCCTAGCGAGATGCTTCGGCATTCTCTTCATTGGATCTCTGTTCTCGCACTCATCATCAAAAGACGAAAGCGTGAATGCTGTCATTAAGAATACGTCTAAAATATTCACTAAATTTTCTAACTATTCATTCACAAATTCTAGGAATGATATTGATATTAATAGAGTCAACTGTCATCGTAGGACTTGTTACATTCCGTGTGTGCACTGACCGATATAGCCATTCAAGCTTTATTATCGCTGTAATATCATATATGGCTCATGATTATGATTTGTTACTTTATAAGGTGTTAATAGAACATGCCTAACTATATACTCACAGGTTATTTAAATCTGCGTTTTGAACACTAAATACACAATAACGAAAGCTACCCTGTGGGTATCTTTGTACGTGTGGAGGAGGCTTTTACCCACTCTAGGGTTCCTGTAGATTAAATAAATAATAGAATTATTTAACAGGTACCCCAAAAATAGTTATAGATATGTATATTTAGGTTTTTAGATCATGTTCCGAGATTATTTAGTGAAAACTTAGGTATGAAAAAGTATTTAGTTAAATCCATACAGGTACATACAAATGCTAAGATAACTTAAGAAAACACATATTATTTACATTAATTAAATAAAAAAACCTATTAACTTGGAATAAAACGAATACTAAAACTAGCAAAGATTGTAAATGGACTGAAAATAATGAATGAAAGAATAAAGGCTTTTTAAATTTTTTAAGTACCAATTGTAGACAAAAGAAGACGACTGTTCTGGAAGTAAATACTACCCGATTCACACTTGACCAGCTCTTCCAACCCACAAAGAATGCAACCACTGTACAATTATTGTATGCTGTAACTGCTGTACTGAAAATAATGCATAACGGTGACATATACTATGACGGATCAAGAATAAAAAAACAGCCCTATTCATTCCATGGGTGTCGTAAGAGGCGACTAAAGGAACAAAATAAGCAGCTAACATCACTGTCAAGAGAAGGAAAACTTGAAACAAACCCTTTACCAACCCGTCCGGCAAGCGTGGTATAGTAAGCCAAAATCTCCTTTCAAAGGAGAGGCCTATGTCCAGCAGTGGACTGTTGAAGGCTGTTAATGATGATGATGATGATACTATAGCGGCTTATTCAGATGTTCCTGCATAATTTTAAATCAGTTGAAATCTACTTCCTCGGTGAATACTACTTATTGACTGACTCCGTGGCGCAGTGCTAGCGTATGCAACTGCTGTCTCAGGTCTCAGGTTTTATTCCCGGTTCAGTCCCAATGGTTGTGTGATCCGCAAATATTTCTTTCGGAGTCTGAGTGTTTTTTATGTATAATATAATAAAGATGTTTCTGTTGTCTAGTACCCATAATATCAGCTCTGTTTTTAATTAGTTTAGGACTGGATGGTATTGTGTGTAAGATGTACTAAATATTTATTTACATTCAAAGTTTGTTTATATATGTTTATTTACAAGGATATTTACTGGTAGTTTGTTTTATTCTTACTGGTCGTTTTTATTGACGTATTACCATAAAGTATTAAATTATTACTTCAATTAGACCTCCACACCTACACTGAATTATTGGCATACTATATTAAGTACATTAGTATGTTAATTTTATTACTTATATTATTTTTTCCACCTATATAGTGCCCAGTCTTTTAAATATTCATAGGTTTATAATGCAGATTGGCTAGGCTATTGATTGACATAAATATTATATAAAATAATTTATGCTTTCGTAACAGTTTGCTTGTGGTTTCCTGATAACGTTGCTCATTAATGAGGACTTAGGAAGGACAGACAATCCTAAGATATTTGAATAATAGAACTGTACTGGTACCATTATCTACTTGTAGATGTTTTAGAATAAAACCACTCACTATTAATTACCACTACATATTATCTAATAAAGTCGCGATAAACTCAAAAACCACTGCATCGATTTAAATAAAATTTTGTACCCAGATATTCTAAAGTATGAGAAAGGACATAGACCGAATCAACCGACATAGACGCGGGCGGAGCCGCGGGCGAAAGCTAGTTAATTATAAAAATAATAAATATTTCGAACATCTGACATACAACGTCATCTAGCTTCAAACTAAGCAGAGCTTGTACTATGTTAACTCGATTAACTGATACAATATTGACATACTTGGTTTTGTAAATACATACATGTTACACAAAAAACACCCCAACTCCGATACAAACATTTACAAATATTAAATGAACATTTGGTCCGACCCGGGAATCGTACTTGGCAATCTACCGAGGCAATCCCTTTTAACGTATTCCAGGAATTCCGATTTTACAAACTATAATGTTTTGATTATTATTTATCGCCATAGGGCTTTCCTACTATTTCTAAACAATTATTATTGTTGTTCCTGTACTGCTCGCATTCAATCTTCCCTACTATATCATCATTATCATCAGCCTATCGCAGTCCACTGCTGGACATAGGCCTATCCCATTGCACACAACTCTGATCGATTTTAGGCTTGCGATCTTTGCGATAAATCTGTAGAGACCAATTTGCACAGATCATCTATTACCGATCTACAATAATCTGCGACGATTTCTTATATCACATGATAAAATTGTATCAATTCTACGATTAAATATAAGGCATAAACAAAATCTTGATCCTCGACCAAAATAGCTTACGATTCCATGTGACTAATTTGTCAGCCTCCAGAGTCAAGGTCGGCAGACAATTGGTCACACGATGACTTTCACTTTGCGATAATGAGAAAAAAACACAAATTAAACTTGGAATACCTACTAACTACAAACAGTAAAAAATTGTTATGTATACCTTAACAGAAGCGAACCCGAGTCGACCCAAAATTGTTGTTAGGTTATTCTAACAAAAAAATCTTAAAACTCCAAACTTCTTATCTCGTATGGAAGATTGGCTGTGTTATATTCCCGTGCCTCGGATAGCACGTTAAACTGTCGGTCCCGGTTGTCATGAACATCTATAGTAGTTGTTATTAAGAAGTCAGAGTTCTAAAACATACTGTTAACTTCGTTCGAAGTCGAACTAAATGGTTTGACAGCTCGTTTTTGGTGAGAGTCGCCAAAATTTGGAACGACCTGCCTGGGTCTATTTTTCCCGATAAGTTGAACTTTGGAGCTTTTAAGAGTAGAGTGAACATGTTTCTTCTGGATGGGCGTGTACCATCTTCGTTTTCATCTATACTTTCCATCAGGTGAGATGGAAGACAAACGCCTATTCCATTACAACATTAAAAAAAAAACTAGTTCAATTTTTGAATTCCAGTTCGCCCTCAGGGTTGCGGAGGTCAAATGACAGTCACTCCGTAGAAAAACTGAAATTAAGATAACACCGATGAACTAACAGCCAACCACAAATAGTCTTGAAAATAGGAAGGACTAGAAAGACGAAGGAGAAGTTCTTTAGAAGTAGAATCTCATGTTTATAATGTCATAAAGGACGCTATCTATACAAATAAATAAAAATTAAATCTCTGTTTGTGATTTCAAAACAACAGTTTTTTACTAAATGCATATGAAAGGATATCATCATCAACAGCCTTTAACAGTCCACTGCTGGACATAGGCCTCTCCTTTGAAAGGAGGTTTTGGCCTACTATACCACGCTGGCCAGACGGGTTGGTAAAGGGTTTGTTTCAAGTTTTCCTTCACTTGGCAGTGATGTTAGCTACTTATTTTGTTCCTTTAGTCGCCTCTTACGACACCCATGGAATGAATAGGGGTGGTGACACTTTGTATTCTTAATCCGGCAAATAATTAATTAAATATAAAGTATCTACTATTTATAAATTAAATTTTGTCTGTCTGCTTATGGTTGGCTAATAGTTGGGTTATACTACTATTATGTCTACTGGTGGTCCCAGGAGTTGGCGTACCTCCGTGCGGCCTGCGTACGTGCCCGGAGGTCCCACACCCGGAGTCGGCGACGTCACCGCGGAGGCGGTGAGGAGGTGGACCGGCTTCACGAGGAGTACCGAGCAGCTCGGGAAACTCTGAGGCTGGCCATTTGCCGCGCCAAAGACGCGAGCAGAAAAGAGATGCTGGAGAGTCTGGAGCGTGACCCCTGGGGTCGCCCTTATCGTGCGGTGCGTAACAAGCTCCGCACGTCGGGCCCCCCCCTTACGGAGACTCTCCAGCCCAGCTTCCTGCAGGAAGTGGTCGAGGGCCTATTCCCGCAGCGGGCGGAACACACACCCCCGTCGATGGCCCGTCGTGGTCGTCGTCGGGGCAGCGTGGGTGATGTTCCGCCTGTCAGGGAATCTGAGGTAGGGGCGGCTGTTCTGCGGATTCGATCCAAGAACACCGCCCCCGGGCCGGACGGGGTTCCAGCCCGAGTGATGGCCCGTGCCCTCGACTACATGTCGGACCACCTCAGGGGAGTGTTGGACGCTAGCCTGGCGTCCGGACGCTTCCCTGAGCGTTGGAAGTGCGGGAAGCTGGTTTTGATCCAAAAGCATGGACGGCCTGCCGATTCGGTCGCGGCCTACAGGCCCATCGTGTTGCTGGACGAGGCGGGTAAGTTGTTCGAGAGGGTTCTCTCTGCCCGCATCGTCCGGCACCTCAGCGAGGTGGGGCCCGACCTGTCGGACGCCCAATTCGGCTTCCGAGAAGGGCGTTCGACGGTCGACGCGATCCTGCGCCTGAGGGCCGTGACCGAAGAGGCGGTGAGAGGCGGCGGAGTGGTGTTGGCGGTGTCATTGGACATCGCCAACGCCTTCAATAGTCTGCCATTCGGCTGCATCAGGGCCGCACTCCAATACCACGGAGTGCCAGGGTACCTGAGGCGGCTGGTGGCAGACTATTTAGAGGAGCGTACCGTCGAGTATGAGGACCGAGATGGCGCCTTGAGACGCAGGGCCATGTCGTGCGGTGTTCCACAGGGGTCTGTCCTAGGACCACTCCTGTGGAACATGGGATACGACTGGGCCCTGCGAGGGCGTCTCCCCCCCGGGCTGGGTGTAATCTGTTACGCAGACGACACCCTGGTCACGGCCCGGGGGGCAAACTTTGAGGAGGCGGCGCGCCTGGCCACCACGGGAGTCTCCCGGGTGGTCGGGCGCATCGAGGCGTTGGGTCTGCGGGTGGCCCTGGAGAAGACGGAGGCCCTGCTATTTCATGGGCCCCGTCGCGGTCCGCCCGCCGGCGCCTCGATCGAGGTCAACTCGGTCCTCGTACCGGTCCGGGCCCAGATGAGGTACCTGGGTCTGGTCCTCGACGGTAGGTGGCTCTTCGACGAGCACTTCCGACAGCTTGGACCTAAATTGGTGGGCACTGCCTCCGCCCTAGGGCGACTTCTGCCCAATTTGGGCGGGGCCAGTGTCCCCACTAGGCAGCTGTACACGGGGGTTGTCCGGTCGATGGCACTTTACGGTGCACCGGTGTGGGCTGCGGCTCTGTCCGCCCAAAACAGGGCGCGCCTCTGGCGCCCCCAGCGGATACTGGCGGTCAGAGCCATACGTGGATACCGCACGGTGTCCACAGAGGCGGCGTGTGCCTTGGCCGGAACACCCCCGTGGGATTTGGAGGCGGAAGTGCTCGCCGAAGTTTATCGGCGAGTGGCTGACTTCCGGGCGGAGAATGGCTTTCGCCCTCCGCCCGAGGACGTGCGCGAGTGGCGCGAAGCCGCTCGCCGAGCCACCATGCAGAGATGGTCGTTCCGGCTGGAGACCCCACGCGCTGGCTTCGCCGCCGTGGAGGCTCTTCAGCCGGTCATCTCGGAGTGGGCAGGGCGGCAGCACGGGACCCTTTCCTTCCGGCTGACGCAGGTGCTTTCCGGGCACGGTTGCTTCGGAAAGTATCTGCACTCGGTCGCTAGGAGGGAACCGAGTCCCGCCTGCCACCACTGCGACTGCAGTGAGGACACGGCCCAGCACACGCTGGCGGTCTGCCCCGCTTGGGCGGCGCAGCGCCGGGTCCTCACTGCAGTCATCGGAGGGGATCTCTCGCTGCCGGCCGTCATAAGATCGATGGCCGGCAGTGACAGTTGTTTTACCGCGGTCGCAACCTTCTGCGAGGACGTAATCTTGCAGAAGGAGGTGGCGGAGAAGGCCCGGGAGGACGATATCCACTCGGACCCGATCCGCCGCCGGCGCCCTGGGCGGCGGAGGCGCGCATATCTGCGTCTCATGCCGCCCTGAGAGTGGCCGCGGATGGGCGGGACGGGTTTCCCGTCCGTCCGCAGTAGAGGCCAACCGCGAGGGGGCGGCGTCCGCGTGTGACCGGACGTTGCCCAATTAGAGAATACACACTTGAGGTGGTGCCCGCAACAGTGCGGGCAGGCGCTGGTTGGAGTCCAGAAGGAAATCCCCTCCCTGGACTCCTTCCAATACAAAGGCGCAGAGAGGGTCACACCGTGTGGTTTTAGTCGGTTCGAGTCCGACACACCACCCCGCCGTAACCCCCGACGGGGTGACGGTCCGCGGGGATTTCCACACGTAAAAAAAAAAAAAAAAAAAAAATACTACTATTATGTATTCTGTGCTTATACTATTGGTATTAGACAACTGATTTAAACAATGTACACAACTTTTTTTAAATACGTGCATTATAGATAAAACCACCCAAACTCCAAAACAAATATTTTCAGATCATACAAACATTTGGTCCAACCCGATTACCCGAACCAAGAGCAAACGCTACCATTGCGCCATCGAGCAGATTTTTTTATTACGAGCATTCATTTTCTGAAGTAATCACCGCCAGTCATAACAGTGTGCACAAACACCTTGAAAACACCTCTGTTACACTTCCTCATTCTCCCAAATATTTCATTTTTCGCTTATCTAGTTAGGGCTTTCCGCTGGAATCCGGATATTTTATATCCTGTTCGCCGTGTTTAATAATATTTCACAGAAGCGAACGATATTATCACCATGAGAAACGTGCCTGGAATCTCATATGTCGTTGTTTTATATTCGGATAAGTGGCATCCAGAATACTTATATGCATTACGTAACACGTAAATATGTTTAGAATTTCGGAGTAGTAACAAAGGTGAGGAGTTATGAATTGGCTGCTGATCAAGAGGTATCGGGTTCGATTCCCGGGTCGGACTAAATATTTGTGTGATTCACAAATATTTGTTTCGGAGTCTGGGTGTTTTCTATGTATAATATGTATGTATTTACAAAAAAAAAAGTATGTTTATGTATTTGTATCAGTTGTTTACTTGTTTAGTACCCATAATACAAGCTCTGCTTAGTTTGGAACTAGATGACGTGGTGTGTTATTTATTATATTTATTTATTATGTTAGTTGTGTGGAGTTTCTAGATCCAAAATCTAACATATTTTTTCGTTTATATGAGTCTACCAAAGTGACTTTACTCTGTGTAATGGAAAGCAGGAGTAGAATCTAAGAATAGTGGCCACCAGACACATTGCGAGTGTAACAATGCAGGTTGACGATCTATGGCGGCTTATTCTGGCAATCACCAACAAAAACATCACCAATGCTGTGATTTTAGTTGGTCTTCTGTATGAGGATTGTACGGCCCCGGTAGTGCTGAAATCGTTGTGGCTCTACTGCAACTATTACCCATAACGATTGTAACATGTCATGCCACAAACGGTCACCCATCTAGGATAGACCGCGTTGCCGTTGCTTACCCTCGGTGATTGTTTCACCTAAGGCCATTTTCGGTCCCGGTTGTTATCATAAGATAACAGTCGTGAAGCTTAAAACATCCAACGGCAAGATTTCGTGGCCACAACGTTTCTTACCAGTCCCCAACCCACACACGGCCAGCGTGGGGACGTATGACTTTAACCCTCTCCTAAGAGGAGACCCGTTCCCAAAAGTGGAACCTTATGGGTTGTTATTGAACCTAACATGTTATAAAGAGAATGCGAATTGTAAAGTATTTTTCCAATCAATAACATGAGTAAAATTACAAGGGAAAGTGTAGGGACACAGTCATGTATAGCTAGATACGTCATACGTACTCGGCGATGCATGGATGACATGTCTCTTGTATCATTCCTACGCTCGGTAAAGGGGTCCGGTACCATGCGTACAGTCTTAGAGTCGCGTGATTAAGGGATAGACATAACCAAGTAATTTTATTAATTCAAAATATTGTAAACTCTCTTGCAAAAAAAAAGGGCACTTAAGAAAAGAACTATTTTATAGTTACTATTTGTTTGTTTGACAATTTTAGGTATTGTTATATTCAGAATTTTATAAATTAATTAGGAAGGAATAGTTTTCATCAGTTTTATCATAACATTTTGATTAAATTATTGAGAAATAATGTTTAACCTCAAAACACTATTAATGTACCTGCTCGCTAAATAAAAATGAAACGCGTGAATTTCTTTGTTTTTCTTGAATACATTAAAAGCAGATAAAAGTTTAGTATTGAGTGTGACCCCCTCTTGTTGAAATCGCGGCTTGCATTCGTCTGGGCATGCTAGTGTGTATACCTTTTATGGTTTCTTGGGGAATACGTTCCCACTCCACGGTAATCACATTCTTTAGCTCAAATTCTTTCTTCAGCTAAATTACACATGTTTAACTAACCCAGTGAATTTATACCTAAAGAAAGCAATAGCAGAAATTAAAAACTAAATAAGATCTAAACTAAACAAGTAAATGCGTACATTAGATGAGTATCGAGACATTCCCTTTCAAATTTTGTTATCGCTATAAATATCTTTGGCCTGGTAAGATGAAACTTGAGGGTCATCGTTGATCTTAAGATCATATAAGTGCTATCAAACCTCTGTAGGTTTAGGTAAAGCCTTTGGGTAAATATCGCCTCTCTGAGATTATACAACCTACATAAAGATGTATTTAAAGCCCAAGCCCTCCCTACCCCCTCCTCTCTCTTTAATTTGGAAACACTCAAAGCACTTCAACGTACTCGATCTTGCGTCTCTTGAGTGGCAGGTGGGGCGACGGTAATAATGAACTGGTGGCTAATTTATAGTACACTCAAAAGAAAATAGAATAAATTGGATAGTTTCAGTTCACTGTGACCAACAATAGTCTATATTAATCGATTCCAAAAATGAGGTTCTCAAATCGATTATTACTGTGATAATCACCATACACGCAGCCGGCACAAAAGCTAGCCATACACAAGGTTTATGATGTGTTTTAATTATATCGACAAGCAAACTATCTGTTCTAAGTTCTTAGTACCAGAGGGTCGTTGTTTTTAACTCTATTAAAAGTTTGGAGCATATGTTGGACGGACGGAGAGAAACAAGTTTGTTAATAAAGAACATTTTACACATAGTTATTAATGAAAGCAAAGTTTCTCACGTGTGTATTCATCGTCTTTCAGGTTTTTTTACTTTAGATTTAAGCCCACCAAAGTGACTGTACTCTGCCTGATGGTAGCATGAGTAGAATCCAGAAGTACGGAGGCCCAATCATTCTGCATCATTTTCCCGGCCTCTAGAAGCCGGGAGAATGATGCAGAATGATTGGCGGTCTCACTCTCACCAACGAAATACGACAGCAAGAATTATTAGATCGTTATTTATCACATAAAATTCGTCTCATTAGAAATTATTCTAGCAAATATATAGAAATAGAAACGCCTAAGTCGATAATGCCTCCTTTCATCACAAAATAGCTCCAGCTTAACAAGCAAGGGCGCTTTATATCCTAATAAAGGTTTCCATTGGTTCTAAAATAGAATCCACTACAGTCGCTCAAACCACTTTGTCTCAACTTTACATTTCAAATTTAAATAACAGTTCTTATAAGAAACCGTCCTTGCACTTGACATTTGTCTTTACAAAAAGAGGTTCGTAATCAAATATATTTTAAACATATATGTTGTGTTTTGTACAGTCTGAACTGGTTTAGTTAAAAATATCAGATTAATATGTTAAAACTGAACCCAATGGATTAAAAACGCTTACTAAAGGTCTGATGTTCTATTTATAGAATCTCATACTGCCAATCGATTGTAAGAAGTCGATATCTACACATTATAGATGTTGAAGAAAAGTTATGAAAGGAGTCTATATTAAAGTAAAGAATTCCAGTTTTTAGAAATATTGATTGTTTGACTGTTTGTGCGCGCTAATCTCAGATGCGCTAATCATAATCATCATCATCATGCTGATGATGTTGATGATGTGACTTATCAGATTGGGATCTTTAATGTCTAATGGTACACTTCACTTAAAATTTAGTCTTTTTTATTTGGAATGGCGGAAATATAAATAAGTTATATCAGTTAAAAAAAAACAAATCAATCAAATCATAACCATTTTATTTCAAATAAACCATACAACGGCACTTTTGAAACGTCAAGTAGTCAGTCAGTAGTCAGTCGTGAAGCTAATCGTCTGTTCCAATTCGTAGATCCTATGGAGAAGAACAGACAAGAAACTCCATAGACACTCTTTTCCAACACTGTTTTTACAATTTTTGGTTACATTGAATTATATGGAACCGACATATTCAGGTAAGAGTTCGTTTGGATTAAATATATTGTTATTATAAACCAGTTTCTAAGTATTTTATTATTAAACTCGCAACATGCATATGCACCATTACCATATGCCTTGTTGGTCCAGTAGTCAGCGTATGCGGCTGCTGATCAAGAAGTCTCGGGTTCGATTCCCGGGTCGGACCAAATATTTGTGTGATCCACAAATATTTGTTTCGGAGTCTGGGTATTTTCTATGTATAATATGTATGTATTTACAAAAAAAAAGTATCTAGTTTATCATCACGTTTAGAACTAGATGGCGTTGTGTGTAAGATGTCCGAAATATTTATATATTTATATTTATTTATAAACACATAAAAAATCTCATTCCTCCGTATTAGGTATATTTCTCGACAAAAAAACAAGATTTTATATAGATATCTGTAACTAGAGCAAGGCTTATGATATAAACGTTTTTAACTCGCTCCAGTACTCTACAACAATTAACTATTTATAGTACTTCATAATAATGCAATGCTTCAAAATTTAGGAATTCTTTTCTTTGATATTTATAGAAATATTGGAATTCATTGAAGTCATCTCAAAGGCTATTTGGCGGCCTTCGGAGAAATGAATACATCCCAATGTTAAGATTTAGTTCTATTATCAGTTCACGCCGCAGTGGCGTCTGACTGCCTTATTTTGTTGACGGGTGGAAAATTCCTTCGGATCTTTGGCTCCCCGGGGACTCAGGAGATAAGAGTATGTAGTATGTGTCCACTAAAAACTAGCCCTATAGCTGGTCTCAGGCGCGCTGGTCTGAGGTTGACCATATTAGACGTTTGAAGGCCTATTGTGAGTTTATATCAACTAACTCTCGACGGTGAGCGTGTTGGCTATTGATGAAGATTTCAGTGAGGAGAAAATGGCATGGTTGAATGGATGAATACGGTCACAATGACGACTTGGCATGATCTGTCTAAACTTTATTTCCATACAAAATTATGAAATATGCTACCTCATTGGTTGTTGCAAAGAAACTTGACAATATGAAGCATATTTAGATACTAACTTTTACTCGAGGCTCCGTCGGCTTTAATGTCTGTTGTAGCAGTAAAAAGTAACCTATGTACTTAATCAAGAATCAAAATGTCTCCATGCCAAATTTCGTTAAATCGGTATAAACGTTTAGTCGTCAAACCGTCAAAGCGTCAAACAACCTAAGTTATTTTTGTATCTATAACATATTAAGCTTACATAGAGAAATAGTATGAAAAAATTGACACTATGTCTACTATAACATAAGCTTACGTAGAGAAAAAGCATGAAAAAAATATATATCAACTCGTATGTATATGTCTATGTTATTGCCGTATTGATTGTAGACTTTAAAATTAAAGTATGCATTTAAAAAAAACAACATTAGATATTCAAAGCCTAAGATTAAATGCATGTATAATAATGTAAATGCCGGATCTGCTACATAACAAAGAACTTATGAAACTTATTCACGGATGCAGGCACATACTTGCATATTAAATATGAAGTGGAATTCTGTGTCAGTGCGGATATCCCGGTACTCATACTCGGGCGGGTTTCTCTCAAGTTATGATCTACGTGTACTTGAGTTGCCAGCATTTCTACGTAAATATACTTTGTGTTGCCATATCCATTAACGCAATACAATATCTGCAACTTGTTACGTATTTAAAATGAATTTAAGTATCCATTTTCGGATTAATATATAGATTACAGTCTGCCGATAGGAAGACCGGGTAATTTGGGCGAGGGACTCTGTCCCTGTGTGCCACTAACGTTGACATCTCTACGTAACCACAACCGCTCTGCCAAGAGCGACATGAGAGAAACGTAGATGATGTAGCCTGTGACACTCACATATAATGTGACTAGTGATAATTTTTTTCCGAAATTAGTTCAGTAGATTCAGAGATCAACGCCCATAACATCACAAGCTCTACCTTTATATAATATTTTAATAGTACAAACATGAATTCTCATGAATCGGTGTGTTAAATGTTAAATTTTTTGCCAACTTTCAGTTCATTATTTTTGTTTAATAATACATGAATAAACATTTGGATACTGACAATCTAATTTGTTGATTCCCCTTTTTCGTCAATTGAAAAACATGGTTAACGAAAATTGAAAAAAAAACATCTATGACTTTTTTATATCCATAAAAAAGGGTAATGACTGGCCGGATATAGACAGTTTACCCAAAAATAAAAAGGCGACTCCATATTATAAAATAAGCACAAAAAGCGGCCATATTAAAACTCCTTAATTATTTAACTTCCCTTTGAAGGACATTTTAAAAATGAAAAGTTAACGTCAATTATATGGTTTATGCAAACCCGAACGTTACGGTTTTGGGTCAAAGTAATGCCCCAGAGATAATTTAATTAATCAAAACGGATTCTATGAACGAACGAAGAGGAAAAAGGACGAAAAACCGCTTATTCATTACTAAGCAAAAAATACACTCACCCAACACTGAGCTTTGACCTACATCATGCTATTTCAAATATTACAGCGAAATGTCTTTAATTAAAGAACAGGCTAACATCCTCAGACCAACGTTCATTAATATTCATTAAGTTATCGTTTCAATTACAAATTTCTAATGCCGTGAAGTTTTATAAAATAAAAGCAAGAATCCACGAATAATTTAGTATGGGAATAGAAATGGTAGGCTTAGAATAATTACAAAGGTAGGAGAAATAAAATTGAATTTTTTTAATGATATTCAATTTGCAAGATTATCTTTTACTGATATATTTTACACGTAATACTTTACAGCTAGAAGGCGTAGGCATTTCCTAAGACTCACTCTGGGAGGAAATGCCGAAACAAACCACAGAGGTGTGTGCTTTTTTATGGCTCTGAACATTTTTTTATATATTATAGTAGGCAAACGAGCAGACACTTGATGGTAGGTGATTGCCGCCGCCCATGGACACTGGACACCCAAAACACTAGAGGAGTCACAGGTGCGTTGCCGGCCTTTAAGAAGGGAGTACGCTCTTTTTTTGAAGGTTTGAAGGTCGTATCGGTCCGGAAACAGCAGGCGACAGTTCATTCCACAATTAAGATGTGCGAGGCAGGAAATTTCGGGAAAAACGCACTGTAAAACATTCAGTTATTCACTAAGTTTTAACAATAATTATATAATAAACTTTGCGAGTACAGGATAGGGTCTGACTTGGTCTTTTGAAGAAAGAACTATAGTTTTGAGTGAGCGTGTCAACAAAGCCGGCATACGGATCCCAGCCATCGTCTTACCAAACTGGTATTAGTTAAGATTAATTATCTGAACTACGACAATACTGCCAGGCAGGATATTTGGGTAGGCCGTGGAAAAGACTTGCTTACTTTTTGTAATCTATTGGTTTGACAACATGAATTTATATTTATTTCTAGTATTCATATCATGAACATCGCTAGTGAATAACTGAATGTTTTTCTGAATATTTAAATTGAACAGGTCATTGATATAAACAAAAAATATAATGAGCCTAGAATCAAGCCCTGTGGAACCCTCGCAGTGATCAGAGATCCCAAGAACCTCCGACCATTAACTTCCCTGGATCCTATTACCCAAATATAACTTAAGAAGATCCAAAATAATACATTAATGACTTTTATGAGGCAAAATTACTGCACGACCCCTCGTACGATACTGACGAAAAGTAGCGTAGTTTGATGCATATGTGTGAGTGAGAGCGTGTACCTATTTATGTAATCGCCGTTATCTACCTTATTTAATTGATCTGAGGGTTCAAGATCCATCAAATCTGGTACGAGTACTTACTTGATAGAAAAAATTGTTTGAATTCAATGCATGAAATGGTAACTGTAATACTTATGCAAGTGTAAATGTTACAAAGTGTATGAATTATTGTAACAATTGACCGTAACATACTCAACTCCTTCACATAACTCACAGAATAAACACATAACAGCAATAAGAAATAACTACAAAAATCACAGATATTGTTTTTTTTTTAAAAACATTGGCATATAGTTGGAATCGGCTTTGTTACATATTAGAAAAGCCTTGATGAGAATAATTTGTTTCCTTTCTCTATGTACCTATAGAACGGTTTGTCTATGACCAAGGGGCACGTGATCCATGGGCGTACCGTGTACTGCGCAGTCTTTCGTTCAACGTAACTTGAAAAAAAACACAGTTATTAATTTCACTACATTAAGTTCTGAAACCGTGACAGTCATTCAACCGAAAATTAATATAAAAGGTTTTTAACTAACGATGCATTGCCTAGTTTTAAAATTTCAGAACAATATCGTAAAAAAAAATAAGGTCGATTGTCTATTATTATGATCTTGTTTGATTCCATTGGCACAAAGGAGACATCTGTGCCTGTTACCAAAAAAAGCGGCCAAGCGCGAGTCAGACTCGCCCATGAAGGGTTCCGTACCAGCAAGTACCATCATATAAAAGTTCTTGTAGTTCGTTGTAACTTTCATCGATGTTTTTATACTAGTGTATTGATTGGATGAAAGGTATATTGCGTGTTACGATTTATGACGTATTAAAAAAAAACTACTCACTAGATCTCGTTCAAACCAATTTTCGTTGGTAGTTTACATGGTAATGTACAACATATATTTTTTTTAGTTTTATCACTCTCTTATTTTAGAAGTTAGAGGGGGGGGACACACATTTTTTAACTTTGGAAGTGTCTCTCGCGCAAACTACTCAGTTTAGAAAAAAATGATATTTGAAACCTCAACCTCATTTTTGAAGACCTATCCATAGATACCCCACGTATAGGTTTGATGAAAATAAAAATTTTGAGTTTCAGTTCCAAGTATGGGGACCCCCAAAATGTATTGTTTTTTTTCTATTTTTATGTAAAAATCTTAATGCGGTTCACAGAATACATCGACTGACCAAATTTCAAAAGTATGGCTCTTATATTTTCGGAAATAATTGGCTGTGACATACGGACGGACAGACAGACAGACAGACAGACAGACTTGACGAATCTATAAGGGTTCCGTTTTTTGCCATTGGCTACGGAACCCTAAAAAGTATTACAATATGTCATCATTGCCATAATAAAAAAAAATAGGACTTTATCTCTAATGCAGTCAATGACATTAGTCTAAGCATTCTACTAATCGCCATAATTTTTTTTATAAACAGTGGTCGGCCGTTCGGCCAGTATAGAATAACTTTGCTTAGCTTAATTTAATACATTTTTGTTACATACCATAACGTTATTGCATATCCTCGTAGCTTTTATTATTCCCAAGTTTATTTAATGTCGGTTACTAGTTCAACCGGTTTGACCTGAATATCCTTTTTTTTTCCATGGATCGACTGACATCTGATCTTTGCAACCCTGAGGGCAGATTGAGTTGGAACGCGATATAGTACCAGAATTTGAATAATAATAAACAATAAGTAATTATCAAAAGGATTTTGCAAAGACTAAACTGCGTATAAAAACAACCCCCGTGCCTCAAAATGGACTCAAACGTATTTAATTATTGCATAGTTCACACTGAAAACATGGTTAAAATTCTTTAGCTACTGAAAATTTATCTCTTTATTGGTTGCCTACGCCTTGCACATTTCTTGACATAAATTACCATTCGATTTAATTGTGTTTGTGAGAGGAGTATGTTTGAGTGTGTGATAGCGTGTGTGTGAAGAGAAGATAAGAATAAAAAATAAAAATAAAATATTCAAATAATAGTACTGCTTCTACTTACATACATACTTCTGCCAAACTGTTATCTCAGTTGGTTGGTAGTTGTAGCTCCTTATATTCAACTTAAAAGCAATGTACAAAACATATTATGTTAATCCGTGATACAATGTTTCAACTACGAATATACAATTTAAACAATAAATCGGTACACCTATTACTAGGACTCCACTGTTCGTCCGTTTATACGTCGGTCACTAAGCAATATCTCATGAACAACCGCATGGCTCAACTACTCTCTAATATAAACCAAATAATATTTCAATATAGAAGTTATTCTCTAACAACGTATGACAATAATGTAAGTTCATTTCTATGACACAAAGTTTCGTTCCCGTAATGGTTGACAGGCCATTGCTTTCGGGGCTTTATTGTGCTATATTTGAAAGGAATTCCCTCGGAACGTTATAGTTACATCAACTCAAATGACTATTGTAATATTCGCTCGCTCCCCTACATCATTTCCTCAAATTCCCTCAATTTATGTGTGACTATGTGTGTCGCCACACACACATCTTCATCTTCCTGGTCTTTATTCCCAAGATTATTTAGGGTCGGTTACTAGTTCAACCGGTTTTACCTGAATTTCAGTTTTTCCACGGAGCGACTGGCATCGGACCTCCGCAACCCTAAGGGTGAATTGAAATTCAAAGATTGAACTAGTTGTCAGTATATTTGAAGGCTCTGACTTCCCAATAACGATTGCCATAGATGTTCATGACAACCGGGACCGACGGCTATACTTGCTCTCCGAGGCCCGGTCGTGAATCACCGCCAAACTTCCAAACTCCGCCACACACACCTACTCTCAGATAAATTGTAATCACTTCGATGATAAATAATATTTCTTTTAACCCAAAGCCCTTTGGAAAGGTTGTACTCAGAAGACCATTAGTACTTTTCGGGTCCCGTATAACAATGCATGATGTTGCTGAAAGGATACTGTTAGTGGTAGTTCTAACCGTATCCTGAATGTAATTGAAGACTGATATGATAGTCCTATACTTAATAATTAATCATCAACAACTCATAGGGTCTCCTCTCAGAAGAAGAGTCTCACGTTAGCCGAACACGGATTGGGAACTGGCAAGACACGTTACGGCTACGTAATCTTGCTTCACTGCTACTAACCTTCATAAGGGCTCATACACACGAACGGCATGTTGTCAACGGCAAAGATAACTTCAGCCGCCGACCCGGGTCGACGACAGCCCTTACTGTTATCTTATGATCACAGCTGGGACCGACTGCTTAACGGCCCGTTTACGACCTTACCGCTGTGAGCGGTAGCTAAGAGCGAAACGCCGAGCGGTATTAGGCACGCCACGAGTCGCCGCTCATAGCTAAGCTCATAGCTACGAGCGGCGACTCGTGGCGTGCCTCGTATATTTTTATACTTTTGATATTACCGCTCGGCGTTTCGCTCTTAGCTACCGCTCACAGCGGTAAGGTCGTAAACGGGCCGTAACGTTCATAACATATCATTCCAAAAACGGTCACCCATCTAAGTACCGACCTCACCGTCGATCTCAATATAACCACAGTGATTGTTTCCAATCACCTAAGGCTACTTGGCCATGAGCGCTTCCTATATATATTACCAACTGATGCCTGCGGCTCCGCTCGCGTCTGAGGGGTATCAAAAATAGATGTTGGCCGATTCTCAGACCTACTGAATATACATATAAAGTTTCATAAAGATCGGTCAAGCCGTTTCGGAGGAATATGGCAACGAAAACTGTGACACGAGAATTTTATATATTAGATTAATAATTCGTGTAAATTGCCTGTACTAACATATATTAGTTACTAAGGTATAATAAATAGCAACATATTATGAATATGTTTATGAAATAAGGAATTTATTATTTTGCAGATTATAAGTTTTTAAGATACTGAATGGATCAATGGATGTCAATTATAAAGTCAATATTATTTTATCTACACAATTCTGTCTAAGCTATTAAAATAATAATTACTAACTTCATATTAATTGTCAAATGGTATTAGGTACCTACTATAAAATACGTCCGTAATAAATATATAAAAAAAATATTTTATTTTAATGCGCTTCCTTGGAAAACTTCATACAAAATTAACGCATTTAATACGTAAACATAAGAATTATTATTGGATATAATTTTAAATCCACGTACCAAGGTGACTGAGGAACCCTTTCCTGTGCGTGGCCTGACACTTGGCCGTTTTTTTTTTAGTATTTTTACATCTTGCAATACTTACAATTAATTATGATCAAAACAAAAATTATCCTACCTAGCACGCGTAAATTAATAGCGCTAATGATAACATATGTAATAGAAACAAATTATAAACTACTATTATGGATCATTTTTATTACTAAACTAAATTAGTAGGATTAAATCGTTAATAATAAAACATTCCGATGTATTATAAAAACATTGTGTTAGTTTAATCATTGAAATAATTTTATTTGTGGCAGTAAAATACTAATAAACTGTTGAGTTATTATTATTATTAAACGTGTTTAATGTCAACATCTTTGGCAATTGTTATTGGGAACTATCTGATCCTTAAATATATTGAAAACCTGTTCAGCTTTCGAATTTAGTTCGCCCTCGGGATTGCAAAGCGGAGGTCAAACGCCATTCGCTCCGTGCAAAAACTGATATTAAGGTAAAACCGGTTGAACTGGTAGCTGTCCCAAAAATAGATAATATTTTCATATTAATGCCATAAATGGTAATAAGTTCTGTAAAAATATTATGAGTCATTGGTCTGACTTACTGAATGCCACCGTTTGATTGGCGATCAGTGGATAGATAGCTTTTAATATTCTCCAAGTTCACTTTCTAAAAATATAAACTATTGTCCGTGTGGTGACGGATTAAGAATACGAGTGTCACCACCCCTATTCATCCCGCGGGTGTCGTAAAAGGCGACTAAGGGATAAACTACGCATGACAACATCAATGCAAAGAGAAGGAAAACTTAAAACCAACCCTATACCATCCCGTCTGGCCAGCGTGGTATAGTAGGCCAAAACCTCCTTTCTAAGGAGAGGCCTATATCCAGCAGTGGACTGTTGAAGGCAGTTGATGATGATAGAAAACTAAAAAATGTAGGGGAATGACGTCTAACAACACTTAGTCAGTGATCAAAACGAAATATTAAAAAACTGAACAGATAATGATTACTTCCCATATGTATTGAGAAAATCAAATCCCTTGGCCAAGATGCAAGATTCTCTTTCTGCAATCGTCGACCCCTCTATTGGTTAATATTTTGTTTTGATCACGTGATTTAGCGTTGTGAAATCATTTGTTAGTTTTCTATAATCCCTTACATTTTGTAGAATGTGAACTTGGCTAGGGGAGAAGGATATTAAAAGCTATCTATCTACCGATCGCCAGCCAAACGGTGGCATATTTTCATGAAGCTTATTACCGTTTATACATATTACTTAACAGTTTTGTGACTTGTCGTGTTGTGCAACACAATGGCGACACGCGATGCACATAATTACATCATTGTTACAATTCAGGTCATTGTTATATTTTTATTATCCAAAAATAGGTCTCAGTGACAGATTAATGGGAATCAAATTTTGCCGGCCATTGTTGTCTTTAAAATCGTACTTTATAACAGAGGTTTAGTTTGAAAGGCATTTAAATGGTTGTAAGTGTTTAAAACTGCCCCCCTAGATAAGTTGCAAACGTTTATTGTTTTTTTATCAACCGACTTCAAAAAAGGGAGGAGGTTCTCAATTCGTAGGAATCTTTTTTTTTTTGTTTTTTTATATATGTTCAGCGATAATTTCGTCGTTTATGAACCGATTTCGAAAATTCTTTTTGCATTGGTATGGGCGTAGCCTACAGGTGGTCCGATCGTCACCATGTCGGGATCTGATAATGGGATCCCAAGGAAATCGAGGGAACTCCTTAAATATCATAGGCACAATTGTCGCGATTTGGGTACCCGGAATAGTTTTTCTTTGAAGTCGATTTCTTTTTGATAAAATTATTCCATTGTATTTCTCTATTCTCTTGTTTCATTGGCTAATGTTACTCAGTCACGTGATCAAAACAAAATTTTAGCCAATCAAATAAGAGAATAGAGATATAGAATGGAATATAGAATAGAAAACGATAAACGATTGCAACTTGGCTAGAGGGGCTGGATTTAATATTGTAAAAAGATCTTTCAAAATGCCTTATTGAATTACTACCTTTTGGCCATGGCTTCTTTCGCGTGTATATCGATCATCACGATAAAAATTAGCCCACGTTCTTCCTCAAGAATCAAAGTCCAAATTTTATTGAAATCGGTGCAGCGGCTTAGCCGAGAAAGCGTAACAAACATTAACACAGAATTACTATTATTATAACTTGAAGCATAGAAAACATCAAAATTCCGAAACTAATACATATTTGAAGACCATACTAATATTTAGACCGACCCAGGAATTAGACTCGAGACCTAGATAAGGGAGTCAATATAAAAAAAACGTAATTCAACAAGCTTAGCATTACTATAAAACTAGGTCAATTAATATATTCACAGCCATTTATTCTAACAGAACAAATGCCTCAAGTAGCATATAAAATAAATGTCGTTGATTACTTGACCTCAGTATGCCACCCACATCCTTAACTTGTCTCATAACTCAAGTTTTTCCGTCGTTGTACATACGCTAATAGTGATTAAGTTATACATTTACATTATCCGACGCGATCAGCTACAGACTTACAAATCAAATTTGACGACCGATGTTTTAAATATATTCGACTTTGGAAAATTAAAAGTACAAAGCGTTTCGAATAACAATAAGATAGGAAATCCGCTATCTTGCCCTGCATTTGTCAACAAGTTCAGATATTTCTGTATGGTGTACTGTCCGTCTGGTGACGGATTAAGAATACAATCTGTAACCCAATGATATTTTATAATATCATTGGTGTAACCTCACCACCCTTATTCATCCAGCGGGTGTCGTAAAAGGCGACTTAGCGATAAACTACGCAAGACAACATCGATGCAAAGAGAAGGAAAACTTGAAGCCAACCCGTCTGGCCCGCGTGGTATAATAGCACAGAATACATAATAGTACCAGTACAGAAGACTCACTCCGAAAAGTAAATTAAAGTTATAGATACCCTCGGTGTCAAAAGATTAAGTTCAATTCAGATCGCACGGCGCCGAATCACTACGATTATATTTACCTACAATTGCGTCTCTTTCTATCGTGTAACTCTTAACTGTTCTGACGATGTCTGTTCGACCGGCGTGTCTGACCCGGCAGGCAGCCGGCCGACTATACCTAAACTGCGGAGTGATACCCCCCTGATAATAGGCCAAAACCTCCTTTCTAAGGAGAGGCCTATGTCCAACAGTGGACTGTTAAAGGCTGTTGATGATGATCATTATGATGTACAAAACAAAACGAAAATTTACTATTAATGGGCAAACTCTTAGTGCTTTTAAAATACCTATCTAATGATATCCCACACAATTGGTTTAACATCTTTCTAGCACTAACCGTTTAGAAGGTAAGTCGAGAACGGACGGACAAGATGAATCTATAGGAGTTCCGAGTCATGAACTACAGCACCCTAAAAAAGTCGATATGATTTCCTTAAGGCGTGTTTAGTATCTCTTTATAGACAAAACTATGTCACGATCGTTACAGTTTACACCTCATAAGGCCTAATGATTATAATTTGAGGTCATTTAATGTTCGTAATTTAAATTATTTTTTTCTACGTTATTGATCTTATCCGGTGATTATCCTTATCTTTAATGCTCATTTGATAGCAATGTTTTTTTTACACACAACATCATCTAGTCCCAAACTAAGCAGAGCCTGTATTATGGGCTCCAGACAACTGATATAAATACATAAACATACCTGTTTTTTTTTTATAAATACATATACATATTATACATAGAAAACACCCAGACTCCGAAACAAATATTTGTGAATGACACAAATTATATTCGGTCCGACACGGGAATCGAACCCGAGACCTCTTGATCAGCAGCCGCATACGCTAACCACAAGACCGACAAGGCAGTCAGTGCAACTTCAATAGGTATTTTATATGAACGAAGTCCTGAGTCCCCCCGTTTACCGCGGTAATTGTTGTAAATAGCCGTAGAACGATACTATTCCAAAAAGGTTGCCTAAGCTATTCCTTATATCACCAGCTATCTGCCAGTGAAAATCCTATCTAAATCGGTTCAACCATTTCAGGAGTTAGCCAAAACAAGCAGACAAAAATTTAATGGAATGCACTTTTGATGTAAAGAAAGTGTTCGCATGCACTTTCTACAGTAAACATTTAGTAAAGAAAGTGTTCGCATGCACTTTCTACAGTAAACATTTAGTACAGAAAGTGTTCGCATGCACTTTCTACAGTAAACATTTAGTAAAAACAAATGTACATTTGATAAACATACAAACAGACACTTTAATTTTATTTATTTTTAAAACATTATATAAAAACACATACAAACAAAATATATAAACAGGAATTTTGATGCATTGAGTTTACGTAGTAACAACAGCTAAATGTTTTAATCGTCTATTGTATTAGATTGAAGTTAAATAATCATACGTATTTACCTATGCATAAATCTTACTATCAAAATGATTGAATTCGATTAAATTTCTCTGCATGTAGAAAAAAATACAACATTAAAAACTTCTTTGTATATAAAATCGACGGGTGCAAAGTAAATAAAGTTATCTACAAAATGCAGATTTTTAGTTTATTGTACAATCGTTTTAAGAAAACAATTCTTTACAATATGACATATTTTTTTTTGCTAATATCATATTATTTCAATCAATTTTCGTACGTAAAAAAAGCCAACTACGTATGTTCTTTCAAACACTACGAAGTAAATACGACCAAGTAACGTTGGCCGCATTTACACGGGGCCGCGGGACTTTCCCCGTGCATACACAAAAGGACATCAGTCAGTTGACATGCGCTACGTCGGCTTGATTAGATTTTTGTTATTATTTATGTTAAATGAGGTTTTGTGTCTGATATCTGTGATATTTCGAGGGTTTGTTATAGTCTTCATTTGAATTAGTAAAATCAATAAAGAACGACGGCAACTGTTGAAGCAATTATGTAGAACAGGAAAATAAGTCACTATCATAAAAACAGAAGATCTAATAAAACTCACAAAATTAAGTGATAATCGTGAAACTGCTGGTGTGAATTAATTTTGTTTAGTAAATATTCAAATTCTTAGATTTGTTGTTTGTAGAATAATAAATCTATAAGAGAGGTCATATTTTAAAATACCGACACAAACGACCATCTGCCACCTGAATCATTTTACTTCGCTATCATCGTAGATGTTACAATTTACTTCGGTTAATTTTGTGGAAAATGAAGTACCTACCTATTTGTAAGGTGTTTTTTAAGATTGTTAGGGTTAAATAGTCCGTACAAAGAATCCTTATAGTTTCACCATATCAGTTTGTCTATCCGCAGCTTAGCTTAGAGACGTTTGTTCTGACAAATATCTGGAACAGTGAGAACGATTTTGATGGGACTTTCACTGATAGGTAGCTGATGATATAAGGAGTAATTTAGGCTACTTTTTTAAACTAACTTCGTCCCGAGGCGTTACCCGCGGTACGACAATAGCCACGGGTAACACCGCGGAGTTAAGCTAGTATAAAATATAAAAAGAAAACATGACTACACGCAAAGTGGAGATGATTTTGTTTCTCGTTTAGGCTATATTATATCGTTGGAGAGGTATTTCAAAAATGTGCAGAGTAGTTATACGAAATATTAAACTTTAAAGTGCAAATGTTTGTAGAGTCAAAAACTATCACGGCTAAGTTACTTGAGAGGCCGACTTGTGCTTAACCACTGAAAGAGAATGACCACTGAAAATGATTCAAAACGCAACTTCAGTGTAACTTATACACTGCCCGTTGGCTTGAGACAAATCTAGCCCTAGAAGTGTAAAAGTTTGCAAAACAATCATTTGTCCATCCATTGTCCACAACAACAAATTTGTCCATCAGTCACCAATTTATATAGAGCGCTTTGGATAAATATGATTAAAATACTGGGAACCGTTCAAAGGAGTTAAGATAACAAAAATAAGATAAACACAGCGGCTGTAATCGAAGGTGTCTGTAATCACGTAAAATCTTTTCAGCCTGTGGAGTCCCGTTATATAAGAAAAGACTCAAATAAATTTTACTTATCCGGTGGCTAGAACTTCTCAATTATATTCAAATTATATCAAGCATGTACAGAGGAAAATAATGTTTCAAAAGGGTTTAATCAAAACATGAAAAATAAAGATGTTGCAAGGTCTCTAAACAAACAGGATAAAAATCAAGCAACTGCACATCCTGACAGTGTAACTTCAGCTACTTTCGACTTTCAATTTTTTTTATCCACGCCTCAGGGAGAAACAAATTTATTTTATGCCCCCTGTTAGCCGTAGTTTCAGGCCACATGTAACATATTCCTTTTTTAAAACCAATGGGTCTTAAAGCCCTTTACATGTTATGCACTTTTTATGTTTGAAATGTTATACACTGTAAAATTAAAGAAAGTTTATAATAAAATGAACTTGCTTCTCCCTGAGGCGTAGATAAAATAAATTGAAAGTCGAAAGTAGCTGAAGTTACACTGTCAGGATGTGCAGTTGCTTGGATTTTATCCTGTTTCTTTAAAGACCTTGCAATATCTTTATTTTTCATGTGTTGATTAAACCCTTTTGAAACATTATTTTCCTCTGTCCATGCTTGATATAATTTGAACATAATTGAGAAGTTCAAGCCACCGGATAAGTAAAGTTTATTTGAGTCTTTTCTTATATAACAAGACTCCACAGGCTGAAAAAAATTTACGTGATTACAGACACCTTCGATTACAGCCTCAATTCCTTTGAACGGTTCCAAGTATTTTTATCATATTTATCCAAAGCGCTCTATCTAAATTGGTTACTGATGGACAAATTTATTGTTGTGGACAATGGATGGACAAATGATTGTTTTGCAAACTTTTACACTTCTAGGGCTAGATTTGTCTCAAGCCAACGGGCAGTGTATAAGTTACACTGAAGTTGCGTTTTGAATCATTTTCAGTGGTTATTCTCTTTCAGTGGTTAAGCACAAGTTGGCCTCGCAAGTAACTTAGCTGTGATAGCTTTTGACTCTACAAACATTTGCACTTGAAATGCAATTGCAACTGATGATGATGGATTCTTAATACAACGATTTGATAAAACTTTGAGAGCAAAATTTAATACTTCCTAGGTATCACGAATTTTCTTTTATGAATCACGAAACTATAGAGAACGAGATTAATTTATTGTTACTTTTTTAATTATGTATCGATAATAAAATATAATTAAATAGCTACGTAAGTTTAAATGTTTATTCAGGTTTTGGTTAATCATCACATAAAAAGAGTAATATATTTTGTTTCTGTGATTATTGTTTGACAGGCTAAAGTAAGTAAAATATGTGTATTTTTTTTTAACTAAATGTTATTACTTAATTTCTCTTATTTTCAAACGTAATTGGAAAAAAAAATCCTAAAAAAAAATATATAACCAAGTTTTAATATTTCATTTGACCGCATTGTGTGTCATTTATTACTTTAGAAATACGACGCATAAAAAGCTATCTACATTATTATGTTCTGTAATAGATCTATTATTAATTAAAGGATGTTGGGTAGTATTTATCATTAAAATTAAATGTTTCAATAAAATCTTGATACAGTAAATTAAATCAAATTCAATTTATACACGAAATTTAAAGTCTCTCGTATATACGACCAACTGGCAGTTGACACAATTAGTATTATTTATAATACAATGTAGATGCGAACAACTGCAAAATTTCGTGAAATAACAAGAAATTCCTGAAATAAATATCATATATAAATATGTAAGAGTGTAAAGATGTATTAATAAAATTTACAGAAAAATCGATTCATTAATTTAAAAAAAAACACACTTTTTAGATCTTTTCGCTCTCCTGTAAAGTAGCTATTTTGCAGATAACTCTTTTTACTTTGCACCCGTCGAAATAGTGATGTACCAAACATTCAAATCGATATCCGTACCTACGGATATACTAAGGGGAATTTAAATATGTGTCCGACTTTCTGCTTGACCTAAAATCCTTGTTATATAATTGTATAATATATTTATTTGATGTTGAAATACATAATATGCCGAGTTACTTACGAACAGTTACTATTTAAGGTACTATTTAACAATATTTATAGTCAGTAAAATAAATACTAAAATATCATACGATTACGAACCACGCAATTCGATACATTGCATATTATAACATAGTACCTGGGCGACCGACTTTGCTCGGTTTTCATATTTATTGTTTATCAATGCCATTTATTATCTGTTGTAGCTGTAGGATTACTGTATTATAGTACACTAACCACCAAACAACTAAGTGTTACTGAAAAGGTAGTAAAATGCACAAAAACCCGCATTTGCCCAGGCATAACACGAATCTAGATTGATTGTACACCCCCGAAAACCTCCAAATTCAAAATTTCAGCGAAATCGTTAGAGCCGTTTCCGAGATCCAAAAAAAGAATATATATATATTTACAAGAATTGCTCGCTTAGATTTGGTTTAAAACGGCTGAATAAAATAAACAAAGTACGTAGTTAATAATCTATGTAAAATGATACGAAAAAATGTAACATATTTATTTTTTGTTAACAGATTATAAAAGACCAAGATGTTCCACGGAGGCATTTGGAGTAAGCTTGAAGGTTTCTACAAGTGGTATGTGTTGGGCCTCGTGTCTGTCCTCTACATCCTGGGAGAACTCGGACATTATCTTATTGGTAAGTTATTATTATTATTAGAAGCCAAGACTCGAGCCAATTGGCATGCAATTGGAGAGGCCTATGTCTAGCAGTGGACTGCCATAGGTTGATGATGGTGATAATGAAGTTATAAAACGTTATGAATTTATGTAAACACGTAACATGTAAACACAGAACACCCAGACTCAGAACAACAATTTCTGGATCACACAAAGTGTTGTCCCACGTGGAATTTGAATCCACGACACTTGGTGAGACTACTTAAATCACTAGATCAAATTTAACCGTTTATGATGTGAAAATTTGAATTTAAGCGTACTTAAATATCTGGTACCGGGTCAAAGTTACATGTGTCCCGAGCAAGAGGTCGCTGGAGACAAATTTAACTGTGGTTTATAATCGTTACCTTTTATATTAATAACTTTACAGTGTAAACTGTTGAGAGACACGTGTAACTTTGACTATATAAAAGCTTTAAAACTCATATGGTACCAACGTAATTACGGATATACGGATATCCGGCTATAAAATAGCAACTTTAGTTTTGAGTGTCATTACTTAAGCGATTCACACACTGCATCGCGCTACGACGCGTAGCGCGGAGCGGCAGATTTTAATATTCTAAGCAAGTACATCGATTAATATAGAAAACACGCCAGGTCCAACACAAAGAACACGCGCCTAGGCGCATGAGCGCGTGCGGCTAGCAGATTCGGGATTGGCTGGCCGCGCCTACGCGCGTGTTCGCGTTGCCAGTGTGTGAAGTCCCTTAGATATGTATGTGCAGCGTGGTGACAATATGGAAGGCCGCCGGTCTCACACTCACCAACGAAATACAGCAGTTAATTTTAAGTTGATTTTAAGGGTAGTACTTTTATTTCAAACTTTCATATTAATAATAAACAAAATTAAAAACTAAAACCCAACTGCAACAAATAACAACGCTGAAAAAGTTTGAAACAAGATTTTCAAGACACTGACAAGACAATTGACTTATATATAAAGCCTGTCAAAATCATATGTCTCCTTTGGCTCTGCCGTAGTCAATTTGATATATTATAAACAGACACTAGATTAGCAAGCTGAAGCCGTTGGGGCAGAAGAGTTCTGGAGTGGAGACCGCATCTCGGTAAACGTAGTGTAGGACGTTCACAGGCGAGGTGGAGTGACGACCTGCGTAAAATGGCTGGCAGGAGCTGGATGCGAGAAGCCCAAAATCGATCACAGTGGTGTGCAATGGGAGAGGCCTATGTCCAGCAGTGGACTGCGATAGGCTGATGATGATGATGATGATGATGATGAAACAGACACTTCAATTTTATTTAGTTGTATATATAATTAAGTAGTAAAATGTTTGCCTGAAAGCTCTGACGCGTAGGCACAAATCGGAATGGATTGACACGTCCCAGTATTGAAGAATAAATAGAAAACATTTCACAAGGGCTTATGTGTGATGGATTCGTTCGAATGGAACAGACAAATAAACACGTATCAATTTGAATAGCATTATCATACGGAATGGTGAAAGCAATTTTTGGTATAAATTGCCCTCATACATATCTCGGTCCTGGTAAACAATATAAAGTAGGTTTGAATAGATGAATACAAATTTAATTTTCTAAGAGTAGTCATACTAGTAGTCATTAATTGTATAAAATACATATGTATGTCTATAAAACACAGTATACTACATGTTATTTAAGATTCATGCAAAATGTTGTATAATTGCATTAAAATTATAAACAAACAATTTTAAATGCACAAATTACAAAGTTAAACAATGTTAAGCAATTCCTCATGTGGAATATAGTTTCCAGACATACCTAGAGCTGCCGTACCTGACACGCTTCCCTGAGTTAACTGATGCCGTTAGTTTTGTATATCATGATCGAGTTCGAGACAGTAGTGAGAACAGTAAAGAACAGTAGTGATAAAACTATAAGAAACGAACTAAAAAGAGGATAGACAGATTTTTCTGCTCTATTGAAATATAGAAGAAAAACACAAAGAGAACCATCTCTGTGTATAAAAAATTGGTTATCTCGAAAGTCAGTTTATGGACGATAGAACAGTTTACACATAGGTTGTGTGACGCCGCTGACTCTTTTCTACTCGGAAGCATCGGCCGTTGGAGTGCAAGAAAGATAGATGGGTCACAATCCAAACGCTTAGGCCTCTCTATCGCTTGATCCACGCTCTCGTTTGCACGCTCAGCTCAGGTGGAACGTGACAATGAGTCATGCTTTTTCAGTCAGCCCGATAGAAAGCATGAACAGATTCCAGGAGTGGTGGTCATCGTCCTTGCAGACAAAGCAGCACGGTGATACAATAGCACCATACTTATGGTTGGTCTTTTAATTCCTATTTATTTTCTGATCTACTTGTAATCTCTCTAGTTATCTTTTTAAATGTTTGAGTATTTCTCTAATTTCATTACGTCATAAGGCCAAGAACATATAAAAAGGCCTAAAACACGTGTCATCAATTGACGTACATCAGAACCATTATCGTAATATCATCAATGTTGATTAATCACCCGTGGTAATAACTTCCTACTGACGTTAGCATCTTCACTATAATCGATTATGTGGTAAAGAAAAACGGCCCTTAACTTACTTTGTAATACCTTATTACCAGAGATCGGAATTGGGTGTTTGAAAATACCTAAAGTTTGCAGCGGGACATAATATGGAGCTGTTACAACCACTTAAGTTAAACCGGTTTTGGATTTTACCGGTTTAGTTTCGTTTTTTATTCCGTTTTACATGTTCCTTACCTTTGAAACACCGAACTATAAACATTTACAAGCTGCTAATACAGTTCTAAATTAATTTTTGTTTATAGTTTGTATTTATAGTTTGGTGTTTCAAAGGTAAGGAACATGTAAAAAAAAAACAAAACTAAACCGGTAAAATTCAAACCCGGTTTAACTTAAGTGGTTGTAACAGCTCCATATTATGTCCCGATGCAAACTTTAGGTATTTTCACACACCCAATTCCGATCTCTGCTTATTACATACTAGCCGAGTCCCGCAGTGTTACCCGCGGTCATTGTTGTACGCCAAGGACCAAAACTAGTCTAAATAAGGCCAAAGTTACTTCTTGTGTCTTCATCTATCTGCTAGTGAAAATCCCGTCTAAATCAATTCAGCCATTACAGAGATTAACCGGAAATCGATTCGGCCGTTCCAGGGACTAGCCGAAATAAACATACTGACAGGCAAACAAACAAAATACAATAGCTTTTTTAATGTGAGTATCTTACATATGCATTGAGTAAAAATATGTAAATTTAAAATAAATAAATAAATATTTTCGAACATCTTACACACAACAGCATCTAGTCCCAAACTAAGCAGAGCTTGTGTTATGGGTATTAAACAACTGATATGAATACATAAACATACTTGACCCGGGAAACGAACCTGACACCTCTTGATCAGCAGCCGCATTCGCTAACCACTAGACCAACAAGGCAGTCGTAACACACAAAATTACACACAGACACTACAATTTTAATTATTTGTATAGATTTCTGATTAGTTTATTAATTTGTCAGACTTCATGTGACTGTAGTAATAACTTCCCCTGAATAGAACGGTACGAAGCTCTTACAGCAGCTTCAGAGTCCGTGCCTCTTTTATATCCGAGATTCGGTCGCCATATCGTATTCTTTGTCCTGCAGTAGACCAAAGTATGTATATCTATGTACAAAGGCCTGAACACTTTTTTTACCTCTACAGGTGACCGGAATCTATCGGAAATAAAATTTTTATCGACACTGTATGGTATTCCTGATATTATTCCTGTAAAGCAGATTATCCTACACACATTAGAATTTCTCAACTTCTTCTAAAAATCATTTTTGTAAGGTTGTGGTATGACTGTAATCCAGGTTCTCCATACCGAAATATAACTCTCTTACGTTTAATATTAATCTTACTACAGTCTTGAATAAAAATGCGGATTATTTACAACATATTGATGCTAAGGTTTACATAAAACTCCTTTGGGTTTTCGTGACTGACAGGACCTACCTATTCTCACAATAATAGGACCGAAACGCGATAAGGTTACCTGAACGCCCTATTTGATACACACAATTCCAGAACGTAGAAATTACTTTTTTTATTTGTAACAAATATCCAACAAAGGTCTGATCCCTTTACTTATTCACGAAAGGTATTTACTTATATTGAAGCAAACATCGGTATCTAGGTGTCCCACTGACCCGTATAGTCTTGATATGTCTTCCACTCCGGTAAATGTCAAACTGTAAAGGCATGTGTACACTAGTTAACAATTTAAGTGCAACATGTTCTGCAACATTGCGTATAACGCGCGAAATTGCTAATCCTGCATGTAGAACAAAAAAATAGTTTTAAAAAACTAAACAAATACTCTTTTAATAATTTTAGTTATATGTTTATATTATTATTTAATAAAATAATTTTAATGTAACAAAGCGTGGGGTGCTTTCTGAAAATATTTCAATAACGTCGCCCCACGCGTTGTTACATTAAAATTATTTTTGCTACAAACAAACATACATCGTCATCATCAACAGTCTTCAACAGTCCACTGCTGGACATAGGCCTCTCCTTACAAACATACAGGTGAAGCTAATATAAAGCGTGTAAAATTAATTGATCTAGTGTTTACTCACTACTAAGTCGAATATCGTGGTTTCAATTCCCAGACAGGACAGATAATTTTCGATATAAAATAGGGTCATTTATTATGTGTATAAATGTTGTGCCAAGTTGTTTGCCTGTGCTTAGATGCCTAGTTTGTGATCATCCTCTTCCTCCCCTTATACCTCCACTGAAGTCACCTCTAACTTTAAAGCTTAACTTCATGTCAAGAATGATTTATGATGTATAAGCAAGCTATGTTACTATATGTTATGCGTTAATTGAACATTGATATAACATTAAGAGCAACATGTTGCGCATCAATTACATACTGTCAGTGGGTACATGACTTTAGGTTTCAAACAGACACAATACTCGTATGTATACTCTTTATATATGTTTGTCAGAAATCACCCTGCCAAAGCAAAAAAAAAATACTTTAATTGTATTCCTTCAATGATATTGGCGAATATGTTTCCTTTTTCCTTCTGTCCTTTGTTCCATAAATAAAGGAAACCCTAGGAAACCTAGGAAACCTAGATGTTTTCAACATATTTTTTCTAAAACTTTTCTATTCTTATATAATTTTTTAAATTTAATTAGTTGTAGGTTTAATTTACCTACAGAATTTTGTAAACTCGAAAATAACGAACTTCAGTATACAAGAGACTATATAGATAGTGAAGATAAACTATTTGATATACCACGGATAAACTTTTGATGGTTTGTGTGTTATATAATGGATAACTGTATGCATGTATGAATTTTATATTAGACAATAAATAAAAAAAAAAAAAAGAAGAATATAGCTACTTTTTAACGCAATGGCTGACTTTTCATCCACAGGTAAATTTATTATTTACTAGTTGACCCAGCGAACTTTGTACCGCACAACTTTAAAATTCCAGAACTTGATCGCAGCGCCACCAACCGGGTCCAATTGCGAATCTAAACCATTCCCAGATCCCCTTGAACACACACAAAAAATTTCATCAAAATCGGTCCAGTCGTTTGAGAGAAGTTCAGTGACATACACACTCACAGAAGAATTATATATATAAAGATTATTATAGCCTCTTTATTTCCTTAATATTTTGTAATTACAATATAAATCAATTATTACAGAAAATTATAGATTATAAATTTATATAATACAATAATTATGTTATACTTTATAATGTAAATTAATGTGTACAACAAATATTATATAATTTTCTATTTTATAATTCATTAAAATATCTAATAATTATTACAAATATTATTATTAAATTTATTATAATAAGGACCTCTCAGCGAGTAAAGGCCTCCTCCATTTCTCTTTAATATTGTCTATCTTTTTTTTTTTTAAATAAAAAAATAATCCACAGGTAAAAGCTAGTAATATTATAATTCGAAAGTAACTCTGTCTGTTTGTTACGCTTTCGTGGCTGTTTAGCCGCTGAGCTGCTGCTGAACTGGTTTGGATTAGTTTCGGAATAGAGATAGATTTGGCCTATAAGAAGGACACGGGCCACTTTCGTCGTGATAACCGACATATAGACAAGACGAGCCGGGGGAAAAGCTAGTATTTAATGGCGTATTACTTTAAATTCGCAGAGAAATTACTTTTTTTATTTGTTGGCCGATACAATTTTCGTGTCATACAATCAATCATTCGATAAAAAGTATCGATTTCCTATAAATTATCGATACTACTAATAGTATTGCACAAAAAAATCTGTGTCAAATCCGTTCTAAAGAACAAATTAATTGTGAGTCAATATCAAGGTCGTTCAATGTCACGATCAAAACAAACTGCAATGCTTGAACTCAGTTTAAATTACGCAATTAAAGTATTTATTAACTGACCAGCATTATAATACATCCACACTTTTGGTAGTCCACTGCTGAACATAGGCCTGTCCTGGCCAGACGGATTTGATTATATAGCATTTATTTTATTACAACTGGTATATATTTTCATAAACATTTACTATGTAATACTTTCAAGGTAGTGTAGTAAAGCCACGCTGATTTCAGCACGAATGGGCCGGTTCGACCTTAGCTTTACTACCCTCAAAAGAACAACCTAAAATTATAGGTTGGTTAGTGTGGTTAGTGTGAGATTAAATAATATATAAATAAATAATTCGGACATATTACACACAACGCCATCTAGTCCTCAAACTCTGAAAGCAGAGCTTATATTATATGTAACTAGACAACTGATATAAATACATAAACATATTTTTTTTGTAAATACATACATATTATACATAGAAAGCACCCAAACTCCGAAACAAATATTTGCGGATCATAACATTTGGTCCGACCCTGAAATCGAACCCGAGACCTCTTGATCAGCAGCCGCATACGTCAACCACTAGACCAACAAGACAGATTGGGGGCAAAATAATGCAGAAGCATGTAGCTAGGTGCCCTGGTGCGGGTCACCATACAGCATTGTCTGCATTGACAATGAGGATGGTGATCACTGCTCTTTCGGATTCTACTCATACTTGTTGAAGAGTACAGTCACATGGCAGGCCTAAATATATAACTAAAAAGCTGTCTATAATAATTGTCTTTGACTGCAATAGAAGGTCTGTATGGAATGAATGTCCGTGTGATGACGGATTAAGAATACAGAGTGTCACCACCCCTATTTATCCCATGCGGGTGTCGTAAAAGGCGACTAAGGGATAAACTACGCAAGACAACATCGATGCAAAGAGAAGGAAAACTTGAAACCAACCCTATACCAACCCGTCTGGCCAGCGTGGTATAGTAGGCCAATACCTCCTTTTCAGTGGACTGTTAAAGGCTGTTGATGAAGATGATGATGGAATGAAGAATACGGAGTGACGTCAATCGTATTCATTCCGTGGGTCAAAGAACTAACCAAAAAAGTAAACTGCATCCCCACTAGGCAAGTTGCAAACATTTTTCCTGTTCTATTCTATTTTATTTCTCTATTCTCTTGTTTCATTGGCAAGTATTTTATTTGTGATTGAGTGACATTAGCCAATGAATCAAGAAAATAGAGAAATAGAATAGAAAATAAAAACCGTTTGCAACTTGACTACGAGGAAGGACACAGCATGGAAACGAGAAGAAAAACATAAAACAAACCCGATACCAATCCTTCTGCTTAGCGTGTTATAGTTTGCCAAAATCTCTATTTAAGCTTGTAAATGTGGCAGATATGTGCAGCGAACTATCAAAGACTGTTGGTGATGATAAAGTACACTCTATAACTCTTTTTATAACATCCAATTTCGTTCTGACAGTTCCACAAATACTTGAATTATTTTTATTCCATTACCGTTCTTCATTTGCATGAACTTATCTGTTTTGATACTTTTTCCTTGTTTTAAGTCTTTCTATTAGTGATTGATGATCTAAATCGTGTCAGTTTGATTAAAAAGTCGATTAAAGTTTTAAATTTTAATCGATTTATCGTGAGAGAACCATACTTCGGATCAAGCAAGCTAATCTTATAAATGTTATGCAATACTTATTTACGTGATACCTATGTTATTTGTAATTAAAATCATAAAAATTAAGGAAATATTACAATTTTAACTAACTGAAAACATTGTTCTTAAAATAAACATGCGCTATTGGCATTACTCACTCATTTAATTGTTTAATATAATAATTGTATTTATCAAGGCTAAGCGTTTATAAAACAAAAACATTTATTGGCAATCCAGCATCAATGAATGGAAGATTTCTGGGTTGCAAGTTTTAACTATTTTTTTTATTCTCATGATATTAAAATATAAAGCTTTATATGACTTTTATGAATTATTTCAAATTTTCATAAAAATAAATAAATAACTTTTTAAAAAGTATTAGTCAGGTTCCAACTGTGTTTTTCACCTATCTTTTTTTTTTTATTTAGAATAATAACCAAAGTTTTCATATACTCAAAAGAATTTTTTTTTTTTTTCAAATTGTTCCCTTCAAGTTACGGAGTAATATTTTTACTACCTTTGTAGTTGAGTAGATATCGTGCAATTGGAGAGGCTTATGTCCAACTGTAGACTAAAAAGGCCGATGATGATGATGATTTATGAGATGATTTAAAATAAACTGGTATTCGCTATCAAAGACTAATGTTAATATTTTTTATTATAACAACTTCATGTTAACCTTTTCAATTTAATTCATCCAGGTACAACATCAAAAGTAACAGCCGACGACCTACACTATGGCGACAAGGCGTGCATGCTGAACTTAACACACGTCACACTCAGCCAACTGCCTGTCGTCTGCGAGAAGGTCAATTCTAGCGATATGTAAGTACATGTTACGCTGCTTTTAATAATGTTATAAAACGTGTTACAGCGCCATCTAACGAAGATCATGAAACTACTAAATAATTGTTTGATTCTGTATCACACAATTAATATTTTGAACATTTCTCAAGAGCTTTTAGGCCTTTAAGTTTCAGAACATTATATGTAGCTTATTCAGAATTCTCTTTATATGTGTTTTTCTACCTATGCGCTAAACATCTGTCAGGATTTTAAGCTCTGATGTTTCCCTTAGTACAAATAGGAAATATTAAATCGTAACTTAATCGTACTTAAGTTGGTCTTCTGTGAGAGGGTAGTACCGCCCTGGTCAAACCAGCCCGTTCGTGCTGAAATATTAAATCGTAACTTAATCGTACTTAAGTTGGTCTTCTGTGAGAGGGTAGTACCGCCCTGGTCAAACCAGCCCGTTCGTGCTGAAATATTAAATCGTAACTTAATCGTACTTAAGTTGGTCTTCTGTGAGAGGGTAGTACCGCCCTGGTCAAACCAGCCCGTTCGTGCTGAAATATTAAATCGTAACTTAATCGTACTTAAGTTGGTCTTCTGTGAGAGGGTAGTACCGCCCTGGTCAAACCAGCCCGTTCATGCTGAAATCAGCGTAGTTTTACTACCTTTGTTTCATTCTTTGACGAAACCCAAACCCAACTTTAGACCATAGACGAGGGTAGTTACTCACCATCAAGAAACACTTCCATTCGTTTACCCTCCTATATAATTAAAAAAATTACTTCTTTGGTTGTTCAGCGGCAATCTAACTTTCCTTATAAACTGGTTGACAATATAGCCCTCTTTTAAACGCCTAATTATAAATGCTGAATAAAACCTTAACTTAATATATGTACTTTTGTACGTCATCAACTCGGTAGCCTTTTAGATACTAATCATATTCACAAATTATCCAATTAAATCACGATATAACTCAATTATGGAGCAATAGAGATATCTGCTAAGATAAATCTAATTGATTTCGTTTATAAACGAAATCAATTAGATTTACATATTAGTAGTTCTTCTTTTCTGTCCCTTCTATTCTTTCGTCTCTTCTTTTATTAAAAATAGTAAATAAAATAAAAAATTGTACTAAATATTGTAATGTTAATTTACGTTAGCTGAGTTCAAATATAATAACAATTGTAAAGAAATTATTTATACTTTTCACTGCATTTTGAATTTTAGAACATTTTCTGTTTGAAGTCGTTTGATTCTTAATTTTTTGTGAATTCATTTTCGATTACTAGCCACTTCAATCGGTTTGAATATGGGTAGACCAACTAATCGTGCTGCTTATATGAGACAACGCCGTTTAAATGAGAGCTTATTGATCTCTTGGTATTGCGCTCGCTTTACCTATGAAGTGGAGGTTGAATTTTCATGTCGCTCCTTCATAAGCTCTAGGGTCCTTCCGAAAGCTTCGACATTTTGTATATTTATTTAAGTCTACCAAAGTGGCTCTACTATGCCTGATGGAAGGCTTGAGTCGAATCCAAAAGTAGGGGTCACCATCCTCATCGTGAGTGTAAACAATGCAGCACGGTGACCCCCAATATGGCGACCTAGTGAGGTGCTTCAGCGTTATTGGGTCTCCGGTCTCGCATATACCAACGAAATATATAGCTGACATTTTACGTTGGTCTCTATGAAAGGGCAGAACCGCCGCGGTCGAACCGGCCAGTGCGTACTGAAATCATTCTAGGCTCCAGTACCTTGAAAAACTTCCTGCCTTACGCTGCATTGGATAAAATTCCGGAAAAGGATTCGAACCATATTTTTGAGGTTCTAGTTTACGTCTGTTGTGGTTTTCAGCAGTGAATTGACTGGAATGGTACACTTCCCATCATGGCCTGATGATCGTTGATAGTTGGTTTGAGTCTGGATTTCATCGGATGGGCACGTTCAGCCTTAAAGTTGATATTCAGAAGGCCTTTAATAAGTGGGTGATCGGTACTGGTTTTAAAACCCATTGATCACTAAGACATCTCTAAAAATGTGCTTCTTGTTCGTCATGAAACAAGTTCCTGGACGACAGAAGACAAATAATATGGCACTATACAGATGGTGTTGCCATTTAAATGGTCACCTCGCTAGTGTCTACTGCGCTAAATGTTGTAGGTTCAAACCTCACACGGGACATTGCGTGATCCACAAACTTTTGTTCTGAGTCTGAAAAGGTCTTTGTGTCCGTTTTATGTATGTGTATAAAATCCCCCGCTACACAGGAACATACCTAATTCTAAAGTTATCTTTTGCAAAAACGATAAAAATTAATAAGTTTCTGACCGTCTTTTCTTTTTGAGTTTACTACCCTACAATTAATTATCTAGCGGCAGGGGCGTCTATACCTATAGTGCAGGGTGTGCAATGCACACGGGCGCAGCGCTGCTAAGGGCGCCGCAGCGCACTTCGCCTTTTAACGAACATGCGACCGTGTTATGATTCTGGGCGTTATAATTCCACCCCACGTGAAAAGAGGTTCATACGTGGGGTGTACTTTAAGGTCTAGGGCTCCGATGTACCATAATTTAAAAAGAAAGATTCGAAAGGTAGATATTTCAGTAGGTCAAAAATGTAACAAAGGGTGCTCAAACAAAACAAATAAAGGGCGCTGGAATATTGATTGCACACGGGCGCTATATATACTAGAGACGCCCCTGTCTAGCGGCTAAACAATATTCTTACTAATTATAAATGCAAAAGTAACTCTATCTGTATGTTGCGCTTTCAGGCCAAAACTAATGAACCGATTTAAATAAAATTTGGTACACCGATAGCCTAGAGCCTGAGAAAGGGCATAGGCTACTTACCACGGTTACCGCAATAACCGACATTACGAAAGCTAGTTCTTTACATGTTTACGAATACATTGTATGCAATAAAGTACATAATTCATGTAATATAAAATGTATACACTACACACTTACATAAAATAAGATAAAGATTTATTACTTTCTTGCCATTGTTATGTCAAAATAATTCACTTAGGTACACATCAAAATGTTTACATCAAAATTATTTGACATTAATTTTATTTTGATCTTGAAAATAAAACAAGAGCTAACACCCGGGCAAGGTTTAATATTTGTGTAGGTACTGGATTCAATTCAATTCAATTGTAGGTATGTCGGTTACCGTAAAGTTTCATCTAAAACCGTTCAGTATTTTTTGCGTGAAAGAGAAACAAATATCCATGCAAGCTTACAAACTTTCCCCGTTTCGACTTTCACATACAGCGTAAGCGAAAACAGACAACAGTGCCATTTACTGTAGAAATACTTACCGCGAAGCAATGAAGTATACGGGGTAACTACTAATCCTGAATCGCGATATAGAGATTCTCGCTCCGATTAGCACACACACAACTGTCCATCATCACCTCGCTTGGTCGGAGGATCCTCCCTTTGTGTTAAAGGCACACTAAACCCGTTTCTCCACAGGAATCACAAGTGAGATTTTTTTTACAAAAAAAAATAAGTAAAATATATCTCAAAATAGAAAGAAAGATAACAGTCAGAAATTGATGTATCTTCAACCGTCTGAGACATTAAGCGAAGACATGCTTACCCAACCACTAATAAACATAAAAATATTTCCAAATACATTTATTACATACACACCTACTATAGATAAATAAAACCCAAACACAAAATAAATAATCGTGCTCAACACACAATTATTTTCCTTGTCTGGGAATCTAAAAAGTATTATAAAGTTGAAGACTTTGTTTGTAAGTATTTTGAACTAAGGAAGTATGGTCCGATTTGGAACATTAGGTATTTCAGTGTTAGATAAACCAGTTATCGAGGTAGACTATAGGCGATATATTATCGAGGAAGACTCATTCATCATCATACGACATTACGAAAGCTAGTTGGAAATGAATGGAGCGGAGTGTTGAATGATGTACACGTGAATACAGGGCTAGTAAACGAGATTAGTATAGAAGAAGTTAGAACGGCAGTACGAAGTTTAAAAAATGGAAAAGCGGTTGGGCCTGATGACATACCAGTTGAAGTATGGAAGATGCTGAAAGAGGATGGACATCAGTGGTTGACTTTGTTCTTCAACAAGTTGCTACATGAAGAAGTAATCCCGGATGAATGGTGTGTAAGTTCGCTTGTGCCCATCTTTAAAAACAAGGGCGATGTACAGGAATGTAGCAACTATCGAGGCATAAAGCTCATTTCACATAGTATGAAAGTTTGGGAGAAAGTAATTGAGAGAAGAGTGAGAGAAGAAAGTATGATTAGTAAGAACCAATTTGGGTTTATGCCAGGCCGCGGTTCAACAGATGCCATTTTTGCAATTCGACAACTCTGCGAGAAATACAGACAGGCGCACAAAAACTTGCATATGGTGTTTGTTGACCTAGAAAAAGCGTATGATAGGGTACCCCGAGAGGTTTTGTGGTGGACTTTGAAAGAAGAAAGAGTGCCTGCTAAGTATGTGGCATTGATTCGAGCTATGTACAGAGGATCTAGAACCCATGTTAGATCGGCGGCAGGAGACACTGACCAATTCAGTGTCTCTGTTGGTTTGCACCAAGGATCGGCTCTTAGCCCATACCTCTTCCTGCTGATAATGGATGCTCTGACATCGGATATACAGGAGGAGGCACCTTGGTGCATGCTGTTTGCAGACGACATTGTGTTGGTTGGTGAAGACGGGTCCGAGGTCCAGCGCAGACTGGAGATGTGGCAGCAAAGACTAGAGAATTTTGGCTTGAAAATCAGCAGAACTAAAACAGAATACATGTTCTGCGATTTCGGCGGTCTCTCCGGTCCTGCTGCCATGTCTCTAAATGGAACATATATCCCGGTCTGCGCCGATTTCAGGTATCTTGGTTCCCTGATACAAAATAATGGCGAAATAGATAGGTCCGTACAGCATCGAATCAATGCAGGATGGTTGAAGTGGCGGCAGGTAACGGGAACTATTTGCGACCCTAAGTTCCCTTTAACGTTAAAGGGACAAATATATAAAACGATCATCAGACCTGCCGTCCTGCATGGATCTGAGTGTTGGCCAACAAAGAAAACGGATGAGAGGCGCCTACATGTGGCTGAAATGCGAATGTTGAGATGCATGTGTGGTGTGACCAGAATGGACAAGGTAAAGAATGAGTTTATTAGAGGAAGCCTGAAAGTAGCACCATTAGATGAAAAGTTAAGAAGTAAGAGATTATCCTGGTATGGACATGTGATGCGTAGAGATGAGCAAAATGTAGTGAAGAAAGTTTTAAGTATGAAAGTTGACGGATATAGGAGTAGAGGGCGACCAAAGAAGAAATGGATGGACTGCGTGAAAGAGGATATGGCCAAAAAAGGAATAAACAGTGAATTGACGAGTAATAGAGAAGAATGGAAGAAGAAAATTCATTGCACCGACCCCAAATAAATTTGGGAAGAGGGTAGGAAGATGATGATGATGACTCATTCATCATCAACAACCCATAGCGTCCCACTGCTGAGCTCGGGTCACCTTTTGTTCCATTTTGTTGTTGTGTATTGATGTATTTTGTGGGAGAAATTAAATAAATCATTATTATTATTATGACCTCTCAGGAGAGGGTTAAGGCCATACGTCCCCACGCTGGCCGAGTGCGGGTTGAGGACTGGCAATACACGTTGTGGCTACAGGCTACGTAATCTTGCCGTTGGGTATTTTTAAACCGCCCGAAGGCCCCCAACTAAGCTTCACGACTGATATCCTATGACAACAACTGGGACCGACTGCTTAACATGACCTCCGAATCACGGAAACGCTCTTAATAATATATCATGCCACATACGGTCACCCATCTAGGTCTGACCGCGCCGTCGTTGCTTACCCTCGATGATGGTTTCGAATCACGTAAGGCCACTGGGCGCTTCTCGAAGAAGACTATAAAAGGCGATATATTATCGAGGAAGACTATAGGCCATACACTATCACGCTTCGTCCAATAGGAGTGGAGTAGAAACAAAAATTAAACGTACTAAGAGCTTTTATGTTAAAAAGTTGTTCAAATGTTAAAAAAAAATGTTCTCCTTTGTAAGTGCATGTAAATATATTAAGTTCTATTTTTGCAGAATTGCTCACTGTAAACATTTTAATTGTAAAGAAAGTTAACGCTTTATAACATCACGCTATGGGCAATAGGAGACTCAGACCATTCGTCCTGCAAACAATGTGGCTCTAGTACCCTTCAAACTATACAATCTTAAAACTGGTCCTTTTACAAATATTTGTGTGATCCACAAATATTCGTTTCGGAGTCTGAGTGTTTTTCTATGTCTAATATGTATGTATTTACAAAAAAAAGTATGTTTATGTATTTATATTAGTTGTCTAGTACCCATAATACAAGCTCTGCTTAGTTAAGGACTAGATGATGTTGTGTGTAAGATGTCCAAAATATTTATTTATTTATTATTTAGGTACTTTATTGTTTTCAGACTTTCGCAACTTTTACACATACTCGTGTTTTTTTTCTGTAAACGGGACTTATTTGCGGTATAGAGCGTTCGAAACGTCGGAAAGTAGAAGATATCGTAACCTTTTTAATTTTATCGCGAAAGTCCTGGTCCTTTAAATTGATAGAACAGCTACTGTAACCAATAAATGTGTATATTACAAAGCAGAAAAGAGCTCGTGCCAAAGCCATTATGTACAATAATACCTACTCTATTTATAGTCGGTATCGTAAAGCGTCGAGTTGAATTAATGTCAATTGGTCTTAATAAACCCACAGCTAGATATTAATCAAGCATGACAAGCGTTTCTTTTATTATTTTAATTACCTTTATAAAATATTATCAACATATATAAAAAAATGACGGTGTAATTATTAAAAGTTTGCTACTTATAGTTTACTGAGGCAATAGCAGTTCCGAAAATAGATTTTGTAGGAAACTTTTTCTGGTTGAACCGCTGATTTCAAAACGAATGGGCCTGCTCGACCGGAGCGATACTACTGTCACACAGAAGATCAACCTAATGCAGGCACCACACTTCCGTATTCGCCCAGTGTCTACGCCTTATTCGCCCAAATATTAGCTATGCGCGCAAACAACAAACATGCCATCCACACTTCGAACTGGTATGCCAAATAAGCATCAAATAAGGCAAATATGTGTGTTGTAGAGATGTGTCATTGTCATTTTTATGGTGAACGAAACGAATATACTCTGCACACTTCGCCGTACGCGCGCGAATAACCCGCATAACGAATAGCGCATACCGAAGTGTGGTGTCTATGCGTACGAATAAAGCGAATATTGGCGAATATACTCTCCACATTTTGCCGTATGCGCGCGAATAACCCGCATAACGAATAGCGCATACCGAAGTGTGGTGTCTATGCGTACGAATAAAGCGAATATTGGCGAATATACTCTCCACACTTTGCCGTATGCGCGCGAATAACCCGCATAAAGAATAGCGCATACCGAAGTGTGGTGTCTATGCGTACGAATAAAGCGAATATTGGCGAATATACTCTCCACACTTTGCCGTATGCGCGCGAATAACCCGCATAACGAATAGCGCATACCGAAGTGTGGTGTCTATGCGTACGAATAAAGCGAATATTGGCGAATATACTCTCCACACTTTGCCGTATGCGCGCGAATAACCCGCATAACGAATAGCGCATACCGAAGTGTGGTGTCTATGCGTACGAATAAAGCGAATATTGGCGAATATACTCTCCACACTTTGCCGTATGCGCGCGAATAACCCGCATAACGAATAGCGCATAACGAAGTGTGGTGCCTGCATAAAAATGACAGAATTCGTGTTGTCGTATTTCGTTGGTGAGTGTAAAGGTCAACGCACACTATACAAGCACGGCAACGGCACCGCTCCAACCCAGCGATTAGCTTGTCATTTGAATTTAACCCTTAAATCGTATGACGCTAATATGTTTCATAACATCAGTATAAAGAGCTTGCAACTCGCGGTTGGCGTGCGCACGGCGAGCTTGCACCTCGCGGGCTGCTTAGCGCGCTGGCAACTAGCGGTAGATAGAATTCAATGCAGAGCCGTGCCGCAGCTGTGCCGTAACCGTGCCGTTACAGTGTGCTATGACCCTTAAGACCGGAGGCCCACTGATGCAGAAGCATCTCACTAGGCTGCCATAGCGAGGGTCACCATGCTGCATTGTCTATACTCACAATGAGGATTTTTCACCCCTACTCTTGGATCCTACTCATGCTTTCCATCAGGCAGAGTTGAGTTACCTTGGTGGGCTTGAATATAAAAAGAAACTAGCTGATAAGAGTAACAGCGAGGGGTGTAGCTAATTTAAAAAAGTAGCTTTAGGTATTCTTTCAAATATCTGCCTGTGAAACTCTCGTCATAATCGGTACAGCCGTTTTAGAGATTAGCCGAAACAAACAGATTTTTTATATGACGGCGTTTACGTAAAACGTCAGGTTGACAGCACTGTCAACCTAGCGAAGCGTCATTGTCGATGGTAGTGCGGGCGGCCATCTTGAAGTCACTTTTGAACGAGACAGCGCCCGCGCACCACGCTTGTGACGAATCGCTCAAAATTGTTACCATCGCGCTATTACAAGTTTTAATTAAGTTGATATCGTATAGTAGTAATCGTTAATTACCTAATTACATCGTGATTACATTGAATACTGACTAAAATACGTCGACTGTGTTCTGAAGTCATTTATTTCTATTTCTGCGCCCACCTACCCACATAGTTATAATAAGGCATGTTCGTGTGAAAATACTCTTCATCAGAAGTGGAGATGAGACCCAAGTTGAGGGCCAGTGGATCAAAACGGATACCAAAATTGTTACCCTTCAATCCAGACGAACCTCATCATCATCAAACGCCATCGTCCCACCGAAAGGTTCTCGGGCAGATGTAGTTTCTGTGAAATGTTAAGTCTACTACTTAGTAGAATGTAGAAAACATCATGATCATTCCGTACGTCTACCTCAAGACACTCCGAGCTCATCATGCGCCTCGAAGAACATTACTGCTTTGACCTGCTACACGCGTGGACAAAGAGAACTAACTGTTCCGATAAGAAGAACGGAAGCAAGAGTGCGGTCAAGGAGGTTCATCATTGCGAGCACAACCCTTCTCGGGGTACTTAGAAAACATCATCCGGTGAGCTTGTTCCTTTTCTTATTCGACAGTGGTTCATATTGTTCACTTTTAAAAAAAAATCGTAATAAGCCATTAGGTACTAAGTGAAAAGATATCGTTTATCTTAGTGGTATCGGAGGTAATCACATTAAATGCACTACACGAATTCAGAGCGAAGTTAAGATCGATGAACGTTTAATAAGCTTGCTGTTCTATGTGGTTTCCGACTGTTATATCTGATCCTATAATAATTAGTAGGGATATTTTTGATTTAGGTCTGAGTAAAAAATAATTGATACTGATCATTTGGTAATATACACCAAAGAGCAGTCTCATTTTTGTAATGAGACTTTAGACACATTAGATTTAAATTATATTGACAGATTGGCAGGGGCACATTAAAGAAATATCAATTTCAATTTTAAAATCTAAATCATTTTTATAGAGGGTATAGCTACCAAATGGGTTAAGACGGAGGTGTGTGAACTTAGTTTGGCGGATCCGCAAGAGGTCATATATAGGTGCCTCACCCCCATAGAAAAACAAATAATCAGGGAACAGGTCCAAACAATTATTAGATGCAGGAATGATTCAGAAGAGTTCTTCTCCTTTTGTAAGGCCCTATGTCCTTGTTAAAAAGAAGGATTTGTTAAATTAAAATAACATGCGCCTTCAGTCTTTCAGAGATGTATCACAAAAGCCATTATTTATTTTATTAATTTATTTAAACTTACTGCACATGTTGTACTGGGACTTCTTTGATCTGTGACTGGGACCGACTTAATGCCTTAATGCCGTTCTCTCCCAGTCAACCTTCAGGCGATTTGGAGATGTGATGCTGTAGGTGCAAGGACTGAATATTTTCATATTACTCACATTATACACTAGTCATTGAAAAGATATACCATTAATTAGCACACACTCTGTGAACATACAACATCATCTTGACGAGTTATTGGCCGCTTTATCAGGAGCTGGCTTTCCATTGAACTTCAAAAAGTGTAAATTCATGAAGCAAAAGATCGATTGTTTAGGGTATTCTGTGCAGTCTGGGGGATCAGACCCAATCCGTAGAAAATTCAAGCAGTGGTAGGTGCCCCTGATCCGAAGTCAGTTACTAATGTTAGACAATTCCTGGAGTTAGCGCCTTTTCCGGAAATTTATTCCTGATTCACCCGGGTTGTGGGTCCTTTATATCCTCTTACAACATTGAAAAGGACGAATTACTTGGACTGCTCAACATGTAAGAATACGCAGAAGGTTAATAGTTACTCTTAGATCTGAACCCGAACTAACCATCTTTGACTCGGAACTCTTTGTAGAGTTACATACAGACGCTAACTCGTACGGTTACGGAGCGATCCTTTTCAAAAGTAAGACAACCTTCCCGACATCGTAGCCATAGTGTAGCCGTCGAACGTCAGATGAGTCTCGCTACCACTCTTATGAGCTAGCGTTAGCAGTCATTAGAGCGGTAAAACATTTCAGACACTATCTCTATAGAATAGGAATTTTGTAGTTGTTACGAACTGCAATTCATTAAAAGCATTAAGGCTATGAATGATTTAACTCTACGTGTATATCGTGCATATTTGCAGGGTAACGACATCAATGTCGTTTACCGCGAAGGCAGCAGAATGGAACACGTTGACCTTTTGTCTCGAAATCCTATTCCAAATTCTGATACTGTTACTCTCTTAGAATCCGAAATAAGATGCCAACTAAAACTGTTCAACTTGTTGAGCTACATCAATATTGGTTATCAGTGGAACAAAAAAAAGGGGATGCAGAAATCCATAACCTGATCACAAAATACCACAATAATAGTTTCCCTGAAACCGAGGCCCAAACATATGGTGTCAGAAAAGGCATCCTTTATAGAAAAAAATACCGCAATAACGCGATCTCCTGGCTACCAGTTGTTCCGCGATCACTTATATGGACACTCATAAATCATGTTCACAGCGAATTGTAGCATTAACAGTAGGGATAAAACGTTGACAAGCTCTACGAGAAGTTTTGATTTCCAGATTTAGACATATCTTAATGTGTCCGCAAATGCATAGATTCGTGCATAGTCTGTCAAGCTTCTATAATCTCGTCGGGAGCACAGCCTATTCAGCTTCATCCAATGCCTAAAGTATTAACGCCTTAGCACACAATCCATATTGACTTTTCAGGGAAGCTCAGCGGGAAGAGCGACCAGAATTGTTTAGTATTTACTGACGGTTTTACGAAGTACTTCTTACTCGAACATAGCACGTCTGTTGACGCAAAGAGTGCAATACAAAACAAAAAAGAATCATCGCAGATCAATGTCGTTGCTTCATTAGTTCTGATTTTTTTGTGTTTTGTGTTTTTTTTGTGACGAGCATAAAATAGAGTTCCACTTTATTGCGACGGGTGCAAGTAGACCCAATAGCTAGGTTGAACGAGTGATGCATACTTTAATGAACATTTTAATATTGTTGAAAGCAATCCTAATAAGAGGTGTTGCGACGAATTTGGAAATATTTAGCTTGCCTGTCAGGGCTGTTATTGATGAGCAGCTCAGGTGAGGTTGACTTTAAGAAAAACTCCTGCTTCAAGTTGATGGGTAATTTTAATCTAGTTATAATAATATAGGTAGCACAACGAAACGTGTTGGTTGGCGGTCTATCTCGATGTCTACATTCCGCCGATGCGTCGGCGCCGTGTTCGCGTCCGCCTCCTCAGTCACCCCTCCGACACCAGCCTCGCCGCAACAAATCGACCGTAACGAAACTTTCCCCATAGGAGCTTAAGTTTGGGGTTCGTTCAGATTTGCTGGGTACGTCCAAAATAAACTGTACTGTTTAGGTTAACGAAGTTCGCTTGGATATTGATTCGGTTAGGAAGGATATATCAAACATCCAGAAAACTGCTGAATCTGAAACCCTTAGATTCAATTATGGCCGCGCGGTAATTAAAATATTTTCTAAAGGTGATTACGTGTTTATCAAAAATTGTGAATGCAATCAAGCAAAATTTTACAGGAAATTTAAGGCTCCATTCGTAATAACAGAAGTTCTAAAAATTTATCGCTATAAACTTAAAAGCATAAAAGATGATACCAATGGAATCCTTAGATGTTCTCACGAGAATTTGCGTGCAGTACTCCGGGGACATGAGGGAAATCGTGTCTATTCTTTTAAATGAAGTTAAGGCCGAGACGGCGTCTGATGATACAGAAAATACTTCGTGTTAAAATAATGATAACGAGTCATTACACCGTCTTGACACCTTAACCATATGCTTGTACAATGCTTCGGCTGAACACTGTCACTACGAACTTAGACACCCAAAGCTCAGACTCTGGCACATGGGAGGTTCTTCATGAAGTTGAAGAGCATACAGAGCAGTATAATTCACTATCATAAGCAGATAATACAAACTATGGTTACTGTACCAACATTCCTATAATTATGATAAATTGTACAAATAGTTGGTATTCGGCGAAGAAGTATCGCCCTTACTATTTCCGGGTGAGTAGTAAGAGGACACATTTCACTTGCCACAGAAGAAGACGAAATTTGTCGTCCGAGTCATCGTTTAGATGGCTTGTCATGTGTTTTGTAAAATACCATTTGACGAAATGTGTCGTCCGAGTCATCGTCTAGGTGACTTGTCAGAGTGGTTTATTTGGCGTCATCTGACGAACACTGTCGTCCGAGTCAGGTCTCTCGAGAGGGCCGACTTGTCCTGGATGATCGCCTGCTATTTGTGAGACGAATTGTGTCGTCCGGGTCACATCCTTAGTTAGGAGTGGCTTGTTCAGATGGTTAAGACGAATTGTGTCGTCCGGGTCACATCCTATGTTAGGAGTGGCTTGTTCAGATGGTTAAGACGAATTGTGTCGTCCGGGTCACATCCTATGTTAGGAGTGGCTTGTTCAGATGGTTAAGACGAATTGTGTCGTCCGGGTCACATCCTATGTTAGGAGTGGTTTGTTCAGATGGTTAAGACGAATTATGTCGTCCGAGTCACATCCTATGTTAGGAGTGGCTTGTTCAGATATTTAAGACGAATTTTGTCGTCCGAGTCACATCCTATGTTAGGAGTGACTTGTTCAGATATTCAAGACGAATTGTTTCGTCCGAGTCACATCCTTTGTAGGGATTGGCTTGTTCAGACGTTTACCAAGACGAAATGTGTTGTCTGGGTTAAATTCTAGAGTGGTTATAAACTTGTCTTACTAAAGTGTAATCTGAATCACGCCTTACATGGTTTTAGTGGTTGAATGCTGATGTAAATGATTAAGTCAGGATGAGCGAACGGACTATGCAGTTATCTTAAATTGTTTCAATCAAAACGCCCGAGGACGGTCGCATGTCAGTCCGGCCGTGACGGCGTTTACGTAAAACGTCAGGTTGACAGCACTGTCAACCTAGCGAAGCGTCATTGTCGATGGTAGTGCGGGCGGCCATCTTGAAGTCACTTTTGAACGAGACAGCGCCCGCGCACCACGCTTGTGACGAATCGCTCAAAATTGTTACCATCGCGCTATTACAAGTTTTAATTAAGTTGATATCGTATAGTAGTAATCGTTAATTACCTAATTACATCGTGATTACATTGAATACTGACTAAAATACGTCGACTGTGTTCTGAAGTCATTTATTTCTATTTCTGCGCCCACCTACCCACATAGTTATAATAAGGCATGTTCGTGTGAAAATACTCTTCATATATAAGTTCTGTTTACACTTCCATGTTTATTTAGTGAAAAGCTGTTAATTTAAAATTACAAACAAACACATCAATTTTATTTATTTGTATAGATAATGAGTGGACTGAGATAGGCTGATGATGATGATGATGATGATGATGATGTATAGATAATATTATCATTTGAAAAAGATTTTTTTTCCAATTGGAATAAAAAAAAAACATTTTTACTATTTTCAATATTTAATTTAGCAATCTCGTTAACACACTAAAATTGTTTTCGCTTTCCTTTTCTTCTTCTTCCTCAGCATATTTGCATCCACTGTTGGATGTATGCCTCTTGCATGGTTCTTCATTCGCCTTCCTTTTATTTACTCCTATTTTTAATACTTAATACAAAATACAATTTACTTATTGTTGTGCTATATTAAAGAAATAGGCTAAAGAAGTCCTAACCAAAATGCATCACGGGTTTTTTCTTAGAATGATATAAAAAACGTTTCAAAAACTCGGAAGTAGGTAATAAAATCCCAATTAATAATTTATTTAGTTACCTATTTAACATAATACTTAGGCAAATAATTTATACTTTGAAATAGATCCGTAATAAAATACAGAGAAATATTTAGCAGGTATGTACACTTTTATAAAATGCTTTGTTCTTTTAATAAAAATACAAAGTTACACAAATATAAAAACATATAACTACATTTTCATTATTTTAATATTAACGGATGCAAAGTTTTACTGTATAAATGATTCCTCTATACATTTTGTATACATTTAACGTCAGTAAATAAATTGAAACGTTTTTATACTAAATAAAGTATTGATTTTTGTGCTACTTATGTACATTTTTCACTATGAATGAATGAATGAAATGAATGAACATTGAAACTGGTGAATAGACTTAATAATGAAGGTAGTAGATCCACGCTGTATTCAGCACGACCGGGGTGGGGTAATTTTGGTAGGCTTAAACATATTATAAAAGAATTGTAGTACTGTATTGTTACTGTTTCATTAGTTACGTATACATTGGTAGGTTATTTCCATAATCTCTCTCCTTCCTTTATTCCCAAGATTATTTGGGGTCGGCTACTAGTTCAACCGGTTTTACCTTCGCATCGGACCTACCCAACCCTGAGGGCGAACTGAAATTCGAAGGTTGAACTAGTTGTCAGAATATTTGAGGGTACTGACTTCCCAATAACGATTCCAATAGATGTTGACGACAACTGGGACCGATAAATAGGCTGATTAGTAGTAGATCGATGTCAGAAGCCGAAAATCGATCAGAGTGGCGTCCAAATGGGAGAGGCCTAAAGGCCTATAGTCCAACAGTGGATGATGATAACTGTCTCCGCACTGTACCGAACTGTATGGTTCATTAAATAATTTTTCACATTTAGAGATAGTATTTTTTCTTCTTTGAATGGTACATTCGAATTCTTGGAAAGTTTACCTTCCCGTAAAATAAGAATTTGCAAAATGGTTTCATAGATGTTGACATTCAATTCAAACTTACAAATCAAACAAACAAGTTTGGAAGTCGCTTTAAAATAGATTATTACTTCTTACTAAATGACGACATTCGCGCTGTTGAGTTTCGTTGGTCAGTGCGAGACCAAAGCTTCATTGTCTGCATTCACAATGTGGTCACTTCCTGGATTCATGCTTGCCTCACGCTTTTCTTCAGACAGGGACACTTTGGCAAGCTCATCAATAAAAAATTATATCGTAATTCTGATTAGAGAATAAAGTTTCTTATTTCATTCATAAAAATTTAGTATGCTTTCCTCGCGTACTATATTATTGGTTTGAAATTCTATATAAACGTCCACAATATATTAGTTTGCGAGGCAAGTGAACGAGCAACAGATATGAATATTTAAATGAAGGAACTTTGAATATCATCTTTCATGAACTATTAGCTCATAGCAGCTGCAATATTGTTGTACTGTATAAAATTAAACTTTAATACACGTTGTTATAATAACCTACACTATTTTATCTTTATAGGTCTTATGATACTGCAACTTTAAAACAAATATTCTTGACTACAAGTACTAAAATATTTGAACATTTAAATTAATTTTGATAATATTCTCTTACATATATTTTTAAAAATTTAGAAATATTTTCTTACATTTATACATAAAACTTAATTTTGGCAGAATCTTGGTTCAGACTTTAGTAAATAACTCGTTGTAATTCATATTTTCTCTGAACATAAATTTTTGAGATAGCGAAGGTCATAGAATGCAAATAGAATACAATTAAAAAAATCAGGAAACAAAAAGTTAAAACTAGTTATGTGGACCAGCTTAATTTGTAGTTTTTATAAAACAATATAATATTATACGTCGGGCAATGCGTGAAGTAGACATATAATTATAGTCGTAGATACTTTTTGAGTCGTTATACACACGCAATATGACACCCAAATAAACCTGTTGTATGACTGTTTACCGTTTTTAATAATTATTTACAAAAACATTAGCTATTTTATATAATTAATATAAGTAAAAAATAGTTCTTCCTAAAATATGTTGATATAAATAAAAACTTTAAGCAATTGTGATCCACTGAGACTCAAGAACTACTGGTACTAAGGAGATTGAACGGTTAGCCTAATGCTTTAAGCAGTCGCCACGCCGTTTTGTACTGCGTCAAGTGTTGTGGCTTCAAATCCCACACGGGATAACACATTGTGTGATCAACAAATTATTATTGTTATTATTATTATTACTGCCTTGTTGGTCTAGTGATTAGCGTATGCGGCTGCTGATCAAGAGGTCTCGGGTTCGATTCCCGGGTCGGACCAAATGTTTGTGTGATCCGAAAATATTTGTTTCGGAGTTTGGATGTTTTCTATGTATAATATGTATGTATTTACAAAAAAAATGTTTATGTATTTATATCAGTTGTCTAGTACCCAAATTACAAGTTCTGCTTAGTTTGGGACTAGATGGCGTTGTGTGTAAGATGTCCAAAATATGTATAATTATTATTATTATTATTTATTCTAATTAAGTGTTCTATGTGTCTGTTTCTTGTATGTTTGTAAAGTCCCCCGCGACACAAGCACATAATCCAAATGCGGGGGTCGTCTTTTAAGGCCCGCGACACCAAGCGTGAGAATTTGTGATTGAACACCCACATACATATTTTACATGCACACAGACGCATCGCGCACTGTCGCATACATACCGTAGCAAGCAATCACCGACTTTCGGTTTTTTGCTTATGTTAAATATCCATCAACTGTTCGCCTTTGTAGAACGTATTTTAATGTCTTACAACGCACGCAATGTATCTTGCCATAACGTAAAGCCCGTAGGATTCATTCAGTACAGAAAGTCATAATACTTTCTGTATACCAATCGAATGGTCAAAGATTATAAAATAATTTTACACAGTATAAAATAAATTTGCTCGCGTGCATTGTCTGTCAACTCAGATCGTTTTAAATACGCAAGGTATTTAAATACGGTTTTCATCATAATTAAGGTTACCTTTTAAAGAAGATTTATTAATGTTATTTTATTATTTTAAAGGAACACATAAATAAAGCCAATATTGACAAAAGTTTTCGAGTTACATAAATTAGGAATAACCTACAGTAATACTTTTTTAATTATACTTTTTTAATATTTCTTTATTATTTTATTTGTGAATAATAATTTCAAAGTAATTTGGAACAATGTAATATTAATCCTTATCATAATAAATACTGTAGACATTTAAAACAATTTTATTCTACATGAAATATGTAGAATAAAATTGTTTATTACACAATATTATTTAAATAAATATTTTATAATACGTCAGAGCGTTCATCCAGGTCGCACCCGTAATTGGCCGTAATCTTACACTAGTGACTCTCAGTGTAAGATTTTATTATGTCAATAATGTGTGATTAACGATACATGGTCTTATAGGCATTTAAAAAACATTTAAAATTTGACAAATTATACCCTCCTTTAAAACCAATCTATCCATTGCTGCAAACATCATGAAAATTGGTGCAGTAGTTTTTAAGTTACGTTATGTTTTGAGTTTAATAGACAGGTTGAAGAGGCAGAGGACTGTGTTTTTTTTTAATATATTTAATGCAAACGGCTTATTTACGCAATAATGTTACTAAAATAAATGTGAAAGTAACTCTGTCTGTCTGTTTGTCTGTTACCTTTTCACGCGTAAAACGCTGAACTGATTTTGATCAATTTCAGTATAGAGATATATGGGACCCCGAGAAAGGACATGGCTACTTTTTACCACGAAAATCGACACACTCGCGGGCGGAGCCATGGGCTAAAGCTAGTAAAACATAAATACGACTAGCGGTTTATACATACGTATAAAAGTGAAATACTAATCATCCAAGACCAAACCATTGAGTAGTATTACTTTCCATCATCAGCTGAACATCTTGAAAGATACGACTAAAGGTAACACACATATACGAAAGTAACTCTGTCTGTCTGTCTGTTACGCTTTCACGCCTAAACCACTGAACCGATTTTGATGAAATTTGGTACGAAGATAGAACTGAACTTGGGAAAGGACATAGGGTACTTTTTATCGCGAAAATAAAGGTAGAAGGGTTTGAAATAGGGGACGAAAGTTTGTGTCGAAGTTCCTTATTATCAAACATAAAATCAGGTAAGATTGTTTAATCTACCCTTACCATGTCGTGTGATATCAACGAATTCCACGCGGGCGAAGCCGCGGGCAGAAAGCTAGTTTATAATAAATAACAATAAATAAATATTTCAGACGAATGACACAGAATATCATCTACCAAATATTCGTGTGATCCGCAAATATTTATTTCGCAGTTTATAATACATAAACATACTTTTTTGTTATAAATACATACATATTATACATAGAAAACACCCAAACTCCGAAACAAATATTTGCAGATCATACAAAAATTTGGTCCGACCCGGGAATCGAACCCTAGACCTCTTGGTTAGCAGTTGCATACGCTGACCACAAGACCAACAAGGCAGTATGATATATTACAATAATAAATAAACAACTATTTCGAACATCTTACACACGACATCATCCAGTCCCAAACTAAGCAGAGCTTATATTATTGATTCGACAACTGATATAAATACATAAACATACTTTTTTTGTTGCTTACCTATAGAATACACCCAGACCCCGAAATAAATATTTGCGGATCACACAAATATTTGGTCCTACACGGGAATCGAACCTGAATCCTTACTCAAGCAAAGTAGTCGCATGCGCTACTACTGCCCTCATCATTACGAAATGATGGCTACCAGCTCAGATATTGCGTCTGGAATAGCATTACAAAATAAAAAAATATATAATAACTATTTATAACGTGCTTATAAAATTTTAGGGTTTCCCTATGAACTAACACTGAAAACAGCCAACACCTAAAAAAAAAAATTTTGTGGATCTCATAAACATTTGGTCCGACCCGTGAATCGAACCCGAGGCCTCAATCGCATATGCTACCACAGCGCCACCGAGGCAGTCATATAAAATGAATTTTAATAATCGGTCCACAATTGACAGAGTAATCAATGAATGTACAATAAAAAAAACACAAATAATACTCCTTTTTTGAAGTTGGTTAATAATAATTTAAAATATAAAGATTGGTGTGTCTATTCTCAGACCTACCAAATATTATCAAAAGTTACACACAGTCACGTCGTCGTATGTAAACAATCAAATCTCTGTGTGCGTGACAGTGCGTGTGGAGCTAAAAACGAGCGTGCGCTCGCCTTGAATATTCGGAGAACACTGAATTTTTGGATCGCGTGAACTCTGTTTTATTGCACATTATTTCTCCATACTAAAATGTATGGAACTTTTGCCGCTAAAAATTAATGATGTTTAAGATTAAATTATGACTTTCTGGTGAGAATTAATAGAAACCTTAAATGCTTAATCTCTTTTTTGTACTTTTTTCTTGCAACTAATAAAATATTTATTTCAAATAAAGCAACATAATACTAGATTGATTCCAAACAGAAAAGGTCGATTTCGGTGATTTTAGTCACTGTTGATGATTTTTTTCTCGAAAATAAATAATCGTATTAGTAACTTTACTCGGTTTCTCTATAGATTGATTTATTAAGAAACTGAGATATTTTTTTTACTGTCAAATAATGAATTAATTTGTTTCTCTTGTCATAACCGTAAGTGCTTTTTCGAGCAATTATGGAAACGATACCCTTAAAAGAGGAAAAGAAGAAAATAAGTTATTTAATATCAAAACAGTTTTGTTAAAGCTTCCAAATCTTTAATTGTTAGTTAATAAACTTGTAATAAAAAGTTACGTGAGTGTAAAATCTCTACTTCGAAAATACTTTTTATCTAAAAGTACTTTGTAGGACACATTTACCATTTTATGTTTCTGTGAAATCTTTAATACCTGACGTCAGCCTACCTAGGTAAACTTTATTAATATTTGTACCTAGAACACAGTACCTTGTAGCAAAAACAAGGTCATATACAATCTAGGTTCTTATCATTCACGACAAAGGAACTAATTTAATAATATATGTATCGAGTACGGAACTTTTTGCTGCTACGCGGAAGTTGATACAAAAAATATAATATTCCAAACGTTATACATACTTACATAGGATGTTAAAAGAACTCGAATATCATTTAATATTCCCGGTTTTTCTTCTCGGTTTTTGAGCTATCAACACTGGTCCGGTCGAACAATACCAGCCCTTTTACGCGCTTTTTATTAGCTTCACCTGTATGTTTGTTTGTATGTTTGTAACCGACTCCTTTGGGTGCGATTTTGACCCACTTTATACGGCCAGATTTCGTTCAAACTTTGTAGATTTATCGAGGACCGATGACAACACACTAATTTAAAAAATAATAATAATAATAAATTAGTCTTTTTTAGTTTTCTAAAAAAATAGTTCTAAAAAACTAAATAAACACGCTTTTAAACTAAAACTTAGAAAATAATTTTAATGTAACAAAGCGTGGAGCAACGTTATTGAAATGTTTTCAGAAAGCACACTAGTTTAAAAGCGTGTTTGTTTAGTTTTTTCAAACTATTTTTTTTCAAAGCAATTTAAATAAGAATTCGCTAAAAAAAAGTAACTAGATTTGAAGGTTACATGTAAAATATTTAGAAATAACTTTTTTAAATGAAACAATAAATTGTGTAAATGCATTTTTTTTAAATAGAACTTCTTTGCATCCAATATTTTTATTGCTAGTATTTTTCGGACGTCCTTATTTATTTATTTAATTTTATTTAAATAGAGAATTTGTCAAAGACATCAAGAGTATGATGGTACTCAACCATACAATTAGAAGGAAGGATAGGAGAACATTCGGTAACCTCAGTATTTCTACCAAAAGTAATGGGATTCAGCATCTTCACCTCAGCCAAAAGCCGTACACTACTGGACATAGGATTCTCAACGGTCTGCGGTGCTAAGCTACCCGCTTTCAACCACTTTCCTTGACCTTAAGTAGGCCGTTGGATTACCTTGTGCTTAACATCAACTTTCTGTGTCATCATCATCATCAACAGCTTTTAACAGTCCACTGTTGGACATAGGCCTCTCCTTAGAAATGAGGTTTTGTCCTACTATACCACGCTGGCCAGACGGGGTTGTATAGGGTTGGTTTCAAGTTTTCCTTCTCTTTGCATCGACGTTGTCTTGCGTAGTTTATCCCTTATTCGCCTTTTACGACATCCGCGGGATGAATAGGATTGGTGACACTGTATTCTTAATCCGTCACCACACGGACATTCTGTGTCAAGCAGTTGCAATTTCCTCCAAGATTGTTATTCAGTCTATCCCTTGCAATGTCAACAACCGTTGTATAAACACAATAAAATTAGGACAAAGTTCAGCCACCCTATTTAATATTTTATATTCGTCTGAAGTTAGCTACCAAACAAACTGAAACTAATCTACTTAGACAGTGATTACTGCGGGATTCTTCGTCCACGACGCTATACTTTATTCATACCTTCGTGATAACTTATTTATGATCTACGAGTCCCCGTACAACTGAGGGATAGTGACCGTTTTCTTGAAATTGGCATGGTATATTGATGAACTGTTGAGCCATGTATGCAAGGGTTCTTTTCTTATAGTTATATTTACTTATACTTATAATTTTCTATGCATAATAAGTATGTATTTACAAAAAAAGTATGTTTATGTATTTATATCAGTTGTCAAGTACCCATAATACAAGCTCTGCTTAATTTGGGACTAGATGATGTGTGGTTGTGTGTAAAAGATGTCCGAAAATATTTATTTATTATTATTTATTTATAGTGCAAGCTGGTAATTGCTTACTAAAGTGCGTTAGAGTAATAATTGCACACGGGCTCTTCACGAGGTAGATACGCCTTTGCATGTGTGTTGAGTCATTTTTAACAGCTCAATTGTGACAGAATAGTCGATCAAAGAGCCCTTTTTGGAGCAGACGTAAAGTCGAATGGCTAAATGCGGACTGCATTTCGACTTTACGTCTGCAGTGGTGCTAATTGTGTTGTTCAATAACTCGCTAAACTCAAAAATCACTTAAAATAAGTTTAGCCCTGCTAGATGTTGCCGCGATGTTGGAAATGTCAAAGATTGACTAAATATTACACATGTTACACTAAAAATAAACGTAATCTAAATACAAATATACAAACCTATCCAAACTCAAAAAGCAATCTGTGAATATCAGCGAGACATTCTTCTTCAAAACCAAAAAGTTTCAGAACCTTTAATAATGACACTTTCATTTTAATAAACCGGTAAACACGTGTGTAACCAGTGTAACTGTAGAGTAGAACAATCCGTAAAATAGTCTTTTAGGTTAGTTGGTTTTCTATATTTCAGTTAATTTGATTATTATTTTTTTACTGACAGATGCGAGACACTCACGCTGAACGGAACACGGTACTGCGAATGGGGCTACAACGGTTTGGGTATAGACTACCAGATACTCGCCGGGCCCGCCTTCATGGCAGTGTTCACCGTGGTCGGGATTATACTCGGCGTGGTGGCTGACAAGTAAGGATAAGCTAGATTGATGCTTTATTGGAGATGTAGAAATCATACAGTAACATGGTAGAGAGAAGCCAGATGCAGGTGTTGCTAGCTTTCAAACTAGAAGCCAAAATGGGTATTAAGTACAATTACATCGTTATATCACAGACTGTATTCATGTGTGTGTGAAATTGTTATTACATTTTTTTATGTGTGAGTTCGAAGTGACAGATGATTGTCTTTGTATGTGAATCTGAAATGCTTATACGTGAAGATTTCCACCGCAAAAAAAGACAGAATGTATTGAACCGGAAAATACGTAGTAGTGTCGCTCTAAACGATATAATGTAATATTTTTTTTCATACAGGTTCAACCGAGCTCGAACCCTCTCAATCTGTGCCCTGGTGTTCGTGATCGCCACTCTACTGATGGGCACCGTAACTGAGTACTGGCATCTTGTCCTTCTTCGTATTGTCCTGGCGGCCGGAGAATCAGGCTGCAATCCTCTAGCTACCGGAATACTTACTGACCTATTTCCTGAACGCCAAAGAGCGCTTGCGCTATCGATCTTCAACTGGGGTATCTATGGAGGTTATGGTATTGCTTTCCCAGTCGGAAGGTACATTCCTGAACTCGATATTTGGGGTTTGGTAAGTATTTTAACTACCTGATATTATCTTCTTCCTAGCCTTATCCCAAATATTATTTAGGGTGGGCTACTAGTTCAACCGGTTTTACCTGAATATCGGTTTTTCCACGGAGCAATTGGCATCGGACCTCCGCAACCCTAAGGGAGAACTGAAATTCGAAGGTTAAACTAGTTGTCAGTAAATTTGAGGGCACTGACTTCCAAATAACGATTGCCATCGATGTTCATGACAACCGGGACCGACGGCTTCACGTGCTCTCCGAGGTACGGGCGTGAATCACCGCCAAACTTTCAAACTCCGGGCTGCCATTAGGAATTTGCTAAGAAAAACCCAAGAACACTTTTTGGCTTGACTTTTTCAATATATCTAATGACATTATTCGCCTTTATTCTATGCATGCAAATAAATAAAGATCACTCTTTTTGTTATCAATACGCAGCGCACTGAATAACAAAGCAAAAAATTTGCAACAAACTGTCGACCGTCGAACGTGACTCACGACCATCAACAACCCATAACTTCCTACAGCTGGGCTCGTATCTCCTCCCAGGGCCTCTAAGGCCATACGTCCCCACGCCGAGTGCGGGTTAAAAACTGGCAAGACACGTTCATACACAATTTAAGCAAAACCTGATCCGCATCTATTCTAAAAAATTTCATTCTAAAACTTAGCGGGAAAGTCATTATCGGCATGTCCCAACACAATATATTAGAGTTTCTCTCTAGATTTCTTATGTTCTTTTACATTTCCTCACAGGGTTGGCGGGTATGCTATTACGGAATAGGAGTCATTGGTCTTATTGTCACTGTCTTAAGTTTCATGACATTGAGGGAGCCTCCTAGGACTACCATTGGTGAAGAAGGTACGTTGCTTACTCTAAAATACATAATTTCTTTCAAACACTCCCATTGATCTGGTATGATGTACCATACACTAATTTATGGTGGGTTCGATATTTAAATAACTGTTTTTAGTGTTTTGTGCCTTTCACACATAGCTTTTGTTGTATAACGAGACTAATTCGCGCTAAAATTATTTAAAGGTTCCGATACCTTCTCTTAGACTAAGAATGACCAAGACCTGACATGCCAACAAGCGTTACCACGAGAGAGTGAGATAACGATACCATTTTCTAGTGTGTTAGAGAAAAATAGAGATACGTATTTTTTGTCCTTATCGCCGTATAGGTTTGTCACAAAACATTTGTGTCAAACAAATTTCAAAGCGGGAATTTATCAGGAGTGAAAATAAGGCTTTTTGAGTGAATTACTGTGTGATTTTAAGTTTAACTAATTGTTTTCAACCCAGATACTCTAACAAATATGGTACAGTGTTGTGTTTTCGGCTGCAAAAGCCGTAGTGAACGCAAATATGAAAATATAACCTTTCACACGTAAGTATAAAAAATAGCGTTTTATCGGCCTAATATTGTTTTTAATATTAACTACGATTAATTACATCAATTTTTGTTTGTTAATGTGCAGAAATAATTGAAAATAAGTGATAAAAACTAGTTTCTAAAGTGTGAAAATTTTGTAATTATCCGAGCAAATTGCGTAGGTTGTCACAGCTAAAGTTTGAATGACCATTAATGTGATAAGGTAATTTTGCAAGGTTACCAGCATTTTAGGGATAACGCATCAGCCTTTTGAAATTACCCCATATGGTGAGGAAATTTAATTTGATTTGATTTGTGTTTTATTGTCCTCCAGATTTCCAAAAGATGAAAATGTGCGTAAAATGTGGTTGAAGGCTACTGGACGATAAGGTTTGGCAATAGCAAAGCTATATGTAAAAATATTTGAACGTAAGGATATATTACAGTACAAAAATATGCTGATAACTAGAGACAAGAAAATAAACTAATTTCTTCAACATACTTATTTTATTTAAGGGCCAATAAATACATAACCTTCTAAAAAATGTTTTTTTTTAATGTAATCAATCTTGATCCCGGTTACATCCTCAGCTTTCGTTTTGAAGGCCTTCTATTCTAATCTAACCATATTTGACAGATTTTTAAAACGTTTGGAACAGTAAACGGAATAAGAATTCTCCCTTATTAAAGGGGAATTGTTTTAACTTGGCAACATTAATATTTAATGTACTTTGTTGCTATCCCTTACGGGTGCACGCATATGACCGGTCTAGGTCATTCTTAGTATAAGTACCTTCTATATTCTGACGTTTCGACACTCGTGGTTATTAATTATTATTATTTTTTTAATTTAATAGCAAAAAAATCGCACTATACAACAAAAAATATATTTAAATAGTACCGCGCAACTGTATGCTAATAGGAATTACGCTATAAGAAATACAAAATTAGGTTTATCTAAAATAACAAGCCTCAAATTGGTGTCCAATTAAATATGATAGCAAATGTCCGACAGAAACAAAAAAAACTAAATTCGCTCATCAAAATGCAAATTATGTTATTGCTTAAAAACTATTAATTTACTTTGAATAAGAAGTTCCTAATTCGAAATAATATTGTTAGGTGTCAATGAAGGTGCGATATGAGTATTTTATACCGATTTGCGAATCGATTTCTTTTATATAAAATTCTCTTGTTGAGCTAAAATATCTATGTTTAACAAATTTATACGTATGATTAGTTTATTTTGTTTTTTCATTGTATTTGGGAAACTGATTTGATTTTTATAAGCTATTTAATTAATATTAGGATTTAACAATTATTAAAATTTGTAACCGTAACATCTAATATCAACTGTTTTTAAACTTTCGCGACTTTTACACATACTCATGTTTTTACTGTAAACGGCACTTATTCGCGATAATATTAAAGGTTACGATACCAATTTGACGATCTAATATCAATTTGACGTACATTCAAAATAAATATTCTGAATAATGGATAGAAAGGACACTTATGACAATTTTTTCATAATTTAAATCATTCAGGTACGGGTCCAGCGAAGTCTAACGACGGTACTGTAGAAGCAGGCAAGAGTATGCCACAAGTTACAATCTGGCACGTCATCAAACAGCCCAGAATCATCCTGCTGTGTCTCGCTGCTTCTATCAGACATTGCGGTGAGTACCTGTTCTAACACGCCTGCTAAAACGTGTATATTGAATGATGTATAATGAAGCTATTAGCTTATTGATAAAAAAGTAAGGATTTCAGAAAAACGCTTGAAAATAAACGTTATTTATTCATATCTCGACCGGGTCACTACTACCCCATACTCAGAAGGCCAAATTAAAAATGACAGCATGAATTCGTGTTCTCGTATTTCGTTGGTGAGTGTGAGTCCTGAGGCCAGAAAAAAATTCAAATTCAGACTACATTACTACATTCAAAGACAGACAATACAGACAAGTAAACACTAGTAAACAACTTTTCCTTTCATATTTTTTTTCGCGTTGTACCTTTACCTACAGTACTTTGTACAAACATGATTACATTCTCTCAGCTCGGAAAGTGCCGTTCGTTAAAGCTAAAATTTAATTATACATAATTTTTGTTTCCGATTATATTTATATGTTCGTTAAATAATATAAAATAGTCTATATTTGGTTTCACAATAAATTATTAATTGGAAAACTAGATTGGAAAAAATTATTAATTTTATTTGGAATATAATTTGGTACCGAGGGGCCTCCACTCTTATATTGCCCTGAGGCCTCCACACGTTTAAATCCGGCCCTGCCTGAGGCCCAAAGATGCAGAAGCATTTTATTTTTAGTACAGCTGCCTCATAGGTAAATCTTTGACATATACCAGAAGCTTTACCCCGTTTTTTTTTCATCATGCTGATATTCCCAACGTATACGACCAGTTGGAGGTTATGTCAGACTCGAACCGACTAAAACCGCACGACGTCTCGAATACTTGAACCGAGGTACCAGGTATACCCTCGGATGGGAGTTCGAGGAACCCCTACGTAGCTCAGGCCACCTACAGTTTGTAGATAACCCCTTCTGTGAAGCTTCACTCCCTTTTTTTATAACAACAGTGTTTTTTAGCAGCAGCAATCTGCTCATTCAAAATTGCCCTGTTTCAAAGTACTTCGCATATTTAACAATACTCAGAGCTTAAACTAGTATACCTACTCAACAAGTCACGGTTAGTAAACTTGTCAAGTTAAACTCAAGGCCACACACTTTTACTAAAGGCCCTGGTGTAGGTACACCGATCTTTTCAAGGTTGTACTTTGCAGCGCTCCTTTTTAAAAGGCGAGCATGGACGGCGATTTAAAATTAAATAAAGAACCTATTTAGTATTGAAATAGTGACTATGTGAGTGATGTATGATATGGAAAATGATTTTCCATAGGTGCTTTCCATACTAATATTATAAATTCGAATGTGTCTCTGTCTGCCTGTAACGCTTTCACGGCTAAACCGTTGCATCAATTTCAATTAAATTCGTTCGAAGGAGCGGCGAAGGGGACGCGGTCTACCGATTGGGGGGCTAGGGACCTCTAGGTCCCTAGCCCCCCAATCGTCGCAGCAGCCACATCTTGGGGAGATGTGACCGCTGCAAACGACCCGCGACAGGTGACACCCCCGGTGCGTGGAGAGTGTCGTGTAAGGTTAGGGGTTGCGCCTCTCACTGCGTAGAGCGGCAGGAGGCGCTACAGCGTACTGCCCCAGGGGTGAAACTAGTCACCCGGGATGTACCTCAGTTTTTGGGGTACGGCAGGGGGGACTCCAGAAGTCGCTGATGCGGTCCTGGTGTTCCTCCCAACTGCCGAGCCCGCCGTGGGGTTTAGTAGGTAGGCCGGTTCCTCCGGGAGTAACATACATGCCCTTCGTTTTCCCATGAAGGCTATGGTGCGAAAAGCATTACCCGCGTAAAAAAAATGTACATAGGTATATGATGAAAACCATTATCTAACACAATTTTGTAGTTACACTTTACAATACCATTTGTTCATCATCCGTTAATGAAAATTAATAACTCAATTAGTATGAATAACTGTATAAGCAAAGTTTAAAGCCATTAAGTACTTTACGTTTTAAGTGCTAAAAGTTAGAAGGACGGCTATCAAGTTGCTTTCTGTTCGCTAAAACACGCTCAAGTCTCAACTAGATATCTACCTACTGTTGGTTTACATTAATTATGGTCGTCGTGTTTTTCTTTTGCATTTACTTACGACAATTTCAGTGAAGAGTTTCTCGTAATAATTATAGTCCCACTTTTGTATGATTTGGTTTAGATTCCGCTTTTGAATCATTTTCTAATAATTGTTTAGGATCTAAACTTGTTAAAATTGTTTTTAACAACTTAAGTTAAACAACAATATCATCAATTATTTTTCCATCGCTACTAGGAACACAGATATAAGCAGAGCACGAGCAGAAAATCAAATGAAATCCCTTTCATCCAATAAAACATAAATTCCTACGATCCCCAAAATACAATTTCAATACAGTCCTTCAAACGTCGGATTGTCGGTAATCCACCAGTCACAAACATTAAAGGTGAAGTGTTACCCGTGTGACAGGTACCAATTATACCTACATTTTATTGTGCGTCAAACGGGAACCGTCACGCCTTGTTAATCTTACAATGGAGGTTCTAAGAACCGTTTATAAATATTTCTAGATGTCTTTGTTTATTAGTGTCGGTAATCTTATTAAATATGTAATATTCAGTTTGGCCTAATATTAACGAAAAAGAAAAGGAGTATCCATAAGTTACGTAATATGTACGAATCAAGGGAAATTCCTGTTGTTGTGAAATCAGGCCGTGTTAACTAATTTGATTTATTTTGTTTGGTACGTTTTTATTCGGAATTCTGTTCACCTAGCGTAATTGAACAAAATTGACTCAGTCTGTTGTGTGAAAAGAGAATTATTGCGTTTCACAACTGACTGAACTGAAATTATTTTCCTGTAACTCATAAGGAACTTAGTTTTATATCATTAGTACCTACCTATAAAATGTAAAAAAATATAGTTATGTTTAGGTATATCAATTGTCTAATACAATTAGTAGCTACAAGCTCTGCTTAGTTTGGGACTAGATTATGTTGTCTAGTAGTTAGTAGTTGACTAGTCAGACGTCCGAAAGAAAAAAATATATTGGGAGGTCAGTGTCCTCAAATATACCGACTTCTTTTTTTTTTTAATGTGTGGAAAATCATCATGGACCGTCACCCCACCGGGGGTTTCGGCTGGGTGGTGTGTCGGACTTGAACCGACTAAAAACCACACAGTGTGCCCTCTCCGCGCTTCTCCGTTTAAGAGGAGGAGAAGTCCAGGGTCAGATCTCCTTCTGGACTCCCCCAGCGCCTGCCCGCTCCTGTTGCGGGCACCGTCTCGGTTCGAAAATATACCGACAACTAGTTCAACCTTCGAGTTGCAGTTCACCCTCATCCCTCAGGGTTGCGGAGGTCCGATGCTGTTTGCTCTGTGTAAAGACTGATATTCAGGTAAAGCTGGTTAAACTAGTAGCCGATCTAATAGAATCTTAAAATAAAGGCTAGGGAGACGGATAGTGATATCATCATTATCTCGGTCGAAGGACTTGTTAGATATTTTATTTCATGTGGAAAACTTTACGAATTACCTTACTATACGTGGAGTGATATGTCGGAATGGAACTGACTGAAACTACCATTTCCATAAAATGAATCTCAGGACTACCATTGTGAATTGTGAGTATCTTCTTTTGACAGCGGGAAAGTGGTGTGCTTCCACATTCGGGCAATCCTATGTAATAAATAAAAAAATATTTCACTAACACCTGGATGCGTAACAAACAACAATTATCGTTTTCTCGAGAAATCTGACGGGCGGCGATGGTGATTCTCGGAAATATCGTAAATCAAAACATACTCTTTTAGTAGGAAAGATTAAGTAAAACATTTAAAGTAAATATTATAATTATGTCTCGAGAAGTTATTTTAGTAGAAACAATGATTAAATGTTTAGACAAGTAACAGTTCAGCGATTCTTCTGCGTAAAGACAGACTAAAATAGAACCACGTTGCTTAAGACTGCTGCCTGTCAGCGTAGCGACTCGCTTTTATGACATCAATTTACATAAAATGGATATCATTTATAATTATCGTGCTTCGTAAAATGTTATTGTCTTACCTAAATTTAAACTATATAGGTACTTTAGCGCTAAACATAGCGTCTAAAGGCAAAAGTAAAACTTGTGTAATTACTGACTCTGACCTTTTTAGATTGTTAAATACTTTACAAGCTAAAAAGAGTTATTTCTTCTCTACTCACATCCACATAAGGTATCATTTACTTTTAGGACCAAGAGTAGGTACTGTGTTTTAACACAGTAGGTACAAACAGTAGGTATTAGTAAATCTTAATTTAGTAATACCTGCTTATTATCTATCACCAAAATGGAAGGACTTAAAATAAGGGCCATCTTAGTTCAAAAGCAACTCTGAAAATTTACTTATATATAACAGATTAGTATAAATGTTTTTCTGATGGTCAGAATTGACACACAACCCAAATATATATATTAAGAGAATATGAAACGTTAACAAAACTATAAACAAGTATTAAAATAGGTAATTCTTTTGTTCAACGAATATTGAGAATAGTTTTATTTCTACAAACCTTCCTACGACTTGTAAAATTTTCACTTTTGTTCTGAAGACGAACTATAAAATTGATTATTGCCATAACAAAAAACTTCAGTATCGAAATGTTTAAGCATACCTAATAAGTAAAAAACTCTACAATTTAAAACACCAATGTTACAGGTGGTATGTGCTTCGCTTACAACTCGGACTTGTACTACCGCGACTACTTCCCCGACGTGGACCTAGGCTGGTGGCTGTTCGCCGTCACTGTCGTCATCGGATCAATCGGTGTCGTCGTTGGAGGAATTATTTCAGACAAGTGAGTACAACATTTCTTCTTGAACAACATAAACAGCCCTTAATAGTCCACTGTTGAATTAGTTGAATAGACCTGTGCTTAGAATGGACTTTTTTAGTGTATTATACCAGACGCAGGCCATATTTTTTGTTAATAGGTTTGTTAGGGTTCCGTAGCCAAATGGCAAAAAACGGAACCCTTATAGATTCGTCAAGTCTGTCTGTCTGTCTGTCTCTCCGTCCGTATGTCACAGCCACTTTTTTCCGAAACTATAAGAGCTATACTGTTGAAATTTGGTCAGTAGATGTATTCTGTGAACCGCATTAATATTTTAACATAAAAATAGAAAAAAATCAATACATTTTGGGGGTCCCCATACTTAGAACTGAAACTCAAAAAAAAGTTTTTAATCAAAACCATACGTGTAGAGTATCTATGCATAGGTCTTCAAAAATGATATTGAGGTTTCTAATATCATTTTTTTCTAAACTGAATAGTTTGCTCGAGAGACGCTTCCAAAGTGGAAAAATGTGTGTGTGTGTGTCCCTGTAACTTCTAAAATAAGAGAGTGATGAAACTAAAAAAAATATATGTTGTACATTACCATGTAAAATACCAACGAAAATTGGTTTCAACGAGATCTAGTGTGTAGTTTTTTTTAATACGTCATAAAGCGTAAACCTCAATTTACCTTTCATTCATCAATACACTATTATTAAAACATCAATGAAAGTTACAACGAACTACAAGAACTTTTATATGATGTTACTTGCTGCTATGGAACCCTTCATGGGCGAGTCCGACTCGCACTTGGCCGCTTTTTTAAGTTTTCTTTCTGCCTGCCGTGGTGGTGCAGTCGACTGCGATAGACTGACGATGATTATAATGACTTGCTTAACGGCTAGCAAGACACATGCGATCCTTTACTATTCTTACAAGTATATAAGGTGTCCTTAGATACTCATTATCTTCTCAACCGGCTGCCCCCAATGCTCTCCATGACAATCGGTCCCGTACTGCCCGCATCCAACGATTTCGCGCAAACTGCACCAGGTCATTGGCGACCTTGCAGGGAGCCTCCCCACGCTCTGTCTTCCAATACGTGGTCGCCACTCCAGAACTTTATGTCCGTATCGGCCATCTTGTCTGCGAGTAAGGTGCTAACAATTTAATTGGCAGTGGGCGCCACTTAAGTTGTCAATTCTCCGGGTCATGTGATCTTGGTTCGTCTTGAGCTTGATATTCGAGAGATTGTAAAGTCTACACCTCCTCGAACATATAAAACGTGCATGCTCATAATAACTTACAAACGTTGTAAATTGTAATCTTAAAATTAAATAAAGTGGTTTATATTCGCCACGCCGCATTACCGTATGGCCACCATGGTATAGTATGATAAAATGTCCCCTAGTCTTCCTAAAGAAAGGCTCACCTCAGGAAGTAAGAGGGATTTTTTCAATTTGATGTAGAACTGCAAAAATAAAATGTTTTTTTATTCCAGATATGTAGAGAAGATGGGCATTCGATCTCGTGTGATGGTGCTGGGACTGTCTCAGCTCATTGCGACTCTGCCCGCTTTCGGCTCCGTGATCTTCGGACCACTCTGGGCTATGATCACGCTTGCTATCTCCTACTTTTTTGGTGAGTGCCTAGCGACGACATCAATGTTCAGATATAATCAAGACTAATCATATTCTTAATTCTGTGCTTGTTCCGATTTATCAGAGCTCTGTAAAGGCGATCATTTTTTATTTCATAGATTCAGATTCATGATTGATATATTTGACGAAATTACCTAACTCATTCTTTTATTTACTCAATCCCTGTATTTACTACACAGGATTAGCCTAAAATAGATAAGATTATAATGTTTATATTACAACAATTAAATGTAACATTTGCATAAATTTCAGCTTATATGTAATGTGTTTAATTTTCAGCTGAAATGTGGTTCGGAATCGTTTTCACTATTCTCGTTGAGATAGTACCGCTGTCGGTCCGTTCCACCACCGTAGGGGTGTTCCTCTTCGTCATGAACAACGTTGGAGGCAATCTACCGATCCTGGTCGACCCTGTCGCTAAGGCGATTGGCTATAGAGAAGCCATTATGATCTTCTACGCTGGATTCTATGGCATTAGTAAGTCAGATTAATAATTTTTAATAATATACTTTAATAAGTCTTGATTTGGATGGATAAAATTTTAAAGATGAATAAGGAACGACGTTTATTTGAGTATAGTGGTTTAAATTAATTAATAATTTTATGGATAATATATCTATTTATGATAGATAGATAATACATATATATAATTTAATAGATAATTAATTTTTCACGTTTTTTATTCACATTACTGTTACAATTGAATACTGATATATTTTTTCTTTTGCACCACAGGCAGTATATTATTTTTCTTCGCCATGTTCTTTATGGATGGAGCTGTGGAAAAGCCCTCAGTTCCAGAAGTACAGGAACCAGAGAACAAGCAAACCGGTCTGGACAACAGAGCTTTCACACAAGATGAACAAAACCACAGAAGCTCAACCAGAACCTTACCAATCACAACCAGCGAAAGACTGTAAATGTTTTCTATAAATAAATGGAACAAAACTAATGAAACATGATATGAAGCAAGAGTACCGAAATTATGACGTTTCAGACGCTTGAAAGAGGCAAAAACACCGAAAGGGTGGTCACAAAACGTCATATATAGGTGCATATTGATCGTTTAACGAATCTCAACATTTCTAAGGGTGTACAAATTAAAAAAATTATAGGACAATACATGTACCTACCTAATGAAACAATAATATTTTTGGTTATACAAATATTATACATCCAAAGTTACTATTGTTACGAAACGTTTTTGTTTTTTAATTTATATAATTTCTGACCTTTTTTATCTCACAGTTATCAGAAATCGTATGGATATTTTTTCAGTTTATTGTTTTCGATCTACATTCCTGTAATTAACGCACATAATTACAAGACTGTGACTTACTTACAAAAGTAAGAAAGTAAAACGGTAAAGAGTAAGTAATACGATATTATTTTTATTTACAAATTACAACCGGACATAGGAGAATCTCTAACATTGACAAATCAATTAACCTATTCTAGTTATGTGGTTTCAAACTTTGTAATCAAATGTGCAGTGTTTATGTAAAACTAAGATAAGAAATAATAAATAAAAATATGTTCGTACAGCTTTAATTATTGAATCAAAACTTCAGTATTGCCATTACTAAAAAGATCAGAAGGGGTCCAGTGTTCCCATCTCTCAAGTTTGATCTACACTAAATTTTTAAACGAAATAAATAAGTAGTAAGAAAGCCTTCAAATAAAAGTATTCAGGTCTAAAAGCGTATTGTTGTTGTACCAATAAGGTATGTCTGAGTAATTAAGGTTAGAATAAGATGTTTTACTATTTAAGTTAGGGTAACTTTGCCTTTCTGTTGACTATCTTTGATTTATTTATACAAATATGTGCAAATAGAACAAAATGAAGCTGAAATATTACCAATTGTATGCCAATGTAATTTTTGATTATTTACAAAGTATTAATATTGTATAAAGAGAACTATAAGGTAAATAATATATAATCATATCCGATTAATGTATGACCTTCAATTTCAATCAAAATCGATGTCTAAAGTTCGAAGAAAGGCATCGAATTAATTGTTCGTAATTAAATTGAATACCTAATGAAAAATAAGAAAAAAATGCATAAAGTTTTCATAATTTGAGAGTCTAATCAATATAATAAGTTAGATTCAACTGACTTTTTCACAATCTAAAATCAAAGATTGTTTTATTTACATTATGAATTCTAATTAATTCTGTTGTAACAAAATTAACTTAAATTTATTTATTGTGCGCAGTAAATATGCAAAAAAAATAATACAAGAAGACAAGTGGATATCAATCCACCGACCTCAAATTGGCGGGAACTTTAATTTGTGTGGATTTCACCAAATTAAATAATAACATTGTATTTTTTTTTAATATCTGTGATTTTTTACATTTAACTAAATCATGTTGCGTGAACTAAGTAGTACTCTAATGAGTCTTCTCCATTACAAGGATAAGGACGTCGAATATGAAGTTTTCATCACCATCCAAAGGTAATAAATATAAAAAATCACATCTTTTGTACATATTTATTACTTAAATAATGATTGTAAATAAAATGTTTAATGTTTGATACACGTTTTATTAGTCTATTAATCGCCAAATTCTGTGTCGTAAGATCTATACAGCATGCATTAACAAATATCACTGATGAGTAGAACGAAAGATACAAAGCAGCACGCGAGAGAAAAAGATAGCTATCTTTAGTTATTGCACTTCAAATGTTTTTTTGTAATGCTACTGCTCCACCTGCGTCTGAACGCGTTAATTAGTGCGCTAATATAGGCGCTACGCAGATGTGGCCATCGTTTTATTAAGCTAATGGCATTACTAATGCCGTTAAACGATAAGCGATAACTCGAGTGTCCGTTTTTTGGACACATCAAAGGGTTTTAGCGCGTAGCTTAGCGCGCTAATTGATGTTAGCTACATTAACGCCGTCTCATTCTATCGGACGGACGCATAGCAAGGACGAGTGCGCTTTGTTTTAGGCGGGTACTACATTTAGGTACGAGAACAACAATGGAGTGGTTGAACAAAAAGGCGCTAGTTTTTAGAGCTATCGCAATAAGAGCTGTGTCTTTGAAATCCAAAGCTGCAATCCCATAAAAATCGCCGACGATGTATATGAATCATCCACTATCTTCTTTTTTCATTTTTTATCCCTTTTTAAACTACATAAAATAATTTATGAGGCTCATTATCGCAACTAGTTAAGCTGCTTTAGGCTCCATTGTGAGTGTTGTGTGTTTACGCGTTAATTGACCAGGAATTACGTCTTAAGGCGATTCACACACTGCAACGCGCTCCGTCGCGTAGCGCGGAGTGGCAGATTTTAATATTGTATGCAAGTACATCGATTAGTATAGAAAACACGCCAGGTCCAACACACTGAACACGCGCTACGACGCGTGAGCGCGTGCGGCTAGCAGCTTCGGGATTGGCTGCAATGGCTGCCCCGCGCCTACGCGCGTGTTCGCGTCGCCAGTGTGTGAATCGCCTAACGGCATTGTAACCTTAATGTAGCCAACGTGCATTTTAACGCGTTCATTAATGCGTAGTTCGCCAACAACATTAACATTAACGCTAACGCAGGTGGAGCAGTAGCATAACTGCGTTCGATGCAGACTAATTACAAGACCCTACAATTGTAGTGTATTCAAGTCTTCACATCTGCCTCTTCTTTATTACATATCATTAATTATTCAATTAATGTCAAAACTTTACTTTTCTTCTTTCCCTTATATTTAAAAAGTTTCTCTTTTTTTCTTGATTTCCAATACTTTGTGTCCTCTTTGGATAAAATGTAGTCACCGCTTATCACAGCTGCTTTTACTTTATCTAAAATGCAAATTAAAAGTTTAGAAACACCCATAGCCCAGTTGCTCTATTCGATTGGAAACAATCACCGAGAGTAAACAACGACGGCGCAGTCAATACCTGGATGGGTGACCGTTAGTGGCTTGATACCATTAGAGTCTTCGTGATTCGGAGGTCACGTTAAACAGATTTTTAATGACTTTGAATTCTAAGAAATCCTGTTATGATGACATTTTCAGAGGATGAAGATATTTCCTAAAACTATGTCGAGTATTAACTAGATCTTAATGCAAGAGGGCTTACAAAAGAGCAGATGCCCAGTGCATTGCACAGATTCGCCAAGAACTCATCGCACACCCCCAGCTCGTCGATAATGATACAGAAACATCTGACCAGGCCGTCATGGTATGTGTCACCATGCTGCATTCCCTACCCTCACAATTAGGATAGTGACCCTTACTCCTGGATTCTACTCATGCTTTCCATCAGGCAAAAAAAAGTCACATTACATGTAGTCACAGTAGAACTTTGTATAAAAAAAAACATGGAGTTTCTTGCAAGTTCTTTTTGATTGTTACTTGCTGTTTTTTTTCTTAACAATTTCATAATTAAAAGTGTACAAGTTTTAATGTTGATAACTTGATACCAACCATTTTCATCAATGTTATTATCATCAGGATCAACATGCCTTCTCCTTATTTTATTAATCTTTTTAGACTCCATGTTATGATTTTGTGTATATGTGTCCTTTGCTGCTTCAGGAGATAGGAAGTCTTCAGAGTTTTTAAATAGTTTTATACCACCTTTAATTTTTCTTTTCCTGAAAGTATCGAATGTGTTGATTATAGCTGCGTATTTGCCAAATACGAGTGAGTTTAATTTGGATTTAAGCAATTATGGTGAACCATAGTTTTAGCAGTCTGTGTGTTAAGAGCTACGGTGGAATATACAAACGTATATTCCACCGTAGCTCTTAATCTACTAAACCAATTTTATTGAATAAGGTGTCAAAATTCATAACAATAACAGTAACCCAGGCCAGGCAATACAGAAAACACAAATTTTATGTAAGGTTTTTTAAATTATCGTGCCTTTTATCATTATCATCATTAACAGCCTATCGCAGTCCACAGCTGGAAATAGTCCCCTCCACTTGCACACCACTTGGTTCTCGCATCCAATTCCAACTCTGTATATTAAACAGTGAATTTAATCAGTATATATTTCAGAGTCTACCCTCATAAACTCGTACACTGAAGCCTTATTTACCCTTTTACCCCACATTTACCATTTAAAAAAAAAACTGAGCCCAGAAGTGGGTAATTTTAGGTTGTAGATGATTAAATTTAAACTTACTTAATTTCAATTTCTCCATCGACAAACTCGGTATTTTTTTCTAAAATAGCAGAAACTTTAGCCCAAATACGTTTCTGCATTTCCTTTGGTACTTTTACATCGTTGTAGTGTGAAGCTTCTTCTAAATACCTCTGAGACTTGAGCTTTGGTGCATCTACGATTAACAAATATAATGAAACATAAACATTGTATGAACTTTTAATATTCGTTTTATTTAGTTCAGATTTTGTCACCGTTGCAATTTTATTTTCGTATTTTGACAGAAAGTGAGGTTAATTCAAAATATCTCAAAATAAAGTCTATTTATCAATTAGCATCAGTAAATAAATATCATTGAGATGGAAATTTAAGTAAATGAAGATATTTTACAGTAGTTCGTTTCTGACCAGATAAAGAACAGGGATTAAAAGAAATATAATGCCTTACCAGTTACTTCTTTAGTATTTTGATTCTTTCCTCCCTGTATTAATTGCATAAAAGATGTGTCTATTACTTCCCTGAATCGAGAAAGATCTTCGTCTTCTGATGAATCAGACATTTGAGATTATTTATTCTTTAATGTTCGTTTAACTTTGATAATACAGATACAGAACACTAAAACAGTACTCTGTACCTACTGTACTACTGCATGTGCATATGTTTTTGTTTATTTTTGTTTATGAACCGTGTTATTTTATTTGTAAGGTTAAAACTTAGATTTCAAGAAGGTAAACTTCTTCATATTATTTCAACAATAAAAAATAAAGTTATCATTATCACCTGAATTAATTTAAAATTTCCAAAACAAAAAGTAAATATAAAAATTTTATGCTAGTTATTTTCTATTAAATTAAATGGCACTGTATTTGTAAACGTCTTGGCAAAAATCAAACTGTAGATGTCAAACGTCAATGAGTTATTTAGGGTTGCCAACCCTCCTAGGTTCCTCGAACATAAAGCAGATTTGTCTAATACACGAAGTACTTTTGTTTTCTATCTTATGATCATTATTTTTTTAAGTTTGACCCTTATATAGTGACCCTACTTATGGAAAACATGAGTAGGATCCAAGAGACATATTCTCAATTCAGCTTTGAGCTTGATGACCCACACTGTAGCGGCTTAGTTAGTTGGTTTTGCATTCACCCCCGGTTCGGCTGGGGGGTGTCGCCCAGGGTGGGTTGGTGTTGCGTCTCTTACTGCGTAGAGCGGTGGGAGGCGCTGCAGCGTCCTGTCCTGGGGGTGAAACTAGTCACCCCGGGATGTACCTCAGTCTTTGGGGTACGGCAGGGGGGACTCCAGAAGCCGCTGATGCGTTCCTGGTGTTCCTCCCAACTGCCGAGGTAGGCCACCGCGGGGTTTAGTAGGCGAAAAGAATTCCCCGCGTAAAAAAAAAACAAAAGAAAAGGTGGTTTTGCATCATTGTGCATCCGAGCTCGCAGTCAGTAACGAAACAAGACAGCATCATTTTAAGTTGGTCTTTTGTAATTCTATGAGAGAGTAGTTACGCCGTAGTCAAACGAGCCCTTTCGTGCTGAAATCAGCCTGACTCTATTAGTTTGGAATAGTCCTCCGCTCCGATCCTTCTGTTCTACACCTATTAGTCCTCTACTATCCAATGCTATCAAAAGCACAATGACATGGGTGGAAAATAATTGATAAACTTCAGATTCTTTGTTCTTTACCACATAGATTATTGATTTGTTTTTATATTTTTTTTAATCACTGCACAAAATCTCAATTTGCTCTTTTTATTTAAATAAATAAATAAAACAGATAAAATTGACTAAAGCTGGCCACCCTAGATTAATCAAATTGGCCAATGTCTATTGTCTAGTGTCGCTTGTCAAATGTCAACTCAATTCTCTCTGTCAGTCGCTGTCAGTCATGATAGTGATTAAAGTCAGCTGAATATTTTTTTAATAATTAATTTAAATTATAGGTTGGAAACCTATTATTGTTGTTCAAAATAAAACACATATAGTGAGCTTGTATATGGATAATAAGTGACAATATTCTGCACCAATCATGACGGAATACAAAAGGCCACCCCTTGATCCAAATTTAGTTAAATTTTCCGAAAATAATGACTACGATTCTTTGGCAAAATACCTTATTGGTAACAATCTACGTTTTCGGGAAAATATCATAATACCAAGAATTTTGGGACCGATCATAATCAAAACTAATGAAGAAAAAATGATTGAATCGACCATTGAGAGCTGTCCTTTTAAGTCTGTGACTAGTTGCATCATTGGTGAGTATCAGGAAACTTATGAATATTTTTTTAGGTCTAGATAACATAGTTGTGTGTTTCGTTTTTACTGACGCTATACTTCTTTCATTCTGATGTATCCAATCATGAGACTACGGTACTTACATACACAGATGCCACACATACACACAAAATATCACTATCGCTATACTAAAGTAGTGAAATAAAACCAGTCTCATTATTTAAAACAATTTGGAATATGAAATGATTCTTGAAAATATCTTGTTCCTGAACATGCGGTTGCTGCAATCCAGGTACTATAAAACGGTAATGGCAGATGCTCTGCCTGCGAGTTTTGTCCCTCTATAAAATGTTAAGGTCCTTAGCAGGATTTGCTAAAATTGGGACGAAAACTCAGCGAGTCTTGCGCAAACTGGGTTCAAATTTTAACACAACATAACCTGCACAATGAAGTGTGACAGTTCTAGCGGATATCTTAAAAATGTGAGTATACGGAAATCTAAAATCAGGTTACAGACCTTAAGTAACTTAGCAAGTCAACATTGCATTACATATAAATGTGATTGAAGAGAAAACCACCATTTGGTTTTACTCTCATTGTACCGATAGTCATCTCTACTTATGGCTTGATAGCCAAGAGTCTCGACCAACACCTTAAGAGACGGCTAGAACAGTCCTCCTTGACAAAGAACAACTAGTGAGAAGGGTCCAGTCTTTGAAACCCTAACCACTGATTTCTTGGTCTCTGTACCCAAAGTCGTTCTGTGTATTTAAAAAATGTAATCAAGCATCTGGCTGGTGTGATGGCCGCCCTCACGTACAATGGTCCTAACTAAAGGACTAAGTGTGAAAACCGACCTACATAACATAGAACATAGAAATATAATCAATATGTATACTAATTTAATAAAATAATCATAAGATATGTTTTGTTCTGTTTAGGTTATGGCCTTGGTGCAGTGGTTGGTCTTTTCACATCATCGTTAATGCCTAACGTCACAGACCCTATGGCCCAACAAAACCAAACTGCCCGAGAAATACTCAGGGAAATGAAAAATTCAATGCTAAGTTATGCCAAAAATTTTGCCATGCTCGGTGCCGTGTTCTCTGGAATTGAATGCTGTATTGAATCAGCTCGGGGCAGGTCCGATTGGAAGAACGGAACATATGCTGGTGGTGTGACAGGTGGACTTATAGGATTAAGAGGTTAGGTTATGATTTTTATAACGTTAACATTTATAAAACTGCAAGAATTAAATGCCTGATGAAAATATGAAATTCAACTTGTGTCTAACATTGATGGAAATGATTACCAAATTTAATTATTTGTTACTACATCAATTGTATTATATTTTACTCTCAAGATCTGGTCAAGGGGTCTCGGGTTTAATTCCCAGTTCAAAACAAATTTTTGTATGATCTGCATATGTTTTTTTTGGAGTATGGATGTTTCTATGTATAATATATTATGTAATATTTAAAGATCTACATCTATATTTATATCTGTTGTTTAGTACCCATAGTACAAGCTCTGTTTTTGCTTAGTTCGGTTTTTTCTTCTGCTTACTTAAGCTAGTTGACATTGTGTTAGTCATCTGAAATGTTTATTGATTTGATAGTTTACTATTGGTAAATATTAACTTAACTTCATTATGGTGTCATGATAAGTAAAAGATGTAATTTCTATAGTCTATTAATTGATGATTATATATTTTTAAATATATTTAAACCTACCAAAGTGACTCTACTCTGCCTGATCAGAAGCATGAGTAGAATCTAGGAGTCGCCATCTTTATTGTGAGAGTAGGCAATGCAACATGGTGACCAATAATGCAGCCGGCCCATTCGTGCTGAAGTCAGCATGGCTCTACTACTGCCTAAAAAATTCCGAATTAATTACATACCAACTAAAATGGTGACTCTGCACATCTGTCTCTTGATTTGCAGTTGACCATGATCTGATTATTTGCTCCGCTTGCACCATAAAATTCAATGGTTTATCGAAATTTAATTGTTTTTTTAATGTTGTAGGTGGCTTGAGAGCCGGCTTATTCGGTGCAGCAGGTTTCGCAGCGTTCTCAACAGTTATTGACTATTATATGCATCAACGCCATTCATAATGTTATATGAAATAGATTATAATTAAATGCAATAAATGTGATAGTTGTTATAAACATCTTTTTATTTTCGGCATGCTCTTTCTTTTTTTTGGTTATCTAAAATAAAAATAAGTGTCTATTTTTAATATGAAATGAACAGTTTTTTAATATATTCATCTGTGTGTATAACATTTTTTGGATGCTTGATCTCCGTTCATCTATACTTAGAATAAAATATTAGATTTTTTAAAATACTCCCGAATAAAAGTCCCCCCGTGTTGCCTCGCAGGCAACACGGCAGGATATTGTTGTAAATATCGAGTAATGCCGCGGAGTGAAGCTAGTCTAAAAAAAATAACACCTTATGTCATCAGGTTTCTGTCAGTCAAAATCGGATATAGAGGTGATCCGAGAGCGTCTCAACCTCTTCCTGGACACACCAGTTTCTTACTTGTGCGGCGACTACAAGGGTAGGGAACGAAAGGTCCACTATAGACCCCCCCTGCTGTCGCACGCACGTGTTGGTGGCGCCCTTGTTCAGCAAACAGAGGCCCACCGGAGCCGCTCACTCCGTCACGGCTTCGCCTCCGGCGTCCATCGCCGGGGAACCCCACGCAATGGACTTTGCCTTGAAGTCCCCCAGCACGAGGACGCCCAGACATGACATTCATGACCCAACCCAACACAATGGTAGTCGACCAGTCGTTGGTGAAAATCAAACCAATAAATACTTACCCCATCGGTCACATAAAAATATTTTAATTGATTGATACATATGCTTAAGAATAATTAAAATTATTATAAAGTATGACCTGTGATTCCTATGGTGTTTCGGGTGTCCATGGGCGGCGGCAATCACCTACCAAGTATTATAGGGGGGGCAGACAGGTAACTTGACCTATCTGCCCCCTATAATTAAAAAAAAAGATGTCTTTTAAGCTATTGCATAGCTTTATTGGCTTTGAGCGCGGCGATTGAATCAAGAAATTCCGTAACGAAAAACCTAACACCCCGTGTTAAAAAGGATAGAGATTATAGATAAAGGATAGATTAATCAACTAGAAGGGAAATCGTAGGCACAATGCATAAAGTCCGCGTCCTTCACCGTCTAATTGAATCTTCATCATCATCATCATCAACAGCCTTTAACAGTCCACTGCTGGACACAGGCCTCTCCTTGAAAAGGAGGTATTGGCCTACTATACCACGCTGGCCAGACATGTTGGTATAGGGTTGGTTTCAAGTTTTCCTTCTCTTTGTATTGATATTGTCTTGCGTAGTTTATCCCTTAGTCGCATTTTACTACACCCACGTGGGATGAATAGGGGTGGTGACACTCTGTATTCTCAATCCGTCACCACACGGATCGTCACATCACGGCATTGAATCTTAGTGTTTTTTATTCTATAGTTAAGTTACTACTACTAAGTTCCCTGTTTAGTTGTCATTTTCTTTCGGTTATAAATAAAAAATGAATAAAAAAATATAATTGCTTAGGTTGTTAAAAAATGTGAGCCGTCACGGGACGCCTGGCAGATGTGAAACACACGAGTGCAACACGAATTTTTAACAATTTCATAAAATCTAAATTATTTCTTATGGTTACTAGTAGTATAAATAAGATTTTAATTATGTTAATATTATAAGTCAAGTTTTAATTTTTGATTAATTTGTCAAAAACATTGAAAGCCAACGTTTGCTAACTTGTTTATGAAAAACGATTTTTTGATGTGATGTTGTAACGAGTACGTCACTAAAAAGCCTCGTATGCAGATTTAGAACTATAGAAGTTTTCCGTTTACAAAAATCAACACAGCAACGGCCGATCACCGAACTGTATCGTTTGTGGCTTGATTGATTTTAGTTATATTATAACGAAAATGTGTATTATTGTATAACTTTTATACCTATTTGTAATAAGAATATAGTGTTAGTAATTTAATAACGTATCTATTTACAAAGTGCGACTTACTAATTATCTAAAATGAAAGATCCTTTTGTGAAGGATTCGGTTATCGATTCGCCGACACGAGATAGTCTGAGAAATGTGGATGGTTGTTATAACAAAAACATATTCAAGACTAATTCGTTTGCTAATTCACGCCGTGCATTACAGTCTGGGGCTGATAAAATCACTAGAACCATAAGAAGTGTTAGAAACACGTTCGGAAATTTGTCTCAGGTATTCATCGTCAACTTATATTTTGATGTCGTATTTTAATTTACAATATTCTTTGTACACTTAACTGGATAGTGGAGTTGAATGAATATATTTTGAGTATTTTACACAATGAAATCTATCTATATATATATTTTTTCATAGAAGACAACTCCTGTATTAGGAATATACATATTTTTTTAAAGAGAGGGCAAGAGCTTATTACATAAATAATTAAATCTATCTTTTACATGAAATCTAGCATTTTACGTTTCATGTAAAAAATAAAAACAATTATTTACAGCACTTCAGACTGGGAGGTAGATGTCGTCACCGGCTTGCAGAGGCTTCTCCTTGCCGAACTCCATCTACGCCAGTGATGAAGAAAAAACAGGTATCTAAGGTTGTGATTTTTCTTATTACAAAATTTAAGAAAGTAACATATGAAATACATACATATAAATATTTATAAAATTAACCACTTTCATTAAATCATTTTTCGAGAATTCTTCCTAGAAATGTAAACAACCAATCCATATTCGACCTTAAGATTATTTTAGTAAGGTTTATTGTTGTGTGCGACAATGTATTTTTATTACTGAAGTGTCGTGCTGCCGAACGGACTCAGTTTTTTCTTGAATTATCGTGTATTTGAATGTTTGAGTATGCCTTTACTCAACAACTGACCTAGGCACACTATGCAAGATATGATATAACTATAAGCCAGCTACACTTACTTAATAGATTAAATTGTTCTTTCAGCTACTGGGCAGGAGTCCTACAAAGCTGTATAGTCCATTCGGTATAGAAACACCTCATAGCCGTGACTTCAGAATGACACCGTACATGCCTGATACACCAGAACATGGGTAAGATTACTTATTAATTAATCTATACAAATTTCAGTGGCAGATAGTTAATGACACATAGAGTAACTTAGGGAATTTTTTTTTTGACTATCTTTTCTTTGCCAGGTTACTAGCAGTTTACCACAATAACCGGGCTAGTTAGATGTAAGTCTTGATCTGATTGTGTGAGCTCAACTTCGTGTTAATCAGGGTATCTAGGTAAGGTTTTCGCGGATTTGAAAATTTAAATATTTAAAAATTTAATATTTGGGACATCTTACACTACAACATCATCTTAATCCCAAACTAAGCAGAGCTTTTATTATGGGTACTAAACAACTGCCAAAAATACTTAAACATACTTATTTTTTTGTAAATACATATATAACATACATATATGGATCACACAAATATTTGGTCCGACCTGTAAACGGAACCCGAGACCTCTTGAGCAGCAGTCGCATTCGCTAACGACTAGATCAACGAGGTCATTAGTCTAGTCTACTAGTCATTAGACAGTTTTTGATTAGGTATTGATTTCACACGGGCGCGCACCGGCTTGCTGCCAGGGGGGGTGTCACTCCGCAGTTTAGGTATAGTCGGTCGGCTGCCTGCCGGGTCAGACACGCCGTCGAACCGACATCGTCAGAATAGTTCAGAGTTACACGATAGAAAGAGACGCAATTGTAGGTAAATATATAATCGTAGTGATTCGGCGCTGTGCGATCTGAATTGAACTTAATCTTTTGACACCGAGGGTATCTATAACTTTAATTTACTTTTCGGAGTGAGTCTTCTGTGCTGGTACTATTATGTATTCTGTGCTGCTGCAGAGGGCGCCGCTCACGCGTGCCTTGCGTGCGCTCAATGCGGTAGCTTTTATATTAAATACATATGAAAGTACCCCCCCCCACCCCAGCCTGTAAATTTGAGATATATAAATTAAAAAAAATACCAATCGACGTATCTTAAATAGCACTTTCCAAAATTATTTATTATTAAAATAGCACCCTCTTAGTTTACGAGTAAAAAATTAATAAAGATACTACATGCTACACTGTCTATATCACTTGAAATACTTCGATTTTCGTACTTTTTGCAATGTGGTAAAATTGCACCATACTCGAAACTAATTGCACTATCATTAGAATTTCATAAAATGCAATAGTTATTGCAACAAACAAATAAAACGTAATCAGTCAATTGCCGAAGGCGCGTGGTACGTTTGCGCATGCGCAGGCCACACATCTAGGGTTTTTATTTTCGAAGGTTCGAAGCAAGTTCCCACCCTAACCTTATCTGCGTTTTCTTTTCTGCTGTGAATGTAGATGCTCCAAAAAACAATTTGTTTAGATAGCTAAAAAGTCTCTTTACATCTTGTACAGAGACGCAGATCAGAGTAAAAAATGTACTGCAATGTTTACCTCTTAGTGAAAGTTTTTAGTATAGAATAATATTGAAAATAATGGTCTGCTTACCTACACTGTCGTGTAAATTAATAAAGCAATATGCTGTAAAATCCTAAATACATAATGAATTTAGAATGTTCGTTAAATTAAAACAAATTAAATTTCTTTTTAATAAATATAGGCTTTCAATTTTCATAATAAATCATTTTAAATGTAATACTTACTTGCATAGCAGATGGCGGTAGTTGCACTAGTACGACCCTAGATGTATGGCTTGCGCATGCGCAAACGTACCACGCACCTTTGGCAATTGACTGATAACGTTTTATTTGTTTGTTGCAATAACTATTGCATTTTATGAAATTCTAATGATAGTGCAATTAGTTTCGAGTAGGGTGCAATTTTTCCACATTGCAAAAAGTACGAAATTCGAAGCATTTCAAGTGCTATAGACGGTGTAGCATGTAGTATCTTTACTAATTTTTTACTCGTAAACTAAGAGGGTGCTATTTCAATAATAAATAATTTTGGAAAGTGCTATTTAATTTTATGATACGTCGATTGGTATTTTTTTTAATTTATATATCTCAAATTTACAGGCTGGGGTGGGGGGGGTTATGAAAGTAGGTATACACTTAAACCAAAACAAAAAAAAATGTCTGTCTGTTTGAACGGGTAATCTTTGGAACGGTTGGACCGATTTTGACGGGACTTTCACTGGCAGAAAGCTGATTACCTTTGGCTAATTTTTTTAGACTAGTTTTGCTCCGCGACGTTATTCGCGTTTTACAACAATAGTAGTAGTTAACAACAAACTTAAATAATAACACCGTTTGGACGACCTCCTTTCCTTTTGCAATTCGATTAATAACTATAATAATATTATTATATATTTTGTAACTTATACATACTTATTAAAAACTAAATACAAAAAAGTTCAATTTAAATATTTATATAATAATTAAATATAAACTTATTAATAAAAAATTAAACACAATAAAAAAAAATCGACTCCATTAAATTCAGAACAGGGTCGTTTGGATTATGCGACTAAAATAAAAGGTTGTGTAATAGTCGTTCTTACACTGAAAAAGCGGCCATTGAAATTTGTCGTATTATACTTGGACCGTTGAGTGAAGTTTTTAGACAAATTAAATCAAAATCACATATTGCTTCCGATATTTAGTCATAAAAACAACAAAAACAAATTAACAAACTCTTTTACTCACCGAAAATACGATATCCCATCCTTTTTTAACGTTCCTAACGTAATATTTTTACAATTCCGCATCGAACACTTAGGCATTTTTAACGAGCGCACAGAGACGCGAGCGACGTGAGACTATTTGAAATAGTAGCACCATTTTCAATAGTGCGCTTATTTTATGAGGACGGTTTTGCGACGCTGAGTGTGTATCTAGGGTTTTTTAATACATCAATGTTCCAAACATACTAAAATACTTACACAATATTATTTCTTTTACAGTCTTTCACCGAAACGGCGTAAAGGTGTCACCCATTCCTGGCACATCCTCGCCAAGAAGAGACCTCGAGCACTCTTCCACTGAGATTCACATTAAGTGATGTAACACTTCAACGCACAATCTATGTAACCCACCGCTTACAGTAAGACTAGCTTCTTAGATATTAATGAACTATGAACTGCAGAGAGTTCAACTTGCCTTGGTAATTTATAAACTACAAATAGTATGTATATGTATGTATTGAGTTTATGTACACTGTTACTAAGTTACTTTAAAGCTGCTAGGAGTCAGGTAGTACAACACAGGCAATGTAATATTAAATGGCTTTCAAAGTTTATGCTCTGGTTTCTAATGCAGAATGACTTGGCTAATTAGGAGGATAATCTCATGATTGTTTTTTTTGTTGTAAACGGGACTTACTCATGATAAAATGATTTTTATCCCGTTAACATTCTACCCGTTACCACCAGTGGTATAACTGCCTGGTTGGTCAGGTGGTTGGCGTATGCTACTGCTGATCAAGGGGTCTAGGATTCAATTCCTGGCTCTGACCAAAACTAATACGGGATCATCCATAAATTACGCCACATTTGTGAGACTCCCCTTTCCTAGTGTGACGTCACATTTTTTGCAAATTTACATTTATAATAATAATTTTAATTAAAATTAAGGACTCCTCCCACCCCTTATCACACAATGTCACACTTCGTAGACCCTCTCTCTCCCCCTTAACGTGTGACGTAATTTACGGATGGCCCCTAAGCCCGAAAGTAGAAGGTATCCGTAACCTTTTAAAATAATTTATTGCGAATAATTCCCATTTACAACTAAACACATGAGTACATGTAAAATTCGTGGATGAATAAAAACAGTTAAATACTCCCAAAAGTGGTCTAACCAATACAAATTATACTTCAGCAGTATCTACTTGTGGCCATTGTATATGGTTCTGTTAATGAGTCTAAGTTAAAGAATGGTAGCTATAGGATAAATTTATGGGTAGTAGAGTACCTTACCCTTAAATTAGTTCAGAAGAGTAAAAGATTTGGGTGTACCAAGATTGTCTAAACACAGAAAAAATTGTTACAATATTGCGAGACTTCATAGTTTGGTCTCGTTTAACCATTTCTAAAAAGGTTTCTACAATGGATCACGTGTTTTACAGCCCTATTAGAGTGCCAATGGCCACATTGTCCATAAATCAATGTTACCACTTTGAGCAGGACTCCGAACATATATAGATGAGAGAGTTCCTTGGTGTCAGTATTGTTGATATTTCGTATGCAATTGGTGCTATATTTATAGTGTTTCCTTAATATTTATGATATATTTGCAATTGCTTTGTTGTCTTTGGTTAAATTATTAAACTAAAAATGAGCCATTGCGAAACGTCTGACAGACGTAACATCCAAATATTTTTTTAGAAATGTAGTATAAAAGGAAAGGAAGTTTATGGAAAGCTAAATGCTTATCATGTCACGCAATGCATAACTTTGTGTGGTGACGCGTCGCCACTCCAAAAACAGGTCTGACTTTCAGCGTTAGATGTTGTAGTGTATGTGTTACTAAGTTATTCATTCACTCGTTCGCTATGAACGAATGAGAAGGAAGCATTATGTCATCTTGAGAGTACGTGCGGTCGTGACACGGTTCAGTCGACTGTTAGCGACGATAGCGAGTGGGCGCGTGCGTCTGTGAGCCGACAATATAGAAGGAAATACTACAGATGTTTCATATCAAAATGTCTAGCGATGCAAATATGCAGCTATTAAGATAAGTTTTTTACACTGAGGAATATAATTAGTCAGATGTTATGTTTTGTACTTTTCGTATATATAACTGTCTGTTTGAGTTTGTGAGTGATTACTTGACTATATAGCTTATAAAATATCAAGAATCTCAGGTTGTTACTATGTTACAACCACAAAATGTCAAGTTTGGTTACATTAACAAAAGTTTTCTCAACATTCAAGATCACCAACTGCAACACAAACATGCCTGACAAATATCCTATATCATTGATATTTCCTAATAAGGCACGAATAACAATTTTAATTATTTATTTCAAACACTTTTTTATACTGGCCACTTTTCTAGCAAACCAATGTTTTTTGAATGTTAGTTAGAGCACTAGTTTATCTGTTATTTAAATCATGTATTTTTGAAATATATATCTTCTGGAAATTTATCACAGTAAGTATTATCGCATATCCAGTATTATAAAGCCAAATTGTATAAGCTTGAGTACAAATTGTATAAGTGTTACCCGGAGAAGTTAAGTACCACGTGATGTTATGTAAGAAATGTTAGATAGAATCAATGTGAATGGGTACATTTGATGATTTTTCAAGTTTCGATGATTATCAAAATAATTTAAAATCATTCTAAATGTATCAAAGTAAGGATGGATAGTTAATCATAGCCTATCAACATAAACTTCACTAGTTCATAGTAAAGTTTCTTCTAATATAAGCATAAAGTTTACTATAGTCCGTTCGCGTTAAGTAAAAGGTGATGCTTCGATTAAGGTAAAAAAATCAATCAACACAAATGAAAAAAAAACCAAGAACAATTTGCAATCAATAAACCATGTAAGGCCAAACGCCACTATCGTCGCAGAACACTGGTGTTGACATCGACATGATACGACAATAAAATAACAAAAAAGGCTACTAAGTTGAGACTAACTTTATCATATGATCACATGTACACTAGCAATAAAAAAATTGACTCGTTACACATGCAAGTGTAACCTGTTTAGTCAGAGACAGAATTAGATGATTACTTTCTTAATGCGAACGGTAGAATTAGTTTTATTTTGTTTGAACACACCAAACTAAAAATACGTTTTGTAATGTCAAACGACGTTTTACGAAGATTGATTTAGAAATATGAGTCGAAAAGTAGAGTATGGTACTAAAAATATATCACGATATAAATAGTCTGTCTAAATAAATCGTTTTTTAAGAACAATTTTATTATAGTTTAGTAACAACAACAGAATTAGAACCATTGTTTTTACGATTTACGCACACCGTTATGTAAGTATAGGCATGAATAGAGACGTAATGATGAAAAAGAATCGAAATATTCGATAAAAAAATCGTATGCATAACGTACTCGCACGGTTAATAAATCTATTATTAACCGCTGACATGTATATCCATCATGTGGTACTTAACTTGTCCAGGATATTTTATTATAAGATTTTTTACACTAAAAACCTTACGCTTCGCTGTGACAATATCGTAGTCAGCTAAATTTATATATAATATATATAGTTTAAGATTTGTGAATGATTATTTTATATAAAATAGGTTTGTTTTTTTCTTAAAAAAAGGCGGCTTATAGTCTACGTCATAATATCTGTTGCATTTATTAAAAAAACAGATGAAAAGTATTTCGGAGATGTGTCTTTGTAGAATGTGTTTTTTTGTGCAGAAGCATATAACCAGGCCGACATAGTATGGGTCACCATGCTGCAATGTGTACACTCACATTGAGGATGGTGACCACCACACTTAGATTCTGCTCATGGTTCCCATCGGTCAGAGCCACTTGATCACTTTGAAAGGGTTGAAATGTATTTTTGCAGTATCGATCTATGTAGGTACTTTGTTTATAACTGTTTTATCAAAGACAAACATTATTATTATTATTATAAATGGAAAAACATTCTGCACAATCGAGAACCAATGGTTTTTAGTGTGTGAAAGCAAATACTATGGCGTAGATTGTAATTTCTAAAGACTGATTGTCTTATTATAATTCATATCATTATAATTTTTAGTTTTAACTCATGTGTTGAGGCTCAATGTAATCTCGATTACTTTAATGTTTTACTTTATTTAAATGTATTTTGATTTTGGAATGCATTTGCTCCGATGCTGTCGTATTATTATATTTAATTTCTTGGAAAAATTGTGTTTTATTAATGAATTGAAAGAGGTCTCTTTCACTGTTGCTTTTTGGGACTAAGCTGAATTATTTATAGGTCTTTTTGAAAAATATACTGAAGATAATTTAATCTATCCACGTTGTTACCTGCGATTATCTCCGAAACTTACTTAGCGATTTTAAAATAATAATAAACAGAATAAATAAGGATTAAAAAGAAATGTAAAAGTTGCACGGGTCAGCTAGTTCTAAAAATATAACAAAAAAAAGCAAAAACCATGCGATTAACTAGCGGCTGCCCGCAACTTCGTACGCGCCGAGTTGATATTTGGCACATAATTTTTAATTATATTCATAATAATAGAGCTTTTGTTAAAGCGTGAGCTGCACTATTAAGTCGTACGGGTAGCATGTTGCAGTTCCATTTGTCAAAATTAATAGTACAAGATCCCACTGCTCGATTCTGCAGGTATCTGTTTTTTCGATGAAACTAATTTTAAATGAATGTTTATAAAGTAAACAATGGATTAGGGATAAGTTGCCTATAACAAATTAGCCGCAATTACCTGCAATTAATTTTAGTAAAATTGTTTCGCTGATGTAATTTGAAGCCATATGTTTTTTTAATGAATTTTACGACATTCGAAAGAAAATAATGTTACGAATTTAAAAAGAAATGGTTGCCAGCTCTCAGTCAGCCGCAACATTAGGGTTGCCAGGTGTAAACAGGTATGTTAGTGTTAAATATATACACTCACTTGCTTTTTTTTAATCATAATACAAAATAAATACATTTAATTTTTGACAGGTACCTGTCACCTTCCATCAAACATTGCGAACGTGAAAATTTGGAAAGAATTAATGTTCCATTTACAATTCACGGGCCTCTAGAACCAAGGCCTAAAAACTTCCGCGACAGTTTAAAAAAATCCGTTTTCTCCAAAGGATTTTTTTTCAAATTTTTAGCTACATTCTGGGAAACGATTGTCAACATGACTTCATTAAAACTGTTTTATCACTGTTGGAGAACAGTGCTTTTCTTATCATCTATAATGAGAATCCCTAAAGAAAATTTATTTCTTCCATGTTCATAGTAATATGTGTCAACAGTAATGATTCTGATTTCATTGGATTATACACGGCTTGTTTCATTATTAATCTTATCAATATTATCATATTTAATTTGGGATAATTACTACACATCAATTCACACTATTTTTATAAGTCAATCAGAGCAATGACTGACGTCATCACTTTATGTTCCACTTGCTCTGACTTTTATTTCAATTTTTTTTATTAAAAAAGTAAAAAACATTTTTTTTACAAATTATGTGTTCAAAATTATACTTATTCTACATGGAAATTTTATAATTATACATGTCTTTATTTTTTCTCATTCATTGTCTATATCGGTGTCGATATCATCTGAAATATTAGATTATTGAGTTATTAGATTTATAGATGTTGTGTCTTAACGTATATGTATCAAAATAAATATTATTTTCTTTTCTGATCTTTCCTTTATTATAAAACGCAGCTAAATAATCACAGCTAGTAAATGCATGGAATGATGCAATGCACGACATAAAATTGGGCCTAACTCCGCCGCTAGTTGCGTATTGCGTACAATTTATAAAACCTTCATCTTTCTTCGTTTCTTTGTTTTGTACCAGCCCGACAAATTTCCATATCTGGTAGGTAGGTACTTTGTGAATATTGCCTGATAAAATAATTAAGACATGGTTGTCATTAGCTTTTAGTAAAACTTTTGTCTCTGGAGGTGCTTTGTTTATGTGAAACATTATGATGTGTCAGCTTCCTCATGATGACAACTTAAATTAATGTCTTCAGTGTTTAGGACATGGTCTCCTTCTAGATGATAAGAAAAGCACTGTTCTCCAACGATGCTAAAAACAGTTTTGTTAAGTAATGTTGAAGCAAAACAATCGTTTTCCAAGAATGTAGCTAAATATTTGACAAAGGCTTCTTTGAAACGGATTTTTTTAAACTTTCGCAGAAGTTTATAGGCCTGGGTTGGAGAGGTCCGGAATTGTGTATGAAACATTCATTTCTTCTTGATTTTCACGTTCACAATGTTGGATTGAAGGTGACAGATACCTGACAAAAATTAAATGTATTTATTTTGTATTAATATTTAAAAACAAATACAGGTGATTAACAATTATAAACTATACTATTATTAATTATAAACAATTATAAAAATAATTAACACTAATAAACCTGTTTACACCTGGCAACCCTAACATTGCGGCTGACTGAGAGCTGGCAACCATTTCTTTTTAAATTCGTAACATTATTTTCTTTCGAATGTCGTAAAATTAATTAAAAAAACATATAGCTGCAAATTACATCAGCGAAACAATTTTACTAAAATTAATTGCAGGTAATTGCGGCTAATTTGTTATAGGCAACCTGTCCCTAATCCATTGTATACTTTATAAACATTCATTTAAAATTTGTTTTATCGAAAAAACAGATACCTGCAGAATCGAGCAGTGGGATCTTAGACTATAAATATTACCCATTTCCTCCTTTTGTAGAGTTTTGGATGATGTGCTCTTTGGAATTGAATTCCTAAATAACTGCTCATATGATGGGGGTAGTAAAAAAAAAAGTATCCACAAGTTATCCTGGTTATCTTTATCTTGCGTTGTACAAGACCGACCAGGTTCCACTGAATGACGTTAGAAAGATGAGATATCGTGCTAAAAAACTTTTCTGACAGTTTTGTGATTAGTTGACTGAATGTCAGCCTTCAATTTCATGCATAAATAATAATTTCTATTTATGACAAATCATCATAATAGGTGTATAATAAGATGATTTGTCGTATAGAAAAATATCTAAATGATGATGATTTGCGTAACACGGCTGGTAGAAGCTGGATGCGAGTAGCGGAGGATCGAACTAAGTGGCGTGCAACTGGAGAGGCCTATGTCCAGCAGTGGACTGCGATAGGCTGATGATGATGATTTAAACAGAGCTAACTGAAACAGGAACAGCACAGAATACCTGCAATAGTGTTTGCAACCGGTGTGATAATTTTCAAAATAACAAGAACAACTCCTCCTAAACTTTACAGGGGCAGAGAAGTAAATTAAGAATCAAAATAGGTACAATTTGTTGTCTTTATTGTGAAATCTATGGTAAATCTGTGTCATTTAACACAATGATTCAATAAAAAGATCTTTCTTTTTAGATTTTGAATCCAATAACAACATTTATGTACACGTAGGCTATGTAGGTACTAAACATAAAAAAATAACAAATCGAATTATTTTGGTCAAGATTGACTCGATAATTGGCTTCAACTTACAACACTAATCAACTAAAACTGTGTTACCAGACAAAAAACATATTACAGTTCTACGCCGCTCATTTATGATAAGGTCAGTACCATCATCGTTTTAATACAATAAAGATGTGGACGGTATAGATTAAAGCTATTCATATTTGGAGGAAAAACTGATGTTCAAATTATTACATAAATCAGAAAGCTTGTATTACATCTGTTTCATAATAAAATTATTAATATGAAATAGGTAAATATATCTAGATACAATTCAAAACAAAAATAACCACCTAATTGAAGGCTACCGTATTATGAATGAATGTTTATGACCTGTTAGTACCTATGGCCGTACACCACTAAACGATTGTCTCCCCAACTATCCTGGTCCTGGGTAGTCCGCATCATTAAGATGGATGGGTCACTATACCCTCCAAATACCGAAAACAATGTCTTTTCATGTTGTATGCGATGCCACACCGTATGTCTTAATATCCTCAAGAAACACAAGCACATATGGTGCCAGATAAAAGGAGTTTTGCCGTACTTATCCGTATATATAACAAAGCTATTTTAATAGTAAATATTTCGTTATATATGTGTGTAGAATTAAAAAAGTAATGTTTTTCTTGAGGAAAATGACTGACAGCGTTTGAATACGGAATGCCCAAGACCGATACAATTTGCGCTTGGGGAGGCCTTCGTTTAGCAGTGGACGGTCTGAATTTTTCTGTTAAATATCTTAAATAATACTCCTTTCTCGCAAATCAGCCACGTAGATAGCTTAACAATTTGTTAAATATAGTAAAAGATAACACTTTACACTTACATAAACATGTCTCGATGTAGCAGCAAATACTAAACATCGACACCATACAACACAAAAGGTCGAGAGCATCTTAAAGTTTTTTGTCAATATAGAATACTTTTTTGAAATGAGAAATTTATAAAAGATAAACATGTAAAATGTTATTGATTGGATAGGTTATTTTTAGATGCATACAATTTGTACTCTGTTCTTAATATAAAAATATGTGGTTTCTCTCCAATTGGTATTTTATTAAACATACACTATTCAGTTGAAATACACAATTTACACAATAATGCAATTTAATGACACTGACACTAGTTTGCATGGATTATAAATTTGACAATACAAAATTTAGTCTCCAATTGGTCGACATTTATCGCTAACTAGTCGTCATTTATCACCAACTAGTCGACATTTATCACCAACTAGTCGACATTTATCACCAACTAGTCGACATTTATCACCAACTAGTCGACATTTATCACCAACTAGTCGACATTTATCACCAACTAGTCGACATTTATCACCAGATAGTCGACATTTATCGCCAATTGGTCTACATTTATAGCTAACTAGTCGACATTTATCGCTAACTAGTCGACATTTGTCACTAACTATTCGACATAGCACCAACTAAGTATTTGAAATTAAAATTAATGATGGCAAAAAATCAAATGTATAAATGTGATTGTTGAGGTTTTTACTACACTCACTACTCATTACTGCAATAGGGATGTTAACTATTTTCAAAATACTTTTTTAATATTATAAGATACGATTTATGGAAAATATTGATCTAATAAATGGTTAATCTTTCAAAATTATGATTGGCAATGACAGCTTTTGACTTGTTTGGTGGATAATAATTACTCCTTGACTATCGTTGTTATATTTGTAGTCACGTAAAATTATAATTTTATTGTCATTTCCAAAGAAATATTCTTTGGCATCTCCAAAGAATATATCTTTGGAGATGCCAAACAAATAATATTTTTTATTAAATTGAACAAATAATTATTGTATTTTAATCAAAATGATATGCACAAATAGCTTTTTTATCAGTTATCGACGTAGTGCTTTGTAGTCAAGTGACATTAAAACATTTGTCATCTTCAATTAATTTATGTAAGCGATAAAAGTATTTTAAGTTTCACGTCACAATGACAATCAATTAACAAATCAGTTATTAATAACAAGTATTTCACTGTCAACATCCCTAGTCTTATATAAAATAGCATCCACTTTTCACCGTATTTAATTTAAGGCAGCCAAAATGTATTCATACATTTCATTTTCTCAAAAAAAAATGTTTGATGTAATTAACTGAATAGACCACATTTGTTCAAGAAGTTTAGTTAGATATTATCTCTCTTTAGAAAATATGTCATTTCTTATAATTAAGTATATACAAAAGTATAACTATAACTTATAACCGACTTATTACATATCAGAATTAGTTACACTGCACAGCAATGTACAAATAGTTATTTAACCCTAGATTACTAATGTTAGTCATTTTGACTTACACCGCACACATTTACTCGATTTCTATAAAGAACAGGCGGAATTCGGTCCTAGTGACTGAGTTCCGTTTAGGGAGCAACAGTAAAAAAGACTTGTACAAATTACTTAAACTTAAAACTATTTTTTTACAAATTGGTTTTAATGTTTATTGAATATTTAGATGTAGTCAAAATGACTTATGATTAGTACATATTACGTTGTGTGAAATATGATTAGTATTCTCGGGTTAATAAATAATTTGGTAATTTATGAGTGTCTGATAGTGGTATACAATCAGAAGAGAAAACAACTATCAGCTAACAATCACAGTCTTTTATTTAAACGAGTTTATGTATATTTGTATTTGTTTACATACACTACTCACAAAAATTAAAGAAAAAAAAACATTTTTTATTAATAGACGTAGTAAAGATTTATGAAATGGTAATGGTGGCTATGACTGGTTAGTTAGTTTGTGGTAAGATAGAGATCGTAGGTTCAACTACCATCTAAGACAATTAAATTATTGATGTGTATAAAAAAATATTTTTTGGTGTTACTTATCTACTAACAATATTTATGTATTTAGAAATATCTTAAGCTTGTATAACTGACAAAAATAAAATTAAAGGGACCGTACACCGAGAAAATGCAATAAAAAATTTCTTTCCAGTCGTTTTCACGATTTGGTTTGGGACCAATGGCCCGAAAATTCACATTCTGGAAGTCTAAATGATCATTTTTCACTTAGTAAAAGCCTGCCAAAAATGTGGATTTCTTTAATAATTTTTGTGAGTAGTAACTATATAATGTTTAGTAAAATATACCTGCAAGCTTATTCTACAACAAACGAAGATGTACTCGTGGTTATCCTTAATCTTCTCCTGAAAATAAAAAAAATATTTCATATATGTATAAACAGATTTTTAATGCTTTCTCGTTCATACTTATGCAATGTGGCTACTTGTGGGCGAGAGAAGAGGAATACAGGGTTCATGTTTTCAATAAAAATGCATGAAAGGTGTACGAAAAAATTGCAATACTGCATATTATCAGTCACGGATTATACAGGGTTACTCGTTTTTAATACCTTATCTATGGTTATTGATAGAAATAGGTTATAAAAAAAAGTTTGAATTTACTTCAAAAGTAAAACTCAAACGTGTAATAAAAGTACTGTATGATTTTTTTTAAAAGGAAACATATTTGCTATCTCCAGTTTTAACTAGAGATAGGTTATTGAAAAAGACCGCAAGTCGACCTAAATAATTAAGGAGGTTGTAGTATCAAGCCTCGAACTATTTGACAAGATTTTGTACTTGAAAATTTTGTATTTTAAAAAAATCGGCCAAGTGCGTTTCAAGCCTCGCATTGAATAGGGTGCCGTAGTCATCCATAATGGCATGTGGATTTAAAATCGTGTACAATTGTTATCTTTACTAATTATTTCGTTAATTTTAGATGAAGTTTTCCCCCGTTCTAGTTTTCCATTAAAGTTCAACAAATGGATTACTATCATTTTTTTCCAGCCTGCTTTTTGGCTTTCAGAGGGGAAGGCGTCATGTTTTTATGAAAAAAATACCCTTTAAAGAAGAACAATAAGAAGATTCTGCAAGACTGCGTGAGGAGAGCTTGTGCTTCCATACATAACTATAAACAAATAGTCAAATAGTCATAATACTCTATTTATTTAAAATTAAATCTAATTGCTAGATATTATTGTAACAAAAACTTACTTAAAGTAGCTATTTACAGCATATGTGTTAGAAATCTTGTCCAGGAGATGGATATCCCTGAAAACAGTTAAAAATGTATGAGTGTTTTGTCTGTTGCATTTCTTCGAATCATATGCGACATTTTAGCAGATAAAGATACAGAGCACCTAAATTAAACAGAGTAAACAAAACTGTTATAATGTAAGACTAGATTCGACTTAAGACTTATTCGTTAAGACTCATTTTGGTCCTTCGAGCCCATCATATTCTTAGCCTGTTGACCTTGATTTTTAGGCAATCACTGCGGCACCTGGCAAAGAACACAGTACTTATCAAGTAATACATACTATAGGGCTCCTTCCAAGCGTGACAAGTCGGCGTTTAAACGGCCGTTGCCTATTATTTCGGCCTGAATTTCCCGAAAACCGCACAAATGGTGCTGTTTGTCTAGGTGGAAAGAAATTATTAGAGGCGATTTTTTGGAATATGCTCCTATTTTTCCAGTTCCTGTGATGCTGTTCCGTTTCTTCTTCATCATTAAACGAGCTGGGACTAACACCAGGTGTTTGGGAGTTTGAAGTTGGTCTAAAGCCCATGATTGTTCTCGTTATTTTAGGTGTCACATGGTCCTCACTCTTTTTGTTCTGTTGAGAAATGAAATGGATTAGCTAATCTTCTTCATCTTAAGAAGTTACTTGATCAAATGCTACCAATTTAAGTAAGATTTAGTTATAAACTACAGAAGTTAAGTTAAGAACTACTATTATGTAGGTGGGTAGGTATTTTATTATTTCTGCAAAGTGTATAATTTGGTTGCACACAACACAGCAGAGCCGGTTTTGTGGCGATCCTTAGGAAGCTTGAGCAGTGAATTGCACCGGGCTGATGATAATGACACATAAAGATAACAAGTGTTAAAAACATGTTTATATATTATTTTGCTAAGTTTACATTTTTACCCAACTACGGCAAAGCCAAAGGACTGCGAAGTGCGGAAATTCTCGATTGAGGTATGTAACAGGGGTAGCAGGGATAAAATATGTTGATTTGATGATCCTATTACTAACAGGGTTTTCTTCGGTTAAATCTAATGATAGTTATTTAATTTTTCAAAAAAAAAAATTGTCCTACAAATTCCATGGTTTGATCAAAGAGTACCCCTTCTTCCAACATGTATCGATAACGAGCTCACCAAAAATGATTACTAGCCAGCTGTTTTTTTTTCTTTTACTTAGTTGATATTTATATAATTTAACGATTTCATTGTCCTACAAATTGCGTGGTAAATTATCCCGGTCCTACGCTCAGAAATGGTTAATACCACAAAAAAAATTTTCTCATTACTAACTGTAGGACAAGAATATTACATGATAGGTTAGTGTGTTCTCTACCCAAATGTAACAATGTCCTACAAAAAAACAGGTATGTATCTCTAGTCCGACAAGAATTGTCATTCTTTCGTTTTCCCGTTTGTAACGTAAGATACTGTGAAAACAACATTTTTTTAAATATTAATAACTTTATTTGTTAGTAAGATGGGTAAATATTATTCTTCATCAGATTCATCTGATAAATCTTCGCTAGTATCGCTGTTATCTTCATCCATTTCGTTGTCCTCATTAGTGATATCAGTCTCTGTAATAACACGAAAAAATTAAGTAAATTATATAATAACTAGTTGACCCGGCGAACTTCGTACCGCCTTAGAATATTAATTCCTATTAAAGTATTGTGTTTAGTTATTAACTGATAGTGACAAATCGACAGCAGCGCCAACTAACGGGCCCTGGCCGGTAACGCCACAATCACTTTGTACCTGCATTTTAAATCTGTAATATCTTCAAAAATATTAATTTAAATTACATACTGTAAAGGACCACATTAATCTATATTAAATACACAATGTATTTAAGGTACTTAATTGGATAAGGATTAATACTGTATTGCTTAAAATCGCTTCGTAAATAAGCCATTATTTCTCATGTAAAAAAAAAAAAAAAATGGTTATTGTAGCGCGGTGCAGTGTGTGAATCGCCTTAGGGATAACCTAAGGCGATTCACACACTGCACCGCGCTACGTCGCGTAGCGCGGAGTGGCAGATTTTAATATTGTATGCAAGTACATCGATTAGTATAGAAAACACGCCAGGTCCAACACACTTAACACGCGCTACGACGCGTGAGCGCGTGCGGCTAGCAGCTTCGGGATTGGCTGCCCGCGCATACGCGCGTGTTCGCGTCGCCAGTGTGTGAATCGCCTAAGGGATAGACATATACTGTGGCGGACTTTTTTGTAGACCTTTTTAAGATGTACAATACTGTAGTACATTGTTTTGATCTATCTCGTAGGGTACAGCCAGCGTTTGCAATGTAAGCGTAAAAAATGGGTTTATTTACGACATGTTTATTATGCATGTATTATACATAAAAACCTTCCTCTTTAATCACTCTAACTATTAAAAACCGCATCAAAATCCATTGCGTAGTTTTAAAGATTTAAGCATACATAGGGACAGAGAAAGCGACTTTGTTTTATACTATGTAGTGATGATGAATCAATAGATAACAATAGTATTAATAGAGTACCTTGTGTGTCAGAAGATATTTCTTCAAAAGATGGTGTTTGGGGACCATCAAACCCATAATAATAATATTTGCCATCATAATTGTCCATCCAAAATTTTCGGGCAATTTTTCCGTGGGGCATCGCATGTGTGCATTACACCAAACATTGCAGATGAACACGGTTCTTTTAATATGTTGCAACAATTCTTGATTTGTTGGTAGCAAACTGGAAGGATAATATCCTACGATTTTGTGTTTAAAAATTTCTTCATTTTCATTTTTTGATTTATACCCCTTTTCAAAGAAGTGACGACATTGCAAAAAATTATCATTCATACGTTCACGAAATTTCACGCTCATTGTTAAATTGTCGATTACTAAACAATCATAATTGGGTTTGAAAGACTAATTAATCCAATATTAAACCTTACTATGTTAACATATTTCACAAACACAAAGCAATTTACTTTATACATAACAAATTCTCCCATTAATTTGGGAAAGAAAAAAGTTGTTTTTATGGTAACACTATATATTGTATATGTATTGCAGGTATATGTATTGTATTGTATACATATACCTACAATACAGTATATGTCTTGCACTTATTATTTTTTAAATTTGATTTTAGAGTCATTTCTCTTAATATCAACGCATAAACAATATCTTTACTTGTGAAAAGTATTTCTGCTTGATTTACAATACTTTTATCACTTTGAATCGCATAATTTCACTACACATTTGGTCATTTTGTTTTCATCTCATCACTAAAATGACTTTTTCCTTGAATTAGAGCAAATCCTAATAGCGGTTTTAACGTTCTTGGTACGCAATTACACATCTAGTATATTATATATCAATGAGCAAAATAAAGTAAATAAATTGCTTTTTAATTTCCTTAATTTAAAATAGGTATTCTATTGGAGGACCGGGAAAAGTATGACGCAATTTTTAGAACAATGTAATTGTTGAATTATACAAATATTAACTAAGTAAAACAATTTGTAATCATTTTGGTGAGCTCGTTATCGATACATTTTGGAAGGAGGGGGACTCTTTGATCAAACCATATAATTTGTAGGACATTTTTTTTTCGAATAATTGAGATAATTATCATCGTATTTAACCGAAGAAAAACCTGTTAGTAATAATTTTTTGAGAATCATGAAATCAACATATTTTATCCCTGCTACCGCTGTTACCTACCACAATCGAGAATTATCGTACAGGAAAAGTTGGGCGTCTCATAGAAACGAAACTATTCACGAATATTCGGCTTGATAGTAATTATTTTTATATCTAGGATTTGTACCCTACTTTTGAGCGTAGGACCGGGATAACCTACCACGCAATTTGTAGGACAATGAAATCGTTAAATTATATAAATATCAACTAAGTAAAAGAAAAAAAAAACAGCTGGCTAGTAATCATTTTTGGTGACCTCGTTATCGATACATGATGGAAGAAGGGGTACTCTTTGATCAAACCATATAATTTGTAGGACAATTTTTTTTTTGAATAATTTAGATAACTATCATCAGATTTAACCGAAGAAAATCCTGTTAGTAATATTTTTTTTGAGAATCATCAAATCAACATATTTTATTCTTGCTATCGCTGTTACCTTTTTTTTTTTTTTTTTTTTTTTTATGTGTGGAAAATCATCATGGACCGTCACCCCACCGGGGGTTACGGCGGGGTGGTGTGTCGAACTTGAACCGACTAAAAACCACACAGTGTGCCCTCTCCGCGCTTCTCTGTTTAGGAGGAGGAGAAGTCCAGGGTGAGATCTCCTTCTGAACTTCTCCAGCGCCTGCCCGCTCCTGATGCGGGCACCGTCTCGGTTTGACGACCCTCTCTTAGGCGGCGTCCGGCACACACCGACGCCGCCTCCTCGCGGCTGGCCACATAGGGCGGGTGGAGGGAAAACCCGTCCCGTCCACCCGCGGCCACACTCAAGGCGGCATGAGGCGCAGATGATCGCGCCTCCGCCGCCCGAGTCGCCGGCGGCGAATCTGGTCCGATTGGATGTCGTCCTCCCGGGCCTTCTCCGCCGCCTCCTTCTGCGTGATTACGTCCTCGCAGAAGGTTGCGACCGCGGTAAATGAGCTCTCGCTGCCGGCCATGGAACGAACGACGGCCGGAAGCGAGAGATCCTCTCCGATGACTGCAGTGAGGACCCGGCGCTGCGTCTCCCATGCGGGGCAGACCGCCAGCGTGTGATGAGCCGAATCCTCACTGCAGTCGCAGTGGTGGCAGGCGGGACTCAATTCCCTCCTGGCGACCGAGTGCAGGTACTTTCCGAAGCAACCATGCCCGGAAAGAACCTGCGTCAGTCGGAAGGTAAGGGTCCCGTGCTGCCGCACTGCCCATTCGCCGATGACCGGCTGAAGCGCCTCTACGGTGGCGAGGCCAGCACGTGGAGTCTCCAGCCGGACCGACCAGCGATCCATCGTGGCTCGGTGAGCGGCTTCGCGCCACTCGCGCACGTCCTCGGGCGGAGGTCCAACTCCACCACTCTCCGCCCGGTAGTTAGCCACTCGCCGATAAACGTCGGCGAGCACTTCCGCCTCCAAATCCCACGGGGGTGTTCCGGCCAGGGCGCACGCCGCCTCCGTCGATACGGTGCGGTAACCCCGTATGGCTCTGACCGCCAGAGTTCTCTGCGGCCGCCTGAGGCGCGCCCTATTCTGCTCGGTCAGAGCCGCCGCCCACACCGGTGCACCATAGAGTGCCATAGACCGGACAACCCCCGTGTACAGCTGCCTCGTGGCGACACTGGCTCCTCCCAGATTGGGCAAAAGACGCCCAAGGAAGGAGGCAGTGCCGATCAGCTTCGGAGCAAGCTGTTGGAAGTGCTCGTCGAAGAGCCACCTACCGTCTAGAACCAGACCCAGATACTTCAAGTGGGCCCGGACCGGTACGAGGACCGAGTTGACCTTGATGGAGGCGCCGGCGGGTTGACCACGACGGGGCCCATGGAAAAGTAGGGCTTCCGTCTTTTCTAGGGCCACCCGCAAACCCAGCGCCTCAATGCGCCCGACCACCAGGGAGACTCCTGTGGTGGCCAGGCGTGCCGCCTCTTCGAAGGTCGCCCCCCGGGCTGTCACAAGAGTGTCGTCGGCGTAGCAAATTACACCGACCCCGGGGGGAAGACGCCCTCGCAGGACCCAGTCGTATCCCATGTTCCACAGGAGTGGTCCGAGGACAGACCCCTGTGGAACACCGCACGACATGGCCCGACGTCTCAAGACTCCTTCTCGGTCCTCGTACATGACAGTACGCTCCGTCAGATAGTCTGCCACTAGCCGCCTCAGGTACTGTGGCACTCCGTGGTACTGGAGTGCGGCCCTGATGCAGCTGAATGGCAGACTATTGAATGCGTTGGCGATGTCCAACGACACCGCCAACAGCACGTCGCCGCAGCCCACCGCCTGTTCGGTCGCGGCCTTCAGACGCAGAATTGCGTCGACCGTCGAACGCCCCTCCCGGAATCCAAATTGGGCGTCCGACAGATCGGGGCCCACCTCGCGCAGGTGCCAGACGATGCGGGCGTGGAGCACCCTCTCGAACAGCTTACCCGCCTCGTCCAGCAACACGATGGGCCTATAGGCCGCGACCGAGTCGGCAGACCGACCTGGCTTCTGGAGCAGAACCAGCTTCCCGCTTTTCCAACACTCAGGGAAGCGTCCGGACGCCAGACTAGCGTCTAACACTCCCCTGAGGCGGTCCGACATATGATCGAGGGCTCGGGCCAGCACTCGGGCAGGTACCCCGTCTGGCCCGGGGGCGGTGTTCTTGGATCTAATCCTTAGAACAGCCGCCCCTACCTCTGATTCCCTGACGGGCGGCACATCAGCCTCGCCTTCGTCGTCGCCTCCGGCCATGACGGCCATCTACGGGGGCGTGTGCTCCGCCCGCTGTGGGAATAGGCCCTCGACCACTTCCTGCAGGAAGCTGGGCTGGAGAGTCTCCGTGAGGGGCAGGCCCCCCGCGCAGAGCTTTTTGCGCACCGCACGATAGGGCCGACCCCAGGGGTCACGCTCGAGACTCTCCAGCATCTCCTTGCGGCTCTCCTCTTTGGCGCGGCAGATGGCCAGCTTCAGAGTTTGCCGGATCTCACGGTATTCCTCTTGAAGCCGGTCCACCTCCTCACCGACTCCGCGGTGGCGTCGCCGACTACGAGTGAGGCACCTCCGGGCACAAACACAGGCCGCACGGAGGGCCGCCAACTCCTGGGGCTATCGCTGTTACCTACCACAACCAAGAAATTTTCGCACCGGAAAAGTTGGGCGTCTCATCGGAACGAAGCTACTCACGGAAAATTAGCTTGATAGTAATCATTTTTAAAAATGAACCAGGGATCCTGGACTATATGGTTTTCAAACTTGAATAGTGTGTCCTAAAAGTCTTGCTTTATACTTTTTAATCGTAGTTGGGTTTTAGTTGTTACTTTTTTTATAAACAAGTCAAAAAAGTCAATTGATAGCTAGCATAGCTCGGACCTTCATAACTTATCCATTTTTTTGTTAAACGAGATATATCAGCTTGTTATTTGAAGTGTGAACATCTTTACAATCAGTCAAAATCAGTTTAATTGTTGAAAGACAAGTACAGCTTCATTGAGATACTTTTACACAAAATATCGAAATATTAAAACTACTGTGAGGCCATTCATTAATCACGTGATCTTTTGGGCATTTTTAACCCCCGCCCCCCCCTTAGTGATACATGGTGAGGTTTAAGACAACCCTTCCTTATTTTTAGTACCTACAAATAATCTTATTTTTTTAATATTAATAAAAAACGTGTATAAGTATCAACTCATTTTATAATAGAAAATTAAAGGCTACAATAGTTACGAACAGAAATAGAGTAGCAAGGTTGCAGGTTGTCTGACATAAAAGTAATGAAAAAAATTAATAAACGTTAAAACACCCACCGTCTTGTGAAATTTCGTGTTTTTTTTAACCCCCCCCCCCCCCCTCGAGCCTCACGTAATTAATAGACAGCCCCTGTGTGTATTAAAATAGTTTTTACTTACTATATTGTCTAGATGGGTGGTGTCCGGAGATGGCGGAAGCGGTACGCCTTCCCTCATCTCAACATTGTGTGGTTGGTCTACAGACAGAACATTTAGGGGCTGCGGAACTGGTTGGTGCATCATTGGCTGTTCCACGTATTGATGTAAGACTGGCTGATCATTTAAACCCTGATGCTGTTCTGTCATTTGTCTGAACAATTTCTTAATATTAATCTCACTCTTAACTAAAATGTATTCATCAAAAATATCCTTGTGCTGTCTAATTAACTTCTCAAACTTTTCGATCATGGTATTCAGGAATATTTCCGATCTAGTCAAACGCATAATTTGTATTAAAGCCCTAACGACTGTTTCGTCGAACGGCAAAATACACACGCGCTCTAAAATTTGTTCAGCGACCTCGAGAGTAAACGTCCTATCGTTATTCACCATAAAATACGTGAGACTTAAAAACACTGATTTAAATCGGGTAAAGTTTTGTGTTCTAGTCATAACCTGCATAAAGACTTCGCACAATAATGAATCACCAACATGGAGTTTCAGTATATCCTCGCACACACTTAAATCGATTTCATTCAAATAAAGGAGTGCAACTTCAACAGATGCTACTTTCAAAAAATCATCTATCTGTGATTCCTTATCGCCTTTCATAATGAAATCGTATGCAATTTCCACAATAACTCTTGTTAGCTTCCGTTTGATACATTCAAACAAAAAGCACATTCCATACTTACGCAATATGTGCATGTTCTTTCTAACCAACATATATTCTTTTATTAGCAGTTCAGTACTTAAGCTAGCTAGTTTATTTTGTATTATTCTTTCATCCGGTATGTCATGAGATTTACGACACGGTTTACCATACTTCATAGATGAGCATCTTTGAATCAAATTGAAGTAGCAGTATCCTTCGAATATCACATTATGTTCCTTGGGTTTTAGACTATACAAATTTGCAAGTAAACAGGGTTTGTTTACATTCTGAGATGAGTTTACTGCGATACTATTAGCTTTTGGAATAACCTCTATGTGGCTTTCGGCACTGTCTGTGAAGCTCGCAGTCTCTTTATTTTCAGAAAGGTGATCATTCGATTCTTTATATATAGAAGTAGAGTCAGCATTTTGTTTTTCACAGACAATTTTGCCCTGATCTGAAATTTTTGTTGGAAGGTAGATATAAGTCGGTTTTGGTGGGGTCACAAAGTGATGTTGTTTAGGTTTAGGTATGTATTCTTCAATTTGTTTTTGGGGTGCAGTGGACACGCTAGATGCATTAATCTTTGAAGATTCTATGCCAGTGATGCTTTCCGCAAACAATGATAGAGCGTCGTCATCATCATGAGCACTTAGAGCTAATTTATTTGCGTATACATCTGCCGTGAAATCATCATTTTCAGAATCGCTATCACTGAATTCGGATACTCGGCGAACTTTACTACTGACAGCACAACCACTGGTACTGGGCTTTATAAACGCCTCTTCTGGATAATTTTCCTCTATGTTTCTCGTAATTTGATCAGTCTCAACTATTGGTTTAAGACTCGTAATATTTCTGTCGTTTCTCGGTGAGCTATCTTTATCGCGGCATGAAATAATTTTACATGGTTCATTAATTTTCAATAATTTTGTAGCTACAGCTTCCTTTTCAGTATTTTTTACTGTCACTATGGCACTTTCAGATTCGTTGTTGACTAGCTTTAAAAGCGTATCTGTTTTAGGGCCATCCCGGTTACGTTCTGTTTTGTTCATTTCTGTTGAGTTACTTTCAATAGTTTTTGTTTCAAGTTTTTTCTCCTCAATATTATTTTCAACTACTACAGCTCCATTTGTGACGATAACATTATCCTTAGTCCTTTTAGGGTTTGAAATGTCTTGCAAATGTCGACAGTGTTTAAGAGCACTGAACTCACTGTTCATAATAGTAAATAAATTTGCCTTAATCTTACTCAAATCAGAAGTGGCAAAATCTGGATCATACATCCAATTAATAAACTGCATGTCAATATTGTTTAATGCTTGCGTTAATTTTTCAGCTGCTTTTTCAAAATCTTTTTTGTTAGGATCATGCTCTTCGATTTTATTTTGAACAAGACTGTTACGAGATGGGGAACTTAAATTTAGGGAGTTCACTTTAACAGTAGTGCACGCTGAAGGTGCAATTCTGGAATCGTAATCAGGACTACTTTCGGAGTCAGAGTACGAGGAATCATCATCACTACTACTGCTATTACTATCTTCATTATTTTCGTTAGCAATGTCTTGAGTATCGACATCTTTAGATTTATACTTATGTATTTCACCATCAACATTTGATCGGGTGAGTTTGATAAGGGGTATTTTTTTATCGATAGATACTAAATTGTTTGATGTAACCGTGACAGATGTTGCGGTGCTTGAACTTGAAATATCTCTAGTCCACGAAAGGTTCGAAATGCTACTCATGGAATTCTTGCGCGAGTTAACAGGACTCGTAATATTCCCTTTTGAAATATTAACTTTTGTTTTTTGACCTGGTTTGTTACTCAGTGGTTTAGACCTCGAACGTAATGTCTTCAACCTCGCAACCTCTAAAGACTTTGGGGTATCAGATTTATTATTTTTAACTTCTGCTTCTGCGTTTGGGGATTTGAGTTTTTGGGGCGATTTCATTACCGGTATTTCTGGTATAGATTGTAAAAGATTTTCTAATGCTATATCTTGCTTACCTCGATTTAATCTCTTCCTCAAAGTAGGTGCAGAAAGTTCTGATGATCTGGGTGGACTACTAGTTTTTGATTTATTAGTTTTACAGGTTTTAGTTAAAGGATCACCTTTTGGTGTAGTTTCTGTTAACTCTTCTTTTAATTTTACTTCATTTGAATTTACTTTACGTGTTTTCTTTCGATTTTTTGTATCTCCTATCCAAACCATTTCGTTTTCTGTTGTATGAATTTTTATTTTGTTTTGTGGCACCGATTTATTGGTTTTAGGTACTTTCTGTGGTTCTAGTGTCTTTAGATTTAATACATTCTGTGGTTCCGGTGTCTTTAGATTAGATACATTCTGTGGTTCTGGTGTCTTTAGATTAGATACATTCTGTGGTTCTGGTGTCTTTAGATTAGATACTTTCTGTGGTTCTGGTGTCTTTAGATTAGATATATTCTGTGGTTCTGGTGTCTTTAGATTAGATACTTTCTGTGGTTCTGGTGTCTTTAGATTAGATACATTCTGTGGTTCTTGTGTCTTTATATTAGATACATTCTCTTGTATTATAGTATTGTTTTCTTGGACTGGAGTATTTACAGCTGGTGTTCCATTTTTCCTTTGACGCTTCACTGCTTGTTTTGGCATGGCGGAATCGGCTACTCTCTTCCTTGTAACTGTAATATAAATATGATTGTTATGTTCGATATAAAACGTCGAAAAACTGATGGTGACATGTAAGATGGAGTATAAGATATCAGAATACGCAGGGCAGACATAAATTTAATCTATTGTCAGTACTACGATGCATGCTACACTAATCAAGACAGCTGACAAATAAATAAAAAAACATTTTGGACATCTTACATACAACATCATCTAGTCCCAAAGTCTAGAGCTTGTGCTATGGGTACTAGACAACTGATATATGAATATATACATATTTACATACATTACCCAAACTGCAAAACAAATATTTGCAGATCATACAAACATTTGGTCTGAGCCAGGAATAGAACCCGAGACCTCTTGTTCGTTAGCCGCATACGCGGACCACTAGACCAACGAGGTGGTCGAATTAACAAGTCTATCACTTATATAATTGTTCCAAATAGAGGTTGAACCCCAGAATTAAGGACAACGACACAACGAGGAGGAGTTATGTTCATGTCATCGTTTCTAACAATTAAACTGTCAAGAACACAGGAAATTGAAATTATTTTACAAAATCTTTCAGGATTGAAAAATTTATACTCACCCCTTTGTTTTGGTGATTGGATCTTCCCAGCATTTTTTTTGGTACTCTTTTTAATAGTTGGTAAAACGGTGTTTGGTTTCGATTCTTCCTCTGAAAAAACAATAACCAAATGGAATATTGTTTACATTTTACAAAGATTTATCTCTTCAATCTTTTCTCTTAATTTTTTGAAAACTTTTTTTTACAAGTCATGTGAAAAATCACTATTGGTGTCTACTAGAAAAAATTCATCATCTCAACCAAAAGATGTCCACTGCTAGATGTAAGATTCTCCAAAAAATAATTAAAAAATATTCATTATAAACCGATTTTAACTCTTTTAGTACAAGAAATAATAACAAATAAGCTGACTGGATTATAGTCAAGATCTAAGAGTCAAGCTTATGGGTCTAATGCTAACTTTTCTCAAACTCTACGAGTCTCTACTCTAAGAGTCTACTTACTAGGACTCTCTTAAATTAAGTAACCCTAAATTTTAAGAGCATATAGGCACCTAAGTGTCCCCTAATCATCATCAGCCGTCCACTGCTGGACATAGGTCTCTCCTTAGAAAGGAGGGTTTGGCCTACTATACCACGCTGGCCAGACGGGTTGGTAAAGGGTTTGTTTCAAGTTTTCCTTCTCTTTGTATTGACGTTGTCTTGCGTAGTTTATCCCTTAGTCGCCTTTTACGACACCCGCGGGATGAATAGGAGTGGTGTCACTCTGTATTCTCAATCCGTCACCACACGAAGGTAACACACAAATAAAGTGTCCCCTAAAGTTTGGTGAAATCGAAAATATCACTAAGGGTTACCTAACCCTAAATGGCCCCTCAAATTTAGATCTCGATGCTAAAAATGGTCGTGAGGTTAAAGGCGACAGCTTATGGATACATAGAACTGTTGTTTTTTATTGAAAAACCATATTAATCACTAGCTTAGGACCGCGGTGCTACCCGCATTTGTTGTTGTAGCCATGTGCAACGCCGCGGGGCGAAGCTAGTCTAAAAAAAGTAGCCTAAGTAACTCCTTATATCATAAGCTATCTGCCAGTGAAAGTCCCGTAGAAATCGGTCCAACCGTTCCAGAGATTACCCGGAACAAACAGACAGACAAAAATGTACTGTGTATACATACACATATGCATTTAGTAAAAAGCAGTTATTTTAATATTACAAACAGACACTCCGATTTTATTTAATTGTACATATAGATAACTTACCAGGCTCATTTTTAACAGTGTTTAAGTTGATTAATTCCGTTTCTGTTGATTTTGCCTGTCCTTTTTTCTGTCTTTTGAGGACAGGTGGCTTTATTCGAACTGCAATAGGTTCTTTTAATATCTGCGCTCTAGCCACTGAAAATAATAAATATTATGTAACTGTAATATAACATATCATTATCAAGTCCCAAACTAAGAAGAGCTTGTACAATGGGTACTGTCTAGTACTGATATAAATACATAATTACTTTTTTTTTTGTAAATACAAACATGTTATTACATACAACACCCAAACTCTGAAACAAATATTTGCAGATCATACGAACATTTGGTCCGACCCAGGAATCAAACCTGACTTGATTGGCAGCCGCATTCGCCAACCACAAGGCCAACAAGGCAGTCATGTCAGTTAGTCATCAAGCATTGCGGGTATAATTTCTTTGTCAGCGTGTCTCATGTGTGTAACGTGCTACGATAATATATTACAAGAATTTGACTTTGATTGACTTCTAATTTAAACTAGCCTCTCACCACTGGCAGAGCATTGTGTATGAAACATTTTATCATTTTTCGGTCAATAATAATAATAAATATTTCGGACATCTTACACACAACGTCATCTAGTCCCAAACTAAGAAGAGCTTGTATTATGGGTACTAAACAACTGATATAAACACATAAACATACTTTTGTTTTGTAAATACATACACATTATACATAGAAAAACACCCAGACTCCGAAACAAATATTTGTGGATCATACAAATATTTACAACATATACATACATCAACAACGACATATTGGGATTTCATCCAGTTCAATAATTTGTGAATTCAACATAATTATTTGAAACTAGCTGAGTCTGCGGTTATTGTTGTAAATCGCGAGTAATGCTGAGAAGCGAAATAAGTCAAATAAGTATTAACCTAAGTTACGACTTATGCCATCAGCAGACAGGAACAAACAGACAGACGGACGGACAGTCAGATAGACAGACACAAAAATGTTAAAACTTGTTCTTTTTATCCAAGTACCGTATTGACTTTCATATATGTTTAGTTAAAAACTGTTATTTTGATATTACATACAGACACTTCAATTTTCTTTATTTGTATAGATTTCGGGTGTTTAAAAAGTTAATCTCATGATCAGGAAAATGCCAGTGAATATACTAGATTAAAGAACACAATAGTGTAAAAGTTAGTATTAAAGCGAGTTTTAACTTAATATATGTTTTGTAGGTAGTAGAGCCACGCTGATTTCAGCACGAATGGACTGGCTCGACCCGGCCCGTACTACCCTCACACAGAAGACCATCCTAATAATGACAGCATTCTTGCTGTCGTATTTCGTTGGTGAGTGTGAGACCGGAGGCCCAATCATTCTGCATCATTCTCCCGCCCTTCGAAGGCCGGGAGAATGATGCAGAATAATCTAACCAGGCTGCCATGGTAGGGGTCACCATGCTACATTGCCTACCCTCACAATAAGCATGGTGACCCCTACTCCTGGATTCTACTCATGCTTTCCATCAGGCAGAGTAGAGTCACTTTGGCAGGCTTAAATATTAAAAAAAAAAAAAAAAAAATATGGAGTGAAATGTTTCCATAGCCTAAAGTAAAGTAGTAAAGGGAAGTTATTTAATGTGTATGTAAATGGGAGATATGAAATATGGACAGAGGACCCTTGTTATATTTGATAGAAATATTATGTACTAGATGAGTTTAAAATATGTTTTAGTCAATTCTATTCCAACATCATGGGCAATAAAACGTCTGTAAATTCATTATAAATTATTCACCAAACAAGGTTATCAAACTCGAAGGTTTGTCACAGCACAGTTGATAATTCCTTGTACTTGGAATTTTATTGTTATTATAGTTGAAACTGCTGATAACCTGCATCATGATAGGTTCCAACCAATTACTGTTTTTGACTTTCGCGACTTTAACACATACTCATATTTTTTTACTGTATACGGGACGGACTAATTCGTGCTAAAATTAAAAAGGTTCTTAACCAGCATTATAACCCGTTCGAAACATCAGAAAATAGAAGGTATTGTAACCTTTTTAATTGCAATCAGTTGCTATTAAAATAATTTCTACTTAAAATATTCAGTTGGGCAGAGCATGTAAAGAAATATTACCTTCATCAGCTAGAGCCTTTTTAGTATTCGAGTCTAGTTTTTTTTCAGTGTCTGGAACATCTGTAAAGAAGTTTAATCTCATGTAGTCACTCTCTCTTTTGATTCTGTTGGGATTGCTTTATAGTGTTTACAAGATCTATTTAGATGGCTTCTATGTAAATAGGCCGAACTAGCAATTTGGCCATTTTGCCTTTTTATTGGTAAATGCATCTTAGCGATATAATTAATCATGTGAGCTATTAAAAAAAACATTTTTAAATTGAAACATGTTTTTTTTAAAGTATAATGGCTTGTTTACCATGAATGTTAACGTACAAAGTTCAAATAGTAATTTGAGACTTATATGCGGGAGATCTCCAGTGAGTTTGTTTATGGCTCCCACATTGGATCATCTTCAAAAATAGCTTCCATTGATGAAGATAGGCCTCAACCGTTATAGAACAATTTTAGATATAAACCTGTAGAAAACATCTAATGTATTTGCTCCTCTTCACATGGAAAATAATATTCTATACACTATACCAAACCTTAGCAGGAGTAAGCCACAAGTGTTTGTATGTTTCAATTACACTGATTTATAAAACACTGCACATATCATTCCAGGTTTTATAAAAGCATTCATTGTTTCATCAATTGTAGTTAAAGTTGGGAGCTATCAGTATGTTTCAATTCAAAATTGTTACTGAATAAGCATGTTTTTTAAACTTACCTAAACTACTTTTATTATCAGGAATACTGGTTATTATGGCACGTGATACTTTCAGAGGCGGCTTATTTTTACCTCGTGATCCTCGAAGTTTGTCTACTTTCTTTTCAGGAAACGAAATTTTAACATTTTTTCTTGGTGCCATTTTTAAGTCAGTTTTACTCTTTCGAGATTATAAACTATTCTGCAGATTTAAATCTGTTGTTGAGGATTATAAAGGTATAGAGTAATTGAACTTTTAGCAATATTTGCATTGTAGCTTTAAACCAGTGTGAAGGTTTACACACATTTCTCGTTATTTGGAGAAACTTAGAAAGAGAAGACAGACAGCTGAGACAGCAGACAGAGAAAATTTAGATAGTGCTGTTGTTAGTGTAAAATTATGTCGAAAATTCGATTCATTTCTTAGTCGATTAAAATTTTTCATGTGTTCAAATTAGTAATGATCTCAAAAAACGTTTTCGTAAATTTTTTATTCAAATAATATGTTTTATTTAACATATTGAACTTAGTGAAGGTTTTAATTTGGAATTTGTACGGAATATATTACGTTGTTTCTATTAGGAAAGGGGCAGCTCGAGCCCTAGTCGAGAATGTCAAGACTTCGACTTATTGACCGCAGTAGAGGTCAAACAGGTTACTAATGTCAAAAGAAAATAAGTTGGCCAAATAGAATCTATTTTACCGGTTTGTTACAAATTATATATTAACTAAATAATAGTATAAAATGGCTGCAAAGTATAAAATTGTTATGATCCGCCATGGCGAGAGTGAATGGAATCAAAAGAATCTTTTCTGCGGATGGTTTGACGCTGACCTCAGTGATAAAGGTGAGGACAGCTCTTGAAAGACTAATAAACCTTAATTTACCTTATGAAATATAATACAGAGATATTAGTGCATAAATATTATTTTATTGTTCAGGACGAGAGGAAGCAATAACAGCTGGTAAGACTTTGAAAGCCGAGGGATATGAATTCGATGTCGCCCATACTTCGGTTTTAAAACGAGCTCAAATTACCTTAAGCACGATTTTGAACGAACTTGGACAACCTGATATTCCTGTAGAAAAGAGTTGGCGTTTGAATGAAAGACACTATGGAGGTCTTACAGGACTTAACAAGGCTGAGACTGCAGCTAAATATGGGGAAGCCCAGGTAAGTCCTTGCACAGTTGTTAGTAACAAATCTAAATTGTCACCCCCACCTACTTCATTCAAGTATTTAATTATAGTATTTAAATTTAATGTGACTATCATAATGTGAAAATGTTATTAGATATGATTTTAAGAAGGCTGACAGGTCACTTCATGGTAAACCACCACCATTACCAGTGGTAAACCACTGTTTATGGACACCTACTACTCCTCAGTTACAACTCCCTATTTATATTTTTTCTTTCTACAGGTTCAAATTTGGCGCCGTAGTTTTGACATACCACCACCACCGATGGAGAAAGACCATGCATACTATGACACAATTGTAAAAGATTCCCGCTACAATAACGATCCAAAACCCGAAGAGTTCCCTATGTTTGAGAGCTTAAAACTCACTATTGACAGGACTTTACCTTATTGGAATAATGTCATTGTACCACAGGTAATGAAACCTCCACAGTTATCACTATCACCCCACCGGGGGTTATGGCGGGGTGGTGTGTCGGACTTGAACCGACTAAAAACCACACAGTGTGCCCTCTCCGTGCTTCTCCGTTTAGGAGGAGGAAAAGTCCAGGGTGGGATCTCCTTCTGAAATTCTCCAGCGCCTGCCCACTCCCGATGCGGGCAGCCATACGCTAACCACTAGACAAAAATTCTTTATCGTGTGCATTCACAATGAGTATTGTGAATGCACACTACTCTTGAGTTGTACTCATGTCTTCTATCAGGCAGCGTATAGTCTCACAGTTTCTACTACTCATACTAATTAATGATTTATCTAGAACTTTGACATTCCTGGTATAGAGTATACAGAATATTACAGTTACATTAAGTAACTGTAATAGATAGCTCTTTATTTGTACACTGTGTTACAGATTCACATCTGCATCATTCTCCATTAAGAATGCATCATTATGCAGAATGATTGGCATCTAGCCTCACACTCACCAACGAAATTGTGTGAGTGTGAGGGTAGTACTGTCCCGTTGCGCCAGCCCATTCGTGCTTAAATCAGTGTGGCTCTATTACCTACTAATTGCTAAATTACAAATGTTATGAAATAAGATTTATTCAAACATAATGTTAAATGTAAAATCAGTTACCAAAGGCGGGCCAATACATTATGTATCCAAGTTTTACAGTATATATAAATTTAAATGTTTTTCAGCTTAAAGAAGGCAAAAGGATAATCGTCGCTGCTCATGGCAACAGTCTTAGGGGTATTGTCAAGCATTTAGACGGTATGTATCATCAACTTTGTGACATAACTAGTTGAGTGCCCCTGTGTTACCCGCAGTTATTCTTGTAAATCGTGAATAATACCGACTCATTGCCAGTGAAAATACTGTCTAAATTGGACTAGCCGTTCCCGAAATTACTCAGTAAATACAGACAGACAAAACTTTATCTTCTTCTTCTTTCTAGCCTTATTCCCAATATTATTTGGGGTTGGCTACTAGTTCAACCGGTTTTACCTAGTTTTTCCACAGAGCGACTGGCATCGGACCTTCACAAACCTAAGGTAGAACTGAAAATCGAAAGTTGAAACAAGTAAATTAGAGGTCACTGACTTTCCAATTACGATTGCCATAGATGTTCATGACAATCGGAACCGACGACTTTACGTGAGTGAGTTACCGCCAAACTTCAAAACTCCGGCAGCTCTTAGGATTTTTCCTAAGAAAAACCCAAATATAAGTTTATTTGGGTTTTATTATTTGTACAATTATATAATATATAATTGTACATTACAATTTATTATTATAAACTGTGATTCTAATAAATAAAAAATCGGCCAAGTGCGTGTCAGGCCACGCACAGGATAGGGTTCCTCAGTAACCCATAATGGTACATGGATTGGAAATCGTATCCAATAGTTAATTGTTATGTTTACGTATTAATGCGTTAATTTTGTATGACTTTTTCCAAGTAAGTAAGTATTTTAAAAGTTAAGCCTCTATAACTCCTGAACTAAAAAAGTCATCTAATCCGTTATAGTTTTCCTTTAAAGTTCATTATATGGACCACTATCACGAATTTTTCCAGATTTTTTGAGCCACCCGTTTAGCTTTTAGAGGGGGATCATTAGGGGGACGCCCTGTTTGCACAAAAAAGTGGCCTTTAAAGTGGAATTTCTCGCAAACGGATACCTAAATCAAAAAATCGTCTTAGAAATCCTTTTTTGTTTTTAAAAGACCTATCTAATGATACCCCACATGATGGGGTAGTCGCGAGAAAAAAAAAATCCCCACTTTACGTGTAGGGGAGGTACCCCAAATAAAAATATTTTTCATAATTTTATTGTAGCACTTTGTCGACGTAATTACAATACATATTCATGCAGTTTCATCTTTCTAACTATTTTAATTTAAGGTCGTGGTTAAATAAACACTTATTTTCGTATAACTTTATTATATAGTTGGAGGTTACTCACATTGTACATTGTACATCTTCAGACGTTTTCTTTGGAAGAGGAAGTGCTCGTGATGTTGCCAACATATTAATAATATAAATGTATACCAGCTTCTACACTCATATTCTAACACTAACACTTACCGTTTGGACGGTAAGTCGAGGACGGACGGACGGACAGACGGACATGACGAATCTATAAGGGTTCGAAGTTATAAACTTCGGAACCCTAAAAATAGCCTTTTACTAGGTACTTATATTGTCAGTTATCTGTCAGGGAAGGTACTGTCAAAATCTGTCCAGCTGTTTCTGAGTTTGTCCGGAAGAAACAGATAGATAGACAGACAAAGTGTTTGTTGTTAGTACCATAAACACTTTTATATGCATTTAGTAAAAGCTTTTAATTTCAAATAACAGACAGTTCAATTTTATTTAGTTGTATAGATAGGGATTTAAAGTATCTTTATTATTTCTCTTTCAGAGCTAAGTGATGCCGCCATCATGAATCTTAACTTGCCAACTGGAATTCCGTTTGTCTATGAATTAGATGAGAACATGAAACCTGTTGATTCCATGGTTTTCCTTGGTGATGAAGAAACTGTTAAAAACGCTATGGCTGCCGTTGCCGCACAAGGCAAGGCAAAGTAAACCATAAATCACATTTAGAGATGTACCCAAATACTAAGTATTGTACCTGGCACATAGAGCAACACAGGCCTATAGACTAGAAGGGATTACCTATAGCATATTTTCCTTAAACAAAACTGTCTTTTTGCAGGAGGAAATCATCACACATACACATTTAAGACACACATACAAACACACTAACACATGCTGTGTCATATCAGTGTAATGCTTATGCCCATTCGGGCTTGATAGAGGGGAGTGCCTTTGTATTGCTACTTCCAACTGTGTTGCTCCTCCTATACAAAAACACATGCACACTATCACATGCTGTGTCATATCAGTGTAATGCTCATTCAGGCTTAATAGAGGGGAATGCCTGTGTATGGCTACCCCTACCATGTTGCTCCTCACATACAATAACTGTCACTGTGAACTCGCACATACACACTAACTCATGCTGTCATATCAGCATAATGTTTATATTCGGGCTTGATAGAAGGGAATGCCTATGTATGGCTACTCCCTACCGTTTTGCTCCTCACATACAAAAACACATACACACTATCACATGCTGTGTCATATCAGTGTAATGCTTATGCTCATTCAGGCTTAATAGAGGGGAATGCCTGTGTATGGCTACCCCTACCATGTTGCTCTATGTACATGGTATTACGATAATAACTGAAGGTAGCATTATATAATTATTTATTCTAAGAATATAAATGAAACAAAGTGTGTAAATGAATCTGTGCAAAATTTAGATTCATTTCAAAATTAACTGAATAACATATTGGATGTATGCCAATGCATACCATTATGTTGTTACCATGGATATTTATAAAGAGAGCATATAAATAAAGTGTTAAGAAGTTAAAAAAATGATTTTATTCTGGCAAATTATCCTTTAGATCAGTCATAATTTCGTCTACGTTTATTTCTTTGTTAATTTTTCTTTTGTTTTCGTTAAATTGTTTTCCAGTATACTTGACAAATGTCTTCTGTTTCCCATTAATTAGGTCAATTTCTCTCTGTGGACAACTACCTCGGCCGTCCAAATCCATAGACTCCTCATTTTGACTTTCTTTTTTTATCTTTGATTTTTTGCTTTTTTTACTTTTCGGCTTAGATTCGAATCTAAAGTTTTTTGGCAAGTTATGTTCTTTGATGCAATGTTGCAAACGTTCGTCACTATTCTTGAATTTTTCTTGGCAATCTTCTATGTAACAGGAGTACTAAAAAAAAGTATTTTACAGTTTATTATAGATCATACTATCAACTTTGCTGCATTTCGTCAGGAAATTATACAATTTTATCTGATAATAGTTACAAAATAAATTCTTAGATAAAACATTATTTTTTTAGGGTTCCATAATTCCAAGGAACCATAATAGTTTAATCATGTCAACGGACACCAGATTTCTACAGAAGATGTATGTTAGTATGTGGAAACAAAATCCGATGGAAAGGTTATGGGCGTTTTTCAAAATTTTGCTCCGTTACGTACAGGATGTCCATTTATTTTCATAGTAAATCACGTCACGTCTGGACGTTACGTATAACGCGGACTTGTCATCACATGTTTCTTTGGTATAAAAAAAGTTGATTATAGTAGTTTACTAGTACACGTTCATTATCTACAACATATTTACTTATAATTTAACATGAGTAGTATATAAAATTTGTGGGTCTTACCTTTCAAAATCAATGTTCGTACCGGACAAACAAACAGACTTGTTACGTATGTCACGGACCGCAAGTGTTGACGATTGAATTTCTTCAGTTTTAATTCAAAGGAAAAGAGCGAATGAATGATAAAAACATTGTCAATATGACATTGCTTGAAAATAGTTAGAGCCAAAGACAATGTTATTGTTATTCTTTATAAAATCATATCGTTACGTACAGGACTGTCCGCTGTGGCCAGTTTTTTAAATCCGATAATTTCAGTATTTATATTAGAAAAATATACTACAACCTTATTATATTTTATTTAAAAACAAATAAAATGAGTTATTTCATTCGAGTAATACTAAAGATATCTAAATATAGCTTATATATTCTCCAAAATACGTAATCAAACTCCAGGATATTATGTAGGACACATAAAAAAGTAGGATAATATTTGGTATTTTATTAAATATTAAAATATGTTTTCCGCTTAAGTCTTATATTTATCTTTTTTTTTACAGTAAGTTAAACATTTTACCTTAACATAAAATAATTTGATACTCACTTCCTACATTTTTGCCTTTTAATCAATGGTCAAACTCGTAGGACATAGCAAAATAGTCCTGAGCAAAATTTCGAAAAACGCCCTTATCTTGTTTTTTTATGTAAGCCTACCAAAGTGACTCTACTTTGCCTGATGGAAAGCAAGAGTAGAATCCAGGAGTAGGGGCCACCATCCTCATTGTGAGTGTAGGCAATGCAGCATGGTGCCCGATACCATAAGTGTAAAGTATATGAAATAACCAGAGACACACAAACAGTGGGACAGGTGGCTTTAAGTCTCCGAAGAACGGAGTTAAGACCTCAAAAACTCCAGGCTGGTATTAAATATTTCTATGATCAGAAAAAATCCATAGAACTTTTTAACCTAACTCGAGAATCAAACCTGATCAGCGGTAATATGCTAACAGCTAGACCAATGAGGCAGGCAACAAGAAACATTTAAAACTAAAGGTAAGTAGCATCTGCGCGACAGCGGTATAGCCGTGAAAGCGTAACAGACAATTACTTTCGAATTTAAAATATTAGCATGGATTGTCATTAGCCCCATAGTTAAGTTACAAACATTTTTCGTTTTCTATTCCATTCTCTATTCTCTTGTTTCATTGGCTAATGTCACTCAGTCAAGTGATGAACACAAAATATTATCCAATGAAACAAGAGAATCATCATCCTCCTAGCCATTATTATTACCAAGTTTATTTGGGGTCAGCTGCTAGTTCAACCGGTTTCACCTGAATTTCAGTTTTTCGACGGAGCGAGTGGCATCGCACCTCCGCAACCCTAAGGGAGAACTGAAATTCGAAGATTGAAATAGTTGTCAGTATATTTGAGGGCACTGACTTCCTAATAACGATTGCCATAGATGCTCATGACAACCGGGACCGACGGCTTTACGTGCTCTCCGAGGCACGGGCGTGAATCACCGCCAAACTTCCAAACTTCTGGCAGCTATTAGGAATTTCTTATGCAAACCCCAAAAACACTTTGGCCTGACCCGGGATTTGAACCCGAGACCTCTTGATTAGCAGTCGCATACGCTAACCACTAGACCAACGAGAAAACTAGAGAATAGGAAATGGAATAAAAGAATAGAATAGAAAACGAAAGTCGTTTGCAACTTGGCTAACAGGAACTCGAGGTATATTTCTACTCACGCTAGGTTTCCTCTCAGCCATTACCGCGAAAAACGAATCATGACTTTCTAGGATATGCAAGTCCAATAAATGTGGAGACGGCAAAGTCTTCTTGCATTGGCTACAAGTATACCTGTGCGATGCATTATAGTGGTTCTCGAATTCTAGTAACGATTCTGATGTGAAATGGCATCCTGGTATGTTACATGAAGTTTTTATCCTGAAACAAGAATAATAATATGAGTAGTTAGGTAGTGGCTTGCATATACGACTGGACGGTTGAACTAGTGGTCTACGCGGCCGTCACGCCGCTGTCAACTGCGCCAAGTGTTGTTGGTTGGTTGTCGGCACAACATTTTGTCAATCAACAACCCATAATGTCCCACAGCTGGGCTTGGGTCTCCTCTCAGGAGAGGGTTAAGGCCATACGTCAACAATTAGTGTTCTTTGTATCCGTTGCATGTATGTTTGTAAAGTCCAAACACAATAGGTATGTATAATATTCCTAATGCTGACTTTTAAACAAAAAACAAAATATACAGGGTGTAAAAAGACTAAAATCGAAAACTTAATGGTTGCATTCAGACCATGATACTGAATAGGTTTAGCGAAAAAAAAACGCAAAATATATGTTAATTTATCTAAGTTCTTTTTTGTATTTTTCTGGTTACATACACATAGTACAACATAATAGGACACTAACAACCTAATTATCTCATTTAGAAAACCAAAAAATAAATAAAAACAATAAAACTGCAATGTATTTTTAAATAAAATCAGTTGACCGGGGGTCATTACACAGTACCGCACGCGGTTCGATGACCGCGCGTCCCGCCCGCAGTAGGTACCTAACACTAACTAAAACTTTAAACGAAATCACTCTCTAATCTGACTTTCTGATGGGTTATCAACCAACGCTTAAATAATAATGGTATCCTGTGCACTTGTTATTTTTTTTTCGTATAATGAAATCATTCATCGTCTTCAATGAAATTCAAGTTTATTTTGCGCCGGGAATCGAACCCATAGCACCGTGCGTCTGAAGTCTTAAGCCTAGACGTGAGCCTACGCCTACGGTTTTCTGAATAGCAATGCTGATTCGGCAATCTATTCACATTCGCTCTTCTTACATACCGTGGGAGAGCCACGCTTCGGCATGAATGAGTCAGTTCGACCAGAGTGATACCATGGCCTCACAGAAAACCGGTGTGAAACAGCGCTGGCGCTGTTTGTGCCGCCTATAGTATTGCGGTTATCCATTGGCGACGGTAATCGCTTACCATCAGGTCATACTTCAGCTTGTTTAAACCCTATTCCATAGAAAAAAAAATACAAAATTTCCAATACAAAACGCGAAATTTGTCCAGGAAACCTACGGATGCATCTAGCCGTAAAACTTTGAATTACTTTGAAATTTTTATTAATTTACCTAAACACAGAAGACGAAGCACTGTAGCGGCAAGTTTGGTGTGCCTTTGTCGGCGAATATCAAAGAAGCGTGATCTTTGAGTTTATGCGACAAAGGGTTTCCGATGTCATGTCGTAGGTATTTACCTATCGATACGTCAGATCGGCGGCGTGTCAAAGAACTTTAATTCCCTAATTTTATGAATAGGTACGAACTAGACCAGTCTGTCTTCAATGTTCGCACAGTCTGGACAGTTGCGTGGTGCATTATAATTTTTTTTAAGGGATTTTTATGGGAATTTTTAAGGGACTTTCACGAAAGTTTTGTGTTGTAATTTTCCTTTTTTAAGTAGGTATAGTAAGTTAATTGTTTATTTTTTCGTTTTTTATTCTCTTAAGTTATCAGTTATCACCGAATTTGTGTTATTTTTAGAATAGGTACTTATATTTTAACAGTGATAGTGATTATTTATAATGTTTAGTGCGAGGGAATACGGCCAAATGATTATGTGCTATGGTGTAGCCCGCGTAAATGCATCACGGGCTTTGCGTATTTACCGTGATAGGTTAGTCATCACGGCTGCCTATCAGAGAGGTTTGAATAATGAGAGGATTACATCCCAAAGGCATGGAGAAGGCCTAGAAGTAGATCTTCGAGTGGACGAACAGGTCTTGAGAGAAATCCTCGGGTTGGAAAACGAACTACGGCAAAGTTAATTAGAGGTCATGGAACCCCAATATCGCATCAAACAGTGCATAAGATTTTAAGAAAAAATAATAAAAATATGCTCAGTTTGTGCCATTTCTGGGTCGACCGAGGCTCTCGCAGAATTAGGTAAGTAGCGTGAAGTCACTAGGTAGGTATTTTCGTTAATAGGGAACTTTACTGACGCCGCGACGCGTAGGTAGTTAAATTAAATAGTTATGAAAGGCATTGACCTAGCTACTCAGTGCGCGCATACATTGCTGGCTTCGCAAATTAATAAAAATCTTGATACATTGTTTTTTCCGGCTACAATTTTTTTTAAAGACAACTGTTTGATTTTTTTAATTAGTTTTGGGGTGCTGAAGCTGCATCTTTCGTTTTCGGAAGTCGTCTGGTTACACCCTGTATATACGTGTATCGCGGTAAAAAGCAGCTAGCAAAATATAATTGAAATCTATACAGCGGTTTAGCCGGGAAAGCGTAACAGACAGTTACTTTCGAATTTATCATATTAGTGTAGTTATGTATATAATATGCATTTAAAGGTCTTCACAAGTACTAGTCCGCTTCCTTCGCTGCCGTTCGCGTTTTTATTAATGCGAGTCAATATTGATTCCATTGCATTGAAAGTTAATAATTAATCTAAACTTTCAATAATATTGGACAATCAAATTGAAATGTGTTTAGATGTGTCAATGCCATTGAAGCAATGGAATTGAAGGCAAAATTGAACCGAAATTGATCCGTGTAATATCGCCTTTAGTAGAAAGCTGTTCATCAATCAAAATTATAAATGGACATTTTAATTTTATTTACTTGTATCGTTTAGCCGAGATCGTGGTTGTTGATGCATCTTTACAAACAATAACTGCTAGTAAAACCTCAGAGCTAGTCTAAACTAAAAGTAGCCTAATCGCCGTTTTCACCAACGTCCCCTAAACTTAAGGGGCCACTTAGAGAGAGGCAGAGTTAGTAGAGTCACGCTGATTTCAGCACGAATGGGCCTGGTGGACCGGGGCGGTACTACCTGGAAGAACATCCTAATAATGATAGCATTCTTGCTGTCGTATTTCGTTGGTTAGTGTGAGAACAGAACCCATTTAATCTGCATCATTTTCTTGGCCTCCGAAGACCGGGAGAATAATGCAGAAACATCTCACCAGACCGTCATGGTATGGGTCACCATGCTGCATTGCCTACCCTCACAATGAGGATAGTGCTACTCATGCTTTCCATCAGGGAGAGTAGAGTCACTTTGGCAGGCTTGAATATAAAAAAATAGAGATAAAAGCTTGTTTTAAATAGTATTGTATTTTGTTCTACAACATTTATATACGTAGCAACCGGAACCGGCATAGAGCTAAAGGTCGTTTCAAAGACAAATCATTTTAGAAAGACGTATATAGTATACATAGAAAAAAAATGACACTTGCCTGAGTGGCTGGTCTTTAAAGGGGGGCCTGGCCTTGGTTTATTCTTTACATTCATTGCCTATTTATTACTTTTTAACCGACTTCAAAAAAGGAGGAGATTGATATTCGACTGTACTTTTATTAAGTTTGTTACCTTAACTATCGATTGGGTTAACCGATTTTGATAATTCTTCTTTATTTGAAAGGTGATGGTTCCCTTGATAAGGAAACTAATACTAGGATCCTGAAGAAGGGAACTCCTCAAATATCATAGGCATATCTATCGCGATTTGGGTACTCGGAATAGTTTTTCTTTGAAGTCTTTTTTTTAAATATTATTTACATCTATACAAATAAATTTATGTTTGCTGGCCTTCTATGTGAGGATAGTAGATACTAATGCAGTATGATGACCCACACTAAGGCGGCCTATTAAGATTATTCTACGTCATTGGGATAAAAAACAAAAAAAAATGGCTTCTACTAACATTTCATGGCAAAGGCTCTCGTCATCGAAGTCATAAACTCCTAGTCTTTGCGGCGGTTTGTCATTTAAAAACAGTACGTCATGCAACTCTCGCCGCCCTACTCCGAAAGCTTGGATTCTTTCTAAAAGTGATTGGTTGGCTGCCATGCTGAAAAAAAAGAAAAAACATTATAATATTTGGACAATAATAATATTTCGGCACACACAAAGTTGATCCCAAAATAAGTAGAGCTTGTACTAATACAACTTTGTAATACATACAATATTAAATGAATGTGAATGAATGATGAAATGAATGAAATGTGGAAATTAGAATAGTGCACAAATGATGTTAATTTATTGACTGTTTCGGTAACACAGTGGTAGCGTATACGACTTCTGTGCTTCACTTTATTTATTGCGAATATGGGTATTTGGTTAAATGTACTATGAGTTTACAACGCCATATTTGTTCGGCTTTCTAGCATGTTACATAATATTTTTTACATGTGTTATTGACAGAGATCGGAATTAGGTGTGTGAAAATACCTAAAGTTTGCAGCGGGACATAATATGGAGCTGTTACAACCACTTAAGTTAAACCGGGTTTGAATTTTACCGGTTTAGTTTTTTTTTTTTTACATGTTCCTTACCTTTGAAACACCGAACTATAAACATTTACAAGCTGCTAATACAGTTCTAAATAAATTTTCTGCTAATACAGTTCTAAATATTTTTTTGTATTGTACTTTTCCGGTTAAAATTCGGTCTTTTAGTCCCAGTTGTTCTTTGTCGGTCAAACACAGAATTTTATATATCTGCAAAATGCTAATGCGGTTTTAATTTATTTTTTTGATCTGTATCATAAGTTAAAAAGTTTTGCTACAGGTTGATGCAAGGAAAACGAACATTTTCGCGTCTTTACATAGTTTTGAAGTCGGCTTTTTTTTTAATTATTAAACCTGCACTGCATAAAAAAATAAATTAAAAACATTTATTTCAATTGCAAGAACAGTGATTGTAACAGCTCCATATTATTATTGCAAACTTAATGCAAACTTTAGGTAGTTTCACACACCCAATTCCGATCTCTGGTTATTGAGGTCTCGAATTAGATTTCCGGGTCGGATCAAACGTTTGTATGATTTGTAAATATTTGTTTCGGAGTTCAGGTGTATTCATATCAGTTGTACCCATAGTAGAAGCTCTGCTAAGTTTGGTACTAGAAGCGTTGTGTCAAATGTTCGGAATATTTATTACTATTATTAATTAAACTTAATCTAATAAACATAACATATAATAAAAGTTAAACACAATACCCAAATTATCACGTGCTTCGGATTCGGATGATTTTCAGTCTAGATAATATTGCAAATTAATATTTTGTATCAATGAAATGATCTTTTGCTGTTTGCGTGTAATTTATTTGTATAATATAGTGGATACGTTGATGTTGATGTATGTCAATATTATTACTCTGTTATCTTTACAGATAACAAAAACATTCGAAGTCACACGTTAAATAGCAGCGTACCTTATCACTTTAGCAATGCGTGACTAGGGATTTTCAAAGTTAGGAGTGTATTTACAACTGATTCATCAAATCTGTTAAATATTTTGGCGCTACAGTAGAACATACAAACATACATAGACTGGCAGTCTGTATATGTATGTTTGTACGAGTATGTTCTATTAGGTTCTATTATTATCGTACAAACATACATAGACTGGCAGTCTGTGTATGTATGTTTGTACGAGTATGTTCTATTAGGTTCTATTATTATCGTACAAACATACATAGACTGGCAGTCTGTGTATGTATGTTTGTACGAGTATGTTCTATTATTATCCTACAAACATACATAGACTGGCAGTCTGTGTATGTATGTTTGTACGAGTATGTTCTATTATTATCGTACAAACACACATAGACTGGCAGTCTGTGTATGTATGTTTGTACGAGTATGTTCTATTATTATCGTACAAACACACATAGACTGGCAGTCTGTGTATGTATGTTTGTACGAGTATGTTCTATTATTATCGTACAAACATACATAGACTGGCAGTCTGTATATGTATGTTTGTACGAGTATGTTCTATTAGGTTCTATTATTATCGTACAAACATACATAGACTGGCAGTCTGTGTATGTATGTTTGTACGAGTATGTTCTATTATTATCGTACAAACATACATAGACTGGCAGTCTGTGTATGTATGTTTGTACGAGTATGTTCTATTATTATCGTACAAACATACATAGACTGGCAGTCTGTATATGTATGTTTGTACGAGTATGTTCTATTAGGTTCTATTATTATCGTACAAACATACATAGACTGGCAGTCTGTGTATGTATGTTTGTACGAGTATGTTCTATTATTATCGTACAAACATACATAGACTGGCAGTCTGTGTATGTATGTTTGTACGAGTATGTTCTATTATTATCGTACAAACACACATAGACTGGCAGTCTGTGTATGTATGTTTGTACGAGTATGTTCTATTATTATCGTACAAACACACATAGACTGGCAGTCTGTGTATGTATGTTTGTACGAGTATGTTCTATTAGGTTCTATTATTATCGTACAAACATACATAGACTGGCAGTCTGTGTATGTATGTTTGTACGAGTATGTTCTATTATTATCGTACAAACATACATAGACTGGCAGTCTGTGTATGTATGTTTGTACGAGTATGTTCTATTATTATCGTACAAACACACATAGACTGGCAGTCTGTGTATGTATGTTTGTACGAGTATGTTCTATTATTATCGTACAAACACACATAGACTGGCAGTCTGTGTATGTATGTTTGTACGAGTATGTTCTATTATTATCGTACAAACATACATAGACTGGCAGTCTGTGTATGTATGTTTGTACGAGTATGTTCTATTATTATCGTACAAACACACATAGACTGGCAGTCTGTGTATGTATGTTTGTACGAGTATGTTCTATTATTATCGTACAAACACACATAGACTGGCCGTCTGTGTATGTATGTTTGTACGAGTATGTTCTATTATTATCGTACAAACACACATAGACTGGCCGTCTGTGTATGTATGTTTGTACGAGTATGTTCTATTATTATCGTACAAACATACATAGACTGGCAGTCTGTGTATGTATGTTTGTACGAGTATGTTCTATTATTATCGTACAAACATACATAGACTGGCAGTCTGTGTATGTATGTTTGTACGAGTATGTTCTATTATTATCGTACAAACACACATAGACTGGCCGTCTGTGTATGTATGTTTGTACGAGTATGTTCTATTATTATCGTACAAACACACATAGACTGGCAGTCTGTGTATGTGTGTTTGTACGAGTATGTTCTATTATTATCGTACAAACACACATAGACTGGCAGTCTGTGTATGTATGTTTGTACGAGTATGTTCTATTATTATCGTACAAACACACATAGACTGGCAGTCTGTGTATGTATGTTTGTACGAGTATGTTCTATTATTATCGTACAAACACACATAGACTGGCAGTCTGTGTATGTATGTTTGTACGAGTATGTTCTATTATTATCGTACAAACACACATAGACTGGCAGTCTGTGTATGTATGTTTGTACGAGTATGTTCTATTATTATCGTACAAACATACATAGACTGGCAGTCTGTGTATGTATGTTTGTACGAGTATGTTCTATTATTATCGTACAAACACACATAGACTGGCAGTCTGTGTATGTATGTTTGTACGAGTATGTTCTATTATTATCGTACAAACATACATAGACTGGCAGTCTGTGTATGTATGTTTGTACGAGTATGTTCTATTATTATAGTTTTTTGGCTTTTGCCGTAGTCTACTCAGACCTGGCGATATTAAAATTAAGTGATTTTGACTAGGTCTAAGTACATTTTATTTTTGCAAGGGGAACCAAGACTCGTGTAATTATAATATAATGATAGGTTGGGTAGTTTACGCGTCAAAGCGTAACAAATATACATAAAATCGAATTTATGATATTTTACGTGTAGTCTGTCGTTGTGTAGTATTTTAGATTAGATAACACAATTATTTTCATTCTAGAACTAAGCACTTTGGAAGATATTAAGATACTCACGGCTTATTTCTCGTTATCGGCCGTCATAAAAGATTGTCGACAGATGTTTTACATCTATCGCATTCTACTGGATGATGACATCTTTCAATGTTCTTGTGAGAGATGGCTTCATACAGTAGGATGTGGCAGAGAGGCCTCAGGATTAAGAGCGTCATACACATACGGCGACGTTACTACGGGTATGCGTATTTCGCGCACAGTGTTTTTTTTTTTTTTAAATTAATTAATTCTTTATTGTAACAAAAGATGCATACAAATCAAGTGCAAGCCTTGATTCCCAAACTAGCGTGAGCTGTATTTCAGGAATCAGTTCCTTCCCAAAAAAAACAAGAATTTATTAGGTTACAATTGGCGTATGGAACCCAATATGTACTTATATCAGTGTTTGTACGTGCGTGTGTGTGTATGTGTGTGTGTATGGTTTGAAAACACTAAGTCGTTATATACAATAAACTGTCCACATCATAACCATCAAGCCATATCTTAATTGTATTTTTAATTTGGTAGTTTGATAAATGTCTAGTACGGTGCTTTAAATTTTATTAAACAATCTAGGTGCAATGTTGCTATATCGCTGTTGAGCAAATTTGCTTTTAACTCTTGGGATTGGAAATTATTCTATTATTTTACCCAAGGTTGGAGAAGTGGCACACAATGCTTGTGATATTTACGAATACATTGATAGACAGGAATACTCTATACTTTTAGTCGGTTTGATGCCGAGACATGGACTCGTCGCTGCCGTCGGTCACTGGTTTCTTAACGTCAACGAGGATTACAAATGGAAGTCAATATTTGTATTACATAAGAATGCTACAAGGCGAAGGCGGCAAAAAGAGAAGACTTGATAGTTTTTAAACTTAGAACATAGAGTTTCCTAGAGAATCCAGTTTAAATTTCCAACTAGAGTTACGACTTTTCCTTAAGATTTTTAAGCTCACTATTTACGCTGAAATTAATAAACTGACAGCATAGCAGTGAGATAACAATTATAAGTTACGACTGCATTACATCATACGCTTGTTTGCTTCCTTAGATGTACCTATAGATTACTTACCGATTTTCGTACTTAACATCTATATACCTATACCAAAGAAAACCGGTTTGATAAACTCAAGGCCGGCGATACGAATTGACCGTCGCTGAGGTAATTTGACTCTACAAAGATTACTCGTAAAACTACACTATCATCGGGTCATAGTAGTAGATAACATTTTTGATTCGTAATGCTTATAACGCTTGTATGTTCAGTCACTGTAACCAGTTTTATTAGTACAGTACAGTAGTCTAGTTAGATTAGTTATAGTCTGTGGTCGTATTGTTGCGATGCGCAGAAGCAATGAGTAATATTGTATAATAATATACTGAAAATAAGTTATATGAAAATTGTGTTTTGTACGCTTACAACAAAACCATAGTTTATAGGTAATAAATTATTAATGTATTGTTTCTCTAAAATATTTAACGCCGACGTGCTAAACATAGTGCAACTTTTTTACACCTTTAATTTACAGTTACACGGAAATTAATAAAAAAAATGAACACTCTACGTAAAAGAAAGGTAAGTGACAATTCGATAATATTTGTTTATAGGTTAGGACATTAGGTAATTTTTGTTTACTTAGAGAATATAAAAATTGAATAGGTAACCTACGTAATAATTACAAGAAAACTGTAATCATACGGACATAACTCACCTTGAAAAATATTTCCTGTGTTTAGTTTCGTAACTGTCATAGTATGATGTTTTGAATCGGATAAGTTTTTTCTAATGACTGTGCTTTGCCAACAGATAAAGTTACCTACTCGTCACTGAGTTTTTGCCTTATTTTGATTATAGTTGTTCATGAACTCTATTTATCGCGCACGTAGAGATAACTTTTACAAAAATACTCGTTCGTGAATCATAAACATTGGAAACATTGGCACAGATTATACAAGAATGGACCAGCAGAGTTTTGGGTTAGTGAAGTTCTGTATCTCTGATCAATAAACTATGCGCTTTATCAGCATTGTATCTTATCGACTATACGGAACATCGACTACATGGCACGCTTATAATAAAGCGATGGTTGTTTCGATAACTATTAGTAAATAATGCGTGTCCCTAGCGCAATATGACAGTAGCGAACTAGCGAAAAATAAATGGTATTTGCGTTTGCGAAGACGTATGTAATGTGATATAAATCGCATTTAAATTTAAAAAAATGTCTTAAGCAAATTGCTTTCGGTGTTTCCGTTGAAAGTATCATTGTATATATTAATGATATTGATGTTCATTACTTTTGATGTTTTTTTTATTTCAACATGGGAAAATTCAGCACATACAGGTACTTAGAGGTATGTATTTTATCAAGTAAATAAAAACCATGACAAAATTTTCAATTACGGTTGTGATAATATAATTACTGTGGAAAAACTATTACTATTTTAGCCTTATCATTACAATTCTCGTCTTTAAATTAACAATCTTATTTTTTTGCATTACTATCACGAATTTTATTCTAATTAAAGACTTTTAGACGTATTCATAGGTAAAAAGGAAATAGTAGAATACTATAAACTCTTGATCTAATTTCATTTGATAAATTTCTTATAGAACACTAAAATAAAATCGAGAAAAATTAAATTGTCTCTAAATGTACATACACTTTTTTTATTTTATTTTTATTGTATATTATAGTGTATCATCATCACCCCATCTCAGTCCACTGCTGGACATAGGCCTCTCCCAAAAAATTTTTTTTTATCTAATGTTAAACCACATTGTTGCTAAAACTATATTAATCTAAGATATTAGTTATACTTACTATAGTATTATTATTAAACAAATTTGATTTTGATTATTTTTAGATACATATCTTACATAAATACCACAATAATGTCTTAAACTCCAATAATAGGCAATCACAACTAATATGAGTAGTCCTTACATAAAAAATATTTGGAAGCACATATTTTAATGGGTTTTCACATTTCACATATTTCGCAAAGCACAAAAATAATATAGCACTTCTTAATTTAGAACTAAAATCATCTTACCTTATCTAATGTTAATATTTTCAGTATATATAATGCACAGAGTATGTTAAACAAGTGTTCTTCTCACCAACTAATCAAATTCACAATTTTTTAAAAATTCGTGTACAATTTTTTCTAACTACCTACATATAATATTTTTGCGTTTAGAAACTTATGTATCTTATTCGGAGGCTCACTAAATAGTTCTAATTTTAAAATTCTAATCATATTAAAAGTCACTTTATTGCATTTTGTTTAGTTTATGGTACTAAAAGTTTAAAAAAGAAATCTTGAATTAAAAGCTGTTTTGGACAACCTTAATTAAGTTTAATTAGAAGGGGGATCCATTTTTTTACTCTGTGGGTATTACAACATTTTTTATAGATTAATTATTTTTTAATGTTTACTTTTCAGTTAACAGATGATTCCTCAGCCGCACATATCAACGTTAGAAGTAGAACAATAAAGAACCCTAGAAGATTGAAGAAAGTGTTTATATTCCTCATAATATTAGCAATATTTGTCACATATTTATTGGGTAAGTACACAATATTACATTCTTTTCTTTTAATATGAACCTTCCAAAGTAACTCTTCTCTGCCTGATGGAAAGCATGAGAATCCAAGAGTGGCTGAATGTATCTGTAATAACTAAATATCTTGTCTGAATGTGGCAGCACAGATTGCCATATTATAGAATTTAAAAAAAAGTTTGTAATAGACATTGCTATTCATTAAAATGCTTAGAGTAACAATACCAATAATATTAGATGTTTCATTTTTGTTGTAATGAAATTGGACAGTAGTGTTTTTTCATCATTGGCAACACATATAGGGAAGTAGAAAAGAGGTCAAAATGGGACTAAAACGAATTTGTTTATATAATATTTAAATTGAATCCTTAAAATTAAAATCAAAAATTTATTAATAGGAACAACTTATAAAAATTGGCTAAAAATACTAATATTTTATTGTATTCAATTTATCTATACAAATAAATTAAATTGGAGTGTCTGTTTGTAATAAATGTATATATATGGTACTTATACATATATAAAAAATTGTCAGTGTCTGTTCACAATCTACAAAATAGATGGCGCTGTTAAATAATAAAATATTAACCGAGCAAGGCTCAGTCGCCCAGGTTTAGTACCAGGTTTAGTATATATATTAAATGTGTATTCGATATACTCAAGGTACTGAGAAATAATATTCTCTGTACCTGTCCATGTTGATTCATATCAATGAAATTAAACACAATAAATGCATTACTAATGTTGCCCGGATAGTGTTAACAAATTTAGGTACATAATGTTTAAGTACAATAGGTGTTTTATGTGTTTTAGTTATGTTGGTGATAACAAATAAGTGGTGATTAAAATTTACTATTAATAGTATCACAAATACTTTAAGCTATATGTTGTATTTTAGAATACTACTTGTTCTCTTTTCTTACTAGTATTTTAATCTGGCTGAACCCCACAGTGGTAACACAGTTGTACCTTTACAACAACAAGCTCAGGCAACAACGGAGGCTGAAGCTAGTCTTAAAATAATATATTCTATACAATTAAATAAAATTGGAGTCTGTTTGTAATATTAAAATAACCACATTTTGCTAAAATAATGCTTAGGTATGTATACACTACGGTACATATGCTCAAATATAATTTTGTTACAATTTTTGTCTGTCTGTCTGTTTGTGTGTGACTCACTGGCAGATAGCTGATGATAAGAGTAACTTAGGCTACTTTTTTAGACTAGCTTCGCCCCGCGGCGTTGTCCGCGGTTACAAAACCAATCGCGGGTAACACCGCAGGGCTTAGCTAGTATTAAATCATCACTAAACTAACTAACAAACCACAGAGGTTATTTTTTAAGTTCTATAACAATGATTAAATAATAAACTTTGCGAATACAGTAAAAAATTAGCCTGGGCTGGCTTTGTTTAAATAAACTAGAGAATTATTTAATCGTCTTGAGTTAGTTTTTACTTCAACTACATTTAGGTATAAATTTGATTAAGCTAGATATTAATTAAAGTGAGTTGTGTTCTGTAACAGTTTAGTAAACTTGGTTCTTTATCTTCAATTTCAAGGCTATTTACTAACAAATAATGTTTGCGGTTAGACCGAGGAAATTGTTGCTCTTGACTACACAATGCATGACGTTTCAAATAAATCAAACTTCCTAAAGAATTTGTAAAAAGTGTACTAAGATTTGTGTAAGCCGGCTTTTATTCATATTTACTATTCGTCATCACCAACAGCTGACCAACCTAAATATCAGCATTCGTGCTCTCGTGTTTCGTTAGTGAGCGAGAAGCCATAGAAGCATCTCAATTGGCCACCATAATGTGGATCACCATGGCAGCCCCTGATCTACGATTTTGTGGCGCCCCCTCCCTTCAGTGGTATTTAATGGTATGTGTTCAAAAACTAACTGGCCGTATGGAAAAAGAAAAGTTTGTTTTTTAAACATATTACATTAAGATTCCATTACTTGATACAAACCTATGTGATTGTAAAAAAAAGAGGCTTCATTTGTTCGATATTTCGAATTCTTGTCTCAAGGATTTGGCGCCCCCCAGAAACTGCCGCCCCGAGCAAGTGCCGCGGTTTGCAACCCCCCCCCCCCTTAAATCCGGGGCTGCACCATGGAATTCACTAATATTATAGTGTGCTCACTATTGGATTCTGCTAATGACTTCGATCAAGGTCACTTTAGCTCATATATACTCCCATAATATAAAAAAACAGGGTCTCTCGATTATCTAGCTCGGTGTATTCTTGGATCACTGCACTAGATCCTGGTGTAGGAGGAGTTAAATTAGTCTCAATCTCCTCGTAGGAGCACTCTCCCAAATACACACATCAAAAGTGTCTAGGGATCAAGCATTTTTATGCGGATTTCTTGAGATTGAGATGTGGCTTTGTAATAAATTTATGATTTTATAAATTTATATGGATCCTTTTTGGTGCATTTCATAATTTGAATCAGGAACTGTCAATCAAATTCGAGTAAAAGATGAAAATCAGCTGCCAATATTTTCCCTATAAAAACATACAACGCATTGAAGAAATTATTAGTGCTACTGTTTCCCTACTACTGATTAAAACCAACGTTATTATGGAGCGGCGACGTCATTTAAGCAGGGAAGAAATGCTCAGAGCCGTGGGAATGATAGAAGCTGGTTCCCGGCAACGTACTGTGGCTTTAGCTCTGAATACAAGTCAGAGTGTTATCAGTCGACTTTGGACACGTTACCGAAGCACTGGTACCGTGGCTGAGCGCCATGGAGGACGGTATCGCTGCACCACACGGAGACAAGACCGATACATTCAAATCTTAACTCGAAGAGCTCCAACAATAACCGCCATGATGTTAGCCGTGAGGCTTCATCACTCTTCAGGGAACTTAATTAGCGACCAAACAGTCAGAAACCGCTTGCATGAAGTGAACCTTCATTCCCGAAGACCGCTACGGGTACCACCTATAGCAATGCACAATCGTAGGATTCGATATCAATGGGCTCTTGAACACAGAAATTGGGCAGAAGAACAATGGCGTTTCGTGTGCTTTTCTGATGAGTCTCGTTTTGGTATGAGACCGGATACAAGACGTATACGACACTGGAGAACCCCTGGACGCCAACAGCGATTAAAATCCTGCCAGGAAGTCCATCCTTATAGTGGTGGAACCATCATGGTATGGGCGGGTATTTGGATCGGCGGAAGAACTGAGTTGATTTGGATCAGAGGCAACCTCAACGCTCAAATTTATGCTGAGACGATTGTATCAGACGTCATCGTTCCTCTACAAGTGCAAATCGGTCCCTTATTTCAGTTAATGCATGATAATGCACGACCGCACACCGCAAGAGTTGTAAGACAGACTCTCGCCGCAGCTAACATCAATGTCCTGCCCTGGCCTGCTCAGTCGCCAGACTTGAACCCGATTGAGCATGCATGGGATATGCTACAGAGAAGAGCTCTGCCGAATATGGAGGGTATCCAGTCGCAAGAAGACCTTTTTTTGTTGTTGCAACGAACATGGGCGGCCATTCCACAGCGTGATTTGGATGAACTCATTTTGAGTATGCCAAACCGATGTTCTTGTGTTGTTAGTGTTCGCGGTAGAAACACGGATTATTAATTGTTTAAGTTACCTAATAAAATTTTAAAGAAAACTGTTATTTCAGTCTTTTTTTCGAACTTTAATGTTAGTGGTTCAAATGTCAAAAATCCCTTTATTAGGAAAATGGCAAATTTCTTTACTAATGCAAAGGTGACTTGGTTTATCGTTACTGTGACAAACGAAAACACTTTATTTGATGAATCCTTAAAGAAATTTTTAATTAATATCAATCAGGAGAAAAGTTATTGCAAAAATATATGTTGATCCCTAGACACTTTTGATGTGTGTATATAATCTTGCTCCGTTTAGAACTTAGTTCGAATTTCCTGTAACCTATCGTTTCAATTATTTCATAATCTAATATAGATTAGACGTCATAATTACCGTCCGATATACATATATTATACATGAAGGAAACTTGCCGAATTATCAGATTTATATACATATATATATAATCACTGTTAATATATGATTGTCTATCTAGAAGTCACTTCCACATGCCAAAATCCATTAGGAAACATAAAATAAAATGTTTCGTAATCTGTTTTTAGTTAAAAAAAAATGACTAGTATTGTTCAACATTATAGTTGAGATTAAAGAAGTAATGGATTACTTTTTAACTGCATTAAATCTATATATATTTGAATGAATCGACGAAAGTTATGTACGCGTATAACTTACTACTACAACTAATTGGAGAGGTCTATACTCAACAGTGGACTGCGATGCTGATGATGATGAAATATTGAAATTAGACCTCGTAAGGTTTTTACAAATTTTGCTGAAGAAATGCGTAGATTTGAAGAATACTGTGAATACTTTTTAATTTTGCAATTGTATTTGACTAATTATAAATCATTATCCCTTTTAAAAGTTGCTTGAATAGATGTCAAAATGAAGGTAGAATTAAAAAATCTAATCAGCATTTGTCATACATACGTTTAAATAACGTCTGTTGGATAAACTAGAATGCAATAAAAAGCATATTTGCATTTTGCAATGCAGCGTTAAAAACCAGTTTTCATTTTAACGTAAATTTTCTTATTTACGTCGCATTCTACGAGGTGTCTGTATATTGTTATATGTTAGAGCCATTGTAAATTATTTTACAGAGAGATATATATCGGTGTATGCAAGTGGAAAATCAGTTAGAAATGACCAATTCAACAGTAAAGTTAGTGCGTACATTTCCTATACTTATTACAGGTATATTTTGTTCGTAGTTTATTTCCTTTAGGCTCGTATAAATTGTTGTTTTTTTTATAGCATTTTGATGGAATCGTTGTATGCAGTATGGTTGCGTATTGTTGATAAATATTTAGTTAGTTCTTTAGAGTGATAAGTTTAAAATGATGTTTACATTATAGTTAACGTAAATATATGAAAGTAAAGTAGCAGAGATAAAAGTAAGATACAGATTATTTTTTATAGGATGGAATGTAAAACAATATTTTTAGCGTTTGTTATCTTTACCGAGATTAAGACGAAGGATAGTGTTTCGTTTGATAACAGGCATTTGAGAGCGTTGGCCTAGTGGTTAAGCAGTCGCCACGCAGTTGCGCAAAGTGTTGTGGGTTGAAATGCCACATGGGACAACACTGTGTGATACACACATTGTTGTTCTCGGTCTGGGTATTCTCTGTGGCCGTTTCATGTATGATTGTAAAGTCCCCCGCTACACAGATTTGAGATTCCTAATGCGGGAGTTGTCTTTCTTAAAAATAAATAACTTATAACAAATATTGTTACTAGTGGTATTCATATAAAAGTTTTACGGTTAATTCACTCGTTGAAACACGACAAATGTCCTGACGATGTTAGGCGTAACTCTCGGTCTGAAACCATGAACTCATGGATAACCTTGAGCAGCAATCATAGATAAAGATAAAAATAACAGCTATTGGAAATATACGGAGAAATATTTTATACTAGCTTTCGCCCTCGGCTCCGCCCGCTTGTATCTCGATTATTACAATAAAAAGTAGCATAATACAGTGCAACCTTAATATAGCGAACCTCAATTTAACGAATTCCTCGATTTAACAAATTGTTCGTAATCCCCTTGAATGGTCCATAAGAGTCAATGTAAATAATACCTTTATATTACGTTTTTTTTTTACGAACAACCTCTTTGTAACGAATATTCAACTAACAAAAAAAGTGTAAATACCTCTAATTAACGAATTTTGTCAACTCAAAACCTCTATACAGGGTGAATTTTTGAGACGGGACAGTAAAGGTAGGTACCATAACCGTTATAGTTACAGGGAAACGCTTTTAGGAGACTATCCATATTTTTTTAAGATATTCTGAATTGCATTTACAGATTTTGGATAAAATGTACAGCCAGCAAGATAATGGTCATTTTATACAAAAACTTTTTTTGATGCCAATCGATCCTGTTTCTTATAAGGATCAAAAGTCTCTACTGGACCGACTGAGGTTTGAGTACTAGAAATGTCAGAAATCGCAAAAAACTTTCCCCACACAATTGTACGGAAATAAATCTTTTGAATAAGTATTTTAGACACAGACAAACATAAGTTTTGATCTACGAAATAATTTGGTTTAAATGACCGCCGTTTTAACGAATACATAAGTACACTCGTTTTTGTACTGAGCTAGTAGCAGCCGATAATTTTCTTGGAAAGGTATCATTTAAAATCCTTGTTAATGCATCTTTTGTATTAAGCGTATTTTGTAATAATAGGAACACGGAATCTGCATTGGTGTGGTACGCGAATAAGTATCGCCTCCACTGCGACAAGTATCGAGTGGTAATGATGGAATTTTCTGAAGGTACTCTTAATTCTTAGAGAATCTCTTCTTTAGAGAATCTCCAAAACGAGTTGGATGAATGTTATTCCAGTTTGAATAGGCAGTTCGGGTCACAGTGGATAGGTACACATGGTCCAACCAAGTGGCGACCTCGTAGCCCCGATCTAACGCCTCTCGATATTTTTCTGTGGGGCTACTTAAAAACGAAGTCTACAAAAAAAATTATATTAGTATTCAGGACCTGAAAGATGCATTAACAATGATTTTAAATGATATCTATCTATCCAAGAAAATTATCGGCTGCTATGAGCTCAGCACAAAAATGAGTGAACTTATGTATTCGTGAAAGCGGTGGTCGTTTTGAGCAATTTATTTCGTAGATCATCTAAATGTATGTTTGTCTGTGTCTAAAATACATATTATAATTATTTATTTCCGTACAAATGTATGGGAAAAGTTTTTTGCGATTTCTGACATTTCTAGTACTCAAACCTCGGTCGGTCGCGTAGAGACTTTTGATCCTTATAAGAAACAGGATCGATTGGCATCAAAAAAAGTTTTTGTATAACATGACCATTATCTTGCTGGCTGTACATTTTTTCCAAAATCTGTAAATGCAATTCAGAATATCTTAAAAAATTATGGAAAGTCTTCTAAAAGCGTTTTCCTGTTACTATAACGGTCAAGGTACCTGCCCTTACTGTCCCGTCTCAAAAATTCACCCTGTATAACGTTTCCATCAATATGACCCTTAATCCCATAGTATGCGATTCAGTCGCAACAGGTTTTTTTAACACGTTTTTTTCGTAAAACAATCAAAGTCGTTTGATGGAAAGTAGTGTTAACAGTGCTGCTCATCACTGTTGTTGAAGATTCTAGTTGCAATGACTCAGAAACGTAAAAGGTGCTCCTTATGAATCGCAGAAAAGCGAAACATCAACAACTATGGTGACAAAAATCCTACGACGAAATATTTAGACATAGCTAATAAGTTCAGGATTCCTGCAAGTACATTGACTACAATTTTAGAATTTAAAAATATGTTTTCGGCAGAAGAAAGTTGAATGTAAACAGTAGAATAATAAAATGTTTTTCACCTCTTTATAACAAATTTTAGACCAACCTTACCTCAAAATAACAAACCTCAGTTTAACGAATTACTTGATAAAACGAATATTTACGAGTTCCCATCGGATTTGTTGTATTGAGGTTGCACATATGTGTTATTCTGATATATAAGCAAAGTTTCATCCAAATCCGTTCAGTAGTTTTTGCTAGAAAGAGCAACAAAGATACGCCCTGTACGCCCTTTCTAAAATTGTGATGTTTTGGTATCGAATAGACCTACTAGATCAACAAAAATATGCAACGAAACTACTTCTTGGGCAATAGTGTTCTTTGCTACATTTTGAAATCTGTCGTGTAATATGTCGACCAAATAGTTGTTTCAAAAAAAGTGTCATTCTGGTCTCAAATTATTACCTTTATTTGTAATTATGTTTTTGTAAATTGATCATAGCTCTAACTACGAGTTACTAAATTCTCTTAGTGAAACCGTTATAAGTCTCACGCGTGTGTAAAATCAATAAATTCCAATGTTTCGGTCGCGTAACAGATTAAATTGACAACTTGTCATTTACGACTATTGACAGACAATTCGTGTGTTCAAAGGAGTTTTGAATAGAAACTACTAAACGCGCCAATAAGCCGATCATTTTGACGTGATGCTAATTTTTTTAGTATGTTTAGTCTGTGGTGTAGTGAAAGCTGTCCTTTGTACGTTCCTTTTTTAAATTATAAGTATCATTACTACAAAAGCGTTATACAGAGAGTAAATGAACTTGAAACGTAGCAATATGTTTAAGACTTTCTAAATTAAAAGGCCGAAAAGAAAACATACTTTGACTAATGCACATTAAGCACGAACTGTCCGACTCCACCAAGGCGGTACTTACCGACCCTTTCACAGAAGACTAAATTAAAATGACAACATTCGTCCTAACGTTTTTCGTCTTTGAGTGGGAGACCGGCAACCTAATGATGCAGACGCATCTTATTAAGTCGCCATAGTGTGGGTCACGATCAGCGTTGCCAGATTTTTCTTGCCAAGTCGGAATTTTAAAACTTTTTCACTAAAAAAACCGGGATTTTTTCGTCGAAAGAGTGATAGGCGAAAATGTATACATATAATCGGTATTTTTATAATATTTATTTTTAATGGAATTTAACTATTTTTACGTGACAATCCATTAAATAGTCAAGAAAAGTACTATTGTTATGTAATTGAGTCTTCTTCGCCTTCAAAATAAAAATAATACAAAAAATAAATACCCAATAAAAATATTCACTAGAAAAAGAAGGTGTTTCAAACAACAGTGAGTGAGTGGAGAAACTTACAATAAAAATGTTATTAATTATTTTTGATAATTAATTACATAATATTTTCGTAAAGATTTAACTTCTTTTAAAATTAATTTTTTTACTGTTATGAAGATTAAAACTTTTGCTTTATTTAAATTTACTGAGCAATTATTTCTGGCATCCGACTATCTTAAATTCATTTTAAAAAAAACGCGTTAAGGAAATCAATTTGGTGTTGAGATATTAAATATGAAATAAATAAATATTTTGGGCATCTTACACACAACGTCATCTACTTAGTCCCAAAATAAGCAGAGCTTGTGTTATGGGTACTAAACAACTGATGTAAATACATAAACATACTTTTTTTTTTGTAAATACATACATATTATACATAGAAAAACACCCAGACTCCGAAACAAATATTTGTGGATCACACAAATATTTGGTCTGACCCGGGAATCGAACCCGAGACCTCTTGATTAGCAGTCGCATACGCTTACCACTAGACCAACAAAGCAGTCGTATAAATATATCCCTTGTATTTTTTTATGGAAACTGTTGAAAAAGAGCGAGACTGGCCCTGTCCCCCGCGGGCCAATTTTGATTAAAAAAAATCGGACGTCCCGCCTTAATCGGGACGTCTAACATCGGTGGTCACGATGCTGCATTGTCTGTGGTCACAATGAGTGTGGTGACCACTACTCTGAGATTCTAATCATTCACTCAAAAAAAAAAAATGTACTGTTGAATCATAATAATGAAAATTTAAATTGAACTACCAACTACTACTAACATTTTCCGACACACTTTACTCCATAAACCATGCATGAGTAATAGTCATGATGGTGACCCGCACTACGAGGACCCTATTATTGGGCCTCCGGTCTCCCACTCACCAACGACGACACAACGAAACACGTTGGTTTTCTGTGTGTAAAAATTGTAAGAATATCAACGAAACACGAATATTGTTACACATTTGTCCGTGTTTTTGCACACAGATATCACAAACAATAGTAAATAGAAAAAACATAATTAAGTGTAGCAAGCGTATATAATTAAAAGTATATAAGTAGTGAGAAATTATTATTCAGTTTCAGCTAACTCAAATACCTATTCCTATTCTAACCTTGCATTTACAATTCATTCTGTGAAACAAGTATATAAAACAAAGAAAATTACCTTCTCGCGATAAAACGAGTTCTGAATTCGAAACATTCTTGTATTTTGTTCGCCAATGATGCGAGTACATATCTTTTTAGTTTTATTCCAACCTTTTTATGTAAATTGTTTTATTATAGGGTTATTTGCCGGCCAGTCGCAATGGTTGGACGGCCTCGCCAAGACTCTTGGATACGAGAGCGTGTATCATCACGCGGTTATAATAGATGCCGGCTCTTCGGGTTCCAGGGTCCTTTCTTACAAATTTCGAGTACCTTTTACAGGTGAGTTATTTTTCTATATTATCATTAATCATCATTCTCGGATTTTCTTTTCCATATTTTGCAAGTATTATACATAAACGTGTTCGTCTTGATTCACTTTATATTTTGGTGAAAAACCTCATTGAAATCCGTTGTAGTGTGCAAGAACAATGAGTAGGGAAACAAAAAGCTATTTTATTTTTATAATATGTTAATTTTTTATAATTTATTTAATAAACACCGTCGCCAAAGGAGGTTTTATCGTTTTGAAGTTTTTGCCGGTTCTTCTCCATAGAAATAATGACATTTTGGAACCGGGCCGGAAAGTGCTTTTTGATTGACTCGATCGAGTTTAGTGGAATCTTCATTACCATGGTTTTATTATTATATTATTCATGGTTTGTGGTTACAAACCTGAATAGTTTTTGTTGTAACGGCTTATAGCCGTTTCTGTGCCAGTAATCTGGTTTGTTAGGGATTTCTACCTTTTGTTGTTAAATGAAATCTCAATTAATAAATGCACAACTTATTCTGTTACAATTTATAATGGTTTTATTTTAGATGAACTCTGTGCCAATATACATTTATGAAAGTTAAATATTTAAGAAACCAAACCTGGCTGTTAATATATATCTTCTAAACCTTTATTATTCCCAATATTTTGTAGGACTCAGTTACTAGTTCAACCGGTTTTACCTGAATATCAGTTTTTGCACCTAGCAACTGAGGTCTACCTTGTAGGCAAATTAAATTCGATAGTTGAACTAGTTGTCAGTATATTCGATGTTACTGACTTCTCGATAATGATTGCCAAAAATGTTCCAACCAATCTCGACCTCCGTTCCTCCCACTCTAATAAGCGAGTGAGTAGGAACGTCACCTTCACGTTTCCTATGAAACCAAAGGGCTTTCGTCCTGCCCCGGAGGTGAGACTAGTCATCCCGGTATGTACCTCAGTCGTGGGGTATGACAGGGGGGGTCTCCAGAAGCCGCTGAAGCGTTCCTGGTGTTCCTCCCAACTGTTGAGGTAGGCCGGTTCCACCGGAAGTTCTCACTCGCCCTTCAGGTTCCACAGAAGGGGTCCTAGGGCCGACCCCTGGGAAACCCCGTATGTGACGTACCTGCGATGTTCTTCGCCGTCCCGACCCATATAGGATATGAACCTATTGCGAAGATATGCCCCGATGGTGTCTCGCAGGTAGAGGGGCTACTGGTGATGGATCAGTGCCTCTCTAATCACCCACTACGGGAGGGAATAAAAGGCGTTGACTATGTTAAGACTGACAGCCAATGCCGCTCCCCCCCTGGCAGACAACCAGACTAGTAACGGATGCGTTAGATCGCATCCATCGTTGAGAATCTTTATCCTAAGCCAAATTGGCTGTCTGATAGATTGGGGCCCACTTGCGACAGGAGCTGGTTGAAACGAGCGCCGATAACTTCTACAAAAAGTGTTTCCGCTTCGTACCAACAGACATATCGATAGGAACACCGAGGGAGAATCTGCAGTTCTACCAGGTTTTTGGATGAGTACCAGCCTGGCTGGTGGCTGGTTCCTTCCAGCCGTAAGGGAATACGCTATTACGGAGGCAGCTGGTAAATAGCCGCCTCAGCCTATCCACATTTTTGTATTTTATTGGAGCGGAAATCTCCACATATACCACCAGTTGGTGGCTATGTCGGACTAGACCCCGACTAAAAACGCACGCAGTCCCTGGAACCCCGACGTACCTCGGGCGACTTACGGCTTGTAGATGGCCCATCTTCTGTGTGGGAACCCCGATTTTCTCTTTCTTGTCCCCAAAAGGAGGAGCGCAAGCTCCGTTGCGCTCATGCCGGGCCTGTTTCGGCTAGGGTGACAGATGTTCTCTATCTAAGAAGAGAGTATCTATCACTCCTCCCACAAAGCAGGTTCCAGGTCCAGGGTCTGCGTCAGTGGTGAGACAAATAAGTACCTACAATTTTAAATTTAGTTTTTTTTTCCAAATAACAAGTATTATTTGGAATTGATAGAATTTACCATTTCAAATTAAATTACTTTTGAATCACCGTGAATATTTTGGTTTTGCATATCAATACGTGTTTATCGTTCAGTAGTTGTAAACTGCAACGAAGAAGTTAGACCTAATATAGATTTTCACAAGTTTGTCAACATGATAAAATGTCCGTGCCCTTGACAATGTTTTTTCGCATTGTTAGGGGTGGCCTGGACCGAGTTAGGACTATCTGTTGCTCGCGATAGCACAAGAAGTATTCCGAACGTAGCTCTTTGAAGAGGAATTGTAAAACCCGATATCTTTAATTGGTATATGGAGTTGTTTTCTTCTACTTAAATGACGTTATAATTCATTTATGACAGGATTTTTAGTTTTTATTGAAACGGTTATCGAAAATTGTTTTCGGTATTTGGATGTTTTCTATGTATGATATGTAACATATAATATGTATGTATAATGTTTACAAAAAAGAGGTTTTTATGTATTTATATCAGTTGTCTATTACCCATAATACAAGATCTGCTTAGTTTGGGACTAGATGGCGCTGTGTGTAAGATGTCCGAAATATTTATTTATTTAATTTTGATTTATTCTGACTGTCTCATTTATCTAGCGGTCAGTGCTGCCAAAACAATAGGTCTTTGGTTCGATTCCCGGGTCGGGTCAAAGTGTTCGCTTACAAAAAAAAAAATAACCCGGTGCCGCCCGTGCCTCGGGAAGCAAAATTAAGCCATCGGTCCCGGTTGTGTTGAATTCAAATTCAAATTCAAATTAAAAATTCTTTATTCACTTAGGATGCAATACATCTCTTGTCACAGGTCAAGATTCTACATGTACATTTATGCCATGTTCGCAAACAATAGGTAGAGCCGGAGAAAAGAACATGGCAATAAAAACTCGCGGCCACTCCTTTCAAATCGCCAATGTTTACATAGTTTTAATGTTTATAAACCTGATATGGGGGTAAGGTGCTGCCACTAATATACTATACACCATGTTAGAGGACTGATGCAAATTATAGTGATTAAAAATTAGAACTTATGCTAATTTAAAAAAAAAAAAAAAAAAAACAGCCTCAGTGGGTACAACATAGTACCTATATGTGCCAAAACTATATGTGCTCAAATATTGGCCAAATTACTGGTAACGAAAGATTAAATATAAAATATTAATTATAAGATCAAAAGAAAGAGAAGAATGGCCTTTATTAGTCACGTAGAATCTTTACTTACAAAAGTAAAATCATGCTCTTAAACAATGTGATAACAACATTCACATGAGTAGAATAAAATGATACGGAGCAAGTAGTCAAATCCATTTTTCTTTACCATTTAAAAATTCGTCAACTGTATAATAAACTTTACGTATAAGATAAGTTGTGTGACCATCTATCTATGGCAATCGTTATTGAGAAGTCAGGTCCCTCAAATAAACTGATGGCTAGTTCAACCGAAATTACCTTGACAAAATAAAAGGCTTGGAAGATGATGAGTTATCGATAGTTTTAATAACTAAAATAATCCTCTACTTAAAAGTACTTAAATTAATGATTTTAACTTTAAAGAGATTTATGTGGCGGTATACAAGACTGCCATGGTATATGCAAACTTTTTTCTCAGCTAATGCTGGTAAATTGTACTTATTACGGGCGTACGCCAAGTGGGTTGGTTCACTGTGTAGTGTTGTAGGGGTGTGAGTAGTAGATGTATGATATGATTAAAGAGTAATGAATATGATGATGTAAAGAATGGTCGCACTATGGAAAAGGTGTCGATTATTACTATTATTATATTTTTATTATTAAGTATATTAGTGGCATCTCGACACCATATAAACAAATGGGCGCTAAGGTCTCAGATATCAATACCATAATTTCATAAATATAATAATATTTAATACATATAAATCATTTCAGCTACAAGAATAAATACATTCCGTAAGTGATGCATTTTATAGATTTATTTCTATATTCTTCTTTTGGCCTACTCTTGTTAGATTACGTTTTTCTGTGCTGCCAAATTGACTCTACTCGGCCTGATGGAAAGTATGAGTAGAATCCAGGAGTAATGATCACCAGACTCATTGTGAATGTAGTCATATACAATGCAGTGTGGTGTACCACACCGTGGCGGACTATTGAGGTGTCTTCCCATCACTGAACCTTACGTCCTTCTTATTCTAAGTCTTAAATATTTATATAGCCTACCAAAGTGACTCTTACTCTGCCTGAGTATAAGATGTTAGGAGGGACAGGACCACGGAGCAAATATAAAGAGGAGAGGTCGTAAGCAGATGTGGACCGTAACTAAAAACGAGTCCTGACGTCATCGCAGTTGACGCGGCTTGTAATTGTAGAATATCAACGTTAAACTTCTAGAATCATATCGAAAAATCGCAAATCTTTATGTTCTCTCTATATAAAGATATAAACTATAAAGTGTTGTATGCCCTGTAGAAACTACTCCGATAGACGTTTAAGTTCCATGAATTGTATCACATTTCATTTTTTGGCGGTAGTTCAAAAAAATCTTATATTGTTTTATTGAAATATGATTAAATTTATTCGCCACGATATTGCGAAACTTTTTATAATGTGAAACAAAAATACAAAGAGATATATATTGGTAAAATAATTCATAACGCATACTTTGCAAAACGAGATTTATTCATCAAAGTAAATATTTTGCCTTTTTCGGAATCATTTTGTGAATAGATGTATTCTAAAAAAAACAAAAACGACAGGTTTGTAATAATAAGTTACCTAAATATTTTATCGAGTAACGACCAAATTAATTATGCATTTGAGTAGACACTTTTACTCGTAATTACTTATACTGTTAAGTTGAAGGGTATTTAAAATTCATTAAAATTGTTTCATTATCATAATGTTCTAGGTTTTCATTCGAAAATAGTATTAAAAAAGTAATGGATCAAACAATTAATAGACAAAACCAAACTCCAACAAAATACACCAGGATTTGTTCTTTCCATTGTTATTATGATAACTCACCATTCCAAAGAAAGGTCATAAAATATTCAAGACAACTTTCATGATTATTAGCTTTTCTCAATTGGCGTAATTAAGGCAATGCCTTAATGATCGATACCTAATTGAAATTACATTCACACTGTTTGCTTATTTCTAGTTGAGACAGAAATCTAATTCGTACGTACTACGTAGTCGTAAAAAGAAAAATAAGAAAATTCTGAGTACGGCCCTTACATCCTAAACCCAGTATCAGATAGTGAAACTACAGATCAACGTCAACATATAAGGGTGCAAGTAGTTTTGCTATTGTTTGGTAGATTCCCGTCGATTTTCGAGCATTGTTTCTTACAAAAATGTTTCATTGTTTCTTTGCATTTGCTCCGTGGACAGAACCTCCGGTGCTCCACTTACTTGGTGAAAAGATAGGCGATTATCGCTTAACAGAAACCTACTCAATATATTTCTGGATATGTTTTGTCTGGAAATAGTCTATAAATATATAAATTCAATTTTTCCATTTGTTTTAACGTATGTAGACACAGATTTAAAAGTATTTTATTTCTATGATGGCTGAAAAGTTTCTGACTTCAACGTAGAGATATAAAAAAATGTTTAGTTGTGCATCTTTGCATTTACATTGTGCATCACTGAGAGAAGTGTGTAGAGTTCAATGAGACTATGTTGTACTGCACTGTTGATCCCGTGACATTGTCATGTTTAATGACAAAGAATTGTCGTACATCTGATACTATATTTTCTAGTGTTATCGAAGTTATCCGAAGTTTAGTTCGGTGTGTATTACTTTGTGTGATACATAAATTGTTGTTTTTTGTTTAGCCCGTTTTATTAATGTATATAAAGTCCCCCGCCACACAGGATTTATATTCCTAATGTCTTTGTTAGGGCTGTTAGCTTCCGAGCACTGTTTACAAAATAGAAATAAAACAACCGTTTGGATGCGAGTACGAAAATAAATATATTTGTTCGGAAGGTCATACACCATCGGAGAGTCTTAACACCGCGACTCACCATCAACAACGCCATCTATCGAGCGGGACCTCAACAAAAATACACAACATTCGATTGAACAGTTTTTAAAAAAAGGTCTTGTATCACCGTTGGATAGGAAACTTTTCAGACCACATACGTACATTTATTTATTATAAGTGCATATATAAATATAATGTACATGTAAGTACGCACATACGTAAATATATATCTAATTTGGTATATCATTATGTTTCAGTATTTGGCCGAGCTAACTTGGACTTAGTAGATGAATATTTTGAACAATCGAAGCCTGGATTGTCGTCATATGCCGACGATCCAGAAAAGGTAATATTGATTTATACTTTTACTGTTTTTGGCTATAGGTGACATTAGGTATTTAGGTATCTTGAATTTATGTCTTCTTTTTTGACATCGAACAGTAAGTACCCAGTGTGCTCTTTGATACTGACATCAATAACTTTTGATATTAAATAGCTTCTTTTTTTAAATCCTGCCAAGGTGGCTTCACTCTACCTGATGGAAAGCATGAATAGAATCCAATAAGGGATGGCAATATGGCGACCCACATCACTAGTGCTTTGGTGCTTTTTCTCATCCTAGTGACGAAAACACTCATAGTATCATACCACGAACGGTCATCCATCTAGGTACTGACCGTGTAGTCGCTGCTTACCATCGCCAAGGCAACTTGGCTATGAACACTTAGTTACATATGTCTAATATATTTTCAGGGCGCTGAAACCATAGTGCAATTAATAAGAAAGGCGGAGTTTCTCACACCGCCAGAGAAGCGTCGTAGCACTATGCTCATTGTGAGAGCCACTGCAGGATTAAGGTTGCTACCCGCTGATAAGGCACAGCAACTAATCACACAAGTTTATGCAGCAATATCGAAGTGAGTACATACCTTTATATGCTATTGAAAAATATTAATATATATTTATATCAGTTGTCTAGTACCCATAGAACATGCTCTGCTTTGTTTGGGACTAGATGGCGTTGTGTGTCAGATGTCTCAGGTATTTATTTACACTTCTAAGGCTGACTTTGATTGTATTCAGAACTTCAACTTGCAACGATGATTTGCAGCCATTAATTCATGCCTAGCTCCTATTGGTGGTAGCGTGAAGTTATCATCAACAGCCTTTCAACAGTCCACTGCTGGACATAGGCCTCTCCTTACAAAGGAGGGTTTGGCCTACTATACCACGCTGTCCAGACGGGTTGGTATAGGGTTGGTTTCAAGTTTTCCTCCTCTTTGCATTGATGTTGTATTGCGTAGTTTATTAAATAAAATATAGCTGACTGAGCTTGATCGCAGCGCCACCTACGGGGTCCAATTTGCGAATATAAACAATTATCAAACATACTTGAACAGATATAAAAGTTTCATTAAAATCGGTCCAGTCGTAAACGACTGGACCGATTTTGGAAGTCGTAAAGAAGGAGTTCAATAACAAACACACGTACAGAATATCTTATATATAAAATTCTCGTGTCACAATGTTCGTTCCTATACTCCTCCGAAACGGCTTGACCGATTCTTATGAAATTTTTTATGCATATTCAGTAAGTCTGAGAATCGGCTACTATCTATTTTTCATACCCCTAGAACGCGAGCGGAGCCGCGGGCATCAGATAGTTTATGTATATACATATAAAGATTTTGTAAAATTTCTTTCAGGTTAGGTTACGATGTTGGTCCAGACAGTGTCAAGATCATGGATGGTTCAGACGAAGGAATTTTCATTTGGTACACCGTCAATCTATTACATAGTGAGTAAAATTATGTTTATTTTTTAAACTTTTAGTAACAAGAATATTCGTAGAGACAGTAATTACTTTAACGTTAATTTCAGTAATGCCTCTAATGAATCTAAAACGACCTTGAATAAGTTCTCGCTGTTTCTTTTACAAAATAAAAGTTTTATTTAAATTCATCATCATCATCATCAACAGCCTTTAACAGTCCACTGCTGGACATAGGCCTCTCCTTTGAAAGGTGGTTTTGGCCTACTATACCACGCTGGCCAGACAGGTTGGTAAAGGGTTTGTTTCAAGTTTTCCTTCTCTTGACAGTGATGTTAGCTACTTATTTTATTCCTTTAGTCGCCTCTTACGACACCCATGGAATGAATAGGGGTAGTGACACTTTGTATTCTTAATCCGTCACCACTTATTTAAATTATAAGGAACAAAAACATTTAATTCAAAGTATTGCCCATCTTCTTATGGCCTTAACCCTCTCCTGAGTGAAGTCCCGAACCCAGGCATTTGGACAATATAGGTTGTTGATTTGATTGCCCGTCACCAGCGACCACTTTCTCTCATCTCTCTGGCAGTAAATGAATTCCGCATCGGAAAAACGACATGTCTTTTGATACTATCCAAGAATCGATCCAATTTTTAGCTTCAATATAAACTGGTACTTGTCTCCAGATCTCATGGGTGGCGACACAATGGCTGCATTAGATTTGGGCGGAGGCTCCACACAGATCACCTATCAGCTTAGCGAAAAAGACTCCCCGCTGTACCCAGCCAACGATCAGTACGTCGTGGCAGCGGGGAACAACATCACTTTGTACACACACAGGTAATATCCTTACTAATATTAAAAACACGAAAGTTTGTGGGTATGTATGTATATATGTTTGTTGCTCTTTCACTCAAAAACTACTGAACGGTGAAAGTTTACAGTAATATAGCTTATATATCAGAATAACACATAGGCTACTATTTACTACAATAACACGCGTGCGGAGCCGGGGGCGAAAGCTAGTACGCTATAAATATATAATTACTGCTTTGTTGGTCTAGTGGTCAGCGGATGCGGCTGCTGATCAAGAGGTCTCGGGTTCGACCCGGGTCGGACCAAATGTTTGTGTGATCCGCAAATCCGCAAAATTTGTTTCGGAGTTTGGGTGTTTTCTATTTATAGTATGTATGTATTTACAAAAACAAGGTATGTTTATGTATTTATATCAGTTGTCTAGTATCCATAATACAAGCTCTACTTAGTTTGGGACTAGATGGCCTTGTGTGTAAGATGTCCGAAATATTTATTTATTTATTTATAATTTCTAATTTCAACTGCCTCGTTAGTGTAGCGGTTGGCGTATGCGATTACCGATCAAGGCCTCTCGGGTTCGATCCCCAGGTCGCGCTAAAGAGTGCTGCTGAATTTTTCTGATTATAGAAACGCTTAATAACAACCAGTTTCTAATTTGTAGTCTTATACCCCGGGACTCGAAGAGCAATTAAAGCTATCGGTCCTGCGCCTGATCTATTCCCGGTTGTAGCGGATAAACGTCCTATCTGATTGTGAGACTGAGGAAATAGAGAGTGAACCTGCGTTTGCTCACATACTTGTGCACTAGGTATAATATCTTCTGCGTAGTCATACATCACTGTAAATTTCTATAATTTGAACACTGGTAGGCATATAACAGAAATAGCTGAAATTTCCGTCTTATGGTGATCGCACACTTATCCGCGCCGAACGCGCCTCAAGAACCGAAGTCATGGAGGCCTCGCACACTTATCCGCAGCGGAAGAGTCGACCGCGCCGAAAGCATCGACCGCGTCGAAGAAATCATTTCAAGAAATAGTACTCGTGCGTTGCTCTGTCATACGCAACTGATAGAATGCGGGCGCTTCGATCGAGGCGTCCGCATCATCCGCGCCGAATTTTATGACGTCATCCGAATTCGTCTACGATTTCTGCGGTTCTTCCAGATGCGGACGATTCGACGCGGGTAAGTGTGCGAGGTTTCATGAGATTTCATATAAAGAATTCTAAAATTCGTTTCGTCCGGCTTGTTCGACGCGTTCGCCTCTGATAGGTGTGCGATCACCATTACCTATATTTTTACCTTTAAGGAGTGGGTGAGCAATCCTCCGGCACGTATAGGCAAGCTCGACCGGGAGATCATGTGGATCTAAAGTAGCAGGGGTCCATGGGTGCCGATAGTCACCATCCTTTAAATATATTTTCATTAGAGATTAAAGAAATGAATCAGGTTTACTTTTCTGTGGATTCGTTTAACATATGTGTTTGAACTATCGCATCTGTTTGATGTAAAATAAGTGTGTTTGCAACAATGATACAAGAAAATATTGTTTGTATCACTGAACACAAGACAAAGACAATTCAGTCCACTATTTAAGTCCTACTTCCGCTTAAGCCATTACGCTTCCCTTTGTGACATCAACTGCATTATTGTATTCGTTAAGACTCGAGTACCTACTTTAGCCTTAGGTTTACTAAGAAATTTATTGATTTTTAACATCATCATCAATCATCAACAGCCTTTAACAATCCAATGCTGGACATAGGCCTCTCCTTTGAAAGGAGGTTTTGGCCTACTATACCACGCTGGCCAGACGGGTTGGTAAAAGGTTTATTTCAAGTTTTCCTTCTCTTGGCAGTGATGTTAGCTGCTTATTTTGTTCCTTTAGTCGCCTCTTACGACACCCATGGAATTTATAGGGTGGTGACACTTTGTATTCTTAATCCGTCACCACACATCACATTAAAGAGAATCGATCTGACTTCGTTTTTTATTCCAGCTACCTGAACCTCGGTCTTCTAGCCGCTCGCTATGGTGTGTTCCGCATGGAGGCTGGAGACAACAACACGTCAGAGTTCGTTTCAATTTGTGTCGATCCCATCGTACAGAAGGAGTCGTGGACTTATGGCAATAAACAATATTCCATCAGGTTGGTTGGTTACAATTAATGTATGGTTCGAGCAATGTTAGGAAACTGATAGTGCAAAAGTATGATATACGTATAGATAATAGGAAAGACCTTTAGAATCTTTTTAGTTTAGTAGTTAAAGATAGAAGCAATGTACATTTCTGACACTACTTTAAGAACTTACTGAACGTTGTTTTTTAAAAATCTTCTTGCTCTTCTTCCTAGGCTTATTCCCAATATTATTTGAAGTCGGCTACTAGTTCAACCGGTTTTACCTCTATAATATCCGGAATATACTATACATCTATAATATTATTACTGAAATACTTTAGTACTATAGTGCAGAATGAGAATTCAGTTATAAAACGACTGGTCCAAGAACAACGCCCTGTGGCACACCTGCATGTCTTTAAAAAAGATTTGTAAATAACCCTGTTTTTTAAACAAATAGTTGATACCTACCTTTAGTTAAATATGTTTTCGATTTTAAAAGTTTTGTTATAGTTCATAGACGATATTATTCAATTAGTTGTACCATGTTGACACAGTCAAAAGCTTTAGTAAGTTCTGAAATAAGTAGAACTGTTCGGTAGTTTTGAGACTGGTGACGAATTGATATTACTGAACCCTATATCTACCCGCCTGGATATCACATTAGCCTAATACCTATTTTAAGGAGGGGTCGAAGTCTCACCATCCACCACACCATCAGCCTTCTACAGTCCACTGCTGGACATAAGCCTCTCCTTATAAGGAGGTTTTGGCCTACAATACCACACTGGCTAGACGGGTTGATATAGGGTTGGTTTCAAGTTTTCCTTCTCTTTGCATCGATCTTATCTTGCGTAGTTTTTCCCTTAGTCGCCTTTTACGACACCCGCGGGATGAATAGGGGTGGTGACACTCTGTATTCTTAATCCGTCACCACACGTAAGTTCAGCAATGGATTATTAACGGCTGTTGATGTGATGAGGTGTTTGTTTGGTGCTGTAGTGGGGCCAAACGTGGGAGCAGTGCGTTGCGAATGACGGTGTACCGCGCTTGTCACGCGCTGGTGAAGCGCTACGTGCTGGCCACGCTGGACTGGGAGCCGCCCCACGCTCCGCAGGGGACGCTCGCAGCCATGAGCTACTTCTACGAGGTCGCCGCAGACGCTGGGATCATTGGTCAGTCATTTAGATAACTTGCGTTCAAATAATGATGTTGCTAAGATAATGTTCTTATGTGTTAGGGTTAGTTTTTTAAATATGCCTTGTTACAACTAAAAGAGATTTCTTTAAAACATTCTTAAAACCACAGAATAACGTAGAATAATCGTCCTTGATCCTCGCTTTGATATTCGTCGTTCTCTCATTGTTGGACAATTACAAGTAGCGGTAATTACTCGCTTGTGCTTCTATTCCACTATTTAAGTTGTGGATCGGAAGTGCGAGCGGGTTTGGTTTTTGGCAATGTATTTTTTTCTGTTTATGTTTCATATTCGGAATGAGGCCTAGAGTTCTGTCACACAGGGGTAAAGCTAGTAAAGAATTTAGTCTCTCACAAAAGATACCTTTAAATATGTAATAATTATCGATAATTATCGGGTTCGATTCCCGGGTCGGACCAAACGTTTGTGTGATCTGCAAATATTTGTTTCAGAGTTTGGGTGTTTTTCTATGTATAATATGTATGTATTTACAAAAAAATAATGTTTATGTATTTATATCTGTTGTCTACTACCCATAATGCAAACCCTGCTTAATTTGGGACTAGATGGCGTTGTGTGTAAGATGTCGGAAATATTTATTACTAGCTTTCGCCCGCGGCTCCGACCGCGTGTATATCGGTGATCGCGGTAAAAAGTCTATGTCCTTTCCCAAGTTCAGTTCTATCTTCATACCAAATTTCATCAAAATTGGTTCAGTGGTTTAGGCGTGAAATCGTAACAGACAGACAGACAGAGTTATTTTCGCATTTATAATATTAGTAGGGATTATTATTTATATAGAGTAGTGATTCTAAAGTATGTGGGTTATCGTCCAGACGTGATGACGGGCGGCGTGGTGACGGTGTCTGCGTACCGCTCGAGCGCAGTGCGCGCGTGCTCGGCCGCCAACGTGGAGCAGCCCTGGGCCTGCATCGACCTCGTCTACATCGTCAGCCTGCTGCAGGACGCCTACAAGATCGCCGACAACGAACCCATCTCGGTAACTACCCACACAACTTCTATAATAACCTCACACGTCTGATCCCAAACTTGGTAAAAAACAGGCCGCTGATAATCTTCCTTATAAATTTCTATGAATATAAAACTAACATATTCTTTGATGCGAGAGAACGAGCCTTTTCACTTTGGAGCCAGTAGTTAGTCAATAATGTATCGTTTCGAAAGTTATTAAAAATACATACTCCATGATTTTAAATAGACAAATCAAATCCAGATACAGAGAAAATGGTCGTGCTTTATACACGCTTTTTATTAGCTTCACCTGTATGTTTGTAACATCAGCATGTCTATACTACCTTGACTACTATGATATATCCTGGCTTTATTTACAACACTAATCTCCATGTTTCAGTTATTCAAAAAAGTGAACGGCCACGAGGTATCCTGGTCCCTAGGCCTGGCCTACACCAGCGTCATGAACAAACTGGCTGCTGCAGAGACCTAAGAGATCTACCAATCATTACTGAGTGTCGACAGGAAATGTATGGTGCCACTGACTTATGTATTTTGTGACCTTGCGGATAGTGTGGACTGCAGAATTTATATAAATTATTTGTGAGTGTTTAGATCAATTTGTACATACTAGTGTATGGTATGAACTTATTTATTTTTAAATGAATGCCTTATGCGGGGTTTGGGCAATACCAGTAGTATGTGTAGTGAATGTAATTTTGTTTGTAACGCTTTCACGCGAAAACTACTCAACCGATCGTCATGATCAACTTTGTACACATATTCTTGGAGGTATTACAAGTAACATAAGATAATTTAAAAATAACGTTTGTGCTTATTTTTCATAGGCTACTTTTTAATGCAGTAATTGAGACACACCCGGGATGATCTGCGAATGCTAGTATATATAGTCACAATTTTCCTTATTTACACTCAGTATTATGAACATTAACTCTTTATTTTTAGATTACTTTAATTAAGTACCTATTTTTTATTTATCTTTCATAACCTATTTCTTTGCTGGACGAAGGCTATTTTTTCTAGAGAAGGGTTTGGTGTACTGTAGTTAAAATGAATGCTTAAAAGGGGTTTTGGGCAATACAAGTGATATGAACCCATAGTCACGATTTTCCTTATTACACTCAGTATTTACAAAGTTAACTCTTTCTTTTTACACGCTTTCACCTGTATGTTTGTTTGTTTGTATGTTTGTAACCGACTCCTTGGGGTGCAATTTTAACCCACTTTAAACGGCCAGATTTCGTTCAAACTTTGTAGATTTATCTACATGGGACAAAAACACTGTGTAATCCACAATTTGTTGTTCTGAGTCTGGGCGTTCTTTGTATCCGTTTCATGTATGTTTGTAAAGTCTAACGCGACACAAATGTATATTCCTAATCTGGGAGTTGTCTTTTTAAAAAAAAAGTTTGCGTTAGTCACTGGTGTGTACAAAATATAATTACACATAATATTATTAGGTTGTATTTCTTGTAACTGCTTCATTGGTTAGCGTATGCAACTGCTAATCAAGAGGTCTCGGGTTCAAATCCCGGGTCGGGACAAAAAGTGTATTTGGGATTTTCTTAGGAAATTCCTAATAGCTGCCCGGAGTTTGAAAGTTTGGCGGTGATTCACGCCCGTGCCTCGGAGAGCACGTAAAGCCGTCGGTCCCGGTTGTCATGAACATCTATGGCAATCGTTATTGGGAAGTCAGTGCCCTTAAATATACTAACAACTAGTTCAATCTTCGACTTTCAGTTCTCCCTTAGGGTTGCGGAGGTCCGATGCCAGTCGCTCCATTTAAAAACTGAAATTCAGGTAAAACCGGTTGAACTAGTAGCCGACCCCAAATAAACTTGTGAATAATGGCTAGGAGGATGATGATTATAGGTTGTATTTAATTAACGCCATTGATTTGGTTGATTTAGTTGTGAATAGTGTTAAATGTCACTTTAGTGATACAAATTCTGCGGTCCACACTATTCTCTTATAATTTCAAGTGATTTGAGCTGTAACAATTACCTCTACGGTACACTGTATGTGATATAAATAAATATGTATCATAATATTTATATTTAGAAGTTGGTTTCTGGATTTGGAGTCACGGTCTTCTTTGGGGTGGATGACCCATGCTTTAAACACATTGACGAAAGTTTGCTGAATCCCATGTGAACTTATTTTTCTAGCTTTTTGATGGGGTAAGGTAAAAATCAGATTTCATTCTAATTACAAAATTCAACTGCTATGTTGAAATGAAAGTACTTATGTTTATTCAAGAATAATCGCTCAGAGTGCAGGAAACGGATTCTATGGAACGTATTGACCAAAAATACAGTCCTTTATTATTATATCCAGTAAACCTCTGAAGCCTCTTCTAAAGCTCTGAATAAATATTTCGTCTCAGATGTAAATTGTTTTGTAATTTTTTTTGTCAAATATAACAATCACTTTTTTGAGTTTTGTAGGTACACTAGTGAAGGTACTAGGTCTATATGATTATGAATAATCTTATATATAAAATTCTCGTGTGTTAGTTACCATACTCCTCCGAAATGGCTGGACCGATTTGTATGAAATTTTGTGAGCATATCGGGTTGGTCTGAGAATCGGCTAACATTCCATTTTTCATACCCCTAGAATGAGAGCGGAGCAGCAGGCATCAGCTAGTATATTATATATGTTAAGTTACCTAGTTCATGAAATAGTATTATGGACTTTATTTTATTTTAATTAAGTCAATTAAATTCCTTAGTTGTTATGCGAATACCATCAAAACTAATTTTGTTCATATGTAGCAATTACATCTGGCTAAAAGGCTGTGATCTATTTTATAATCCTCAGAAGATCTTGACTCCAAGATAATAAAGAAACAATGAATTTATTCTGTCTATTCCACTATTTGTGAATAATATTTGCTAAAAGCTGATATTTTAAATAAATATATATAAATTATATATGTTATTTAGGCCAATAGTTAGCACACACTAGAATATTACTATTTATTTCTTTCAATTTTATTAATTGTCAGAGTTGCCAATTAGAAAAATGTTCGAATAAGGTTGTCTATGGTGACAACTTCGGGTATGGAAAGTTGTGTTTTTAATTTAATTACTTATCTAAGTAGCAAGGTTTATTGTTGTAGTTTATCATAAAATACGCACCGCACTATATATTGGGTTTTTCTAATTTTGATCGATATAGTTAGCGAGATTTAAATATGATGTTAGTATAAATATGATATAATAATTATGTATGAATTGGATTTTAACTTTGTAGGCTTTGGTAATGTGACAGGCGGAATAAGTTAGGTACCTAAAAACGTTTTTTTTTTAACTTTGACAAATTCGACTTCCAACATACTTTAAAAATGTGTACCTCTAGAGCAAAGTTTTGCTTTCAAATATGCGTACGTAAGGAAAGAATATTGCCATATTTCTAGCACTATTACCCATAAATGGGGTGACCAGATACTTAAAACAAATGTGTCTTTGCTTTTGTCTTTCTTTATATGGACATTAATAAAAAGTTGTTATGCACATTATTTTATGAAATTAAAAGTAATAATTTTGGTAATGATACTACGTAATATCATTAATATTTCCAATTATTACCAAGAAGAATTGGCAATCCTTACTTCCTTACTAATATGAGAAATTCGAAAGTAACTTTCTTCGTCAAAATGAAATTTGTTAGACAGATAGTCTAGAACCTGAGAAAACCCATAGGTAATTTTTATCGTGATACCTGACATACACGCAGGCGGAGCCGCGGGTGAAAGTTAGTAAATAATAATTCTCATTTTACAAGTAGTCCACACTCACGTCAATTTTTATTCATTTTTCCCAATATGCTTTCATTCATCCTTTCCATGATATATTCAAATAAAAAAAAAAAACTAAAGATATAGTTTGACAACTGCTGTGGGGCCCTATAGATACGCGACTGTTCTGAATCGCGCTATGAAATGTTTTATAGTATTCATTATACCGTATTAAACATCAGATATGCTGTGCTATTTCGTCAGTTTAGAAGCAAGTCCAACGCTTTTACATTGTTGAGGAGAATATCCTGTATAAGTATTTTGTACACAAGGATGCTCTTCCGATGCTAATAGTTGCCTGTAGTGTTGTCCCGTGCATGATGTCATTTGATTTTTTTTTAAGTTCGGGAACAGGGATATTAGGTTTTTTATCTCTCTGATAAGTTTTGAACCAATTTTGACCTCTTAATTCTGAGGCTATGTATGTGTATGTCTGCAACTGAAGCAATTTTAAAATACCTAGAATTAGTTGGTTATGTAATATTATGATGACGTGCAAGATAGAGAAATATGTAAGATATTAAGACATTAGTTCCAAGTTATTTCTTTTTAGTTTTTCGTAAAAGAAGGTTGTATGTGTGACTTTGTTTTTTCAATGTGTATCACCTAAGGTCTTATGATAAGCACTTTCCCAATAAATATATTGAAATGCTATTTTTATGATGACTATTGTTTATCATTTTCTATGCAATATATAAAGTTTTGTAGCTTACTGTGCACTATTTAGGTATTAAGTACCTAGCCGACCTGGTATTATTGGTGTCATATAAATTGTACAAATTTAATAAATGTTGGATCTTGGATATATATGGTTTTATTTGTAACATAAGAGTTCTGTTTTCTGTTTAAAAACCCACACTAAGATTATTTCCTGTAGGTATACATTCTTGGGTGGTCCTTTCTTCAAAATACCAAACCTTACCCTACACTGTACTCCCATAGTTTTTATTTAAAATTGTTCACAGAAAGAAAAAGATACACACACTACTGTGATTTGTTTCGGCGTTTCTGCCCGGAGTTTCAGTAAATTCCGGAGCCTTCTAATACAGCTAGAAAGCCCCGACTTTAAAAAAAACTATAATAGAGTTATCGAAAAATGGACTGTAAACAAAAGTCGTTAAAGCATAAAATCCAACAACAAATTTTAGTGAATTTAAGTTTAGTTATAATAAAATCAAGAACAGAATCAGCACGATTGTGCCTGTAAGGTAAGCTTTAAAATAAAAGAACTGTAAATATATTTTAATACTTTATTAAGAACCATTCAATAGGTACAATAAAAATGTTATTCTAACGCATTTGATCAGATAACTCTTGCGTTCAGTCTCGTCTAAAATGATTAGTTTTAAAATCTATGATTGGAGATTACACTTTGTATTACTAGAATATAACACCGAGTCAATGGAGAAAAACTTTAGTTTTTAATGTATTTAAAGTGTAGCCATACACGGTAGGGTAATTTCAGTTTTAACTGTGCATTTGAACTTCGGAGCTTAGATGTTGCATGACTATGAGGGTAAATCATTTACTCAGCTCAAGCCAAGGCTCAAGCTAACATGACGGATGTAACTGTGCTGATAAAACTATCAGGTAGACTTATTAACTTCTTCTTTTGATGAGGTGGCAACCAGATGAATTATATCAGCTATTTCTGCCAATGTCAATTATTGAACGACTTCCATTCTAAGTCTTCAAGTCGTTGTCGTAATGAATTTAATGATAAAAAATATGGACGAGATGAAAATGAGACCGTCTCAATCCGACAAAAACCGACAAAAAACAATCTCCCTACTTATTAACAAATTATCATCCAATGACAAATCGTATAGATGTTTTTAAGTGTCAGAATCTCATTTAAACTGACATGCAGATTCATATATCATGTATCATATCATTTGAGTATAGCTGGATGGATTCGACCTTTTTTTCAAACAATCTTAAAAATCTTATCTAAATCTTGATAAGATTTTTCAGATGAGGAAAATTGTGCAAGATTTGTTAAATATTTAATAGAAAGGCGACACATACAACTAAGATAACAAGAGTATCATTATTTCATTAAAATAGTAGTTGAATGATATGTTTACTTATTGTGCTTTTTATATGTTTATTTATAGCTATAGCAAGACAATTTGCCTTCTGTCCTCCATGGCAAGAGAATCTTCTTCTAATTGTGTCGATGGCAAGTATGGCAACACTTTACACGATTTTGGCCCAGTGCTTGGCGACGCTGATTGCTATTTACAAAAGATTACTTTTTCCATTGACTTCGGTGTGATTAAAAATTTTAAATTGAGAATTGCTTACTTTTAACACGAATCATAAACATTGAACTAATGGCTATATTACACGCTGTCAACTAACGCATGCAAGTTATTGCAGATAAATATTAAATGTCATTATTATTACCAGAAAATTAAACACATGATGAATCATAATATTACATTTTCTGACGATATTATTGACAAGGTTACATTTTGTAGATTTCTTCATATTAAGTAAACACTGAATTAATTGTTCCTCACTTAGAACCTACAAGAGTATATATGTAGTGTGTTTTAGCATGAAAAAAACATTAACTTGTTTAGAAAATCTTAAAAGTCACCGTTAAAATATCGACCAAGGTGTGGAATAGGGCTTTTTGAATAAAATCACACATTTTACCACTATCAGATTACGAACTTTGATTCTAGCAAATAAATAAAAGCGCGTATTTTACTTCCTCTTAATTAATACCGCCCCTTTTTCAATCAGTTCCCAAGATTGCAATACACGGAGAAGTTAATTTTATTATTAGAGAGGTAATTTATATAAACTTAATGTATTAAATTAAATAAACGGTTGTTAAAATTAAAGTTTTTAATAAGTTTCATTTCATGCTAAAACAATTAAAAATATTTACATAAAAAATCATATTTTTAAATAAACAATAAAACTATAAATATTATCTTTGGTATTACAATGAACGCTTGATCAATGTATTCAGCTAAATAGAAGTGCAGACCTTAAGGATTTCGTGTGCCGATTCCAGGCGGGGTCTGCCCCCAGTTTAGTTCGTAGTTGGCAGCGCTGGCATCGTTCTCGGTTCGCTTTGCAATGCGTAAGAGAGAGACATGTGTCATAGTAGGACTGTCACGCTGCCAAGCGGCAATTTGGATTGCAGAAAGTTTGTCTTCAGAACACCCATAAGAAATGCGCTTCCATGTAGCTGCGCTTCATGGGATTGATGTTCAAATCCAATACAAATAACTAAAAATCACAGTGAAAACATAAAAGGAAAAACATATTAGTATTTAGCTATTTAGTGTTAGTATTTTAGTTAATATTTTAGGGTTATGGTTTAGAATTGACTTCTAAGTTTCTATTAATGATATAAAAGATAAAGTGTAGCTACATAGAATTCCAGATCTTACATACACATACACACGTAAACGTACACTATCTGATACATATGCATATCTAATATTTCATTTCTATTGAAGTAAAAAGAGAGGATAATTTTAATTGTTGGATTATATTAATGAAATTTTTGTTAGTGACATAGACTGCTGTCTGCTAAACCATCCGTGAACCTGCCTCATTACTGTGCGTTGTACAACGACATTGTAATTTTGAGATCAACATTTCGTTAAAATAAACTAGTACTATTGTTGGAAGTACTGGTAGTAATTCTCTTGTTAACATCACTAAATTTAAGTCGACTAAAATTTGTTGTTAGATTATGTACTTAAACTTCATTGATTTACAGTCCATGTTTCAATATCGAACGCATGGATATTTAGTTCAGAACCAACTAAAAGTTTATTGAAGACACGCTTGTTTATCAGTTAAAAATATTTAACAAATATCTATCGAAGATTGCGTCTATCAAAGATTAATAGATAGATTTAAAACGTGTTTTGAGAGTTAATTTGTGTAACTAAACTTTTTATTCATAATTTTAAGTTGTTGTTTTTGCAACATTGAATATCGCTAGGTTGGTTAGTTCACAGATGTTTTTTAACAAGCAGCAATGGAGGTTAAATACTTAGGCGGGTGTTTTATTGTAAATTATTTGCGGTAAAAATACAATAAATTCGGAGAGGAATATTGATTGATGAGTAAGTGGAGTTACAACTTCTTGTACCAGAACAGATAGTGTTCCCCGTCTTCTACTAACAAATCGTCGACACCTGCAAAAAAACATAATGAGTAAGTACCTATAGACAACCTGTCTACGCTTGTCTTTAATAATACCTACATCCATCTAAATGCCTAAAGTATATATCCAAAATTCTAAAGCTTCTGGACCGATCGAGCTCAAATTTTGTTACAATATACATACAATATGCTTCACAGATGTGTTTTTATTTATTTTTGCCATCAGAATGTAGGACAGTGTCGCGTTGCGAGTTGCGAGATACATCTACTTCACACTAATGTTATTTTAAAAGTAACTTGTCTGTTAAGCTTTTAAAGATAAAAGTTAAGCTTGCCATGGAGACACTTAAATTTTTAAGGAAGGACATAGGCTCCTCTTTACCGCGATAATTGATATATATATGGGCCGAGCTACGGCGAACTACTACTAGCAGATCGCCCCGGCTTTGCATTAGTAGATATAGGTATTTAAAACATTTTTAGCTTGACAAATTATATACTAAAACCTTCCTTGAGAATCAATCTATCGATTGCTAAAATCAGCATGAAAATCGGTGCAGTAGTTTTTAAGTTTATTGCGAACAGACATACAGACGCGGCAGAGGACTTTGTTATACAATATATAGTAAGACGCAGAACGTTTTAGACTATTATGAGGTTTCTTTTGGGCACATGTAAATTAAAAAAAAAATAACTTACCAACTGGAGCGACGAGCTGGTTGCCAGGGGGGCTGGTGGGGTCGGGTATCTCAGGAAGACGGTACAGCAGCCAGTAGTGGTAGCCCATAGGTTCTTCCTTGTGACCCGCCAGAGTGTGTACGTAGTGACCGTTGGGCCACTCACTAGCTTCGAACTTAAACTTGGGGTTGTGTTCCGCAGCCATTTGCATCACGTGGTAGAAAGAGACGTTCCTACAAAATATATAATTTAAGAAATTAAATATACCAAAAATGTAATTTCAGATATAGGGGTATAATTAACAAATTTTACCATTATTTTTGAATGCTAAAGTTTATCAATAGGCCTTGGGCCTAGTGTGAGCTTATGCACGCCACTGTAACCGAGTTCGGCGTTGCGATTGACACCGAACGCCACGTTTGGGTAGTAGAGCCACGCTGATTTCAGCACGAATGGGCCGGCTCGCCTGGGGCAGTACTACCCTCACACAGAAGACCATCCTAATAATGACAGTATTCTTGCTGTCGTATTTTGTTGGTGAGTGTGAGACCGGAGGCCCAATAATTCTGCATCATTTAACCGGCCTTAGGAGGCCGGGAGAATGATGCAGAATTTTGGTCACCATGCTACATTGCCTAAACTCACAATGAGGATGGTGGCCCCTACTCCTGGATACTATTCATGCTTTCCATCAGGCAGAATAGAGTCATTTAGAGGCTTACATAAAAGAAAAAAAAAGAGCTCTTCATATTATTTCCACGGGAATTAACGCGATCACTTATTTAGGGTATTACATACCTCTTAGAGTCAGCCTGTGACCACGGCCGGTGCAACCTGGTCGAAACGTCAGGCAAATCAGAGGTATGTAATACCCTAAATAAGTGATCGCGTTAATTCCCGTAGAAATAATATTAAGTATCATGGAACGCGAAAGTTTAAAAGTTAGTAAGAGCTCTTCACCCATTAGACGTCGCGAGTCAGTTAATATGAAGTAAATGAACCATAGATTCTCATATTAAGAAGAGTGGCAGCAATTACCTAGGAGCCACCATGTGCAGAGTGTAGTTGTCAGTGACATTGGTGCCGAGCCACAGGGTGTAGGTGAACGATACGTTGCGAGCTTCAGAGTCGTTGCTTGTGCTGCCTGATTGGTAAGCCAGCTTGAGGGTGCCGTCACCACCGTTGCTATCTGAAATCCATAAAGGAGAAATAAGAAGTGATGCATTATTATTGTGTACGGTTGAAATGAAATTCATAAACTGCCAACCCTTTCCTGTGTTATTGATTCACCACGCCACAAAGTCGAGAATAGTTTTGATTTAGAAAACTTACGTAATTCGTATGTCCGTGTGGTGACGGATTAAGAATACAGAGTGTGACCACCCCTATTCATCCCACTCGGGTGTAGTAAAAGGCGACTAAGGGATAAAGTATGCAAGACAACATCAATGCAAAGAGAAGGAAAACTTGAAATCACCCCTATGCCAACCCGTCTGGATAGCGTGGTGTAGTAGGCCAATACCTCCTTTTCAAGGCGAGGCCTATGTCCAGCAGTGGACTGTTAAAGGCTGTTGATGATGATGACGTAATTTTATAGTGTTAATAATTAAATACACTCGGTTCCAAAAATAACGGGTCAGTCACATAAACCCGAATATCTCCCGAACTACGTATGCCATCCTAATGAAACGAAGACTGTTCAATTGAGAATTTAATTATACAGATAAAAAATAAAATAAAACTTAGTTACACCCACATATTATTGTTTTTTTGCTGTTTTTCATCACTGGAGGCTTCATCACGTGGAGGCAATACAAAGTATTAAATGAAGAAAGTGATGAAAAACAGCAAAAAAACAATCATAAAAAAAATTTAATCTTAAGAAAAATATGACTACTTTAGTTTTTTTTTAATTTAAGATTAATATTGTGGGTGTAACTAAGTTTTATTTTATTTTTTATCTGTATAATTAAATTCTCAATTGAACAGTCTTCGTTTCATTAGGATGGCATACGTAGTTCGGGAGATATTCGGGTTTATGTGACTGACCCGTTATTGGTTTATGTGACTGACCCGTTATTTTTGGAACCGGCTTTATATTTGTGTACAGTGAACACTGACTTTTTTAGTTGACGCAGCCCTATGACCCTGTGACCACAATTGCATTGTGTTACACGTACTGCCTTGGTAGAGCAGTGGTGGTGTATGCGACCGCTGTGCCTGATTTCTCGTACTCAAATCCTGTGTCGGACCAAATGATTGTACGATCTACTGATACATATTTGTTTGGGTGTTTTCTATGTACAATACTTTTTTTTAGTTCGAAACTAGATGACGTTGTGTGTTACGAAATATTAATATACTATTTATTTTGTATTTATTTTGTATTTATTTTGTATTTATTTTGTATTTATTTTGTATTTATTTTGTATTTATTTTGTATTTATTTTGTATTTATTTTGTATTTATTTTGTATTTATTTTGTAGTTTAAGACCTAAAACTAACACTTATCTACAGATTTTATGCTGTTGTATTTGGACTTGACATTAAAATTTAATATGCCTACTTACCGAAAGGCTCATGTCGGCTGTCTAAAAGCTTATCACTGCAATGTGGGGGCCGAACGACAGCCAAAGATGCAGGTGTGAGCGCAGCGACCGCGGCCGCAGTCTTAGCCACATCACCCCATCCGCCATCTGCGTTCTGCCTCTCCAGGAGCCACTTGCGAGCTGCAGGGAAGCTCCAATGCTGATGCGCACCGGGACCGCTGTCTGAATCTTCAAGAGCCTGACAATTCAGTCAGTGGAACAGTTATTTGAGACTGCTTACAATATTGACTGCACAAGTGCACATTATATAAAACTTGAACGAATATTGTATGTGAGTAAACAATCTTCACCATAGGTATTTTGTTTTCATTGTTCATACAAAATAACAGTCATACAGGGAACAATTGAATTGCATCGTCATTGTTTTTTCCGCAGAACAACACAGGCCCGCGGGCAAATAGGAGTAGCTCAGTAGTCATAGCTTCTTCTTCACAAAACAGTCTGTCGTTTTACGCGCTATCTTCACACTTATACATTTGAGACTCACAAAGTTTACTGGCACAAAAACATTCTGTATCATAATGGTGTATAATATATATGCCCATTTGGTCAACAGGAACGCCTGCGCGTATGGTTCTTCTGTACGTGCACTTCCTACGGATTTGCTCCATAATTTCTTCTGATCATTGAATATAAGTTGCGTCACGCACCGAAACCTTCATGAGGGCTTCTGGTACATATTTTCATAGACTATGTAATGTCTTTTACATTTGATTGAGATTTTTAAATGATATTTAAACAAACCTGGATAGCTAAAGCGGTAGTGGTAAGACTTCCGAAGCTACCGTCAGTGTGTTGTTGACGAGCCAGCCCAGCCATGGGGCGTCGTACGAAGTGAATGAGGCTTCGGTGCCGGTGATCTTGGACCACGCATCTCAGGGCTAGGATCACCATTGAGATAGTGTCTGGAAGTTGATAATTAGTAATAGTGATTAATTTTGGGAGTCATATATTATGTAAAACCACAATTCTTTTATTTTAATTATTAAATTAAAACAGTCCAATTTACATTTGACTTTACTTTTTGACTGAGTAAGTTTTTCAAGGTAGACGCTGATTTCACCACAAATGTATCGGTTCAACTGGAGCGCTACTACCTTGTCGCAAAAAAACAACCTAAAATAAGAGCCGATCGACGAAATGCTGTCGTATTTCGTTGGTGACTGCGATAGCTAAGGCTGAATGTGACAGGAGCATCTCAATAAGCCGTCATACTGCCACCACAACTCTTGGATCCTGCTTATGCTTTCCATCAGGCATAGTGGTGCCACTTTGGCAGGCTCATACATGAAAGGAGTTCTTATCAATTAATTATAAAATGTGAACTTGGAAATCCTCAAAATTGGCAGTAGCTCAGTTCAGGCTAAATAGCAATTGATCGATTACATTGTAAAATTAATAAACAAAATACACTCACTGTGGACGTTAGCACAAATACTTTTGCAAAATAATTTTACAAAATAAACATTTCTGAACACAATATTACCAAGACTATGATCGGAGGCAGCATTCGCGATGTCCAACAGTCTCCTGATATGGCGGCGTCGAACGTGGGCAGCTGAAGAACACGCTGCAAGGGTGGCGTACGCAAATTCAAGATCGTGCGGTGGTTCCCGATGGAGTAAGGCAGCTACTAGATCTCGTCCGTGGAATGATCGAGGGTCCTTGCAGAGAGCGCCCAGAGCCAGCGTGTAGGCAGCGAGACGGCCCAAAGGAGGAGGAGATTCGTGGTGCCTGGATTAGAAATTTTGATTATAGACTACTTTATATGGATTAAAAATATTGTTCACTAGGCTACGCCGGTATGTATCTCGATTATTGCAGTAAAAAGTAGCCTATGTGTTATTCTGATATTTAAGCTATATTACTGTAAAGTTTCATCCAAATCCGTTTGGTAGTTTTTGCGTGAAAGAGCAACAAACCTAAATACATACATACTCACAAACTTTTGCGTTTATAATATTAGTAGGATTTTGGAATTTGAGTTAGAGAGATGGCAATGACTTCGAGTTATACTGTGATAGTTTTTTTATTACACGGTGTAAACTATTGAACGAGTTACTGCATGGTAAGTGATTATCGTAATCTATAGAGGCCTGCATCTCAAGATTCATAAGTTCGTTCCCATTAATGACCCACGAAGACATCGACTCACAATATATATTAATATTACAAGTATAAATACGAAAGTACTCTGTCTGTCTGTCGTACCTTCACACCAAAACTACTGAACAGATTTTAATGAAGTTTAGTTCACAGATAGTCTATAGTCTGAACAAGGACATATAATAAGGACATATAATATCATCATCATCATCTTCATCATCAGCCTATCGCAGTCCACTGCTGGATATAGGCCTCTCCCATTGCACATCACTGTGATCGATTTTGGGCTTCTCGCATCCAGCTCCTGCCAGCCATCTTACGCAGGTCGTCACTCCACCTGGCCTGTGGGCGTCCTACACTACGTTTACCGAGACGCGGTCTCCACTCCAGAACTCTTCTGCCCCAACGGACATATAATATAATAATATATAATAAGAAAGATAGTATGACTATAAAATGAAAAAATTGAGAAGATGAGGAACACAAAGAATAACTTGTATCTCTCAAGTAAGTATCCTTGAGGTACTCACTCACCACGAGGTAACCTGTCTGCTCTTTAAACAAAAATAATTAATCGTCCTTTAGCTTGTGTTACTCACTTGGACATCATGAGCAGAATCTCTATCTCCATCTGTTTAGCTGACAGTTGCATCTCCAAGCCCTGCTGTTCTATCTCTTTGCCAGTGTTGTTTGCCAACTGAAATTAAAACAAAGATTTATTTGTTTTATACTCGTATGTGTTTATATTTTACTGAATGCCTCGTTACTCTAGCGGTTAGAGTATGCGACTGGCGACCAAAAGGTCTCGAGTTCAATTCCCGGGTCGGGCCAAAAAGTGTAATTGAGTTTTTCTGGTGCTTTAATCATGATTTCTAGAAATGCTTAATACCCGAAGCAAACCCTCCAGCCCTCTTGCTTCGCTTAGCCGTCCCATTGGATTATGAAAGTGAGGGAACAGAGCCCATATGCAATGCAATATCTACTGCATCGTTGTTTGGTCTCGCTTAAAGCTAGCTAGCTATCTATCTACACCGTTTATACTTTGCACATTATATACACCGTTTTTTAAAATATTTCTTTAAATAATAAACAGTTTTTTTAATAAACCACTTATTCTTTTATAAAAAATTTTAATGAAATATTTAAACCGGTATTTGTTTATAAGCTTACTAGTGTTTTTTAGCAAAACAGTTATCAGCAAGATAAATACAAAAAAATACGATAAGATACGCAAGAAGGTGCTAGAAAAACTCCATACATAAATTCCTATCGTTTCCTATGAGAACAATTTGATATAGAGCATGGGATTCTCTGCTATCTTAGAAGGTAATTCATAGTACCTGTAGGGTCAGCATAACATGATGGGTATCGTTGCCCCAACCCCAGTCAGACAGGCGGTGTTGCAGCAGGTATTGCAGCGCCTTCTGGATGGCTTGCCCCTCGTTCAGCGTCTCCGTCTCCCATGCCGTGGTGGTAGAAGTTACGACGGTGGTAGTCGGAGGTGATTTAGTGGTGACAGTCGTTGGTGGTTCCGTTTCTGGGAATAGTACACAAAATATATCAATTATATCTGTTTCGTACTTTATATAACAGATAACTACGTTGGTCTAGTGGTTAACGTATGCGGCTGCCGACCAGGAAGTCTTTGATTTAAATTCCGGGTCCGGCCATAAAATGTTATTGAGTTTTCTGATTATATTATAGAAATACTTAATAACAGAAGTTTGGGGTAGTAACCCCCGTGCTTCGGAAAGCGAAGGAAATGTACATGTATATTAATTACTTAAAATATTATAAGCCGTCGTGGCCCTTCACATAATATGTTTATTGAATGCCTATCCTCACAAGTTCCCTAGTTCTGAAATGAGATACCAATTCATTTATAACAAATTTATGGCTCTGGAGTTGCTGGTATCCAGTATCGGTTGTAGTCACTTTTCAGTCGACTCCACAGGCGATAGAATCGCGGCGATATTATCGTTGTGATACATATTTCTATGCACTCCGTGTGTGACGGATTAAGAATACAAGTGTCACCACCCCTATTCATTCCATGGGTGTCGTAAGAGGCGACTAAAGAAACAAAATAAGCAGCTAACATCACTGCCAAGCGAGGGAAAACTTGAAACAAACCCTTTACCAACCCGTCTGGCCAGCGTGGTATAGTAGGCCAAAACCTCCTTTCAAAGGAGAGGCCTATGTCCAGCAGTGGACTGTTAAAGGCTGTTGATGATACATATTTCTATGCACTCAACTATTCCGTTACGAGTCGCGATGATACCATGAAGGAATAATTGCTCATTCGTGGATATTACTTAACGATAGAAACGCTGTACCCTCGCGATTCCATCGTTCTAGTAGTTGGTCCCTTACCATTGGCTCATTTACCCTATTTGCTAAATTCTGATAGCGAGTCAAGTCTGAAGTCAAGCGAGCGAGGCTTAATAACCCTATTCTTAGACTTGGTTTAAACTTGTTCTGGTAAATATAATGAAATGAGACGAGAACATTACTTACCAGTTTGGCAGTAGACAGCTGCAACGATGCTCAGAGCACATATAATCTTCAAGTGCCACTGGATCATGGTGATGATCTGCAACAAGTGATACATTCGTTGTTAGACAAACAAAAACTGCATGTTACACAAACGAATAAAAATTCAAAGTGTCTGTTGGAATCACGGTTGAAATTTATAAATTCAGTTACACGTTGTTTTTCAATATAAACTCCGAAACTATTTCACTGTGTTACTAAGAAAGCATTACCTTTCCTTTCGTAATATAATGTACATTAGCCCTCGACCAATAGGGCCCGAGCATAATTAAAAGAAATGCAGACAAAGTTACGTGGGTCATCTAGTAAGGTATAAATGGTTTAATATCAAATACTTTGCCAATTGCCACGTTTACATACAATATATTAAAAATCTATTTTATCACTACTATCTTTTCGCCAATTCATTATTTTAGTTTAGATTTTAATACATATCTATGGCGATTCACACACTGGCGACGCGAACACGCGCGTAGGCGCGGGGTAGCCATTGCAGCCAATCCCGAATCTGCTAGCGGTACGCTCTCACGCGTCGTAGCGCGTGTTCAGTGTGTTGGACCTGGCGTCTTTTCTATACTAATCGATGTACTTGCATACAATATTAAAATCTGCCGTTCCGCGCTACGCGACGGAGCGCGGTGCAGTGTGTGAATCGCCTAAGCAAACTTAAACCAATTTTTTTCGACATTCGAACTCAGCATAGTCCTAAAGTTGTTTACTATTTATATAATTTCTACTACATACACACAAATCACATTAAATTAAAACATTAAATGCATACAAATTTATTTCCTCATCATCATCAGCCTATCGCAGTCCACTGCTGGACATAGACCTCTCCAATTTGCACGCCACTTAGATCGATCCTCGGCTTACAAAATTTACATGAAGAAAACTTCTTTCAAAAACTACAAAACAAAACTATAGAGCATTTCTCACAATGATAGTGCAAGTTATACTATCACCGCAATAATAGCTTAAAATGGTCTAAAACCACCAAGCGATCTCTAAAATATTGAACAAAATGTGCTTAGTGAATGTGTTATTTCAGTCCACGTGTTGCTTTTAGCACAAATACGGGGAATGGAACAGACAAGAGTACATTGAACTTTAATCGAACGAAGTCTTCGATAGCTAAAATAATATTTAGACAGACGACAAGGTGGAAGGATGAACAGAGGGGTCCCGAATAAATAAAATTTACGAGAAATCGAGTTAGGCATATCTATGTAGGTACCAGGGTATAATAAAACGTTTGGAGGTAAACGTGGGGGCGTTGACGAAGGCTGTCAGGAAATTTATACTCTCGTAGAACGTTTTAAGAGTAATGTAGGGCGAGAAATCAGTACGATCTAAAAATATACATAATAGAAATGAAACTAATACATTTCTCGTCTTCCCTCTTTTATGCTTCCCTTTTCTTTTATTTCTTAAATTTTATTTTATGGTTCAGTTTTTCTTACCAGTCAGATATTTTAATGATAAGAAACTTTCTTTCTATTCTCATAATAGAGCACCCAAAACAGCGCTATGAAACTTTTGTTGTACGGTACTCGTAACTACGGATATAAAAATGGAAGTGTAATATTTTATAGCATATTTTAGACATTTATTGTTGTGAAAATATACCATATAGACAAATATATTTACTTTGTGAAATAAAAGTCCGTAAAAGACCAGGACTTCATAAATTCATAATAATGCATTATTGCCATTTCAAAATTTGCCGTCCACTACTAAATTTTTCTCATAGTAAATGTGTACTCTTGTGTACTCAGAAAATATCGACAATATATCAGATATTATTAGAACTAGTTTCCTATGTGCATAAGTTCTCTTGCAAATGTTCAGTCGGGCTAAAGTTTGAGGGCTGTCATGCCCCAGGGAAATCGCGAAGTCAAATAAGTTCGACTCTTTTTATTGCTGCTAGCCTAGTACATATTGCTTGGAAATAGAATGCTTTGAAACTATAACAGTCATATAAATAAATACTCAAACTTATTTTTTGATGATCAGTTTTTAGATAATTTTAACAAAAAGGAACCGACTTCAATGAAAAACTATTCCGAGTACCCAAATCGCGACAATTGTGCCTATGATATTTGAGGAGTTTTCTCGATTTCCTTATGATCCCATCATCAGATCCCGATATGGTAATTATGGGACCACCTGTAAGCTACGCATATTCCAATGCAAAAATAATTTTTGAAATCGGTTCATAAACGACGAAATTATCGCTGAACATACATAAAAAAAAAGATTCCGACGAATTGAGAACCTCCTCCTTTTTTTTGAAGTCGGTTAAAAAGAACATTGACCCACCACACACATTCAGTAAATTTAAAATCAAGCTTAACGATAGTTAAAAGCATGAGTCAAAAACTTCTTACATACATAAATTAAAGCAAAAAAGTTTGTCAAAAACAACTATAATTATCTACAACGTCTAAATCCTTATACCAGGTATTATCACAGAATACATAATAGGACCAGGTAATACACAATAATAATTGTGTGCGTTTGTGAAATTCATTTTAGGCCGTAGGCGTAACTAGCAAATTAGCATTGTGTTTGAAATATGCACAGTGTTCACAGTCAAACAGCGACAAAACTGTGCAACAGAATTCAAAATGAACGGACTCAAATGTAGATATGGACCGACAGAGCACACCGAACAATGTTTGTGCGGCGCTTCAATCATTTAGTAAAATACCGACGTACATACGCGTAAAATAATTTGCAAATGAAAAATCACTGGCAGCAAACAGTGCTTTATGTTTCTTGCTGTTTTGGCTTACTTTCATTTGTGTTTTTATTTACAAAGAAAATAAAAGAACTTTTGGCGTATATCTTTTTGTATCGAAATGATAAGTGAAAAAACAATAACTAATTCAAATACTAGTACTGCTTCTACTTACACACATTACTTCTGCCAATCTGCTATCCCAGTTTGTTGCCAGACACTATAGTAACCCAAAAGCATTATAACTAGTAATGTAAATATCTAATATACACATTATTCTATGAATGTAAATCTCTGATACAATTTTTCACCAATATATTTTACTTCTATTCTAGAGTAAAGAATAAGATTCATTCCAGAGAATATCATTCGAGAACATCATTAATGTAATAAAAATCTTTAATTAATTTACCATATCATTTATGTTAAGCCCAGCTAAACAATTGTGGTAAATCTACCAGCTTGAACAATCCCATCTGGAAATATCTGGAAAGCTGGTAAGCTGGAAATATCTAGATAAATAAAATTGAAGTGTATGTTTGTAGTATAAATTGAACAGTTTTTACTAAATGCATACGTCATTATATACGGTACTTTAAACAAAACAGTAATTTTTACAATTTTCTTTTGTCTTGTCCGGCTAATCTCTGACACAGATAGACCAACTACTACTATCTTCACTAGAATATAGCTGATAGCATAAGGAGTAAATAAAAAAATAGACTAGCTTCCAGATATAACGATAAACGCGGGTAGGACCGCGATATCGGCTAGTAAATGATAATATTCATACCTGAGGCTGTAACATACTAAATGACGTTTTAAAAAAACACGTTGTATCTCGGTTTTTGGGTACGAAGGTCTCCTAATCGGATTACAGTCGTTTTTGCGTAAATTTCTAATAAACGTTAACGACCTTACTGGAGTTTTGTGGTGAAAATGTACTCGTATAATTTACATTACACTTTGTAATTACTTTAAGGGTGGAAATCGATAAACAATCTCTTGGGTAAATTAAATGTTTTATAGATATACCTTTGATTTCATTTTAAATTGATGACTAGCTGATGATAATTTTTTAAAAGACAACTTCCTTGGAGGCCTTCGGGCGGCTTACCAGTCCCCAACCCGCACTCGTCCAGCGTGGGGACCTATGGCCTTAACCCTCTCCTGAGAGGAGACCCGAGACCAGCAGTGGGACGTTATGGGTTGTCCATTGATTAAAATGATGACTGCCTCGAATAATGAAGCTCGTGGTCGTCCGGAGACTTTGGTTAACAATAATGAATTAAAGGCGATTGTGGAAGCTGACGAAACTCAATCTACAGCTGAGCTAGCAGCAGCTTTTAATGTAAGCATCAAAACAATATTGACCCATTTGCGACAAATTGGCAAGGTAAAAAGCTTGATAGATGGATGCCCCACGACCTTAACGATAACCAGCGCAACGTACGCGTCGAGACCTGCCTTGCGCTGCTCAACAGGCAAAGAAATGAAGGATTTTTGAAAAAAATTGTTACGTGCGATGAAAAATGGATTCTGTTCGACAATCGAAAGCGCTCAGCAAGTTGGTTAGACCCTGGTTCAGCACCAAAGCTATGCCCTAAACCCAAAATGACCCCTAAAAAGGTGATGGTCACTGTTTGGTGGTCTAGTGCGCGTGTGATTCACCACAGCTTTTTACAAAACGGCATGAGCATTAATGCAGATGTGTACTGTGAAGAACTGGAGAGAATGATGGAGAAGCTTGCACACTGCAACCAGCTTTGTTCAATCGGTCGTCCCCACTGCTCCTTCACGACAACGCGCGACCCCATACTGCGCAACAGACAGTCTCCAAGCTGCAAGAGCTGGGGTTGGAAGCTCTCCCTCATCCGCCATACTCACCAGACCTTGCACCTACCGACTATTACTTTTTCCAAAATTTAGATAACTTTTTAATGGGTAAAAAATTCAATACCCGAGAGACAGTACAAAATGCCTTTGAAGAGTTTGTTGCCTCCCGTCCAGCTGATTTTCACAAGAAGGGCTGACTGCCAATGAGTTGGCAAAGATGCGTGGATTGCATGGGTGATTACTTCGAATAAGAGAAATAAAAAAGTTTGAATAAATTTACTACTTTCACTTATTGCATACAAAACAGCAATTTCATAGGTAAAGACCTGTTATATGTTAATGTAATTATATCAGTTGTCTAGTGCCTATGATACAAGATCTGCTTAATTTGGGACTAGATGGCGTTGTGTGTAAGGTGTCCGATATATTTATTATTATTATTATTAATATATGAGCCTTTAAGCCCATGACGGCGTGACATATGTAATTTATGAGAACTAAAAGTTTTTCTGTGCAAGCCTCCAACATGCCTCCATGAAGTCATCTGTCTACGGCGGTCAGGACTTACTCTTTCTCTTTCTTTCTTCTGTCCTACACACCTCAACAGGAAATCTACGAGATTCTACTAATGCCCCGTTGGTTAGGCAGTTAGTATTTGCAACTGCCTGTCAGAAGGTCTAGGGTTCCGTTCCCGGGTCTGGTATAAGAAGTATTATTGTGTTTTTTCTGATTATTTAATTATTTTCTTTTTCTTTCTTTACTGGTTTATAAAATAATTAATACCGAGGCAAAAAATGAAAAAAGTTTAAACTAAATAAAACCTTCTTCATTTTTTTAAGTCAGTTAAAAGTACAACCTCAATTTGAGTCTCGTTCAAGCAAAATTTATTTAAAAAGAAAAATATTGCAATATAGCGTTTTCTGACTCAGGCGATTATGTATAGCCTTCATGTCACTCAATATGAAGGGAGGCGATCATCTTACCACCACTTTAGATCGTTCTCTACGACAGAGATATGACACGAATATTTTATATAGTTGCTTATGTTACAGCTCATACTGGCAATATTGGATGATAGGTGCTCATGGTTCAATTGCCTTGAATGATTAGCAATAATCACTGAAGGTAAGTAACGACGGCTCGGTTAGTACCTGGATGGGTGACCGTTAGTGGCATGATACCATGTGTATCTCCGAGATTTGGAGGTTACGGTAAGCAGTCGGTCCTGGTTGTTATCTTAGATGACAGTCGTGAAGCTTAGTTGTCGGCCTTCGGGCGGCTTGAAAACATCCAACGGCAAGATTACGTAGCCACAACGTGTCTTTCCAGTCCCCAACCCACAGTTGATCAACGTGTTGACGTATGGCCTTAACCTTCTCCTGAGACGAGACCTGAACCCAGCAGTGGGACGTTAGTGGGTTATTAATGACTGATAAATATTGGATACATTTCTTTACGATATAAAAGGCAGGTGAACAGACATAACTGATGATGTGACACTACTATTAGTTCGTTGCTAGTTCTTGTGTAACACAAAATAACAAGCTAACCGTCGTCGCTAAGATGCATGGTCCTTCGAGCCATAGGGCGCTTACTAAGTTTGCGGAATTGATGTCTCTTCTCTAACGTATGTCCATTTATTATGCTATATTTATAACTAGGTTTTGACCGCGTCTCCGTGTTATAGCGGTAAGTAGCTCCTAGCTCTCCTTCTTAACTCCCGCATTATGAATATGTTTATATCTGTGTCGCGGGGGACTTTAAAAACATACGAGAAATGGGCACAAAGGATACCCAGACTCATATCAACAATTTGTGGATCACATAAAGTGTTGTCCCATGTAGAATTTGAACACACAATACTTGGTACAGTAGAACCACTAGGCTAACCGTGCAGTCAAAAAATTAAGCTAAACTATTTCTATGCAAAATTGTCATTGAAATTGGTGCAGTGGTTTAGCCGTGAAAGCGTAACAGACGGAAAGATAAAGTTACTTTTGAATTTATAATAAAATAGTATTGATCTTTATTATTCAACTTAATATTTGAACAAAAATTACTGTATTTTAAATATGTTGTACCGTTTTGGGCGCCTAGTAGATCAATAGAGAAACATAAATACAATATAAGAGATAGAGTGTACAGTATTAACCGCCAATTTACTACTAAAATAGACTAGACATGACATGTTCAGTATCCATGAAACTTAAATTGTGTCTCCATGCATCGATCGGGCGCTCAACACCCTTGGGTTGGTTATGCATAACTCTATTTTCATATTATTTTACAGAAAATATTTAAGTTTGATATTTGAAAGCCGATTTTTCCATCTTGTTTTTCAATTTTCTGTTCTGAAATGAGTTTTCAAAAAACAAATTGATTCTATTTTTTGTATGTGGTGTGGAATTTACGTATTTTAGATCTATAATGTGAGATGTGGTGTACGTAGCAGTGAGGAAATTTATTTTAATTTAAAAATCAAATGACAAATGACTCGTACAGTGTTTGTTAAATAACTTATGAAGATTTAAGTGACATTAATGGTTATGACGATATGGAATATGATTAATATGATTGACTATGAAATGCAATTAAAACTTTCTAGACTTCAACATGCTCTACTCCTGTGTTCCTAGATTATCTCTAACTTTTATATACTCCTGGTAACTTGAATGGTTATTTTAAACCTATCTTGCATTCAGACAAATATTCTGTTTATACATTAATTATTAAACCAATCCATTTTCACAATAAATTTATATAACACCTGCTTTACTCTAGCGAGCCCGATGACAGAGGCAGACACTTGTATCGATTTCATATTATCCTGGTACAAAATAAGCTTTGCACCAGGGGAAAATAAATCATGCAGCGAACAATTTGTTAAAATGTACGCGCGCCAACTGGAAATATTGCGCGGTCATTCTCAACTGTTTTACTTCAATATTTTGTATTGGATGATCAGGGCTAAAAGCTGATTGGAAAAAATAAATTTATAACGTGGAATAAACTTTATATTGAGATGTAACTTCTTTGACTTTATGAATGTTTAGTAGAATGAGTAGGATTTAGGTATGTGGTAATATATAGAGCTTGTCTTCGAAATTTGTTTTTGATATGAATATGTATTTTAATGTGACTTTCAAAGTAGTAGGCAATTTAGACAACTAACGAATACTTTAGTAAAAAGATTAGTGTTGCTTTAAGATGTCTATCATCTTCACATCAAATGCTTTATAATTTGATGAATGCTGCACGGCGAAATGCCGCCATTTTAACGTCTATTTCATTCCTCATATAATTTGTTTTGATATAGGTAAAATTTCGATTCATAATAAATGGTAAAATGTTTTAAGTATATCGTAGCTAAACATAAAATGTAATCATATTTTACGTAATTTTGGGTGTCATTAGTGCACACATAGAAAAAAAACCGATCTAATCAACTATTACGGAAGGATGCCCTTTGTGCACAGATTGGTCGGTGACTGACAAACATCGCCCTAAATTGGTTTTAAGAAAGAAATTAATGCCCGTTTTCACCAACTACACTTAAAATGTTCCTTTAATAGGAGTCCCCTAACATAGGTAGCATTTATATTTTAAAGGACATCTATGTACTAAGGTATCTCCTAAAGAATGTTGAAAATGCAAATTTCGCTAAGAGTTACCTAACTCTCTAAGTGGCCCCTTAAACTTAGGGGGCGTTAGTGAAAACGGCCATAAGAGTATTTAAAAAAGTGAAGGTAGCTGACGAAGGTAGGTTACGCTTATGTAATGTAATCTCAAGAGCAACGCAGCATAATTACTAATTAAATTTTGAAGTCTAATATCATAAAACAAATCTTTTAAAATTAAATTTGGTCAAACAACGTCTATTTTAACTATTAAATTATCACGAGAAATGATCAATAATCCGGACACCATTACTAGGAGAACATGATCCTCTAGAAAGGTTTAAGGGTTAAGCCAAGCGCAAGCTAAAGTTGTTTGAATAATTCCTACTAGTTATAGTGAGACGCCACTGGCCCAGGTAACGATCTGTCAAACGCAGCTGGTGCCAATAACGTTGAAAATATCGGTTCGTTGTGCTCACAAATTATGTAATTATTAAATACTAAATTTTATATACAATGAATGAATAATATAACGTTTTAGGGAGTTTAACTTTAAAATAGAATTTTATTAGATTTGTTTTGTTCTTCTTTACGTATTGTAAATATTTTTTAGAGGCTAGTCTTTTGTCACTATTTATATTATTTAAAATTAATAAAAAAAAAGAAATTGAAAAGCAATAATCATCTAAAAGGTCCTTTGTTTTTCAGTCTCCTTATCTTTTTCGACGTATTGTGAATCAATGGTTGAAGTATCGTTTACAATCGTTTTGTGAAAACCATAGACAATAAATTTTCGTTACATTTAAATGACAGACCAGATCGTTCGCTTTTTCAATATCGTTTATATTGTCTTATTTTTATTCATTGGAGTATTTTTTTTAAAATGATTTGAGAAATATGTCATATAAAAATATACATTTTTAATAGACATTGACATTGTGGTGAATGTTATTTTTATAAATTGTAGTCTACATTTTTATGATACTTCAAATGTAGTATTATTATTTTCTAAATAAAAAAAAAGAATATGGCACAAATGTGTCACTAATTAAGTATGCTAATGGGACTGTCAAAAAAGAAAATAGAATAATGTACAAAGTACATCCATGCTCGTTTATAAAAAAGGTAAAATTATTTCCTGTTATTGCCTAAACTTGGGAAGCAAGCCCACGCGGCCACGTTCTGAATTTAAATTATGGTCGAAGCCCCATCCCTACCGGCTATTTTGAGTGAATGTTTTTTATTTTTCCAATCGATTAACCAAGAAGGTTAAACTTAATACGTTTTTTATTTTTAAAAATATTTTGCAATATTCATTTGTTATTTTTTTGCATAAACGTCAATCGCAGCTCTGTGCGGCCTTGATACCTACCTTTGTTTAAAAAACAAGAACATCATGAATCGAGATTTTTACAATACGAAATTATGAGTGAAAATAATGATAGTTTGAAAATAATGAATAACTACTAAATAAAAGAACTACCAAAATGGTAAAGAGATGGCGATAGGCAATATGAGCATGTCCGTGTGGTGACCGATTAAGAATACCTACAGAGTGTCACCACCCCTATTCATCCCGCGGGTGTCGTAAAAGGCGACTAAGGGATAAACTACGCAAGACAACATCAATGCAAAGAGAAAGAAAACTTGAAACCAACCCTATACCAACCCGTCTGGCCAGCGTGGTATAGTAGGCCAATACCTCCTTTTCAAGGAGAGGCCCATATCCAGCAGTGGACTGTTAAAGGCTGTTGATGATGATGATTAATGAATATGAGCAAATAAGAAGAGAGACGACGAGATTTTTGATACTGTAACTACGTACTCAATACATGTTGAATCGACTCAACAACGTACATGTACTTATATTATAAAGCTGAAGAGTTTGTTTATTTGGTTGAACGCGCTAATCTCAAGAACTACTGGCCCGATTTGAAAAAATCTTTCAGTGTTAGATAGCCCATTTATCGATCATTACGCTATGACAAATAGGAGCGAAACACCAATGAAGAATGTTTCAAAATCGGATGTTTTTTTTTCTTCTAGGGAGTTTCCGCTGCGTGAGCCGCGTGAACAGTTAAAGTTTTGCAATAATAATGTATGACAGAATTGTTCATTTTTAAAAGTTCTAATAAAAGGGAAACGAAATAGCTTCTGCAGTATAACATCATGCTACGGGCAAGAGAAGACGCAAACGGGGCTTCGTGGTTCAGTACTTTTCATAAATTCACACATTTAACCGACATTATTTTTACTTAGAAATTGTTTTACATCATCACATACACATCATTAGTATATACCACAATATAAATATGTACCTTTTAAAGTAGTTCTAGTCGTAAGTGATTCTACTGAATATGTATGAACACGAACATTATTTACTTGTGTAACGTAGAAATACACAAGATCTAAGCATACGTTACGTTTGTTACTGAATAAGCCTACGCGAGTATTCCATTACACATGTTGCTTTTAAGAACTCACATATACATACGTTTATGCTCTCCTGGTACCTATTATTAGGAACTATTTGTTTTATTCAAAAAGAAAAATTGTATAACTCAGTGGAGGATATCACTTCAGTGCTTTTTGTTTTTTTCAAAATTCGAATTATGAAATTATTTTTACATTTTATACCTTAAACAATCACTAGACACATTTCATGAAATCCTCATTACAAAGGTTGACAAAGACATGAATATGCTGGATTTAAAGACACAATCAGTTATTACCGTTAGAAATACATTATTATTTGGCTAAAAGAATGGTGTTTGTTAACACAATAACATGTAATGGCGGTCTGAACCTCTAGTTTCTAGTAATTTTCTAGAGCGTAAAGTGAAGTTTTAGGTATTTATATTTTTCTACTAACTCGTTGCTAAAGGTTTATTCATGAATCTTAGTCAAATTTCACTGCCTACACAAACTAATTTTATATACGAAAACAGTTTTAAACATCGAATAAATAGTTCCGAGTAATTTCCAACAGCTGCTAAGCTCTGCCTTTAATTAAGTTTCATGTCGCTTAAATATGTAATGTCTGATTTATTAATAAATAGAAAACAAGAAGATATTTAAAAACTATAACTTGATTACGTAAACACTTTTGATAAAATTTATATAGCTTAAATCACTATGGCTATATTCTTCGTCGTAATAAAATATACCCATCAAATTAACCACCTTACTTTTTCTTAAGTCTGTTGTACCAGGAGTTCATATTATTTAAGAGGTAAAAACACGATGTCCACCTGGATTTTTTCGGATCATCAATTCGCTTGCCAACCGTCGAGATTATTGGATAGCCTCCCCCGAGAGAAATACGCAATAAACTCGAGCGAATTGTTAATGAATAAATTTAGGGCAACGCTCTCCCTTTTTCGTTTGTAATAGATTTTATGTTATACTCACAGAACTGTATTTGAATTTGTGGTTTTGGTATTGCTTTCATTATGAGTACTTGTGACGGTAATTAAATATATTATATGTCTGATAAAATACCTTCATTTATCATCTTTTTTCCATATGACAAAGCCATCGTAAAATCTCTATATAATCCATATTCATAACATATCCGAAGGCTTCCAACTACGCTTCACGTCTGTTATCCTATGATAACAACCGAGACCGGCTGCTTAACGTGAACGTTTTTTTTCCCGTGCGGAAATCCTCTGGATGCCACACAATTGTGGCTATGTCGGACTCGAACCGACCAAAACCGCACGCCTTCTCGGGCACTAGAAGTCGGATAACCAGGTGCACCGCGGCCTGCTACTGCCTAACGTGATCTGAGTCATAGAAACGCTCATAACATCATCATCATCATCATCATCATCATCATCATCAACAGACTTTAACAGTCCACTGCTGGACATATCATATCACTTCACAAACGGTCACCCATCTTGTTTCCAATCACCTAAGCTCACTTGGCTGTGAGTGCTTCATATAATATGTATCCCTTCATTCTTATATCTATGCCTACTTACTAACTAATGTACTTACTTTTTAATATTATACATTCGAAAGGAACTCTGTCTGTCTGTCCGTTAAACTTTCACGGCTAAATCGCTACACCACTTTTCGTAAAATTTAGAATTACTATACTTTGATTTCTGAGGAAGGACATATTTAGATTTCTCTTTACCACGATATCATGCCACATACGGTCACCCATCTAGGTTTGACCGCGCCGTCGTTGCTTACCCTCGGTGATTGTTTCCAATCGCCTAAGGAATCTTGGCTGTGAACGTGATTCGGAGGTCACGTTAAGCAGTTGGTCTCGGTTGTTGTCATATGATAGCAGTCGTGAAGCTTAGTTAGAGGCCTTCGGGCTGCTTAAAAACATCCAACGGCAAGATTACGTAGCAACAACGTATCTTGCCAGTGCCCAACCCATTTTTGGCCAGCGTGGGGACGTATGGCCTTATCCCTCTCCTGAGACCGGAGCCCAGCAGTGAGACATTATGGGTTGTTGTTGATGATGATGATGATTACCTAGATAATCGACACACACAAGCGGAGCTGCTCGCAAATCTTTCTTATTTAAAAATAAATAAATAAAAACTCTATCCTCTAAACCTATTTACTAAAACACTAATCGACTATTGAAATAAGAGTGATAAATAAACAAAATTCTTTTTAGGTTATAAACTTTCATGAACTCTCTAGTGACTAAAATGACAACACTAGTTTCACAACGTTCGTATAATGAGTTGGCTTTTCCCGCTCAATATATCGTCATTTATTTCTAGACGGATCATGACAGTGAGATTATGGCGGTGATTAGGCTAGGCTGTTGATTGAACGGCTGCTTGAATGTCGCCGCGGGTGGACAGGACGAGTTTTCCCTCCACCCGGCACACACGGACTACAAGAGAGGGTCTACAAAAGACGGAGCCCGCAACAGGACTGGGCAGGCGCTGGGAGGAGTTCAGAAGGACATCTGACCCTGAACTCCTCCTCCTCCTAAAAGAGAAGCGCAGAGAGGGCACATCGTGTGGTTTTTAGTCGGTTCGAGTCCGATACTCCACCCCGCCGAAGAAAACCCCGGCGGGGTGACGGTCCATCATGATTTTCCACACGAAAAAAAAGAAAAAAAAAGGTTTATTGAACGGCTAACTAAGCTAGTTGGCTGCTAAATATACACATCTTACAATATTAACGCCTATCTGAGATAAACCGCATCCAAGAATAACTGAAAGCAGGCATATTTTCGTAAGCTCAAACATTTTCAGTACAACTTTTTTTCTGAAATGAGCCCTTCAATTTTTCATAAGAAAACCGAGGCAGTTTAGCTTGTATATTACGTACCTGCCTAAAGGACGACGTGTAAACGGGCAACTAACTGGCGATGATACTGAAATTTTGAACATAAGAAAATGGCTGAAACAAAATCATGTGATAAAGCAAAAGATTTATTATAGGTTTTTAACGAACCGAAATTATAATCATTCATGGTATGTATACATTTGAGTTGTCATAAGTTAAAAAAAACAAGTAAAAAAGTATTCAAGTTAAGTGCTAGGAATTCGCTTGCTGAAATTCGCGCGCAATACGCATTATAAACGTAATCAATACTAAAATTGATATTTATAATTGTAGCTTGCTTGCCGAAATTCACAGAAATAGCGCAAAGTTGCGTCATCGCCGAAAATGTTAGTCAAATTTATTAAAGTACTACGTATTACTTTGATAATGCTAATCGATGTCGTATAGTATAATAAGCTTGCAATGTTGTTTTTGGAATGAATCCTGTTAAAATATTGTAAGAGTTTTTAAACAAATAAAAAAAAAAAAGTAACAATTCATGTCAAGTTATGGCTCTTTTCACCAAAGTCCCTTAATTATGGGGTCACTTAGAGACTGTTATATAACCCTTAGTGTAATATCGTTTTAACCAACCTTTAGAGGATATACCTAAGTGCATAGATGTCTTATAAATTTTAGGGGCTATCTAGTTTAGGGAACTCCTAGTGAGGAGACGGTTTAAGTATAGTCGCTGAAAACGGGTATTAGTAAAACAAACTCTTATTGCATTTCCCCTATTTGAGTCCTAGCCATTTCTTCTTAGGCATAGTCTTTTATTTCTTTTTTTAAAACCAACTTTATACTTTCGATATCGATAACATTAAAATAATTTAATCGCGAATAAGTCCCGCCATATAACAAAAACTATATCGATAAGATATTAGGTAAATCGATAAAAAAAATGTAAACTAATGTTGCAAATGAAAAAAATATTAGTCAACATTTTGTTAGGTAACACAGTTGCTAGTCTGCGAGACTCCTAAAGTTGTTTATTCGTTTAGTCGCGCACAAGTGCGCCAGGTGTGCATTTAGGTGACGAGAGCTAATTTTCCGTCTGGTGCGTTAATTGGGGAGGCGTCTGAGCAGTCAGCCGTGAAACTGCGCGACAAACATTTACTTACTATATTCCTACAACCACACTTAATTTTATGCTTCGCGTTTCTCTCCGACCGTTCAGGGATGGGCAAAATCGACTACGAATTGGCTTTAGACGATTTTAGTTTTTTTTCACTTGTAATTTTTTTGTTTAAATTTGGAATTCGGTTGAGAAGATACTCTCGAGGGAAATTATTTAGGAGTTTTGGCTTTCTAGATTATTTAGTGCCTAGATAGGGAAGATTGTACCTATACTGAATAATTTATTAGTTCGTTGTAAGAAATGGAAATTTCGTGTCTAAGTAAGAATTGATTAAAAGTTGGATGAAATCGAATCATACTCATGCTCACTGTAATCTTAATAAATGTTTTAAAGTACTTTAAATTATTCGTATCTGTAACATTCACTATTATAAATTTCACAATGTTGTAACTAGCACAATATTGAAATGAACATAGTCAGCTACGTCCATTAAGATTTGAGCAAATCAAATCAAAAAGCTTTTATATCAAGTAGGCCTTTTGAAACATTAAATTACTGACTCTAAAGTATGACCAACGAGAAGCGATACTGAATGTAAACAACGCAGCAGGGGTGCGAAACTTTGTGATAGTTGGGTTACATAACTTACATATTTTAGTAGACAATATAATATAGTTTTAAAAGTATCTGGTCAACCACAATAATAGACTATTTATTTATTTTGTTCTAATTCGAAATATTGTTTAATGTAGATTATGGCGAAGCCACAGAATATTAGTAGTTTAGATCTTTACACGGCTACGTGATTAAATAATTGTTTTACTGAAGTTAACGTACGTGCCGCCAAACAATAGTAATATTATAAGTTATTAAATAAGGAAGAACAAATAACATATTGTCAATTAAGCAATTAAGTAAATAGTACTTCCTAGCGCCCCACCTAAACCTGTACATATTACATTGTATATAAGCTTTAGTTTAAGTTAAATTAGATGGAGTCAATACGGAGTCTTACAGAGATAAGAGAGTCATTATTAAAGCATTACAATCAACGTGTCGTCTAATTGACTCCCTGGGAAAACACGCAATAATTGGTGACCCCGACGTGATCTATTGGTTTCTAGTGCTGATATAATACCGGGACGACCGGAACCCTATATGGTGTTCAGCAGTGAATCTAGAGAACAATAGCATTACGAAATTATCACATCCCAAAAATGGCTCCAACAACAACTCCTTCAAGAGGCGACACGGGGTGCGAATCAGTTGCTGCTATCACGGTCACAGACAAACTACCGCAATTTTGGACAGACTCCCCACGTTTATGGTTCGCCCAGTTTGAAGCAATAATAGCACCACAAAAACAGGGCGAAGATTACAAATATAACATGGTAATATCCAAACTACCAAAAGAGGTCGTCCATCAAGTCAGTGACATATTAACTAACCCACCCAGCGAAAACAAGTACTCCACCATCAAGGAACGTCTAATAAACTGCTACGAAGAGAGCGAACACCGACGTTTCCACAGACTACTAGCAGAAATGGACCTTGGAGACCAGAAGCCTTCCCAGCTCCTGAGAAAAATGAAGGAAGCTGGATGTGGAAAAATAAACGACGACACTATTCGCCTGCTGTGGCTAAGGCAACTCCCCGCTTCACTAACAGCGATATTATCAGTTACAAACAATATGTCGTTAGACAACTTGAGCGAGTTAGCCGATAAAATATACGAAAACTTGACCTACAACAAAAGAAATACTCAAGAAACAGCGGTTGACATTAACCTAGTTACAAACATAACGTCACAACTTGAAGCCATGCGAATAGAAATAAATGCATTACGCAGCATACGCGAGAATCGACCTATGCAACGCAGCAAATACCAAACACGACATACGCCACATTCACGGTCAAGGTCGCGCCACAGAAACTCACATAATGGGTTATGTTATTTCCATAATCGGTTCAAGCAGGATTCATATAGATGCAATAAGCCTTGTTCATGGAATACAATTAAAAATAACAGGCTATCGGAAAACTAAAATTAGCACAGAATACGACGGGCCTCTGTGCTATCCACCCAGCAAACCGTCTAACTATAACTGACTCAAACAGTGGTTATAGATTTTTAGTCGACACGGGTGCTAACATTTCGGTTATAAATAGCACAAATAAGGAGAGCCAAGCATGCGAATACCAATTATTCGCCGCAAACGGGACCCCTATAAATACATACGGGGAACGCACTTTAACGCTTAACCTAGGACTGCGCCGAAGCTTTAAATGGACATTTACCATTGCCGATGTCAAGATGCCAATCCTGGGAGCTGATTTTTTGTATCATTATCAATTATTAGTGGATACACGGAAAAAAACTGATCGATAAAAAAAAACAGGTCTGGAAACGCCTGCCAAAATAGTGAGAACAAAAATTGCATCAGTGCGATCTTTAAACGCTTCTCTACAGGAACCAATAAAGGGATTATAAGAGAAATATGAAGATATTACAAAGGCCTCCACAGGGACACCACACGCAGGACGCGACGGCTCCAGCCTGGTTACCCCTACGGCCTCATCAGCGGCTAGGCACAGCACACTGCACACACGGTCCACGTAAGAAGAGCAACTCTCTCCCGTCAACGCAGCAGCCAGCCACTACGCAGCAACCGCCCCGACTCACTGGGGACTTCACCGCAGCACCGCGCATCGCACGCCCGACTCACTGGGATCAGCGGACTACAGTTCCGACTCACTGGGACTAGTGGCATACAGTTCCGACTCACTGGGACTAGCGGCATACAGTTCCGACTCACTGGAACCAGCGGCACTCAGTTCCGACTCACTGGAACTGCTCACTCCTGGCACTGGCAAGCTCAGCAACAGAGCACAGACAGCCGACTTCCACACACAGCGCAAGCGAAAAACATACAAGAGCGCCAGCTACCGCGCGCCATCTAAAAGCGCCTACATAAAAACGGCATAACAATAAATGCAAACAAACACGAATTCGCCAAGTCGGAGATTGATTTCCTCGGTTATCATACAACGAGCCAAGGGTTGACTCCTACTATGGAAAAGATTACAAGGTGTAAGGATATCTCTTCTCTTCAGAGGGGGAATATCTATGGCGAAGCCACAGAATATTAGTAGTTTAGATCTTTACACGGCTACGTGATTAAATAATTGTTTTACTGAAGTTAACGTACGTGCCGCCAAACAATAGTAATATTATAAGTTATTAAATAAGGAAGAACAAATAACATATTGTCAATTAAGCAATTAAGTAAATAGTACTTCCTAGCGCCCCACCTAAACCTGTACATATTACATTGTATATAAGCTTTAGTTTAAGTTAAATTAGATGGAGTCAATACGGAGTCTTACAGAGATAAGAGAGTCATTATTAAAGCATTACAATCAACGTGTCGTCTAATTGACTCCCTGGGAAAACACGCAATATAGATCTAAATTAAGTGACGAGAATAATAATCATTATTCTGAATATCGTATGCCATAAAACTGTGTGCCCGGTGTATGGCAACATGTTTGAACTCTGTTACATAGAGACTAAAGTTTAATAAAATTTATTAGTTTTGTTTCTGGAAATTAGTATATTTTTTTTTTAATACTAAGCTGACCACCCGAATGTTGGCGATCCCGTCTTAATCTTAACTTTTATTTTCTAGGAGAAAGAGACATTGCGACAAATAGAAAAGATGGAAAGAAATAAATAATAATAGACTGTCAACTCCACAGTCGCTTTTAAGGTACCAAATGAACTTTTATATCGCTTCTTGTTGACCGTACTTATATATAGTTATATAGTTGCTCGTTTCCAAAACGACATTCGTATGAGACAGAATCAGCACAAAACTCCAAAACTGATTTAAGATTTTTAATACAAAAACTTTCAAGACTATATTTGCTTTCTACATTTAACCATGATTTATATATCAAAAAGTCAAGGTTTTTATATGAAAAAATAAAACCAATAAATAAATTAATATTTCGAACATTTTACACATAACGCTATCTAATCTTCAAACAGAACTTGTATTATAGGTAACTGGACAACTGATATAAATACATACATATTATACATAGAAAACACCCAAACTCCGAAACAAATATTTGCGGATCACACAAAAATTTGATCCGACCCGGGAATCGAACCCGAGAAACCTCTTGATCAGCAGTCGCATACGCTAACCACCATTGTTTGCTCTTAGTCACCACAAAACCCATGGAACAGAACAGACTATTTAAAAAAAATACCCTTATGATATTACTACCGTATATACTTTGATATATCATTGTATTTATTAAAAAAACTGTTCATTTGATATTACATACAGTCACTTCAATTTTATATATTTATATAAATTATACAAAGTTATCCCCAAATATAATCTGATATCAAATTGCGCTAAATTTAGGCGTATAAAAGCAATAGGAACAAAGGAACATTGTAAACCAATTGTGTTGGAAATGATTATTTACAATAGAATTAAATTTGAAATTCTATCTGTAATTCGGTTGGCTTATAATACGACACCAAGGACAAGCAAAGTGTCTTAACAAAGAGAACATATTTTATACATCGACTGCCTTGTTGGTCTAGTGGTCGGCGTATGCGGCTGCTGATCAAGAGGTCTCGGGTTCAATTCCCGGGTCGGACCAGATATTTGTGTGATCCACAAATGTTTGTTTCGGAGTCTGGGCGTTTTCTATGTATAATATGTATAAATACAAGTTTTTACCGTGGATCCGCATGCGTGTACACCGTTTATTGCGGTAAATAGTAACCTTTTTATGGATCAAAGTATCTCTATGAAAAATTTCCTGAAATTTAGTGCAACGATTTAGCCGTGAAAGCATAAACAAAAATTTTCAATAAAAATAAATAAGTCTCGCACCGACATTTTTGTTGGGGAGGGTAGATGGAAATTGTTATAATGGATATTTATTTATGTAAGTACACTCTCTAAATAACCAGCGGCGACTCACTGGTCATCTATAAACCCTAGATAAGTTTTTGTGATTTAAGTTGAGAAAATACAAATTGTAATTGTAAAGGTATTGAAAAAAAAAAACAATATATAGTTACTTTCGAATTCATAGTATTATGAATTCCTTGGATTTAAAAAAAACCTACCATTTTTAGTTCCCTCCACAGTAAGACAGTGACTTCCACTGTAATTTTATCTGACTTTAAACCAGACTTCCATTAAAACTAATAGGTCTCAAAGTGGCTATTAAAAAGAAAAATTTGTACAATTTATAACTTTCCTTAGGGCATCGAGGCTCTAACAAAATGTAGAATATAAATTTTGTTGCCTTATAACAAAATTTATATTTGGACTGGCGTGAGAGCTAATAATTTTAAAAGAGCTTATCTTCAATCTTAATGGACCTCATCTCTTTATTTATATTTCACCTGAAATTTCCGTGTTCTGTTTTTTGTATTCAAATTTCGGAGGAAGTTACGATCATCTACGGCGTAGAGGGTTTTCGACGTAGAACATCTACGGCATAACTGTTTAAAATTCAATATTATTTTTATTATTTCCTTGAAAGCAGAAAATGCTTTTTAAATTTAAGCCTTTATATTTATGTTTGCTTAAAATAAGTCTTAACCGCTCAAAGCGCTTAAAATATTAACTTTGTGAAAAACAAAATGCGTTTTCAAATTACAAGCTTTAATGAAATTTTAACGATTCATTAATCAAACCCTATAACGTCTAATAATAGGTGATAAGACTTAGTACTAGAAATGAGTAACTACATTACAAGAAGTATTAAAATCGAAACTCTCGGAAATTGACAAGTTGACTGTTAAGATTAATCAATGGTGCCAATTCTGTTGTTGCGTCCTTAAACTAAATTAAAATTTCTCTAATTTTTAGTGACTATAGTCAGTCCTCTAAGCTAAACTAAAAATCACTAAAAGATTTTATACCTTATAAAGTAGTTAGATTTTGGGGAATAATCAATTATATTTACTTACCCCAATCATATTTCCCATTTTTTAACCGACTTCAAAAAAGGGGGAGGTATACAATTCGTCGGAATCATTTTTTTCATGGATGTTCAGCGATAATTTCGTCGTTTATGAACCGATTTCAAAAATTATTCGTCTCTTTTTAAAAAAAAACTTTTATTCTATACGACACAGAAATGGACAATACGCAAGTTGGAAAGAAAAAAGAGAGATGAACGAAGTTCAGCACCAACGTGTCCTATATTGCAGGAAGTCGGCATTACATGCACCACAGCACCTGCCTACCAGATACAATAGTAACTCTATAGAGTGTTAGTGCAGAGAAATTAGACGGTACCAGATTTCATGTCACATGTGCTCTGGATCAACCAGATGAGATCAACAATCAGTAACCGCGGTCTGACTGCAACTGACAATCTGCTGATATCAAGACTTGATAGAAGACTTTAGAAGAAGCTTTCTCTATCTCTACCACCAACGTAGATATCTCTACGTGATCACGACTACTCTATCAAGAGTGATCGAGCGAGATTTAAGGGCCACAGCACACTAGCTACTTTTAGCATCGGCGATCGGCGATTTGGCGACTGCATCGATGCTGCATCGCGTTTTAGCGACTTCCTGCGTTCGATCGCGGTATCGTAAACGCGCGTTTTAGCGACTGCTCAGATGCCAAATCGATGCTACCGACATCCGAATGTGTGCGGAAAGTAGCGTTTAGCTGCTGTGTCACGCTTCTAAAAAGCGACTCAATCTCCGCGTTTGGCGTTTTTAAGTGTGCGGTGTAGAGCGTTCGGTCGCCGTATTTAGCTTCTAAAAAGCGACTAATTGCCGATCGCTGATGCTAAAAGTAGCTAGTGTGCGGTGGCCTTAATAGCTACTGAACTAAATTTTCAACAATTGCTTTTTACACTATACAATCAATACATGCTAAATTGACGGTCTAGGTGACGCAGCAGTAGTTTATGCCACTATGTTGACTGATATCTCGGTTTCGATTCCCGAATCGACCTAATTATTTGTATGACCTACAAATATTTGTTCAGAAATTTAAGAGTTGCCTATGTAAAATATGTATGTTTTTACAATAAGTTAAATTTACAAAAAAAAAAATACAAAAGTATTATATCATTCAATCTAGCTTTCATAATACACTCTCTGCTTAGTTTGAGGCTAGATAACGTTGTGTGTAAAGTATCTAAAATAGAAAAAAAACTCTTGCACTGACTGTAGTTGATTAACACAGCTACCTAAAATACCATTAGTTCGCTATGCATTGTTAACGTACCTGCAAAGCTAGATGGTTCAAAATCCATTAGTTTTTTGAGCCAGCCTCGCTTTTTTAGTGTTTATTCGAACAGCTGAGTTTTTTCTAGACGTGGCTTGAGCTATGGCCAAACAAATACCCTCACGTCGAGGCAGGTTAAGCTTTGATGCCAAATCTGTTTTTGATAAGGAATTTGGGAGCCGAGTACATACATAGTTTGAGAATTTTATGTGCTTCTTTATTGTACCAAAATTATCATCATTATTAAAATTATCCTAAACGTTAAATTACTGTACTAAATTTCTGTCTTACAAATTAAATAATCATTCAATATATGAACGACTATTTAATTTCAAGTCCAGTTATAAAGGAAAAACACAAATTCATTCCACGGTACAACCGTTTAAAATTGTACCAGGCTATCATAAAACATAAAGATCTCTCCCAACACCCACACGTTAACACATGCAAATTTGTTTATCGACACGTGATATGATATGTAAAATATGCATTAGAGCATCCACCGCTGAGCTTTCAACTGCGAGGGACAATTTACATTTTTACATCGCACCCTACCATTGTAGCCAGGCATATTACGCCTTTCGTATAATCTTGAATATGAAAGAAATAAGTATGCAGTAGACCTCTTTTTCCATATTTTCTTAAAGCTGCTTAAGATCGTTGATAGAAACATGATGAAAGAATTTTGATATCCTGAACTTTCTCATTTCCTGGTAGATTATTATTTGCACTATAGTCATTTGTTCGACGTAAAAAATTTAAAAAATATATTTTTTATTTTTTGGATAAGTACGGCATAAATCTCACAAAAGTGATATATTTATAATACTTGTTTCATGAAAAATCTTATAATATATAGGTAAATTTTGTACATAAAGTAAAATAATCATGACCCTGTCTCAACAGCTGAACATTAACTAGAGTTGAACCTGATAAAGTTTCTTGTGACAGACGTACCCAAAGGAAGAACTGGAAAAACTTATATTAGTACCGTAAGTCATACATTACTAGAATAAGAAAATAATTAATTTTATCATTGAACCCAGTATGATGTTTCTTATATATTTAAGCCTATCAAAGTGACTCTACTCTGCCTGATGGAAAGCATGAGTAGAATCCAGGAGCAGGGACCACCATCCTCACTGTGAGTACATACAATGTAGCATGGTGACCCACACCATGGCGGCTTAGTGAGATCTTCACATCTTGATTGGGCTGGATCAAAACAATAAAGATTGCATGCGCAGCCGATTGATGGCAATTCAACTTTAACCAATAAACTACAGCCAATTAAGTTCATAATACATAGTCATTAATTTAACATAAACTACAGATATTATACTAAAATTATCAATGTTAACTTTGTCAAATAGTTTCTTAGAAGGGGTAAGTTTTGCCTAACACACTTTTGAAAACTAACACGCCATCAAACTAACAAGAAGATAATTATGGAGCGATACCAAGAAACTGATATGTGTATTGTATATACACATATACATATCTGATTTCGAACTATCCATAATGCGCAGTTTCAGAACTATTCCTTACTAGTTTTCACCCGTGGCTCCGCCCATGTGTATCTCGATTATTGCAGTTAAAAGTACCCTATGTGTTATTCTGATAATATAAGCTATATCACTGTAAAGTTTTATCTAAATCCGTTCAGTAGTTTTTGCGTGAAAGAGCAACAAACATACAACAGAGTCACAAACTATCGCGTTTATATTATTAGTATAATTCTGTGTTTTAAATTTTACTTTCATAAAGCCTGGCGAGGGTATGGCTATGTCTAGCGGTGAACATTTTCCGGCTGAGATGATGACGATCCTTAGGGAACATTTTTTTAATGGCTTCTATGCTATTAGTATCAGCCGCTAAAATTTCTCTTTTGTAGCTCTAGCGGCTTAGAATCTTCGTTGATGAATGAGTCAGTCAGTCAGTAAGTAAGTTAATATACAGAGAATATGTAGATAGATCACCAAATTTGAAAATAATATTAGAATTTAATGAAGAAGATACAAAGTTAACTATTAACAAAATCGTTAATTATGCTTCGCTTCGTTAGGCAACTTATTGCCGCACTGAACACTGCAGTAACACAACAACAACATTGCTTAATGAGCTTCAAACAAAACTGTGATTTTATTTTGTAGGTATTAACACAGGTGCACACAGGTACACAAAAAAATATAAAAGTACATTACTGGTAGGTAGCAGAGCTAAGCTGATTTCAGCACGGGCCAGCAATGGTCCGGCTTGACCGAGGCAGTACTACTACACTACTTCATACAGAAGACCATCCTAATAAAGACAGCATTCTGGCTGTCGTATTTCGTTCGTGAGTATGAGCCCGGAGCCCGAGAGAATAATACAGAAACAACTGACCAGGCTGACATGGTATGGGTCACCATGCTGCATTGCCTACCCTCACAATGAGGATGGTGACCCCTACTCCTGGATTCTACTCCTGCTGTCTATCAGGCAGAGTAGAGTCATTTTGGAAGGGTGGAAAATAAAAACATTAAGTCCACAGGAGTTTTAGGGGGATGATGCCAGAGAAATCAAATATTAATAGCTGAAAATTGAAATTAGTGAGTTCATTTAACATTCATTGATTCGATTTCGTTACAGTAACTACTATTTCTATTGCATTAAAAGAGATATAGAATTTTTCTATGAATAACACGATCACGGCATAAATATGATTTTCATACTGTTTTTGTCTATTTTTATAACGGGGAATCTAAATAGAAAAGTAAAGAACTCTCTAAAGGCTTCTATTTGTAATGTTTTGTATTTGACTTTCCGTGGTACATGGTAGAATTATATTTAATATTGCGTAGAAAATACGCCATGTTGCGTTGTGCCCCAGGGAAATGGGGTAGCGTGCGACACAACGCCTGTTCCGCGACGCCTTTCTGCCTCGAACTGAAACCTCTAATGAAGATTGGCTATCTCCTGCCTCCGCTTATTCCCTGGTGAATATGATTATATTAAACCTTATTTTTAGATATTGAATATGGAGGTACAGAGATGGCAGAGGGGTTTACTGACTTTTATACAAGCATTATTATGTATATGTATATAGTATATGGTTTAGGAAGAAATTTATTTTGATGTTAAATCTAAAGTACTCTTTTCATATATTTATTACGGGATTGCGACGCACTTAAATTTATTTTCAGAGAGTAAACGATTGTCATCATCTTAGCCGAAGGACTTCTTCTACTTGACAAAGGCCGCAACCAAGGCTTTCCATAAAAACCGGTTCTTCCACTCTGCCTGATGGAAAGCATGAGTAGTGGTTACCATTCTCATTGTGAATGCATACAATGCTGTATGTGACTATGGTCTGTTGAGATGTTACTTCCTCATTCGGCCTCAGGTCTTGCACTCACTCACGACACTATGAATCAAAATCAAAATCAAAATCAAAGCATTTATTTCAAGTAGGCCAGTTACAGGCACTTTTGAATTGTCGAAACAAAAATGTAGCTACAGTCCCAGTCACAAGACACAAAAACTGTGAAAGTACTGTAGTTGCCCATTCCCTAGCGTAGATCTCTATGGAGAAGAACGGGCAAGGAATGTCTTCATTTAAGGTTGGTCTTCTGTTCCAAGGCAGTACCGCACCCGCCGTGCCAACCAGTTTGTGCTAAAATCAACGTGACTTTACTACTATGGGAATTCCCTTCATTCTGTTTTCTTTCTACAAAGTCGCGATATCACCTCTGTCAAGCCAGGTCATTACTGCATGGAATACTTTTATAAATGTTTATGTGTTAATGCTGTCCAGTACTTACTTTAATCACAGTTGTACTTAATATTTATGTACGAGTATATATCTATCATCATCCTTATCATCAACAGCCTTTAACAGTCCACTGCTGGACACTGCGGGCCTCTCTTTGAAAAGGTATATGGTACAGATATATATCTATCTGTACCATGAATTATGTGTAAATATTATACATTAGAAGTGGAACAGTATTCTTTTGTTGTGCATGCAGTATTAGTCTATAATAAATAAATGTTACACCAGCAATTTTAGTTTAAGAATTGGGTGTATATCGTGTTAAATCTAAATCAGTTAACAACTAATTCTGTAGTTTTTTAATATTATTAATGAACTGTCTCCAAGTTGATTTATATATAATCAAGTAAAGAAACGAAATTATAGAATCAAAACACAGCTTCTTTTGAATGTCTAGACCTTTAACAATTAAAATGCAAATTTTCTTTTCAAGTAAACAAGCCACAATCAGAATCAAAATTCTCGAGAGGGTCTTTGAGTGGCTCACTCACTCATGTGTATAGTAGAGACGCGACAATGTTCTGCAAGTCCACGCTTCACATCCGCCCAACATGAACAATTCAAATACATTACTCGTGCGGGCAGTGAGCCAATTTAGTACCGTCAGCATAACAGGCAGATAGTAATATGGCTTTAAATTGTAATTATAACAATGGAATAAGTTTAACGTATACTAGTTTTGTTTTAATCAGTCATACAATAAATAAATACAATTATACATATAATATATGTATATACATACTATGCATTATTAATAGGTAGTAGCGCCACGCTGATTTCAGCAAGAATGGCAGTACTACCCTCACACAGAAGACCATCCTATTAATGATAGCATTCTTGTTGTTGTATTTAGTTGGTGAGTGTGAGACCGGAAGCCCAATGATTCTGCATGGTTGAGGATAGTGACCCGTACTCCTGGATTCTACTTATGCCTTCCAACTTAGGTAGTCTTAAGTTTGGAAAATAATAGATGTAAAAGTTGTTTACTTTACTTTAGTTTCCAATACCCTTAAAAACCTTAATGTTTCTAAATAAAAGTTAGTTGTATTGAAACCTCGAATACGTGATACATTCACTTAATCGCAATTATCAGAATAAGTGAATACCTAATAAATCTCTGTTGCTATCGCTACTTCAATAAATTACCCATAGACTGGTCCTGGCTAGATTTAGTACTGATGTCCATAGAACTTTTATTACTAGAATATACATCGCATTATCAAAGATAATGGTATTTTTATACTCAGACCTCAAGCAAAAAAATCTTTGAAGTCCAGGGATAGTTTCTTATTTTATGGGATAGACATATTTTATTACAAAAAACATACCGTGCAAACAAACATGGATGGATGGATGAACAATCACACTAACTATAACAACGTTGTTTTGAAATCCCGATTGGCTAGTAGATCAATCTATTCGCACAGAGTATCCAATAGTTTGACATGACTAAGAATCCTAAGAAAGCGATAACCGACATAGACGCGGGTGGAGCCGCGGGCGAAAGCTAATACATAATTTGTATAAAAATAATAAATATAAAGTACCAGGAAACCATAAAGCTTTGGAGTATTTATAAGATTATGAGGCACTACAATACTAGCATAATCTAGTAATAGTTACACTGCTGCGGTAACAGGAATTATTTAAAATAATGAAGTGGAACATTTATTTCTGTCCGAGAATTTCAATATAAAGAATATAAAGAAATCCAAAAAAAAATAAGAAATAAAAAAATTAAAATATTGTTCTTTTTTTTATATATTCAAGCCTACGAAAGTGACTCTACTCTGCCTGATGGAAAGCATGAGTGGATTTCTGGAGTAGGGGTCACCGAGAGTACTCATCGCAGCATGGTGACCCATACTATGGCAGCCTGGTCGTATGTTTCTGAATCATTCTCTGGGTGAATGATATAAAAAAAATGAAATATTGCATTGAAATAAACTGTACAACATTACCGAAGGGAAACAAATACGGAGGCTCCAAATAAAACAAAAAATAACGTTTTTGTCGAGGTTCACTTGTCTATTTTTATGTAGAATCGGGCGTCGTCTGTGATTTATTGGAAAACTGGCTTGTCGCGGCGCGGATGTATCGGAAATCGGATTTGAAATGGTATGGTAGGATTTTTGTTTTATATGATATAGGGTGATTCCATCATCATCATGATATTTTCTCACATTGCTCGTACGGCCTTTTTATTTAGTTGTCTCTAAAAAAAAAGACCGTACGAGCAATGTGAGAAAATATCATGACACACCGTGAATGAAATCTTTACATACAAGAGATATTTAAATGAATAAATAAATATTTCGGATATCTTACACATAACATCATCTAGCCCCAAACTAAGCAGAGCTTGTGCTATTTTTACTGTTATAAATACATAATCATACTTTTTTTTTGTAAACGCATACATAATATACATAGAAAACACCTAAACTCTGAAAAAAATATTTGCAGATCATACAAACATTTAGTCCGACCCGGGAATCAAACCCAAGATGATCAGCAGCCGCATACGCTAATCACTAGACCAACAAGGCAGTCAAATTTGATAGAACAGATAGTAGCCGAAAAATAAATGTCTTAGCTCAGGAAATGGAAAATGTAAATGAAAGACAGTGGTAGCCGTTTTCACCAACGTACCCTCATTTTAGGGGGTCACCTAGAGAGAGTTAAGTAACTCTTAGTAATATTTTCGTTTTCACCAACCTTTGGAGGACACCTCAAGTATTTATCTATCACTATTAAGTCCTCCGCCGCGTCTGTCTGTACGCAATAAACTCAAAAACCACTGCACCAATTTAAATATTTTTTGTACCGCGATAGTCGACATAGATACGGGCGGAGACACGGGTTAAAGCTAGCCTATTATAATTGGGGCTACGGGGGCTCCTAGTCCTTACTAGTGTTTTCTATGTATATTATGTAGCTTTCTATGTTTCTATGTTTTCTATATATGATACGACGTAGCACAACCATCGTCTCCTTAGACGATGGTTGTGCTACGTCGTATTAAGATCAATTTATTTTCATAAATAAATATTTCAGTCATCTCACACACAACTTATCTGTGGATAGGACTATAGTTGCCAGTAAGCCTTATATTACATTTAATCTAGGTTTTCATACGGATCCCTAACTTTTTTGATAACATTCTGTAGCCTATGTCCGTCAGGGATAATGTACGCTTCTAATAGTTTAGAATTTGTCATACAATCAAATCATAATATTGGTATAGATTTCTATAATCAGAAAAACTCAACACCAAAAAAAACCCAATCGGTATTCGAACACAAGACCTCTTGATTGGCAGCCGCATAAGCTAACCAGACCAATGAGGCTGTTGTCCTCATAAAACTATCTTTAATAAACACATATTAAATTAGATGTAAAATGGTAAAGATTTGATTTTTTGAAGAAACTTTTGTTGCGTCTGTTTTATAAAAATATGAAACATTTGTAAATATTTACATATTCTAAATTTCATGTATGTTCAAAATATCCTCCTCAATTTATATACGCAAACAAGATGGCGTTTTACAACGCATATCGCGCACAAAAGGGAAAAATAAATGTAGATAAGCGGGTGTCTTATCTTGAGAAAAATATTGTGGAAAATCTTTATATTGTGGTATGTTGGGACCTAACATTACTATAGAAGGCAAAAGGATGTGAGTATTCTAGCAATTTTTTTTGAACTCTTAGTTTATTCTGAAGTCCTAGTAGTTTTGTGGTAAACTTATAATGGTGTTGGGTTATGGTATGAGTGGTGACCACCACCACACACAGTAGATGTTTTGAGATTTAAGTTTTTTATAATATTATGAATTTGAAAGTAACTCTATCCGTCTGTCTGTGTGTTGATATGTTTTCACGGCTAAACCACTGCTGAAATGAAATTTGACATATAGATGCACTGATTGTTGAGGAATGAAGTAGAAGGACATAGACTACTATTTACCGCGGTAACCGACATACACGCAGGTGGAACCGTAGGCAAGAGCTAGATGCTTTATACAATGTTTAATAATGCTTCGTGTATGCATAAATTTTGTATGAGTTTTTGTCACTTTAACATCCCAAAACAATTTAGTGGATACCGATATAATTTCACGGAGGGATAGATTTTACATAATTATTGATAGATAAATTACAAAACGTACAATGTACGGCCAAAGGTAAGTCGTTTTATTGATCATAAGGATATTAACCCGTTATAATGTAATCAATTCCAAAACTTACATTAAAATAAGTTAAATATGATATTTTATTTATATTTCGAACGACTTCTGAGAAACTTGCCAAACTCTTTAAGTATTGCAAGAGTAAATAAATTAACAAACTTTTCGAATATTAAACGAAATATGGCGTCTTTTATTGTCAACATCATAATATAGTTTAACATTTTATATTAAAGCAAAATTGAATTTCAGCTTCGAGTCCGCCTTGTGATAAAAATGTCGTAATCTTATTTATTGTTCGCTATTTTATTGTTTTTAGAGTCCTGTTAGTCCTTAGTTTTTATTTTATTTATGTAAAAACTATTTGTGTTTTTGCTGTATTTTACTCGATTGTAAATATTTATTATAATATTTTTCTCTTACCTAACAAAAATAAGGTGTATATTTTACCTATTATTACAAGATGTCAATATTACAAAAATGTTCTAGACACAACTCAATTTCTTCATTCCAAACCTGAATATTATGCATGCATTGTCGTGGAAGAGCTAGGCCTCGTGACACTTTAGCTTAGAAAGTGATGTTCTTCTTTTACTTTTGGCCGAGTGACTGAGGTTAACGAAACTGTTGCTACTGGCCATGGAGCATTTGATGACTGACAGCGTGAGAGCTCGAAGCTGCTTCGCCCAGACACTTTTGATTACGTTGTACGCCTGTGAACAAGTAGTTCACGGGCAACATAACTACTTATCATCCACGTAATTTCATCAACAGACTTGCTGAACCCTACCTTTCCTCAGCAAGGATTTCTTGGTCATGTTTCCATGCTTTCCAGAAGAATTGATAAAGGTTTTGTTTCAAGTATTCCTTCTTTTTGCAGTTATATTTTTATACAAAGTTTGTTCCCTTAATCATCTCTTACGACACCTGCGCGATGAATATTGGTAATATTGTGTTTTTAATGCATCATCAAATGAGAAACTACATATCAACAGACCCTGGCCGAGTGCGGGTTGCGGACTAACAAGACATGTTGTGGCTACGTAATCTTGCCATTGGATGTTTTTAATCCGCCTGAAGGCCTCTAACTAAGCTTCACGACTGCTTTTTTATGATAACAACCGGGACCGACCTATATCACTTATTTGAACTACCACAAGGCATATTTCATAAACAAAGACTCTTTACTAGAGCTATTTGTTCATCGATTTACTTGGCTAGCTCTAACTACATTGTGTTCTATTTTAATTCCTAGTCAGCGAGACCGAGTTATAAGTCCTATCGGTAATAATTAAGTTATTACATCTATTTGACTCTGCGATATTCTCTATGCTGGCGAACTCCTTTGTTATTCTGTTCTCCTAGTAACATATAATAATATTTAGATGTTAAGCTTTATTTTATTAATTAATTTCATAGATGTCTGCTTGTTTGATTTTCTATATAAGACAGTAAAATATGTTATAATAAAAAAATCCCAAAAAACAATTAGTACAGCTACGACCGAACACATTTCTTAGGATGTTTTTAAACTTAACTGAGGTCAAATCTAGTGTGAATGGAAATATTTCAAAATATCATTCATGCTAAAACTTGTCAAAACCCTAATCTACTTGTGAAGGTTTTTTCTAGAGATCTAATTAGGTTACGACCTTCTTAATGTTATGTTTTCCTGGTAGCGTGAACTTATTTTATATCGTTTTATCAAGGATGCCATAAAAGTGGTTAAGTACTTAGTTTAAACGACCAATCATCACTAAACAGCCGACTTAGACTAGATGTAAGTGGTTCGTGTCGATTGTTTTATTATAATAATTAACGCCTTTATTCCATTATTTATTTTTTGTCTGCAATGAGAATGGTGACCGGTACTCCTGGCTCCTACTCATGGTTTCTATTAAACAGAGTAGAGTTATTTTGGTAGGTGTAAATATATTTAAGAAAAAAACAATGTCGTTCCATAATCGAACGAAATAGGATATTTGTGTAAGGTAAACGTTAGGCCAGACATCGTAAAACAAAAACGTCATCAAAACTTTACGTACAACTCGATTAAAAGTTTATTCGCTCTGACATATAGGAATATATATTTTTCTTTCACTCTTCTCTCTTTTGTTCGAGACAAGTTATCCGCAATATGTACACGTTTACTTTACCTGTCACGTTCACCTGCCTTTACTTATGTGAGTATGCAAACTTTGATTTAACTTCGTTACGCTCTGTATTTCTTACTTAGAAAGGGGTAACGGTACATATCTTGTACGAACATGTAACGGTACGTACCAAAACATACATGTATTGAAGAATCTACTTTTTTGACTAGAATTTGAAAAGAAAATCTTACAGTAAATATGTGATTTTATGAAAATATTATGATGTAAAATTTGAAATAACCCCTTATAGCCTAGGCCTTAGGTGATTGGAAACAATCACCGAGGGTAAGCAACGACGGCGCGGTCAGTACCTGAATGGGTGACCGTTTGTGGCATGATATGTTATGAGCATTTCCGTGATTCGAAAGTCACGTTAAGCCATCGGTCCCGGTTTTAATGTTGTCGTGAAGCTTAGTTGGAGGCCTTCGGATGGCTTAAAAAACATCCAACGGCAAGATTACATAGCCAAAACGTGCCTTCCCAACCAGCAATCAGCCAGCGTGAGGACGTATGACCTTAACCTTTTGAGTGGAGACCTGAACCCAGCAGTGCGACATTATGTGTCGTTGATGAGTGATTGATGAAAATTTTAAATTGTGTAAAATACGTAGTCAAAAAACAATAATAAAATGAAAATTTAATAAAAAAAAACTATTTACCTACCATTTAAATTGCTCTGTCGTAGAACTGAAGTTAATGATGAAAGTTCAAGTTACACTAGCTGATGGAACAAACTATATTATTGGATGAATTATTAACAAACAGACGATCTTAAGAACAGTTAAATTCAAATATATCACCATTGCATAATATTCCACCGCTGGTCATAGGTTTCCCTTCAGATAGAAGATTTTGGCATACTACATCACGTTGGGGGGGTTAAGGCCATACGTCCCCACGCTCTCCGAGTGCGGGTTGGGAACAAGACACGTTGTGGCTACGTAATCTTGTCGTTGCCCGACGGCCTCCAACTAAGCTTCGCGACTGCTATCTTATGATAACAACCGGGAGCGACTGCTTTACGTGACCTCCAAATCACCGACCGGACAGAGATGGAAAACTTAAACCCTATAGCAACACTGCTATAGGGTTTAAGTTTTCCATCTCTGTACTTTGTAGTTTCTTCTTCCTTTATCCGCTCTTCCGACACAAACGATGGGAATAAGAGTATTGACATTCTGTATTCTTCATGTCCAAGACAACGAAAAGTACTCAGTCCGTATAAAATTTATAGTTGAGAAAAGCTTTATTAAGCTACTAGATCGTTAACTACAAGACGAAGAGATCAGTCAAATAAAAGTAATACCAACATTAACAAATCCATAAAATACATTATTCCGTTAAGAAACTTCTACTTATTAAGCCGTATATTTTTTATGGATAAGTGTTACGTTTAACGCGATAAGGAGCACTTGCCAATAGGATAAGGTTAACGGGACGGCGAAGGGATAAATTTATGGTTACAAGTTAATAAAAAGTTTTTATTTCCAGGAAGACAGACTAAAGGTTTCGTAGTTGCAAGCTCCTTACAATATTTTTAGGGTAATATATTGGTTTTCTCTATAACCATTGGTTAAAATAGTTTTTTCAAGCGTTTTATAGACCTATCTCTGTATCTGACTAATGTTTCTAGTATAAATAAAATAAATATTTTCAGACGAATGACACACAACGCCACCTAGTCCCAAACTAAGCAGAGCTTGTATTATGGGTACTAGACAACTGATATAAATACATAAACATACTTTTCTTTTGTAAATACATACATATTATACATAGAAAACATCCAAACAGCGAAACAAATATTTGCGGATCACACAAACATTTGGTCCGACACGGGAATCGAACCCGAGACCTCAAGCACAACAGTCGCATACCGCTACCACTGTGCCACACCACATGCTTGGTTATTAATCGTGACTACTCCATATGTACAATTTTGGAATAGAACCAAAGTTACCAGCTACTTTATGTCACCTACAAGACGATCACTGCTGAGCCCATAAGAGTAACAACTATACGAGCATATCGAAAATACTGAAGATAGTACAGTCACATATCTTTATTGGAGAGATTCTAAAGGTAGCAAGGCTTTATTTCATTTCGAAAGAACCAAAGACTTTTTTCTATTTGCTGTACTGAACTCTTTTTGAACAAAACAGTCAAGTCAACGGTGGTATTAAAATTGTTCCAGTTTCTAAAACTTTAATCAAATAAAATACATAACTAACAACTTTTAAATGTTATAATGACATTTATGAAAAAGATCAAGTGGAAATGTTTAGACATGCTTTTAACTTCTACAGACTTAATATTGGTTGGTTAATGCTCGGTTGGCATGGTTAGTTAATTGTTGTTCTGAGTCTAGGTAAACTTTGTGTTCGTTTTATGTATAAAGTATCTCGCGACACAGAACACAGGTTGTATATTCCTAAAGTGGGAGTTGTATTTAAAAATACTATAATCAAGTATCTATGAATCGATTTGATATTATGACGTTTGTCTCCTTAATCTTTTAAAATTATTTTAGCTTTCTCTTTCCTTAAATTACTTCCAATTTGGGTGGTTCTGTATACTGGTCTTCGAGTGTGCTACTTGCCTCCAAATAAAGGACACATAACCTGATTTCTTTATTTATTTGTTTTTCCGGGTTCAACCTTCGAATTTCAGTTCTCCCTTAGGGTTGCGGAGGTCCCATGCCAGTCGTGGAAAAACTGATATTCAGGTAAAACCGATTGAACTAGTAGTTGACCCCAAATAATATTAGGAGTAAGGCTAGGAACAAGAATCTGATTTCTTTAATTCAATCTATCTCTTGTTAGTTCTTAGACTAAGAATGTCCTGATCTGCAGTGATTGATTTCGAAAGTATTGTAAGTAATGACTTGGATCCTGATAGTTATTGAAACATCCATCATTTGGCCTGGACCCTGCCTCAGCTTGCAATCTGTTCAAACTTGATGGATTCCCTCTTTGATATTAAGGATTTTTATTTAATTTCGTTCTGAGTAGTTTTTATAGGGGCGATATCAATATACGTTAGCACGAATTTAAAGTCTAGTTCAGTTTAATGCAATCTAGATGAAAGTTCAGCATGCAGCATACTTGATAATCGTTTATTTAATAAGTAGAAACAGGTAATTATCTTATGATAAACGACAATTGCGTATGTTAACCCATTTGGATCTAAAAATTATGTAACATAACAGTTGATCACAGATAACTGTCTCATTATAATTAAATACTTTTTCACCATCTACTTTATGAATTACTAATTTAATCGTTTATAATTTTTAGAGTCGCGGGGGACTTATGAAAAACATACAAAAAGGAAAAACAAATTCAGAGCTACAATAGAAAGTGCGAAGTGACCGACTAACCACTAACTTTTACATGTGGGTTATTTGCCTTAATGGTTTCTATTTTATTTTACACTATACTTGTAACTTTTTGACTTTATTATGTAATGTATTTCCTTCTTAACATATAAGAAAGGATTATTAGAAAAATTCTTGTGTTGCAGTTGGCGAAACGAATATAATGGCAACGTGTTACAGTACGAATAGACGCGTTGGGTATATTCCTGTAATTCTGGCACATATTGTACTCCGCAATGGCCAAGTAGATAATAATAATTTTTCATATTAACCAAGACTTGTATAAGTTGTATTTTTTCATACCAATTTTAATGACATAGGCCTTCATCTACTCAAATTAATTCTCTGATTCTGAGAGCATCTTCACTATATTTTTACGCTACTGAACAAAAATACTTTGTTTTCCGATAGAAGACTAGTACTTCATTTATCAATAAGTCATAATCTTCCTGGCCTTCACTATTCCCAATATTATTCGGTCGGCTAGTAGTTCAATCGGTTTAATATGAATGTCAGTTTTTCCACGAAGCAACTGGCATCGGACCTCCGAAACCCTGAGGGTGAACTCGATTGGAGGTGGAACTAGTTGTTAGTATATGTGAGGGTACCAACTTCGCAAAAACGGTTGCTACACATACGTGAAATCAATTAATGTAAAATATATTTTACCTACCTTAACTTTAATAATAAATCTTAATACTTAATACTTCGAAATTCTTTCACACGTCATTTAGTCCCAAGCTAAGCAGATTTTGACCTAGGGGCACTAGACAACTGATATGAATACATATATATGTACTAAAAACTGTTTTGACGAAATTTTACTTTCACTGCAAAATCTAAGGAAGACAAAGCCATATCACTAATCATTATGTTCGCTCTATACTTATTTCCAACTTAAACGTTGTAGGTAGTAGAGTCATGCTGATTACAGGACGAAAGCGCCGAGTGGTCCGGGACAGTACTACTCTCACACAGAAAACCATTCCAATAATGACAGCATTCTTGCTGTCGTATTGTCGGTGAGTGTCAGACCGGAGTCCCAATCATGCAGAATTATCTAACCAGGCCACCATGGATCACCATGCTACATTGCCTACTCTCACAATGAGGATGGTGACTCCTACTCCTGGATTCTATTCATGCTTTCCATCAGGCAGAGTAGAATTACTTTGGTAGGCTTGAATATTATTACATATATTATATATATTCACTAACAACATGATTCCAAACATTAACATTTTTAAAGCGAACTTACATCCTCTATAGTCTCGATCAATATTTGTTAGTTGAGTGAATGCATTAAGTCTTTAAATAACTCCCGATATTGATTTGTCATTATATCGTATACTTGCAATCACAAAAGAGAAATACCGCATTCAACATAAAGGAGTTTATTCAAAATCGTTTTATGGGACCTGTGAATCAAATCAAACATTTTCACCTTTATTGGTTGAAAAAGTTTCAAAATGAAATCGCCTACATTATATTCTCATAATAAATAAAAAGGCAATAAAAAGCGGTACTTACGAAAACATCTTTTCATTACCAATCTAAAAGGATCGTTTCACCATGACTGATTATAAAGAATCTGTTGGCAGATCAATCAATGTCCTTTGACAAATAAGACCGATATTAAAAAAAATACGCGCCATTGTAAACATGTCGATGGTTCTATTGAAGCGTCTGTAAAGAAACAAAAATGGCGGCTAAATTTTTGTTCTATTTATGTAAATTTAATGGTTATTGAATTTATATCCAAACTGATGTATGTTTTCCAAATTATATTATGAATTTGTAATGTTATGCTTTTACGGCTAAATTGGTTTGTAATTGCCTAATTGGACTTAAAAATACTTTAATTCTTGAAGAAAGACATAGGCTACTTTTTGTCACGACAATTGACATGCCTAGTATGTATAATTATAATTTGAGTTTTACAGTGTTTTAACCTTAATTTTTGAAATCAAAATGTTTACTTAGATTGCAGTCGTGAAAAACTATAAGTAAAGAATTATATATCTTTATTTCGAATGAAGAAAGTCAAAGGCAAAGCGAACTGACTTCCTAAATAGCGTCTCTAAATTCCGTAAATTTTGAGATGGTTCTAGCAGCGCATAACTTTGAACGAAGAGCCGACTTCACTTTAATTTACTTTGTCTGTATTTCTTACTGTAGGTGTATACGAAGATTTTTAATGGTGTAGGTATAAAGTGATTGCGCAGTCGAAAATAAGTAAAAAACTTAGACTATTTTATGTATTTTTGTTATGCCTAAATATTCAGTTTTTTTTTAGTAAGTAGTTATTATTATTGAACCGATGTTATTTTTGTGATAATTTTAATAACCTGGGTAATTATATTTTAAACTGTATTTGTGAGTTACATGGCAAAAACATTATAAAATATTATTGTAATACTTCGTACCGCCCAATTTTGAAATCTCTACCGGGTCCAATTACGAATCTAAACTATTCTCGAACTCATTTAATTTAAACATCATTTAAACACACACAAAGTTTCATGGAAATCGGTCCAGCCGTTTAAGAGTGCAATAACAAACACTTTCAGATTTCAGTTCATTCTCTCGTTCCGTTCTTGGACCGTACACATTGACAGTCATAATTATTGAATGAAGGATGTTCTTCTCAATCCATTCTTTAAAGTATTTGTTACTTGGCCCGGGTAATATACAAACTCTCGTAAATTGACGGCACATACGTCAGACCGGTCAGACCATAATTTGATGGTTTATTTAATACTACGCCCACGTGTTCATATACACGGTGACAGTTATTGCGGTAAAGTGTAACCTTCTTTACTTGAGAATGAAAGACAAATAAATCTAAATGCCAAATTTTACTGAAATCGGGTCAGCGGTTTAATCGTGAAAGCGTAACAGACAAAAGAATTACCTTTGAGTTTATGATTTTAGTGTACATTTGAAAGTTGGATACATGAAAGGCACTTTCGAGGATAATTAAGGAGGAAAGCTAAACTAAGCACAAATAACTCATAGTTTATTGTCAAATGTGACCACACATTCCTGGCCAACATAAAAAACATGAGTTTTAAAATGGTCATGATAAATAATTTTAACAAAAAGGAACCGACTTCAATGAAAAACTATTCAGAGTACCCAAATCGCGACAATTGCGCCTATGATATTTGAGGAGTTCCCTCGATTTCCTTAGGATCCCATTATCAGATCCTGATATGGTGACAATTCGACCACCTGTAAGCTACGCCCATTCCAACGCAAAAAGAAATTTTGAAATCGGTTCATAAACGACGAAATTATCGCTGTACATACATAAAAAAAAAAGATTCCGACAAATTGAGAACCTCCTCCTTTTTTTTGAAGTCGGTAATAAATTTGGTTTGGCGAATACAAACAAGAAGAAGAGAAAATTATAACAATATAAAGTTAAATGTTAATTACAAGTAAACTTTGAAAATTATCTGAAAATTTAATGGAGAACTAAATTGTAGACATGTAGATACGTTCTTCTAAGTTTCACCAAGTGTCATGTGTGGTATGAGCAAAAAAAAACGCTGAAATTGATTTTATTTATAATAATAAAATAAATGTTTGGGACATCTTACACACGACGCCATCTAGTACTAAACTAAGCAGAGCTTGTATTAAGGGTACTAGTCAACTGATATAAATACATAAACATACTTTTTTTTTGTAAATACATAATTATTATACATAGAAAACACCCAAACTCCGAAACAAATATTTGCGGACCACACAAACATACGGTTCGACCCGGAAATAGCAGCCGCATACGCTAACCACTAAACCAACGAGGCAGTTTAGACCATTATTTGACAATGTTCAAATGAAACGGGCTTGTCAATGTTTGCAGATAAAGTATTCATCATTTATAATCATTCAAACTACTTACTTAATACGTACTTTCTACATTTATACTGCACGGTTGGCCTAGTGTTTTAAACGGTCGCCACGTCGCTTTCTGCTGCACCAAGTGTCGTGTGTTCAAATCCCACATGGGACAACACTTTGTGTTATCCACATACTGTTGTTCTGAGTCTGGGTGTTCTTTATGTACGATTCGTATCGCTTATAAAATCTCCCGCAGCACTAGACGTATATTCCTAATGCGGTGAACGAAGAACGAATCATTATTTAAATATGTTTTCATGATGTTGTATACAAAATAAATAATACGTTTGTTCGCAAAACCAAAACATATATTACCATGAACGGTGGAAAGACTTCTTTAACATGGTAATTTTATGTGTTTGAGAATATCATACCTCTTTTTGAATCGAAGATTATATTTCGATATGAATATAAAGTCGATTTTCGCTAGTAGATAAAATTTATATAGAACCTTGGTCTTCGCCTTGTGTTGTTTTCACTGTCTATTGTTAAACTGGTGCAGTGGCAGTGTACGCGACTATCAGCCAGGGTTGGACCAAGTGTTTGTATGATCTACAAATATTTGTTTCAGAGTTTGTATTACAATGTTAGTTGCTATACTCCTCCGGAACGTCTTGATCGATCCTTATAAAAGTGTGTGTGTTTATTCAGTAGATGTGAGTCTAGTGGTTAGCGTATGGGACTGCTGATCAAGAGGTATCAGGTTCGTTTCCTGGGTTGGATCAAATGTTTGTGTGATCCGCAAATATTTGTTTCGGAGTTTGGGTGTTTTCTATGTATAATATGAATGTATTTACGAAAAAAAGGTTGGTTTATGTATTTATATCCGTTGTCTAGTTTCCCATAATACAAGCTCTGCTTAGTTTGGGGACTAGATGGCGTTGTGTGTAAAATGTCCGAAATATTTATTTAAGACATTTAAACCGAAATAAAACTGTTTGCCAGTATAAGTCGAAACTTTATGTAGGTTTTCCAAAAATGTGTAGGACCACGAGAATAATATTTCCGCTGCGTCTCGCCGCATTCTAAATAAAAGTGAAATATCACGATTGCCGTCCTCTCGTGTCGTAGCATCTTATCCGATATTGCATGTTTGCACCATTCCTCTACATAAATAAATGGAACGACTTATGGTTGGGAATATTCTAGAATGTTCTCTCTATTATATAAATATGCTTGGTGGTTGAATCACTTCGAATTGTAAAACAAATCAATTTGCTCATATATTCATATTAAGAATTAGTTATAATGCAATTTAAAACTTCACATACATGAAATGATGTATTGTTGCAGAGCTTACAGCAAACGACCCAACTAACGAATTTGAAATATAGGCCTTACATAACAATAAGCTTAGAATTTTAAGCACAGAATACATAATAGTACTAGTTTGTAAGCTCAATGCCGCTTTATTGAACTGATCCGGAAACCGAAATCTGTTGATCATTAATCGCATACACTGATCGATAGATGAATGAGGTATCAAGATTGTGTTTAATAATAAGTACACATTCAAAATTAATATTAAGTACCGGCTGTTCGTGACGTCATAATGTGTTACGTCGAAAATTAACTGTCTCTCTTAATAAATAGGTATGACATGTCTGACACTATGTAGTTTTAGGCTTTCTAATTACGAGTTACAATAATCGTAGATAATTTTTTTCATAAAGTTCCGAGCTAGTTGCACACAAACCTGCTAGTGAATACTAACGGGGTTGTGTATTGTACCCGGACATGGGTTTGAATTCCACTTAGGTTTTGGTATAATGAGTGATGAGCATGATCACGTTGTTTGGGCATTATTTATGTCATCATCTTCATCTTCCTAGCCATTATTCCCAAGTTTATTTGGGGTCGGCTACTAGTTCAACCGGTTTTACCTGAATTTCAGTTTTTCCACGGAGCGACTGGCATCGGACCTCCGCGACCCTAAGGGAGAACTGAAATTCGTAGGTTGAACTAGTTGTCAGTATATTTGAGGGCACTGACTTCCCAATAACGATTGCCATAGATGTTCATGACAACTGGGACCGACGGCTTTACGTGCTCTCCTAAGCACGGGCGTGAATCAACGCCAAACTTAAAATCTCCGGTCAGCTATTAGGAATTTTCCTAAAAAAATCCCAAAAACACTTTTTAGCTCGACCCGGGATTTGAACCCGAGACCTCTTGATTAGCAGTCGCATACGCTTACCACTTATTTATGTAAATATTCGAATCACGGTGTACGTTATGGCACTCCTTTGACTTCGATTTTTACGAACTTTTCATTTGTGTAATTTTATTAGACCAGGTCGTAAAGTACTTTTCACGTCCTGCAAATGGGCGGGGATCCATCTATAGCATTATAAATGAATCCTCCACATATCCCCGACCCCACGTTAAAAGAGAATGTTAACCCAAACATCTGTATCTTTTCAGAACACCTTCTAAATACTTTATCTTTATCTACTTACATTAGTATTGAGATAAAATACATTAATATGTACTCTGTAGTCAGCTAATAACAGAAACCTTATGTATTGATTTCAAATCTGACTAAACAAACAAATTTATTGGAAATATCTTAGGTAAATATTTGTCTTACGTAACGAGAACAATAAATTGCGTACTTAATTTTAATCTATGACAAAGGAAACTAGGTGAATCCTACCGTAGGGCAGGTGAAATATGGAACGGGCAATCGATAGTCGATTATGAATCCAGTTGGTAAATTTTCGGCTAGACTTCACAGCAATATTGTTTATATTCTTTAGGATTTAAGGTATATTTTATTTATTTCCAATTTCACATTTGTTATATTTATAGGTACTTAGCACGTTTTATACAAGGCCTTCTCATCCCAAGCATTGATACCGAACAAAAAAAACAAAAGACTGGTCAAAGGTCATTTAGGTTAACTACGGACCCTAAAAACGATCAGGACGATGATCGTTTTTAGGGTCCCGTAGACAAATGGCAAAAAACGGAACCCTTATAGATTCTTCATGTCTGTCTGTCTGTCCGTCCGTATGTCACAACTACTTTTTTCCGAAACTATGAGAAGTATACTGTTGAAACTTGGTAACTAGATGTACTCTGTGAACCGAATTCATATTTTCACACAAAAATAGAAAAAAACAAAAAATTTTGGGGGTTTCCCATACTCATAACTGAAACTCAAAAATTTTTTTTTCATCAAACCCATACGTGGGGTGTCTATGGATATGTCTTCAAAAATGATATTGAGGTTTCTAATATCATTTTTTTTAAACTGAATAGTAGAGAGACACTTCCAAAGTAATAAATGTGTGTGATAAAACTAAAAAATATTTATGATGTACTACCATGCAAACTTCCACCGATAATTGGTTTGAACGAGATCTAGTAAGTAGTTTTTTTAATACGTCATAAATCTTAAAACGCAATTTACCTTTCATTCAATCAATACACTATTATTAAAACATTGATCAAAGTTACAACAAACTACAAGAACCATTCATGGGCGAGTCCGACTCGCACCTGGCCGCATTTTTTGTGGAAGACCATTTCATCTTATCCACATTTTTTTATAATTAAATTCATTACGACGACAACTTGAAGACTAGAAGACTTTACAATTGAAGACGTTAATTACTTGACCTTGGCAGAAATAGCTGATATTCGGTTGGTTGCCATTTCATCAAAAGAAGAAGAAAGTTCAGGACATCTCTAGTTTTAAATGCGAACAATATACAATGCCCTTTAAACAGTATAGACGTAGGTCTACTTGAAATTAGTATATGTGTAGCTCCTAAGCAAATAGAGTTCAATCGTGTTAAACTAATTCTCTTTGGGTAGCCTCCATTGAAAGTTCTGCTATGTTGTCCTAGTAGAGTTCAAGTAAGGAATTGAATAGTTACTCTGTTAGTTAACTGTAGAATGTTTGTGTTCAAATGTTTGGAGCAAATGTCGTAAGTCTTCGGTATTTAGGTGCTTAAATAGGTTCCGTAAATTTATTACCTAGTTTTCGCTAAATCTGTCGCAGTCTTTGTTTGATTCCGCGTTGTACTTAAAACGTGTTTGAAAGAAAAACTCAAAGAATTGTTTTCTTTTTATGTAACATTTGCATATATTAGTAACAAAACAGAATTTTAGTTCTAATATTTAAGCAGCTAACATCACTGCCAAGAGAAGGAAAACTTGAAACAAACCCTTTACCAACCCGTCTGGCCAGCGTGGTATAGTAGGCCTAAACCTCCTTTCAAAGGAGAGGCCTATGTCCAGCAGTGGACTGTTAAAGGCTGTTGATGATGATTGATGATTTAAGATGTCAAAAAATCTCAAAGAAAAAAAAATCTCTAGCCGATAAGCAAAATTGCATCGTAGTAGTTCTACTGAAAGTAACACAATTTCTTTGTCTCTATAAGAAACTTATGCCCGTTTTCACCAACTATACCTAAACCATATCCTTACTACGAGTAGGTATTTCAGATTGTATTTTATTTTAAATTGTTGCTATTGTTGTCATTTTTTAAATTATTATAGTTGTGACATAATTGTAATTATCGCTTTTATATACGTCTTTTGCATCTAAGAATATTGTCTGGACTTTAAAAGAGACTGTGATCCCTGAGTTTGTTTCGTCCTTTCTTCTCAGGGCTAGTCCAGTTGGGAAAGGCCGAACTCATCTGTTTAAAAAAAATAAGTTTTACTTGCAAAAGTGTTCATGTAACCTAATTGCAGAATTTGATTGATTTGATTTATTCCCTAAATTTTAATAGACATCTAAGCACTTAGGTGTCCCTTAAAGGTTGATGGAAACGCAAATATCAGTAAGGGCAACTACAAAGAAAATATAACTCTCTCTAAATGTTCCCTTAAATTTAGGGGACGTTCGAAAACGGTCATTAATCCAATATAATGATCTCAGAACGTCAACTACTTTCATCACGATTCTGAAAGCATCATTAAAGCTCTCGCCATAGCTCTATAGCCATACAAAACTATAAGCTAAAGTGCTCTAAGCCATAGTGATTCGTTCGCTCGACTTGCTTCAGCCAGGGCAGAATGTCCTTGCCGTTCCCTCGATTGAACAATATGAAGTCACCACTAAAGTAGATGATTATTTGGCAGAGAATAGTATTATTGTATGGGATATTATGTCTAAATTTTAGTCAATTTGAGGACTTTGTGAGTTCTTCGGTCCTATTAATAATTAGGATTAAAGAAGTTAGTTTAAATTAGTCTTAATGATTATTTAGTCTTAATTTATTGACATACTAGCTTTTGCCCGCCACTCCACTGACGGAAATGTCTGTTTTCGCACCGAGGAGTAGCATATGCACTGTCTCAAAAATCAAAGTATCTCCATGCAAAATGTAATCGGAATCGGTGCAGCGGTTTATCGGTGAAAGCGTAAAAGACGGGAAGAGACAATTGAATGTATAATATATTTGAGTGAATTATCGATAAATTATAGCACTCAAGTTAGTTATAAAGAAGAATAGATTTCTTTTTACTTCATACATATAATAGTTTTTGAATGTATGAATGTTAATTAGAGAAGAAATCAATATGAATCACTTGATAGATTGTTTACTTGGAGGTCTGGTCATCATAATCGTATTTGGAAAGTTACTATAGATATAACTGGGTTTCATCATCAGCCTATCGCAGCTCACATCTGGAGATAGGATTCTCCTACTCTAACTTAATATAAATAGTTATTATAGATAAATTACACCCGAACACAAAGCAATAATTACACGGTTGGCCTAGTTGTTTTAGCCTCTGAATTCATGTTTATTTTTTACCAGGCTGCCAAAAAAGGGCAATTTCTTTTTTACGTAAACAGATTCTAGTTAAGTACTAACTGTATATAAAATAACTCTCTTCTATATATTTAATGGTGTGTAAGTAATAGGCTAGTAATCTAGCAGTAGACTGCAATAAGCTGATGATAATGATGAAATATGTACGTGTGATAAAATAATAATATCATCATCATCAACAGCCTTTAACAGTCCACTGCAGGACATAGGCCTCTCCTTAGAAAGGAGGTTTTGGCCTACTATACCACGCTGGCCAGACGGGTTGGTATAGGGTTGGTTTCAAGTTTTCCTTCTCTTTGCATTGATGTTGTCTTGCGTAGTTTATACCTTAGTCGCCTTTTACGACACCCGCGGGATGACTAGTGACGTGAATAATAATATAACAATAATAAATATTTTGTACATATAAACACACAACATCATCTAGTCCCCAACTAAGCAGAGTACCAGACATATGATATAAATACATAAACATACTTTTTTTTGTAAATACATATTATACATAGGAAACACCCAAACTCCGAAACAAATATTTGCAGATCATACAAACATTTGGTCCGACCCGGGAATCGAACCTGAGACCTCTTGATCAGCAGCCGCATACGCTAACCACTAGACCAACTAGGCAACTAAAATCTCTTTTTTTTTTCCTCTTTTTATAATCTAATTTTAGTTGTCTATTGTACATTGAATTCCTATAAAAGATTCTTTCATATAAAGACGGTTATTGCAAAAGTGCAATTTCCTGTTTCCATGTGAGTTCGAAGTTGTATTTTAGTAGGCACGTGGAGACCAATGTCCGGACAGTGGACCAGAGAAGGCGGATGGCCTAACGATTCCACGAAACTGGGACAATTAAAACTGTATGGAAATATAGCTTTAAATTTTTCAACGTCTTTTTTTTCCAAATTGGCATAATAATCAGGAATAATTTTATAAAAAAAAATCGACTTCACAAAAAACTATTCCGAGTACCCAAATCGTGACATTTGTGCCTATGATATTTAAAGAGTTATCTCGATTTCTCCAAGATCCTATCATCAGATCCTGTATTTCTTATCATGATACTACATGAGAAGCACCAGCTTTCAATTAAAAAGAATTATTAAAATCAGTTTACACAATCGAAAGTTTTGAGCTAACAAACATAAAACAATACAGTCAATTTGAGAACTTCCTCCTTTGTTGAATTCGGTTAAAAAGATAAAGATTGGCACACGTACATTAAGGTAAAGATTGAATGATATAATATTATGTAAATGTGAAATCAGGTTTTACAAAGACATACTACGAATAATGGAAATCGACTGATTAGTTTTGTAGAAAAACTTAAAATATGATTAAACTAGTTGAAAATATATTTTTTAAATAAAAACTATTGAGTTATAGTGACTGTACTATTAATTTAATAGACTAAAAGCTTTAGACCATTTTTTATATTTTCTTCTGAATCGTGTTTTTCTTTTATTTACCTATCGTTTGAATTGATCAGCAAGGTTTTACTGCTGAGTCCAGATCTCTTCCAAAGAGCGCCAAGCATTCCGGTTTTGGGCAGTCCATATCCATCCACAGCCAGCTAATAGGCTGAAGTGGTAGTAATATTACTGTTAAAGTCGCCAACTAATAAGACTTATCTATGTTAATATTCAAAATTTAATAAATATACTTGGTGAGTACATTGCACGGTACAAAAGTGTAAGACTTAAAATTTTTGTATTAGTTTATTAAATGTTAGTGGTTCACAGGTGTTTGATACTATCATTTAACACGAGACTTGGAAATTAGCCTAGGAATCGTTACGACTTTCATGACAATGATTGCTGAACATCTCACAAGAGACTCTTGTACCAGCTCCTAATATTATAATTTTGTTAATCTTCCGAGTGAGAAATGGTATACTATAATTTCAATTCATATGGTGTTATATTCTCATTAACCTTGTGGATTTCACTTTTTTCATTTTTCTTTTTAGTATATTTTAGTGAAAAATTAGATACAGTTTGTTTGAAAATAATATACTAGTAGACCAGGGTAGAAACCTCTTAAAATAACAAAAAGTGAACATAAATTATAGTAGGATGAAACCCATTGTAAAAGGAGGAGAATAGTACAAAAATTAAAGGAAAAATAAATTACGGGCGATCTGAGGTCGGGAAGGGGGAGAGGGGTGGGGTTTTAAGAGAAAAAAATGGCTTATCTCGATTTCTGGCAAAACTACAAGTCCTATAGAAAAAAGTTACATGGCAAAGTTGTAGGTAATAAAAAGATCTACATCTTTTGCATTTACACTTTTTTCACATAACCTCAAATTTTATGTGAAAAATTCAAAAAATCAAGTTTTTGGTTTTTTATTTTTATCTTTTACAAATAAAATTATTTTTTAACGAAATTTTGTGATAACTTAGCTTTTCATGTCCTGAATACACCGTAATTTATTTGATTTGAAATATCTATTTTTTCACCTCATTTTGACAGAATACCGAAAAAAATACCTAATTTTCAATCGAAAATTCGTCCGTCAAAATATCAACGTTTTTCACAAAAATTGGGTGCTTTCTATTCGATGAAATCTCTACTCTCCGATGGTGTAAAAATATATATTTATTACCATAGTAAATCTTCTCAGAAAATGCAAAAAATGAAAAAACTCGAATTCGATTTTTTTAATCTTTATTTAGATATTTATTAAAATTTACACTTTAATCACTCGAAAAACGTAAGATTGCATGTTACAATGATAAACAAAAATATTGCAAATCGAAATATACTACTATAATTAAAAAAGAAATAAATAATAAAGTTAATATTAAATAAAACATCTACAATACTTTGAGAAAGTTGCAGAATCTTCTATAAAGTATATGCGTATATGCCTATTTCTTACTATTTTAAGATAATTTAATACCTGAGTGACCTATGAAAATTTTTTGGCTATTAAAAGGTTTTTCATAGAGAAGTGGGCTAGGCAGGTCTGGGCCTTACTACATACTTGCTATTTCGTAGCAGCTGTAAAACAGAGCAGTGTACGACATCGTTTATAAAACTACATGTACAGGCTGAGTTATTTCCTATGAAATACCTTTGAATGGCCTAAAATTTTTCGTAGGTCACTCAGGTATTAAATTATCATAAAAAAGTAATAAATAGGCATATACGCATATACTTTAAAGAAGATTCTGCAACTTTCTCAAAATATTATAGATGTTTTATTTAATATTAACTTTATTATTTATTTGTTTTTAAAGATTTTTATACTTTAAGATTTACTATGGTAATATGTATATATTTTTACACCATCGGAAAGTAGAGATTTCATCGAATAGAAAACACCCTATTTTTTTTTAAAAAAAATGTTGATATTTTGACGGACGAATTTTCGATTGAAAATTAGGTATTTTTTTCGGTATACAGTCAAAATGAGGTGAAAAAATAGATATTTCAAATCAAATAAATTACGGTGTATTCAGGACATGAAAAGCTAAGTTTTCACAAAATTTCGTTAAAAAATAATTTTATTTGTAAAAGATAAAAATAAAAAACCAAAAACTTGGTTTCTTGAATTTTTCACATAAAATTTGAGGTTATGTGAAAAAAGTGTAAATGCAAAAGATGTAGATCTTTTTATTACCTACAACTTTGCCATTTTACTTTTTTCCATAGGACTTGTAGTTTTGCAGGAAATCGAGATAAGCCATTTTTTTCCCTTAAAACCCCCCCCCTCTCCCCCTTCCCGACCACAGATCGCCCGTAATTTATTTTTCCTTTAATTTTTGTACTATTCTTCTCCTTTTACAATGGGTTTCATCCTACTATAATTTATTTTGTTTTCAAACATTAAAAGCACTGGTCTATAGTAGAAGTTAATAAATCTGCTTTACTTACCTTTGTACGATAAGCGATTAAATTATTAAATCAGTACATAGTCGAGAAAGTTTTTAGGTATTTTTATTATAATAGGTCTTTGCCTATGAAATTGCCGTTTTGAATGCAATAAGTGAAAGTACATAATTTTTCAAACTTTTTTATTTCTGTTATTCGAAGTAATGGGTCATTACTTCGAATAACAGAAATAAAAAAGTATTTAAATTATGCAATCGACGCATCTTTGCCAACGCATTGGCAGTTTATTGATGCCCTTCTTGTAAAAATCAGCTGGACGGGAGGCAACAAACTCTTCAAAGGCATTTTGTAAAAAGCTGTGGAGAATCACACCCGCACCAAACCACCAAACAGTGACCATCACCTTTTTATGGGTTATTTTTGATTTAGGGCTTTGCTTTGGTGCTGAACCAGGGTCTAACCAACTTGCTGAGCGCTTTCGATTGTCGAACAGAATCCATTTTTCGTCGCACGTAACAATTTTTAGTTTTAGACAACTTTTTAGTGGGTAGAAAATTCAATTCCCGAGAGGCAGTACAAAATGCCTTCTAAGAGTTTGTTGCCTCCCTGATTACTTCGAATAACAGAAATAAAAAAGTTTGAAAAAATAAGTACTCACTTAATGCATACAAAACGGCAATTTCATAGGTAAAGACAATAGTATTAATATTATAGTCCAGTCATTTTAGCTGAAATTAGGTAAGAATCTCGGAATTCGAGATACCCAGCTGTTAGTCTGTAAATACTTGTATATTGACACCCTAAAAGTTGTCTCAAAACCTACATATGGTAGGGTGTACGCAACTATTAAATTTCAAGGTCAAAAGTCACAAAAATCGATTTTTTGCGCTTTTTTTGTAAATATCTCATTTCATATGGTTTTTTTCTCTTTGTAATCATTATCAATATTGTAGAATACAAAATTCTCTACAAATTTTGTTTAAAAAAAAATTTATACGATGAACCGTTTTCGAGATAGAGGGCGGAGAGCGCGCGGTCAGAGCATCGCTTCAGGTCAACAAGTAAATATTCAAATTTATGGTCAAATATTCCACCAACAAGTGCAGTTGCTCATCAATATTTCAAACGTGTATATTATCAAGTTCAAACTTGGTTAGGGCATGTTTTGGAACCCCAAGTATGGGGTTGGGCAATGCGAAACGATTTTCTGGAGCCTATCATTACAATTTTACCACCTGCTCCAGAAGATTTGCTAAATACAATTTTCTGCAACTGCTAGAGTGGTTGCAGGAAAGCGTGCTTGCAATGCTCTTTAGCTTGTGGCCAATGTAATGGGCAAGCTTGTCTCAATGCTCTATATGGTAGACAGAGCGACAGAGCGACATTAACGAAGATGGAACCTTTGACCCCGAAATCATGGAAGAACTTAAGACAAATGTCGTTAAAGATGATAATGAAGAGGAAGAAGATGAATAAAATTATAAATTGTAGTTTTTGTACCCAATATTCGATTTGTTTACTTTTAATAAAAATAAATATATTGAATGATATTTTTTAATAAAAATATTAATTCTTAATTTATTTGTTTTTTTTTCATCATGTAATAAGTTATTAATATTAATTAGGTTAAAATTCAAATATAATTCCTATATTTTCATTAACACTTCTGCAATTACATGGGCAGGTAAGTGTTGTTAAATAAATTAATACTGAATAAAAAGTGGAAAGGTTAGGATAAAATGATAAAATATAATTTAATAGTTAATAAAAATTGACAAATATATATATTCAATTTTTTTATAATCAGTTTTCAACCGGAGGCACCGGTTGACCTGAAGTGATGCTGTGACCGCGCGCTCTCCGTCCTACATCTCCAAAACGGTTCATCGTATAAAAATTTTTTTAAACAAAATTTGTAGAGAATTTTGTATTCTACAATATTGTAAATAATTACAAATAGCAAAAAACCATGGGAAATGAGATATTTACAAAAAAAGCGCAAAAAATCGATTTTTGTGACTTTTGACCTTGAAATTTAATAGTTGCGTACACCCTACCATATGTAGGTTTTGAGACAACTTTAAGGGGGGCAATATACAAGTATTTACAGAATTACAGCTGGGTATCTCGAATTCCGAGGTGAACTTACTATAATGACTGGACTATTAAAGGTATTTCATGTAAACTGAAAAAAGACGCTCCACTTTCGTAACGAGTACTAGGATAACATGAAACAAAGGATTTCGTTAAAAAATAAAAGTTAGATTTCCACGCTTTCGGAAATTCGAAACTCAAAAATATAGAAATGAAACAGTTCTTTCTAAAAAACGTAGTACAAAGCTGCGCGCTCTTTGGTCGGCCATTCGAATAGTATCGTTGTACGAGAGCGGCAGAGGGCCACAGGAGTGGATGCCCACTCGACATAGATTCAGAAGGTTTACTAGTGTTGGGAAAACTCACTTTATTTTCGTTTAATTTACTGTACTAAGTTTGATTACAATCTCGTTATTGTAAATACATTTCCAAAATAAGTTTTGCTCTATGTTGTCGTTGAAAACGCTCTAGTCGTTCCACAGGTTAGCCAGAACAAAGAGACAGACATACAGACAGGTAAATAAATAATATATTTTGAGTATCTTGTATACTTTCATGTTAATTTGAAATTATAAATATACACTTTTAAGTATTTGTACCCATAGTCCCCAACCCGCACTAGGCCAGCGTGGGGACATAAGGCCTTAACCCTCTTTGAGAGGAGACCCGATCTCAGCAGTGGGACGTTATGGGTTGTTGATGATTGATTGATGATGTATTTGTATCGTTACTTACAGCTTGTGTACACTATCTTGTTTAAAATTTTCGAAGTCATTTTCGAATTAAATGTGAGGTGAGAAACAATCGAGTTGAACTACAATGGTAGCTCTACTCGTTATGGCGGCAAAATGTTGCAGATGCAGAGAACCGCTGCCTAAGTAAATTTATGGACAATGGTTTTGCATACAAACCGCAGCTAGTACAAATATATCGGTACATTTCTCATTCAATTTTATGCACAGTAGATTCATTAGACACTGTGTTAATGTAAAAATTTTTTTTTACATTTTCATACTAAGATATTTTATTGTTAAAAGACGATTTTCAATAGTAATCTAATAATTTTCTAAAGTTTTATTAATAAAATGCATATATTTTATTATTGTTTAACCTAACGTGAAATACATTTGTGAGAGATTGGTCGAGCACCAACCTAACACAGGGTTTAGAATGAAAAAATACACGAAACACATAAATGGCTAAATAAATAAATAAAAGATTCAAAGCCACTCTAGCCAAGTTGCAAACGTTTTTATTCTATAATCGGTAACAACTTTATTCTCTTGTTATCACGTGACTAAGTGAGCTCAAGTTTATCAAACCCAATCTATTGGACTTTTTTAAGTCCGTGAAAAGGAAGTACAATATGCTAGAAAAATGTTACATACTTCTTATTGGTACAGAAATTCCGGATTAAAAAAATATGTGTATTTCAGTACCTCGCTTATTTGCTGGAAGAAAAAATATGTTTATTGAATAAACCAAAATACCAAAGAAAATATTCTACCAATAAATCTAAAATTGAAACGCTCATTATACTCCTACAAATTATATTCGCTTGGTACTTTTTCCCGACATTTGCGTTTTTTCCTCGTAGCATTCGTTTGATGGGGGAACATTGACGGATGGCAGCGACGTCGTAAAACAAGCCCTTCGCTTCCCCTACATCAGTTTCATGATGCCTGAAAGGTCTATTACGTGCCTAAAGACCGTCGCTACCTAATGACGTACTTCAGATGCACATTCTTTGAATATTGCACTTAGATTTCTATTATGGATTGTTTTTATCATTCTTGATTTCTCAAATTTTGAACCACGTTGATTTCAGCTTAGGGTGGGCTGATCTTATTCTCTCACTTCTGTGATGAATAAATGATTACCCAAAAAGGACGACATTGGTATTGTCATGTTTCGTTGGTGAGTGTAAAAGCGGAGGTTCAATAATGCAGAATCAACTCAATATGCCACCATAGTGACTGCCTCGTTGGTCTAGTGGTTAGCGTGTGCGGCTGCTGATTAAGAGGTCTCGGGTTCGATTCCCGGGTCAGACCAAATATTTGTGTGATCCACAAATATTTGTTTCGGAGTATGGGTGTTTTTCTATGTATAATATGTATGTATTTACAAGAAAAAAGTATATTTATGTATTTATATCAGTTATTTAGTACCAATAATACAAGCTCTGCTTAGTTTGGGACTAGATGACGTTGTGTGTAAGATAGCCAAAATATTTATTTCATCATCATCATCATCATCAACCTATCGCAGTTCACTGCTGGACATAGGCCTCTCCAATTGCAATATTTATTATATCATCATCATCAACAGCCTTTAACAGTCCACTGCTGGACATAGGCCTCTCCTTTGAAAGGAGGTTTTGGAATATTTATTTATTTGTTACTTATTATGGTATAAGTGAGCATGCTGCACTGTTCACAATGAGTATGCTGACCAGTCCTCTTGTATTCTACTCATACTATCAAGCTGTGTAGAGTCATTTTAACCGATACATATATATTTGTAAGTATGAAATTCAAGTGATTGATTAGATCATACTCGACATTAGTCAAAAATGACGTGATAGTAAATTAAAAATACATAGTACGTTTATTCATGTCATTTCATAGTATTTTCATAGTACACTAGCTGATGCCCGCGGCTCCGCTCGCGTCCAAGAGGTATGAGAAATAGATGCTAGCTGATTCTTAGACTTACTGAATATGTATAAAAAAGTCATAAGAATCGGTCAAGCCGTTTCGGAGGAGTATGGGATCGAACATTGTGACACGAGAATTTTATATATAAGATTTAGATTTTCCCAATTAGTGACCGCCTACATTTTTCTGTTTGTATAACAACCTGTATTTCCTAGCAAAAGAAGAGAAGCTTCTCTTGAAAATAAAATGTTGGCAACTTTTTCAACTACAGTAAGCGTAGTCAAGTGAAAGGGTGCGTAACCGCTACAATGCCAACGATTTCATTTCCGCTCGGAAATGCGAGAGATATTTGTGAGTCTGTACTCTCATTACGTATACGCAAAAAAGGCAACCGTACATATTACATGCGGGAACCCTTTTTTAGCAAGCTATTTTGTGCTTAATTGATGTATCTATTGAACTTTTTGGAATCACATTCATACCGAATAATATTATCTTTACTAATATTATAAATGTGAAAGTAACTCTGTGTGCCTGTCTGTCGCAGTTTCATTCCAAAACTGCTGAACTGATTTAAATGAAATATAGTACACAGAGAGTTTAGAGCTTGAGAAAGGACATAGGCTTTCTTTCTCGCGATAACCGACATACGAAGCCGCGGGTGAAAGCTAGTAATATCATCATCATCATCAACAGCCTTTAACAGTCCACTGCTGGACATAGGCCTCTCCTTTGAAAGGAGGTTTTGGCCTACTATACCACGCTGGCCAGACGGGTTGGTTTCAAGTTTTCCTTCTCCTGGCGGTGATGTTAGCTTCTTATTTTGTTCCTTTAGTCGCCTCTTACGACACTCATGGAATGAACAGGAGTGGTGACACTTTGTATTCTTAATCCGTCACCACACGGACCAATAGTAGTAATAAGAGTAATATTATAAACTGTAAAGTAACTTTGTCTGTTTATTACGCTTTCATGGTTAAACCCCTGCACTGTATGTATATATTCACGGAGATATTTTGATTTTCGGGGTAATACATAGACTAGTCTACTAATTTCTGCCAAAGACTAATTAATACTAAACCACCATCTGACTTTATAAAAATAAATGTTGGTACAAAAAAGAAAAATGTCCCAAGAAATCTTACAGCAAACATTGTCGTACTAATGTAATATTGCATTAAGAGAATTAATTGCTGTTGTACTGAAGGAAACAGTACAAAGCCAACTGCTTGTCCACTTGAGAAAAATGTACGCATTTGTCTTATAAAAGTACTGAGAGAGGCACTCCACGTGATTAATGAGCGAACAGATGGAACTACGGACGACTCTATTTATATCTTGAATATTACGAGCTCAATATAGGAGTACTAGGAAAACATATTTTTATGGAGATCGTTTCTTAGAACGTGTCATTATTCTTCATTAGAGTCTTGACCTTGCTACTCCAGAGAACATTTACCAGGAAATTCTTAGTTGTCATTAATTTCATTTCATGAAAAGGTAGCCTGAAAAGGTATTTTTTTAAACATTTAATAAAGTAAACCAACAATTTTACAGTATCCGGTAATAACATTCGATAGTAACTTTTAAAGTACACAAATTGGATCGCTTGTGACTAGGGCAGTCTTTTTTATCCAACAGTTGAAATATCATACATAACAATATAAATATGTGATTCCTTCTTCCATTGTTCCATTTCATCATAAACATCAAGCATGGTCTAATAATAAACCTCCCAAAACCCTTTACAATTATGCATTTACATATTGCGCCGTGTATAGAATTGACTGACAGGGACAAAGATGATGTTGAAATAGGTGTCGTTGACGTGTTGACGTTTTTGATCAACACAGAATAGCTTGCTAAAATTTTAAATTTGAAAAATATATATTGGAACTACGTTTTAAAAACATTGGTTGTTTGTAAAGTCGGTATACGGACGGTAATTTTACGTGGTAACGTCTTAAAAAATCTTGATTTACGCCCGTGCCTCTGAGAGCACGTTAAGCCGTCGGTCCCGATTGTCATGAACATCTACGGCAATCGTTATTGGGAAGTCAGTGCCCTCAAATATACTGACAATTAGTTCAATCTTCGAACTTTAGTTCTCCCTTTGGGTTGCGGAGCTCCGATGCCAGTCACTCCGTGTAAAAACTGAAATTCAGGTAAAACTGGTTGAACGAGTAGCCGATCTCAATTAAACTTCGGAATAAAGGCCAGGAAGATGATGTCTTAAGAAAACATTAACTTGTCACGTAACTTTATAAATAGTAGACAAAACAGTTCAAGGCTAGGTTGTGTGCTGCCACTGTCTCTCTCCTACTCAGACACATCGGTCGATGGAGTGGAAGAGAGATAGATGCGTCACAAGCCGAACATTTAGGCCGATCTTGCCTCTCTATCGCTTGTTCGGAACTCTCGTTTACACGTTCGGCTCAGGCGGAACGTGCCAATGAGTCATGCTATTTCGTGCATGTAGCCACCATTCATCGATTTTATTAAATCGATGAATGGTGGCTTCATGTCGACGTCGTCGTCGTCGTATGGTCGTCGCCTATAAAAGCGAGGGTTCCGACTGGACAGGGGGACTTGTTGTCGAGACGTGGACCAGTACGGAGCTCTCTACTAGTCAACCAGTAACTGAGGATATTATATAGATTTAAAAGCTAAGTATATGCAATTCACTTTTGTGTATTTCTTTTTACTAAGATGTTCTCTAAGTTTTGTAATAATTTATAATGTTTGATTTATGGATATGTGTATAATGTGAAATATGTATGTAAAGATGTTGGAAAAGAGTGTCCATGGAGTTTCTTGTCTGTTCTTCTCCATAGGATCTACACCTTGGAACAGACGAATAGAATCACGACTGACTAACTGACTGACTACTGAACATTGAAATAAAAAGAAAGTTTAATATGATGTGATTTGGTTTCATTTGATATACTCAAATTCCTTTCGTTCTAAATATTCTAATATTTTAAAAGATAATTAATCTCATCTTTTCTCTAATCTAACATTGTATTGACATTAACATTGACATTGTGTCGACGAACATAGTATTTTTGACATTGTCATGTCAAAAATACTATGTTTAGTCTTAAACTGCATCTTGATCTTAGAAAGAGTTTTCATTAGTGTCATTAATACGAAGTCCTTTTTAGGGTTCCGTAGCCAAATGGCAAAAAACGGAACCCTTATAGATTCGTCATGTCTGTCTGTCTGTCCGTCCGTATGTCACAGCTACTTTTTTCCGAAACCATAAGAGCTATACTTTTGAAACTTGGTAAGTAGATGTAATCTGTGAACCGCATTAAGATTTTCGCATAAAAATAGAAAAAAAACCAGTACATTTTGGGGGTCCCCATACTTGGAACTAAATCTCAAAAAAAATTTTTGGGGTATCTATGGATAGGTGTTCAAAAATGATGCTGAGGTTGCTAATATCATTTTTTTCTACACTGAATAGTTGGCGCGAGAGACACTTCCAAAGTGGAAAAATGTTGGTCCCCCCCCCCCCCCTGTAACTTCTAAAATAAGAGAGTGATAAAACTAAAAAAAATATATGTTGTAGGTACATTACCATGCAAACTACTAACGAAAATTGGTTTGAACGAGATCTAATTAGTAGTTTTTGTTTAATACGTCATAAATCGTAAAACGCAATTTACCTTTCATTCAATCAATACACTATTATAAAAACATCGATCCAAGTTACAACGAACTACAAGAACTTTTATATGATATTACTTGCTGATACGGAACCCTTCATGGGCGAGTCCGACTCGCACTTGGCCGCTTTTTTTATGTATGAATTTTAAAAACACTACTTGTATAAACTAGCACCCAAAGAATGACAAGATAGATTAATTACTCCTTTCAAGTTAGCTATCTGTCACAGAAATAGAACTGGACTATTAAAATTACCGAAGAGCAAAACTTTAATAAATTACAGCTTTAGCCGTCGTGGGCTCTTGCTCTATATAAGGACTATACGTATTTACTTTAAAAAACAATATTCCAACTTCAAATCTTTTGTAAAAAAAATTGAATTATCATCTATAGGAATTTGTGTTCTTTGCTCTTTATTTACATTTGTGTTACATTGGCAATTAAAAAAAATGTCCGCTCTTTTTGTCTGATATCATTTTCATCCAGGCCTTTACATCGTCACATTTTGTTGACAATTTAGAAAACAAACATTAACCTTTGTATAATTTACGAAATTGTATTTTTTTGTCCCAAAGATACACAAAACGTAGAACGGGTACATTTAAAAAGGTAGAAAAGGTTTTGATTGTTTAAGCTTATGGCAGTAAAGTTGTTTGTACGAGGTCTGAAAATGGCTAATTAGGAACTGTTGTTTGATATGAATAAAATAATGAACCTTAAGTAGTAAAAGAGCTCTTATTTGCTTTGTGTTATTATTTAGGCTCGAATACTTATTGACTGTGAAAGTAAATGTTCCGAAAGAGCAAATTAAGTTAATGATAAGAAGCTGTCGAATAACCGAAAAAAGCTGCCTTGATGGCTAGTTATAAATTAATGTATCAAATCAATATAGAAATCTTCTCAAATATCTCAGTAAAAAATACGTGTTCGTGTGAAAAATCAGCAAAACATAACCTTATCGTTTTTACGGCCACTGGTTCGGAAATCACGTGGCGATGTCAATGTTGCCAGACGTGATAAATTCATGTATTTACCAAAATCTGCTGATTCAAACTTTTTATCGACCTTTTCCTTAAGTTTGAATTGAGAGTTAGGCGGGCCCGGGACCAGATTCACTTGTATGTAAGTGTCTACGTGGCTCTACGCTGCTACGCCGTAGTTGTTACAAGTTACGAAAGATACAATTTTTAATATTGCACCCGGGTTTATATAAAAGTGTGGAGTATTTATAAACATAATGGCGCTATAAATATAATTAGTGCTAGCAAATAAAAAAGTTTCAGTAGGACGGGTGAAGTCAATCGTACGATTTACGAGATTTTTTGGTTAACCAAAGAAACTAACCAACTAAGTTATTTGTGCACTAAAAATATCTGATGCATAATAAGCTATTCTTTACAGACTTGCCATTGCCGCGGCGTGGCCAAAATCGGCTGGGAGAATATCATCAAAGCTAAGAACAATATTGTAAGGAGACCAGAGTCATCTAACTCTGCAACTAACATTAATAAAGGTAAAATAGTATTGAGCAAATATAGAAAATTTGTATTATAAATCAATATACAGATACCAATCTACCCGTGACCCCAGTTTATTACAATAGCTACTGTATATGTTCTATAAGAAAATGTCTGCCATTTGCAATGAAGATTTTTGTATTATCTGTGGTAAAGGATTTTATGGACGTGTATCCGAATGGTTAAAGTTTATAGGTGTCAGAAAATTGGAAATGTCCCGTGAGAGGAACCTTCTGCGACGGGTTATGAGTAACAAAAAGGTCTTTTTTTAATTTTGGCCCTGACAAAAAATTTGTGTTTTATTTTGTATGTAAAACTCCGGGCATAAAGTTAGGCAGTGCTATGCATTACTCTGCAATCAAAGGATAAATCACATTTTGGACATCTTACACACAACATCATCTAGTCCCAAACTAAGCAGAGCTTTTATTATGGGTACTTACTAAACAACTGATATAAATACATGAACATATTATATCGATAAAACATACGATAATCATGAAACATATCTGCCCACTCTTTATAGGATATAGCATGAAGAACGTAGTCACGTTCTTCGTGTATGCAGTCGCACGTATAGCGCTGTGATTTGAACCACAAGTGGCCACCAACACTTTGCGTGATTATAACTAACTAACTAACAATTTTGACTGCACGGTTGGCCTAGTGGCATAAGCGGTCGCCACGCCGCTTCCTACTGCGCCAAGTGTCGTGGGTTCAAATCCCACGTAGGATAACACTTTGTGTGATTCACAATTTGTTGTTCTGAGTCTGGGTGTTCTTTGTGTCCGTTTCATGTATGTTTGTAAAGTCCCCCGCGACACAGGAATTTATATTCCTAATGCGAGAGTTGTCTTTTTAAAAAAAAAAACTAATTGTTGTTTTAAGTTTTTACTTTAAAAACGAGTGTGAAAAAAAATTTTTATAAAATATTTGTCATGTACAATAAGTACAATCATTTGGTAGCTTTATTTGGAAAGTTTTCCGGGAGTTTTGAAAATTGGTAATTTTATAGATTTCAATTTTGTCACCTCGTATATTTGCCGCTCGCGCCGCCACCGCGTTTTTAGCGTACGAGTGCCGCAAAGTCTACTTCAAGATTAGTACATTGAAATCTATAAAAGTTCCAATTTTAAAAAAATCTCCCGGAAAACTTACCAAGCAACTTCATTTTTTTAGTACCAAATGACTGTACTACAAGTCTTTCACTCAATATCTTAAATCATAAAGATTACAAATCCAGACAGTGTTATTTTCATAATGCATGTCATAAAAAGTGGTAGGAACGTATCAAATAGGTATGCAAGACGTGAACCCTACGATCATTACGAGGAGACGTAGAAATTCACTTGAACATAACATAAGTAAGCTCTCAAGACACGATGAAGAACGAGTGGGTGCACTTCGGATCCTGTATTAGCATAATAAAGGTGTCTGCTTGGATGTGGAGCTTTGTGATCTTATTTGTATGTCTCTTAAGATGAACAAGTTAGGTTATGTGTATGGTTATGTCGCTTTCTGTGCGGTTATCGTCTTTAAAGACTGTGTAAAGAAATTAATAGATAATTTATATTTTTTTACATGTTTGTAACATGTAAATTAGGATATATTTTTAGTGATTGGGGTTTCAAAAGTTGCTGAATTTATCGGTACACCTATATCCGTTTGAATTTTGAAAACCAAAAACGCATTTGAGGAACTAAATTGCTATAACTTTTAAAATAAATATGAATACCGAGAGCTTTGGGATCTGCAAAATCTGGGAATTTTGATAATCACTAATTTATACTATTGAAATCATCCGTTCATGATCTCTTTTCCACGCATAATACGATATTTTGAAGTTGTTAAGAAACGCATTATTAAAATAGTTTTATTCATTGATTAAATGAAATACTTAAATTTATAGTTCTAGCATATTGTGTACCTTAATAATATTTAATCCTAATATTATGTCTAACTTCTCCAATTTTCAATCTAAATTCTTTAAAAAAATATATCCGAAAAATGTATTTGTAATATACCTGTGGTCCCTTATTTACATATGTATGTCCAACAGTGGACTGTAAGAGGCTAATGATGATGCTGAGAAATAGACTGCGTTGAACATATAAATAAAATATACTGCGTTGTCCGTGTGGTGACGGATTAAGAATACAGAGTGTCGCTACTCCTATTCATCCCGCGGGTGTCGTAAAAGGCGATTAAGGGATAAACTACGCAAGACAACATCAATGCAAAGAGAAGGAAAACTTGAAACCAACCCTATACCGACCCGTTTGGCCAGCGTGGTATAGTAGGCCAAACCCTCCTTTCTAAGGAGAGGCCTAAGTCCAGCAGTGGGCTGTTGAATACTGTTGATGATGATGTTGATGATGATGATGAAAACATAATATTCGAACAATGAAATCATTAATAGAAAAAATAGAATGATGTCTTGCTAAATTACTAGGAGAGCATATTAGCGAGACGGTTCATTTGCATTGGTGTCGTATAAATTTCAAGAGACGTTGACTCTCACGATGTCCCTTTGATTTTTGTGATACGATGTCCGTACAGTTATCATTAGAATAAAACGATTCTGTAGGTGTTTAGCTATGGAAATGTCGCCAAGGTAAAGAACTCATGAATAAAATAATCGCTATGTAAAAATGAAAATATTTAAAATTGTTATGTAAATCACTGATAAAAACTATTACCGACTTAAATTTAATATATTGAAGTTATGAATGCATACTTTTGAATTTAAACTTTTTAATTGACTTTACTAAACATTACAACTGAGTTTGTTTCTTTTTATTTGTTTTTTTTTATGTAATGCTGCATGGTCAAGGCTGAGCAGAGTCATTTTGACTCTGCTCAGCCTGATGGAAAGCTCAAGCAGAATCCACGAGTGGTGGCCACTGACCTCATTACCTATGTGAACAATGCAACAAGGTGATCCACACTATGGCGGCCTAGTCAGATGCTTCTTCACGTCCCGCTTGAAGGACCTGGGATCATAGTAGGAAGGAAACACATGGGCTGGTAGGGAGTTCCAGTTTTTGATTGCTCGGCACAGGAAGGAAGAGCCGAACCGCTTAGTTCTAGTGCGTATTGGTTCCACACTAAGGCGGTGACTCCCAAGGACAGCCAGCACGCGTAGTATATAATAGTATATTTTATAAATTAAACAAATCATTACTAAGGTAACATAAAAAGTGAGAAGTTTCTATTTATGCACAAAATAAAACATTTTATTCCCCACTTCAAAAGACTTAAAAAATTCAAAAAGAGAACATTAAAACCGCAACGTTTAAAAAGTGAGCTGAGTTTAAATACAGTCTACCTGTGAAGTGCAAATATTGAAAAAAAATATAAATTAAAGGCGTGTGCACATTACAAGGCGATGGCGGAGTATGCTCGGTGAGGTGTCTCGCTACGCTTCGCCAGATAATCGCGTTTGATCAGCGCTCATGCGTGATAACTCGGCGGTGAACGCGCACCCTTATATCCCTGGCAGCTATTTTTATCCTGGCTGCGTAATATGGATTCTAGGAAATTTAATTGTGGATGTAAATTGTATAAAATCCTTTTAAGATCTGGTTGTGGAATTGATATTATAAATTAGGCCGGACTAAAATCTGAGAATTGTTATTATTAATATAAGAAGTGCAGTGAGTGTGTTTATTAGAAAATTATTGAGTGTGGAGTAGAGGTTGATAGAGTTAAACTGCTTAAAGAATTGATACCAGATTAGTTTAAAAAAAATTTAATTAAAAAATGATGGCGATATACTTTCTATTCTCGATAATACATTTCAAGACATAAAAATAATTACTTATTGAAAAAAATTCCTGCACCTTTAGTTTTGTTGAATTGGTGGGAAATCTCTTCAAATTTCGGGTTCTTCGAGGATTCAGAAGCCAGAAGTATGTGGTGTTTCAGACTCCCTGCTTTGACGAGAACCGGAACATATTATTTCATGCCTCCCCCAAGGATCGAAGCCACAGGCTCCCTCTGTCTACCGAAAACCTATCAGACCCTACGCTTTACTTCAAATATCCCCGAAATACGTTTAAATTTAATTCTTTTACAGAAAAAAATCTAAAAATATACAACAAAGGCTCAAAACCGCACATAAATTAACTGACCACCACACTGTAATACGCACAGGTGTGTTTTTATATCGCTACCTGAAAAACCTCAACGTGCCTGGAAAAGGTCGTTCCTACCAGGAGCACATAGAATCCGGAATGTGTCCGTACATAGGCCCGTCAACAGTATAATTAAATTGTCACAGTCACTCTCTGACGAATGAAAAATATGTCAGCATTGCTATTCAATGGGTTGTTATTCAGGACAAAATATTCATTTTAGTACTTGTATAGGAGTGCGAAAACACTGTTTATAAATACATTTATGTTTTACAGAATGTTTTTGAATCAAATATAATTTTGTTCCTTTTTTAAACAATTTTCATAAGGTTTTTCTTTTTAATTGAAAATCGGTTCATATGCGTATTATAATAATCCAACAAATTTATTTTTATATCATTCTTACGAAATCTTTACAGACTAATCCAATGCAATACAATGAAAAAAACTAATTACATCTGTTGGTAACTAATTTTGCAAAGTGCTATTTTGTGAATTCACTCAGAGTACAATAAAATATATCCATTTATGTGTATACTAGCTTTTGCCCGTGGCTCCGCCCGTGTGTATGTCGGTTATCGCAGTAAAATGTAGCCTATATCCTTTCTCAAGGTTCCGCCTATATCTATGCAAAAATTCATCAAAATCGGTTCAGCGATTTAGGCGTGAAAACGTAACATACAGACAGAGTTACTTACGCATTTATAATATTAGTAGGGATTAAGCGATATTTTATAATTATTATGAACCAAATTGAATCGTTTTAATTCATTGATTTAGTAAAATATAAAGTAGGTCTGATCGACTCTGTGATAGAATCTATTTAAAATAAATAAACAGTATTAAGTAAACAGTTTTTTACTAAATGCATATATGGTACTAAACTAAAAAAAAGCATTTTTTTGTATGTCAGTCTGTTTGTTCCGGCTTATCTCCGGAACGGCTGGTCCGACTTTAACAGGACTTACTGTGGAGTAATTTCGGCAATTTTTTTACACTAGCTTCGGTCTGCGGCGTTATTCGCGACATTCAACAATTATTGCCACCGCGGGACTCAGCTTGTTTAAACAAAACTATTCAAAGTAAAAATAAGAATACTTTATATCTCCATATATATCATATATATCTCCTCAATAATACATATATATCTCCACATTTCAAAACAAATTTGAACAGAATTAAACCTTTTGATACAGCAAAATTTCTAATAGCTTCAAATAATTTGATACATTTTGCCAAAACTTATATAGTACCGAAGCTCATCGCTGTCCATTCAATACACTTCGAGTTTAGTTTAACTTTGGCAGAAGCTACTACAACAGTAATAGGGGTGATCTATTGTTGCTAATTATCTGTGCCGCCTCTGGCAGCTTAACAATTATAAACTTTGCCGTCTGGATTCAGAACTTGTAAGATAAGCTAGGCAGAAACTATTCGGGTAAAGAGAATGAGTTGAAACTTTGTGTTAGAAAATTTGTTATCGTTTAAAACTAAATTAATATCTAAAAATCATTATTTGAGAAGATTTTTTTAAAGACAAATCACGCAATACGAATATAATCCTGTGTAGCGGGGGACTTTACAAACCTACATGAATCGACACAAAGAACTCGGGGACTTTACAAACCTACATGAATCGACACAAAGAACTCGGGGACTTTACAAACCTACATGAATCGACACAAAGAACTCGGGGACTTTACAAACCTACATGAATCGACACAAAGAACTCCCAGACTCGGAACAACAATTTATGAATCACACAAAGTGTTGTCCCACGTTTTATTTGAACTCGCTACACTTGGCGCAGTAGAAAGCGACGTGGCGACCACTTAAACCACTAACTATGTGACTAAATCAACCATGCAGTCATAAATAATACAGTAATTTGTGGTCACGAGTAATCGTGACAACGACAAAATCAAAATTTCGTAACCTTTCTAAGTCTGCTGTTCTAAGCTGTCTAAATTTGCATAGACAAGATCAAGATCTCAAGAAAAAAAAATACACACTGTTTCCAAATTTAAAATTGCAGCAATTGCAAGACTCAAAGATTTAAAATGTTAGATGTTGAATAAGTGTTGCCAAGTTAAAAGCTAGTGACAGTTACATGTAGTTAGTCGCTTTGTATGTACCACAAAGTTTTCAGCTTGGCCTGAATTTTATGAAACGATTTCATATCTCTAAGTTTTGCTTTGAATAAGTTATAACTTGGAAAAGTGTAAGACTTTGAAAACTTAATATAAAAATAAAACGATAACAAAATTGTTTTTTAATACCGAATCTTTTCGTTACTCGGTAAATTTAATGTTTTTATGAAAATGCTGTTTCTCTTTCATAAAAGTTTTATGAAATTTATTTTAAATGGGGTATTGACGGGCCTGTTTGTCTGATAGCTGGTGATCCTGATTGCTGGCCCTGAGGTCGAGGGTTCGGATCCTATGCAGGACAAATCTCAAAGGATTATGAGGACCACTATTCTTGAATTTTACTCATACTTTCCATCAGGCAAGGCAGGGTCACTTTGACAGGCTTATAAATAAATAAAAAAAAAATAAAAAAAAAATCGGACATCATTCTGTCGCAAAATAAGCAGAGCTTGTATTATGGGTACTAGACAACTGATATAAATACAAAAGAGACTTTTTTTTTATATGCATACATATTACACATAGAAAACACTCAAACTCCGAAACAAATATTTGCGGATCACACAAACATTTGGTCCGACCCGGGAATCGAACCCGATACCTCTTGATCTGCAGCCGCATACGCTAAACACTAGACCAATAAGGCAGTCAAAATAAAAATAAAACAACTAAAAACATAACTTTGCTTACTATTCCCAAATATTAGATTATTCAAATGAGTAGAGAATATAAAAAATTAAGAATTGGTTCATTTTGATTCGAAAATATTTTTTGTAGTACAATTAGTACCTAACTTTATATGTATGTATATGTGTATATACAATTAAAAAGAAACAATATAAAGTAGAACAAAATAAATGTACGAAAACAGTTTTCATTTATATGATTCACTTTTCCACGCTCTGTTTCCCCTCGTTTATTGGTTTAGCAATAAAGATTTTACCTGGATTTGAGCTTCGTATACGTTGCTGTATATCGCCATATATTCAGGTTCCAACACGTTTCATAACAGCCACTGATTGCTAATAACCAATTTGAATATGGTTTGAATATGCTGCATTGTTTTGCCTTGTTATTAATCAATTACAGCTAAAGTGAGCTTATATTTGGTTGTTAACAAATCTGCAATATTTATAAACAGAACTTATTTACTGAAATATATTGCAACCTAAGAGATACTACTACTAATTGTGGTGTTGGAAGCTATTCGTTGTGGCCAGCACAGAATTGGTTGTTTTGGAGAGTATTGGGAGAACCCCGCCGTTTAGCATACGTTGGCATTTTGCCTCTTCTACTAGATCTCTTTCTACCGGACATCCCATATTGCCGGTAGCGACAACTGTGTGGTAACACATTGGCAACCTTTTGCGAAGGAGTTATTTCTTAGAAGTAGGCGGCGAAGCAGGCCCAACAAGACGACCTTCACTCGTCGGAAGTACGTTCATCAACGCCTATGCCCTGAGTGTCCCATGTCCAGTGGCCAGCCGCAAGCTACCCCGGCGGCTGAATACAAACACCGGTGACATGGTGACCGGTGACATGACATTGTTGTGGATGCGGCCTTTGGGGTCTCAAATTAACAAAAGTCCTTTATCCTGCAGTCGATGTATTTTTGCTGAGACTGTGAAGATGTTGATAAATCGTTTCTCGAAACTGAGTTCTGGAAAGACCGAACCAAGTGAAATACAATGTAATTTTCAAACTGTATATTCATTTTACAAAAAATAACCTACATAAGGTTTTGTAATAATAAAATAATTATTTAAATACAATTGGAAAACAAACTTTTATTTATTTTTAGTGTTTATCCTTGGAAGTCGTTGTTATTATTCACTATAACCTACTTGTTTTAGCTTATACGATTTCTAAAGTCAGGACCGGTCGAACGGGTATGATATTGCGAACAAAAGCCTTCGTAACACAAGTACGTATGTATGCGTACCGTTCTAACCTTGTTATCATACACTTTTCATTAGCTAAATAGTGGTCTATCTGTGTGTAGTATTTGTCAACCCTCCCGGTGGGTAAATGAAATGGTTAATGTAATTAGTATTGTGGCTACTGGTGGCTCCTACTGTTGTTTAAATAAGGCCAACTCATGTTTCAATTCATTTCAAGCTATTGACGCAAGCTAAATGTATTAAATAATCATATTTGTGTTTTCAATTCCTAGAAATACTTATATGATTGAGTAGATTAATTTTCTTTTTGTAAAAACCTTGTTGTTCATGCGACTCTATTTGTCTTGAACCTCTTAACATCATCATCATTTTAGCCAAAAAATTAATTTCTACTGTTGGACCTAGGACACCTCAAGTCTCTCCACAACAAATGCCCCGTAGCTGCCCGCATCTATCGGCTTCCCGCGACCCCAAATCGTTACAACATCTTAAGCTTCTCATACTAGAATATAAATTGACCTATCAATTGTCTATTGTTTAGGGTACGAATATGGTTTTTTTCACACACTTTACACAAACAATTTTATAAAAGATTAGAGTCTGTAGTAAACAGTACTGTAGTGTATATTTATGTTGTCAGACAACAAAATATACACAGTACATATTTTAAAGACGAGACATAAGTACTGGGACATCAGATAACCAAAAGAATAGGTTAAGCGTTGGATAGTTAACGGGGGCACTTGTTAAACCTCTAGGTTAAGGCCAAATTTTATTATGTGGCAATATATATATATTGGACGTTTGACACACAACATCATCTAGTCCCAAGCTAAGCAAAGCAATGCTAACGAGTTGTATTTAATTCTCTTTGGTATTATGGTACCCTGGTACCTGTAACTCCTAATTTGCACTATAAGTTTTCCTTAACTAATCCGTAAATGGATGTTTTGTGCTGTAATTAAAATTGAATATTTTGTGTGTGTATGTGTTTTAGTTCTATAAAACTTTTAGTATTATAATTAAATATCGTAACAGAACGTACACAAGCATATCCCTAAAATACTCAGCAAGCAGGCTTAAAAGTACTTAATGTTGTTAGAAGTTATAATGGTCTGTGCTAATAACCTTTACAATTTACATTCGGTATTGTATAGTATTTAAGTTTTAGATCCCAGAGTCTCGCCCGTAGAACAATTATTATTTAATGTTATTCTATACCAAATTCAGTATTCAGATGGTTGTAGTTAATTGGCGCTCCTTAAGGAAGGCCTAGGGTTCCGAAGTATATCACTCGGAACCCTTATAGATTCGTCAAGTCCGTCTGTTCGTCCGTCCGTCCTCGACTTACCGTCCAAACGGTAAGTGCTAGAAAGATGAAACTTTGCATGGATATGTGTTGAAATTACGTCGACAAAGTGCTACAATAAAATTATGAAAAATATTTTTCTTTGGGGTACCACCCCTACACGTAAAGTGGGGATGTAATTTTTTTCTCGCGGCTCTCCCATCGCGTGGGGTATCATTAGATAGGTCTTTTAAAAACAATAAAGGGTTTCTAAGACGATTTTTTGACTTAGGTATTCGTTTGCGAGAAATTCCACTCTAAAGGGCACTTTTTTTTGTATAAACAGGGCGTCCCCCACCCTCTAAAAGCTAAACGGCGGCCTCAAAAAATCTAGGGAAATTCGCGATTGTGGTCCATATAATGAACTTTGAAGGAAAACTATAACGGATTAGATGACTATTAATTCAGTGAAAAACGTCATACAAAATTAACGCATTAATACGTAAACATAATAATTATATATTGGATGCGATTTTAAATCCACGTACGATTATGAGAGCTGAGGAACCCTTTCCTGTGCGTGGTCTTCGTTCAGCAGTGAATGGTAATAGGCTGTTGATGACCTTATGTTATATATAAGGTCATCAACAGCATGCTTATATTATAGGGTGACAAAATGACTCTGCCTGATGAAAGAAATGTAATCCAAGAGTTGTGGTCACTATAGGCATTACGGCCTTGTGCCTCATGCCGCCTTGAGTGTGGCCGCGGGTGGACGGGACGGGTTTTCCCCCCACCCGCATTATGTGGCCAGCCGCGAGGGGGCGGCGTCGGTGTGTGCCGGACGCCGCCTAAGAGAGGGTCGTCAAACAGAGACGGTGCCCGCATCAGGAGCGGGCAGGCGCTGGAGAAGTTCAGAAGGAGATCCCACCCTGGACTTCTCCTACTCCTAAACGGAGAAGCGCGGAGAGGGCACACTGTGTGTTTTTTAGTCGGTTCAAGTCGGACACACCACCCCGCCGTAACCCCCGGTGGGGTGACGGTCCATGATGATTTTTCACACATTAAAAAAAAAAAAAAGGCATTACGGCCTAGTCAGATTCCTCTGTACTCTTGGGCCTTCGCTCTCGTACTCAAAAACAAGATATGACAGCACGAATGCTGTCGTTTTAGGTAGGACATATATGCGAGGGTAGTATCGCCTGGCGGGGCGGTGTGTCGGGCTCGAACCGACTAAAACCACACGGTATGACCTCTCTGCGCCTGTGTTTGGAAGGGGTCCAGGAAACTGTTTTATCCTTCTGGACCCCACCCCCGGCGCCTGCCCGCACTGTTGCAGGCACCGTCTCCTTAGGGTAGTATCGCCCCGGTCAAGCTGACTCGTTCGTGCAGAAATCAGCGTGGCTCCATTTACTTTTGAATTTTAATTGACTGATGGTTATGAATATAGTAGTTGGTTAGGTGTATCTGGTAAGTAGTTTCGGTCTACTTTAACGACCAGAGGCAGACCATATATACTGATGATTTTATAAATGATTTTAGGTGTAACTAACCGTTTACGTCGTATTTTAATTAAGAAATTAGCTGAGCGTAAAAGTGGTCTAAAAATTCTAGTCTAAAAAGAAGCCAGTTTAAAAAAGTAACTCAAGTTAGTTCTTATATAATCAGCTATATTCTAGTGAAAATCGGTCCAGATTTTTCAGAGATTAGTTGGAACAAACAGACAAACAAAATATTTAAAAAACCTTTTTCAGTGTTAGTACCGTATATGTAATACATACTTTTATACCCATATACGTACTTTCATTTGCATTTGGTAAAAAGCTTTAAATTTGAAATTACAAACAGAAACTTGAATTTAATTTATTTTTATAGTATGAATCTGAAAAATAAATGTATCGGTAAACTTGTTAGTTCCACATGGTTCCACACTAAAAATTACGATTGTTGCTCAGTCAGTGAATCAAAGCATGTGTGTAGCTGTTATAAATCGATCGCTGTAGCTCAAGCGACGGGGTACTTTAAAGCACACATCATGTCCGAATTCACTGACAGGTATAACAATTCACTGCATGGCAATGGCCGTTAAAATCACGTCGGCCAGCGTCGGCCATTTTGAGACATGTTTTTTAAAATATGAATTTGGAACGCTTGCTGCTGTGATTTTTATGTGACGGCATAAAGAATCATGGGCTGTAATACTTTATACAACCACATAAAATCAGGGCTATGTAAATCTTTTACGATAAATGTTGCCATTGTAAAATAATATTTTATTTTTAGTGCACAAATAGTGGTGATAGTAAAATTATGGGTGATTTTAGTAGTAAATATGTTTCTATTATGATTTATCAACTTTAATTCTTGAACAATCATATTCGACAGGTTACCGATTCAATTATGCTGTTGAATAATGATGAATGATGAAGGTGACACCAGCAGTCAACTTTTAAAGGCTGATTATAATCAATTAAACATGTAATGAACATTTACAATAGTATATGGTAGCGTTTGCGATTGCTGTGCTTGAGTTGGTTGGTCCGACCCAAATGTTTGTGTAATTCACAAATATTTATTTCGGAGTTTGGGGGTTTTCCATTTATAACATGTTTGTATTTTTATTAATTTTCTAGCATATACATATACAAGCTCTGCTTAGTTTGGGACTACATGGCGTTGTGTGTAAGATGTCCGAAATATTTATTTACAAATATTGAATATGCGCTGCTGAAACTTTCCAATAATATGTCATTATGGTTAATATAAACAAATTTATTAACAGTGCTATATGAATTGTGCCACACCTACTGGATAGAGAAATTGAAACAAATGTGTTTTATTCTATAGGGAATAACACGTAACCTAAAATATTCTAAACACATATTTTAATTTCTAGTGTTTGTTGTTAGTACTCATGTTGATAATATATTGTTGATTATACATAACGTCCCGCGTTAATTTCTAAAATGTATCATCCGCGAATGTACATATGGTTGACTTTTGAACCATCCCACTACTGATCTCGGGTATCCTCTCAGGAGAGGGTTAAAGACCATACGTTCCCACGATAGCCGAGTGGAGATTGGCAAGAAACATTGTGGCTACGTAATCTTGCCGTAATTACAGTTACATAATATACGTCAATTTGTATCTAATTGAATTTATTGACTAAAAATTGTACTATTAACCAAAACACTCATATGTATGTCCACAAAATATCAAGCATACCTTTCACAACCATAATTAGGTATTAAAGACATAAAATGCATATACCATCATCATTTACAACCAAACTCATACATTACTGAGAAAACGGGAAAAACGCCCTCTTAGTAAAAATGCAACTTTAAAAATAAAACTTTCCTGGTAAAAAGTCGCGTAATTTATAATGGGGACGGTCAACGAATAATTTGATTTAGTAACGAGCTTTGCACTCTAGTCAGCTCACTTGTCGACACTAACTTTATAATTACATTTTAGGTAGGAAAATACTTTATTTATATGTATTTTGGATATAAATATTAAAATTCTTTATTCATACATTTATGTTGGTTATTGCTTGGCTAAGAGTAGCCAAGGATAGAAGGATGTCCATTGTAAATTTCATCCAAATCACTTCAGCGGTTTTACCATTAAGGCGTTATAGACAGACAGAGTAAGTTATAAATTAAAATATTAAAGGTGAGTGAATATCGGCAATGTTCTTGTGACTCTTGACTGCGCTGGGCACATGCACATAACAACAGCTGATTAGTACATTATTTCATTTTTTTGTCCGTGTGGTGACGGATTTAGAATACAGAGTGTCACCACCCCTATACATCCCGCGGGTGTTGTAAAAGGCGACTACAACTACGCAAGACAACATCAATGCAAAGAGAAGGAAAACTTGAAACCAACCCTATATCAACCCGTCTGGCCAGAGTGGTATAGTAGGCCAAAACCTCCTTTTAAGTAGAGGCTGTTTTTCATCACTTTCTTCATTTAATACTTTGTATTGCCTCCACGTGATGAAGCCTCCAGTGATGAAAAACAGCAAAAAAACAATCATAAAAAAAAGTGTAATCTTAAGAAAAGTATGACTACTTTAGTTTTTTTTTAATTTAAGATTAATATTGTGGGTGTAACTAAGTTTTATTTTATTTTTTATCTGTATAATTAAATTCTCAATTGAACAGTCTTCGTTTCATTAGGATGGCATACGTAGTTCGGGAGATATTCGGGTTTATGTGACTGACCCGTTATTTTTGGAACCGAGTGTAGTCTCAAACGTTGTGGCCACGTAATCTTGCTGTTAGATGTTTTAAGCTTCTAAGCTTCACGACTGTTATCCTATGATAACAACCGGGATCTATTGCTTAACGTGACCTCCCCGGAGATGTTCATGGTATCATGTCACAAACGGTCACCCATCTAGGTAGTAACCGCCCTGACATTGCTTACTCTCAGTCATTATTTCAGTCACCTGGGGCAACTTGGTTATAAACACCATTCGATATTTAGATAGAAATCACATAAACTCTGAAATAAATATTTGTCGATATTACAAATATTAACTCGGTAGAGCAGAGAATCGAACCCAAGACTTCAAGTACACCAGTCGCATACGCTATAACTGCACTAAACTTTAATTACCTACTAAAATCACGTATTCATGAAATAAAGCAACAACAAAATAAACTAATTATGTTCGCGGTTGAATTTCATCAACGAATAATTTGATTTAGTAACGAGCTTTGCACTCTAGTCAGCTCACTTGTCGACACTAACTTTATAATTACATTTTAGGTAGGAAAATACTTTATTTATATGTATTTTGGATATAAATATTAAAATTCTTTATTCATACATTTATGTTGGTTATTGCTTGGCTAAGAGTAGCCAAGGATAGAAGGATGTCCATTGTAAATTTCATCCAAATCACTTCAGCGGTTTTACCATTAAGGCGTTATAGACAGACAGAGTAAGTTATAAATTAAAATATTAAAGGTGAGTGAATATCGGCAATGTTCTTGTGACTCTTGACTGCGCTGGGCACATGCACATAACAACAGCTGATTAGTACATTATTTCATTTTTTTGTCCGTGTGGTGACGGATTTAGAATACAGAGTGTCACCACCCCTATACATCCCGCGGGTGTTGTAAAAGGCGACTACAACTACGCAAGACAACATCAATGCAAAGAGAAGGAAAACTTGAAACCAACCCTATATCAACCCGTCTGGCCAGAGTGGTTAAAAATGCTTGATCCCTAGACACTTTTGATGTGTGTCAGAGTGTTATCAGTCGACTTTGGACACGTTACCGAAGCACTGGTACCGTGGCTGAGCGCCATGGAGGACGGTATCGCTGCACCACACGGAGACAAGACCGATACATTCAAATCTTAACTCGAAGAGCTCCAACAATAACCGCCATGATGTTAGCCGTGAGGCTTCATCACTCTTCAGGGAACTTAATTAGCGACCAAACAGTCAGAAACCGCTTGCATGAAGTGAACCTTCATTCCCGAAGACCGCTACGGGTACCACCTATAGCAATGCACAATCGTAGGATTCGATATCAATGGGCTCTTGAACACAGAAATTGGGCAGAAGAACAATGGCGTTTCGTGTGCTTTTCTGATGAGTCTCGTTTTGGTATGAGACCGGATACAAGACGTATACGACACTGGAGAACCCCTGGACGCCAACAGCGATTAAAATCCTGCCAGGAAGTCCATCCTTATAGTGGTGGAACCATCATGGTATGGGCGGGTATTTGGATCGGCGGAAGAACTGAGTTGATTTGGATCAGAGGCAACCTCAACGCTCAAATTTATGCTGAGACGATTGTATCAGACGTCATCGTTCCTCTACAAGTGCAAATCGGTCCCTTATTTCAGTTAATGCATGATAATGCACGACCGCACACCGCAAGAGTTGTAAGACAGACTCTCGCCGCAGCTAACATCAATGTCCTGCCCTGGCCTGCTCAGTCGCCAGACTTGAACCCGATTGAGCATGCATGGGATATGCTACAGATAAGAGCTCTGCCGAATATGGAGGGTATCCAGTTGCAAGAAGACCTTTTTTTGTTGTTGCAACGAACATGGGCGGCCATTCCACAGCGTGATTTGGATGAACTCATTTTGAGTATGCCAAACCGATGTTCTTGTGTTGTTAGTGTTCGCGGTAGAAACACGGATTATTAATTGTTTAAGTTACCTAATAAAATTTTAAAGAAAACTGTTATTTCAGTCTTTTTTTCGAACTTTAATGTTAGTGGTTCAAATGTCAAAAATCCCTTTATTAGGAAAATGGCAAATTTCTTTACTAATGCAAAGGTGACTTGGTTTATCGTTACTGTGACAAACGAAAACACTTTATTTGATGAATCCTTAAAGAAATTTTTAATTAATATCAATCAGGAGAAAAGTTATTGCAAAAATATATGTTGATCCCTAGACACTTTTGATGTGTGTAGTAGTCCACAATATTGTATCCCGGAGTTTTCAGAGCCAAAAGCCAAAGATAAAAAAAGAAGGGAAAAAAGCAATATCTTCTCTTAAACGAGCTATAAAAGATGATACGAAGCGACACTGATACGGTGAAGCTATGATATATAGTTTATTTTAACAATAATACATGAATTTACGTGACTTTCATCTCTTCAAACAGCGTCGTAAAGAAGGGTTATAGAAAAAAAATATCATGGATAAGTATTCTTACTAGATTTATTATAAACGCGAATGTTTGTGAGTATGTATGTGTGTTGCTCTTTCACGCAAAAACTACTAAGCGGATTTGGATGAAACTTTACAGTAATATAGCTTATATATCAGAATAACACAGGCTACTTTTTACTGAAATAATTGATATAAATGCTGGTGGCGCCGCGGGTGAAAGCTAGTTATACTTATGGTTGTCTTCTAAAAGTATGAGTCACATAATATTTCAAAGATACTTTTACTATTTTTAAACCGTTTTATTTGGTTTGTCATGTTTGTTTGGATCTAATAGTTGAAACTTCGTGTTGAGAGATTGATTTAAACTTGGGTACACACCTGTAATTCTGGTGACAATACAATTCAATAACAACTATTTCAGCTGGTATAGGAATATCAGGTTATCCACGGAGCGACTGGCATTGGACCTTTGCAACCCTATTTGAAGGTAGAACTATCAGTATATTTGAGGGCACTATCTGTAATATCTGTGCCGAATTCCATAGAGTATCGTTCAAGCCTTCTTCATGTGATTAGTACCAAATTTGCATACATTCAATCCTCTCAAACTTTAGCGTTAGAATTGTGTAAAATATTGAAAAGATTTTCGAGCGTTTGTTTTTTTCTGCTATCACCAATTGTTTTTTTTTTAATTAACCGTTTTCATTTTAGTCACAAACAAATTGAAATTTTATAATGGAGTTGTTTCTACGGGGCTCATAGTATTAACAATCCATACTAATAATATAAAATCGTCAGTAACTCTGTCTATCTCTTACGCTTTACGGTTAAGCTACTGCTTCTATTTAAATGTAATTTGGAATAGATATATTTTAGTTTTCGAAGAAGACCATACTCGTAGGTTAGTTTTTATTTCAATAACAATTTACTGAAATTGAGTGTACTGTTGTTAACATAAAGTATTCTAAAAGTAACTAAAGTCGTGATAGTTGTATAATAAATTTCTCTTTGAAACCAAAACCTTATAATAAAGCATCTATTATTGTCCTCATACATCTCTATGTATAAATGCTGACACCTTCAATAGCCTATAGTGCCCTGGTACCTTGTTCCACAGAAATATACGATAATGCACTAAAATTTTAATTTCACCTTTAAGGCATCCCTATAATAATATATTCTTTCCGTAATTACGCTTCTGAAATTAATATCTGTGGTACGAAAGTTCCCAAGCTCTTTGTGTTCAAGTTTGTGGTTGGGTGTGTAAGATAAAATATAATAAGGGTCTGTACGACCCAGGTAACAGCGGCATTACTTACCAAAACGGTGCCTCCTTGACGGGTTAATATTCTGAAACATAAAGAAAACACAGTTTGAATGTTTGTTTTTCTATAAATAAATAAATTTATAATTACTGATTTGTATTAAATTTCAGTATCTTATTTAGTTTAACTATAGTGTTAATAGTTTATTACCAATAAATTATTAACACTATAGATGCGAGACTTTCAATGCCTCTCTGATAAAAAAATCAGTTAATTTTGCACGGATGAGGGGTTCTGTTTTCAGATTCTCTTTTGTATAGTAATCCCTTTTAGTGAACTTCAGTTTTAATTTAAACCTGATGAATTCTGTTTGTTCTATTAAATACTAGCTGACCCCGCGAACTTCGTACCGCCTAACAGTCGATTCAACGTCACTCAATTGTTTTGTATTCTCGGCATTTTTTTTCCTGAGAACCATCCTCGTTTTTCAACTAATATTATAAAAAAAAATTAGCGAAATCGGTCCAGACATTCACGCGTGATGGCGTGACCAAGGGAAATAGGGATTCATTTCTATATATATACAGATAGATATAGATATATATAAGATTAATAAACTTTTATGAAAATTCTCGATCGACAATTCATAAACCGAGAAACAATAACAACATGAAATATTTATCGTGACTTAGAAAGGCTCACAAAAAGTTTTAACACATTATTTTGTGTAAACAGAACCTTAACAAAATTAGTTTTAATGCATACAACATTATGGAAATCCTTGTTTTTATCGCATATTCTATAGCGCCTCAAACTACTATCATATAACTTGATTTAGTAGTGTCGAGTCCAATTCTAAAATAGCCATAACCTGATATAAAAAAGACAATAATCGTTGACCTTTTACCAAAAAAGCAGTGAATATAATAAAAGTCTGATATTGATATTACAAAAAGTTTATGAAAACCAACTTACGCCTAAGTTTTTACAAATCAGTAACTTTAAATTACCACCATACTATACGTTTTTGGCCAATTGAATGAAATAACTCAAATAAAACTCCCAGGAACGGCAGAATCCCCAATTTTTATTTTCATCATCAAATATGAAATTAAGCTACCATATTATACAAAATTAACGTGTTCGAAACTTCAAGGGATTACTGTTTTTACACTTTCGCGACTTTTACACTTACGTTTTTTGCTGTAAACGGGACTTATTCGCCAAAAAGGATTTATTGTTTAGAGTTTAACATAAACACTACATGTGTTTATGTTGAAATGTTATAAGTACAAAAAGTTTATGCAACAACAGTTCAAAAAAAAAAGTCACTGAAACAAAATCTTTAAGACATAAAGAATTAAGGTCAAAATTCAACCGACTTTTTTTTTTTATATATTTAAGCCTGCCAAAGTGACTCTACTCTGCCTGATGGAAAGCATGAGTAGAATCCAGGAGTAGGTCACCATGAGGTCACCATGGGTCACCATGCTTATTGTGGGGGTAGGCAATGTAGCATGGTGACCCTTACCATGGCAGCCTGGTTAGATTATTCTGCATCATTCTCCCGGCCTTCGAAGGGCGGGAGAATGATGTAGAATGATTGGGCCTCCGGTCTCACACTCATCAACGAAATACGACAGCAAGAATGCTGTCATTATTAGGATGGTCTTCTGTATGAGGGTAGTACTGCCCGGTCGAGCCGGCCCATTCGTACTGAAATCAGCGTGGCTCTAGTACCGACTTTGCCGAATACTTAGCATTGAAATATATTTCTTACATATTAATTACTAGTTGTGTCCTGCAGTAACACCCCGAATTCTGTTAATAATTTAGTTCTTATAACATCAGCTATCTGCTATAGTCAAAGTCCAATTACAATTGGTATCGTACCGGTGCCGTACGTAAAGCTTAAACTAACTTAAAGGCATACAGACAGACAAACAAAATGAAAAATAAATAGTTTGGTGTAAATATCGTATACTTTTCCTGATAAGTTGAACTCTGGAGCCTTTAAGAGTAGAGTGAATAAGTTTCTTTTTGATGGGCGTGTACCATCTTTGTCTTCATCTACACTTTCCATCAGGTGAGATGGAAGACAAACGCCTATTCCATTACAACAATAAAAAATACTACCGTATAATTTAATATGCATTTAGTTAAAATTCGTTAATTTGAAATTACAAACATACCTACAATATCATTTATTTGTATACATTGAGTTTTATTTCTATCGAGTTCTTTAAACGTCACTTCAAAAAGAAACCCATTAATTTCTACAGTCGCTAAATTATCACCACTAAGGTTTCAAATCAGTATATAAGAAGCAACGTCAACGTTCAATAGTCCATTACCCACAGACCAATAAACCTCTTGTCTCGGGGTCTTGCCACTCGAGATGTTACGATAACAGTCAATAAAAAGGTCCACTTGTGATGTGCAGGGGGATGGGGCGATGTCTCGGGTGGTTCAAATGATGACATTATTAAGTTACGTTTTTTTACTTTAATTTTTAAAGTATTTACATAATGTAATTGATGGCTGCTCGATGGTTTGTTTGTAATTTTTATGGGTTCAAATCTCACATGGCAAACGTTTTGTGTGATTCACAAATTGTTGTGCTGAGTCTCCGAGTGTTTTTGTGTTTATTTCATGTTTGTAAAGTTCATATTCGTAATACAAGTTTTCTTTTCAAAAAAAATATTATTAAGGACACTAACTTCTGAAATTCTTTTTTTTAATAATTAACTTTATTTAATTTCATTTTTGTAAACAATTCTGGCAAAGTGACTTTACTCTGCTGATGGAAAGATGTAGTCACCATCTCATTCTTATTGTGATAGCACTTAATTCAAAATAGTGACCCACACTATGGTCGGCCTACATTGGGCTTCTGGCCTCTGGTCCTCAATGAAATATAACAGCACGAATACTGTCAATTTAGGTTGGTATTTTCTTTTTTTTATCAAGAAAGAATGAAAGAAAAGAAGAGAAGGAAAATAATGTAACTTAAATAGGCGAACTAGAGAATATTATGAATAGGTGTATAGCGAACTTATATCTACAGGCTTGTTCCATCGTCGGGGTCAACAATTATGGCGAACTTATGGGTGAATAGTGAGTGACAATCATAGTATATAGGATAGCAGTCATGTTTATTGTTTAAGCACTGGTTTACTACTCTTTCATTACCAGGGGCGTCTTTACCTATAGTGCAGGGTGTGCAATGCACACGGACGCAGCGCTATTAGGGCATTTCGCCCTACGTGAACGAACATGCGCCCGTGTTATGATCACAATTCCACCCCACATAAAAAGTTCATATGTGAGGTGTACTTTGAGTTCAAGGGTTTCACTATACCGTAATATAAGAAAAAAGAAATATTAGAAAGGAATTAAGGTTTATATGACACAAAGGGCGCTATAGAACTGATTGCACACGGGCGCTATATAGGCTAGAGACGTCTCTGTACATTACTCACTAAGGTTTATATTAGGTATGCCTCTGTATTATTCTTACAGTTACATTATATATTCTAAAACCTATCGCTACACTGCATATAATCACGTCTTGATCTCAACGAGATAAAGACTGCCCGAATTCTACGTGCTCGATAATAGACTCATATCTGAAATATGCTGACCAAGCTTATCTCCGTATCATCATCATCATCATCAACAGCCTTTAACAGTCCACTGCTGGACATAGGCCTCTCTTTTGAAAGGAGGTTTTGGCCTACTATACCACGCTGGCCAGACGGGTTGGTAAGGGTTTGTTTCAAGTTTTCCTTCTCTTGGCAGTGATGTTGGCTGCCTATTTTGTTCCTTTAGTCGCCTCTTAAGACACCCATGGAATGAATAGGGGTGGTGACACTTTGTATTCTTAATCCGTCACCACACACACATATCTCCGTATAAATTCCAACAATTACTTATAACAATATATGACGCAGGAATAGGTGCAACTAAACAGGGTTGTAAACTACTAAATATGTAACATAAACTGACCCACCCAAAAAAGATATTCAGTATCTTTGGCTAAAACAGACAACGAAAAAACCTATTTAAATGTGATATAATAATGTAAGATACCCGATTATATTTTACGACGAGCCCGATCGTGGTATAAAAGTTAGCAGATGCTATAGAAATATGAATTATGCGGGAGCATGCTCGCTCAGTTCGCCTACCTTACACGTATCACTTGAGTGACACACTGATTGCTAGCTTAGCGAGCAACTTTCCTAAGTGACAATTTTCTTCAAATTACCCGAAACGTCAAGATCGTTCGTGAAGTAGATGTGAAGTGCTGATAACAATGAATGACAATATTCTTTTTGTGATAACAAAGAAGTTTTACTGTCTCTTATTGGTGGGATCACAGGTAGAGACAACAATTATTGGGTGATGAATTTAATTAAATAAATAAGTAAATATTTCAGTCATGTAACACGACGCCATACGCCACACTATACTTTGTCCATTCGTTTATTGTCTTTTTGACAGGTCACGTCTATAAATTACCCGTATTTTTTTTCGTAATAATGTACTACAGTAATGTCGTACTTTATAGACGGGTAGGGAAGTGGGAAATGTACATAGCTAAAAACAACATATAAAACAGTTCTTGGAATACGATAAATCGATTAAACGATTAAAATAATCTATCATATTAATATGATCAAAATAATTTAACTTCATGTAAGTATTGTTTCTGTAAATTTAATAAAATAAAAAAGAAATTAAAATATGTAGTATGACTTCAAGATTGATTGTTTGCAAGGAATTAAGTCGAATTTTTGGAATTGAAGTTCAAACTTAGAGTAAAGAACAATAACTCTGTGCATTAATTAATTTATTTTTGGACCACTGATTAAAAATGTAACTATGTACGTGTTAGTCAAATTTAACTTTGAAAAGCGTGGTTAATAACATTTAAATCCAGAGTTATGAGAAAATACATTTGAAAAATCTCATAAATCTTACTAAACAGACCTTCAAGTGACTGTGTTAGAAAATTTTCTTTATTCTGGGCCAATTATATATCATAATAGTGTACATATTATTTATTTACAATACTGACTTAAAGAATATTATATCGATTGATTTTGATTTCAAATCGAATCGGTGACGTGTGAGGGCGTCACTAATTTCGAAATTTGTTGAACTGTCAAAAAGATAATAAAGGAATGGACAGAGTATAAGCAGATTGTGCTATTAAAGCTAGATTGACTGTTAGAATACTTTATTTAATTGTTTAAATAAAATAACAATAAAAAAACACCCAAACTCCGAAAGAAATATCTGTTTATCATACAAACTCGACTCTCGGCTCGATTGAAAACGTATTGAAATTACATTAAGAGGCTGAAATAATGCATCGACTGCCTCGTGGGTTTAGTAGTTAGCATATGCGACTGCTGATCAAAAGGTCTCGGGTTTGATTACCGGGTCGGATCAAGTGTTTGTGTGATCCGCAAATATTTGTTTTGAAGTTTGGGTATTTTTTATGTATAATATGTATGTATTTATAAAAAAAAAACATTTGATCCGATCCAGGATTTGAACCCGAGATCTCAAGGTCAGCAGTCGCATACACTACCACAGCGCCACCGAGAGGGTGAGGGTAAGTCTCGAATGGTGGATCCAGACTGAATTTTTTCAACCAGTCATTGAAGCGACTAATAGACCAGAAACATTATAATTATGAAATGAGCATAAAACCTAATGAGTTTTATGTCCGACACTTTTAGCACCTTTTTAAATTACCTTTATTATAATTTTGTTGAGTGCTATCTTCTAAACACAACTTAACATGTATTTAATATCACATTATCAATTATGATGAATAATACATCGCAAAGAATGATATAGATCTTTAAAAAGATTTAAAATATTACAAATACTATGAAATAATAAGTTATTTATGTGTAAACTTTATTACATGGTTATTAGCATAGAATAGCATAGCATAGCATAGAATAATATTTTAAAATCATACTGGAAGGAAAGATAGAAGATTAAAGAAAACGAGGAGGGCCTAGATTGGCGTACATACAGCAAGTAAAGGAGAATGTAGGAGTCGTGGCCTATCAAGAGGTCAAACGGATTACAGAGAATAGACAGGAGTGGAGATTGTTCCAACAAGAAAAGAAGAACAAGATATCGTAGCAGTTGCTACACTGCTACAATATCATTTCGTAGAGCGATGCCATTTTCAGGTTTATTTTCATGTTGCTCTTTTTGATTTGAGATCCGTGTACATTTTTTTCCAAATTCAATAGCAAGGCTTCCTAGCATTGTTATGAATTAATTGGTCTAGAGAAAAGAAAGAAAGAAAGAAAGTAGGCAGTAGAGCCACGCTGATTTCAGCACGAATGGGTCAGCTCGACCGGGGCAGTACTACCCTCACACAGAAGACCATCCTAATAATGACAGCATTCTTGCTGTCGTATTTCGTTGGTGAGTGTGAGACCGGAGGCCCAATCAATCTGCATGCTGTCTTATGCAGTTATCTAACCAGGCCGCCATGGTATGGATCACCATGATACATTGCCTATTCTCACAACGAGGATGGCTACCCCTACTCCTGGATTCTAGTCATGCTTTCCATCAGGCGGGGTACAGTCACTTTGGTTGGCTTAAATATATAAAATAGAAGAGAAATTGTTCCTGATAATGGTGAGTGACCACTACTCTTCATCAGACAGAACAGACACTTAGCCGTGAAGAGTTAGATGCATAGACAAAACGGAATAGTCAGGGATCTGTGTTAGTGTTACGGAACCCTAAAACTGTGAGGAGATAATTACTTAAAATGTCAAATGTCACTGTTCACTGAACTACTAGTCAGTGTGTGAGGCTCAATGTGCTCAATTAATGACTTTACACGCGCGCGCCGCAATAAATATTGATAACGCAGCTCCGTTCGGACAACAACCGCGCGCGCTGGGGTTTTAATAATATGGCACTCCACTTACTTTATGTCGTCCTAGTATACTTGGAGATGAAACAAGCGCAGTTTGAAAGGAAAATTATGAAAGGGTTTTCATTGCATTTTTTTTAATATTTGGGATTTTATGAAGCTTTTTTAAAGAAATGGCTTTAGTTGCCATAATATGTATAATCAAAATGTTTTCGTGTAATTGGTAACCTTCAAGTACTTACAAATAGTGTAACGTTTACTTAAACTAAAGGAAATAAGTTATAATAAACCTAAAAATCTAATTCATGATAATAATCATAATGTCCGTGACGTATTTCGCAAGATATTTCTTAACAAGTTCACAGTCCTATGAGCCCACTATTGGCTTACGTCATGTGTATGGCTCCAAGTCCGTGAGACCATATTGGGCTTACATCTATTGAGTAACTTGTTCTGAATTTTTTGTCGCGGACGTATCAGTTAGGACGTTTATAGTTTAAAGACTTGTGACCAAGGTATTTGTTGTGTGAAAACCATCAAAACAATACATAAAGTGACAACAAATTTTTATATGGAAGTAACAATTTCAAATAATTTACTGATGGCCAAATTCAAAACACTAATGACCTTCCTTCTCCTCCTATCCATTGGAGACCACCTTGGAGTATTTACTTTCAGAAGTCAACATTTTTGTGCGGCACTTCTAAACGCTCAGTGAAACAAACTAGTAGAGACAATAAAATACAGTCTATTATCTCATTTTTATTGAACTACCCTCAAACGATTGATATAATTTCAGTAAAACAATTGTTGAAATTACATCCACAAGTCCGTGAGCCCACATTGGGCTCACAAATGAAAGTAGGAAAATTCGGATTTTTTTTTCGGAAATTCGAATTATTATATGATTTTCTACATAGTTACTTGAAAAAATTCTGTTTATTAGTCACTAACTAGTTGGACTTATGTAATAGTTATGTAACATTGTATGGGAACTGTGAGTGTTAAATTTTTTAAAAAGTTAAAATTTTAGAAAAAAATATTTAAAATACATTTAGTCAAACAAAAAACTTCCAACATAAAAAATTAAAACGAAATGCATATGTAACGATTTCACACACTCAAAAATCTGCGTTCAAATTAAACTGCAACAACGACCAACAATAAATTGCACACATGTTTCAAATAACACATTCGTTGAAAAAGCCACTGACGAGTACATAGAACTCATTTATTTCAGCTGGTCCCCTGGTAGTTCCGTTGTGGTAGTGTCGAGAGTACTAAATATTAAAGGCTTTTACAATATAAATTTGTCGGAGGACCAACGTTCTATGAGAATATTCAGCAGGAGTGTTTAATAGTTACGTCTGTAAAGACAATATTACTTTTCTATGCAGCTGAATCCCTTGAGGTAAAAGTACAATAATAACCACGCGTAACGCTGTGAGGTTAATCTAGTTTAAAAAACGTAACCCAAGATACTTCTACTGTCGTCAGGAAAACCAGTGAAAGCCTGGTCAAAATCGGTTAAGATCTTCAAAAGTTTGATTGGTAGGAACAGACAGAAAAAACAGAAATGAAATATATTCTTAAAAATACCGTATATACCTACTTTAATATTCATTTAACGAAACGCAATTAGTTTAAAATTACAAGTGAAATTACAGAAACTGCAATATTATTTTTAAAAAACATGTAAAGTTGAATATTATTAAATTAAAGACTTGAGTAAGCAAGAGGAGCTTTCCTTCATCATTATCAACAGCCTAAAAACGTCCACTGTTTTACATAAGCCTCACCTCAGCAAGGAGGTAAGTCCAACTGTACCGCACTGGCCAGACGCGTTCTTTTAACATTTCCTTCATTGCAGTGGTGTATGTGGTGTTATTGTGGACCCGTACACAAAATATAAAAAACTCTATCATATGTATATTTTAGAATACACTTACAAGATTATTATTTTTTAAAACCCCGACTCCCTTAAAATCCGATAAACCCATTTCAATCAAAACATATCTGAGAACTAATCAACCTTTCAAATAAAAAAAAAGAAAATCAAAACACACATTACACAGGAGGGTTAACGAAATACCTAAGAAAGGCTTCAAGACCCATACGATGTACTGCTAATGGATATCCACTTCTAACAGAAGCATTTAACTCAACAAGAGTTTAATCAAGGCTTGCCGTATACAAATTCCTCGGATTCAACGGGTACGAAATAATAAAAGGAAATTCTAATTGTGGTGACCAGTGGTAGCCAGAATGAATAAATGATTGTATGATGTAAATATTTGTAAAGTATTTCTAAAACAGTAGTTTAGTACCCTTAATATGTTTAAACTCTGCTTAATTTGGAACTAAATGGCATTATGACAAATTGTGACATATTTTGGCGCTTGCAACCGTCCCGAAATATCGGATACTCATTAAAAGAAATTGGCCAAGTGCGTGTCGGGCCACGCACAGGAAAGGGTTCCTCAGTCACCCCTAATGGTACGTGGATTTAAAATCGTATCCAATAGAATTGGACGCTGTTAAGCATTTGTGTGTTAACCCACACCGAGCTAGTTTTGAGTAATCAGCTGTTAAAGTTTTTTAAGAACAATCTTCTTTTTCCGCGTATGTTAAGCAAAAAAATATTGTTAAGCGGTATCATTTTTTTTGTTGAAATGCATAGATTATTAAAATTAATGTATATTTCTTAATAAATTAATCATTAAATAGAAAAAGCATAAAAATGATTGATGCTTAAATTGCTGAAGGGTTTATTTCATTTAGCATTAATGTGTTATGTGACTTATGTGCCTTATGACATTAATGCTAAATTCTGATTTGTCTTTTTAAAATGAATATCTGTACTCATTTTTAAAAAATGTAATAAAATAAACTGCTAACATATTAAAATGTTCATGTACTTATTTATTTAAGTAATTGCTTTAACATGTTTTGAATCACATTTTAAGTTCTGTTTAAAATAAGAAATACAGCAAGTTAACGCTTATATTATTTCAATTGTTCAAAAATCTTAACCAAAAATTTTAAACTTTTTTTATATAATATTTTTAATCATATTAAATAAAACCATATTTTTTTTGTATCCATCATATGGTACAAATCTATTATAATCAGCAAACTCCTCCCTCACAGTTTCCAAGAAGCTATAGCTCTTTGCAATCTTCTGGAATTAACTTATGAATATCTTTGAGATCTTTTACTTTGCTGCTGGATAATTTCTTACTATTTGGCCATAACAAAGGCAATGTAATGTTTTTAAAATGTTACATATTTTTAATTTTTTGTTTTTGGACAAGTCTACTTACTATCCTAGGGGTTTCATTTAAAGCAGATTTTATATACATCATGGAAGAAGTATCTTTTGAGGTTTAATTTGAAAAATTTTAAGCCAAGAAATTTACGACGTAACTAACCTTTGCCTTTCAAGCTATTGCATAGCTTTTATCGCGGGCTTTGAGCGCGGCGATCGAATCAAGAAATACCGTAACGAAAAGAAAATCTAACACCATGAAAACGTATAGAGATATGATTGTCACTGCAGTGCGACAAGGACGCCACATGCGTCTCCGTGCGCATGCGTACTGCCGCCACTGGCCGTTATCCGTTGCCTTGACAACACAGTCATTCTAGATTCTTCATAGGAACCCCATCGAGTTTGGGCTCGTTTGATTCGTCTTGACGAGTTCCTTGACACTATATGGTAACCAGAGTCTGATGGTGGAGCTGGAAGGTGGCCATAGGAACCCCATCGAGTTTGGGCTCGTTTGATTCGTTTAGACGAGTACTTTGACACTATATGGTAACCAGGGTCTGATGGTGGAGCTGGAAGGTGGCCATAGGAACCCCATCGAGTTTGGGCAAATTTGATTCGTCTTGACGAGTACTTTGACACTATATGGTAACCAGGATCTGATGATGAAGCTGGAAGGTGGCCATAGGAACCCCATAGAGTTTGGGCTCATTTGATTCGTCTTGACGAGTACTTTGATACTAAATGGTAACTAGGGTCTGATGATGGAGTTGGAAGGTGGCCATAGGAATCCCATCGAGTTTGGGCTCATTTGTTTTGTCTTGACGAGTACTTTGACACTATAAGGTAACCAGGGTCTGATGATGGAACTGGAAGGTCGCCATAGGAATACCATCGAGTTTGGGCTCATGTGATTCGTCTTGACGAGTACTTTAACACTATACGATATGAATGTTATTTCAACAAAGCAAAATATTAAGTTACGAGTACCAGAGTAGAGTTTAATTGTAGCGTGCTTAGACAAGTTTTAATGATGTTAGTAGAGTATGAGGTTTTGTCTGTATAACGACACATTTTAGCAAGCCGTGCGTGTAACTTAGTTCCATCCGGGTGTCCCTTGAGAAAGAACTTGAGAGGTGTCCCTCTCAAATTATTTTTATTTATTTCGCTTTTCATTCCATAGATATGCTCATATCACTATTTATTATGTTCTCTGTTTAGTTGTCTTTCGGTTAATAGGATGATTATATTGTTTGGCAATAATATTGTTAGAATGTATGTTAGTAAAAAGACAGTGTATATTGTTTTGTAAACTTGAATTAATATCAAAGAAAAAAAAACAATAAATAAAAAACAATTAAATTGCTTATGTTGATAAAAATGCTATGCAATAGCTTTGCCGCGGCAGTCCCCGAGTGCCACATGACTGTTTTTTTTTTTTACAGCACGCTACAATTAAACTCTACTCTGGTACTCGTAACTTAATATTTTGCTTTGTTGGAATAACATTCATACCGTATAGTATTAAAGTACTCGTCAATACGAATCAAATGAGCCCAAACTCGATGGGGTTCCTATGGCCATCTTCCAGCTCCATCATCAGACCCTGGTTACCATATAGTGTCAAAGTACTCGTCAAGACGAAAAAATGAGCCCAAACTCGATGGGGTTCCTATGGCCATCTTCCAGCTCCATCATCAGATCCTGGTTAGCATATAGTGTCAAAGTACTCGTCAAGACAAATAAAATGAGCCCAAACTCGATGGGGTTCCTATGGCCACCTTCCAGCTCCATCATCAGACCCTGGTTACCATATAGTGTCAAAGAACTCGTCTAAACGAATCAAACGAGCCCAAACTCGATGGGGTTCCTATGGCCACCTTCCAGCGCCCTCATCAGACCCTAGTTACTAGTTAGTTAGTCCCAAACTAAGCAGAACTTGCATTATGGGTACTAAACAACTGATATAAATACAGAAACATACTTTTTTTTTGTAAATACATATATATTATACATAGAAAACACCCAGACTCCGAAACAATTATTTAATACTAGCTTTGGCCCGCGGCTCCGCCCGCGTATATGTCGGTTATCGTGGTAAAAAGTAGCCTATGTCCTTCCTCAGACTCTAGACTACCTGTGTACCAAATTTCATCAAAATCAGTTTAGCAGTTTAGGTGTGAAAACGTAACAGACAGACAGAGTTACTTTCGCATTTATAATATTAAAATAGTAGGGATAATAATCTAGAATGACTGTGTTGTCAAGGCAACGGATAACGGCCAGTGGCGGCAGTACGCATGCGCACGGAGACGCATGTGGCGTCCTTGTCGTACTGCAGTGACAATCATATCTCTATCCGTTTTCATGGTGTTAGGTTTTTTTTCGTTACGAAATTTCTTGATTCGGTCCCCGCGCTTAAAGCCCGCGATAAAAGCTATGCAATTGCTTAAAAATTTACATGTCGGTGTGGTCAACAAGCCCGCGCAATCCTTACCGCCCCGCCACCGTCCGCGCTCGCCAAATATTGCATTTTTGTTCTAACCCACAATCCGATTTACGCATTTCTATGTTAACCGTAGTTTAACACATTAATGCTTTTTGTTGTAGTATCATTAGATTTTGGCATTAATAATGTAAGGCACTTGTGACATAAATGCTAAATACAAATCTTAATTTAGGAATTAAGCAATAACAATTTTTGTACTCTAGAATATTCTGCGATTTGTTTTTAATAAAATGGATTGCACTATCGTAAACCTTATGATCTTAAGAATAAGACAGCATTCATAAGTCAAAACTCGATTTTTTGTGGGTTAACACACGAATGCTTAACAGCGTCTAGATAATTGTTATGTTTACGTATTAACACCTCAATTTGTATAACGTTTTCCAAGTGAGCTCATTTTACAAGTTACGCCTCTTTATCTCCTGAACTAAGAAAGTCACCTAATCCGTTATAGTTTGCCTTCAATGAAAATGTACGGACGGACGGACGGACAAGACGAAACTATAAGGGTTCCGAGTCATGAACTTCAGAACCCTAAAAGGTTCATGGTAGCATCCCGCAGATTTCTATTCTAATGTTACTGACCATGAAAGTTTAAAACAAGATATTGGGTCTAATGTTCGAAATATTGAATAATATTATTCAATAAATCGATTCCCATACATTAAAAAAAGTCAACCGAATTGACAAACTTTCTAATTTCTTAAAAATCGAAACAAACTACATTAAAAAGATCGTCTCAAACTTTAGTTGTCTGGAACTTTTTGAGCATTTTGCCCTTCTCTATCTAATTTTCTTTGTCAAAAGTTACCAGTTATGAATATGCAATTTAAACAAAGCGTTCACCTCCAAACATCGTTCATATTTTATATGCAAGGAAAATTAAAACATGTTACGGTGACAAGCTGCCGTGCACAACAGGGCGTGCACGACACAACACAATAATTAAAAATGCACGGCTTTTGGCACCATTGTTCCATTAATGTTGTGCGGCTGAAATACTCCGTTCTATAACAAAAGGAGAAAAACATATACAGTTTAGTTTACGATTTTCATTTTAAATCGTAACTAATGTTTTATTGTAAATGACATTCAGATTTAAAGTTAATTATTTATTCATTTTACATACAACATTGGTTATAAGCTAAAACAATGAACCTAAAACTAAAAACCTAAAAAAATATAATAACTAAAATATATTATTAAAATAAAAGGAGTCCCTTTAGGCAAGTTTCCGAAGATACTGGCAGCGTTCCCCCTTTGAATAGCTAGCTTGATTATTTGTCCAAGATAGCTGCCAGCTCTTCGGTCTCCTGTGATGTCGACTAACCTTTTTGCTATTTCGTTATAAAACCTTATAGCGCTAGGACCCCACGGACCAAGGGTTTCGACACCGAATGGGACAAAATCATATTCGGAGCCTAGACCCCTATATTTGCGTGCTTTAGCTTTTTCTAAATGTAAATATTTTATGATATAGGAGGTAAACAAAAGAATAGAAGGATAGAGTAAGATATACGTATGTCGGTTGTAGTGGTTTTAGGTAGCATATATACTTCATCAAGAATGAAGGAATGTTATGAATGAACATTATAAATTGCATTCAAATCGGTCTAGTGGGATAGATGTGAAAGAAAAACAGGCTAAGAGACATAGTTACTTTCGAATTTACAATATTAGTTTATAACTGCCTTGTTGGTCAAGTGGTTAGCGTATGCGGCTACTGTTCAAGAGGTCTCGGGTTCGATTCCCGGGTCGGACGGTTTGGGACTAGATGGCGTTGTGTGTATGATGACCGAATTATTTATAGTTAATAAATAAATATTTCAGATGTTTTCAGTTCAGATTGTACTATGGGTACTAGACAACAGATATAAATACATATATATATATATATGAATATATTTTTAGGTAAATACTCCGAAACAAAAATTTGCAGGTCATACAAACATTTGGTGCAACCCAGCAATCGAAACCGAGACTTCTTGATCAGCAGCCTCACAGCCAACCACTGGACAATCGACAAACGAAACATTGTCAGTATACGGGTTAATGTTTAAATAACGATCGTCCACCAAACCGCAGTCGTACTAGCTACAGTTCTACAGCGTCATAAAATGGACAATAAAATACCTTACAGAACGATTTAAAACCACAGAGTAAATCGACTGTATACGTGGCAACACTGATGCTTCCGTCTGAGCGCCGTAAAAAACATTGTCAATAACTAACGAAATACAAAGAGAATGTAACAATTTATTTCTCTGTAAAACTTTGAAAAAACTACGATAGGAATAAGCTTTGGCTTTGGTGTGTGGAGTGGAAGGGCTCATAGCCTATTGGACTTAGGTGATTGGAAACAACCACCGAGGGTAAGCAATCACGGCGCGGTCAGACCTAGATCAGGGTTTCCACGATTCGTAAGTCACGTTAAGCAGTCGGTCCCTATTGTTTTTAATCGACTTAAAAAGAAGGAGGAGGTTCTCAATTCTTCGGAAGCTTTTTTTTTATGTAATCTGATGATAGGATCCCAAGAAAATCGAGGGAATTCCTCAAATATCATAGGCACAATCGTCGCGATTTGGGTACTCGGAATAGTTTTTCTTTGAAGTCGGTTTCTTTTTGTTAAAATTGTTTTATAAAACGACATCCAACGGTAAGAAAACGTAGACACAACATATCTTGCTAGTCCACAACCTGCACTCGGCCAGCGAGAAGCAATCCCAGCAGTGGGATGCTATGGGTATTTGATGATATATGAGTAAAATAATATTCTCATGTCATGTTAATTACTAAAGATTCATTTTCGAAAAAGTCACACTATAGTTTTTGAATTTTCAACCATATAGCATTGGTAATGGATATTATAATACGTTAGCTAAGACACTCTTTGAAGTTTGTGCTGTTTGAAAGTGTCTTGTCTGAAAATAAAAATTTACCGCGCATTTTCATAAAAAGAAAAGCAGATACAACAAGTCAAAAAACGCGGTAATGAGAGCTTGGTACAGTGTTCGTCCACTTCACTATTCCATTAGTGCCTTTCTACTTACACTTTGAGGCACAAATAGAAATAAATGTCCGCTATAATTCCACTTGTTTCTGAAGCAGCTTCCGTTAAAACCGGAGATAAATCCCCATTCCTTCCTGTGCTTCCTGCTGTGTTATCATCCTTTGTAATGTAAATAAATATGTTTTTATTGAAACACAGCTGCTGGCCTGAGCAAAAGTTGACGATTTAATTTAGGCAATACAAAAGTTTTTTTTTGTTTTATCTAACAAATTATTGTAACTCATTGCTATTCATATTGTATATGCATGTTCATTTCGAATCGATGAAGAAACCTACTACGTAATAATTAATACTTTCATACAATCTTTTACTGGTCATTTTGTCAGTTTGCTACGGGTTATACCGCGACCCCGATTTTAGCATGCAGATATTTTTTATCTTTTTCTTTCTTCATTAAAAAAATAACTTAAACAAAGAATGATTAGGAATATACAAACTGTGTCATTAGAGACTTCTACTACGTCTAGACTTACGAACCGTTTAGAAGATCGCTACGCTACTCTTGCCGCGAGAACCAATATGTAAGCACGCCGAAGTCTAGGGCAAAAGCTATCTCATTTCAAAATTCTATGTCATTCAGGATCGGTTGCTGTATCTTTTGGTCAGCCCAAACAAGTTCAAGTTGCAAATGTTTTTCGTTTTCTATTTTATTCTCTAATTTATTTCTAATGATTGAGTGACATTAGCCAATGAAACAAGAGAATAGAAAAATAGAATAGAAAAGAAAGCGTTTAACTTTTGCAACTTGGCTAAGCAGGCAGTATCTACCGTATATTCCATTTTCCATGTGACTTGTTGTGTAAAAAATAAATAAGTAATGGTACTGAAAATACAGTGCTAATATAATTTCGTAACAAATTGTGATGCATAAACTGTCTACCTGCTCCGAATAAAAATGGCTCCGTAATGGTCTCGATTAAATAAAATGTTTCTGAAAATAAAAGTAGAATAAGCGTGTGTCATAAATAATAAAAGACATAACATAGACAAAAGCTATTTATTTGATTTTATGACTTTCACTAAGATCTAATAAAAAAAATATTATACGTACCAGGGTACTTAACATTATCACAGGTAAACATTTCACTTTCATACTTATGTAACTTTAGTAAACGTACTGTGTATTATACAATTTTATTGGTAATCTATCGACTCGTTAAGGTTATGTTTGCCTAGTACTCGAGTTATCTTAAAGAAAAACAAATACAGTCGTGAAACAAAATATAATATTTAAATGTATTTTCGTGTCACGGTGTTTGTTAGCAAACTCTTTCGAAACGGCTGGACCGATTTATATAATTTTTTGTGTGCATATCGGGTAGATCTGAGAATCGGCCAACATCTATTTACCAAAGGGCGCGAGCGGAGCCCTAAGCATCTGCTCTAATCTTTATAAACCACACAACATAAGAAAGAAGACACCATTTTAAATGCATACCTTTTCCAACTAATCTTACAATATACCTTCAAAGCTAAATGGTTTAGTTAAAGTTGAACCCCGTGTCGTACACTTAATTCCCGACTATCCTGGAATACCCGCAACAGGTACATGCCTAAGCCCGCTACAAATGCGTTAGATGTTTTCTGAGCTGAAAGTTTAAATAAGCTTAAGCCTATCTGCGGAACCTTTTGCGATTATACCCTTAAAGATTGGTTATATAGGTAGAACAGTAAGTTAACTTTATACTGCATAACGAAATGCAAATTTTATGTAGATGTTACATTCAGTGTATTTATTTACATACATACACATATAGATATATATATGTGTATGTATGTAAATGGCATGTATATTATATATATATATATATATATATATATATATATATATAATATACACATATATAAACACATATAGATTTGATCCCGCAAAATAAAAACTTGGTATTGGAACCAAGGTCTCAACAGCTCTTTAATAACTAGCTTGTAGGCTAATTATAAAAATAAGTGTTTTTTCGAATTTGTTTGATTTAAAGTGTCAATATGTGTACGAAAGTGTTTCATCCCTATCCAATTGGAATCTATTGAAACTAATCTTCAACATTCTTGACTTAAAATTTACATAAGACGAAAAAAATAAATTTGTTACAAAAATAGATTGTAAGAATAGAAAAGCAATACCTGCCGTTCTGTGAGCGAAAGAGGTCAATGAACCGAACCCTTTTTCAAAATCTTTTTCACTTTCAAAACTTGCTTAAGTATTTACAAACAAAACTAAAGGACCTACCAATTACTAGCTATCAAATTTTGAACAATATTTTTTTGTCCCACGTATAAACCTAAAAAATCTTTACAGTTATTATACACTGATAGCATTAATAGTTTAAGAGATTGAAAACTTAGAATTCTTCTGCCATTTTTCTGTACTGTGGTTACGGACCAAAATCCACAGACATATTACCTTTAATCTTCTTAAAATATAGGTACACAGTACACGAGTTTCACTTGAGTAGTTTTTGGACTTGAGCAAATATTATTGTTTACCTCCATAGATAATGGAATTTATCTTGGTCTGTTTGAGAAACTGTGCCTTCACGGGAATTTTGGAATTTATCTATACAAATAAACAAAATCGAATTGTCTGTTTAGAATTTGAAATTAATAATTTTCAGTTAATCCGTGTATACGGTCGGCATCTTTGAAACGGCTGGACCGATGTTGTCCTTAGATAGGTCTTTTAAAAACAATTAAGGGTTACTAAGACGATTTTTTTATTTAGGTATGCGTTTGCGAGATATTCTACTTAAAAGGGCACTTTTTTGTAGAAAAATACAGGCAATTTTTTAAACAATATGAAAGTTGAGTGGGCCGGTCTTGTCTCCAGACAAACTGATGGTCGTTGGAACCAAAATGTGCTAGAGTGGAGACCTAGGCAAATGGAGTGTAGGGCGCCCTGAAGTACAATGGACTGACTATAGCCCAAGCGCAAGGTAGTTGGCGCTCCTTGGAGAAGACCTTCGTTCAGCAGTCGACGGCGATAGGTTGATTGATTGATTGAAATATAAATGTTATGTAGACAATATAGAACTATTGAGTCTCAGTATATATTTTAACTACTAATGGAACAAGAGTCTACATAATTACGGTTTAAGTTATACATGTGAAAGAAAGAAAAAACAAAAAGAATAAAAGCTGTAACTCACACAGAAGACCATCCTAATAACGAAAGCTTTCTTGCTATCGTATTTCGTTGGTAAGTGTGAGATCGGAGGCCCAATCCTTCTGCATAATTTTGAGGCCGAGAGAATTATACAGAACATGTGACTAGGCCGCCATGGTGTACTTCTTACCCTCACAATGAAGCTGGTGACCCCTACTCCTGGATTCTACTCGTGTTTCCATCAGGTAGAGTAGTCACTTTGGTAGGCTCAAATAATAAAAAAAAACTCGACTACGTGAAAACTCTTCATAAAATTAATATATTTATATAATGTAGAAAAGTCTTCAAACTGTGTATCTTAACCGCTTAGACATACGGAGTCGAAGTATGGACAATTAACAATGTGACTGCTCAGCAAGAATAAAGTTACTCAGCTTGTTATAGAAACAACTATTATGTTCATCGTTTTCCAGCAGAGAACAAAGGTTATAATGCTGTAGCATTAGAAAGCTAAAGTTGTATTGAGTTCTTTCTGTCCCCAACCCGCACTCGGCCAGCGTGGGGACGTATGGCCTTAACCCTCTCTTGAGAGGAGACCTGAGCCCAGCAGTGGGACGTTATGGGTTGTGGTTGTTGTATTGAGTTCTAGCCATCTTAGCCGCAGAACCGATAACCGTTGGGGTACTAGTAAACGTCTTCTCGAGTGGAAATCGCGCCTCGGCAAAGGAAGTGTAGGACGTCCATAAGCCACGTCGAATGATGATTTGCTCAAGATCGCTGGCAGAAACTAAATGGAAGAAACCGAATATCAATCCTTTAATTGGAGAGGTCTAGAACCAGCATCGGACTGCAATAGGCTGATGATGGACATTCACTATTCCATAATAGTCAATATTAATTTCTATCAGACTGACAAGTACCAGGCTAACATATCATCGAAGAGCTCTGATAAAAGAAGACGAAAACGAATATAAACAAATGAAAATCCCATGAGACAGTGTCTGTATTGTGCGCTTCGTGCAGCTGACAAACGCAGTAACGATTTATCTATTAGTGAATCAGAGATACGGAGCGCATGGCACAACGCCAAGTACTTATGCATTCATGGGGTAACTTAGCAGGTAGTGTTGGGAAAAAAAGAAAAAATACAGGTAACATGAAACTTCAATAAAAATCAAGATATTCTTACGATTTCCGAGCCTTTTCACAATAAGCTTACCCTACAATATCACTAAACTTCGATTTTATGTGGTGCAACTGTTATCAGATCTCCATAACCAAAGATTTAGGTGTAACCGATTCTGTAGATAGGCTGCTCTCGGAGTATTTAGGGTTCTAAGTACTCATACCGACGGCTTAACGCACTCTTAATGTGATGAAGTTGATCACTCATCTGGTTCTCTTTTAGTAATGCATAAATATTTTGGACACCCTACACACAACGCCATCTAGTCCCAAAGTAAGCAGAGTTTGTGTTATGGGTACTAGACGACTGATATAAATACTTAAACATACTTTTTTTTTCGTAAATACATACATATTATACCTACATAAAAAACACCCAGACTCCGAAACAAATATTGATGGATCACTCAAACATTTGATCCGACCCGGGAATCGAACCTGCGACCTCTTGATCAGCAGCCGCATACACTAACCACTAGACCAACTAGGCAGTCGAAGTTTCAAATGTGTGATATTAGTAGGAAAATATGAAAATCACAAACAATATTGTCACTTTTATAATGCTGATGAAGATTAAGTACTTTTAAAAACATGTGGTAAATAAAACATATAATTATGTACAACGTAAGTATAATATACAAGTGATTTTTGTTCCCAACTGCATAAGTTCCAAGGTCGTTGAACCTTTACAGTACTAAATCGATAGCCCGGCCCTTTACAGGCACGTACAAAGAAATTTATGCAAATTAAACCTTTTTCAAGACCCGGGTCATAGGTTGGAAATGCGCCAACAGAATAATATTCATTTACCTCGAAGGGACTGTGATAACACAAATTAGGTAAACCAATTTTAACCCACTATTTCAAGTTTTATGCTGACGGTAATTATTTTTACTTGACATTAAAAAGTAAGAATGTTCTTGATGCATAAATTTTTTTTTTGTGTTTCTCACTTCAGAACTCAGTTTAAACAAATAAATATTTCGGACAGCTTACACACACATCATATGGAGTCACTAAGGCTTCCTTCAGAATAGCTTTGCAAACTAAGCTAAGCTTGTACTATGGGTACTAGACAACTGATTTAAATACATGTGTACTGTTAAGGTATATGTGTACATTCCGTATCTTTTACGGAATGTACATATCGATATTATTAAATCACTATGCCGCGAATCTCATGCTCGCCCCCTACCGGTCTTCTTCAAGAGACACAATCAGAGCCGGATATCTCAGTGGCTCGTACTGCCTCGGTTTCCGATCACAGCCCCTGCGATAAAGTAAATATATCCGCTAGACCGGGTAAACGCTTCAGAATTGATGATGTTTCACCATCACAATTTCAACCACACTCAGATAAATTTGATGAGCTTAAAAACATGCTGTTGTCCTGGAAAAATGAGCAAGATATTACTCTTAATAAGTTGGTCTCCGAAATTGCTGAATTAAAACTACAAAATATATCAATTCAAAAGTCTAATTTAGACATTGAAAAATCTATATCATTCATAAACAAGGGTTATGAGGACATGAGAGGCCGTATCGAAGTTTTAGAAAAGAACCAGAGCGACCAAGAGAAGCGCTTCTCTCGGAATGACAGCATTACCAAAGTGGCTCAGCTTGAGGCGAAAATCGACTCCATGGAACAGCTGGCACGACAGTGCAATGTAGAAATATGCAATCTGCCCGAGAAAAGGAATGAAAACCTGCTTACTTTACTAGAATCTATTGGTAAAGCTGTGAACTTTCCCGTTTCATCTAACGACATCCTAGCCATTCACAGGGTTCCCCACGCCCAGCAACATGACATTAAGCCGAAAAATGTCATTGTCAAACTGAAGTCCAAGATAACACGTGACAATTTTATTAGCGCTTACCGAAAGAAGGGGTGCGTCAAGTCAGACCAATTGGGAATTCCTGGTTTAGCAGTACAAGTCTACCTCAACGAGCATCTTACTCTGAGGAACAAGACCTTATTTCGTAAGAGTAAAGAAGTTGCTCGTGGTACTGGGTGCAAGTACGTGTGGATTAAAAATGGAACTATACTGGTCCGTGAGCGAGATGGAGCCCCAGCGCATGCTATTCGCTGTGAAGAAGACCTTAAAAAGTTCGCTGAAAAGCATAAGACCGGGTCCTCAAGCGCATGAAAATGAAATCGAACAACGATCTGTTCTGTGTAGTGTCACTATTGTGACTCAATCTCCTATGTTGTGTTCTGATATTTGTTTTAGTGTGTGCTATTCTTTAAATCTAAGCTCTCTCATTATAAATAATTACTTTATTTTTATTGTAGGTCTATGCAGTCAATATCTAGTCATAGTAAGAACTATTACATATAACTATAAATATTGTTTATTTATTAGATCTATGAGGCATGCAACAAAGAACTATATCGCACTTAATCAATTTAAATACAGTCAAGTGGCGATAGATGGTATATTGGTTCTAAGGTTCATCACACTTGTTCTGAGATATATCATCTCGATGGGGTTCATTATTTTATCACTTTTTATACTTTTAACTCGTTCCAAGGTTACATGTATTTATAGTTCACTTCTCTCTAATGACTTCTAATAGTATCATTATGTACTATCAGAACTGTGGAGGCATTCGCACAAAGTTGCAAACTTTATACATGAACATTCTTGCAAATTCATATGACGTAGTGGTTTTGATTGAAACTTGGCTAACATCGGACATCTTAGATAATCAGTTTATTGATAATCGCTATATAGTTTTTCGATGTGATCGTGACAGGTCTGCCACCTCTAAAGCGGGGGGTGGTGGAGTACTGGTTGCTGTTCGACGTGAACTACGCCCAACTAAATTAATTACGCAATTCGATAGTTCGGCTGTTGAGCAGATTATTGTACAACTCCCGGCATCTCAACCCAACACTCGTCATATTATTAGTGCTGTATATATTCCACCTCGCTCTAGTGATGCAGTGTATATTCAATACCTAAACATGCTACAAAATATTGTCAATGTCCCGTCTGTAGAATCCTATTTTATTACTGGAGATTTTAATCGCCCGGATATTGACTGGATACCACAAAATAATCATGTTTTACCCAGTTTAGTCTCGACTTCGGTTAATTCACCCCGACAAACATTGATTAATTTTTTGTCAATGATTAATGGTATCCAGTACAATACTTTTAAAAATAATTTAGATCGTATACTTGATTTGTATATCTCGAACGTCGAATGCGAGGCCGTATCTTGCAGTGCTATTTTGAACACTGTCCCTCATCATCCACCATTCTCTATTTACACTAGTTTGAATGCTGAATTTGTATCCATGAAACGTCAGACATTACTCACTCATAAATATTTCAAAGCCAACTACGACCATATTAATGACGCGCTTGATAAAATTGACTGGATGGAAACACTATCACATCTGACTGCTGAACAAGCCGTTGACACATTTTATGAAATCCTATATAGTGTAATTAGGCTGCATGTTCCCTTAACTAAGTCAAAGAGTTCACGTTTTCCCATTTGGTTCACTCCTAATCTAATCCGAATTTTTAAAAATAAAGATCGCGCTTGGTATAAATGGAAAACATACAGAAATACCTTTGACTACGAACACTTTTCAAACTATCGCAAGTTATTTCACAGGGAAATGATCAATTGTTTTCGCGCATATATAAATTCAGTAGAAGAAAACATACCTAATAATATAAAACATTTCTGGTCTTACATTTCGAATAAGAAAAATAAAACTAACTTTCCCAACAAAATGTATTACGATAATATTTCCTCAGACAACCCCTCGGACATATGCAACTTGTTTTCTTCTTTCTTTTGTTCTGTTTATGAAAAGTCTACTCTAGATCCACTAACTTGGCAACCCTCTGATCAATATAATGAGCTTTCTTCATGTGTATCAGATATTTATCTGTCAGAGACCTCCATTCAAAAGGCCCTCAAATCGTTAGACCCTTCTAAAGGTGCTGGTCCCGACGGGATTCCACCATACTTCTTTTTAAAAACAGTAAACTCCATTTCGCAAGCTTTATACATTATGTTCAACAAATGCTTATTGGAGTCTGTATTTCCATCAGTGTGGAAACAAGCATTTATCACACCTATATACAAGAACGGAGATAAGAACAACGTGGAAAATTATCGACCCATTTCAATTTTGTCCACTTTGTCCAAGGTGTTTGAGAGACTCGTTCATGATTCAGTGTATCCTCATATCCATCAACTAATTTTACCCGAACAACATGGTTTTGTGAAGCGGCGTTCTACCTGTACTAACCTTATGACCTTTGTTGGGTGCATATTTTCCAATATGGACAAGCAAACACAGGTGGATGCCGTTTACACAGATTTTCAGAAGGCATTTGATAAGGTGGATCATGCACTGTTATTGGATAAAATTGCTTTCAATGGTATACGGGGTAATTTGCTTCGTTGGTTTATGTCATATATTCTTAACAGAACACAAAGAGTTGTTATTAATGGACATTATTCAGACTCTATTGTGGCTAGCTCTGGAGTTCCTCAGGGGTCCATATTGGGTCCATTACTCTTTATAATTTTTGTCAACGACATTAAATCATGTTTTAAGCACTCAAAATTTTTGATGTACGCTGACGACATAAAAATTTACAAATCTTGCAAAAGTATACAAGATTGTCAACTTCTTCAACAAGACCTGTGTAGATTGCACAATTATTGTACTCTAAACAAGCTGTTTCTTAGTCTCCCTAAATGCCACACTATTTCATTTACCAAAAAAAAACATAAATTAGATTATTCATACTCTATCGATAATGTCCCATTAAATAAGGTGGTTTTGGTACGCGACCTGGGAGTATTATTGGATCCCTCCCTGCATTTCGACAAACACATTGATAATGTAATAAACAAGGCATACCGTATGTATGGCTTTGTTGTACGATCCTCCGTTGACTTTGTGCGACCCTCCACACAATTGCTATTGTACAAAACGCTTATACGGTCTCAATTGGAATATGCTATAGCTGTTTGGAACCCTATCTACATGAAATATTGTTACAGAATAGAATTAGTGCAAAAAAAATTCTTACGCTCAACTTATTACAGGTGTACAAGATCTGGGGTGCGCGGTCCGGAACCTCCACGTGGTGCACTCTGGGCAACGGCGACGGCAGCGCCTCTTTACTTAAGCGAAAGAGACGCTGCCGCCTACGGCCAATACCGGCCAAGGTGGAAATGCCCTTTTGAGGGTAGTTTCAAGACTTTACACATGTTCCTCCGTTTAGCGGAGGGCGTAGTGGAGAGTTCTCTATGGGGCGGGCGAGTCATCCATCACTGGCTCTGTCCAGAGTTGGCGGACATTGATCTGATACAGATCACCGCCCGGCCGCATCGTAAGCCTGATTGGCAACAGTCAGGAGCGACGGCTCTTTGAGGGCTATGAGGAAGGCAACCTCTATAAAAAACCTCGGGGCGGACCGACCCGGTCTGATGCAGACCCTGTCCGGCCGAACCGTAATCCTGAATGGACAGGACCGGTGGGTCTCCGGACCCGCGAGGATGTAAACCTCTATAAAAAACCCTAAGCTCACGCTCTGACGCCTGGCAATGGGCTGAGTCGCTGGAAGGAGTCCAGTGCTAAGGGCGTCATGTTATGTCGGAGGACGATAAACTCAATATTTTATGGCATGGGCAAACATAAGGAAATACCTACCCAGGAGGGTCCCGGACGCATTGCGCCTGGGGAGTCCCTCCCGGAGCCAAACGGTTCCGGCAGCTCCCAATCGTATTCTGGGGGGAGCAACCAATGTCAAACCCGCCCGTCGCCGAGCGGTAAATCCGGTGACCAAAACAACGCGGAGGACGCGCAAAGACGTGAGGCAGTGTTGGATTCCGACACTGCCTCAGAAAGAAGTGGGGCAAGTACCCCATTGTTATCTGCTGCAGAGCAGTACAAGCGAGGTACTGCAAAACGAAAAAGGCGTCAGCCCCAGTTAGAAGACCCCAATAAGCAGGAGTCCGTCTCCAGTGATGAAGGCAGGGTGACTAAAGTGCCTACAAGTCGCCGAGGGGCTCGTGGCGGAGGCCGGCCTCCCAAGACTGGAAGGGTCGTCCAGGCAAGATCATCTGTACGATGTGCGGAAGCAAAGAGGGCCGAGGGTGAGCTTTTGCTAAAGGCTCTCTCTGAGAAGGTCGCCACTGACAAAATGGCCACCACGGACGCTGGATGTGGTGAAGACGACCTGGAGGAGCTACGACGAAAGGTTGGGAACCCTGTAAAACGGATCGAGGAAGCAATTGGCGTAACCGATTGCTTATTTCAGACGTCTCGAGGACAAGGGCCAGAACAGGAGGCACTTCTGATACTCATACAATCCATTGTTGAGGCAGGAAGACTTCTCGTGGCCGAGAACAAAGCCCACGAAAGAGAGAAAGCCCGTCTCAAATCGGACCTTGCCGCAGCCAAGGAGAGGGCGTCGGGCTCTTCTAGTGCCAGAACTAGTCCCGGAGCTAGTGCCGCGCTTGAGACAGTGACATCGGTGGCAACGTCCTCCCGGGAGCAACCTGATGTGGTACGGCTTTTGGCCGAAATGGAAGAGCGGCTAATGAAACGTATCTCCGCAGTTGAAAGCGCTCACTGTCGCCCACCTGTCTCAACGCAAAGGACGACATACGCGGCCGTGGCTAAAGCCGGCGCAATAGGCCCTCCAGCAGTTAGGGTGGCCAGACCAGGGCCCGCACAAGAAAAGAAGACAACCCAGGGGAAAGAAAAGGACAACACAAATCCAACCTCAACCCCTGTTCCTGCCCCGGCTGACACTGCACAGCCCCCTTTGGAAGGGGGCTGGATGGTAGCCGGGGATAAAAGGAAGAAGAAGAAGGCTGCTAAAAAAGCAGCCAAAAAGGCCAGAAGGGCCGCCGTCTCTGTGTCGGGAGCACCAAAAAAACTCCGTACACCTCGATCTACAGCCGTTGTAGTCACCCTGACGTCGGAGGCAGTGGAAAGAGGCCTGGGGTACGCCGAGGTCTTGGCAAAAGTCAAGGCCAAAAGACCTCAAGGCCTTAGAGATACCGGGCGTCCGGTGTAAAAATACACGGACGGGAGCCCGACTCCTAGAGGTTCCCGGCGCCACCAGTGGCCCCAAAGCCGATGCCCTAGCGGCAAAAATAAGGGAGTCACTGGATACAGCTGACGTCCGAGTGTCCAGGCCTACTAAATGCGCCGAAGTACGCGTCACAGGCCTGGACGAGTCTGTCACTGCGGACGAGCTCAGGCTCGCCATTGTAAAGGTCGGGGGCTGTCCCCTGGACAACGTGAAGGCCGGAGCAATACGCTTCGGTCCCACTGGACAGGGGACAGCAGTCGTCAGCTGCCCTATAGCGGCGGCTCAAAAGGTCGTAGACGGACGTACCCTCCTGGTTGGAGATTTCCTAAGGGCGCAGGCACGACTCCTGCCGGCCCGACCGGCAAGGTGCTTTCGGTGTCTGTCGGTTGGACATGTGGGGGTCCAATGTACGTCAGAGGTCACCATAGGCGACCTCTGCTTTCGCTGTGGCCAACCCGGTCACAAGGCGGGTGACTGCAATGCTCCGCTGCGTTGCTTTAAGTGCGCAGCGGGGGGCAAACCGGCAAATCATAGAGTTGGCAGTAAGGCCTGCGTCGACTCGGGACCGAAACCGGGGGGTCAGCCTTCTTCCTCCACACTACCGATGGAGACGGAAGGTGCCGCTAGTGAGCGGCAAAGTTCGCAGCGGGATGTGGAAATGTGAATCTAATAATGGATTCACATCTTCGTATTCTACAGGTGAACGTTGGCCACGGTGCCGTTGCTCAGGACCTTCTGCTCCAGAGCATGGCACAGTGGTCCATCCACATCGCTGCTGTCGCCGAGCCCTACGTCCATGGGTTTCTCGGGTCTGCCTGGGAGACCGACTTAGATGGCTCGGCGGCACTAGTGCACGGCACCGCTGCCGGCACCCCCCCGTTTGCCGTGGTTGCTAGGGAACGGGGTTGCATAGCGGCAGTGGTTGGGGATATAGCGGTCGTGGCCGCGTATTTCACGCCGAACCGAGACATAATTGAGTACGAGCAATGGCTCGCTCAGTTGGCCGTCGTCGTCGATGCCTGTCGCCCCCACCCGGTTCTTGTGCTCGGTGACTTTAACGCCTGGTCGGAGGCCTGGGGTTCCCAGCGCACAAATCAAAGGGGGAGGGCATTAGAAAACTGGGCCGAAAGATCAGGCCTAGTTGTCCTGAACAGGGGAGTCGAACCTACGTTCGTAACGGCGAGGGGCAGCTCGATCGTGGACATCTCGTTCGCGTGCCCCTTGCTATCGCGTCGTGTTCAGGGCTGGCGCGTCGTTGTGGGGGAGGAGACAGGTTCGGATCACCGATACATTCGGTTTGATGTCTCCGCTCCCACAGGTGGCGCGCCGGTCAGACCGACTCCACCTGAGCCACGCTGGGCGCTCAAGCGCTTAGATCGGGAACTCCTCCTGGAAGCCGCCATAGTTGAAGCCTGGGCACCTGTGCCGGACAGGCCTGTCAACGTGGATGCTGAAGCCCAGTGGTTCCAGGAGGCGATGACCCGCATCTGCGATGCGGCGATGCCTAGAGCTCATCTCAACACTGCTAAGCGCCGGGTCTACTGGTGGTCACCGGAAATCGCAGGACTGCGACAGGCTTGCGTGGCCGCGCGCCGCCAGTGGTCTAGGTTCCGCAGAAGGCGTCGCCGTCCCGAGGATGCGGCAGCCCAAGAGGCGGAGCTATTAGCGGAATATAAGGTAGCCAAAAGGACTCTTCAGGCAGCGATAAAGCGGGCTAAGATTGAGGCTCGCCGAGAGTTGCTGAAGACACTGGAGCGAGATCCGTGGGGACGCCCCTACCGTATGGTTAGAGGCAAGATGCGCCCATGGGCTCCGCCACTGACCCGATGTCTTCAGCCAGAGCTGCTTGAGGGGATCGTTGGCTCCTTGTTCCCAACGCGAGTGGTGGAGCACACCGCACCACATATGGCTCCGCTTCCAGCTCTTGAGTCGCTTAGCGTGGATGACGACGACGTGCCTGAGGTCACTTGGGTAGAACTTGCGCTGGCGGTGAAACGGCTAAAAGCCAAAAACACCGCCCCAGGACCCGATGGCATTCCAGGCCGAGTATGGGTCCTGACTCTACATGACGAGGCGCCGGTTCTCGAGCCCCGACTGAGAAGGTTATTCACCGCATGTCTCGAGCAGGGCCAGTTTCCGAAATTGTGGAAGATGGGGAAACTGGTCCTCATCCGAAAGGAGGGCCGCCCGGCGGACTCCCCATCTGCCTACCGGCCTATAGTGTTGCTTGACGAGGTGTGCAAACTCTTTGAAAGAGTGATTGCACATCGCCTCGTCAAGCACCTCTACAGGGTGGGGCCGGATCTGGCGGAAACCCAGTACGGGTTCCGTCAGGGGCGCTGCACCATAGATGCGATACTGCGTGTGAAGACTCTGACGGAGGAAGCAGTTCTCCGGGGCGAAGTGGTGTTGGCTGTGTCCTTAGACATTGCCAACGCGTTCAACACCTTGCCCTGGAGTTGCATTAGGGAGGCGCTTGTGTATCATCGAGTGCCTCTCTACCTCCGCCGAATAGTCGGGGCATATCTGTCGGAGAGAGCCGTTGTCTACCCAAGCAAGACCGGTCTCGGGCGGCGTGAAATGTCGTGCGGTGTTCCGCAGGGTTCGGTCTTAGGGCCGCTCTTGTGGAACATCGGCTACGATTGGGTGCTTCGCGGTGACTTCTTAGATGGTATTGCCGTCACATGTTATGCGGATGACACCCTTGTGACGGCATGTGGCGGGACTCACCAAGAAGCGATCCTGAGGGCCACGGCCGGGGTTGCCCAAGTCGTGGAACGTATTCGGCGGCTGGGTCTTGAGGTGGCCCTGCACAAATCTGAGGCCTTGTTTTTTCATGGGCCTCGGAGAAAGCCGCCTGATGGACTCAGCCTCGTAGTAGGAGGCATTCGCATCGGCATCGAGCCCTCTATGAGGTATCTGGGGCTTGTCCTCGACGGCCGATGGGACTTCGGATATCACTTCCGAAGTCTGGTTCCCAAGCTAGTTGGCACAGCGCGTGCATTATCACGACTGCTGCCAAATATGAGGGGACCCGATGACTCCTGCAGGAGACTCTACGCGGGGGTTGTGCGGTCCATGGCCCTTTATGGGGCTCCAGTTTGGGCGAAGGCCCTGAAGGCCAACAACGTCGTGCTACTGCGACGACCGCAGAGAGTGTTGGCCATTAGGGTCATAAGAGGGTATCGCACAATTTCCTTTGAGGCGGCGAGTCTCCTGGCCGGAACTCCACCATGGGACCTGGAGGCGAGAGCCCTTGCTGCTCTTTACCAGTGGCACAAGGAGGCGCAGGAGTTGGGCCGGAGTCCTGAACCTCGAGAAATCGAGGATCAGAAATCCCAGCTCCACCAGGTTCTCGTGGAGGAGTGGAAGGAACGACTTGGGCAACCAAGCGCAGGGCACGCCGCTATTGCGGCCGTAAGACCCGTTATGGAGGATTGGCTCGAGAGGCGTCACGGCAGCCTCTCATACCGCTTGACACAGGTGATCACTGGGAAGGGATGCTTCGGAGATCACCTGTGCCTAATCGGAAAAGAGCCAACGCCTGAGTGCCACCACTGCGATGGCCGGACCGTGGATACATCGCTCCATACGCTGGCTGAATGCCCAGCGTGGGCGGCGCAGAGGGGAGACCTCGCGACGGCCATCGGAGTGGGTATTCTCTCGCTCGGCAACATGATTGCGGCCATGGTGCGGAGCGAGAGCGCGTGGAACTCCGCCGTTTCCTTCTGCGAGCAAGTTATGCTGGCGAAGGAGATGGCGGAGCGGGACCGGGAGAGGCTTAGAACCCTCCCGGTCCGCCGGGTCCGGGAACGGGCCCGGTACCGTAGACGACTCAGGCGCCGGAGGTCGCAGAACGATCTCCGTCCTCCATAAGCGCTAGCCTGGGGGTGACAGGTGAGGCAATCTGTCACCCTAGCAGAAGCAGGCCGGGGTGGATGCGCCATGCGCTTTTATTATGGAGAGGGTCATCTACTAGCCGTAGGTAGACGGCCCGAGGTAATTCGGGGTTCCAGGGATTTCCTTCCTAGGGTACACCTGGTTCCCCGGCCATTGGTACCTAAGACGGTGTGCGGTTTTGGTCGGTTCAAGTCCGACATAACCACCAACTGGTGGTATCCGAGGGGATTTCCGCACAGAAAAAAAAAAAAAAAAAAAAAAAAAAAAGGTGTACAAGATCTAAACTACCGTACACTGAACTGTTAAAATATTTTAATATTTTAAGCTTGGAATCTAGACGTCTACTTCTCGAAGTCATGATGTTGCATGGCTTATGTAATAATAGATTTGACTGCATTGCTATCACAAATGAAATTTGTTACACTGTACCAAGAACAGTATACAGGCGAAAAGTGCATAAATACCAACTCTTTTACACATCATATTGTAGGACCAATGCTGGTGTGCGCATACCTGTTCGACGCCTTGTAGTAACTTATAATAAATATTTCAGTGAAATTGACATATTTGCTTCATCCATTGGCTGTTTTAGGAGTCATGCCATTAAAATATTATCAGCTTTGCTAACAAAATAGCTCATAATTTACTATTTTCATATTGATTTGCCCTTTTTGTATACTTACACACTGATTAATGTTTTAGCTCACTGTAACACAATTCTGATCTGTTTCTTCTCAATTGTATTATGTTAATCCGTGAACAATGGTGTGGGTTATATGCTTATTATATGTACATGTAGTTAAATTTAGTTAAGAATTTAGCATGTAACTGTTTTTTGTTCCAAATAAAGAAAATAAAATAAAATAAAATAAAATTTTAATCATTTCTCTCCTACGACAAATGGCCTCAATTCAAGGAATGTAATACAATAATTTGACTAAATTTCCATGTTATCGTTGATATAATAAACTAATGGATAAAATAATTACAATGAATTTTATCATTTACTAACTGTGTTACAAACACTTATAACCGATAAGTACTGTCTATAGGATAAGACGTTTAACAATGTAGGTACATATATACATACATATTATACATAGAAAGCACTCAAACTCCGAAACAAATATTTGCAGATCATACAAACATTTGATCGTACCCGGTAAACGAACCCGAGACCTCTTGATCAGCAACCGCATATGCTAACCACTAGATCAACAAAGCAGTCAACCAGATGAGGATACAGACCATGAACTTTATGGATACCCAAAAATACTATTAATTAAAAAAAACACAAGCAAAAAAGTAGTAAACATAGCCTTTTCTCTCCTGTGATTATATATTTATTTAAACTTCAATCACAACTGCCGAACTATTGTTCAGATTTCAGAAAACTTCAGAAATTTTGCTCACTTAGTTTTTAAATCACCTTTGAGATTATTTAGCTACAGGTCGACGCTCGTAGTGGGTAAATTTTTTATAAAATTCGTAAATTTTTAAGTTTTATACAGGGACCGTATTTCGTCCAATAAGGAAAACGTGGCTTCAACGGCGAGGTGTGAATGCTCTGCAACGATGAATAACAAATTGGGAGAGGTATAACTTTGTTCTAGTTAATTTGCATACAAAATTGCATTAATTTAGAGAGATTTAGAACATTGAGATCTTTCTAAGACAGGTGATTTGGAAGAATTAAGTAAGAACGCTGTAATTCCGAATCCGATTGTACTTTTTATTTTTATGAGAGGGCGTGATTCAGGTCAGACTTTTGACGAAAGTTTCAATAAAGTTTTGGTATTCTATTAGATTATATTTTATTATATAATATATATTTATACGTAACTAGCTGATGCCCGCGGCTCCGCTCGCGTCCTAGGGGTATGAAAAATAGATGTTGGCCGATTCTCAGACCTACCCGATATGTACACAAAATTCATAAGAATCGGTCAAGCCGTTTCGGAGGAGTATGGGAACGAACATTGTGACACGAGAATTTTATGTATATGATTTTATCCCTACAACTCCCCTAGCACAGTTGCAAATCTTTTGGTTTTCTATTCTATTCTCTATTTTTATTTTCTTTTTGCATTGGCTAATGTCACTCGGTCAGCTGATAGAAAACAAAATAAAACTAGAGTAGTAACTATTTATTAATCTGTGACTAGATTATAGAGGAATAAAAAAGAAAATCTAAAACATTTGCAACTTGGCCAGGGAGCTGGTATAAAACACAATATTGTTTTTCTCACTCTGCAATAATATTTTCTATGAGCTTCATGGAATCAGGGGTTTTTTTTTGTTACCTGTACTTGCCATTTTAAGTGGCACGCCCTCGTGTATGCCTCTAGGGAGTAAGACAATAGCTCAGACACAATCGGCATTCGAACTTGAACAAAACGAGTACGTATAACATACATCATTGTTTTCTATATAATGTACCGCCGCGACTCCACCCGCTAGTATGTCAGTTATTGCGGTAAATAGTAGCATATATATAATAGTATCCTGATGTATAAGCTATATTTCTGTAAAATTTCATGTTAATTCGTACAGCAATTTTTGCTTGAAAGAGTAACTAACACCCGTACATCATCAGAAACTTTTGCATTCTTGCTATTATTATAAACGCGAAAGTTTGTGATGATGTATGCATTTATTTTTGTTGCTCTTTCACGCTAAAAGTACTGAACGGATTTGGATGAAACTTTACAGTAATATACAGTTTATATATCAGAATAACATATATACTACTTTTTATTGCAATAATCAAGATACACGCGGGCGGAGCCACGGGCGAAAGCTAGCTTATAATATTGGTAGGATTTGTATCTGGATCAGAGACAGAGAGAGAGAATGTCTTTGCATGGGTTAGAAACGACTGTACAGATAGGAGAATATATAGCTAACTAAACATCCAAATTGATCAGCAGTAATATCACTAAACTGCTTTTACGCAGAACTAAAGAGACACCGTAATTAAAACAAAAGAGGGACCATCTCTATGACGTAGATGGTCCGCGATCTACATATCTACGTATCAGGCGTTTTTTTTAGGCTACACTTGCAACTAGTTTCCCAATTACTGGTACCTGGTGCGATTTTAATTGGTTCAATGGTAACACAACCACTTCTCCGGTCGTCTGGCAAGAGATTTTCACATGGACAGAAAATAAGTTTTAAGTATTAGTATAATTATTCTGCTTTTAACGTATCAGTTTAATACTAAACAAAAGATTATCATGACTATTTAATACAATCTGTTTGTCGATGGGTATACCATGGCGGAAATTTCCTTGATACCCTTAAAAGACGTCTCTCGTCTTTTCATTTCTTATCAGACAGGTAATTCAGTTTTGTGCTGATCTTAATATCGGAAGGAATATGATTATTTCCAATCCAAAATTTATAAACTAGGTCAACGAATTCCATAGTTTTTATATCTCTCGATATGCTCTCGACATAAATAATACATCAATACTATACTGGTTTAAAGATAAAATATAGATCGATATTAAACTTAGTTTATAAAGAAAGTTTCAGAGACACTAAAATTGAAATATAAAACAAAGTTTGAAAGTATTTTATTTTCAACACTACGTTATTATGTATGTAATGTTAGTGTTAGACGTTTCACAAAGCATATAGATACGTTTGAAGTTTAGATTAATTTATGACTTTTTATTTAACGATATTTTGGAAACAAGCCATTCTATTTTGCGATACAATAATTGTTTTATGAGTCTATTGTTTACTGGCATGATTACAGATAGAAGATGGTCTAAGAAATAGGTACTCAAAGATGAGAATTTTTAATTTATGGCAAGAGATAGTAGTATCTACCAAAGTGACTCTACTCGGCCTGATGGAAAGCATGACTAGCATTCAGGAATAGGGGCCGTCATCTTCATTGTTAGTGCATACAATCACCTGACCTTTACCATTAGTGAAATTTTCCAGGAGGCCGGAGAATGACGCAGAATGATTGGGTCTCCGGTCTCAGACTCACGAAAGACGACAGCACGAATGCTCTCATTTTAGGTTGGTCTTCTCTGTAAAGCTAGTATTGCCCTGGTCGAGCCGACCCATTCGTGCTGAAATCAGCATTGCTCCACTAGCTATTTTATATTATTATCTTAATAAATCTTTGTTAAGTATATTATGGTACCTGCAGTATATGATGGCTCAAATTATACATGTGTAAAATAAGAAGACGGAACCAAAACGGGTTTTAATTGGCTATTCTTAATAAAGACATTTTAACTGTCTATGTTTATGACATAGTGCAAAACTATCAAAGGGGTAGCCAAATAGTGAGGTAACCACCGCAGCTTTTCATATCTAAGTCTGCCAAAGTAACTCTATTCTGCCAGAAGAAAAGCATGAGTAGATTCTAAAAGGTGTCCACCATCCTAATTGTGAGTAACGACAATGCATCATAATAACCCATACCGTGGCGTCCGAGTGAGATTCTGTTGCATGCTGACACTTTTCTGTGTTACGGTAGTACCGCCCCAGTTGAACCGGCCTGTTAATGCTAAAATCAATGTGGCTCTACTACCCCTTATATAAGTTTATGTAGTTATAACATAAATTTATAAATATAAGTTGAAATAAGAAGTAGTTATGTTTTTATATTTAATATATTTTAGAAGTTAACTAAAACTTTCTTGTCTGAAATCTTATCAAGTAGAATCTTTAAATATCTAATCCTAAAATAAAATATATTAAAGACATTTTTTCAATGTAGCTACCGTTCGTTTTAAACTCGTTCCATTCACTTACTTTATTAGAAAAGTTTCTGACAATTTCAATTCAGTATAAAGTTGAGAAGTACAAGTTATGTTTTGAACACGACCCGTGTTCTTTATAAAATAAAATATGTATAGAAGTAAAGAAAAGAAGGGCTACTAAGGTTAACTTGTTAAAAGTTTAGGCTATTTTGTTCTTAAATAGACCTTAGAGGTTTATTCCGCCAAAGGCACAAGTAACCTTAAAACTCTGTGATTTCGTTGTAATTTTTTTTTAATCCTTGAGTAATTGGCTACACAAGTACACTTATGTCGTCAAAGTCAATCGGTGAGCAAAGGCATATAAAACACTCACGTTTTGATGACCGTAATTTTAAAATATAGTAAGTAATATAATTTACTGACAACTAGTTCAACCTATGAATTTCAGTTCTCCCTTAGGGTTGCGGAGGTCCGATGCCAGTCGCGCCGTGGAAAAACTGATATAAACCGGTTGAACTAGTAGCCGACCCCAAGTAATATTGGGATTAAGGCTAGGAACAAGTCAGTAATAGAATTAATTCTATTACGTAAGTGGTAGAATTAAATAGAAATTGAAAGTATATTAAAGGGTAAGGTTAAAAGGGAAAGTTACAAAGAGGGTATATTGAGTAGTATAAACAATACCTGTATCAAGTTTAGATCGTATACCTATAACTAGACGGTAGGTCGGTGTTGGAAATTATTTATTGCTCAGTATGGAAGTTTGGAGGTGAATCACGGCCGTGTTAGGTTAAGTTATCGGACCTGGTTGTAATGACTGCACTATTGGCCTATTAGCTTAAGCGGTCGCCACGCCTTTTCCTACTGCGTCAAGTGTCGTGGGTTCAACGTGGGATAACAGTATGTGTAATTCACAATTTGTTGTTCTGAGTCTGGGTGTTCTTTGTGTTCTTTTCATATATGTTTGTAAAGTCCCCCGCGACACTGGAATTTATATTCTTAATGTGGGAGATGAATTTCAAAAAAAAGAAAAAAATGATTTCGCAATCGCATACCAGTCTAGATAACATTAGACTTAGACTAATAGGATCCAAGCTTGGTTGAAAATAAACTCAAACGAAGCTCTGTGGATCATCTAGTAAATTTTTAAACACAGATTACAAACGTTAAGAACCTCCTTTTTTCAATCCTATTAAAATCTTGTCCTGTTTTTGATTCACTGAAAACAAAATATCAAAAGTTTAGTCGGTAACGTTTACAACTGTTCTAGCTTCAGCGACAACATCTAAAATCTAAACGTTCTGAATTCAAATGAGCCGTTTTATCTCTGGCTTCAAATGGTCTTTTTATTTATGACTATATAAAAAACTTTTGGATCGTCCAAGATAAGATTTCTAATTTTAAAAATCTAGAAAAATATTTGTGTAACAACAAAGCCGTTTTAGTTTAACAACTACAAATTGGAGGTGGTGGAGAAAGATTTGGGTCCTGCAGAGACGTCCTAGGCCTTAAATAACTAGGATGATGAAAGTGCAAGTAAAAAAAAAACAAGAGTATTTTTTTAATATTTCATGTTTAATTTAATTTTTTGGATTTCATATTAAATGCTTCGGAGAAAGCATAACTTGTATTTATTATCTACTTTTAAAAATAAAACAGTGTCAATTTTAATTAATAGAGTCATTGCTAAAAAAATTATGTTTATATTAAACTTTTTTCTCGACATAAATTAAGCAAATTTATTTTTAATTATGTTTACAACGTTTCATCTCATGGTAAGTAACTACTGACGCCCAATAACATCTGTAAATCAAGCATTGCCAGTCTTTGGGAGACCATGAAGAAAAGAATAATTGCTTGATGACAGGTGTGGTTGTAACACCAATTCGGTATAAAAACATAGCATGTGGTGACTCCCGCTTTAGCTCGTTTCTGGTGCAAAGGATGTTCATTGCAATCCAGGGAGGCAACGCTGCCAGTACGATGGGAACTTTTGCGCCGGGAATGACGCAGGACGGGTTATTGTAAATGACATGAATTTTGAAATTAATATAAGTTGTATCTCTTGTAAGTGAACTGTAATTATTTTATTAAACATATTATTTAAAGTGAAAAAGAGTATAGCATTATTATTTTTAACATGTAATAAACTTCAATAGCAAATGTTAATAAATAATAACTGATCAAGTTATGAAGTTAATTCAGTGCTTAACAAGTTGCATAATACTCGTAGTCTACGAGTAGAACTGAGGGGCGATATACTAAATATTGCATATAATTTAACAGAACAATTGTAGCCGTAACTAAGATTCCCTGTAGGCGAGTAAAAATGTTATAAGATATAAGCTTAGCGTTTTTTATATGTAAATATTTTTCAGCACTGTTCAAAAGACCTGCTACTTAGCATTTAATTATATTATTTATATATTATGACGTGAATCAAAATCTATGCACCCCTTTTGTACAAAAATTGCGTGCGTAGGAAATTACGCACACTTATAATTTATGTAGAGGAAGAGTGCATGAAGCTATTTTTAAATATGCATAAAAAAATAATTAAATCAATAAATAAAACGTATGAAGACGTATTTCGACCATCTATCGACCACTAGTTGTTTATTATTTTTTTTGCTCATATTTTGCTAATTATTATGTTGGCCTCACTTCCAATTACGCAAATATAAGCACGGCATACGATGTTAAAAGGGCGATGCCCGATACCTAAATATGTGCTAAGCCTTTGTCGTTTACCAAATACTATGTACTTATGAATGAATAAATCATTTATTAATCAAAAAACATTCAGCACTATTTTATAGTTATTGACTTTAATATTTTATATAAAGAGTAGGTGGTTCTGAATCACAAACAAATCAAAAACACCTTTAAATTGAGACTTGTGTTGTAATAATTATAGTACTTTAATTAATATAGTACTCGAATTTAAAGAATTTCGTAGCCGATAAGTTTAGAAACTATTCAAAAATGTATTTAATAAAATAATTCTTCTATTAAAAATAAGTCGATAACATTTTATGTTGAAACGTAGTGAGTAATATCGCTGCACGCTATGAAATGGACCAAACATAAGCACAGTGGACAATGGCGTAGTCTCAAGCGAGATAAACAGCTAATCCGCTGAAGCAGCGCTAAACCGCTTACGGGACTTAAAGCTGGCTGCAGAGCTCGACGATAACTACATTATTAACCGACCAGACAAGAGATGTACCTACCAATTACATGCATTGTAAGCGGTATTACATATCTTCTTACTTTATTTATGTGGCAGTCAAAACTGTAAGTGACTGAAGTAGTAATATATTATATCGAAAAAAAATAGTTTTAAAAAACTAAACAAACACGCTTTTAAACTAAAAAGTAGAAAATATTTTTAATGTAAAAAGCGTGGGGCGACGTTATTGAAATATTTTCATAAAGCACCCCACCGCTTTGTTACATTATAATTTATTTTCTACTTTTTAGTTTAAAAGCGTGTTTGTTCATTGCTTTTAAAACGATTATTTTTAGAAAAAAGTTTTTTTTTTTTCAAATTTGTGTAGTTTCATCGGTCCTCGATAATTTTACAAAGTTTGAACGAAATATGGCTGTTTAAAGTGGGTCAAAATCGCACCCAAAGGAGTCGGTTACAAATGTACAAAAAACATCCAGGTGAAGCTAATAATAGCGTGAGTGTAAGCGTGTACAAAATAGTCCACTGCTGCACATAGGCCTCTCCTTTGAATGGTGGTTTGGGCCTACTATACCACGCTGGGTAGGTATAGGGTTTGTTTCAAGTTTTCCTTCTCTTGGCAGTGATGTTAGCTGCTTATTTTGTTCCTTTAGTCGCCTCTTAAGACACCCGTGGAATGAATAGGGGTGGTGACATTTTGTATTCCTAATCCGTCACCAGTTCACCACACTTTAAAATTGTCAAACCTATAAGACGTTATTAAAAAGTACTAAGCAAACATAACCCTAAGAAGATATAATTGCGTTATAAATTAGAAACCCGAAATGTTCCAATCTACTAATAACATAGGTAATAATTTATTTAGAAAGGTTTGCACTATGCGCAATTCACCTACACAAAACCTTCCCTATGTCAATTAATGTTAACTAAAACATCAAGGAAACGCTTAAATTCTAAATAAGATTTGATTAAGACAGAATTTGTATATCAACTTCAATAACAGTAGTTCTACTTTAATGCAGCTCTGTAAAGTTCAAAATTCAGTGGTTGGCTTGTTTATGTATAATTTGTAACGGGCAGCGACTGACACGGCCCGAGGGTCAGATAAATGGTTAATCTCATGAATAGTGTGCTCACGAGGTTATATTTTGTCCGTGCTTGCTGTGGTTTTCAATTTAAATACTCGAAATTACAATGGCTGGACGTCGATAGAGGAATATTTATGCTCGCCTGGTATTATAAAAATGTTTTTCGCCTCATGATTGGTATAGCGCTCTGTAATGTGCTTGTTGAGTATTGGAGCAAATTCAACAAAGTTAATTGTTTCATCGTGGATAAATATAAACTTTTATCATTACTCAGTATCTTCAACATATTGTTACGAATTTTATCATGACAAACGCATTTGTAATATTAGTAAGGGACAACCAACATAGCCAAGGGACCATGAAGTGTAATATATATATCATAAACGTAGCGTCGCACTTACTTCACACACATCATAGTAGACAAATTTAAATATATCTACATCACATTCTGTTCTCCTGGTATTATTTCATACGTAAGATGTGTTTATCTTCGTACCTGTGACACGAAAGATAGGCTTATGTGACATTGTGTTACGAAACTATTTAACAAACATACATTGTATAAAATAAACGTTAGTTTATCTTCAGTAACACGATCTGATCAAAGTATATAACGGGTTCGTTTAAACCTCGCCCGAGGATCAAACTTAAGTGTTTGTTGAAGCTTTGTGTTTTAAGGACACGCGAGAAAGGGTCAGTTAGTTTGGTTGTCTATAAAAACATGGAAAGTGACTTACCTAAACCTTTTTCAGGTAAGGATTATTCTACAAAAGTTTAGTTTTCTAGTCAAACTTTTCCATATAACAAATATTTCAGTACTGTGTTACTGGTTAACTAGGGCATTAAGCATTGCAAAGTAAGATAGATTGGTGTTTTTTGTTTTGAAAAGTAGCATTTATTTTATTTATTCACTAATTATTATTTTGAAACATTTTAGTGAAAACAATGTGATACATAATTAAAAGCAGTTTCTTTATAGACTTTTAACATATTTTTGCCAGTTATGAAAAATGAAGTAATCATTTTATAAGTTAGTTAACCTGAAAAATATTAGTCATAAATCTATTTTAAAAGGCTGTTAGTTAGTCCGACAGACAGTTTTTACTTTTATATTAATAATATTCTTACTTAGCTTGTCTTTTCTCCGTCGAGAACACAATGATTTATCTTCTTACGTTCTATTTTTCTCTCGCTTACTTCTGCCATGGGTGATTAAACATATCTGAACATAAAAGTGTTACGTAAGATTCTGCATAAATATATTTACCAATCTTATTTTATTACGAAATACCTAGTTTTGATTTTACCAGTTCTGATTTTACTAATTCACACAAAATCTTGCACCAGTATGTGCAATATCAGACGATTTATATTCAGGATTATCCAGAAGGTCGGTAGCCAGTTTGGCCAGTATCTCCGTGTTAAGATTAACATGCCCATACATTACTTAGCTATTCTTGGGAGTAGATATTACTGGGGTTTCTATATGCATGTACCCGGCTATGTTCCTCTAAGCTAAATATAGAAAGGGCTCTATTTGGATTTAATTTCCGGATAACCGGATGAGGGTTAGTGATGTACTGCCGATTTTGATGGTAATTTAAATGTTATGTGTTAAATAAGGAGAGGCTCTATAATAGTATCATTATAATAGATTACGTCAATATTCATGCTTACCATCAGGCAGAGTGGAGTCACATTGGTAGGCAACAAATAAAAAAATAAAAAAAAAAATGGGTGTTTTCTATGTATTGTATGTATATTTGACTGCCTTCTTGGTCTAGTGGTTGGCGTATGCGGCTGTTGATCAAGAGGTGTCTCGGGTTCGATTCCCGGGTCAGACCAAATATTTGTGTGATCCACAAATACTTGTTTCGGAGTCTGGGTGTTTTTCTATGTATAATATGTATGTATTTACAAAAAAAAAGTATATTTATTTATATATATCAGTTGTTTAGTACCCATAATACAAGCTCTGCTTAGTTTAGGACTAGATGAAGGTGTGTGTAGGATGTCCGAAAAAAAAAATACAATTTGTTTTGGTGTAAGTACCATACATTTACATGTATTTAGGAAAACTGTTAATTTGATATAATAAACATACACTTTAATTACATTTACTTTGATATAATTCCTATATTTATGTTACACTAGCTTTCGCCCGCGGCTCCGCCCGCGTGTATGTCGGTTATCGGGTAAAAACTATCCTATGTCCTTTCCCAAGTTCAGTTCTATTTTCATACCAAATTTCATCAAAATCGGTTCAGTGGCTTAGGCGTGAAAGCGTAACAGACAGACAGAGTTACTTTCGCATTTAGAATATTAGTAGGGATAAGTGCCAGGTTTCAGTTTTAAAAATTAAAAGTAATCATATTAATGTAATAAATGAAAAAGTTTGTGAGGGTGAATGTTAGTTCCTTTTTCATTCAAAAACTGCTCAACGGATTAATATGAAACTTTACATAAATATTACTCATAGTTTAAAATAATACATAGATTACTTTTAATTGCAATATCCAACAAAACAAAGGCGAAGTGACGTGCAAAAGCTGGAATAATATGAATTTAAAAGTTGACACCTAAAATGTACCTCGTTCTCCTTAAATGACACTAGTGACACCTGTCATAGATATCAAGCTACGTTTTAAATACTTTACTATGACTACAATTTTGTTTGACATCAAATTTCATAAAGTGCTACTTAAAGTTTTACATTTTATAATAAATGAAGCGTTCCAAAAAACATAACTGAGTTCAAAATCTTTGGTGAATAATTTGAGTGGATAACATTTATGAAAAAAAAATTGAATACCATTTATGTCACAAAACAAAAAGCACTGAATTGTAAAATTATGTGTGATCAAAGAATAAACGGTGTATAATTAAATCAAACAATATACGTAAAGTAATTACTAATTAATGTAAGCTCTTAACAAACGCAAACAATTTTATTAATAGGCTAAATCGGAGATGAGCGTCTTGCGATTGATATAGCGGAATCTTTCAGGCTTCTTATTTTATTACATTTGATTTTAAAATCATGATTAAAACTCGCCAATTCTGTCCAAAGCATACTCATATTGGTCTACATATAGGAACTTAATTGGATTGTTTATATTTTTTGCAATTTCGAATATGTATACTGTTGGCCTGTCTATAATAAAAAAATAAATATCTCTCATAAAGCAGAACACAAAGTCTGCTGGTATCAACTTTCAATTTTATTAATTATAATTTAATCAAGCTCAAATCATTGAACATTGTTCTTCATCCTCTATTCCTTTACTATATATAACTACAAACCCACTAAAAACTAAATATTGTAAATTACAATTTTACGAACTCCGTCGACCTCCACATACAGCGCAAGCGAATACATACGAACACATTCATCCAAGAAACACTGAACGAGCTAAAAAGAGTAACCACTAATTCTGAATCGCGTTAGAGAAATTTTGACAACGATTGTATATCCCAACATCAACAGCTGGGCAGCGGCCGGCCAGGCATGGTCACCTCGTCTGGTCGGAGGATCCTCCCTTTGTATAGGAGGGACACTACACCGTTCCTTCCACCGAACAAGAAATCAAACACACTTGTGAAGCTAATAAAAGCATGTTATAACTATCCACACCGGTAACCAAACACTTGGACTTTTAGGTTTTCTGTGAACGTATTTTGAAATTGCTAGTCGCTAAGCTCATGGCAAATAAGTAGCCTTATGCAGATGTACGCGAGGCTTAGGGTGTATTTACACGCATGTAGGGTAGTTATACATCTAGTGCCATTAATTGGAATATAGTTGACAGCGGTATCGGAAGTTTACCCACTATCAGTTGATTTGAATATTAAGAGGCTTGTAGAATTTAATTATTTACATTTTGGTGCGTAGGTATATAATGTAATTACTTCGCTTTAAGTGAAAACTGGTTAACCTAATGTATACTGATTATAAAGAAAACCTTGTAGACTGGATCTGTATGTTTCATGTTTTTCTTAAATGCTTTAGATTCATTTTTGTAAGTAATATGAGTGGGATAAACCTAAATGCACATCGACCAATCTTCAGCGTATACAGATTCAGTACGATTTGTAATAATATTATTGTAATAATTGTTATAATAATAATTTGTTATAATAATTGTGGGTATTAAATATTTAATGAACTATGATATGCGTATATATGTGTGTGTATTGTGGATCTGTCTTAGGAAGATACATAAAATGATTTAATTATTGTGTTTAATTAATTTGTTAGTTGTTAAAATAAACTAATTAAACAAACAAGCAGTTTGTTTAATTAGTTTATTTAATTGGTGTTATCTACTCTTTCTATATTTTTGTAAAGACTAGTGTGGTAATCTAACATACTTAAATTGTATATATATATAAGTTATAAGTAATTTTCTGTTTACCATTGTACATTTTATTTAAAGACGACCATAAATACATATATATTACTATTTTGTTAACATTTTTAGTAAAAATATTCATTATTTTGTTATTTGACACAACAATAAATATTTTTAATATAATTTCCGTTTAATTGACCTGTCAAAAACGCGAATTCCCGCTAATTGCTACAGGTCACGTGACATCATCGGCCGTCGCCGCGAGTTTCGCCGAGTGAACTTAGGTATTAATTTTTTGTGGCCTCAATATTGAGAAATGTAGGTACGGATAATATTATTTGTATTGTTTAAGAACGGGGCTATGACGTAGCACCGACAGTTTGTTGACATTTAGTTCGTGATTTTTGATATAAGGCGGCAAACTTTCAGTATGGTTGAAAAAATCACTATGTGTATTTTGAGATTAATTATTTTATAAAGTAAATCGATAGAATGCATATTTTATTACTTTTACGGTGGAATGGACCTATCTACTCGTAATGAAATAAAAAAAACAAACTCCATAGTACAAAAATATAAAATTACAGGCATAGGGAATATCACGAAACATTTTCAAACGGTGAATATTTTTCTATGCATATTTAACAATTTATTAGGAGCATACGCTTTCACGTAAATAAGAAATATTATTATTATATTATAGCTATGCTCATGTTGTACGATATTGTATTACGATTTCCTTGGTAGGTTTGTAAAATACAGAAAAATATGGAATTGATTAAATAGACTTTTAAAACCCCCAAAATTCTCTACGCCGACAAAACTTGTTATAAATCAAAAAAAAACTCACTCTGAACTGCCAACTCCATCACAAAACACAAATGTATATTATAAATATACGTAATAATCACTTAGTTTATTGAAATTAAACACAAACACGACTAAAATACTATTAAATAAATGCCGCGCGTTAGCGCTTCAACGCGGTACCGGAGACTGAATTGTACTAATTTATTACGAGTCGACTGAGTCGAGACATGACTGTGTGCGAATGACGTCATATTTTCAACGTAGCGATATTAGAACAGAATAATGTACAAAAGAGACACTAAATGGCACATTTACGTGATAGAAAGAAATAAAACATTTTTAAAAGGTCCGTCGTGGTGATATCGTTTGGACAAGAATACTTGTCCGGAGCAAACTAACAATAAAATTTTTGTGAAGTTTTCTTGTCCGGTGCAATTAAGCGGATTTATAATATCTATAAGCCATTATAATGTACCAGGACCTCAGACAACTATTGAGAGTTGTTTATTATACCGTGTTAAAAAAATACTATGATAATTCCGGCAAAAACATGTACGTTGAAAATTGCCGGTATTGATCGATCGATAAACTGGTAAACAAGCGCTACTTCCACGATTAATCAATATGGGGAGGGGAAATAAACAGAAGATTAACCAATCGTCTCTGTCCGTTGATCTGACATGGAAGTACAAATAGATGGTCAGCCGACAGTCATTTGTCTTGTCGATCTTACTTGACTAATGATGCGCTCTGTGAAGTGTGCTATCGCTGATATACTTGTTGGGTATTTTGATCTCCTGGTACTCTTATTCTAAAGTAATGTCTGAATCATCTGACCACTGTTTTAAAAACGTTTTTATTTGTTTTAAATTTGAATTAATATAATAATACTTCGGACATCTTACACACAAGGCCATCAAGTCCCAAACTAAACAGAGCTTGTAATAAGGGTACTAAACAACTGATATAAATACATAAACATACTTTTTATTTATTGAAATATGTATGTATATTTATTTGTGTAATCAAAATCTTGGAAAGACTGTAATTTAGCTTCTTTTATGACCTGATACTTTTATGCAACTACTGGTTGGACATTATAACTAAACTTTTTCGGGGTATCTATTAAATCTCTAAATTATTAAGAAATTTTGAGGTACCTAAATAGCTGTGATTGTTCATAATACTCTGCGTTTAAAATAAAAATAGTAGTTTCTGACGATTTAATTTCCCTTCCCTTCTCACGTCTAAAGCTTAATCTAAACAATGTGTAATGATAAATCTACAATTTGTAAGATATTTTTATTACTGTACTCTAAAGAAAACAGTTATAAGTAAGATATTTAATACTTACATAGACGTTTCGTTTCTTTACAATTCGATGCAGTATTCCAACGCTGCGAGGTTTTCGTAGTGCAGTTTGTCAGTATCTTATGTGTAAGTTTATGTATATTGAAAACAATAAATAAAAAAATACAACCTTAAAATGCTAATATCGATTCGATTGTTACACAATAACGAGCATTAGCTATGCCTATTATAACTAAAATGAAATTTCATAATTCTACTTTCAAAAATATTTTATCATCATTCAACGCTCTACTACTGAAGATAACATTTACTAGGAATTTATAAAGATAAGGAGGTAAATATTTCATATTAGAACTTATCCCGGTTGTAAACTATGGAAGTACAAAGTGTCGGTGGAAGTCCTATGCCGGTACCGAACCGGATGCATGCCGCTAGAGAGAGCAATATCCGCTTCCTAAAGAAGGATCGTCTAAGTTCTGTTTATTATAAACTTTCAACGTCGTGCTGTTCTCCTAGTAAGTTAGAGTCATAGGAGCAAAGTGAACTTTGGAAAATGTTCCTATAGTCAGTTGTTTATTATCTCATCATCATCAGTTTATTATCTACTAGCTTTCGCCCGGGGCTCCGCCCGCGTGTATGTCGGTTATCGTGGTCAAAAGCCTATGTCCTTTCCCAAGTTCAGTTCTATCTTCATACCAAATTTCATCAAAATCGGTTCAGTGATTTAGGCGTGAAAGCGTAACAGACAGACAGACAGACAGAGTTACTTTCGTATTTATAATATCAGTAGGGATTGTAGCTAAATAATTGCTAAATTATAGATATTTAATAATATGACCGACAATTTCATAAAATGTTTTTGTGTCATGAGGTTTCATTTTTATTACTCCAAAGCCAATTTAAACCAATTATTAGTTAAATTAAACACAAACTACTCAAAATTATTTTCTTTTATCTATATTCAATTAAATGAATATAATAAAAACCACACGCAAACTTTGTTTCTTAGAGAGGAACTGATATACATACGGGCGGAACCGTATTGTATACATTAGTTCTAGTGACAAAGTAGGTAGCAAGCCTTTTGTATATTTTGACTGCAGCATAATGACTCTCTCTTCTCTTATGTGAAGCTGTTTCATCAACTGTAGTCCTATAACGTACTTTGAATGCGGTACTTAACTATTTTATACCCCAACAAGCACACAGTAAATTAGGACAATTAAATTAAAAACCGCAACGCTAGCAGTGGTTACCAACATTAATTTGTATTGAACTGAATGCGGCGAAATTCATTAAATTAATTTTCAATCATTGATTTTGCGATATTCGCTTTTATTCTATTATCAGACCAAAGAGTAAAGAATGAATCCGTATAATATATTTTTATTTCGCCTACGGCCACGCTACGTCTATTTCGATTATCCTGGTATTAGGTAGCCTATGTCCTTTCTCAGCCTGAGTACCAAATTTCATTTAGTGCAGTGGTTTTTGAGTTTATCGCGAACAGACAGACAGACGTGGCGGAGGACTTTATTTTACAATACGTAGTGATACGTAAGAGTATTTCTAAATATGGTTTACTAGCTTACATCCCCGGCTCCGCCCGCACGTATTTCGGTTATCATGGTACAAATTAATCGATGTCCTTTCTCAGGCTCTAACTATATAGGTACTACATTTCATTTATATCTGTTCAGTAATTTTGGCATGGAAGAAGGACAGACAGACATAGTCACTTTTGCATTTATAAAATAAGTAAGGATTAGTCATTTTATTTATTAAATAACATTTTTTTTATTGTTTTAAAAAGGAGAGAAGAAAAATAAAGCTTTTACTTATTTTTTTGCATTAAAAAAGTTTAAAAAGTCTTAAAATCCAGTGATTGGTATTGAAGGAGAGTTTTTAGTACTGTCTTTAGATTTAACTAGGTTCAGTCTTTTTTGACTAAGAGCCAAACTACGCAGGAAAACGTAACTGCAAAGATATGGAAAATTTGCAACTAATCCTATACTAACCCGTTAGGTCAGCATGGTGCAGAAGGCCAATTCTTCTTTTCTAAGGAGAAGCCTTTATCTTAAGTTCGAAAGTCCCCCCGGATGCCACATGGTGGTGGCTACCTCGAACTCAAACCGATCAAAAACCGCACGCTATCTCAGGCACCAGCAGTCGGGAAAGCAGAAAAGAAAACCTTGGAACCTTGGATAAGGAGAGGTCTATGTCGTCTTGTAGATTCTTATGAACTGTTGACGTATTTAAGAACCCATGATGCGCAAACCTCTCCAGAAATGAAATTTGTTAACTTGTATCTAAACTGTAGACGATACTAGGAATACATAACAATAACGAAGTCAGAGAGGGTCTTAAACAATTGGAACGCGGCCAGTGCACGGTGACCGACCTCAGTTATTTAACACCATTAGTGCCAACTAGTTAAATAACTCCTATAGACTGCTGCAAGTCTAGTACACAAGCTAATTTTTCTCCATATTGTTTCGTTGGGTGAGATTGAAAAAAAAATCACAATCATAAACTTCTTAATGTTTTTTTATATAAATATTTAAGCCTACAAAAGTGAATCTACTCTACCTGATGGACCGCATAATAAATAAATATTTCGAACATCTTACATACAACGTCATCTAGTTTTTTTTGTAAATACATAAGTATACATAGAAAACACCCGACTCCGAAACAAATATTTGTGGATTACACAAATATTTGGTCCAACCCGGGAATCGAACCCGAGACCTCTTGAACAGCATACGCTAACCACTAGACAAACAAGGCAGCATGAGTAGAATTCAGGATTAGGAGTTACCATCCTCATTGTGAGGGTAGTCAATGCATAGGCATAGTGAATTGGTGACCCATACCAAGTGACATTGTTCACTAATTCTTAATAATAAATGGGAATGATCGTCAACTTGAATTGGAACTCGATAGTATTTTCTCCAGTACGTGTAAATTGATATATGCATACCTACTAAATAATATCCGAGACATTCTAACACCAAGCTGTAATGAGAACATTTAATCTCTGCCAACTTCAAGGAGAAAACGTTGCAGACATCCACTTCTACCTCACTGAATAATATATGCAGTAAGTGCAAGCAATTAGTGCATAGTTTAATTAGCTCTTTCAAACTGTCCGGGTGAATTTTATTACTGCAATAAAGTCTTGCCAAGTATTTTTGGTCTTAAAAACCAAAATGTTCCGTGATAGTTACAGATTTCTCTTTATAAAATAAAGTTTAATGAGCAGACAAGGCACAAGATGGTAAGTGACTACCGACTTCCATGGAGATGTACAATACAAGAGTTATAAATACATTGTAAATGTACTGCCCTACCGACTTTAGGAAGAGATTATAGGGTACTAACTTAATTGGTGAAACCAACGAAATACATATTTATTTAACACTTATATTCTATGTGGCCCTGGTATAATCCATAATATTATAATTAATCATTCAGTCACGTGATCAAAATAAAATTAGCCAATGATAAAAGAGATAGAGGATAGAATAGAATACGAAAAATGTTTACATCTTGGCTAGGGGAGCAGGTTCATATATGCCAACATCAACAGGAGCCACCAAAGCAGAACTCTCTGGAAATACATCAAAACGTATATCATTTTATAGATCAATGACCTATCATGGCAGCTCCATATGAGTCTAACGACTAGATTAGATCTATGACCTGTGTAGAATAGTCCTTAGATCGTCTTCACTAGCAATTTAGCTACAATACACTCAGTGTGTAGATGTTAACGGACACTGATCCCGTTCTATGCAACCACAGGCCAGCAATCAATGTCACAATATATTGTACCTCTTGAGTTTGAGCATAACGAACGTTATGCTTACCATTCAAGTCAAAGGAACCTCTTTGGACAAATAATTCAGAGACTACTGATCATGCAATATATGTACTAATTCATCATATAAGTACAATTAATAACTTGTTATAACATTTTTAAAAGCAAATTTTACTGTATAATTTACTTGAATTGCATAATTGTTTATTTAATTACGAAACTTTATTTGTCTTTTTTTTGATCATGCTCGGCTCCTAACTAAGGGGCCGTCCATTAATGACGTGATCATTTTTTTGGCATTTTTAACTCCCTCCTCCCCCTTGGTGATACATGTTGAGGTTTAGTTTAAGACTACCCCCCCCCCCTACTATATCACGTGTAGTTTTAGTACCTACAAAAAATCATATTTTTTATATTAATAAAATACAGGTATAAGTATCAACTAATTTTATTATTCCATTTCCTATTTTAGGCACGTTCGTTAGCAAAACACACATTTTAAAAATATGAAAGCAAACGTGATACGAGATTTCTTTGTTAAATACAACTCTCGCATTTGAAATATACCTATATCCTGTATCATGTTCCTGTGTGAAATAAACGATATTGACAAAAATATAGTATTTTTTTTTATTTATAAGAACATCCCAAGTTTATTAACATTAAAAAAATACACAATCGAAAAACCTACTGATGTTCTATTCTCAGACCTACAAAATAAACACACAAAATGTAATGAGAATCGATCAAGCCTTTTCGGAGGATTATGTCTACAAACATTGTGACGCGATCATTTTATATTAAGATGTAGAGATTTCTAATAACACATCAATAAAAAATAATTATTACATAAATACAAAAAATAAACCTATAATAATATAAAATACTTAAATTAACCCGTGCCCGATCGCATCTGGTGGAAAGGTGCCCATTATGCTAGCAGCATTGCCGCGTTGTATGGCAATGGCCAACCTTTGCACCAGAAACGAGCAGGAACGAGAGTCCCCGTTTATTTCAGATAGCCTACGACCCAGTTCCCCACGAAGCCCAAAGTTTCAGCAGCCCAGCTCCCCATTGTCTCCACCGCCACAGTGACGAAGTGATAGTGTTGCTCCAAAGCCGCATATTTCTGCCTCTTCTTATAACAAGCATCCTCCGCCGCGGCCGACGGGGAGCGGACTGTGCGGCTCAGGTGGCTGGCGGCAACAGTGCTGACGCAAGTAGCATCCCATATCAAGCACTTGCCATTCTTCCAGGGCACCAGAGTCATCCCATCCGGCCTTTTACCATCGGATCTGCACAGACCCGGAGGCTCAAGGAGACAGGGGATGTTAGCCGAAATGAGGGCCCAGCGAACCACGTCGTTAAGGGCATGGTGACGCTGAAACCTTCCCGAGCATCGACGACAGCTCAAAGCATGGTGGCGGTCGGCCTCCACCACAGAGCCGCAGGTGCACACGTGACGTTCGCAAACGTTGCAGCCCAGGCGAAGGCCAACGGCCACGCGCAAAGAATCGTCATCTAACAACGTCCCCAAGTTAGGTGAAGGTAACGCGCGCAGCCAAGCACCGGACTCAGGCCGCGACACGGCCTTCAGCCTAGCCATACTTGCTCCCGAAGAGTTCTCTAATAAGGCGCCTTGGGTCCGCTAAGTAAAACATAAAACCTACTGATTAAGTAAAACATTTTATGTTAAAAACGAATTACATTACTACATTTAACAACACAAAACATTGTCTGAATTACCTGATAGGTACAAAATGCTTTTTAAAAACCGCAGCATATCGTACCCACCGAAATACTCCTCAGATTCCGCCGGCCGCAACACAAAAAATACTACCTACGTACGCAAGCCAAAGTTACCCGCCCTGTGGCATTAAAATTCACGTATTCATTGTGTGGTGAAAAGCAAATCGGACGTAAAATTGTTAAGCCGAATTTATTAGCTATTGGGACAATGTACGAAGCACTTTCATTGTGAACTTAGAATATTGGAGATTTCTTCACGTTGAAATACTTCCAAAACATTTGGGCTCACTTAAATTTGTTTACTTAATGTTGCTTAGGTTATATTTTTCACTGCGGCTTTGAATTTACATTCAATAGCACTATTTTACTTCAGAAATTTCGGCCTGAATAATTCTAGAAATATTTTCGTAATTGGTTCTGAAGGTTTTGAAAAGTCGATAATATAAATTGTCTTGGGTGAACTAGACCAAAAAGAATTGACTGCGAGCCTCAACAGCTTTCGACGGCAGTTGCACAATAGACCCACTTCTACACCGTACACTGAGGGGCCTTGCTTTTTAGGGTTCCGTTGCCAAATGGCGAAAAACGGAACCCTTATAGATTCGTCATATCTATCCGTCTGTCTGTCTGTCCGTCCGTATGTCACAGTCACTTTTTTCCGAAACTATAAGAGCTATACTGTTGAAACTTGGTCAGCAGATGTATTCCGTGAACCGCATTAATGTTTTTACATAAAAATAGAAAAAAAGCAATAAATTTTGGGAGTCCCCATACTTAGAACTGAAACTCAAAAAAATGTTTTTCATCAAAACCATACCATCTATGGATAGGTCTTCAAAAATCATATTGAGGTTTCTTATTTTTTTTCCAAACTGAATAGTTTGCGCTAGAGACACTTTCAAAGTGGTAAAATGTGTGTAACTTCTAAAATAAGAGAATGATAAAACTAAAAAAAATATATGATTTTCATTACAATGCAAACTTCCAACGAAAATTGGTTTGAACGAGATCTAGTAAGTAGTTTTTTTTAATACGTCATAAGTCATAAACCGCAATTTACATTTCTTTCAATCAAAACACTATTATTAAAACATCGATGAAAGTTACAACGAGCTACCAAAACTTTTATATGATTGCTGCTACGGAACCCTTCATGGGCGAGTCCGACTCGCACTTGGCCGCTTTTTTTCTTATCACTAAGAACGTGCACGGAATGATTCGCGTTTGATGCCAATTATTTTTTCACTACTTTCACACTACTTGCAGTAGGGTGTATATTGTATATATACTAAAGAGTATTACATACATGGTGATTAAATAGTTCATAGCCAAGTGGCTTTGGGCTATTGGAAACTTTTTTTTTTTTTTTTAAAAGACAACTCCCGCAGTAGTTTGGCAGTAGTAGTTGTTTGGTAATAGTTTAACTGCACGGTTGGCCTAGTGGCTTAAGCGGTCGCCACGCCGCTCTTAACTGCGCCTAGTGTCGTGGGTTCGAATCCCACTTGGGATAACACTGTGTGATTCACAAATTGTTGTTCTGAGTCTTTGTGTTCTTTGTGTCCGTTTCATGTATGTTTGTAAAGTCCCGCGAGAATTCATATTCATAATGCGGGAGTTGTATTTTTAAAAGAAAAAAAATTGCCAAGACTACCAGGATACCATAAGGTATATAGTACACTTTATATCTAGGTTACTATAAAAAAAACAATATTCCTCATCTTAACACCACGTTTAAGCCAAATTTGATATTTTAATAAAACTACTGAAACTACTAATATCTTTTTTTCTGAGATTCAACAAAGAAACTGTACAAAAATACTTTTGCAATACCTAGCTAGGCCTTAGAATTAAATTAAAATACAGACAAATGTTTAATTCTAGAGCCGAATAACTTGCGACCATAAGGCAGATTAAAAGATTCATAAAAAAGTAAATAATCTGTTTCAATTCCGTTAAAATGAAGCCGGAGCAAGTGGATTGAGATAACAAGATTCTGAAGAAATAGTTGGCAGTATAAGCAGTCCTTGGCCAGTTCTTTAATTAAAAGTGGTCGGTATACCATTTCAATTGAATCTTTTTAAATGAAATTTCCTTCATATTGTATTATTTCTTAACTCTTCATCGATACCTAAGTCTGCTTTGGCGTCATACATGAACATTTTCTAAATTTTTTTTTAAAGATTTATATTCATACAAATAAATAAATATGAAGTGTATGTAGTAATATCATTTTATTTCCCTAAATGCGTATCAAAGGAGGATAATTATACCGATATACCATTTTATTATTATGGTACTTACACAATTTTTTATTTTTCAGTTTGTTTGTTCCGGCTAATTTCTGAAACGGCTGGACCAATTTTGACGAGACTTTCACTGGCAAATAGCTGATGATATAAGGAGTAACTAAGGCTAATTTTCGTTAGACTAGCCCTACTCCACAACAGTACGCGCGATTTTCAATAAACCGCGAGACTCATCTATTTATAAAATATTAATGTACAGATAAAATATATTTTATATTGGAATTAAATCGTTATGGTGGGATTATTTATTCAGAAATAAATATAACGTGAGTTGTAAGCCATCGTCAAGATACACAGTGAGACGGAGGTATGACAGAAAGAAATTAACACATTGGAAATGCGAAACACACACACCCAGAAAAATATCCAAAGTCACGCTCGGACGAAAGAAAAGGTCGCCCCTAATGTGAAAAGGACATGTCAGGAGGGCCGACATATGCCAAGAATGTAAGAGGAAAATTAACAAAGATGTACCAGGGCTACATGAGCAGCAAGAGTGTTGTTATAATGTTTACATTTCGGTAGGAAATGACAGCTATTGTTCTTTATTGTTTTTGTGTAACTTATATACAAGATTAGCTTTTGTTCAGAAATATATGAGTTATTTTTATGTAATCCATGTCACTTGCTAAAGAAAGAAGTATGATATTGTTACTTTATCGCGTTGACTGAGTTTGAATTCCGATTTAGGTAACAATAAAACTAACAAACACATTTACTCTATGGAATTATCTTTTTATAAAACTACTTCTTACTTTTCTAATGTCCACATATGCAAAAAAAACACATACTTTTCTACGGAAACCGCATTCCCATGTTTATGATTTGTTTCAATAGTTTCTATGGTATTTGCTTGTTTGTAGTCACGCCAAGGGCAAAATACAAGGCTTCATAAATATTATTTTTATGTCCCTATGACTTCCAAATTCACGAATAACATTTTATTATCTATTGCGTCTGTCAAAAGTAGAAACAATAAAAAAGTACCTTACCGACAGCGTTTACTGATTTATATCAGGAGAACATTTTCCAAAAGAGGTTATTTAAATCGGTGAAAATGTCAGCTATATTTTTATAAGAGAAAGCACTTGTTTTTGTTTGTTTAAAATTTAAATATGTTTTGTAAAATAAGGAAGACAATCAGTGCTAGTAAATTATAAACACCTTCTTACTATGATGCATCTGACTGGGCTATCATAGTGTGACTCACTGTGCTACATTTTCCACATTAACACGCACGGACGGTGATCACCACTGCTAAATTCTGCTTATGCTTTCATCTTCATAAAAAAACGAAAATATTGATTAAATATATTATTATTATATTTACTATTATTAGCGCTCAACTAGTGTTGAATAGTAACGCATTCTAAAAGCGTACAGCTTAAATAGCAATACATTGATTATATATTTTTGTAGAATGCAGTGACAACTCCAGTATCAAATCTTGGCTTACCAGAGGTTGTGTTAATTGTTTAAGGTGATTATTTAAATATCATTTCCGATTTAATGCAATGTAAATAAAGTTAAACCCTAAAATTTTTGGAATAAATTTGAAGTTCGGCTGGCACTTTCAAACATCTTGAAACCACTTTCGTTTTATAATTTTATGTTCTTTATTATAGTCTGTGAAGGAAACTTTTTTTGCGCAAATGTTTATGCGAAAATTAATCTTAATTTATTTTTATTGAAAATTTCCTTAAACACCTATATATTTTTGCATGTTATAAAACTTGCTGAAAGATGAAAATTCTATATCAAATAAAAGTCGACTTTAACTTAACTAAATAATAATTTAAATAATATTGTATTTATTGAAAGTGTGTGAGTACTCTCATACATATTGTTGTACTTATTTTTGATACATATTACTTTATGAGAGCCTACCACAGTGATACTACTCTGTATAAAGGAAAGCATAAGTGAAATCCAAAGGGGGTTACCATACTCATTGGAAATGCAGACAATTCAACATGGTGATCATACTACGGCGGCTATTGAGAAATTAGATTGTTTTACTAGTGTCGTTATTTCATGACATTAAAATCCTGACCAAAATAAAGATTTGCAATAAAGGCAATTTAAATAAACATTTATCGCCAAAAGCAACATTTAATCCATCGACGGTGTGAGATAAAAGTAAATTTAGCAAGATATTTTTACCTTATTAATTAATTTACAAACAACCTTTTTATATTTTTTTCTGCACAGCATACAGAAAAGGGAACGGTCATGAAATTTAAATCAGATTCCTTTGAAATGCGGTTCATGAAAAAATCCGAAGCTGTTATCCTGGTCGGCCGCACGAGACCCCAAACATATATTTTTTTTTTTTTTTTTTTTTTTTTTTTATTGTTGTAATGGAATAGGCGTTTGTCTTCCATCTCACCTGATGGAAAGTGTAGATGAAGACGAAGATGGTACACGCCCATCCAAAAGAAACCTGTTCACTCTACTCTTAAAGGCTCCAGAGTTCAACTCATCAGGAAAAATAGACCCAGGCAGGTCGTTCCAAATTTTGGCGACTCTCACCAAAAACTAGCTGTCAAACCGTTTAGTTCGTCTTTTGGGTATGCCAACAACGTATGGATGAAACTTTTGCCTGCGCCTAGTAGTCCGATAAAGGAATGGAGATGGTTCAATCAGTTCGAAAAGAGCTTTCGAGCACTCTCCAAAGTGCATCCTATAAAAAACCGATAAGCTGGCAACTCGACGACGATGCTCGAGGGTGTGTAGTCTGCCATTTGAGAGCTTTTCGTTATTAATTAACCTACGGGCTCTTCGGTCAACCGAGTCCAAAGCTTCTAGATGATATTTGATTTTGATTCTAGATTTGATTCTAGATATGAATTAACAAACGTGATTTCATGTGAAACATGAGCATTTTTTTCCATTTATTAGTCACCAGTATACACATATTCGCAGCAGAAGTCTACACAGACAGGCAATCGTCGCTCGGTTGTTAATTTCAAAGTGTATGAGATTTGTATGTGTCAAAATAAATATATATTTTTTCTTTCCTCTATTTAAAGACGTATTTTAAAAATGAAGGAATCTTAAAAAGTCTTCTACTCTGTTAGATGCTCAAATTAGGATCTTGACATAATGAGTTATACCAGGGTAACAGCATTAGTAAGCAGGTCGTTAGAATTTAAGCACAAGCTAAATTTTCTTTAGAAGATAAAGTCTACCCGAAGACAAAACTCAAAAAAAATTAATAAAAAACCATCTGGGTATCTATGGATAGGTTTTCAGGTTTCAAATATCATTTTTTTCTGAACTAAATAGTTTGCGCGAGAGGCACTTCTAAATTGGTAAAATGTGTGTGTACCTATGTGTGTGTGTGTGTCCCTCATGTAACTTATAAAATAATATAATGATAAAACAAAAAAAATATATGATGTACATTACCATGCAAACTAAAAGTATAGTTTTTTTAATACCTCATAAATCGTAAACCGCAATTTACCTTTCATTCAATCAATACTCCATTAATAAAACATCTATCAAAGTTACAACGAACTACAAGAACTTTTATATGATGTTACTCACTTACGGAATCTTTCATGGGTAAGTCTGACTCGCACTTGGCCGCTTTTTTATTATTTATTTTTTATTTATTTATTCTTTATGTACAGGTGTACAAAGGCGGACTTAATGCCGTAGGCATTTTCTGCCAGTCGACCTTAGGGCGATGCAGAGCTAAACATGGTAGATGCACATACGAATCATAATTTTAATATATAGCACACTTACTCTACATATACATGCGTATTATGTATATACATACACATATATACACATATACATATACACATACCATACATAAGTGTTTACAATACATAATATAAGTATGTATAAACGTTAACACACATAAATACAAATAATACATATTATAATAAATATATAAAAATTCAAGAAAAGAGGAGCTATTATTTACGGTGGTTTATTCAGTGTGTCTGTAAAATGCCTCCGTACTTGGAATTTGAAAGTTTGTCAAGTTTTTGACATCCTAATCTCGAGAGGGAGCGCGTTCCATAATAGAATAGATTGCACCAAGAAAGTAGAATGCACGAAGTCAGAGCGGTGAGTGGGACAGTGGAGAAGAAGATTGTTTGAAGATCTAAGATTTTTATCGTGATTTGCACCTAAATATTGGAGATGAGTAGTTAAGTAGGAAGGAGAACTTGGTGAAAAGAGTGAAGAATATAGAGTGGTTAATGCTCGTATCTATCGACGCTGACGAATTGGAAGCCATTTAAGAAGGGAACGATGCTGGGATACATGATCATATTTACGTAAATTGAAAACGAATCGAATGCAATTGTTGAGAAGACGGTCGAGTTTATTGAGCAGATCTGCATTCAGGTCAAAGTAGCACATGTCACCATAGTCGACTATAGGGAATATTAGGGTCTGCACAAGCATTGCCTTAGTTTCCGATGGTAGAAAGTTTTTAAGCCTATGAAGGGCCCGCAATGAACCTGTGACTTTCTGGCACACAGCTGCGACTTGTTTTCGCCAGCTAAGAGTTGTGTCAATATACAATCCGAGGTCCTTCACACTTTCAGAGTAAGGAATAATCATGTCATCGTAAGTAAGCGGTGGAAGTGAAGCAAGGTCGAGTTGGCTTATACTTCGGTTACTACCGATGACAATAGCCTGGCATTTTGTCGGATTCACTGACACACCAAACATTTCAGAACAATGTTTAATGGCTGCCAGGTCACTATTTACGACCAAAACCGCGGACGATATATTGCACAACTCCGATTGATAGTAAAGTTGCAAGTCATCGGCGTATAGATGATAGGAACACTGAAGTCTTGTAGTGATAAAATTAATAAAGATGGAAAATAAGAGAGGTGAAAGAATACCGCCTTGAGGAACGCCAGCAGCCAAATTACACCAGCTGGAAGAAGATTCTTCCACACTGAGTGATTGCTGACGATCTCGAAGATAAGAGGAAAACCAGTCCAGTACGTCTTGAGAGACCGAGAAGTGGGAGAGGATAGCAAGGAGGAGTTCATGACTGACGGTATTGAAGGCATTGGAAAAGTCAACAAGTACTACAGTTGTAACCTTGGTACTCTCCATCCCCGCCTTAATGTCGCCAGTCACTTTAAGCAGCGCAGAAACGGTGCTATGGCCTGGTCTAAACCTAGACTGAAAAGGACTGAGTAAGCTGTTACTGTAAACAAAGTAGGAGAACTGTTTATGGACGCAGGCTTCTAGCACCTTGGAAAGGAAGGGAAGGATAGAAATTGGACGAAAGTCAGTTGGAAGAGACGGATTAGGAGTTTTAGGCATCGGACGCACATATGCTCTCCGCCACAGGGATGGGAATGAACCAGACATGAGAGAGAAGTTAACAATATGGGAGATAACGGGAAGGAGGTGGACCAAAAGTGTGGTGATAATTTTCCTGCTAATGCCATCACAACCAACGGCTTGGGATTTAATAGTAAGGATAATCTTCCTAATCTCTCCCTCTGTAACAGGACTGAATTGAAAAGGGCTTACATCTGGACGCGGTAGACTATTGATGTAGTTACGAGCATTATGTTCAGATAGACTGTCCAACGTAGAAGAGGTGATAAAATGTTGGTTAAGTGAGTCGAGACTTATGGATTGAGGAAAGTCTACATGTCGCGATCTGCCGATGCCTATAGTTCCTAGGAACTTCCAGATGTCGGCAGGAGAGGAAGAGGAAATATTATCGAGAATATGGCGGCGTTTGTACAGGGCGTTTGTTCTGTACAGGGTTTTAGGTTTGGGTTTTGGAGGTTTAAGGACGTAGGAGAAGAAAATCAGGTCATGATGTGAAAATCCGGGAGCGTCAAGTTGACTATGAGAGGATACAAGGGAAGGATTGGAGGTGATGATTAAGTCGAGCCAAGTATCCACGCCGACATTATTGTGGTGAGTGGCTTGTAACGGTAGGATATGAAGGCTGACCGATTCAAGAAGGAGCTGGAGTTTATGGAAAGGATTGGAGCTTAGGGCTAGGAGATTAGTATTAAAATCACCCATGATGACATGATGAACATACTCTGCACCCAGAGATTCAAGAACTGTTTCGAAATCAGTGAAATAGTCAATAGAAGGGAGACAATAAACAACACCAATCACGACTTTAGCACCTCTGACACAAACCTCTAAGAATAAGAATTCATCTGAAGGATCATAATTAGAAGAAGAAGAAGATAAAATTCTATATGGAAAGTCACTGCGCAGATAAATAGCGACGCCACCTCCTCTTCTGCCTACCCGGTCATTTCATTTTATTATTATTCATAAAGTACTCGTTCTGTCATTCTTTCTTAAACACAGTGTTTGGTCATAACTTTTTGACAAGTCATGCATATACAGAGTAATAAAGAATGGTTTTGCTTAGCAAAACTCGATTTAAAAAAAAGGAGAAATGCTCAGTAGCACGACTCAGTCAGTTATAAAATGATATTTTCCCAAAACTTCAAAAAGCCCATTGATGTAGTAACAAAATGACCTTGCCTTATAATGGTGCCTGTAGTGTATGTAGGTCCATCAATGATGGTTTAATACATACATGAAGGTTCTATACCTGTCTCGGGCACATATGACGCGCAGAAACTATAGAGTAGTCTATGGACTTCTTGGTATGAAGGCGGGAAGTGGAAACTTAAGACACGTGCGTGTGTGTGGGCGATTTAAATGCCTATCGTAGGCAGTACAGTATTGAATACAAACTTATCGTGAACAAAATTAACAATTTCAAAAGGTTATCAAAACATTTTACAGCATAATATTAGATTCATCTGAATAATTGAAAGAATATTGAAAATTTGATATGTTATAGTTGAATTCCTCAAGATTGTTTTTAATGATGATATTAAAGAAGTTTGCAAAAGCGAATTAATTGAAAAGAGAGTAAAAATACATTATTATGTCGAATACGACTGGATACAATAACAAAAGCCGGCTAATGAAACTATATTATCTTAAAAACGTAGAAAAGAGCGAGGAAAGAGATCAAAATAAACAACACAAAAGCTCAAATGAGCCTCGAAAGACAATAAGCGGTAGACAATACGCGATCCGCCATTATCGGATTTTCTCCTTCAACTTATATTTTCCTGGTATCGCTATACAGATGGATGAAACGTTTTGTATTCATATCGAGTGGATAATAAAAGCCTTATATATGTCTGAAAGTGGATGTGAACATATTTCATATTTTTGTTCTTTAATTTTATAAAATAAAAGTAAAAGGTCTTCTTTTTAATATATGTTGTAAACAACCATGGAGCTAATACAAATACTTTGTATTTGCTTCGTGGTAGTGACTACCGCGTTACTCATCAAAAAGTGTAAATTATTTATAATTTCACATTAATTCACATCCTCAAGAATTATATGAAATATTCCCATCCTCAAATGTTCTTGATAAACAGCAATAAAATAATCATTATTTACCGCCAGCTTCCTGGCGTCAGCTATTCTGTAACATTGTTTACTTATTTTTTTAATTTTAGTGTAGTAGTCGCTTCGCATTCATCTGTTGGAACAGATCATGTAAAAAAAATCAAATTAAAAATAATTGTTAAGATTTCGCACACTTAATTTCTTTGAGTTTGGATTGATTCCTTTATAAAATAATGATAGTCACTCACTCCTTAATATTGGGATAAAGAACGTCACGTTATGTGTAACCGGAGGTGTAATAACAGTCAAATAAAAAAGCAAACTGCAAAAAAAAAAAATTACCAAGTACCAACCAACCTGTCAGGCCAGTATTGTACAGTAGGACAAAACCGTTTTTCTAAGGAGAGACAGATGATGATTATAAAGTGTTTAAATAGCATGTGGTTTACGTATCTTGCGTTTTAACAACGCCAGTTTTTCTCTCAAGTAGCTGTAGTATTGCTGTGTTGGAGTACTAACCACTAACTAATCGTTACTGAAAGAAGAAAGATTTCACAAACAATGCTAAGAGTAATAAAGAAAAATGCACGAAAACTCGAAAACTCGCGTTTTCCTATAGATTGGTTGTTCACCCTCGGAAACTATCAACTATCGGAAAATACCAAATTTCAGTGAAATCGTGACAGTCGTTTTCGAGATCACAAATACTCGTATTTTTATATTACCTAGTACATATACAATTTTTATGATTCCTTTTTAAGAAATTATAATATAGATAGATTAGATACATACCTGGTTCTGGTTAGACAGTGATTTATATGTTTTATTGTTATCCAGAATTATAGCTGATTTCACAATATTTACGTGTTCACTTTATTTCCTAACAACGCCTACACACAATACAAACATAACAATAGCGGACGGACAAAGAAAAAAATAATGTAGTGATGTTATCATATCAGTTTGGTGTATTATTATGTTGCGATCGGAATATGGATTGGGCCATTATTAATGATATCTATATTGAGCTCATCACTAGTTAGTATATTCTCTAAAATAACTCCTGGAATATATTGAGGTAATGGAGGATAGAGAGGATTTTGTGCGTATATTAATATCTTGGCATGGGTGAAAATTCAAAATCTCTCCTATATAAACAACGATAGTTATTGTTAGTTGTAGCGGTTTATTACTATAGCTCTTTTCTTTTATAACAGCCTGGTACCTTGGAGTGTGTTTGACATTTTTGTAATATCCTCTTTAGTGCTTCGTACAAAAGTGTTGACTTCTTTTACATATTTTTTGAGTATTTACTACAAAACCTTACATAATATACGAAAAATTGTATTATAATAGTTGAAAAGTTTGAACAAGGGTCTAACACGATCATATTAATGTTAAGTCGAATTACTCGCCAACCACAATAAAAATAATAATAATTCAAAAGTAGAAGATGTTTAAGTTGTTGAAAAAAATATATCGGTATAACCTATACCTTAGAATCAATCGACAATCTCCACAAGTCTAACCCAAGTTATATGGCAAAGGTGTCCAAAAAAAATAGACCTTTTTTCTATTACAATTTGGCATAATGCTTTCTGCGAGGAGTCTCGACCGCTAAAATTAATTCAGTCGCTACACAACATTAATCAGTTAATTTTTCAGTTTCTGAGGTAAAATTGCTGTACCATTAGTATCTAACCATAAGTTCTGTGTCAAATTTTATACACTATCAAACTATCCATGTCTCACCAAACTTATATTTTAATCAAACCAAAAGTTACCTGGAAGAGATTACATTTAGAAATAAGACCATTGCCTGTTGAAAAATACATGTGTTTCTTATTACGCAGTAACCCAGAAACACATAGAAATGTTATCTAACCATTTAACGTACGAACTACTTAATGAATGGAGTTTAATGGATTATTTTCTTTGTAGTATTTACACAGAGGGTTAAACGTGCTATTTATTAACCGCGTTATTACCCTCCGATATGACGTGAATATAAATTATATAAGGATTTTAACTGTAATAAGAAAAGCGCTGTAACGTTAGAATATAATGCCTTTTTAGGATTCCGTTGCCAAATGGAAAAAAACGGAACCCATAAAGATTCGTCATGTCTGTCTGTCTGTCCGTCCGTATGTCATAGCCATTTTTTTCCTAAAACTATAAGAGCTATACTGTTGAAACTCGGTCAATAGATGTATTCTGTGAACCGCATTAATATTTTTACACAAAAATAGAAAAAAAGCAATAAATTGTGGTGGTCCCCATACTTAGAACTGAAACTCAAATTTATTTTTTTTCATCAAAATCATACGTCTGAGGTATTTATGGATAGGTCTTCAAAAATGATATTGAGGTTTCTAATATCATTTTTTTTTAAACTGAATCGTTTGCGCGAGAGACACTTCCAAAGTGGTAAAATGTGTCCACCCCCCTGTAACTTCTAAAATAAGAGAATGATAAAACTAAAAAAATATATGATGGACACATTACCATGCAAACTTCCAACGAAAATTGGTTTGAACAAGATCTAGCTAGTAGTTTTTTTTAAACACGTCGTAAATCATAAACCACAATTTACATTTCTTTCAATGAAAACAGTATTATTTAAACATCGATGAAAGTTACATCAAACTACAAAAACTTTTATGTGATGTTACTTGCTGCTACGGAACCCTTCATGGGCGAGTCCGACTCGCACTTGACCGCTTTTTTTTCATGTGGGTGTGGAAAACCGCTTGGGTTTTTCGTGTGACACTGTATTGAAATCCAACTGACTAAAAGTACACGCTATATCATACTGATTCTAAAGTAGGAGGGATGAGAGAACAGACTTTATTCAGACATTTGGAAAAATTCAAGTATAACCATCAGGTAGATGACGTACAGGCACAATATGGCGGATCCTAGAAAGCTACGTACGAGTTACATACGAGTGGGATTCAAGGTATAGGGTTACTTAACAGAGTAAATAAAACAAATTAATAGTCATAGCCACAGCCTATCTTCAGACAAATAACAAGCAGATACAATGCATGTAGGTATAATAAAGATCTAAGTTTCTGCTGTATTCGAAGCTTCATATACCTACACCCTGGAACTAAGTCAATTAAAAGCACATACACCGTCAGCTTATCTTCATAAAGCGGCTGAGTCGTAATTAAATACAAGACCTGCTATCAACCGAGTACCAGGACTGTATAACTAAACAAAAGATTAAACCACGTCTCGAGCTCGTATTTTACCTTTAATTTATACTTCACCACCTTTTATTGACAAACTTCTGCGTAACATACGTTGTTCAAGTTTTGCGTCACGCTAACAGAATTTATTTGTCAAGCAACTTAAATGATAATTATATAACGTTACATAAATGGAACATTTTTTTTAGGTTGTGTCCATTAGAATGTTTGGATCAGTGGAGTTTTTTATACCTTTGGCATCATCTCTCTGTTTGAACGTGAAGATCCTGTTTTTTTTTTTAAACTAGTAGATTAATATAAATACTTATACATTTAGCTATTTATAATAGTTCGCAGGAAACTCAGACTACTCTTAATCATTCAACACATAAATAATTACATTACATCAAACGATAGAAAAGAAAAACAATTTTCTTAAGGCTCTTTTATGTATTATTTACCAGGGTTGCATAACACAATAGAGACATATTTCTACCACACAGTCCCACAAGTATTTTCCTTTCTCAATGTACGTGTATGCCCTCATCACAAAGAGTACATCCTTCGCACAAAAGCCTCATTGTGTTTGCTATGAAAATATTATTTTCTGTGATCCCTTACATAGATTGTAGTTAACACGTACGAACCGGAAAAATAAGGTTTTCTAGATCTCAATATAACATCGTTTCTGCAGTACGATTTATAATGATATAGCTATATGTATAGATATGAATACTAACTAAAACCTTTATCAAAGATATACTGAGGTACTCTTGCAAAGAGTTAGGCGACAAAAGTTTCGTAATGGAAAACTGTGACAGTAACTATTTATTCCCGGTAAATACAAACCTGCTACTCAGTTGAAGAAAGATACACAGTATCTTCAGAGATCTGTCAAAATTCCTGATAAAATGGTGAAATTTCTATAAGAAACTTTAAGACTTTTTATTAGCCGAAACGTGGTCTTTCGTAAATATCGCTGTTAGCTGGGACAAGTCATCTTACAAAATGGATTCAGCATGAATTGTTCAGCAAGCCGGTTCGACTACCCGTTACTACCCTCACACAGAAGACCTACTCCTGGATTCTACTCACGCTTTCTATCAGGCAGAGAAGGGTCACTTTGGTAAGATACAATGTAAAAAATGTATGTATGACATGTAAAAATATCAAAAAGAGTTTTAACTTGTTTCTTAAAAAAAATATTATAAAAAGAATTACCGAAATCGGTATAGCCGTTCACGCGTGATGGCGTTACCAAGAGAAATATGGATTCATTTTTATATATATAGATTTTCATCAAATTCCATTTAGTAGTTTTTGCGTGAAAGAGCAACAAACATACATACATACTCAAAAACTTTCGCGTTTATAATATTACTAGCTGTGCCGCGCGGTGTGACCCGCGTATTTTCGGGATAAAAAGTAGCCCACAATGGGTCGTGTTTATCCAGAACCCATTTTTAAATTAGCCGTTTACAAACTGTCATCTTGTTTGCTATGTAAGTGTGTTATGCATAGCAACCTGTGAAGTTTTGACAGGAGATAAACAGTGAGACATTTTGATATTTACGATTTATGTATTTTTATAATAACCTAACTTTTGCCCGTGTATCTCGATTATTGCAGTAAAAAGTAGCTTAAGTGTTATTCTGATATATAAGCTACTAGCTGATGCCCGCGGCTCCGCTCGCGCCCTAGGAGTGTATATAAAATAGATGTTGGCCGATTCTCAGACCTACATGCATATAAAGTTTCATAAAGATCGGTCAAGCCGTTTCGGAGGAGTATGGCAACGAAAACTGTGACACGAGAATTTTATATATTAGACTAGCTGATGCCCGCGGCTCCGCTCGCGTTTTAGAGATATCAAAAATAGATGTTGGCCGATTCTCAGACCTACTGAATATGCATATAAAGTTTCATAAAGATCGGTCTAGCCGTTTCGGAGGAGTATGGCAACGAAAACTGTGACACAAGAATTTTATATATTAAAAGATATTAATGTAAAGTTTCATCCAAATCCGTTCAGAACTTTTTGCGTGAAAGAGCAATACACATACATACACACACAAACTTTCGCGTTTATAATGTTAGTAGGATGATAGGATTTAGTAAATAAAACTGGATTTTTCATTTTCTGTTTTGTAACTAGTATCCTAAGTACATTACTGAACATACCTGTAGAATAAATTCGATAATCTCAAATGAATAATGAAATGAATGAAACTTCAGTGAATATCGTAAATTGTAGGTAAACTGCAGGTATTTCTGCAAAAATGTTTTTAATTTATTCCTACTTAGAGTAAGAGGTACTAGACATACTAAGACGACATCTTAAAGACACGGCCTGATGTTTTTTTCACTTAATTTAAATACAAACAATTTAAGGCTTAGGAGATAAAAGTCTTTCTCTGACATTAATAACGCTTAGTCAAAAGCAGCTAGCTTTTAGCAAAAATAAGCAACTTTAATCAATTTTTTTATATCTTTTTAATAGTAATGTCTTTTTTCCATTACATTCAGGTAGGCATGTAGGTGTTGTGATACCTATGACTCTCTCACACAGACATACTTTTAACTAACACGTTAGCATCCATAGGCATGTAATCATCATCATCAACAGCCTTTAACAGTCCACTGCTGGACATCGGCCTCTCCTTAGAAAGGAGGTTTTGGCCTACTATACCACGCTGGACAGACGGGTTGGTATAGGGTTGGTTTTCAGTTTTCCTTCTCTGTGCATTGATGTTGTCTTGCGTAGTTTATCCCTCGCCTTTTACGACACCCGCGGGATGAATAGGGGTGGTGCCACTCTGTATTCTTAATCTGTCACCACAGGGACATGTAATAGAATATACCTATATGTAATAGTAATAACGAGTTTATTCAAACACTATTTTTATTTTATTTCACTGCCTTTTTGCTCAAGTGGTTATGCGGCTACTGATCAAGAGGTCTCAGGGTCGATTCCCTACATATAGCAACAATATGAAACCGTGCTAAATGTAGCAAAAAACACCATCGGTAGTGATTATGGATCTCTCTTAGGACTCTTAAGATAACCTTTATTAAACGTAATCCATGCATTTATACTTATATAATAATTTCAAAAGTAACTGGCAGTTTGTCTGTCTGTTAGCGTCAAACCAAATTTATATTTGTGTACTAACACTAGTTTAAGAAATTAGTTACGGTTGAGTAATAATATTTATTCTTTTCTACTTTTCAGTTTTTTCGGAGATTCAAATATTTTGCTAAAACGTTTTTGCTAAAACATACTATTCGGTTTTAAACGAATCCTTTTAAAGACTTCAAGACACCTACGCAAATTCTCTCCATTCAAAGATTGTCTGAACTGAAATATAAATTATTTCTATAATAAGGTCAATCATTGTCTATTGTTCATCAAATCATTTACACGGAGGAAATATTTGCTCCGTGAAAATGTAATCTACTTTTTTTTGATGTGAAACATCTATAGGCGCACGTATGTGAAACGTCTATAGGCGCACGTAAAATAGATTTCTGGCCTGGCGATTGGCGACGCGTCGCCACGGCACGCTATACGATGGTATATATATACAGTCTATATGCAGTAGTGTGTACGGTGTGGCGAAGCCACACCGTACACACTACTGCCTAAAGACTACTATTTTAATAATTAGTAATATTTTATTTTATCATTATGACATATTTAGTTCCTATTACATTAAGTTCTTTTCTGCATATTACTTTTACAAAATAATGGCGATGTTTCACATCTGCCAGGCGTCCCGTGACGGCTCACATTTTTTTTTTTTAATTAATTTATTTTGTGATGACTGTACAATCTCAGAAGATCCATTAGCTAAATCCATGATGGATCTAGGCTAACAGCAAACCGTAGGAGGTATCTTAAAAGGATTTCTTATTGTATACTTAAATATTACATCTACGGCGACAAACTGTGTTACGGTACGTTCATATTTTCGATATGTGTTTAGGCCTCCAATAACTAAGTTATATTGGGAGGCCTCGCCTCGGCAGTAAATATGTTGGCACTCTTGGAATACTTGATATTTAGTACAGTCAACTATGAATATATGAACAGTTTATTTTATATACTCACTGTGCAAACCTCATATAGGAATTTTGTTAATAGTTTGTTAAGATTAAATCAACAGTTTTTTTACTAAATGCATTTATTATATATACGTAATATACACCAAAAAAACATGCACTTTAAAATGTTTTGTCTGTCTGTCTGTCCTTCTGTGTATCTGTTTGTTTCGGCTAATCTCTGGAAAGGCTGTACCAATTTTGACGAGACTTTCACTGGCAGAAAGCTGATGATACCAGGAGTAACTAAGGCTAATTATTTTTAGACTAACTTCGCTCAACGGCGTTACTTGCGGCTTACGACAATAACAGACTTAGCCAGATACATTAACAATCGCCTGTCACTATGAACTCACACATAAAAAATTTGACAAAAATTTCACACACACATGAACTCATTAATTTATATCTTTTTTTTCTTTTCTTTAAAAGACAACTCCCGCATTAGGAATATAAATTCCTGTGTCTGGGGACTTTACAAACATAAATGAAACGGACACAAACAACACCCAGACTCAGAACAACAAATTGTGAATCACACAAAGTGTTATCCTACGTGGGATTTGAACCCACGACACTTGGCGCAGTAGGAAGCGGCGTGGCGACCGCTTAAGCCACTAGGCCAACCGTGCAGTCAAACACTAACTTAACACTTTAATTTAGTATTAAATACTCTCTACTGTGTTTCCATATAAATAAAAGTATAACTTTTCAAACGAACTTTCTTTAGAAAAGTATCGCAAACGCAAAATGAAATCCGACCTGACAGAGGTCAAACGAGGATCGCAGTAATGAACAAATGACCGACGGCAATGAAATAACAACCGGACTGAGTCCACAGGACATTGCGTTCATTACCAGGATCACAGACTAATGATCACCAACAAAAAACATCTTCTATCCTTGTTCTGTCTAGTACAAGATTTAATATTTTTTTCAATTATCAATTCTTTATTGCATTTCACAATGTATATATATATAATACATAGTAACAATTGTGAACCCTGTCGGGCATAGCAACTTAGATTAGCAGGAGAAAGGAGAGATTAGCGGTGAGAGGCGCAACAACATCTTGCCCCGGCGAGGAAACTAGTCACCCCGGGATGTACCACAGACGTTGAAGTACGGTAGGGGGGACACCAGAAGCTGCTGACGCGATCCTGGTGTTCCTCCCAACTGGTGAGGTAGTCCGCCTCGGGGCTTAGTGGGTAGACCGGTTGCCCGGGAGTCCAACACACGCCCACACGAAGGGTATGGTGCGAAAAGCATTCCCCGCGTAAAAAAAAATGGAGAAAGGAAGAGGGCTTATTTAAAAAAAGTGCTTAATTATTCAGTACATATCTTTTCGAATATTTATATTCATATATAGTCACATATTTTTATGAACTAAGTATAAAATAGCGCATTGCAAAGTTATAAAATGTTAGACAGGTCAGACTATGGATGGGTTGCTACTCCTTCGTGCTTCGAAGAGAATGATGACATCGTCATACGAAAATTGCTACTAATTCTCTTGATGACATCACTAAACTTAAATTCACTCAAATTTATTGTTGGATTTTATACTGTAATTTCATTTGTTTAGTGTCTATTTTCTGATATCTGAAATCTTAGCTATCACTATACGGTTAACTGATTGATCGTCCGGTCCGATCAACAACAAAATGTGAACTACAACAGTGATGTTTAGTTTATTTAAGTCAGTAGAATTAAAGACACCATTTATTCGAACGTTACGGATACCGAATCCCTAAAAAATCCGTTTCTGCCGTCTACCCTTATCACTTATTGTTACGAACTTAATAGATAACCTCCTTAAAGCAACTGTTTCCCTGGTGCAGCGCCTGTTAAAATAAACTATCGGTTTACGGCTGGAAAACTGTTATGGGTTATATAAGATTTAATATTTAATTTTATCATTAGTTAATGAAAACCTAAATCAAATCAAATCAAATCAATCAAATCAAAACCATTTTATTTCAAATAAACCATACAACGGCACTTTTGAAACGTCAAGTAGTCAGTCAGTAGTCAGTCGTGAAGCTAATAAAATAAATATAATGGCTCTTCATTTAGAGAAATTCAGATCCACGCACTACCCGCTGCTACAAAACGTTGTTTTTTATTTATTGAAGCCAACCAAAGTGACTCTGTTTATGGTGTGTCTTTTCTAGACTTTCACAAAATTTTGAACTGATTTTATAAATTATAGATATTTGACCACCACCAAACATTTCATGATTTAAGCTCAATATGGCTACAAAGATTTCTTTTAAATAATTATTATAAAGAACAACTGTTGAGGAATTAGAACGTAAATGGGCTTTTATCATATATCAGTATTTAAATAGGGTATGTATACACATGTATACCTTTTTTTTTTTTTTTTTTTTTTTTTTTTTTTTTTTTTTTTTTTTTTTTTTTTTTTTACGTGTGGAAATCCCCACGGACCGTCACCCCACCGGGGCTCTCGGCGGGGCGGTGTGTCGGACTCGAACCGACTAAAACCACACGGTGTGACCTCTCTGCGCCTGTATTTGGAAGGGATCCAGGTAACTGTTTTTTCTCCTTCTGGATCCCTCCCGGCGCCAGCCCGCACTGCTGCGGGCGCCATCTCCTCATACTCTCTATTTGGGCGACGTCCGGTCACACGCGGACGCCACCCCCTCGCGGCTGGCCACTACAGCGGATGGACGGGGAAACCCGTCCCGTCCACCCGCGGCCACACTCAGGGCGGCATGAGGCGCAAATAGGCGCGCCTCCGCCGCCCGGGGCGCCGGCGGCGGATCGGGTCCGAGTGGAGGTCATCCTCCCGGGCCTTCTCCGCCGCCTCCTTCTGCAAGATTACGTCCTCGCAGAAGGTTGCGACCGCGGTAAAACAACTGTCGCTACCGGCCATGGAGCGAACTACGACCGGCAGCGAGAGTTCCTCTCCGATGACTGCAGTGAGGGCCCGGCGCTGCGCCGCCCATGCGGGGCAGACCGCCAGCGTGTGCTGGGCCGTGTCCTCACTGCAGTCGCAGTGGTGGCAGGTGGGACTCAATTCCCTCCTCGCGACCGAGTGCAGATACTTTCCGAAGCAACCGTGCCCGGAAAGCACCTGCGTCAGCCGGAAGGAAAGGGTCCCGTGCTGCCGCCCTGCCCACTCGGCGATGACCGGCTGGAGAGCCTCCACGGTGGCGAAGCCAGCGCGTGGAGTCTCCAGCCGGAAAGACCATCTAGCCAAGGTGGCTCGACGAGCGGCTTCGCGCCACTCGCGCACGTCCTCGGGCGGAGGGCGGATGCCCCTCTCCGCCCGGAATTCAGCCACTCGTCGATAAACTTCGGCGAGCACTTCCGCCTCTAAATCCCACGGGGGTGTTCCGGCCAAGGCGCAGGCCGCTTCGGTCGACACCGTGCGGTATCCGCGTATGGCTCTGACCGCCAATATCCTCTGGGGGCGCCAGAGGCGCGCCCTATTCTGGGCGGACAGAGCCGCCGCCCACACCGGTGCACCGTACAGTGCCATCGACCGGACCACCCCCGTGTACAGCCGCCTAGTGGGAACACTGGCCCCGCCCAAATTGGGCAAAAGTCGCCCGAGGGCGGAGGCAGTGTCCACCAACTTTGGGGCTAGCTGTTTGAAGTGCTCGTCGAAGAGCCACCTTCCGTCTAGGACCAGACCCAGGTACCTCATCTGGGCCCGGACCGGTACGAGAACCGAGTTGACCTCAATCGAGGCGCCGGCGGGTGGACCACGACGGGGCCCGTGAAAGAGTAGGGCCTCCGTCTTATCCAGGGCCACCCGCAGACCCAGCGCATACACATGTATACCTACGGCAAGTTACCATTTCGTTAATCCAACCTTATGATCATATTACATACATTATGATCAGGGTCAACAACCCACCCGTGTTGGAAATTATTTTAATTCACAAATAAACCCACACATATTACATTAATTTATCATCATCAACAGCCTTCAACAGTCCACTGCTGGATATGGGCCTCTCCTCAGAAAGGAGGTTTTGGCCTACTATAACACGCTGGCCAGACGGGTTGTTAAAGGGTTGGTTTCAATTTTTTCTTCTCTTTGCATTGATGTTATCTTGCGTAGTTTATCCCTTAGTCGCCTTTTACGACACCCGCGGGATGAATAGGGGTGGTGACACTCTGTATTCTTAATACGTCACCACACGGACATGTGTGACGGATTACATTTATATTATAGATATTTTAGTTTACTGAAATCACTAACTGGTTGCTCAAACAGGATAAACAATCTAAAAGGAGTTTGCGTATCTGTGTACATGGTACATGTTTGTATCACCTAATCAAAACTTGACTACTGCACATAACCAATCTCAAAAAAAAATTGTATAAAATCTTCATTTACCGCTAGTAAAAATAATCCATACGACTATTATTAATTTACAGAATATTTTGTCTGTCTGTCTATTGCTGCACCGATTTCATTAAAATCTTTGATACAGGTTATCCTAATCGACATACACGCAGCCGAAGCCGCAGGTATAGCTAGTTATAAATAAAATAATGATCTAGAAAAAAAATTAATTCTCTCATCTAACAATTTAAACCAAAACAAAAACACCATCCGCATCTCAAAAGGAAAAAGAAGCTCTTACAATAATTCAGTCACTGTTAACAGTAGGAACAAGTCATTTATTACCATAAACATGCCTACAACATTTTCTCAGAAAAAAATACAACCACGAACACCCATTTCCCATTGTAACGATAAATTGAGAGCAAGAACACCTTCCATGTCAACCCTAATTTGTTTCACATGGAGAATATACAGATGGCATTACATTCGTACTAATGACTTGGAATGAACAAAGATAGGGAACAGTGGGTTTCTTCTTTGCTGATCAAAAACAATGTATTTATAATTTTAACAAAAAGAAAACCCATCGCGACAATTGTGCCTTTGATATTTGAGGAGTTCCCTCGATTTCCTTGGGATCCTATCATCCAATCCCGATATGGTGACGATGAGACCACCTGTAAGCTACGCCCATTCCAATGCAAAAAGAATTTTTGAAATCGGTTCATAAACGACGAAATTATCGCTGAACATACATGAAAAAAAAAGGATTCCGACGAAATGAGAACCTCTTCCTTTTTTTCGAAGCCGGTTAAAAAGAGTCAGGAACGTTTAGGATTACCTAATTGTTGGGATTTTTTGGACTTCAAGGTAGTAAGGCCACGTTGATTTCAGCACGAACGGGCCGATTCAACGGCGCCAATACTACGTCACGGAAGATCGTCCTGTAATGACAGCATTTATTCTGTCGTGTTTTACTGGAAAGACCGAAGGCCAAATGCAGCAGAGGCATCTTATGAGGCCGCCGTAGTTTGGGTCACCCTGCTTCATTGTCTGTATTCCCAATGAATATGTTGACCACTACTCGTGGATTCTCATGCTTTCTTTCATGCCGAGTAGAGTCCCTAACAAATTCATATAAAAAATTACTAGATCATCTTTTATTTTTCCTCTCGTTCAACGATAGCAGTTTGATACAGATCACGCGTTTAGCTGACCTTTTAATTTTATTAAAAATGTCATTGAAATCCGTGAAAGCGAAACCTAATTACTGGACCCCCGGATTTCCTGGCCATCTGGCAACCCTAAGGCCGTTTCATTTGCCTTTGAGTTATTATAGATATCAATAAAAAATTGGCCAGGTGCGTGTGAGGCCACGCATAATTAAAATTTAATTTAAATTAAAAATAGATTTAAAATCGTGTTCAATTGTTTTGTTTACTTATTTTTTTTTTGACTTCCTTGTTGCTCTAGTGGTTAGCGTATGCGGCTGCTGATCAAGAGGTCTCGGTTTCGATGCACGGGTCGGACCAAAACACAAATATTTGCTTCTGAGTTTGGGTGTTTTCTATGTATAATATGTATGTATTTACAAAAAAAAGTATGTTTATGTATTTATATCAGTTGTTTTCAACCTTGTATTCAAATAACAAGTGTTAGCCGTATTTCGGTTAGCTAAACAATTTTAATATTAAATAGTTCAACTTAGATAAGCTATGACTTCTGTCGCTCGTCCCGAGAAGCATACATATTATAATGCAAGTACTGTTTATGAGTAAGTATAGTACTGTGTAAGTACTGTGTATGTGATTTTAATGAAAAGCTGTTGATTTAAAATTATAAACAGACAATTTTATTTTATTTTATTTTTTAGATGTATAGATAAAGCCTGTTATGTGATAGAGTTTTCTTTGAGTAGTACGTTTAAGGCATGCAATTGACTATTGAGAGATCTAGAACATAAGACGAATTATGAAATTAAATTTACGACCAGCTCTGTTTTTTTATAATTTATATAACACAAGACATTTTATATTTTAAGACACAAGTATATAAAGTTCAATTTATAAAGTCATACACCTCGTAGGCTACTTTCCAAAAATAGTATTCTTTATTCCGCAAAAACATCAATTGGTACGTTATCGTTACTTACAAGAGGTAATTCTCTCCACTTCAGTAACTTTTATGAAATTCTTTGACGAAAATTATTTTATATATCACAGTACTCATAGCTGTACCAGGAGAACATATTTTTAGAAGAAGTAATTCTTAGGACCTAAAGTAGAAGCAAATCAAAAGGAAACATACTTATTTACTCATGCAGTCAAAGTAAAAGCCCAAAAGAGGCTACGTATTACAATGTTACGACACAGAATGCGTGTGTGTGGTTGTTTTAATCGTTAATTTATGTGTGGGTTGGTAGTGATAGGCGATCGTTTAGGTATGCGTGTCTAAAATGCAAATGTGTGAAGATTGCCCCCCCCCCCCCTCCCCCAAATAGTAATTGACCGTTTTGGATCGCGAAAAACAGCTATGACTACCCCCCTCCAGTCCAGTTTATAATAATAATAATAATACATCTCTTTATTGCACACCAGAATAATAACATACAACGGTAGCTTATACTAGGAGGTACAAGAGGCGGCCTTATCGCCCGAAGGCAATCTCTTCCATCCAACCATGTTTATTTAGTATAAAGTTTATTTAGTATACCCGCAAATAATAATCGACCGTTTTGGATCGTGAAAAGACGCTATGGCAACCCCCCTCCAGTCCAGTTTATTTAGTAACCGACAAATACAAATGTCCAGTGGCCATCATGTAACTTGTAGGTTCTTCTTTGTACCATTAAAACCCCCCAACCTCTGATCGAGCAATCAAGATACTCTATTAGTTTGTCCCTAAATAATCAAAACAGCAAAAAAATATTTTAGCTGCAAACTAATTAGCAATCAAAGCTTCCAATTAGTTCACTAAAATAAACATTTTAGACGTCATTTTTTTTTCTTTTTTAATAAATTCATTAGGTAAGGTAGGTAATGTTAAAGAATGAAGGTTCAAAAGGAGCTTTGTAGCTTTTGATTTGCAAGTCGTCAGGGACTCGTAATTTACTTATAACTAATAGAGTATTTTGATTGCTGGATCTAGGATCTGGGGTTTTAATTCATTTATTTAAAACTAGCTTTCACTCGCGGCCGCGCCCGCGTGTTTTATCTCGGAAAAAGTAGTCTATTTTCTTTCTCGGCTACAGCTCTAGATTAGCTATGTACCTAATTTCATTTAAATCAGCTCAGCAGTTTTGTCTTGAAAGTGTAACAGACAGACAGAGTTATGATATTTTATGATATTTTACACGCTTTTTATTAGCTTCACCTGTATGTTTGTATGTTTGTGCCCGACTCCTTTGGGTGCGAGTTAGACTCACTTTAAACGGCCAGATTTCGTTCAAACTTTGTTGATTTATCGAGGACCGATGACAATACACAAATTTAAAAAAAAAAACTTAAAAAAACACCAAAAAAATTGTTAAAACAAATTAGCCTTTTTAGTCTTTTTTCTAAAAAAGTGTTTTACAAAACTAAACAAACACGCTTTAAAACTAAAAAGTAGAAAATATTTTAATGCAACAAAGCGGTACTTTCTGAAATTATTTCAATAACGTCGCCCCACGCTTTTTACATTAAAACTATTTTCTACTTTTTAGTTTAAAAGCGCGTTTGTTGAGTTTTTAAAACTATTTTTTAGAAAAAATACTAATTTGTTTATTTATTTTTTAGTTTTTTTAGTAAGAATAAATCACAGTCCCTAGTCTTCATTTAGAATTTCTCATCTTTTGATGTTGATTGATTGCAAAAATATAAAAACAAACTTTTCGGACATCTTACACTACCAAACTAACCAGAGCTTATATTAAACAACTGATATAAATACATAGCATTCTTTATTTTTGTGAATATGTACATATTTAATACATAGAATACACTCAGACTCTGAAATAAATCTTAAGTCAGAATGGGTAACATTGACAAAAAATACAATTTAGTGTGAAACTAAGTATTTTAATAGGTGGATATAAATTTGACCTCACCACGAGTTGGCCGTACAATCACACTAATAGGCAAATAATAAATTAAATTAAGTGAATTGACTGCATTTTGCGAACGAACTTATTATCATTGCCAATTTTACCAAACAGGTAGGTACTATTAACTGAGCTTTTACTAGATCAACAGGATTTTATTAGATTTCGAATATGGAAGAAGGCAATTTTTGAATTTTTTGAACTGGGATCTCCTCCGTCAATAAACTGATTTAAAAAGAAATTGTTTGATAGAGATTACAATTTGGTTTTTGTCAATCGGAATCTCTCTAAGTGACCTCTTAAATTTAGGTAAGGAAGTATGTTTGTTGCTCTTTCACGCAAAAACCTCTGAACGGATTTGGATGAAATTTTACAGTGATATAGCTTACTTAATAGAATAACACATAGGCTACTTTTTACTGCAATAATCGACATACACGCGTGCGAAGCCACGGGCGAAAGCTAGTACTTCATATACTATAAGAGCCTTTAAAACTAGCCCTCACAAGTTACGTAACTAAAAGTCATATACAATTACTAGCTGTGACCCGCGGTGTTTCCCGCGTTTGCTATGGTAAATCGCGAGTACAGCCGCGGAGCGAAGCTTGCCTAAAAAAATCAACCTAAATTATTCCTTATAACACCAGCTTTCTGCTAGTGAAAGTGCCTTTAAAATGGGTCCAGCCGTTCTAGAGACAAACATTTTAAAAATTGCTTTGTTGATGTTATAGTCGTCACAAAATAAGAAGCCCGTTTTGACATTGACTGCACGGTTGGCCTAGTGGCTTAAGCGGTCGCCACACCGCTTCCTACTACGCCAAGTGTCGTGGGTTCAAATCCCACGAAGGACAACACTTTGTGTGATTCATAATTTGTTGTTCTGAGTCTGGGTGTTCTTTGTGTCCGTTTCATGTATGTTTGTAAAGTCCCCCGCGACACAGGAATTTATATTCCTAATGCGGGAGTTGTCTTTATAAATAAAAAAAAAATAAAAAAAAACATTTATCATTTGACATGCCGCATGTAAGAAATTGAAAAATCAAATTCATAATCCTATTTAATTATCATGTTACCCATACACTATCACAACGCATATCTTAAATAAGCATCAAATTTAACTTGATATTGAAAAATTGCACTCAAAAACACGATTTAATCGTATTAGTTACGCCACGATGACAAATGTCAAACCGGGCTTCTTATTTTGTGACGACTATAGTACCGTATACTTCGACATGCATTGAGTAAAAAACAGTTCATTTCATATTACACACAGACACTCCAATTTAATTTATTTCTATAGATAGAGTCTCTGGCGACTATTCAAACATACCTACTTATTTATTTACGATCCCAAAACAGTCTTGGTGAGTCTCCAACGAGATTCTTTTATTGCGAGTTTTAGGACAATTGTTTGGGAACTCTTGATTTTTACTATTCAACTTCCAAAAGCAGGATTTTCATTAAGACATACATATCTTTTTCTTAGCCTTTATTCCCAAGACTGCCTTGTTGGTCTAATAGCGGTCGGACCAAATATTTGTGTGCTCCACAAATATTTGTTTCGGAGTCTGGGTGTTTACTATGTATAATATGTATGTATTTACAAAAAAAAAGTATGTTTATGTATTTATATCAGTTATCTGTACCCATAATACAAGTTCTGCTTATTTTGGGACTAGATGGCGTTTTGTGTAAGATGTCCGAAATATTTTTTTAGATATTTATTTATTTGGGGTAAGGTATCATCATCATCCTATCGCAGACCACTGCTGGACATAGGCTTCTCGAATCGAAACTACACGCCAGTTGGTTCGATCCTCAGCTTCTCGCATCCAGCTCCTGCCAGCCGTCTTGCGCAAATCATCACTCCACCTGGCCTGTGGACGTCCTACACTACGTGGTTTTATCTAAATATCACAACATTGATATAAACATAATTAGAAGCAGTTATAGTCGAGTGACCTTAGAAGCAATCACTGATGGTAAGCAAAGACGTTGCGGTCAGACCTAGATGGGTGACCGTTTGTGGCATGATATGTTAAGAGCGTTTTCGTGATTCGGAAGCAGTCGATCCCGGTTGTTATCATAAGATAGCAGTCGTAAAGCCTAGATACCTACCTTCGGGCGGCTTGAAAACATCCAACGGTAAGATTACGTAGCCACAACGTGTCTTGCCTGTCCCCAACCCGCACTCGGCCAGCGTGGGGACGTATGGCCCTGGCCCTCTCCTGAGAGGAGACCCGTGCCCAGCAGTGGGACGTTATGGATTGTTGATGATATATACACACAGAATTTCATCCAATCCGTTTAGGAGGATACTTTTTGAAAACGAAAATAAATAGCAAAAGGTTATCCTTTTAATATTTATAGGTTCAACATGTTGCCTCAAATGTTTTTATTCAACACTAGATGCAATCTGCGGTATTTCCCGCACAACAAACATGGGCTAAATCACATGGCGAAGCTAGTTTAAAAATATAAACTAAGTTACTCTTTAAATCATCCACCAATCTGCCAATGAAAATCTCGTCAAAATCGGAGTTTTTGATCGATAGATAGATATATTGATAGAAAAGATAAAGCTAATCATTTGAGACAATACTACAACATATGTAATATTAATATTTATTTCATTATAAAATACCAATATTCAAGATATAAATAATTCGGTAAAACAAGTTACAACTCATTAGCCTGAAATTCCAACAAGCATAAAATAATCCCAAAAATATTTCCATCCCTGTACGACCTGATAAACTAATTTGAATACCAGGCACGCATGACTTGGATTAATTTCATTTGCTATTTGAAAACCGAGTAATTTACTACACGAGAATTCAGACCACCGCCTTATATGAGCTACGGTTATTCAATGAATCTTCTAATTGTATAGGCCTCCCTATCGGTTTCACTATCATCGTCGTCTATTTAGCTTTCACGCATAAACGTCCTCGCTATTCATCCGATCCTGGTACTTTAGAACCCTATAAATTATGATATCAGGTGTTACGGTGTATTATGTTTTCCTCGTTATTATGGAATATAAAATAACATATTTTGTATATTACCACCAACAACTACCTGAGTGCTGCGGGGTTGGCCGTAGTTATTATTGTAAATGCAACCGATTCTACTGCCTATAGGCAGTAGAATCGGCGGGCTCGACAGGGCAGTACTACCCTCACATAGAAGGCCATCCTAATAATGACAGCATTCTTGCTGTCGTATTTCGTTGGTGAGTGTGAGACTGGAGGCCCAATCATTCTGCATCATTTTCCCAGCCTCCGAATGCCGGGAGAATGATGCAGAATTATCTAACCAGGCCGCCATGGTATGGGTCACTATGCTACATTGCCTACCCTCACAATGAGCATGGTGACCCCTACTCCTGGATTCTACTCATGCTTTCCATCAGGTAGAGTAAAGTCACTTTGGTAGGCTTAAATTTTGTTTTTATAAATAGATGTAGTATTGTAGAAGTAGTATTGAGATGTGTAGACGAAGCCAAAAACAATTGTTATAACATTTTAATATTTTTCTAACACATTCCTGTCGGTTATCTAAAAAGGTTTAAAAAAAAAGATCTTCCCCATAATATATATATAGAGCTACAAACTTTACAAAAGACTTTTACAATCTATATATAGAACTATATATACTACGAGAAGTAAAACATCACAGACAAATTAAATCACTTTAAGATTACACATAGATAAACCATAAAATTAAGAATGCGTCAGGCCTAAGCCGTTTTAAATGATCCCAAAAGACTTTTTAAATACACCACGTAAACTTCAACTTTTTTAATAAGCTTTCCCAACGGTAAAAACCCTGGATTAACAACCGAAGTTTAGCTGTAAAACCCGAAAAAAGTCATTTGAATCCGTAATGAACGTATTTTAGATAAAGAATAATGAATATTTAACTCCACTTACCTGACCTCAGCTCCCGATCACGTCTCCGAACTAAAAAGTAGAAATAAAAAACACTGAGTTTAAATTTATGGAATTGAAAGTTTGGAAAATTCAAGAGTTCGGTTAGCGTCCGACCGGTGCCACGAACTGGCGAAGACTGAGCGAGTTGAAATATCAGAGGGTTGTTTCAACCCCTCGATGCAGCGAGTCTGCATACACTATCCTCACTGTGGCAATAAAGACATATTAGTCTTATTATTGTCTCAGTTTTGACCTTCTTGCTCATGATTCGAATCGTTTTAGTCATTTATTGGATTGGAGAATACTCATATTCTAGTTTAAACTTATTGCTAAGAGTTTTAAGGTGTATATTTGATTGTATCCAGTCTTTAGTAACAGAAGTATCATCACAAGCGTGTCTGGAATGAATCACTGAGGTATAGCACTTTGCCCTGACCATTTGTAAGTGGTTTATTATATCTATATCTTATATGTGTGACATTTTAAAATGTTTGCGATTTATATTTTTTAAATAATATAGATACAGATAAATAAAGTTAAAGTATCTATTTGTAATAAAGAGGTTTTCACTAAACAAGTACATACTTACATCAAAATATCTAATATTTTTTTGGTGCTGTCTCTCGGTTTGATCCCGCTTACCTCAGAAACGACTGTACCGATTTTGATAGAACTTTCCTGACAGATAACTGATAATATAAGAAGTAACTTAGGCTATTATTTTAGACTATCTTCACCTAGCGGTGTTGTCCGTGGTCTTTTTGTAAATATACAACAATAGTGAAGCTAATAGATATTGAAAATAATGTTATCAGTAAATATTTAAACGACGGTACCACATACTGATTCTTATTTTGAATAATTATTTTGTATGCTCTACAGATTAAGAATACAGAGTGTCGCCACCCCTATTAATAGGTGTGGTGACGCGGGCGACTAAGGCATAAACTACGCAAGACCACATCAATGCAAAGAGAAGGAAAACTTGAAACCAACCCTATACCAACCCGTCTGGCCAGCGTGGTATAGTAGGCCAATACCTCCTTTTCAAGGATAGGCCTATGTCCAGCAGTGGACTGTTAAAGGATGTTGATGATGATGATGATGCTCTACCTTCTTTAATTGTAAAATTCTACCATATATCTGCCATTGAAAATACATATATTTCAAATCGGTCAATTCGTTCCAGATACAATGTAATGTAAGTACCATAAATACTTTCATGTGCATTTAGAAAAGCTGTTAATATTAAACTACAAACAAACAAATACAAATCAGAATTATATACATAGTGACGCTACAAGCACTAGGTATTGACATCAACGCTTCATCATAATTCTCTTCAGTGGAAAGTCACCTTAAATGTCTCCGAGGTTCGATATACGTGACAAAAAATTGCCCCATATGATGGGTATAATAATTCTCCTGGTGAACACCATTTTGGATCCCGGAAACTGTTGAGTCAGTTATGTCAATGTGATATATAGAAGTCAATTGCAGGGCATCTGTATATCTTGTCCATGATATTTTAGGACGGTAGGGTACGGTCAAATTTTGAAAATTTATCATTCTACTAGCTTTTGCCCACAGCTCCGCCCGCGTCCTTGTTGGTGGCTTGACTATCTGGGAACAAAATTTCATTTAAATCGGTGCAGGGGCTTTTGAGTTTATCGCGAACAGACAGACAAACGCGGCTTAGGACTTTATTTTATAACATGTAGTGATAGGTAGTGATATTAACATACAGGCTAACTAGACTGTATGTTAATACAGAAATCTGTAGTCCTGGTAACTGGAGACATTCTATCTATATCCAATGGAAATTGGGATTCATTTATATATATATAGATAACTAGCTTTCCGCCCGCGGCTTCGCCCGCGTGTAATTCGTTTATATCGCGCGACACGGTAAGAGTAGATTAAACAATCTTACATGATTTTATGTTTGATATTAAGGAACTTCAACACAAACTTTCGTCCCCTATTTCAAACCCTTCTACCTTTATTTTCGCGATAAAAAGTATCCTATGTCCTTTCCCAAGTTCAGTTCTATCTTCATACCAAATTTCATCAAAATCGGTTCAGTGGTTTAGGCGTGAAAGCGTAACAGACAGACAGACAGAGTTACTTTCGCATTTATAATATTAGTAGGGATATATATAAAAATGAATCCCAACTTCCCTTGGTCACGCCATCACGCCTGAATGGCTGGACCGATTTCGCTAATTCTTTTTTTATAATATACCTTGAAGTACGAGGATGGTTCTTAGGAAAAATAATTAAAAAAATATCTGATAATTTGTATTGGAGGGGTTCCAAGAATACAAGACAATTGAGTGACGTTGAATCGACTGTTAGGCGGTATGAAGTTCGCGGGGTCGAAGCTAGTTCTAATATATAAATCCTTTACTTGGTAGTATTTACGATTATTTTAACTACATATGTCATGTATACCATTAGTTAGTAATCTAAATATCCTTAAGATGAGAGAGGGAGACAAATGGCAAAACAATTTTTAATTTGCAAATAATAAATGTTGTTTATTTCTCTCAAAAGGTACAGTTACAATCTTATGCATACAGATAGATACAGATATTGAACCTTGTTGAGAGCTGGAGTCTGAGCTAGGTTCGAAACCTGTGTGACAGATCTCCAGGCCCCCACTGTGATCACCACCATCCACTTATTTATTCATCTGTCTTAACACTATTACTGTTACAACTAACTAACTACTGTTACAAAATAATGAGAGTAGTTGGGTACAAGTTTAGAATTTGGTTTAGTCTATTATATACGTAACTTCCCAGCAAGTAAAAGCATCTTTGCGATAGACTAGTTCTGACCAAAATCGAGGGACAAACGTTGTATTTGCGACGAACGTTGTCTAATTTAGATGGATCGTATTCGGCGTTTGCGTGGGTAGTAAGGATGAGGTTCAAAATAAACAATTTTCTCACAGATTTGCAGGTCTCGTATAGTTCAGTGGTGGGGAATCGGTACGGGAGCTTCCAACCAACTTTCAGTACAGCTCTTTGGGCGCGCTCCAGCTTCAGGAGATATGTTTTATGTGTTCCCCCTCACACCACGATGCAATATTGTGTAACCGACTGGCAAATAGACTCAACTCGACCGGAGTGAAATTAGACTTCAGACAGAAAATCTTAGTAATTTTTTTCTTATCACGCTTTTGTATGCAATTGAGATTTGTGAGCGTTTTACCGGCGAAGCTAAGAGGAAGTTTTGGCAATATATGTAAGTTGGTATGTACCGAACCGATTGTAGTAATTAAGATGTTAATAAATTAATATAAAAAAATAAGCCAAGTGCGTGTCAGGCCACGCACAGGAAAGGGTTCCTCAGTCACCCATAATGGTACGTGGATTTAAAATCGTTTCCAATAGAAATTGTTATGTTTACGTAATAATGCGTTAATTTTGCGTTACGTTTTCCAAGTAAGCACTTGGACCCACACACACAAAACGTGGGGTGCTTTCTGACAATATTTCAATAACGTCGCCCTACACTTTTTACATTGAATTTATTTTCTATATTTACGTTAAAAACCTATTTGTTTAGTTTTTTAAAACTATTATTTTAGTTTTTTTAGTTTTTTTTTCATATTAGTGTATTGTCATCGGTCCCTGATAAATCTACAAAGTTTGAAAGAAATCTGGCTGTTTAAAGTGGGTCAAAATCGCACCCAAAGGAGTTGGTTACAAACAAACAAACATACAGGTGAAGCTAATAAAAAGCGTGTAAAAACCATTTAATATTTTACAATTCTATTCTTGAAATAATACCAAAGATGATATACCTCAGCTTCCTAATTAGGTACTACAAATATTTAAAGGTGTCTGAAGGGATGATTGGCCCTTCGGATTGGTCTGGTCGCATACAAAGGGTCTTAAAATAGTACGTACCGTAAATAATATGTATAAAATTTAGGTTTGCTACTATAACGTAGTTTACCTAATTTTTTCACAACTTTCAAGACGTCTGGCAGAAGTAATGGCCCACGGAAAGTATCTGGCAGTAATGAATTTTAATTTTAAATAATATTCTTGAAAAAATATGTAAATACTAGCTTTGCACCTTTAACGTAGGTAAGTAAGGTTTTTATCCATCTGTGCTTCGCGCTACCTCAGAAACGGCCCCGCTTTCAAGCTAATGGTTACGCATACATCTTAACAAGACATTGTACTAATAATCCTGAAAATTTCAGCTTTGCACTAATGACGTAGGTCTGGCGGCTCTGGGCTCTTGGTCCATTACTTATACGGTTTACAATTCTTAAACCCTTTTTTTGTTTTCGTTGCTTTTACCGAGTGAGTTAGGTTACGGGAACTCAAACTTCCAATTCCGTTTATGTACGAAACTTTGGTCGCATTAAAACCTGTGACTCTTGAGTCGTAGGGGTCTATGGGTGACGGTAGTCATTGACTACCAGGTCATCCGTCTGCATCCAACAATTTTATTGCTTACTGGTTACTTGCGCCCCGCGGTATAACTCGCGGTAGTTATAATAGTCCTTTTTTTCTCTCCATAAAATCCTTACTTGTACCTTAGCGAAAATCTTTATAAAATACCAAATTGGTCGAGTGGTTCTTGAAGTTTGCGATTAGCAACACACCTAACGATTCATTTTTATTTATATAGATTTATATGGATTGAAGGATAAATTAATTATTTAGATTCTTCTGACCCCGCCTAACAGATTGCCAGACACCTCTATGGTTCAGTAAGCATCGCACTTTACCAAACAATGGCTACCAATTTATAAAGAAATATTAATGTTTCATTCATATTAAAAATTCAACAGGAAATTAAAAAATAAAGATTATTAGAGTTGAAAAAAAAGAACTTAATTAAAAGAGCTTTAATTGAGAGAATTGAGAGGTTATTACCAGGAGATAATAATATGTATTATTGTAAAGACGGCTGATATGAGAATGATGATTTGCAGAAACATGTGAATTGTAGAAACTCACTATTATTAAGTGTGTACATTATGTAAGTGTGCATTTGTTAACTTCACACATAATAAATACCTCACACACCCCACCAATCACACACAATACATGTCCGTCTCATTCCAAACTATGTAAAATCTGTTCCTTGGTAATATTATCTAAACTTTACTTTGTTAAACGGACTGCTAATAAATATATTGAAATTTTCGTATACATGCCTGTTGCACTGCATTTTCAAGTTATTTTAAATGTGTGTTTTCAATAGTGTAACGGTATGTGTCAATGGGTCACATATTAAAAATAATAATAATAGTGTGCTAAGATAGGAATGATAACGTCACTTTTAGACCAATAGGAGCCGAAAATGATTTAAAAAAGACTCTCATGAAGTAGCATGGGTCAGTATACTTATAAAATTCTAAATACGCACATGTTATAAGAAAATTGCACTCAAATATCTTTCTGGTGTGACACGACCCCATGGTTTAGCAGTAAGGATCTCTAAGCACTAGATCACCATAAACGTTATCAAAAGTTACAAAAGAAACACAATAAAAACTAATTTTGCATGAAAACAAACACACAAACAAAAATTACTTACCAAGTATTTGCCATTCAATTATGACGAGAGAGTAATGGAATACATTTAATTCGTGTTACCAACTGTCAACCTAATGTTCAGTTCACACAATTAAACTGGGCTCAGAGCAGTGATTACATCAAGGCCTCGCTGACCCACGCTTGTCCTAACATTAAATTTGTATTAGTTAAGTTTGATTAATAAAGTTACAGTTTCTTTGGCGTTTAATGTTTTGCCCAAAGTTTTGGGGTAAGAAAGCCGACGGGATGAAACGTTTGAGCTGCGCAGTGGATGTACAATCACTTTTTGTAGCTTTATACAAGTTTGTGTTACACAATTTATGTATTATATTTGTATGAGTAGCTTTAAAATATTATAATACATAGAAACTTCAGCACGAATGAGTCGGTTTGACCGGGGCAGTACTACCTTTACACAAAAGACTGAATAACAAGACTGCTATCGTATTTCGTTAGTGAATGTGAGACCGGAGGCCCAATTACGCAGTTGCATCTCACTAGGTAGCCGTAGTGTGGGTCACCACGCTGCGTTGACTTATTTACAATGAGGTTGGTGACCCCTACTCTTGGATTCTACTCATGCTTTCCATCAAGCGGAGAAAGAGAGAAAAAAAATGGTCTTGCTAACTGAATGGTGCTACATTTTATACACGATACCATAATCAATTCATGAGAAAAATGATCGTATAAGATAGTGTAAAACTAAAATGAGCTCCACCCGATACTTCATCAATTTACCATGTTCAACTGTCCTTCTATATCTTGAAAACTACTTTGATGTTCAATGTAATTTCCTAACTCATATTTTTTCTTCTCGTCGACAAATTATACTGTCCAAACTTATAAGTGGCTCCTCTAAAGTAAAGTAGGAGCAGAAAGACACGAATTCTGCTGTTTAAAATGAAGTTATAGAGCGAAACTTTTCATACAAAAATATTTATATCGGTTTAAATTTCAAACTAGCTGAAAGTGGCTGTTTCGAACACACAAAGATCACTGCTTTTCATTTCTAACCGCCTGGTACTTACGAGCACAAAGTTTTGAATTTCAGGGCACGTATGCGCCATATTGGATTTAAAGATTGCACGGCAATGCACATTTATTGTGAACGAACATTTAGAAGACTGTTCAAGATCATACAAGCGTTTTGTGCAATTTTCTTTCACAATCTATATTACAAATAAATAAAATTGGAGTGTCTGTTTGTAATATTAAAATAACCGCTCTACCGCTTAACATGCTTAATATGTATTACTCGGTACAAATGCCAAAATATTGTTTTTCACAATTTCTGGAACGGTTGGACTGATTTCGACAGGACTTTCAATGACTTTTTTAGACTAGCTTCGCCCCGCGGCGTTGCCCGCGGTTACAACAACAAACGCGGGTAACACCGCGGGGCTCACTTAGTAAACAATAAATGCCTCCATGAAAAAGATATTCAATCATGTCTAATTTGTTACTGAACTTTAAATGAATATTTACGATATCTAATTACCTTTCTTCTATACAAAGAAATAAAATTGATTGACAAATAAACATCCTCCTAGCCTTTATTCCCAAGTTTATTTGGGGTCGGCTACTTATTTATTTGTTTATTTGTTGATTGACAAATAAACAAATAAATAAAATAAATAAATCGGTTTGTTTGACCGCGTCTCGGTAAATACATTATAGGACAAGATTTATATCTTGTCCTTTAATGTATCCTATAATGTAAAAAAGAAAATTCAAAACAAACCTAACACCGACTCGTTTAGTCAGCGTCATACCCTTCTTTTTTATATGAGCCTAATAAAGTGACTCTACTCCTCTAATCCTCACTGTGAGTGCACACGATGCAGCATGGTGACCCACACTAGGTGGACCAGTAATTTACTTCTGCATTATTAGGCCTCGTATCCCACACTCACCAACAAAATACAACAACTACGAATGCTGTAATCTTTAGGTTGGTCTACTATGTGGGGGAAGTATCCCCCCGGTCAAGCCGGTACATTCGTTCTGGAATCAATTTCTTTCTTCTTTACAATTATTGTTATTGCACGGTTGGCCTAGTGGTTTAAGCGGTTGCCCGCGCCACGCCGCTTCCTACTACACCAAATGGCATAGGTACAAATCCTACGTGGGAGAGCACTTTGTGTGATTCACAACATGTTGTTCTAAGTCGGGGTGTTCTTTGTGTCCGTTTTAATGTAGGTTTGTAAAGTCCCATGCGACACAGGAATTTATATTTAGGAGTTGTCATTAAAAAAACGTAATCGCTTATGTCTGGCAGACGTGGAACACTATATTAGGATCAAATATCATAAATAGGTACTTTTTGGTGTCTTGATCGTTTTAAGTTGCGGTACCCAACTTGATTCGGGTTCTGCTGAATAATTCCTTACCAAACCTAAGCTCATAAGAACTAAAACGTTCCAATCTGCACAGAAAATATGAAGACGATCTTAAAATTGTTACATTTTAATGTACAACTTAAGAACTTTTACAAAAAAGTTTGTCGTACGAAGTCAACTAGTTATCTAACTTTACTGAAGAGTATGTTTACAGCTTAAACCCTAGGCGACCCTTTAAATACATACAAAAACATACAAGAACAGATATTCCAAAAGATTTTGGTATAAGCATGGACCGGAGACTTGGTAAAGTTTAGGCTCTAATAAAACTTCAATTTCAAAAGTTATTTGTTATTTTCTTCTCGGAATTTTTATGGGGTAAATGTTAAAGTTATGTTTCAACCAAGTTATCGGATGGAAACGAGTAGAATGTGTCTGGATAAGATAACTATGAAATGTATATTTCGGACATCTTACATACAACGCCATCTGATATGAATACAGAAACAGATGTCCAAAAATATTTATTAAAAAAAAACATATTTTTGTTTCATTACATACATATAACCGTCTCTGAAATTCAGAGGTAACGTTATGCAATCGGTTCCGGTTGTTATTATAAGATAACAGTACTGAAGCTTAGTTGGAGGCCTTCGGGTGGCATGAAAATATCCAGCGGCAAGATTTACGTAGCCACGACGTGTTGTGCCAGTCCCCAACTCGCACTTGGCAGGCGTGAGGACGTATGCCCTTAATCCTCTCCTGAGAGAAGACCCGAATAATAGCTGTAGTATATATCTAAGCTATATACCTAATTATATGCCCTTTTAGTCTTTTTCAAGCCACCACTCAAGTCTTAAAAAAAGCAACTAAGTAATTTTCCTTTGACCATCTCTTTCAGAGGACCCCCACTTCAATTAGACTGTTCATAATTAAATAAGTGATTTTGGAACAATACACTAAGTATTCCTTTGATATTTTTATTAAAGTTATGACTTCGGTGAGTGAATTTTCCCCGAGAAATGGGCTAAGACTGAATATTATTCTCCCGACAAATAGGTCGTTAGGAGTTCTTCATGCATACTAAAACAACTCAACGAAATGCCTAGGCACTTATTTTATTTTGTAGTAGCTAAATCTCGTGGTGTTATTTTTGTAAAAAGCGAGTGATGCCTCGAAATGAAGCAGGTTTAAAAAAATAAGCCTTAACTTACTAGCTACTATCTGCCAGTGGAAGTCCTGTTAAATTCAGTCCAGCCGTTTCAGAGAGTAGCAGAACAAGCAGACTGACAGACAAAAATATAATTAATGTTTTTTTATGTAAATACCGTATATACTTACATTTGCTCGTACATTTAGTAAAACTGGTTATTTGGTATCACAAACAAACTTTTTGGTCTGTATTACAATCTTCTAGTCATTTCCTAAGTGTCCATAACTGTGGCGTTGTAAATGCGACTAAACAGCAAATTTGTATTCTCTTTTTTTAGTAGCCCACACTATTTTGGCCTAGTGAGGCGTTTCTTCGTCATTCTTTCAGCCTTCGGAGAGGATGATGCAGAAAAATTGGCCTCCGGTCTTACACTGGCTTACAAAGTACTGCCTCGGTCGACCCGGCCAGCATACCTGCTGAAAACAGCATGGCTCTACTACCTTATTCCCTCAAATAATGTCATAATATGATGAACAAACATATACATATAACCCTTTGAAAGGTTTTAAAAAGGATTAAGTTTTCAATTGAAACTGTTCGTATTAAAAAATCACATAATGGATAAAAGAGCTTGAATATACCAGTGGAAATAAAATTTCCCAATAAATCACACTCTGTAAATCGTTGTACAGGTGGTGTACAGCACCACCCGTTATACATGCATACGCTCCTAGTACCACGAGTCGTAACACCGCCGCCATTTTGTAAAATCAACATAAACACTTTATAGTTTTAGTGTTGTTCTATAGGACTCAAGGGAATTTATCGATAGTGTGAAACTCAAATAAAGTACATTAGAATAGACAAATATATAGTCGTCACAAAATAAGAAGCCCGGTTTGACATTTGTCATCGTGGCGTAACTAATATGATTATTTCGTGTTTTTGAGTGCAATTTTTCATTATCAAGTTAAACTTGATGCTTATTTATGATACGCGTTGTGATAGTGTATGGGCATGTCAAATAACAAATGTCAAAACGGGCTTCTTATTTTGTGACTGCTATAATAATTATGGGTTGACTAGCTAAGACAAATTTTCAATTAACTAATTTCTGAGGCTGTATAAATGTGTTTACATATGGAAAATTAATCAGTACGATGAACCATAAGTTATATACAGGTTGCTTACTAGTTTAGGCACTTGGGTCAGACTCAACTGAAGAAACATCACGGTCCTACGGAAAACAGGTGTTAGTTTTTTCAATGCGTTTTTGTCCCTATAAAAACGCATTGAAAGAACTAATACCTAACGAAGCACAAACCATGAAAGATTGAAAATAAGACGAGGTTCTTGTCAGGAGTGTTCACTTTCCATCAAATGACCCACTAAATCATAACTAAATAATACTCTCTTTCTCTTCACTCTTTGCACATTTCTGTTATGTTAAAACATAAGTAACATATACAACTTCGTGCACCATTTGCCCATAAAAACATTAATTCTCTTTATGTATTAGAGTCATCTTAAAGGCCTTTGTCCAACACTGGTCAGCTGTTGATGATGATGATGATGAATATAATTAACTATTCACACACTTCCTCATTAAGAGGGACGAAGACGTCTTACCTAAGAATTATAAATATTTAATCATTTAGTTCGAAACTTAATTACTCAGCGTCTAGTTCAGACAAGGAACTTTAGTAACTTATTTGTACTTTAAATTAATTAATTCCATTGAAATTAACGTACTTTTGCAATTAATTACAACGGTTCTTGTTTGAATCAAACTACTATACTAAGACTATACGCGTATATTCCAACTGCTTGGTAATAAGACAAAGAATTAAGAAATATTAATAAAAGATTTAAAGACGACAAAAGATCTCGATTACAAAATATAACTAAAAAGTGATTAGTATTGGTCCACAGGAGAAATAAAGATTAAAAGGAAATGTCAATTTTAAATAAACCTTTACTGCTACAACATAAATATACTAGTCGCATATAAAATATAATTATCCTTTTTGATTTCAAAAGGCAAAACAATTATCATCCACAGTCAATTAGGACAGCGATTTTAAACCAAAAATCTCCGGCTTTATAATCAAATTTCAACGCGGAGCCGTACAATTCACTGTCAGTCGCATGTCCAAATCACTTTGACTTGCAGCAGACTCAAATTGGTTTAGTTGATTTCGCTATGGAATAAACCAATATCTTTGGACCTGTGGAAATTCCAGATTTCTGACTTTGCCTCTATTATATCAACTTATAGTACATAGTTACATTCCTTTTTTATTACAGTAATAATAAGTTCACACAACTCAATAACTACCAGGTACAGGAAAAACAGGACTCATTATTCTGTATCATTTTATTTCTTGTATTATGTCAGGTTAAATGACATTCCTAAGTGAGGAGTTTATTGCCTTCTATACACTTAAGACTTCAACTGCTGATGTTGAAGTGAACTGAAATGATGACTGCCTTTTTGGTCTAGTGGTTAGCGTATGCGGCTGCTGATCCAGAGGTTTCGGGTTCGATTCCCGGGTCGGACTAAATATTTGTGTGATCCACAAATACTTGTTTTGGCGTCTGGGTGTTTTCTTTGTATAATATGTATGTATTTACAAAATAAAAGGTATGTTTATGTATTTATATCAGTTGTTTAGTATCCATAATGCAAGCTCTGCTTAGTTTGGGACTAGATGATGTTGTGTATAAGATGTATGGACAGTAAGTGGAATTTTCAATCAAAACAAATGGAAAGACATTTTCCAACACTATGTAAGTCTATTTTGCAGAAGGATTTTACGATGTGGCATGGATATTTAATACTGGTGGGATTGTGACTTTGCATGCAACGAACCGATTTATATATCCACACACCTAAATACATTAGGATTATTAGAAATTTTACTACACATCTAAGCACATAAGAACTGAACATAACAGAGGTTCGATTCTCTCTAACTTTAGATTGAAACATTTTTATGAGTGTAGCAAAGTGTATCTACTAAGTATGCCTCTCTCTATTCCCTCCCTCTCATAATCTGATGATGGACGGCTATCCGATGCAGGACCGACTTCTTTACGTGCTGTCCAAGGCATGAGGATTAAGTTCCCAAACTTCCAAACTATAATTAAGAATTTCCAGACTCAGAGAAACTCAAAAACACTTTCTTCCAAATGTATATCTACTACTAAACAGTTAGATATACCGAGTCTGCGGCAAGGGTGTGGTACCTGAGGCAAGCAATACCGCACATCACGAATGAGAAACTGGACTGGTATCTCGAAGAGACATGGGTCGCTTACGCCTTCTAATAAAAATAAAAATTAACAAGTATAAGCTTATACTTTACCTGCGTTTTTACTTACGGCTCCGCTTCATCAGTGTTAGGTTTACCGTTACTATTGTATTCCATTATATTGTATGCATATATTATGTATGTATAAATGGAAGCGTATATATGTGGAATATAGTATCTAATATATGTATATATGTTTTTCTTTTTAAATTACAATTTAAATTTCTGTGCATCTACCATGTATGGCTCTGCGTCGCCCTAAGGCCTCATTCGCAAGAGAGTTTTTTTAACGGACGTTAAAAAAGCGTTCAAATATAACAAATGCATTCCCAAGTATATGTTCACACGACAGCGTTTTTAAAACACGACGCTTTTTTATAGAGCAGTGTTGCATTTTCAACTTTGAGCGTTGGAAATAGACCATAATAGTATTCAACTTCATACTTGAACGAATTTTAAAAACAATACAGGGTTTTCAAGACGATTTTTTGATTTAGGTATCCGTTTATGAGATATTTCACTTTAAAGGGCACTTTTTTGTGAAAACAGGGCGTTTTTTGAGCCAGCAGTTTAGCTTTTAGAGGGGGGGCCCTCTAAAAGCTAAACTGCTGGCTCAAAAAATCTGGAAAAATTCGTGATGGTGGTCCATCTAATGAACTTTGAAGGAAAACTATAACGGATTAGATGACTTTGTTCATCATGTGAAAATATGAATACTAATGATAACGGTTTATGCCTTGGGCTAGTATTATTAACAAGGCGATTGCACGCAAGAACTAAAAAAAGCTTTTTTTTTTCAAAATTGATTTTACGTAGTCGTTTATATGTAAATAAAACCATAACAAAAAGTTATGGTCTTCTAGGTGAAACATCCTTCACAGATAAGACTTCTTAAGTAATAGTTTTTTAAATTACTTTGGTCATGATTTAATTACAATCTTATATAACTTTTAGCGAAATTTGGACAAGTTATCTAACAACGAAACCTTACAGAGTTGTAAGGGCCCGTAAAACTTTCAATATAAATACACTTATTTTTTAGGCAGTTAAGAGTCCTCAGTAAGTACTTTTGGGGAAAACTCAACTGAGATTATTTACTGAAAGATAATAAGGCGCAGCGGATTACGTCATTTAAATGTCGAGACAATGAAATAGGGAAGTGAATCCGCGTTCCAAAAAAGAAAAACTTGAGAAATAATGTATTCAAATGTTTTCTTTGCCATGGTGACACAGTGGTTGCGTATGCGACTGTTGTGCTTGAGATCTCGGGTTTGAATAACGGATTCCGGATTCTGCCGGAACCGCAAATATTTGTTTGTTAGTTGGCGTGTTTTCTATGTATAATATGTATGTATGTACAAAAAAAAGTATGTTTATGTATTTATATCGGTTGTCTAGTACCCATAATACAAGCTCTGCTTAGTTTGAAACTAGATGGCGTTGCGTCACATAATAATTGTTTATTTATTTCTACAATAATACTGCCTCATCAAGAGAAATCAAAAAAGTTTTCTATTCACTTTTTGTAGAGGTTTATCGATTCTATGATTAAATTCGATTGAATGACCACCACCAAACTCATCCAAGCAACTATCATCAGAAGCTTATCTAGGTACTTAATTTTAAAAGAAATAAGAAATCTGTTGAAAAGTTTTTCTGAAATAATACAAATAACAGGGCGCGCATAGTAGGTACATAATATATCACGACATATTAATAAATAAAGTCCTCCGCCGCGTGTGTCTATCTGTTCGCGACAAACTCAAAAACCACTACACAGATTTAAATGAAGTTTTTGTACCCAGATAGTCTAAAGCCTGAGAAAGGACATAGGCTACTTTTTAGATCGATAACTAACATAGACACAGGCGGAGACGCGGGCGAAAACTAATTACTAAAGTAAATTCCATATGTTACTTAGTCTTTTCATAATGAGACTTGTACGAAATTCAATCAGAAAATTTAATTTTAATAAAAAAAACACTTCTTTCAACGTATTATGCCCTATTACTCTTTTCACAAAGGGTTGCTGATACTAAGTTTATTTTTCTGAATCGGTAACTGCACCTAAAGCTAGAAAACTTATTTGCCGACTACTGAAGTTTCCTTAACTTCAACTTAAACTTGCACTTTATAAAGTTACGCTACGACAAGGTGTCTGAAGACAAGAATTTCATTTCGATTTAGAAAAGAGTATTTATTGGCTACACCACACTTTGAATTTTTTGAAACACCGCACTTCACAAATTATCACCACCATCAGCCTATAGCAGTCTACTGTTAGACAGAGGGCATAGACAGGATTTTCCCATAATACGCCACTTACATTGATTCTCACTGTCTTGCACGCAGTCTACTCGTGCATTTTAAAAATAGACAATTTACGCAATAATAATCTACATCGGTACGTATCCCGTAAATATCCTTACGTACATATCGTTTGGAACTTTAGGAACATTTGTAAAACGGAACAAAGACCGCCCATACTCAGAACAACAATGTGCGGCTTACAAAAAGTGTTGTAGCATGTAGGATTTGAGAAACACTTAGCGCAATAAAAGCGGCGTCACTCCATAATAGTTTGCGGTTGATTTAAAAGTTAGTCTACTTCACAATGTTATACAAAAAATCTGTATTCAGTGAAATTAATAGATTCGTTTACAAATATTCCTATTTCACCTTTCCTGTACTTAATTTGCTTTGTATGGGATCTCTTTTATACGTATTAAGGTTCGAGCACATTATGCCGGGCCGCAGCGTGCCGGGGCGGAGCGCAAAAATCCGCTCAAATCGCTTCAATACAAATTGTATGAACTATCGCACACTGTGTCGGGCCGCAGCGGCTCGCATTATTGCGACGCGGATTTGCGTCCGTGCGATGCGACCCGCCCCGCCCCGCTGCGCCCCGTCACAGTGTGCTATAGCAAGCGGATTGGTGTGCATGCGCGTACGTGTTTATTTTACGAAATTTGCGTTTTTTGGAATTTGCGTGTTTCTGTTGCTGTCACTAATAAATGAATGAAGAACTTTTGATTAATTTAGTTCAAGGATACAAAGAACTGTATGATTTGCATTTTGCGCTAAACTGCGGCCCGCCCCGACACGCTGCGGCCCGGCCCGTCACAATGTGCTAAGTTAGCATTTTGCGCTGCGCTGCGGCCCGCCCCGACACGCTGCGGCCCGGCATAATGTGCTCGAACCTTTATAAAACATTTAAGCTAATATACTTGGCTTCTTATTGAACCGTATCTTAATTCATGGCGGTAGCTCACGGCACAAACTTAGTCTGCCTAAGAATGTATTGCATCCGCTACTTACTGAGCCAAGTAGAAAATGCATTTCACAACAACACACGGCTTTCTGGTTCGGACAAAGAAATAACGCCTATGTGGTGATGATCTCCTGGTAGAGAGTTATGAGTTAGAAGTATGTGTACATTTTTTTCTTTATTTGTAGTGACGGGGTGGAAAATTCCTGTGAATTTTCTGCTTATTAGGCATTATAGGGTCTAAGAGTATGTGAAGATTATGTTGAACCATCTTCGGTCGTACTTAGGTTACCTACTCTGGGAGGAAAGTATGTCTTAATTTAATATGTTGATTTTTTCTATGTATAATATGTATGTATTAAAAAAAAATTGTTTATGTATTTATATCAGTTGTCTAGTATCCATGGTACAAGTTCTGCTTAGTTTGGGACTAGATGGCGTTGTGTGTAAGATGTCCGAAATATTTATTATTATTATAAATAAAAAGGGAATGCTACCGAATATAAGAATTAAATCCACTACATTGTAAACGTATTATTGTACGTTTAGATCATGATTTTAATATTATTTATGTATCTATTTAATTAATACCAAATTTCCTTTATTATCTTGTTTAAGTATAAAACTGAAATCTTATCATATTCAGAGAGACTGTAAAATTTCATCCATTTCAATTTTCACCTGTATAACTTTTTTTGAAGACCTCCCTGCATTACACACACTTCCAAATTAGGAATATACATCTAGTGCCGCGGAAGACTATACAAACAAACACGAAACGGACACAAAGAATACCCAGATTCAGCAAAATATTTATGAATAACATAAAGTGTTGTCCCATGTCCCACGTGGCGTCCGTTCAAATCACTAGACCAACTCTGCAGTCATTACATCATTTTTACACTATGACTAAAATATAGTTATCATTGCACAGACTCTGCATAGTATGAGATTAAACAGCTGTTTGTTACGTGCAGTTATTATTTCTTCATGAACACTAGAGATATGCACAAGCAATCAAACTTAGTTTTAGCTCAACAAACTAACCAGTCTCAGTCAAGTTATCTGTCCGCATCGTGTGTGTGTCACGCCACCAAACTTAAAAACATCGAGCGGTATTCGAGTTTCGCTTATGCTGCTGGCATTTCCTTTGTTTTCACCTACTGATAATTTATATAGACCTGCCTCTATTTTATTGAACATCGAACACCATATAAGTATAACAATGGGTGTACTGTATCACGATTAGCGAGTTGTTTTTTTAATGCATTCGGAATGTTTTATGCAGAGTACTTTTGTGAACCCAAGTGTTGTACCGTTTTGGATTTGAACCCACTGGTACTTTCATAAGAAATCTTATAGTAGAAATCCACGTGACGATTACTCAAACGTCTGCGCCTACATAACTACGTATACAGTTAAAAACAACATTTATTATTATTTTTGATTATCATTCTACTTAAACTATCTCCTCACTATCCCCCCTTTCGTAGGTAGCCCCTAAGTTATAATAATAGACATCTGAGCACTTCATTCTCCTAAAGATTAGTGAAAACGAAAGTATCACTAAAAATTACCTAACACTAACACCAAATTTAGGGGATGGTGGTGAAAACGACCATAAGTCTCTTACCATAAGAAAACTTTTGCTTACCGTCAGTTATTGTGTCTAATCACCTTAACTAACTTAGCTATGTAACGTATAAATAAATGTATGCATTAATTTCCCCGACATGTTTAATACGAATAAAACTAGTGCTTCAACGTTTAACACTCGACTAAAATCTAATAGTAAAGTTGAGATGCAGTACCACAAGTTATAATGTATGTTCCGCCTGTTCCGAGTTGAACAGAGTGCCGCGCGCTCATAAAATGTGTATAATATGTGAATGCAGGGGAACAGGAACAATGCATTCAATTAATGTTAAATTTTTGATGGAATATGAAGGAAGATATCTGGCTGATGAATATGTAATTTGGTTTTGAGTACGTAAACCATTTGGGTGTTTGCGCTTAACTGTGTTACTTTATAATTTAAAACTCTTTAGAGAGTTTAGGTTACGAAAAGAGATGATAATCTCTGAGTTTGTTTCGTCCTTCCTTCTCAAAACTAGTGCAGTTAGGAAAGGCTGAATTCATCTACTTTTTTTTTTTTATGAAACGTTATTAAACGTCACTCGAAGACAACTCTAAGTCGTTTAACAACATGTTGTCAATTTGTTAAGGGCTACAACTGTCAACCCTCGCCTCACTCCATCGTACTGCCGATGTTAAACTATTGTCAATGTGACTTTAGCAAGGTAGTAAGGCCACGCTGATTTCAGCACGAATATTTAGGCCAATTAGGCATTCACAATGACGATGATGGAAATAGAACTACTCTTGAATTCTAGTCACGTAGTCAACGGTTCGGCCCTTCCTTCCTATGCCGAGCAATCAAAACTAGAACTAACTGGGTTCTTTAAACGGGACCAGAAAAAGCATCTCACTAATAGCTCATAGTGTGGGCCGCCATACATTATAGTCTGCATTCGCCGGAAATGTGGTGGCCCCCACTCTTGAATTCTGCTCATGCTTTCCATCAGGCACGGTAGAGCTACTTTTTGTAAATCAAATCACAAGAATGGACGCCAGAGTATCATATCTTATCTCTTTTATCTCTGCAAAGCATTCTTATTTCTCTATCCTAGAACTCCCTCTCCTACCAGTTTAGGGTACTCCATTTCTTTTTAACATCAGATGGCTTACATTCCTAAAATTAGAATAGAATAGCAGAGAAATTATGAAATAATAATTTACAAAAAAGAAACCGACTTCAAAGAAAAACTATTCCGAGAACCCAAATCGCGACAATTGTGCCTATGATATTTGAGGAGTTCCCTCGATTTGGGATCTGATGATGGGATCCCATCATCAGATCCTGATATGGTGATGATGGGACCACCTGTAAGCTACGCCCATTCCAATGCAAAAATATTTTTTGAAATCGGTTTATAAACGACGAAACTATCGCTGAACATACATAAAATAAAAAGATTTCGATGAATTGAGAAACTCCTCCTTTTTTTTGAAGTCGGTTAAAAAATGAGAAAAACTACGTATTTATTATTAAACTTTATAATTATTTATATACTGACACAATGTAGAAAAACCTATATACTATCACAATTTAAACAAATACATACCAGGAACTCACAAATGACTAGTTTTAAAACTGTACAACATTTCATTTCAATAGTCGTACCTTTGGAATTGTTTACGTATCGACCGACCGACGAATTGAGAACCTTCCTTCTTTTTTTGAAGCCGGTTAAAAAATAAGAAAAACCATTTAATATTAAACTTTTTAATTATTTATATATTTACACAATGTAGAAAAACCTTTATACTATCACAATTTAAACAAATACATACCAGGAACTCAGAAATGACTAGAGTTTTAAAAGTATACAACATATCATTTCAATTGTCGTACCTTTGGAATTGTATAAGTATCACCAAGTATGTCGTTACCGCTCCCAGTACCTTAAAACAAACGAATTTGAACTTTATTCCTATTAAATCATTATTTCAAATTACATAAAATTAAATAACGCTGTTGGTAATCGCGCCATCTATATGAATGTACGTAAAAGATATCAAAGAAGTCTGGTAGGAGGCATCATAGTTCGTTTGTTCCACGTTTAATCAATGAAGCGTTACTTTATAAAGCCATTTATGATGAATACGTTTAGGATTCTAATGGCGCTAGTGAAAAAAAAATTGTGGCTTTCAGATCACAATACAGTAGTGTTGAGTCTTGTTTTTTCCATAGAACATGATAATCCACATACTATACAGTAAGCGCTGGTTCCCACTACGCCGGACCGGTAAAACTGCCGGAAGGGCTAGTGGCTGTACAAGTTATATGAAGCTGTTCACATTATCCCGGATCCGGCATTTTTGCCGAGTCCGGCATTTTTACCGTGCGTTTTGTCACTACGATCGACCGGTAAAAATACCGGACCGGAGCAATGTGAACGAGTTTGATCCGGTATCTTCCCCCGTTTGCAACAACTGTGCTCCCCTCGCCCCGCCCGCGCTCCCCTCACATCATTTGGCTCGCATTTTCTTCCGTAAATTGTCAAAAGTGGTGTTGCTGTCATTCGAAAATAGAATGTACTCAATGTTTTCTTTTATTAACCTTCTATTAACATGTCCGAGGCTCCGGTGTAATGTGAACACTCTGTCCGGTGTCAAAAATGAAAGAGAAAAATGTTGCTGTCTTTCTTTTCTTCTCTTCTTTTATGACCGAATCTCCAGCAAGTTTAAAATATGACAAATACTTACAGAGGCCATCAGAGGCCTGCTTAACGTGCACATGCCCATCGGCGCGTAGCTGACTGACTGCATTAGCAGTTGACGGGAAAATATCTCAAGCCTCGATGGTAGTACACCGGTAGAGGGCGCAGACGTCATCAACCTGCATATTAGACCTTCTGTTCTCTTCCCCTAGAAGTGAATGGACATTTATAAGTAAATGGGATTTTTTTCGTATTTTTTTTTACATTTAAGCTCACCAAAGTGGCTCAGCCTGATGAAAAGCATAAGTAGAATTTGGAGTGGGGGTCACCATCCTTATTGAGAGTGCAGACAATTCAGCATGGTAACCCACACCATGGAAACCTAGTAAGGTGCAGAATGTTTAGGCTTCCGATCTTACACTCACCAACGAAATATATCAGTACGAATGCTGTCAATTTTAGGTTGATCTACCGTGTGGGAGTCGCACTGCTGCCATTGCGTCGACCCATTCGTGCTGAAATCAGGGGGGCTCTACTCTCGTATGCCTTGTCACAGGCCGTTATGTAAGACCTATATATTTAAACTAGTTTTCCGCGTAAACCGCGTATTTTCGGGATAAAAAGTAGCCTACAAGGGATTATGTGATTATCAAGAACTCATTTTTAAATTAGACATTTACAAACTATCATTATGGTTGCTATGCAAGTGTGTTATGCATAGCAACCTGTGAAGTTTTGACAGGAGATAAACAGTGATACATTTTGACATCTACGATTTATGTATTTTTATAATCACCAAGCTTTCGCCCCTGTATCTCGATTATTGCAGTAAAAAGTAGCCTATGTGTTATTCTGATATATAAGCTATATTACTGTAAAGTTTCATCCAAATCTGTTCAGTATTTTTTCTGTGAAAGAGCAACAAACATACATACCTACACACATACACACATACTCACAATTTTCGCGTTTATAACATGAGTAGGATGATAGATCGGTGGACAAAATCAACTTTACTAGTTTAAAAAATACCTTTTCTTTTAAGTTTACTCGATTAAAAACGATTTTCATTATATCCCGGTATGAGAATTATATGGATAGTAAAATCGATTTTGGGCTTCTCGCATCCAGCTCCTGCCAGCCATCTTGCGCAAATCATCACTCCACCTGGCATGTAGGCGTCCTACTCTACGTGAAGCCCAAAATCGATCAAAGTGGTGTGCAATGGGAGAGGCCTATGTCCAGCAGTGGATGTCAGATGATGAAAATCGATATACGTTACATGATAGCGAGGCATTACACTGCACCGCTTTGTCATTAGTTATGTCGTCTTACACACTATTGAAAGATACAGAGATAGTTTTAGAGTTTAGATAGTTCATTGCTGGACTCATTGCTGGCCTTAGAAAGAAGCCATAACTTAATTTTAATTTTTTGTTTGGTAGGAGAGCCATGAATGCATGTGATTGAAAGTACCTCAGTTATGGTGTAATGTCCAGGTTCTACCACGACCAGCATCCGAAGCATGTGCGTGACACACCACAAGAACTGAAGTACTAAGAAATGCACACGATTCGTTGACACAACTGTAACAAAATTGCCTTGTTAGTTTTCTAAGGAGTAGCCTACGCTCAGCAGTGGACCGTTGAGGGCTAGCCAGATAGGTTGGTTTATATGTATACCAACGACGAATAACCCAAAAATCTTAACACAAATATTTCAATACTCACTGATCTCCATGATCAAGAAGTATGGTGTGACTATAAGATGCAGTAGCGTAGATATGAGTATCACAATCAATGGGATGCCATAGCTGTCGTCGATACGTTTCACTACGTCACACAAGGTCCCGTGAAGCAATGCCAGTCTGCGAATGGCGTCACAAGGCGATACTATGAGACGTGGCTCACCGTTAGCTGAAAATGAACGGCTTAATAATTAATCCTTATCCTTACTAATATTATAAATACCAAGTTGACTATATATGTTCCGCCAAAACTACCGACAGGGGGGTGTCACTCCGCAGTTTAGGTATAGGCGGCCGTCTGCCTGCCGGGTCAGACACGCCGGTCGAACAGACATCGTCAGAACAGTTAAGAGTTGCACGATAGAAAGAGACGCAACTGTAGGTAAATATAATCTTAGTGATTCGGCGCCGTGCGATCTGAATTGAACTTAATCTTTTGACACCGAGGGTATCTATAACTTTAATTTACTTTTCGGAGTGAGTCTTCTGTACGGGTACTATTATGTATTCTCTGCTACCGAGCCGATTATATTGAAATTTGGTACACAGATGGTCTAAAGAATGAGTAAGAACATAGGCTACTTTTTACCGCGTTAGTACCGACATAGTATAATATATCATAGTATATTATGTTTTTAACTGACTTTATAAAAAGAAGGAGGTTCTCAATTCGAACCTCAGAACTTTCGATTGAATGAACCGATCTTAATAATTATTTTTATCTCTGAAAGCTCGTGCCTCCCATGTGGTTCCGTGATAAAAAAACCAGGATATAATAATAGAATCCAGGAGAAATCAATGGAACTCCTCCCATATCGTAGGCATAACTGTCGCTATTTGAATACTCAGTATAGTTTTTATTTGAAGTCGGATTTTTTGTTAAAATTATTCCCAATCGTGATTTCTATCTATCTCATCGATACCTGCAAGAGATTGCCTCCGTGCGATAAGGCCACGCGTACACACCTACCTAGTGCTAAGTCCTTTTTAACCGACTTCAAAAATGAGGAGGTTCTTTAGTTACCTTGTGCCCAATAAAGTTATTATTATTGAATTATACTCCAATTAGAAGTGATTATCTAGTTTATACTTCGCTCCCATTACATCAACGTAGACCCTGTTGAATACATACTTGTTCTTTTAATGATGACCACGTGTTCAGTCGTCATCGAGTCCATCAGTAGACTGACATTAGCTGATCGCTGAGCATCAGCCGGGGTCACTCTGATAGCGTAAATGTTCAACGGTGATACGTTCTTTGGTTTCTCGACTAAAAAAATATTAATTATATATACGAGCACGCATATACAATAAACGTAAGAAGTATAGCATAAATTTTAAAAATTAAACTAACCTTTATTTTTATTCCACTATTTATTATATTTTTTATTAAAAATTTTACCTGACGGTTTCGCTTTATTAAAACACATTAAATAGTGGAATAAAAGTAAAAGTGATTTTTAAGAATGTATTTTAATAAGTTCCACCAAGTGACACCACCACCGACTATTGAGAGTATTCTATATAAATTAAACTTCAATATAAAATAAAAGACGAAATTTACTTACGAGGTATTGAAACATTTCTCGCTGTGAGCGCAAGGGCATCGTTGACAGCCGCAAATCGGGCGCGCACGGACAGTGCAGTGAATGCAAACTGTAGCTCCAGAATCATTACTATGTACCAGAGGAGGTAGAAACCGACGTAGTTTGCTACAATTTCCCCTGGAAATAAGAAAGAAAGATATTACTGCAGCTACAGCTAGTTGTGACGGCGCTGCTGCTGCATCAGCGGAAAGCCTCAAACGGCGTAAATACCAACAATTAGTGGGTAATTAAGGGTTCATGTGATCAGAGTGGTCGTGCTATGTTTTAACACCTAGCTAAACTATTGATTGACGCTTCTCGTGACCAAAAGACAGGTCTTTTTCTAGCACAGAGAATTAGTATTGTCATACGAGGCAAAGTCTTTTGGGAACGCTACAAGTAAGCGATGATGCGGAGTAATTTAATTATAGAGTAATTGTAAATGGACTATACACAAAATCACAGGCAAACACGCGGACGAACGAATCAAGGTAACCAGGCGTGGGCCCTATCAGAATATAAGCCCTGTAGTCCCTCAGACCGCAGCAATATGCTGAGAAAGTCGCCTTCATCTTTCACTGCACAGGGTACTTTAATTACTTTATATTTACATCTGACTTTTTTGTACTTACTTTACATCGATATTCTGACATTCAATGTAATGGAATCTGGTACATAGTCATGCAATTATAACTATCCGATAAAATAGTAAAATTGTTAACATTTTCCGTGAGCCAATAAATTTTATTAAACCTTTTTTTTTCATTCAACAATCCTAACTTCTTAGTTACTGAGTCCCCGGTGGCGCAGCGGCAGTGTGTGGGACTACTGTGCTTGAGTTCTCGGGTTCGAATCCCGGGTCGGACCAAATGTTTGTGTAATCCGTAAATATTTGTTTCGGACTCTGGGTATTTTAAATTTATAATCATATGTATGTATTAAAAAAAAGTATGTTTATGTATTTATATCAGTTATCTAGTACCCATAATAGAAGCTCTGCTTAGTTTGAGACTAGATGACGTTGTGTGTAAGATGTTCGAAAATATTTTATTTTTTACTTACACTCTCTATTAAGCTGCTTGGCCTGAAGAGTATAGAAGGTGAAGTCATCAACGACAAGTATGGAGAAAAATATAAGTATCGCGAGAATGATAACGCACAGCTTTCGTTCCGACACCACGGAATATTGACCAACTATACTGTTGTCTACCTGGAATGTAAAAACGAATTGATTATATTATTATGATTATAGTATTCACATGTAGTAGAGAATAATAGAAGGTAAAAGACAATGCGGAAGGTCTAGATTGGCGTACATACAACAAGTACTAGATTCGTGTACGCTTGACGACCTGCATCAAGCCAGGCTAAACGCAATCCGCGTCGCCGTCGCCGAACACTACTTGTTACCATTGACACGATAAGAAGAACAAGCAAGTAAAGGAGAAAGTAGAAGTGGCCTATCAAGAGCTCCAATTGCAGAAAATAGACAGGAGTGGTATTCAGAGCAAAAAATGTTTGCCCCCTATACCAAATAAAAAGTTTAAGAAAGATACGTTATGCAATTACGCTTTCCTAAATACAAAAGTAAATTATGATCTTTACATTAGTTTACATGTACGTGAGTCACTAACAAATAAATCCACATTCGAATTTAGTAATTTAAGATTACTTAATAGGGAAATATTACATTGGGATTAGCTTATAGGCGCGTCTCGTAACAATAAGTAGCCTACGTCTTTCTGAATGGTCCAATCAGACAAAATTTCTTTGTAATTTAAAATATTAGTATGGAAGTATGAATTTACCGAAGCAACACTCTCCATGAACTTCAACATATGTTTCATGCGTCTCGGCGCGCCGTACACCCCCGCGCCGGCCGTCAGCACTACAACCAACACATCGCACGCCGAAACCACTTGTGACGTCTTCGATGACATACGCACTGACAGCTCCACGCCCACGTTTATTTCAGCGACGAGGCCAAATATTGTACATAACACTGGAATTTGAAAAGTGTGGGTGGTAAAGTAGTAACAAAGTGGTATAGATAAGATCTAATGTTGCTTACATTTGATCGCGTGGCTTAAATTTATTGGTAATGCCACGGGATTACCTCATTTTCAGCGGAGAAAAGTAATCTTTGGGTCATTCCAACTTTCATACCCAGTTTTATAAGTAACTAGCTTTCGCCGCGTTAATGTCGGTTATTACGGTAAAAAGTAATCTATATCCTTTCTCAAGCTCTAGATTATCTGTGTATCAAATGTTATTTAAATCGGTTTAGTAGTTTTAACGTGAAATCCGAACAGACATAGAGACAAAGTTACTTGAGCTACGTCCTTATTAGGCATTTGTAGTCCGATCAGGCAACGAACCCATTCCCTACTTAGTAATTAATAAATTAACCTGCATTCAGAGGATCCCGATAGTTATAAAGTTCACTTACCTAGCGCAGTTACAAGTACATAACTGTAAACACACATTGCGCCTGATATTGAGACCGTGGACCCATTGCTGTGGGACTCGAACCGAAGCGGCGCCAAACCGAAGAAACTTGATATCTGGAAAATATTATTACTACTCACTCAACAAACTGTAATAATCCTGATAACTTTGCTACAAGCTATTTATGTTTCAGGCTTTATTTCTGCTTTATTAATTTTTTACTGTCCGTGTGGTGACGATTAAGAATACAGAGTGTCACCACCCCTATTCATCCCGCGGGTATCGTAAAAGGCGACTAAGGGATAAACTACGCAAGACAACATCGATGCAAAGAGAAGGTAAACTTGAAACCAACCCTATACCAACCCGTCTGGCCAGCGTGGTATAGTAGGCCAATACCTCCTTTTCAAGGAGAGGCCTATGTCCAGCAGTGGACTGTTAAAGGCTGTTGAGTGATGATGATGATGAATTTTTTACTGCCTCGGTGGCGCAGTGGGAAAGCGGGTTCGATTCCCAGGTCGGACCAAATGTTTGTGTGATCCGCAAATATTTGTTCCGGAGTTTGGGTGAGCTCTGTTTAGTTTAGGACTAGGTGGCGTGGTGAGTAAGATGTTCGAAATATTAATTCATATCAAAGTATTTAGGAAGCCATGCCCGTAATGAGAATGATTAAAAACACGAAACGTTACCGTCCCTGTTAATTCCGTAGGTGTTATAATAACCGATTAAAGTAACGATAAATCGTAGCGAATAATCTGTGCATATTGTTTTGCTCAGGTTTTTCAATCACCCAACAAATGCAACGCATTCATTATAATTGTTTCAGTAGTTACATGTGTTCGGTTATGCAATACGATAAAACATACAAAAACATAAAACATAGTCTGAGAAAATAATTACCTTTTCCTTTGACTTTGCCGAATTTTTATTGACGGGAAGTATTTTTATTTATTACATGTGATATTGCTCCAAACTCTAACATAAGTACGTACAGAGTCTGGAATACAAACTTGTTTTTCCTGCACATCTTATCATTGATTAGTTTATCAGCTACACCTTTATATGCATAATAAACATTTATTATGCAGGTCATGTAATACACGCCTTTACAGATGGTGTGTCACACAGTCATACTACATAAAAAAATGGGAAAATTCTTGTGCTTTAAAAGGCCACACTTCGCCGTATGCGCGCGAATAACCCGCATAACGAATAGCGCATAGCGAAGTGTGGTGCCTGCTTCACTTAGGGTCAGCGCCGATGGACGGAGTGGCGGCGAAGAGCAGTTCAAAGGTCGCAAAACCCACTAAACATCATGCGCGGCATGTGATCGACGAGCCGGGCCTATAGCTATGAGAGCAATGCGTTACTCCGCATTCGGAGTAACGCATTGCTCTCATAGCTATAGGCCCTGAGGCGCTCAGAGTCTAAGGCATTCCTTAGACTCTGAGCGCCTCCGCGTGCCTCTCGACCGCGCTTTATATCGCTCGCTGTCATTGTATTTCGTTGCACCAAATACAGTTGTATTCTGAAGCGTTTTAGGTGGAATTTAAATTATTACTGAATTAGTCTCTTCGCCGCTACTCAGTCCGTCAGCGCTGACCCTTAGCCGCCATAGTGTGAGTCACCATGCAACATTGTCTATTATCACCCATGATATCGACCCCTATATTTGGATTTCACTCACGCTTTCCAAGTGGCATAATAGAGTCACTTTGTTAGGATGACTTGAATTAAGGTGATTTTAATGACTTTTTTTTTATATTCAGCATACCAAAGTGAGTCTAAACTGACAATGCAGACTTATTTTAAAACAATTATAAATAATTAATACAAGTAAACTTGGTCAGGTATGTTTTAGTTTACCGTGGTTCATCTAAACTACAATGATCGTTCTTATCCTCTTTCCATTTGTGAAACACTAGCTATTGCTCGCGGCTTCACCTTCGTGTTATTCTGATGTATAATTTCGATAGCCTTTTTCACCGCCCTAAATGTAGAATTTTCCAAAATTCCCTCTTTATGCTCGCCTATGCTCTTCAAATAACACACACGCCAAATTTCAGTTTCCTGCGTCCAGTAGTTTCGGCTGTGCGTTTTGTCAGTCAGTAACGGAACAGTTTTATGTATATTGATATACTTGAAAGGTGTCTCACCCTAAGAATGAAGGCATGTGCTCCCCCAACCACGCAGTGTGTAGCGTTGACAGTTTGCTGGTCCGATTGGCTCGCGGTCGGTACGGCCGCTGCAGTTGTTCCCTCCACTTTTGTTGATGACTCCAAGCCTTGGTAATGAACAACAAAATCAATCAATCAACAACCCATAATGTCCCATTGCTGGGCTAGGTTTCCTCTCAGGAGAGTATTAAGACCATACGTCCCCACGATGATCAGTCAGACAAAATATATATGTATGTATAGATTATTTTATACATGTAGGTATGTAAAAATTATTACTACGTAGGTACAATGATGATTCTGAAGATATTTCCAAATTACTGGATTTGGTTTGGATTTAATAATAAATTGAACAACTGCACCTATTACCTATTTAATTATCAATAAGTCCCAAGTTTATTCGGGGTCGGCTTCTAGTTCAACCGTTTTTACCTGAATATCAGTTTTTTCACGGAACGACTGGCATCAGACCTCCGCATATCTGAGGGAGAACTGAAAATTGAAGATTGAACTAGCTGTCAATATATTTTAAGACACTGACTTCCCAATAACGATTGCCATATATATTCATGACAACCGGGACCGACGGCTAAAAGTGATCTCCACGCACGGGCGTGAATCACCTCCAAACTTCCAGACTCCGGGCTGTTATTAAGAAATTCCTCTAAGAAAAACCCAACACCACTTTTTTGCCCCGACCCGGGATTTGAAACCGAGACCTCTTGATTAACAGTCGCATACGCTAACCACTAGATCAACGATTCAGTCAATAACTGAGTAACTACAACTAATTAATAAAAAAACATAAAGCTAACTATCGACCCGCCCCTGCTTTGTACAGGCAGATACAAGTATTTAAAAACGTTTTAAACTTAGCAAATTATATACTAAAACCTTCCCCGAGAATCAATCTATGCTGAAAACAGCAACAGACCGACAAACAAATGCGGCAGAGGACTTTGTTTTTGTAACAGTAGTGATATGAGTAGTGGAGACTTTCTTAATTTCTTATTTAAACCGCCTCTATTAAAAAGCATTGTTCTATCAAGGCATCATGCATACGAGTACCTTGACATTAACTTATTGGCCACATTATCATCATCAGCATATCACAGTCCACAGCTGAACATAGGCCTTTCCAATTGCACGTCACTTAGTTCGATGGCCTATTGGCCACGGATAGAATAAACTCTTATACATAATAATAAACAAATGATTTCATCAATAACCTAATCAAAACGCGTCACCATGGCAACTGACGCCACCAACATGATATCGATACCGGTAAACAAGTTATTATCCCATAAAAACACTCATAAATAGACTCAAAATACTTCATATAAGTAGTACTCAACTCAATAAATTCTCTTATCTATATTTACAACCGTTAGTTATAAAACTTTTTTAATTACGCCTGGATAACACTTCGAGTACCGCCAAAGAGGAATGATTACATTATATAAGCGATAAACAACATATTACATTATTGATTGAAGCATATTTTGTTGCCATGTGTATACACATATAAGTTTAATTCTTGCTAAAACTAAGGTAAACTTTAAGGAAATTGTTAAATTAGAAACTGATCTATTTGGATTTCCCACCAATTTTATATTTTTTAAGGTTCCGTAGTTCATGACTCGTAACCCTTGTAGATTCGTCATGTCCGTTCGTCCGTCCGTCCTCGACCTACCGCCCAAACGGTTGTTGCTAGAAAGATGAAATTTTACATGAATATGTGTTGTAATTATGTCGACAAAGTGCTACATTAAAATTACAAAAAAAAAATGGGGTAAAGTGGGGATGTTTTTTTTCTCGCGTCTACCTCATCGTGTGGTTCATCAAAGCATTGTGAGTTTACCAGAACCATTTTCGAGATAGGTATACCTTTGCGAGTTGTTCAACTTGAATGCGCATTACTATAGCAGTGTTGGTAGCTTTCTGTTTCAGCAATTACAAAGGCCTAACTTGTTGAATGCACTCACTTGGAAAACTTCGTACAAAAATGAAGAAATAATAAGTAAACATTAAATGACACGATTTCAAATCTACCTACCATAATGAGTGACTACGCAACCCTATATTATACGTGGCCTGACATGCACTTGGTCAATGTTTCTTTTATAGTTCGGTTTGTAAGCCAAACTCAGAACAACAACACGTAAGACACAGTGTTGTCCTATCTGGGATCGAACATTTAGAGCAGTGGGAAGGAAAAAGGTGACTGAATAAACCACGTCACCATACTTGCAATTTGCAAACTGAAATATTAATTTAAATTCTAGTGCCTACTTTTTACTTGCACGTTACACAGGTATAAATCGAACTTACGATCTGTAACAAAGCGCCTTAACATAATATACCAGCAAAACTAACATTTACTGGTATCGAAAATTATTTTAGTAGGGAACAAAATTTAACATTATGTGGTACTCTTTCTTCGTATTTCAATGTTACCAAACAGTAATTTGTCCTTGAAAATACATTTTGCATATCTATACTAGTATTCTGAAGTAGAAGATATTGTTTGTTTTGCGGTTTTCTCAGAAAGCACTGAAAGCCAGATTCTAAAAATTCTTGCAATGTGACATAGCAATCGAGAAAGGCTATGGGCAATATATTATCACACTACTTCCATAAAAAGAGAATATAAAAAAAATGTTACAAAAAAGACAAAGAGCAAAAAAACAATATATGAAAGATTTTAATTTAAATACAATGAAATGGAAATATAATAGAATAAGTTTAAGAGAGTTAAGATTAGATAAAGGGTTTTATACTCACGACACGTTCTACCGATGGTGAAAGCAGAAACAGAACGAGTATATTCCTTTGTGAAGATATAGTGATCATACATTGCATCTGTTAAAATCTAAGGGCAACAAAGAAATACAAATTCTAGCAACTTCTTTACAAGCGTAGTTAAGAAACACAGATTGCTCTTAATCATCATCATCATTATCAGCCTACTGCAGTACACTGATGGAAGTAGACCACTCCCATTGCACGCATGTCAGTTAGATATTGGCATACTTGCATTCAGTTCACGCCAGCCATACTACTCAATTCATCACTCCAACGGCCCTGTAGCATAGCATAGCTCTAAATAAAATTATCCAATTTACATAATCACGATTTCAGCTCATCAATATATAATAACTTTCCCAAAGAAACCACGTTTCTAGATAAACTTTAAAATCAGAAATTATATGAAAAACAATGGCCATTGTTTTATTTAACGGTTAAAAGCTTTTTATGAAAAGTAGAATTTCTAAATTCATTTCGAAATAACTTTACTTTGGGAAAATAGTTCCGAACGATTGGCCACCTTGTCTAATATTTCTAACCACATGCATACATATTCAGCCGGTTCAGACACAGAGGAAACAATCAAGATCTTCACACTATTATTTTTTTTATTTTCATTCGCCTGTGAGCGCACAACTTGTGTACACGCGTAGTTTGCCGGTCACTTAAAAATAGATCGTCAACCTTTTTTCAAATTCTTTAACTTTAGTATATTAATCCTATGATGAAGTGTGGAATTTGCAATGGCAACGTTAGTGATGGTGTGCTGTGTAGTGGCTGTAAAAAACACCTAGACTTCGGATGTGCAAATATATCGGAAGCTGGCTGGCAAAAATTGGGAGGTGATCGAAGATCTAAATGGAAATGCCCCAAATGTCGGGTTTCTTCTCCGGGCTTGGCTGTCCAAGAGCCGCCTGCATCCCTTGATACCATACTTAGCGAGATTCGTGACATGAAGCATCAGTTATTAAATCTACCCACTCTATTTGATGATGTTCGAACTATCAAGGACGAGCTATTCGAGCTTAAAGCGGCTTGTGACTTCTCCAGCAACAAGCTAGATGAACTGCAGTCTAAGGTGACTGAGCTCGAAGGGCGTGCATCTGAGCTCGAGAAGTTGCGCGAAGTGGTCAACATTCTGCAGGATGATGTAGCTAGGACAAAGCTCGAGTTCTCAACCTATGACCAGAGATCCAGATTGAATAATGTGGAGATAAAAGGGATACCGATAAAAAATGATGAGAACTTATTCACAATCATAGAATCCATAGGTCGCAAAATTAATTATAACTGTCCGAGGTCCCAAATAAATTATATTTCAAGAGTCCCTATGCAAAACTCCAAGGACAAATTAATCATCGTAAGCTTCCTGAATCGATACGTGAAGGAGGATTTCATTGCTGCTGCACGTGCTGATAGAAGCTTAAATGCATCAGATTTAGGATTTCAGTCATCTACTCAGCGAGTTTATGTAAATGACCATTTGAGCGTAGAATCAAAGAAACTACTTAGCAGAGTGAAGTCTTGTGCTAAAGAAAAAAACCACGACTTCGTATGGGTTAAACACGGTAAAATACACGTAAGAAAAAATGTAACTTCTAAGCCATTCATTATCAGAAAAGAAAGCGATTTAAACAAAATCGTTTAATATGTTATTTACCTATCTTTGTTTTTTCAATTTTAAAAGTTAATGTGTTTATTAAATGTGTATCTTTTTTGCAAATTTACAAATGGTTCTGTACCCCTGCCTCACTAATGAGATTAGGATCTTTCTTTAGTCTACCTTACCATGCTTGCACACAAACGCTTCGAATGACAATTATTTATATCTCGCTCATGCTCACACGCACAACGCCCTGTTGCTGTCTAGCTCGCACACCTGTTTACTGCTTGATTTTAAAAGTTAAATTAAATCGTAGTACAAAACTTATATTTGCTTACCTCCGTTTTAATTTTGTGTTTTCTCTGTCTGATATCTTTTTAATATTTTGGTATGCTATAGTACTTAGACGCCTCGTTGCATATTATAATGAAATAATACCTGTTATTGTAACTGTACTATTCAATGGCTTACGATAATAGACATAGACTTAACGTATATTATCAGAATTTACGCGGTGTTAGAACGAAAACAGACACTTTCTTTCGTCAGGTGTCTATGGCATCGTACGATGTTATTGTTTTGACTGAGACCTGGCTAAGGGAAAGTATTTTAGATTCCGAACTATTTGACAACAAATATACAGTGTGGCGCCGCGATCGTGACTACGATTTGACGAAACAAAAATACGGAGGCGGTGTTATTATAGCTACTCGACGTGAGTTACTGGTTACCCCGGCACCACAACTTCATTCCACAGCCGAGGATCTCTGGGTGAAAATGCGGATTAAAATATCGGAATCGCGACAATATATGAATATTTATATATGCGTTGTTTACTTATGTAAACAAGCGTTGGGGTATTCTTTTTCGTCTCAGCTCGGCAACTTTCTTACTATGTTGAACAACTCAGTGGTAAATAATAATAATTCCGATATGTTTTTGGTTGTGGGAGATTTTAATCTGCGAGGAATTACATGGCGGCCATCTGACCAACCGTCGTACTACCCGGCAAACTTAAATACTAGTGACGAATACCTACTTGCAGATGAAATGCACACATCGGGTCTGGGGCAATATAATGGCGTTACTAACAAGGATGGAAGAGTACTTGATCTGGTCTTCTCAAGCGGCACAGTGTCTGTGAGTGAGTGCACAGATCCCTTGGTACCGATTGATCCTTATCACCCGGCCTTGTTAATTGACCTACATGCCTGTGTAACCCCCCCTTTAGAGTCTGCGCCAAGAGTACGATATATGTATAACAAAGGAGACTTCGTTGCCTTGAATAATAATATTTCTGCGGTCAACTGGTCGTCTGAGTTTTCTTTACGTTCGGTTGATGAATCGGTTGAATTTTTTAACCGAACCTTAATTAACTTACAAAATCGGCACATACCTCAAAAAAATATTAAAAGCAATAAATATCCAGTTTGGTATAATGTGGGTCTAATTAAAATTATAAAGGAAAAATCTAAATACTTCAAAAAGTTTAAACTATATGGCAACAGGTCTGATGAACTGTCGTATAAGCTTCTACGCGATAGAGCTAAAGCAATGGAGACGATATGTTATAAAAACTATGTAACCCTCACAGAAAATTCCATAAGATCTAATCCTAAAGCTTTTTGGTCCTTTGTAAAAAGTCGATACAATTCCAATGCAATACCTAATCACCTTGTTTACAATAACGAATCGCTGTCTTCTGGTGAATCAATCTGTGAGGCGTTCTCTTCATACTTCCAATCCACATTTCTAAGCCCGCCCGTCGTGAAATTCACAGATACAGATTCTAATCCTAACCTCCCTATCGACCTGACACCGAGTCAGTCCCTTGGAGACATCTGTTGCATCAATATTAACACCGATGAAGTTGCTAAATTATTACAGCAGTTGGATATTTCAAAGGGTGCAGGTCCCGACCACATCTCACCGCAGCTTCTTAAAAACTGTTGGTCTTCTGTTTCGTTGCCTGTCTCAATCCTATTTAGGAAATCGCTCTCGTCGTGTATCGTTCCCCTTATATGGAAGTCAGCGTACATAACTCCTGTTTATAAAAAGAGTTCAAAAATAGAAGTTACTAATTACAGGCCTATATCGAAGCTATGTATTTTAGCTAAGGTATTCGAAAGGATAGTATATAACCAGGTTTATTCTGCTATATCGATCTCATTGAGTCCTTCACAGCACGGTTTCCTGAGAGGCCGATCCACTGTCACCAACCTGGCACTATTTAATGACTTTATTACGAGCGCCATGGATGACGGTAAGCAGGTGGATGTTATTTACACTGATTACAGCAAAGCCTTCGATCGGATCGATCACAATATCCTGCTCCTTAAACTGAACAGGGTGGGAATAAGGGGGGACCTGCTCCGGTGGTTCTCTTCCTATCTCTTGAATAGGACTCAAGCAGTTGTCCTTAACAACTACATTTCCAGTTGGGTTCCAGTGCCTTCTGGCGTTCCCCAAGGTTCCCTGATCGGACCATTGTTATTTGTTGTCTATGTGAACGACATCCACTCTTGCCTCCAATCATCTAAACTGCTTAGCTTTGCAGACGATATGAAAATCTTCTCTGTCATATCATCAATCGGTGACATGGAATCACTCCAGGGCGATCTGAATAGGTTAGAGGAATATTGTCAGGTCAATAAACTCAACCTTAACCCTTCCAAGTGCTCTGTAATTACCTACACTAGGAAACGCATGACTACAAGTACCAATTATACATTGGAAGGCCAATCAGTCTCAAGGTGTCGGGTGGTTCGCGATCTGGGCGTCTACCATGACAGTGGTTTGCTGTTCGATGAACACGTGGATGCTATTATCAAGAAAGCTTCTAGGGCACTAGGATTTGTGATGCGTATATCCAAGTGCTTCACGGAAGCTAAAACGTTAAAAATATTGTACTGTACATATGTAAGAAGTCACTTGGAATACGCATCTCAAATTTGGAGCCCGCGATATCATATATATATTGACAGGATTGAAAAAGTACAAAAACGATTCGTCAAATACCTCTGTTTTCACCAAAGAATCCCTTATCGGTCAGAAAATTATATTTCACTTTGTAAGCGATTCCATCTGTTGCCTCTTGCAAATCGTCGTATGATAGCTGACTCGCTGTTATTAATGAAAATTCTTAATGGCAGTATCGACTGCCCGGAACTTCTAGAAAAAATTAACTTTCAAATTCCCACCAGACCACTCCGTTACAACCCTCTCTTAAGCGTACCTAGAGCATCTACCAATTATCGGCAGAACAGCTATATTGTGCGTGTGAGTAGGGCTTTTAATGAGCTTTGTAAGCATGACGATATAGATCCATTCTCTATGAGCGTCTCAAAGGTGCAAAAATGTCAGAGCCTTAAGTTTTTTTTAAGTTAAGTAATAACAATAAGACAATAATTGTTTTTTTTCTCTGTCGCTCACAGCTGTATGTTTATTATATCACTACAGGTGAGGACTTGTAATTGGCTCACTGTTATCTACTAGATTGCAAATGTTATTTTGTTAGCTGTAAGTCCTCCATAATATAAATAAATAAATAAATAAATAAATTATTTGTGCTGGTAATCCACTATTTATAAATTAGCAGTCACTAAACCAGCACTAATTCTAATACATAATAGCAAATTTACTTCATTTCTAATTTTGTCTTCAGCTGTGTCTTACGTTACCCGCACATTCTTGTAATTTAAAATTGAAATACTTTATAAGCAAGCAAAAATCCTAATATTTTTGATTACTTGTCCCCAGTTACTTATTTTATTTGATATGTAAGAATCAGGATCAATTATAATTAATCGTTATTAATCCTAAATACTCAACTAAGGGCCACAGCACACTAGCTACTTTTAGCATTGGCGATCGGCAACTAGTCGCTTTTTAGAAGCTTAATACGGCGACCGAACGCTCTACACCGCACACTTAAAAACGCCAAACGCGGAGATTGGGTCGCTTTTTAGAAGCGCGACACAGCAGCTGAACGCTACTCTCCGCACACATTCGGTTGCCGGTAGCATCGATTTGGCACCTGAGCAGTCGCCAAAACGCGCGTTTCCGATACCGCGATCGAACGCAGGAAGTCGCTAAAACGCGATGCAGCATCGATGCAGTCGCCAAATCGCCGATCGCCGATGCTAAAAGTAGCTAGTGTGCTGTGGTCCTAAATGTATAATTTACTAAAGTTCATTAGAGTTTTACAAATCGCAATTAATTAATATCAATTTAAAATCTCAGTTCCACACAAGACCAGTGTACCAATTCGATATAAACTCTAACATTCAATTACAATTTCAAACGTGGGTGTAGATAAACCAACTAAATACCAAACATTTACCGTTGAAAACGTCAACATTAATAAAAGTCTATCTGACTGACGTAAAAGTTTATACTTTACGCCGAAGTACGCAGCACAGAAATCAAAATAACGTTTTTCCATTCGTCACCAGACGTACAAAAATACACCTAAATCAAATATTGTCACTGTTCACTACGCACAATACTGCGTTCTTGTTAATATTTCATATGCATGACTTTTTACGTCAATCACTGTGAAAAAATATATACTATAATAATAGACGACAGTTACCGAGCCATTGGAGATTATTACGACGGACCTTTAAATATCGACTTTAAGGTCTTAAAATTTAGTAATCAGAATTTAAAACAAAACTTTTCATTTCATTAATAATACCAATCTAAAAATAAAGCAATGAATCCTCAAAATTATTTGTTTCCGTACGCACACATAAATCAGAACTCATTGTTCACCCCTAAGTGGTCTTATAGTTATAAAAATACGCAGACTGACATCACATGAAATAACATCAGACATGGTAAACTGTGTTGTATGTTTTTTGTAAACAACTGGAAAACGAGTGACAATCGGGCCCATTGTGAAAACATGAGACGGTATTTTTTGTGAGCATATACATTGAAATATACACTCGCATTTAGGATTGAAAATAAATAAGATTTTTTTTATATATCTAGGCCTACCATCAATCATCATCAACATCCTCAAACAGTCCACTGCTGGACATAGGCCTCTCCTTAGAAAGGAGATTTTGGCCTACTATATGGCCAGACGGGTTGGTTTCAAGTTTTCCTTCTATTTGCAACGATGTTGTCTTGCGTAGTTTATCCCTTAGTCGCCTTTTACGACACCCGCGGGATGAATAGGAGTGGTAACACTGTTCTCTTAATCCATCACCACACGGACAGGCCTACCGATGTGACTCTTAACCTGCCTGACGGAAAACATGAGCAGAATCTAGGAGTAGGAATCTAATCTATCTAGAATCTCATTGTGAGTGCCAACAATGCAGTATGGTGACCCAAACCAAGGCGGCTTAGTGATATGTTTCTGCATCACATAGCACATACACTATGAGGATAGTGACCCCTACTCCTACTAATGCTTTGAATAGCCGAGTCACTTTGGTAAGCTAAATGTAAAATATAACAATGCGTAGTACAACCAAACTCCCGGGAAACAAACAATTCATTTTTCACTTTAAATGGACACCAATAGGTATAATTTGTTTATCTAACCAGTATTTACGCCCAAACAGTAATTAGGCATCGACTTACAAGGGTGCTTTTAATGGAAAAAGAAAATGTTCACGACGTGTTTGCTTCTTTTACATGTTTTCAGCTATATGTTTGTTTTGCATTCATGTCGTTATGTACGTAAATAGGGATTTTATAAATAGATTAATTATGATTTTACTAGAAGGTGTGATTCATTTTGTCATATATGTTATATATATATGTTATAATGACAAAAAGGGACTTGTCTTACTCCATGAATTTCCAAACAATCGTTCAACCTCCTTATGGCGAAAAATTCCAAAAATCCTTTCTTAGCCTATTATATACTAGGCGCTCAGAAAACAGAAAGTATCAGTTGTCTTAATTTCAAGTCATAGTCCCAGCAAAAACAAAGCAAAAAGTAAATCAAAAACAATATGGTTTTTTTTTCATATTAGCCTGCCAAAGTTACTGCATAGAATTTAAGAGTAGTGTTCACCTCACTCATTGGATCTTAGACATTGCAGTATGGGACCCCACAATATGGCGACCTTTTGAGATAATCTATCATTAGGCCTTTTGTCTCGCACCCACCAACCAAGTTGATCTTTTGTGAGAGGGTAGTACCGGTAGAGCCAACCCTTACGTGGTGTAATCACCAAGGCTCACTCACCAAGGCCTTGAAATTATATATAGATTTTAGAGCGTAAAACTACCTCTATAAATACTGGTGTAACTAAGCACTCCACGGAATAATATATCTTCTTGAACATTTGCCATTATGGATATGCCACTAATCACCAAAACCGAGCACGTCAGCAGGAACACTACACGCAAGTACATTAAACAATTTATCACGCTAGCCATAGCGTGTTTATTGTATTTATTAACGTGTTAAAAACTATAATGTACATGATTATATATTTACTTTTGTAAACTTTCAAACTTGAGTATTTCTGTTGAAGTATCGTTTTTATCATGATAGTGAAAGTGACCCTACACTGTTGGATTCTACCTATCTTTTTTTGTTTCTCATTAGGCATAGTAAAATCACTTTCGTAGGTTATAAAATAAATAAATAAATTGTGTATGACACTTATATCAATACGCTAAAGAGAAGGTTTATTAGTGTTCGTCTATCCAACTTTGCTCTCGAAGAAGTGTGTAATTTAGTAAATATCTATACTAATATTATAAAGAAGTAAAGTTTGTGTGTTTGTTAAATTGTAAGGGGTAATCTCGGGATCTACTGAACCGATTTTAAAAATTCTTTCACCAATAGAAAGCCACATTATAGCTGAGTGTCATAGGTTATATATAAAACCGAAAAATAAAAAGGCTTTTATGTGGTAGTCCGTTTTGCAAAGTGAATTGGAGAAAAGACGGTCGAATGAAAGCGTTTCTTACGAACGCTGCCTTAACTATGTAAGATATATTTTTAAGTTCTAGAGAAAAGATGTGGAGCTTGAAATTGCGTACAAAAAAGACGACAACAGCATATTTCTAACTTTTATATTTAAGTTATGCCCAACGAAGTGGGCACGGGTCAGCTAGTCGTATATATAACTCGTATGTACAGTAAATAAAAAAATGAGTTAGGACATTTACAGATTTATTCGAATTTTGCGTATTTTTATGCATAAAATGGATTTTTTTGCAAAAAAAAAGTAATAAGTCATTCAATCAACTGTCATAGTACAATCTGCGCTTAGTTTGAAGCTAGATGGCATTGAATGTTACATAATATTAACAATTGTTAGAATTCATACTTTATTATTACTGTTATTATTTCTTCAAGAGACGACGAAACAACAACGAAGATAGAGTTTCGACAATATGATACAATCATTAAACAGATCCAAAATATTGCCTTAGATGGGTAACGAAAAGTAAACAGAGATGACACTAAGCCGTCGGAGCCGGTTGTAATGAACATCGATGGCAATCGTTATTGGAAAGTCACCCTCAGGATTGCAGAGGTACGATGCCAGTCGCTCCGTGGCAAAGTTGATATTCAGGTAAAATCAGTTGAACTAGTAGCCGACCCCAAATAATCTTCGGAATAATAACGGATAGGCAAATGAAGTTTATATATGTATAACGATAAGTGCTGCAACCTTAGAGCTTTATATGCTTAAATTTAAGCCTACCACAGTGACTATACTCTGCCTTCTGGAAGCATAAGTACAATTAACGCCTCCCAAACTGAGTCTTAGGAAATGTCGGCGCCTTCTAGCGATAAGGTTCGACGTGTAAAAATATCTGTAAAAGATTTGTTTGCAAAAATAAATATCATTTATCAATCCAAGAGCAGTGGTCACCAGACTCATTGCCAATGTTTTATGATCGCAGCCATTGCAGCATAGTGACCCCACACTATGGTGGTATTGAGATGCCTCTACAACCTTGGGCCCTCCAATCCTCAGACCCTCCGGTCTAAATTTTTAGTCACAACTGTTCTTTTATGCCAATAAAGTGCTCATAACCAAGTGGCCTTAGGAGATTCGAAAAAATCAGGGTAAGCAACATGGTCAGTAACATAGATGGGTGACCGTTGCCATAATAAGTGATTATCATTTCCGTGATTCTGAGATCGCGTTAAGCAGAAGGTCCCGGTTGTTATCATTAGATAAAAGTCGTGAAGCTTAGTTGGTTAGCTAAGGCGGCTAAAAAATTATCCATCGGAAAAATTATGTTACCACAACGTGTCTGGCCGGTCTCCAACCCGCACTCGGCCAGCGTAGGGACGTATGGCCTTAACCCTCTCCTGAGAACACACTCAAGCTCAGTAGTGGGACGTTATGGGTTGTTGATGATGAAGATGTTCCCGTTTATTCAGATTCATAATAGTTGTTCTGGAATTCGTGGTGGACACAAATTAAAAACAAAACATCTAAATGTCAGTTTAATCATTCTTGAGTCATAAATAGAATCATCATCATCAACAGCTTTTAACAGTCTACTACTAGATACAGGCCTCTCCTTACAAAGGAGGTTTTGGCCTTCTATATTACGCTGACCAGACGGGTGGGTATAGAGTTTACTTCAAGTTTTCCTTCCCTTTTGCAGTAATGTTGTTCTGTTTAGTTGATCCCTTAGAGACACCCACGGAATGAATAGGGGTGGGGACACTCTGTATTCTTAATACGTCACCGTTTATAAGAAATTTCTACCAAAAATGTATTGAAACGGTTCTGTTACAATGAATAACATCACTACATATGTATTATAAAACAAAGTCCTCTAAGAACTTAATAACTATTGGCTACTAGTTCTAAAATAAAATACTTTACTCTGTGTAGCGTCATTCAAATACCTGAATGTCAGTTTATAATCTACTATTCGAAGAGAATTCCTAAAATCTCTTGTTAAACAAATATTTGCGCATGGTATTGTTAATTTTTATATGTATTATGTAGTAAGTAAAGCTAATTTGTCCATTACATATACACAACATCTCGAGATCGCATTCCGATATAATTCAAACTTGTATGTTTAATGAAATTAATAAAACATTTTAGTAACGTGCCAGTAGCGGGAGTACCCAATGTTAATTTGCGTCAATACATTGTTCAGAAGTTCCTGAGATTAGTCGAAATAGACAGACAGATGGACAGAAAAAAATATTTAAACTACTTTTTTGGTCTATCATTAATACACTTTCATATGTATTAAGTAAAAAACTGTTAATTTAATGCTACAAACACACACTTCAATTTTGTTTCTATATAGATATTTAGATTGTTTTATCTTTACATATATAAATCTTCTGTTCGTGTGTTTGTCATTGAACTCCTTCTAAACGGCTCTACTGTTTTTGATGACATTTTTTGTCTGTGTTCAAATAGGTTCAAAAATAGTTTAGATTCTCAATTGGGTCCGGTAGGTGGTAGGTGGCGCTGCGATCAAGTTTTGGGATTTCAAAATTGGGCGGTACGAAGTTCACCGGGTCAGCTGGTTTATTTACAAAAAAACAGGTTTTGTTTTCATTACAATTTGTATGACGAACTTAGAGACTTAAGCGGTCGCCACACCGCTTTCTACTGCGCCGAGTGTCGTGGGTTCAAATCCCACGTAGAATAACACTTTGTGTGATTCACAATTTGTTGTTCTGAGTCTGGGTGTTCTTTGTGTCCGTTTCATGTATGTTTGTAAAAAGTCCCCCGCGACACAGGAATTTATATTCCTAATGCGGGAGTTTTCTTTAAAAGATAGAAAAAAAAACATACTAGCAAAATTAAAGTAGCAATCATAATAACTGTTCTCATTATGCCAGAGCCCAAGATCACAGTAAGTGCAACCTGGTCAAATAATAGTCAATCCAATAGTACTTTATTTCAATTACTTGATAACGTTATTTTTGTATTATATACATAATGTTGTTATCACCTCGCGTGTGGTCTAATATTTTGATAACGCTGATAAATATGCTGATACTGACTATTGATACTAAACTGCGTCGTTGGTCTAGTGGTTAGGGTATGCGACTGCTAATCAAGAGGTCTCAGGTTCAAATCCCGGGTCGGGCCAAAAAGTATTGTTGGGTTTTTCTTAAGGGTAATTCTTGATAACAGACCAAAGTATATGTAAGTTTGACGGTGATTCACGCCCGTGCCTCAGAGAGCACGTTAAACCGTCGGTCCTGGTCGTCATGAACATCTATAGCAATACTGGAACAGGGTTGCGGAGGTCCGATGCCAGTCGCTACGTGGAAAAACTGATATTCAGGTAAAACCCATTGACATTTGACTGCACGGTTGGCCTAGTGGTTTAAGCGGTCGTCATGCCGTTCTCTATTGCGCCAAGTGTCGTGGGTTCGAATCCCACGTGGGATAACACTTTGTGTGATTCACAAATTGTTGTTCTGAGTCTGGGTGTTCTTTGTGTCCGTATCATGTATGTTTGTAAAGTCCCCCGCGACACAGGAATTATATTCCTAATGCGGAAGTAAAAAAAAAATTGTAGCCGACCCCAAAGAATATTGGGAATAAAGGTCAGGAAGAAAAAAAGAGCAATAAACATTATTAGTAAGGCTAAAGAGGTTTGTGAGTTCGTGACTCTGTAGGGGTAATCTGTGTACCTACTGAACCATTTCTGAAATCGAAAGCTACAAAAAAATACAAACTACGAAAAATACAAAAAAATACAGCTACGAAAAATACAAAAGGGCCAATGTCTGTAATTTACATGAACATTTATGTTTTATAAATATATAATTTAAACCCATCTACGTAAATGTTTTCGAATTACTCTTTAAAAATTTATCCACACACATTATAAGTTACTAAAAAGACAAATAGTAAAATAAGTTCAAAAGTAATTTTATAGGCATCAAAGCTTTCACAAATAGGCGTAAATACCACATTAATGTAACTTCAATTTGTACGTTAATGGAAGGAAAAATATCACATCTTATTAGCGCCCTAAATGTTAACATGTGAGTGATTTGTTATTATGATGATTTATATTTGTTGTTTATAATCTTTGCCTATTATTTTCTCATAAATTTTATTATTTATAGACATAGTTCTTCTTTTAAGTATGATGTTAAAGTTACATTTTACAACAAAAACAAATGTAACCATTCTCTTTGAACGATTATATAACACAGATTTATTTTTAATTAATCCTACTTAATAAAGATTAAGGGGCAGAATTTATTAATAGGACGAAGGTTAAAAACCTTCAACTTATTGACCAAATACAAAAAAAACTGTCTTGATGTTTCAAATATACGATTATAATGATTGTTTCTATATATAGAAAACTTACAAAAACATACATACATACCCATTGATGTAAAAACTTGCAAATAACTGCTGCACAGCATTACATGATGAAAAGACAAACTTCACTATTATATATCACTATATATCAATCAAATCTGTACAAGTGTTCGAAAAGTACTAGGATAGCAGAAACCACGTGGAGATCACACACGAGCGTAGCGAGAACTAACGAAAGAATCACAATACGATGTACCAATGAATAGCGTTTACTGTGATTGTATCTCGTGAAATGTATTACATTACTGCTTTTAAGAAAGATTAGTCGGTGATTCTCAAATAATACCAGAAATGGTATTTTAATTCTAAATTTGTGAATAAATAAAATTGTAGATGAGATGTGTTTCATGTTGATGTTATAATGATATTTATTTGTTTTTATTTTTTTACAAAAAGTATATACAACTTATCTCCTAACTCTTATTAACTATTTAATTGTTAAAAAGTGTGTAAGAAATAAGTAAAGTACACCACAAATAATTTTCCAAATGCGTCCGGGAGGTTTCATGGAATATAAAAGTTCTGTCCTTACACCTTTTGTTTGAAATCGATAAGAAAGTAAATTTGTTAATAAATATTTCCTAATAGTGTACATGTGCTTAAAAAAGTCGTAGCTTAAAAAAACTAAAAGAGTTTATCTAAGCTTTTAGAGATTATTCCTAGTCATAAGTCCTTATTCCTATTCTCAAATGTTAGAATACCCCGACTAAGACTTTATTTTTTGCTTTTGGGTGTTTTTATGTAAATTTTCTTTCTTATTACGTATTTTATCTCTGTGTAACAGATCGATGTCATAGAAGCGATAAGCCTTCATGGCGGTCTTTGTCTTTTCATCAATTTCTTTTTTTTTGTAAAGGCTATTGAAGATCGTCCGTGTGGTGAAGGATTAAGAATACAAAGTGTCACCACCCCTATTCATTCCATGGGTGTCGTAAGAGGCGACTAAAGGAACATAAGCAGCCAACATCACTGCCAAGAATTCAAAGTGAACATCTGTAGCCGAACTAGGCAATGCCTGTATTTCGGCTATCAGTTGATATATGATGTTGTATGGTTTACTTGAAACAAAATGGTTTGATTTGATTTCATTTGATGCCTATGTCCAACAGTGGACTGTTAAAGGCTGTTGATGATGATGATGATTGAAGATCGTAGCACGTCGAAGCACGTAGAATGAGGAGACACTGTATACTCCTCGTTTATCATCTATATGATATATCATTAAAAAACAATCTATACATTTACATATATGAGTGAATAAAATTAAAATGTATGTTTGTAGTTCAAATTAACAGCTTTCCTCAGCACACTTCTTATTCCTTATTCCCAATATTAATTTGTGTCGGCTACTAGTTCAACCGGTTTAACCTGAATATCAGTTTTTCCACGGAGCAACTGGCATCGGACCTCCGCAACCCTAAGTGAGAACTGAAATTCGTAGGTAGAAATAGTTGTCAGTAAAGGGCAGTGACTTTCCCAATAACGATTGCCATAGATGTTCATGACAACCGGGACCGACGGCTTTACGTGATCTCCGAGGCACGGGCGTGAATCACCGCCAAACATCCAAACTCCGGACTGCTATTAGAAATTTCGTAAGAAAAACCCAAAAACACTTTTTGGCCCGATCCAGGATTTGGACCCGAGACCTCTTGATTAGCAGTCGCATTAGCTTTCCACTAGAACATTTAATCAATTTCTTAATTTTTTGGCAATTTGTCTTTTTCTGACTAATATTAGTCAGAATCTAGAACTAAAATTAGTCAGATATCTGGAACTGCTAAACCGATGATAATGACTTTCACTAGATAGGTAGAGATAGATAAATGAGCTAAGAAGTAACTTAGGCTACTCCTTTTACAGTAGCTATGCCCCGCGATGTGACCCGCATTTTCTGCTGTAAAAGAACAATGATAACAGCGAGTAATACGAGGGGCTTGGCTAGTTTTTTCATGAGTTACTAATAATATAATGGATAATATCTCATATTTTATAGCGACTAACTGTAAATTAAACACTGACACTCTGAAAGTTTGCCCCAACAAGGGCAGACTTACATAAGTAAAGGTTATTTCGAGGTGGGGTTTGATTTCAACATTAGATAAAACCCCTAATATCGACAACATAAAATAAATTTAATCACTAGTTGCCAACGTAGCAACGTAGGCTGGTACCAGGTGGCGTAATAACAGCTGTTCCTGAAGCCCTTCTATTTCAGGCGAAGATTGGTTTCATTTGTTTAAATTCTGAGACACCGTCGTATTTTTTTTAATTACTAACCCCGGTGGGGTGATGTCCCGTGAGGGCTTATACACGTAAAAAATGGTTAGGCACTGAGAAAAAATAGATTCATTGTTAGGATGTAAATATGGGATTTAGAAACGAGAATAATTTGCAATCGAGATGGATCCCGTAACTGCGATTATAAGTTTTTTTTAATTACAAAGAAAGCATTTATTCAAGTCTAACTGCGTAGACCGTGCAGGAACCATACAACACAAATCCGCTCTTCATTCTATCCCTTAAGCCAATGAAATTTACAATCACACAAATCGAAAAAAAGAGTCGTTGAACTTTTTGTCCTAATTAATTTCTGTACTTGCTAAGCACCGATTTTTATATTTAGTACTAACTAGAAAAATACATAGATTCGACTCAAATCCTCGTAGACTTTTAAATGTTTTTCTTTAATTATTATAACACATTATAACATAATTTTGCCCCAACCTAAGACAAATCCTGCTTACGGCGTAGCCGTAGAGATACATAGTCTAAAAGGATTGGTAACTTTTGAAATGTTGTGATAATTTAGAATTACGCCATCTAGTATTAGCTCGGGAAAACTACTTTACAAATGATGAACCAAATGTTCAGAGCAAACGAACTGCCTGGCACAGAATACTTAATTGTGCCTGGTACAAACAACTGGCTTGTAAAGTTTCAGTATTTACTCGCTAGAGGCGCTGGTATCATATTTTCGAAAGTGCCAACATGCTGTTCAAAGCCGAATTGTTGCAACAGCAAAAGTAAAGTTTCAGTCATAATCAGTTACTACCAAGGGTTGCTTGTTTTCCCCCTATACATTTTTCTTTACTAAAACGTTTTCTTATTTATTGGTTCTCGCGGTATGTAGAATCGAAGTATCTTAATCCAATCGGTGCAGGTGTTTCGCCGTGAAAGCGCAACAGACAGACAAAATTACTTTAAAATTTATTACATCATCATCTTCATCCTCCTAGCCTTTATTCCCAAGTTTATTTGGGGTCGGCTACTAGTTCAACCGCTTTTACCTGATTTTCAGTTTTTCCATGAAGCGACTGGCATCGGACCTCCGCAACCCTAAGGGAGATCTGAAAATCGAACTAGTTGTCAGTATATTTGAGAGCACTGACTTCCCAATAACGATTGCCATAAATGTTCATGACAAACAGGACCGACGGCTTAATGGGCATTCCGAGGCACAGGTGTGACCAGACTTGCAGACTCCGGGCTATTATTAATAATTTCCTGTAAGAAAAACCCAACAACACTTTTTTGGCCCACCTGGGTATTTGAACCGGAGACCTCTTGTTTAGCAGGCGCATACGATAGTTAGCCTACAAAATAAAGGTCTAGACCAACGAGGCAGTTATTACATTAGTAATGATTGATTAATATGTTTGATAGGATTAGATATAATAAAGTCAATCCTAGTCAGTACTGAAATGTAGGTACTTAGATTCTAACGATAGCTTAAACTTTATGCAGTCATAATTATTAACGGTTTTAGGAGGTATATAAAATGATGAAGAAGCATCTCAATAGACCGCCATGGTGTATATCACCATGCTGCACAGTCTGCATTCTCAATGAGTATGGTGATCAATACTCCTGAAATTTTTTCATGCTTACCATCAATCAGATTAGAGTCGTAAACCAGTAGCATTGAAAGATTTGTTTTATTCCAGTGAAATACCACATATTCTTGGCACCTGCATCGCGGTGATCACATTCTCCAAGATCTGAAAATCAAGAGAGCTTTTGTGACGATGACACTAAGTTTTAGATGACCCGGCAGACTTCGTACTGCCTCAATCGATAAATAGAAGACCTAAACTGTTGTTTAAAATAAACTTAAAACAAACAAAAGAAATCCATCCCTACTTAATATTATAAATGCGAAAGTAACTCTGTCTGCCTGTCTGTCTGTTACGCTTTCACGCCTAAACCACTGAACCAATTTTGATGAAATTTGGTATGAAGACAGAACTGAACTTGGGAAAGGACATAGGCTACTTTTTACTGCAATAATCGAGATACAAAGGCCAAAGCTATGTGATTATAAAAATACATAAATCGTAGATGTCAAAGTGTATCACTGTTTATCTCTTATCAAAACTTCACAGGTTGCTAGGCATAACACACTTGCATGGCAACCATAATGATAGTTTGTAAATGACATATATACCAGTAGACCAGGGTAGTTAATTTTTGAAAACAAATAAAATTATAGTAGGATGAAACCTATTGGAAAAGGAGGAGAATATTATAAAAATGAAAGGAGAAATAATTTACGGGCGATCTGAGGTCGGGAAGGGGTAGGGGGGGGAGGTTTTCGAGTCCTTTAAGCGGGGCGTGTAAAAAGCATCTCACTAAGCCGCCATAGTGTGGGCCGCCATACATTATTGTCTGCATTCGCAGCAAGTGCTGTAGCCCCGACTCTTGGATTCTGCTCATGCTTTCCATCAGGCAGGGTAAAGTCACTTTGGATGGCTAAATATATAAAACAAAGGCTAAAAAGCGGTTTATCTCGATTTCCGGCAAAACTACAAATCCTATGGAAACAAGTTAAATGGCAAAGTTGTAGGTAATTAAAAGATCTACAACTTTTTAGGGTTCAGAAGTTTATGACTTCGAACCCTTATAGATTCGTCATGTCCGTCTGTCCGTCCGTCCGTCCGTCCGTCCTCAACTTACCGTCCAAACGGTAAGTGCTAGAAAGATGAAACTTTGCATGAATATGTATTGTAATTACGTCGACAAAGTGCTACAATAAAATTATGAAAAATATTTTTATTTAGGGTACCTCCCCTACACGTAAAGTAGGGATGTTTTATTTTTCTCGCGGCTACCCCATCATGTGGGGTATCATTATATAGGTCTTTTAAAAAAATTTAAGGGTTGGTAAGACGATTTTGCAATTTAGGTATCTTTTTGCGAGAAATTCCACTTTAAAGGCCACTTTTTTTGTAAAAACAGGGCGTCCCCCGCCCCCTCTAAAAGCTAAACGGCCGGCTCAAAAAATCTGGAAAAATTCGTGATAGTGGTCCATATAATGAACTTTAAATGAAAACTATAACGAATTATATCACTTTGTTAGTTCAGGAGTTATAGAGGCTTAACTTCTACAATGTGCTTACTTGGAAAACGTCATACAAAATTAACGCATTAATACGTAAACATAACAATTATCCATTGGATACAATTTCTAATCCACGTACCATTATGGGTGACTGAGGAACCCTTTCCTTTGCGTGGCCTAACACGCACTTGGCCGATTTTTTATTTACACTTTTTTTCACATAACCTCTAATTATATGTCAAAATTCAAAAAAACAAGTTTTGGTTTTTTTTTTATCTTTTACAAATAAAATAATTTTAAACGAAGTTTAGTGAAAACTTACCTTTTTATGTCCCGAATACACTGTAATTTATTTGATTTGAAATATTTATTTTTTCACCCTATATTGACATAATATCGAAAATTCACCCGTCGAAAATATCTACTTTTTTTTCAAAAATTGGAGTGTTTTCTGTTTTATGAAATCTCTACTTTCCGATGGTGTAATCCCTATTCAATCAATCAATCAAATCAATCAAAACCATTTTATTTCAAATAAACCATACAACGGCACTTTTGAAACGTCAAGTAGTCAGTCAGTAGTCAGTCGTGAAGCTAATCGTCTGTTCCAATTCGTAGATCCTATGGAGAAGAACAGACAAGAAACTCCATGGACACTCTTTTCCAACATTGTTTTTACAATTTTTGGTTACATTGTTTATGGCATTTTATTAAATGTGAGGACAATGTAACGATGCTGATATTTACACATGTAGTGTCCAAAAACAATTAAACAATAAATAGAAGTTGTGAGATGACCAGCCCCGACTGGCGGCGCCCGTATCACGAGCATGACCCATGCACCAGCCATCGTCCAGTTCAACCATATCGTAGGGAGCCGAACGACCCGCTACACACGCCACCGTATTTAATATTATATCTCTACTAATATTATAAATGTGAAAGTAACTCTGTCTGTCTGTCTGTTACGCTTTCACGCCTAAACCATTGAACCGATTTTGATGAAATTTGGTATGAAGATAGAACTGAACTTGGGAAAGGACATAGGCTACTTTTTACCGAGATATCCGACATACACGTGGGCGGAGCCGCGGGCGAAAGCTAGTAATTAATAAAGCAAATGCAATTCATTTTTATATTCACCTTTTAAACCTTCTCTAGACTTCCACAAATAATTCAAGGCCAAAATTGGCCAAAACGGTCCAGCTGTTCTCGAGTTTTAGCGAGACTAACGAACAGCAATTCATTTTTATATATATAGAAGATAGATATATAGTTAAATTTAAGCCTACCAAACTGACTCTATCTAACGGAAAGGATGAGTAGAATCCATGAATAGGGATCACTATCCTTGCCACCTCATTATGTGCAGACAATGTGGCATGGTGACCCATACCATGACAAGGCTGTCACACTAGGCAGTGAGATATTTCTGTCTCTGCATATTTCTCCTGAAACTTTGACTCTTGAGGAAGAACACAGGCTACTCTTTACTATGACAACCGACATAATGGGCAAGAGCTAGTAAGAAATAAAACAGTCTTAAAAGGTATAGAAGACCTATCTCAAAACCTAGTGTAAATAAAGCAATCTTTGAAACGGGTTGCTGCAATCGGAACTGAAATTTGAAGTTTTATTACAAGGATTGACGTCCAGAAGGACATGTTTGTAATTAAACTACAATTAAACTAACAAATCAATAGAATCAGCATAATTATATGTTAGTTGTCACTGACTGTCTCTATAACTACATACACTGTATTGGTATAAATAAACACAAGGTGCACGCAGTGGTTGCATGTTTTAATTCACGTAAATATTCCCTTTTTGTTTTGAAATAAAGAGTTAAATCGCAGTTCTCTTCAAAATATATAGTTCTCTTCAATATTAACTCGGCCTATAGACTAAATCTGGTTCATTTTAAATTTTGTTTTAGAAAATATATATTATCAACAGCACCCAAAAGACCTCTTTTGTGTCAGTATAACAAATATATAAAACAATTTTTTGCCTTCACCCCTGAGTGTTTCGGTAATCGAGGTAAATAATTAATAACCTTTCTTTAACAAACAAAGTGGCTCCGTGTCAAATTTGATTAAAATCGGTTCAGTGGTTTTGCCGTGAAAGCCTAAGAAATAGCAAGATAGACAGTCACTTTTGAATTCATAATATAAATATGGATTTGTGATTGTGGATTGAACAAATATCTCAGCCGCAGAAAAAATATTCTTTGAAATGTTCAACGTTGGAAAGTACAATTAAACAGGTGCCGATATCTACAGGCGAAAGCAAGGTAAGCTGAATTTATTGATGTACGTATTCAAGTATAGTAGTATTCAAGTAGATATAATTAAATTATATAATCAAAGCTTCTGAAGCAAATAATATTGTCTTTATTCTTTGTCCTATGCTCACCTAATGTTATGCTATGTTCTATGCTATTCATTTCTGTAGTTTTAATAGGAATAATCACAACTCCTTTAGGTAAATGAGTGCACACATAGTCAACCAAATAACCAATCAAGGCACCTTCTTAGTTCTTTCAATCATGATCATTTCATCAGATCATGATATCATAATCTTCTTGCCCAGATTTATTAACGAGAAATCGCCCCAACCTAATGCTGTTGTCTTTCATTGGTGAGTGTGAGACCGGAGGCCCAATCATTCTGCATAATTCTTCCAGCCTCAGGAGGCTAAATATCAAACATCCCACTAAGCCGCTATGGTGTGGGGTAGCATGCTGCGTTGTATGCACTCACAATGAGGATGGTGGCCCCTACTCCTGGATTCTACTCATGCTTTCCATCAGGCAGAGTGGAGTCACTTTTTAAAATAGTTGTGACTTTTTTATGGCCAGCCATCTTTCCTTTTTCGAGATGATTTGTCGGAATCGGACCAACTAAAACCACATGGTGTACCACTCTGCACCTGAAATAAGAGGGTTCCGGGAACTACTGAACGGGCACCACTATCAAGTACACTCTCTAGGCGACGTCGCTTCCTCGTGGCTGGCCAGTGAAGTGGATGAAGGGGGAACCCGTCCCGTTCATCCGCGACTACACTCAGGGTGGCGCATGAGCGGTACCCGGTAGCGTTACCCGTCGGAAGTACTCGTCGAAGAGCCCTGATAGGGCCCCATCTGGGTCTATGTTGTACGATGACATCGACTCAAATAACACTAAAATTTTCTTCCCAAAGATTTTATATTGTCTTTAATTTGTAAATGTCATCATTATCTAACACTTGACTACCTCATAATAAATGAGCTTGTCACCAATAAAACTGATATAATCAAAGGATTATTTGTCTAGTAGGTGGAGTTTGAACAATTCAAACACATTATTATGAGTAATTGGCTCTGTTCAAATATATTTACTGTTCACTGTGGTATAGAACTACAAGGTTTAATTTCCTTTTGTAGTTTGCTTGGAATATTCAAATGTAGGATGAGAATACTTGTTTATGTAAGTTAATATACGATTAAACACGGTTGCGAAGAATTGTCGGAACAACGAAATTCCTCTTTTAAATCAGAATAAAATTAAAGCGTTTTTTTATTTTATGTCAGGGAAAAACATGCAAGGACGCTTAATAGAACTTCATTGAAGTTTACAATAATATAATGCTATACGTGCTTTGAAAAAGTCGTATCAAAATAAGAAAAACCCCCGGGAACTGTATTACAACTGTTCACATTGTCGCTGTTAGTAGGAGTAACTTTCAGGTATGTTGACAACTCGTTAAAACGATTCCTTTTCAAAATATCCGTTTGGACGGCGGGTCGAGGACTATCAATGTTCCGAGACGTGAACTACAGAATCCTAAAAAGGCCTATTTCCTATCCATAGATTCAATATCTATGGACATAAGATCTATTTATTTTAGATGGCATTCACGATTAAATAACATAACATTATTTATTTGCACGTTCAACAAAATGATTTGAATATTTATTGTCAAAAACACGGCAACATTAATTTGTCTACTTGGAAAACTAAATCGTCGGTCAACCACTATTAACGGACGTATAAATAAGTAAGTACATTTTGATGATTTCTAGGAGGTCCACTTCCATGTACCTATTACATACGTTAAAATATACTAAAGAAATAACCGGACCGGCTCGAGGGTAGTACCCCCTCTCTCAGAATACCAAAAGACTGCATTCGTGTTGGCATGTAAGTCGTGTTTCGTTAGTGAGAGTGAGACCGGAGACCAGATGCAGCAGCACTGTACTGTGGGCCTATTGGTTTAAGCGGTCGCCACACCGCTTCCTACTGCGCCAAGTGTCAAATCCCACGCGGCATAACGCTTTGGGTGATTCACAATTTGTTGTTCTGAGTCTGGGTATTCTTTGTGTCCGTTTCTTTTATGTTTGTTAAGTCCCCCGCCACACAGGAAAATTATATTCCGTATGGGGAAGTTTTCTTTTTTTTTAATTAAAAAATAAAATAAAAATCTTTATAGTGTGGGTCACCATATTGCATTAAGTGCATTTCCAATAAGTATAGTGAACACTACTCTTGTATTTTGCTTATGTTTTCCATCAGTCAAAGTGCAGTCACTTCGGTAGGCTTATTATAAAATAAAAAATAGTTTAAAAAAATAAACAAACACGCTTTTAAATTAAAAAGAAGAAAGCGCAAATTTTATCTAAAAAGCGTGGTTCGACGTTATTGAAATATTTTCAGAAAGCCCCACGCTTTGCTACATTAAAATTATTTTCTACTTTATAGTTTAAAATCGTGTTTGTTTAGTTTTTCAAACTGTTTTTTAGAAAAAAAGACAAAAATACTAACTTGTTTAAACTTTTTTTTTTTCAAATTACTGTATTGTCATCGGTCCTAGATAAGTCTACAAAGTTTGAACGAAATCTGGCCGTTTTAAGACGGTCGAAATCGCACCCAAAGGAGTCCGTCACAAACATACAGGTCAAGCTAATAAAAAGCGTGTAAAAAAGTAGTATCCTCTTTGAAAATAATGAATCAAATGAATCTTGTTTGCCATGTTGATAGATGATGTTGTGTGTAAAATGTCCGAAAATATTTATTTATTTATTTATTCTTTACTGTAAGAAAACCTCTAAAAATTTCTGATGTAATATAAAGACAAATTTGTTTAATACTAGCCGCCAGCCCCGGCTCCGCACGGGGACTTACAGTATTGATTTTTTGAGTTAATATATAGCCTATAGCACTCACAAAAAAGGTAGCCTTCTAATGGTTAAAGAATTTTCAAAATTGGTTCCAGAGATTACATACCATCACCATTATACCATTCAATTCAGTGATTACCCCTTACAAGGTCACAAAATCACAAACCTTACCTCTTGATATATTAGTATGGATAAATAAATTATTGGGATTTGTTTTAGATAAGCAATTTCACTAATATTTTTGAAATTATGTTTTAATAATAATATATTTAGATCATAAAACACAGAAAAATTTCGTTCGTTAAACTAACAGCCAATAAATAGTATTATATTATTAATACAGCCTATCCGTGACCACGAGCGGTACAACCCGTTCGAAACGTCGGGAAGTAGAAGGTGCTGCAACCTTTTTAAAAAAAATTACCGCGAATAAGTCCCGTTTACAACAAAAAACATGAGTATGTGTAAAAGTCGCGAAAATCTAATAACAGTTAAATAGTATTTGTTTTTCAGTACAAAACTACTTAATTGAACTATTGGAAACCATTAAATTTAAGTACCCAAACATTATAGAAAAGTACGCACAATTAGTCAACTTTGAATAACATCGGCTTAGTCATCAATTATGCTTAGTATTATAAAGTTAAATTACTATTTAAACTGTTCAAGTTATTTTTCATGAAAATTGTATTCTTAATTCTGGTTTATATACACTCACATCTTTATCCAAACAACTATTTTACTGAAGCTTATTTTGTAGTTTTGTATGTTTTTCTAAAGTTCTTCATCAATATCCTTCAAAAGTTCACTGCTTCTTTAGCCCACTGTCGTCCACTACTGAACAAAGGTCTACAAAGGCCCAAAGAGTGTCAACAGTCCTGGTAAAGTTGGTACAAGATTTGGTTAAAGTTTATGAGGTAATGATACTCCATATCCTCAGTCCATAACCACACTGTTAATCCTTCACTCTTCTTTGTTTCAGGTTTTAAAACACAATGGATATACCGGAATCTGAATGTGTAGTTTCTGGCACTTTGAGTTTTGTCCTATACTTATCATGCTTAACGGGACTAGCTCCCTTAAGGTTCGAAGGCGTCCAGAAAGGATGGAAGATCAGGCCCTCAAAAACTGTTCATGTATACGGAATTTTATTGATTACAACATTTAGTTAGTACCTTTTCTGTATCTTTTGTCTATGATTACATTCTTTGATCTTTAGCTATGTTTATTAGTATTAAATTTATTGCTTAGTGTTTCTAATTTGTACAAACTATTCAAGATAGTTAAAAGTTTATACTTGGGCCAATATTATACTTCACCGAACAGGCTAAGGTCTGATACGCCAAAACATTTTGCACAAAAATGATCCTATGAGGTAAAGGGTTATTAAGTTTATAAAAATGTAACTTTTGTTTTCTTAATCAATTTCTTTCTCACTCATTATTATAGGTATTATTAATTACTTTGACACCCTTTATTTGCACAGACCTTTAAAAAATTCTTACCAAAACCAATTTGTATAAGTTAAGATTTTCTTAAAACTACAGATTACTGAACACTTTACAAGATAATAATAATAATAATACCTTGTAAAGTGTATAAAGAATAGTCTATAAAGAGTCACGCTGATTATATATTGCTATACATTTATATACGTCGGTACTACTTTCTCACAGAAGTTCAACATATCAATGACAGCATTCGTTTTTCTGTTTATATCATTGGTTAGTGCGAAACCTAAGGCCCCATGACACAGCAGCTTCTCACTAGGCCGGGGTCACCATGCTGTATTATCTCTATTCGCAACGATTTACGCTAATATTAAACTCTGCTATACTCGTTGGGCAGTAGACTTCAAAAGACCCTCTTCAAATGATTATATTATATTTATATCATCAACAACCCATAACGTCCCACTGCTGGGCTCGGGTCTTCTGCCCACGCTGGCTAGAGTGCGGGTTGGGGACTGGCAAGACACGTTGTGGCTACGTAATCTTGCTGTTGGATGTTTCTAAGCCGCCCGAAGGCCCCCAACTAAGCTTCACGACTGCTATCTTATGATAACAACCGGGACCGACTGTTTAAAGTGACCTTCAAATCACGGAAACGCTCATTACATATAATGCCACAAACGGTCACCCATCTAGGTCCGACCGTGCCATCGTTGCTTACCCTTGGTGATTGTTTCCAATCACCTAAGGCCACTTGTCTGTGAGCGCTTCTTATACTTATATAAAAAAACATAAAAACTTTTTATACAATTTATATAACTTTTACCCGGTTCTATTGACACCTCATTCATTACCATCGGTTTAGTAATTTAAATGGAACAGGTGAACATTCAGACATACAGACTAGACTGCAAAACTATTTACTAGAAACTATTATATTAATCTGGTTTCTTTCAGTTGTCTTCGCCATACTGTCTCTCTGTTCAGCTTTGGTAATGGAACCTAGGTCATTTCACATGCGCAATACTTTAGACCGGGTCGTAGGAGTATTCACTCTCTTGCTACTGCTGCCAGTAGGAGTGGTGGGAGCACTCACTGGTTATAAGAGAATGCGTAACCTGACCACGTATTTGGCACAGGTTGAAAAGGTACGTATGTTACGAATAAGTAATTAGTGTTATAGATGAAGGGTATTTAGTATATGAGAAATGTTTTATAGCATTCAGATTATTTGTGTTATAAGACGTTACTTCGTACCAAATTTCAAAATTCTGAGTTCACGGGAAGTACCCTGTAGGTTTTGATTTCCTTGCGAGTTACGAAAATTTGAGGCGTAAACGGCTGTACCTTTTGAAAGCTTGGCGTAGAAGTTTGAATTTTTCAAGCAAAAACAAAGAGGTATTGTCAAACAGACAGACGGACGGACAACACAGTGATCCTATAAGGGTTCCGTTTTTTCCTGTCGAGGTACGGAAACCTAAAATCGTTTTTTTTCATCGTAAAAAAGTTTTCATTCTATGTTAAAAAAAGACTATTTAAATCAACCGCTTCGTTTATTATTTAACCTTCATTGACTTTCCTAACATATATCAATCATCGTTGTTTGACGACGAATAAACATAAAAATTCATTAGATTTTATCAGTCGGCCTTGTGGTTAATATCTTGAAGACTTCACTATGCAAATACTTTTGACATTTATGTATTATCGAATAATAAATATATAATTATAATAATACCTATAATAAATTATAGTAAATATATATTATAACCCTTATTACCAAGGGTTACGAAGAAAAATTCTAAGACCTATTGAATAAACACATTAAAGATTACAACACAATTTAGATTGTTTTCATATATTTTTCGTGCGAGTTTTGTTATAATATTTTTGTGTACTCGTTCAGTACATTGAGCGAAGTATTGTTGGGTAAATTTATAGCCCTAGTTTTGGCGTATTAAATATATATTCTACATCATCATCAGCGCAGTCTATTGCTGGACATAGGCCTTTCCGATTGATCCCTATGTTTTTTGTTTCTATCTTTTATGATTTTCAGATAAACAGAGAACTGAGCCAGTATCACGCTCAAGAAAAAATAAAGGAATGGAAAGTTCTCGTCCCGGTCCTTTTTATGTTGTTATTTGGCAATTTTACAGTATTCTCCGATTTTGGCATATTTCTGCACAGAGTTTTTCAAGAAAATGGGCACGGTGAGTATTTTAATTAATTTTAGAATTTCTTTCCACACTTTTATTATATCAGCAATAAGCAAATTATTATTTTATTGGATTCTGGACCAAGTTAAGCACACTTTTAGACCCATATTACATATGTATACTCCTGTAGCTATCTTTTTAAGTAGACTTTCAAAAAAGCAGACGTAAGTATGTACATACAATCTTTTCGTGGCCATAAGTCTGTTCCTCATATGTGGTATTCCCTACAAAGTGTAATGTTGAACTGCAAGCTATTACAGTTTTGTTATAATCTAGAAAGAGGGCGTTGTAACTTCTATCTGAATCACGAAATTGTTGTGTTTAGAAATCAGCATATTATTTTTGAAGGAGAACCAGCCCGGGGAGACAATGCAATATTTTAGAACAAGACACAAGTTGTACTTTTATTCACTCGACTTATGTAGTTACCCCTCTAGTTCAATTGTATTGTTTCCATTATATACGAATAAGAAATACCACAAGTCATCAATATCCAATCTACTTTTCTTATTTACTCTCTAAGCTCTCAACAAGTGTGTGTATGCTGTTATATTTTGTTGGTGAGTGCCAGTTAGTAATAGTGCATCTAAAGCCGCTATAGTGTGGGTCACCATGCTTCATTTTCTGAATTATTCCATCAGGCAGAGCAGCGTCATATCGGCAGGCTTACAAATAAAAAAAATTAAAAAAATTGACAATGAACCCAAACATGCTCCATTGCCTTGGATCCGGAGCTTAATTTTTTTACTAGAACCCTACCTTCTTCTTCCTAGCCTTTATTCTCAATATTATTTAGCATCGGCTACTCGTTCAACCGGTTTTACCTGAATATCAGTTTTTCGAGATTCGAAGGTAGAACTAGTTGTTATTATATTTGAGTGCACTGGCTTCCCAATAACTTCGGGACAATCGGGACCTACGGCTTAACGTTCTCTCCGAGGCTCGGGCGTTAAACACCGCCAAACTTCCAGACTCCGGGTTGGTATTAAGAATTCCCTGTAAGAAAAACCCAACAACACTTTTGCCCAACTCGGTATTTGAACCCGAGACCTCAGTTGCATACGCAAAATACAATGTTACATTATTATATTTTTTTCTATTTTTTTTAGTTATTTGGCTTAGCTTGGATGTATTCTATTACATTATGATCGCACTTATGCAGCTGATCGGTATTCAATTTTGTCTGATCTGCTGCAACGTGCTGATGTCTTTTCGGCTGCTCAACAACTGCTTGAAAAAAGTACTCAAAAGGGTTCAGGATAACTGTAAGTAAATGACTCCTGATTATAACTATTACCGTTATTAGGTACTCCAGTCAAAGTAAAAGATTCAATATGGTCAAAAATTAACGGTCAATTTTATGACTTTTCAAGGAACTGATTCTATCACTTTTATACATAATATAAATAAGTAAATATGTGTTTGCGTGTGTGTGTACGTAAGTGTGTGTGTTGTAACTGCCACTAATTTACTAACTATTGCTAACTTTATTGTTATAAATATTTTAATATTTTATTAATTTTGTTCCTTTTTTTCCTTTTTCCAGCCTCAGTTGTGCAATACAATATGAATGGCCAGCTTATATCGTCTGTGAAACCAAAAAATGGAATGATTAAAGTCGATGAAGGTAAAAGTTTATCAAAAACTAGCTGAGCCCCTTGGTGTTACCCGCTGATAATATCGTCTAAAAAATAGCCTAAGTTACTCCTTATGTCATCAGACATCTGCCAGTGAAAGTCTCATCAAAATCGGCCCAGCCATTCCAGAGATTACCCGGAACAAACAGACTGACAGACAAAAAATTTGAATATTTTGGATATCAATACCTTAAGTACTTTCATATGCGTTTAGTAAAAAAGTGTTCGTTTGATATTCCATACAGACACTCCAATTTTATTTATTTTTATATATGAATGCTCAGTAAAACGATAGATATAACGTATTGACTTGCTTATTGATACTGCTATCCTAGTAGGCTTAATGAATAATTTCTGATATTTACCAGCATTTACAAGAGGTATTAATAATTTCATTATGTTCCAGGATTCATGCAGAACTTACCCCGAAACGCAACAGCTACAATGCATCGCCTCGCTGATCTGTATTGCTCCCTATGCGATGTGGTACGCATTGTATCAGATAGCCATGGAACCCTACTGGTGCAACTCCTTATGGCTCTCTTGCTGTACCTCATTCTCGCTCCTTACCATCTCATCATAATATTGTGTATGTACTATAATATTAAGCGTTTTTAAATATTTAAACATACATAAGTAACTCTATGTTATGAAAAGGGCTATGCTCGGCGTTTCTCTGAGGGATCGTATCAGGAATGAAGTTATCCGTCAGAGACCTAAAGTCATCGACATAGCCCACCGGATTAGCAAGCTGAAGTGGCAGTGGGCTACTCATATTAGCCGCAGAACTGATGACCATTGGGGTAGAAGAGTTCTGGAGTGGAGACCGCGTCTCGGCAAATGTAGTGTAGGACGCCCACAAGCCAGGTGGAGTGATGATTTGCGCAAGGTGGCTGACTGGAGCTGGATGCGAGAAGTCCAAAATCGATTAAGGTGGTGTGCAATGGGAGAGGCCTATGACCAGCAGTGGACTGAGAACTCTACTCTGCCTGATGGAAAGCATGAATGAGAATCTAAGAGAAGAATCCCTATACTCATTGTGAGTTCAGATAATGCAGCATGGTGACCACAGATAGCCCCCAAGGTAATATAGTCCAATACACAAATGTCGCACAATGCTCCAATAGTAAGGACTTTGCGGAAACGAAAACTTAAGGAACAAAATAAGCAGCACAGCTAACATCACAGCCAAGAGAAGGAACCTTGAATAAACTCTTTACCAATCCGTCTGGCCAGCGTGGTATAGTAGGCCAAAACCTCCTTTCAAAGGAGAGGCCTATGTCCAGCAGTGGACAGTTAAAGGCTGTTGATGATGATGATGATGTGCGGAAACCGCCCAGAAAAACAAACAAACCCCCAAGGTAATCTGAAAGAGGTAATCTGTGATGGTGACTCACACTATGATGGCTAAGGCCTTATGCATCATTTGGCCTTTCTCATACTCACCAACGAAATACAACAACAAAAATGCTTTCATTTTTTAGATTGGACTTCTGTGGATTTTTTTTTTTATGTCCCGAAGGAACTGGACCCCACTAAACAGGGAATCCTAATATGGGGACTAGAGATATTTTTGGATAAATAGTTATACATAAATACTGCCTTGTTGATCTAGAGGTTAGCGTATGCAGCTGCTGATCAAGAGGTCTCAGGCGCGATACCCGGGTCGGACAAAATATTTGTGTGATCCGCAAATATTTGTTTCGGAGTTTTTGTGTTTTCTATGTATCCCTACTTCCCTACTTTCCCTACTTATTATTTATATTATAAATGCGAAAGTAACTCTGTCTGTCTGTCTGTCTGTTACGCTTTCACGCCTAAACCACTGAACCGATTTTGATGAAATTTGGTATGAAAATAGAACTGAACTTGGGAAATGACATAGGCTACTTTTTACTGCAATAATCGAGATAAAAAGACCAAAGCTATGTGATTATAAAAATACATAAATCGTAGATGTCAAAATGTATCAATGTTTATCTCCTGTCAAAACTTCACAGGTTGCTAGGCATAACACACTTGCATGGCAACCATAATGATAGTTTGTAAATGACATAGAGGACAGGAGACCAGGGTTTATAATTTTTGAAAACAAATAAAATTATAGTAGGATGAAACCTATTGGAAAAGGAGGAGAATATTATAAAAATGAAAGGAAAAATAATTTACGGGCGATCTGAGGTCGGGAAGGGGTAGGGGGGAGGTTTTCGGGTCCTTTAACCGGGGCGTGAAAAAGCATCTCACTAAGCCGCCATAGTGTGGGCCGCCATACATTATTGTCTACATTCGCAGCAAGTGTGGTAGCCCCGACTCTTGGATTCTGCTCATGCTTTCCATCAGGCAGGGTAGACACGCACTTAGCCGATTTCTTATTTACACTTTTTTCACATAACCTCAAATTATATGTCAAAATTTCAAAAAAACAAGAGTTTGGTTTTTTATTTTTATCTTTTACGAATAAAAATATTTTTAAACGAAGTTTAGTGGAAACTCCCTTTTTATATCCCGAATACACTGTAATGTATTTGATTTGAATTATTTATTTTTTCACCTTATTTTGACTTAATATCGAAAATTCACCCGTCAAAATATCTACTTTTTTCAAAAAATTGGGATGTTTGATGAAATCTGTATTTTCCGATGGTAATCCCTACTAATATTATAAATGCGAAAGTAACTCTGTCTGTCTGTTACGCTTTCATGCCTAAACCACTGAATCGATTTTTATCGTGAAAATAAAGGGAGAAGGGTTTGAAATAGGGGACAAAAGTTTGTGTCGAAGTTCCTTATTATCAAACATAAAATCATGTAAGATTGTTTAATCTAACCCTTACCATGTCGCGCGATATAAACGAATTCCACGCAGGCGAAGCCGCGGGCGGAAAGCTAGTATATTATACATAGAAAACACCCAAACTCCGAAACTCGTTTGTTTTTACAAAAAAAAAAGTATGTTTATGTATTTATATCAGTTGTCTAGTACCCATAATATAAGCTCTGCTTAGTTTGGGACTAGATGGCGTTGTGTGTTAGATGTCTGATATATTTATTTATTTATTATTACACAAGATAAAGTATGTAAATATGTCTCATGTAGGTCTAATATTAGATTCAACAACTGAAATGGTGAATAGAAATTGTCCACATAATAGTTATTGAAATGTTTCAGTCTATAGTCCAGCAGACGAGCTTTACACCGCAATACCTCAAGCATCTTGGGTATTATTCCACGCCAGCATCTTGTTGTTAATCGTAGAGCCCTGCCATCGCACACATGAACAGGTAAGGCTTAAACTATAATTTGATATCTTGTATTACGTAATACAGCTCAAAACAATTCAATAATTAATTTTGATCTAGCTATCTGTATGTACATACAACCATGTTTTTTATATTTGTGAGAGATACAAATGAACGTTAGTTGTGACATATTTCGAAAAGTAATATTGCGAAAGCATGTAAGAAACTGAAAATTTTCTTCATTCGGCTATAGAACAATGAAGCACTCGGAAGAGGAGTTGTGCAGGGAACATTTAGGATTGTTAAATATATGTCTTCTTCTTCCTAGCCTTATTCCCAATATTGTTTCGGGTCGGCTACTAGTTTAACCGATTTTACCTGAATAACAGTTTTTACACGGAGCTGCTGGCACCGTACCTCCGCAACCCTAAAGGAGAACTGAAATTCGAAGATATTCGAAGAAATTCGAGAACTAGACTTCCTCATAACGATTGCCATAGAGGTTCATAACAACCGGAGTCCGACGGCTTTACGTGCTCTCCGAGGCACGGGCGTGAATCACCGCCAAACTTCCAAACTCCGAACTGCTATTAGGAATTTCACACATAAATTAATTCCCACAATATAATATAATTTTAAAAACTGGATAAATGCACCAAAAACCAAAGTATTTACAGTTTAATCACAATACAGATGGATAATATATGTATATACTGAGCTATTTCAAATATATATAAATAGATAAAATGCTAAGGCTATGCTAATGCCCCAAAGATAAAATGCTGAACTGCGAGTTGTGTTCTCCATTTACTCTAGAAATCAAGCCTATGTAGATGTTGAATCACCTAAAGAGTTTTACCAAGTACCCCTTTTTTTCTAGATGGTTTTATCAAAGAATCTGATCAGCCACTTGATGCGTTACACCCCATCCACCCAAAATGCGTTTAGTGTGGAGCTCCAAAGTTTCTATAGACACCTCGTGTTGAACGACGTACTATACGCCCCTCTGGGGATGTTTGTACTGAGCAGGGGACTCATTATGACGGTAAGATTTATTATCTGATGAAAAATGGTGAGTCTCATCTTGGCAGTTTTAGTTTTTTTTTCCTAAAAAAACTCCCGCATTAAGAATATGAATCCTGTGTCGCGGGGGGCTTTACAAACATGTACATTAAACGGACACAAAGAACACCCAGATTCAGAACAACAATTTATGTATCACATAAAGTGTTGTCCCACTTGGGATTTGAACCCACGACACTTGGCGCAGTAGAAAGCGGCGTGGTGACCACCTAAACCACTAGGCATACCGTGCAGTTTCTAGTTTTCACTTAGTAGTTTGAAACTGCAAGTAAAAGGAAGAAACATTAAGAGGAGGATAATTAATGGACATTTCGGAAATAACAGCCTCTTAACAAATTAAAAACGTTTTTCATTTTCTATTCTATTCTCTATTCTCTTGTTTCATTTGGCTACAATTTTGTTTTGATCACGTGACTGAGTGACATTAGACAATAAAACAAGAGAGTAGAAAACGAAAAACTTTTGCAACTTGGCTAGATATCCATCGACCGGTATCTATTTCGTCAGTGATACGGTTGTTAGTTTACCCACAGTTGTAATATAGTCAGACTAGAGATTTCCTGATAGTTCTGTTTCTGATTATCTAAGTGACCAATCAAAGTTTATATTTTCTTTTCAGATCTTGGGAAGTATCACAACATATCTAGTGGTCATTGTCTCTCTGTAAAATACTCATCGTATTAATGGAGAAAACTATTGAGAATTCAGTTTCAATTTCTTACAATCTTTGATCCTTCAATAATAGCAACGCTTGCTCTAATACTGTTGTAAATGTATCGAAATAATAAAATTTAAAGAACTCGAGTTTATAAAATTTGCATCATAGGTGTATCTACAGAATGAAGTGATTGAAGCTCTGCAGGATGAAAATGAGACAACATCGCAAAACATTGTGTTATGTACTAGCTTTCACCCGCGACTCTGGCCGCCTCTATGACGGTTGTCGTAGATTATAGCCTTTCTCAGGCCTTCGACTACCTAGGTACAAATTGCATTTAAATCGCTACAGTGGTTTTTGAGTTCATCGCGAACAGACAGACAGACGCGGCGGAGGACTTAATTTTATAATATGTAGTGATATAATTTTAATGTTGTTTGATTTTACAAAATAACGTGTTGTTTGACTGTTGTTTTATGATACTGTATTTGGAACAACTTAAAGTTTCATTATTTTGCACTAAATTTGAATCTATTGAACTCGTAGTTTAGATTGCGTTCCTAGGTTTAAAATAATTTATTTTGTCTGAATCATTTGTATTAATGTACTAAATTAAATGTAACATTCTAATACAAAATCATAATCATATTAGTTCTAACAATCTACTACCACACCAATTAAATAGATTTATTTTGCTGGATGCGAGTGGCCGAGGATCGAACTAAGTGGTGTGCAATTGGAGAGACCTATGTCCAGCAGTGGACTGCGATAGGCTGATGATGATGATTTCGTAATGGTTTGAATAACTAAAGTATAAGGTTGAAGTATTCATCACTTCTTAACGAACTGTACAAATCAGATACTTCAAAGGAGAATAATATTTTGAAAAATATTTCACTATTTTATGAAAAATAAATAATTAGATAATTACTGATATTGATAATAATTAAACATTGTTGTTAAATGTGGTTTGTATTTTTGAAATTTATGTCAAATCTCTAATTGAAAAATAAAATATCACTCCTGATATTGTAATTTATTTTACACAAATTACCTTGCATACTTACTCATGATCCCATAAGAAGAAGTTGATAATTTAAAGAATAAACAATGAAATCTATAACTACATAAATCTATGCATCATCTTCCTAGACTTTATTCCCAAGTTTATTTGTCAGCTACTAGTTTTACCTGAATTTCAGTTTTTCCACGGAGCGACTGGCATCGGACCTCCGCAACCCTAAGGAAGAACTGAAATTCGAAGATTGAGCTAGTTGTAGTATATTTGAGGGCACTAACTCAATACGATTGCCATCGATGTTCATGACAACCGGGACCGACGGCTTTACGTGGTCTCCAAGGCACGGGCATGAATCACCGCCAAAATTCCAAACTCCGGGCTGCTATTAGGAATTTCCTTAGGAAAACCTCAAAACACTTTTTGGCCCGATCCGGGATTTACCTAAAAAAAAAAAATTAAAAGAGAGTCGATTGTAATTGTAGTTTCTAGTCATGTAAGTTGCTGAGCGCGATGAGGTTACATCCTTTCAAATCTTGAAAAAGTATCTCATTCATACCCGAATTTAGTTTTAAAGATGCCTTCGAACCTATATAGTTACATAAAATAACTAAAACCCAACTTCTTCAAAACTTTTAATACGATAATGTTTTACCTCCGTGCAACTTCTTAAGATTTCTATACCACCAGTTTGACAGAAAGAGAATGACCTGAGCATTAAGTCCGCCGATGTATGAAATTTTATATAAACTCTTTCATTTTGCCGCTTGCTGCGCGGCAATCGATTAAACAGGAGTAGGTATTTAATAAAACATCTATGTCAAGTAACATATTTAGTTGATTATTTTTATTAAGAAACATTGAAACCGCAAACAACAAATCGTAGACAAACTGTCTACAAATAATTCCTTTGTGCTTTTAATTCTACGTGCACTATGCAAGAGGAACCTACATGTATATTTCTTCTTCGAACTTCTTACATAAAGGCACACATAACGATTACACCAAAACTTTTAGTAAAAATAATCTTTTGATTGTCATTTATTAATTGAATGTTAAAATGTTCTGATGTCCTGTGTTTATCTGTGTTAAATCTTTTCCCTTTCTTTTGAAAAGACAACTCCCGCATTATAAAACTACATCCTGTGTCGCAGGAGACTCTACAAACATCTATGAAATGATCACAAAGCATACCCAGACTCAGAACAAGAACTTGTGTATCACACTGTGTTTCATTATGTGGAATTTGAACAACAAAACGTCCAGAATGTACGGTTTAATTCATCTTACAACGTTTAGACGTCAGGCAAGCCAAGCAACATTCAAAATGCGAAGATCTGCAACATATGTCCTACTTGGATTAGATTACTCTTCACATTATTACGAGTAGTTTCCTCTGCCTTCCTCTTCCTGCTATTGGCTCTGTGGGCTACTCACAGTATATTACTTCTAGAGTGCGTACTAAAGTCACTTACTTGACCTAATTTTGTGTGTCTACATAATAACGAGTTCAGTTTTATCCCAACCAATTATATGCATTTTCCATGTATCTTTGTTTAAATTTGTAAGATAATTAAAAGACAATTTTCGAACTCATCATTAAATTAATAAAAAAACAACAGTTGCATTAAATGTAGATGAAAAACAACACCAATATAAATCATAGCTTCTCTTAATATATTTGTTTACATCTGGACGACAATGACCAAATAAGTTGTGATGCTGCCCATGATCTGTGAAAAGAAAAAAGTTTTATTTACATAATATATTTATTGGCAAAGAGCGTGCGGTGAAGATCTTCTCTACGAGTATTTTCATAAATATTCACTGATGCCAATATTTTTATTTTCGAAAACATAAAAAGCTATAAGCCAGAGAGAAACAGTTCTTTCTGGATGATTAATAGCACTATAATTAGATATAATAACTCCACTATAAGGGTAGCCACGAGAAGAAAATATCTTCTCCACTTTACGTGTATGGTAGACACCCCAAATACAATTATTTTTAATTTACCACTTTATCAAGTTGTTAAAAACACACATTCGTGAAGTTTCATATTTCTAGCACTAACCGTTTGGGTGGTAAGTCAAGGAGGGACGGGTGGACTTACGAAAATGAAAGTATAAGGGTTCCGAGTCAAAAGAACCCTAAAAAAATTTGCCCATAATATTGAACTTCTGACTTCAAATTTAAATGCATGCTAAAGGTACCAGAATTTACTACTGGTATATACAAATTCTGAATCATTTCACAAACCAATACTTACAGCTACTATAATACTTCTATTCAGAGTGAACAGCTTCATGGGAGCGTATAAGCCTTGATTCAGATTAAGATGACGGAAGAATGTCTTGATTTCAGCGACCAGCTCGAATTCGTCGTGACGAATATAACGCATCAAATGAGCAATCATATTTTTTGTGTTATCCAGCTAAACATATAAAATGTAATAAAATCATTAAACAAACTCAAAAATAATAACCGACTTCAAGGTAGTAGAGTCACGCTGGGTTCGAAACCAATTGGACAATTCGACCGGGCCGACACTACCTTCACACAGACCAACCTTAAATAATAGCACTAGTGTCATCGTATTTCGTTAGTGAGTGTGAGACCGGAGGTCCAATTATGCAGCAAGTTCTCAATAGGCTCCCAACCTCCCATAGTATCGGTCACCATACAGCATTGTCTGCACTCACAATGAGATTGAGACCATCATCATCATCAACAGCCTTTAACAGTCCACTGTTGGATATAGGCCTCTAATTTGAAAGGAGGTTTTGGCCTACTATACCACGCTGGCCTTTCAAGTTTTCCTTCTCTTGGCAGTGATGTTAGCTGCTTATTTTGTTCCTTTAGTCGCCTCTTATGACATCCATGGAATGAATAGGGGTGGTGAGACTTTGTATTCTTAATCCGTCACCACACGAACTAGATTGAGACCCTTACTCATGTTTTCCATCAGGCAGAGTTACTTTGATAGGCTTCAATATAAAAAAAACCTAACGTAATTTAAAAGAGAGGAAGAGAAAGTTTTGTGTTCTAAGATTTCTGAAAGAGTTTAGTGTTGAACGAATGAGATTATTGTAGTACGAGTGTTAGTGTTACATTGTAATTCCGTTTGTAAGTAAACATCACTAGGCAATAATTGCTTTTTTTTATATGAATGCCTCGACAGTTTAATAAATCCTCTCAGTTAATTTATAAATTTCAAAAGTTTCTAAAATCTTTCAAAGTGAAATCAGATTGAAATACTTAAAATCTTAGGTTCTTATTATAGTAATTTACTTCACCTCATCATGTGTTTGGTGGCAAGGCTCCACAACCATTACAAGTTTTCCGAAATGTAATATAGCGTATGGCACCTGGAGAACTACGTTCCATAGATCATTTCGTTCAGGGTGAGCTGAAATATTTTATGAAGATATATGATATATATAACTAGCTTTCGCCCGCGGCTCTGCTCGTAAAAAGTAGCATATGTCCTTTCTTAGGCTTTAGACTGCCTGGGTACAAAATTTCAATTAAATTGGTGCAGTGATTTTTGAGTTTATCGCGAACAGACAGACAGACATTATTTTATAATATGTAACTGACGTAAAAGTATAATTTAGCTGCAAACACACATAGTCCGTTTAAACATTTTTTTCCACAAAGAAGAAGTGCAGAAGAAACCAATTTCTTTAAAATATACCAAACTTACAGTAATATATATACCAGGCAAACATGAACTCAATGAAAGTTTCAAAAGTATCAGTTAAAAATCAACATACCTATGCCATTGAGGAGATGGTACGGCGCGATGACCAGGTGTAACAGAAATGACAGGAGTAACACTACAAGTAGAATCCCATTGGACTTTTCCACCTTATCTATTACATCGGACATTAACCCGTAAATTCGAACCAGTTGGTTTAATTTTTTCGCTATAATAACGTTACCTGGGATAATTATAAAGGTTAGATAAATATATTAGTATAATTAAAATTTCACACATCTAACACACGACAATTTGATCCCGAACTCGACAGAACCTTTGCTAAGCAGACTTCTACATTAAAAAGTTAAATAACACCCACACACATCCAACTACGGCGAAGCCAAAAGAAAGGGTATTAAGTGTGGCAGTCTATGATGTAGGTTAGTGTGTTCCACGGGAGTGCCTAAACTACTGAACCTATTTTAATGAAAGAGGTGTCATTAGATTAAGAAGAAAAGAAGACATAGGCCACATATTTTTTTAAACTGTCTTCTTATTATTCAAGATATTTGGAAATAAAAAAGGCAGGTATTAGAAGACCAAAAATCAACATAATTATATATATAAAACAGTTTCGTTACTGACTGACTGACAGACAACGCACAGGCGAAGGACGCAGGAAGCTGAAATTTGGCATGTGTGTTCCTTAAAGAGCGTAGGCGAACAACAAGATTTTTGAAATTGATACCCTTAAGGGGGTGAAAAAGGCAATCAAAGTTTGTATTTGTATATTGAATTTTTATTCTGGAGTTTGTTTGAGGGTGAAGCCGCGGGCTACAGCTACTTTTAGTATATACTTACGTATTACAGCTTTATCATATGTCTTTATTCAGTCCACACACCATTTTTACATGAAAAATGTGATATGAAATACGAGGGTTCACTTAATAACTTCATCGATATGACGATAGAAACCATAAATCATAGACTGATATTGAATCTATGCTATTATAATAACTACAGAGGTAGTTGCATATGAAAAACAGAGTCTATTAAGTTTCAACGCGTTATTTAGATATAAATCACTGTAAAATGTATTAAATTGTATTTTGATTGATGTATTTGTGTCTTTAAATTTCGTATTTCGACTTTTTATTGATTGACAAAGAATTTCTGAACTATGAAATTGTGTTCAATAAAATACTTTCTAACTTTCAAAAACTATATTTACGACTTTGAAATCCTATATCATTATTTAAAAAAATGGATCAATTTCCATCAAACATACCTAAGAGTCAGGAGTGCCGACTAATTTCAAACTAAAAAAAAACAATATCTGTTTTTCCGTTCGGCAGTTCGGCAAAATTACAATGGGGTCCGCATGTAAAATCACTTGCTGGGCGGCTTAGCTCAGCGGCATATGCTGTTAGAAAAGTTCGGCAACTAACGGATGTGGAAACCGCACGATTAGTTTATTTTAGTTACTTTCATAGAATCATGTCATACGGCATCTTGCTTTGGGGACGTGCGGCATAAATAGAGTCAATTTTTATTCTGCAAAAAAGAGCCATTAGAGCTATATATAGTCTCCGCAGTCGCGATTCTGTTAGGGGCCTTTATAAGGAGATCAATATCATGACAGTTCCTTGACAGTACATCTATGAAAACATAATGTATGTTCGAAAAAATTTACATCTCTTCAATCAAAGATGTGATAGACATGGGTATAATACTAGGAATAAAGATAAATTAATTCAACCACGTTTTAGACTCTCAAAAGTGCATACATCTTTTATGGGGTACTGTGTTAAATTTTATAATAAAATACCTCAAAACATACTAGATTTAACAGAGAAACGTTTTAAAAATGTTGTAAAACGCACACTATGTAAGCAAGCATATTACAAATTAGAGGATTACATTGCCGACAAGAATGCTTGGCTTAATGCTGGTCCTGCTCCACAGCCACATGATTAATTCTCAAATTATTTAGAAGTTAGTTTGTATTTTTGACATATGTTAATTTTATCATAATAATTGACATTCATATATTTCAATTTTTTTTTTTTGACATTGGATATCCATATTTCCGACATGGATTATTGATGTTTTAATTGTATCTTGTTTGACATTAAATTATTATTATTATTCTTTGTAATACATTATAATTATTGCAATATAAAAAGTAATTCATTATTGCATAATAAATTACTTTTTATTGACATGATCCAAATATTTATCGCATTCTTAGAAAGTAGCATAATTATAAATGGTTTTTATTATTGTATAACTGCGAACATTTTGAATTGTACATGTGAGCACTTTGTAGTCACTGGTAGCATAAGTTTATTGACTGGCGGTTGTGAGTATGTCATGCTCGCTCAAAAGTCCTGCTGGCGGTGGCGTGTGTAGCGGGTCGTTCGGCTCCCTACGATATGGTTGAACTGGACGATGGCTGGTGCATGGGTCATGCTCGTGATACGGGCGCCGCCAGTCGGGGCTGGTCATCTCACTACTTCTATTTATTGTTTAATTGTTTTTGGACACTACATGTGTAAATATCAGCATCGTTACATTGTCCTCACATTTAATAAAATGCCTTAAACAATGTAACCAAAAATTGTAAAAACAATGTTGGAAAAGAGTGTCCATGGAGTTTCTTGTCTGTTCTTCTCCATAGGATCTACGAATTGGAACAGACGATTAGCTTCACGACTGACTACTGACTGACTACTTGACGTTTCAAAGGTGCCGTTGTATGGTTTATTTGAAATAAAATGGTTTTGATTTGATTTGATTTGCAGCTAAGTTGCCACAGACAGACACACCAACACAAACAGACACGTCAAACTTATAACACCCTGTCGTTTTTGCGTCCTGGGTTACAATATAAAAATGTTTGACTGCCTTGTTGGTCTAGTGGTTAGCGAATGCGGCTGCTGATCAAGAGGTCTCGAGTTCGATTCCCGGGTCGGACTAAATATTTGTGTGAACCACAAATATTTGTTTCGCGGTCTGGGTGTTTTCTATGTATAATATGTATGTATTTACAAAAAAAAAGTATGTTTATGTATTTATATCAGTTGTTTAGTATCCATACTCTGCTTAGTTTGGGACCAGATGACGTTGTGTGTAATTGTCGGAAATATTTATTTATTTATAATTCATAGCAGATCAGTCAGATTTATTTACTTCCGCCTTGCGCCATCATGAGAAGATCAAAGTGTCAATTATCAACAGTTGATAGGCCCTTTGATCAATTAGTTGGTGACTTTGACTGCTAAGCCGGAGCGCAGGTTTTGGGTTCGATTCCCAACCAGGACAAATAATTGTGTGATGATCTCCTTAGGCACTCCCGTGGAACACACTAACCTACATCATAGACTGCCACACTTAATACCCTTTCTTTTGGCTTCGCCGTAGTTGGATAATAAATAGTAAATTAGTTTATGTAAGTTCCAAAATGATGATGATGACGAAGCTCCAAAAATTTAAAAGGTTTTGAGTCGTTTCAGATCATCTCGGTATGCATGGTATACAAACTTCTTCGTCTCAAATAAAGGTCTTTGAGCAGAATCCGGCCCGGTCGCCGACATTCATCAAAATGAATAAATAAAGGAGTATCACTCCACTTATAATCTTAAAAATCTATGAGAGAAAAAAAAATATCCAAGAAAGATCTTTGAAACGTCGATGGTATAATCGTTCATTATTTCTTTTAAATACCTACTAATGCATTTTGATGGCAAATAAACAGACTGATCGGATAATCAAATCTGTAATCTTCATCTGTTTTAGGCACTTGTGACTTGTGGGGCCTAGTCAAGCTACAAGCATTTTACTTACCACAATCATTAACGCCTCTATTTTCTTCTAACATTTTGTTTTGACCATATGACTGTACGTTTAAATTGTGTCATTCCCATATATTTAATTAGTTTGCTAATAACTTAAGTTTGTAAAATATCTACTTGGCTAGGGCTTTTGCTCTTTCTTTCCAAGATAATGTAGGCTATTGTCTAATTCTACCGACTTTGTACCTAACGATGCACATATACTCAATTGAATCTATATGTGTTATATTAATATTCAACATGCTTTCGTTTAGACTTACTTTCATTGAGTTTAGTACTATCATCAAATATATCCTGAGTCACTCTGTTGGACTTTATGAGGGTACTTTTCTTCTTGAACACCGTTTGAGTGTACAAAACTGTGAACTTTGATACCACGGCTGCAAGAAATATAGAAAATTGTAATAGAATAATATAAAAAGTTGTCTTAATTTGAAAAATTCTGAAAAGATTGTGGTTTTTGTAACATTCAAAGTCAAAACTGTAATGGAAACCTCGTACCTACTATTATTATTATTATCATATTATTGATTTCATATTAATAATTTTTAATAGTTCTACATTTTAACTAACTCATGGCTCTGTTTGTAAAACTATAAATATAGAAAACTGTAATAAAATAATAGAAAAATCTCTATTTTTTAATAATTTGAAAAGTTCTAAGAAGATTGTGATCTTAGTAACATTTAACATAGTCAAAGCTGTAATAGAAACCTCGTAGTATTATTATTATTATCAATAATAATAGCATATTAATAATTTCTAATAGTTCTATATTTTAACTAACTCATGACTCTGTTTGAAAAACTATCTGCCATATTACCTACACAATATGATAAAATATTACGTCATCACCAAAAACCAGAAAGTACACTAACACTTATTCTTCTGCATCTCCAAAAGTATGTCGTCAAAACAGTTGTTGAGCTCCATAAGCGTGGCCAATATAAGCATGCTTATCAGAGTAAACTGAATCACTAGCAATTCCAGCTTAATGCACGATATGGCGTAGAATACGTATAAACTCGACGTCAGAACTGAAAGAAACATTCATAATATATCAAAAAACTCGAAATTTTAAGAGCAAAAAATGAGAAGTTTTCCTTTTTCCTATAACAGTTGTTCGAACACAGCGCCTGCTCGAATTGAATGGCAGCACCGGACCTTATTAACGGCCGTTAAATTTGTAACTAAACTTTAAACGGTTGAAGGGGTCCGTTCGTGATGAAATCAGCGTGGCTCCTCTACCTTTAACAGTATTTTACAGTCTGAGTATTTTCGCCTGTAACTATTATAAAAGTGAAATTATTGGTAGATGGAAAGAAATAATTCAGAAACTGTTCCGCCTGGCCAATAAATAAATAAATAAATAAATAAAATAAATATGACGGCGTTTACGTAAAAAGTCAGGTTGACAGCACTGTCAATGTCAATCTAGCGAAGCGTCATTGTCGATGGTAGTGCGGGCGGCCATCTTGAAGTCACTTTTGAACGAGACAGCGCCCGCGCACCACGCTTGTGACGAATCGCTCAAAATTGTCACCATCGCGCTATTACAAGTTTTATTTAAGTTGATATCGTATAGTAGTAATCGTTAACTACCTAATTACATCGTGATTACAGTGAATACTGACTAAAATACGTCGACTGTGTTCTGAAGTCATTTATTTCTATTTCTGCGCCCACCTACCCACATAGTTTTAATAAGACATGTTCTTGTGAAAATACTCTTCATCAGAAGTGGAGATGAGACCCAAGTTGAGGGCCAGTGGATCAAAACGAATACCAAAAATTGTTACCCTTCAATCCAAACGACCTCATCATCATCAAGCGCCATCGTCCCACCGAAAGGTTCTCGGGCAGATGTAGTTTCTGTGAAATATTAAGTCTACTACTTAGCAGAATGTAGAAAACGTCATAATCATTCCGTACGTCTACCTCAAGACACTCCGAGCTCATCATGCGCCTCGAAGAACATTACTGCTTTGACCTGCTACACGCGTGGACAAAAGGGGCATATGAGAACTACTGTTCCGATAAGAAGAACGGAAGCAAGAGTGCGGTCAAGGAGGTTCATCATTGCGAGCACAACCCTTCTAGGGGTATAAGTACCTAAGTATAAGTATAAGTAAAACATCATCCGGTGAGCTTGTTCCTTTTCTTATTCGACAGTTGTTCATATTGTTCACTTTAAAAAAAAAATGTTATAAGCCATTAGGTACTGTGTGAAAAGATATCGTTTATCTTAGTGGTATCGGAGGTAATCACAGTCACTACATGAATTCAGAGCGAAGTTAAGATCGATGAACGTTTAATAAGCTTGCTGTTCTATGTGGTTTCTGACTGTAATACCTGATCTTGTAATATTTAGTAGGGATATTATTGATTTAGGTCTGAGGATACTGATAATTTAATATACACCAAAGAGCAGTCTCATTTTTGTAATGAGACTTTAGACACATTAGATTTAAATTATATTGACAGATTGGCAGGGGCACAATATAGAAATATTAATTTCAATTTTAAGCAAGTATCTAAATCATTTTTATAGAGGGTATAGCTACCAAATGGGTTAAGACGGAGGTGTGTGAACTTAGTTTGGCGGATCCGCAAGAGGTCATATATAGGTGCCTCACTTCCATAGAAAAACAAATAATCAGGGAACAATCCAAAAAATTATTATATGCAGGAATGATTCAGAAGAGTTCTTATCCTTTTGCAAGGCCCTATGTCCTTGTTAAAAAGAAGAATTTGTTAAATTAAAATAACATGCGCTTTCAGTCTTTCAGAGATGTATCACAAAAGCCATTATTTATTTTATTAATTTATTTAAACTTACTGCACATGTTGTACTGGGACGGACTTAATGCCTTAATGCTATTTTCTCCCAGTCGACATTCAGGCGATTTGGAGATGTGATGCTGTAGGTGCAAGGACTGAATATTTTCATAATACATTATACACTAGTCATTGAAAAGATATACCATTAATTAGCACACACTCTGTGAACATATAACATCATCTTGACGAGTTACTGGCCGCTTTATCAGGAGCTGGCTTTCCTTTGAACTTTAAAAAGTGTAAATTCATGAAGAAAAAGATCGATTATTTAAGATATTCTGTGCAGTCTGGTGTGATCAGACCCAATCCACAGAAAATTCAAGCATTGTTAGATGCCCCTGATTCGAAGTCAGTTACTAATGTCCGACAATTCCTCGAATTAGCGTCCCTTTTCCGGAAATTTGTTCCTGATTTCACCCGGGTTGTGGGTCCTTTATTTCCTCTTACAACGTTGAAAAAGACGAATTACTTGGACTGCACAACATGTAAGAATACGCAGAAGGTTAATAGTCACTCTTAGATCTGAACCCGAACTTACCATCTTTGACTCGGAACTCTTTGTAGAGTTACATACAGACGCTAGAACGGACGGTTACGGAGCGATCCTTTTCAAAAGTAAGACAACCTTCCCCACATCATAGCCATAGTGTAGCCGTCGAACGTCAGATGAGTCTCGCTACCACTCTTATGAGCTAGCGTTAGCAGTCATTAGGGCGGTAAAACATTTCAGACACTATCTTTATAGAATAGGAATTTTGTAGTTGTTAAGAAACTGCAATTCATTAAAAGCATTAAGGCTATGAATGATTTAACTCTACGAGTATATCGTTCATGTGCATATTTGCAGGGTTACGACTTCGATGTCGTTTACCGCGAAGGCAGCAGAATGGAACACGCTGACCTTTTGTCTCGAAATCCTATTCCAAATTCTGATACTGTTACTTTTTTATAATCTGAAATAAGATACCAACTAAAACTGTTCAACTTGTTGGGCTACATCAATATTGGTTAATAGTGGAACAGAAAAAAAGGGGATGCTGAAATCCATAACCTGATCACAAAATACCACAATAATAGTTTCCCTGAAACCGAGGCCCAAACATATGGTGTCAGAAAAGGCATCCTTTATAGAAAAAATGACCGCAATAAAGCGATCTCCTGGCTACCAGAGGTTCCGCGATCCCTTATATGGACACTCATAAATCATGTTCACAGTGAATTGTAGCATTAACAGTAGGGATAAAACGTTGACAAGCTCTACGAGAAGTTTTGATTTCCAGATTTAGACATATCTAAATGTGTCCGCAAATGCATAGATTAGTGCATAGTCCGTCAAGCTTCTATAATCTCGTCGGGAGCACAGCCCATTCAGCTTCATCCAATGCCTAAAGTATTAACGCCTTAGTACACAATCCATATTGACTTTTCGGGGAAGCTCAGCGGGAAGAGCGACCAGAATTGTTTAGTAATTACTGACGGTTTTACGAAGTACTTCTTACTCGAACATAGCACGTCTGTTGACGCAAAGAGTGCAATACAAAGAAAAAGAATCATCGCAGATCAATGTCGTTGCTTCATTAGTTCTGATTTTAAAAGTTTTTATTGTGACGAGCATAAAATAGAGTTCCACTTTATTGCGTCGGGTGCAAGTAGACCCAATAGCCAGGTTGAACGAGTGATGCATACTTTAATGAACATTTTAACTATTGTTCTCCTCCTTAGTAACCCCTTCGAGACCAGCCTCGCCGCAACAAATCGACCTTAGGAAGGATATATCAAACGTCCAGAAAGCTGCTGAATCTGAAACCCTTAGATTCAATTATGGCCGCGCGGTAATTAAACCATTTTCTAAAGGTGATTACGTGTTTATCAAAAATTGTGAACGCAATCAAGCAAAATTCGACAGGAAATTTAAGGCTCCATTCGTGATAACAGAAGTTCTAAAAATTGATCGCTATAAACTTAAAAGCATAAAAGATGATACCAATGGAATCCTTAGATATTCTCACGAGAATTTGCGCGCAGTACTCCGGGGACATGATGGATTATTTGAAATCGCGTCTAGTCCTTTAAATGAAGTTGAGGCCGAGACGGCGTCTGATGATATAGAAAATACTTCGTGTTAAAATAATGATAACGAGTCATTAGACCGTCTTGACACCTTAACCATATGCTTGTACAATGCTTCGGCTGACCACACTTTCACTTCGAACTTAGATACCCAAAGCTCAGACTCTGGCACATATGAGGTTCTTCATTAAGTTGAAGAGCATACAGAGCAGTATAATTCACTATCTTAAGCAGATAATACAAACTATGGTTACTGTACCAACATTCCTATAATTATGATAAATTGTACAAATAGTTGATATTCGGCGAAGAAGTATCGCCCTTACTATTTCCGGGTGAGTAGTAAGAGGGCACATCTCACTTGCCACAGAAGAAGACGAAATTTGTCGTCCGAGTCATCGTTTAGATGGCTTGTCATGTGTTTTGTTTAGCGCCATTTGACGAAATGTGTCGTCCGAGTCATCGCCTAGGTGACTCGTCACAGTGGCTTGTCTAGCGCCATTTGGTCACATCCTTTGTTAGGAGTGGCTTGTTCAGATGTTCAAGACGAATTGTGTCGTCCGGGTCACATCCTATGTTAGGAGTGGCTTGTTCAGATGGTTAAGACGAATTGTGTCGTCCGGGTCACATCCTATGTTAGGAGTGGCTTGTTCAGATGGTTAAGACGAATTGTGTCGTCCGGGTCACATCCTATGTTAGGAGTGGCTTGTTCAGATGGTTAAGACGAATTGTGTCGTCCGGGTCACATCCTATGTTAGGAGTGGCTTGTTCAGATGGTTAAGACGAATTGTGTCGTCCGGGTCACATCCTATGTTAGGAGTGGCTTGTTCAGATGGTTAAGACGAATTGTGTCGTCCGAGTCACATCCTTTGTTAGGAGTGACTTGTTCAGATGGTTAAGACGAATTGTGTCGTCCGGGTCACATCCTTTGTTAGGAGTGACTTGTTCAGATGGTTAAGACGAACTGTGTCGTCCGGGTCACATCCTATGTTAGGAGTGGCTTGTTCAGATGGTTAAGACGAATTGTGTCGTCCGGGTCACATCCTATGTTAGGAGTGGCTTGTTCAGATGGTTAAGACGAATTGTGTCGTCCGGGTCACATCCTTTGTAAGGAGTGACTTGTTCAGATATTAAAGACGAATTGTGTCGTCCGAGTCGTATCCTTTGTTGGGATTGGCTTGTCCAGACGTTTATCAAGACGAAATGTGTTGTCTGGGTTAAATTCTAGCCTGGTTATAAACTTATCTTACTAAAGTTTAATCTGAATCACGCCTTACTGTTAATCCAAGTCATTAAATGGTTTTAGTGTTTGAATGCTGATGTAAATTATTATGTCAGGATGAGCGAACGGACTATGCAGTTATCTTAAATTGTTTCAACCAAAACGCCCGAGGACGGTCGCATGTCAGTCCGGCCGTGACGGCGTTTACGTAAAACGTCAGGTTGACAGCACTGTCAATGTCAACCTAGCGAAGCGTCATTGTCGATGGTAGTGCGGGCGGCCATCTTGAAGTCACTTTTGAACGAGACAGCGCCCGCGCACCACGCTTGTGACGAATCGCTCAAAATTGTCACCATCGCGCTATTACAAGTTTTATTTAAGTTGATATCGTATAGTAGTAATCGTTAACTACCTAATTACATCGTGATTACAGTGAATACTGACTAAAATACGTCGACTGTGTTCTGAAGTCATTTATTTCTATTTCTGCGCCCACCTACCCACATAGTTTTAATAAGACATGTTCTTGTAAAAATACTCTTCAAATAAATTATTTGGACATCTTAAAACAACATCATCTAGTCCCAAAGTAAGCAGAGCCTGTGTTATGACAGAGGAGTACAGGAAGCTGATAGCCTTTAGAACCTTTAGAATTGAAGAGGCACAAGAAGAAGAAGAAGTAGTCGCAGAAGTGTCAATATGAGCGAGGATAGTCTTAAAAATAATACTCCCCAAGGTGTAAACCATTTGTGGGGACCTACCCATGCTCTACAGTACTATGGAGGAATCTAAGCCCATAAATGCTACAAACTCCCTGCTGTGGAACTCCCTGCCAACTCATGTGTTTCCTTCCTACTATGATCCCGACTCCTTCAAGCGGGGCGTGAAGAAGCATCTCACTAGTCCGCCAAAGTGTGGGTCACCGTGTTGCATTATCTACACTGGCAATGAGGACGGTGGCCACCCCTCGAGGATTCTGATCATGCTTTCCATCAGGCTGAGCAGAGTTATTTTGACAGCTCTATACAATTATATAAAAAAGCCACTTACTCTTGCCATTATTCATAATGACCTTGTACATGAAATAGCCATAGTCTGTGAAAACGATGCCGATGCTGAAAGTCAATGCTGCGAGGGACAACAGCGCCTTTCTATCATTTATATATGTTGGTTTGCGAAACTTCTTTAACTCTTCGTCTACCTGAACACAAATGATAATATTTTATAAAATTTAGGGTATTCTCTTGCAATTAAAAAGTGTCTACTGATATTATGGGTAATTTCTTCTGTAAAAGTAAAGAAAATATAATGTGTATTAAAACACAATATATTTCAAACTAGCTTTCGCCCGCGGCTCCGCCCGCGTGTATGTCGGTTATCGCGGTAAAAAGTAGCCTATGTCCTTTCCCAAGTTCAGTTCTATCTTCATACCAAATTTCATCAAAATCCTTTCAGTGGTTTAGGCGTGAAAGCGTAACAGACAGACAGACAGACAGAGTTACTTTCGCATTTATAATATTAGTAGGGATTAGCTTGTTTGTTAACTGAAAATTCAAGCTTCTAGGTATATAAACAACAAAGTTCGAGAAAAGTATGTTAAGGCCGTGCCGCTTTTTTAATCGACTTGGCGGGCGCACTTCCATTGCAAATAATACAAAGAAGAAAAGGTTATTATTTTATTCACAATGTTAATATTGATTGAAATCTATTTTCAAAAACAATGAACAGAAAATGATTCTTTCGAGATTCGTTTTGATAAACATGTAACATTTTCTGTTCAGAAACACCTTTATAGCCGAAACTTTTTTCTAAGGAACGATTGTTAGGTAAGGGTAATTTAAGACTCATCTGGAATTTGGATGATACCATCTGTGTTAGCATCTCGAAGTACCTGTTTCAACTCCACAACAGTATCGATCATGTATCGCATTCTCTTGACACCAGTGTAAGCTCCGATGATAACCACCAAGCTAACAATGCCCACATCAGTTATCCAGACGATACGGTTGGCGTTGGTGGTGGCCTTCAAGGAATAATTCTTGTAAATTGTCAAATCCATTACTACAGCTACTATAGAAGCGGCCACTAAAAACATAAAATAATTCGCAAGGAAGCTGGCAACTTATTTATAAAAAAAAAACTTGATAAATTTTAATTCGAAACTGGGTATAAAATACATTATTATAATATGAAGAAGTAAAAATTAGTTCATAATAATAGGAAATGTTGACTTTATTAAATTCATTGAATAAAAAATAAAATGAGAATTTTTCAACGAAAATTTATGAATGTTGAACAAAAATAATATCAAAAAATAATGAATATTTAAATTTTTGATGTGTAACAATAGAATTTAAAGTCCATTAAAAGCATTGGTTGGTTTATATGGGTCGTTTAGAAAATGTTAGATTGGTTATGTTTGTCCAATATTAGAAACCTCGACAGAATAAGAAATTTATGTGTTTTATGTTAATCTATATAAATTCTTTAGCTATTTTAACAGAATATATAAATATTAAACTTACCGAACAGTAACACTACTGCCTCGCCATATAGACTGTAGTTATGTGATACCTGAATACGATATCCGTCACGTGTACTCGTAATCTTGAGGGGAGCTACACCAGCCACTCGTGATAAACGAAGAATAAAACCCATAATTCCAGATACCGTGCATTCTGGATGCGGCGGAGTTACCAGATCCATGTTTAAACAACTTCAGATAAAGGGTCTAAAAAATGAAGCAAGTTATGGATTCTTAAGCTACGAAAACTTATATATCTAACATTTACACTCATAACCAAGATAGTCGAAAGTTCTCGAAAGTTCACATATTGTCAGCTATGATTACGTCTCAGAGATATGCCAATAGGTAACTCATGACTTGTCTTAGGAATTGAATTGAAATGAGAAAATGGAAAGAAAACCTAAGAATGATTACATAACTTCTTTAGAATTAAATAGCATCCTGATTCAAATTAGTGGGAGTTCCTGTGGAGGAACGGGAATCGGGTTCCTCATCACAGAGGGGGGTCCTCCAACCAGGCCAGGTGATCGTACCTGGCGGGTCACTGCCCAACGGTTGATGTTGGGATGTTGTATATACGCTAATCGGCGCGAGAATTTCTCTATCGCGATTCACATTTAGTAGTTACTTCCGTATAGTTCATTTCGTGTTTCTTAGTGGTTCAGTGTTGCTTCGGTAGATGGCGCTGTTGTATGTTTTTTGCTAGCGCTGTATGTGGAAGTCGCCACATGTACAGAATCATGGCTTACCGAGAGAATTTCCGCACCAATAACTGGCTAAGGACGTGTCACTGTAGAAACCATGCTTATAAATCAACTAGAATATGAAACATCAACAACCCATAATGTCCCACTGCTGGAGTTGGGTCTCCTCTCAGGAGAGGGTTAAGGCCACCTAAGGGGTTAAGGGTGACGAAGATAGGCCAGCTTTGTGTGATGTGAAATGCCTTTTCACGTCCCACTTAAAGGACCCAGGATCATAGTAGGAGGAAAACAAGTGCGCTGGTTCCAGGTGCGAGTTCCAAGGTTTGCTAGGAAAGCCGTACCGTTTAGTTCAAAAGAGTACGTCTTTGAAGCGGTTACATCCAAGTCCAGCAAGTGTTGCAGAGAAAGGAAATAGGTGGGACCAGTTGGAAAAACTCGCCAGAACACTCTTTAGAGTGCTTTATTAATTTATGTATCTTATTAGTAATTTTAGAATAAAGAGAATAAAATATCATGCAAACAGATAATACCAATTCCCTCTAACAAATGATAATAACTAATATGCAATACTTTTCACAATTTTCGTTGCGTGAACTGTTGAACTAATTTTCATAAATTAAATTAATTTCTTACAAACCAATTTTTTATTATATAATCTGTTCTCACTTACCTTTTTTCACGACATTTATCATAAAAGTGTATGTAAAAAAATTCCTGTGCGAGACCAATAAGTACTTTGAGTTTCAAATAAAATACGTGCACATTAATCATGTCTACTGTTGACGCATTCATAGAATAAACAAAATCGGATATGACTATATAAAAAAACTGATATTCAGGTAAAACCGGTTGAACTAGTAAACGACCCCAAATAGTATTGGGAATAAGGGTAGGAAGAAGAAATAGGATATGACTATATAAAAACATATTATCTTTTAGACAGGAACTTACGCCTATATCTCAAAAGTTTACCCAACTGGCCAACCTTTTTAGGTAGAGTTATATAACGTCCACATTTGTTAAATAATAATATTATGGTTACGTGGGGAGGCCTATGTCTAGGAGTAGACGTCCTTCGGTTAAGAATGATTTTGATTAAAATATCGACATTTCTGTCCTTGTTGCTATGATCAAAATAACCAGTTTTTTGTTTCATCAACAGCCTTTATCAGTCAACTGCTGAACATAGGCCTCTCCTTTGAAAGGAGGTTTTTGGCCTACTATACCACGCTGGCCAGACGGGTTGGTAAAGGGTTTGTTTCAAGTTTTCCTTCTCTTGGCGGTGATGTTAGCTGCTTGTTTTGTTCCTTTAGTCGCCTCTTACGACACCCATGGAATGAATAGGGGTGGTGACACTTTGTATTCTTAATCCGTCACCACACGTTTTTTGTTTGTTCAAGGATTTACTATAAATATACTTGGGACTTTTTGAAATTCGACATGGATTTACTTGTTAGGGTTCCGGTGGCAAATGGCAAAAAACGGAACCCTTATAGATTCGTCAAGTCTGTCTGTCTGTCTGTCTGTCTGTCCGTCCGTATGTCACAGCCACTTTTTTCCGAAACTACAAGAGCTATACTGTTGAAATTTGGTAAGTTGATGTAATCTGTGAACCGCATTAAGATTTTCACATAAACATGGACTAAAAACAATACATTTTGGGGGTCCCCATACTTAAATAAATAATAAATATAAATAATAAAATATCTTTATTGCAACAGAAAGTGGATTACAAAGCACTGTACAGCCCTGACTCCCAAAATAGCGCTAGCTGTGACTTGGAAGTCAGTTCCTTATCAAAGACTAAATAAACAAACCATTAGTTACAATATTAGACAATAACTTTAAATAGTTCCATAAATTTGTGTGTCAATGTGAGTGTTATGTGTGTGATTGTGTAGGTATGTTTTGCTGTGAGTTAAGAGTTGTGTGTGGTGAGTGTGTATGTAACATTATTCAATGTTTCATTATTTCACTATATGTAGTAGGTATTCAACATCATCATATTTCAGTTCCATAAGCCACAATTTAACGATTTGTTTTATTTTAAAGTTAGTTAAGTTTTTAGTTTTATAAATTAAATTTAATTTGTTATACAGTCTTGGTGCAAGATTACTGTAGTGTTGCTGTGCAAATTTACTTGCTACCCTTGAAACCGGACATTTTTCTAATCTTTTGCCTGATGGTTTTAAATGTGGAATAACAGTTTTGTGGTATCTAAGTATTGTCTGGTATATGAATAGTTTCCGCACAGTAAGAACGTCAGCATTCTTATAAACTAAATGTGTAGGGTGGCGAAATGGTAGATATAAAAGTACTTTAAGGACGACGCGTTGTGCCCTTTCCAGTTGAATTAAATGTGTCTTAGCCGCTGCACCCCATGAGCATATACAATAGGTAACTACACATTCAGCGAGTGCTTTGTATGTTTGAATCAAAAGTGTAGTGTCCTGGATCAGTCTCAAGTCTCTAAATATATAAATGAGTTTTCTGAGTCTATTGCTAACCATAGTAATATGCCTCCTCCAATTCAATTTGTCATCGATGTTTACTCCCAAATATTTAACGTCAGTGTCTTTTGTTAACGTCGGACAAGAACAAATTGAAGGCAAGGCTTTAGTTCGGTTACATGGATAGCAATGGACACGAAGCTGACAATTGTTAGGCGCTGAGGCTGATGTTTTGCTAAAACAGAGAAACTTAGTTTTGGTGGTATTTAATGATAGTAAGCTATCTTCAAGCCATGCTGTGATAATAGACATGCCTTGTTCTGCTAGTTGTCGCACAAGGCACCATGAGTTACCGTGAAAAAGTACGACAGTGTCATCTGCAAACATTTGTAAATCAGCGCCCTTGATCTGGTATTTGCATAAATCATTTATATACACCAAGAAAAGTGTTGGACCGAGGGTACTGCCCTGCGGAACCCCATACGTCACCGTGTCGTAGTCACTGGTATGATTATCAACTCTAACACATTGCCCTCTTTCCGTAAGGTAGTCCCTGAACCACAGAAGTGCGTTTCCCCTGATTCCTATGTTCTCCAGGCGAGTAATTAGGATTTTAGTCGATACGGTGTCGAACGCTTTCTGTAAGTCCAAGAAAACGCCGATGCATTTGTCCTTTTGGTCTAGGTATGTTGTAATTTTGGAAGTAAGGTGTAGAACAGCGTCATCAGTAGACCGACCGCGGCGAAACCCGTACTGATTTTCCGAAAGAATATTATTATTTTCAAGGTACGCAATTAATCGCTTGTTCATTACCTTTTCTATAACTTTAGATATAGTACTTAATAGAGAAATAGGACGATAATTTGTTGGTAGCGATTTATCACCTGATTTGTAAATAGGAGATACAACGGCGCGTTTAAATATATCAGGGAAGACACCCTGCTCAAAACTTAAATTAATTAGGTGACATATGGGCCCCACAAGACAATGACGAAATTTCTGTAGAATATACGCTGTGATTTTATCAATACCAGGAGCGCTATGTTTTTTTAAACTAATGATCACTTCGTTAACCTCAATGGGGTCTGTCAGGTACAGTGCCATAGACTTTAGAGGAGAATCCGTTCTTTTAGCTTTTTGTGCTAGTGCTGACTCTTTTGTATTTAATTTTTGTAATGTTTGTTTTGCAAGACTTGGACCAATAGATGTAAAAAACCTATTAACCATATTAAGAGAATTAGCAGCAGTTGCTTCAATGTTGAGTAATTCCGACGATGATACATTTGATTTGTTCATGCTACATAATTCCTTTATAATATTCCATGTTTCCTTTATATTACCCTTATTTTTGTATAATTTATCTTTGTAATAATTTTGTTTTAGATTTCTTATGATTTTCTTTAATGTATTTCTGTAGTTAATATATATATTTCTAATATTTGAATTACAATTTATTATTGATTTTTTATACATTTTGTCTCGTTTTCGTATTGATTTAATTACCCCTACAGTAATCCAAGGTTTTAAAGGTCTATATTTCTTATTAATTTTTTTTTCTGTAGTGTTGACATCAATAATATCTCTTAATTTAGTTGTTAATTTTACTGCAGCGTGATTGACATCTGTTGTAGAATACAAATCACTCCATGATTCCTTCTCCAAACACTCACCCATAGTACTGAAGTCAAAGCTAACCTTACTTATATCTAAAGTTTGCTTGGGCACAGATGTACTGTCAATATGCAAAAGTATAGGTGAGTGATCAGTCAGTTCATCAAATACATAAGTTTGGACTTTAGAAGTGGTTCTAATCATAAAATGATCGAGGCACGTAGTTTGTCTAGTGGGACAGTGTATCCCCTGCTTAAGCCCGTGATTAGCCATTAAATTTAAATATATAGCAGCGTTAGTGCTTAGATTATCAGGCATAATGTCTAGATTTACATCGCCAGTCACAATAACAGTTTTATTTTTACTTAATGTGTTTAAAATGCAATTTATAGAGTATATATAGGAGAGCGGATTTTTAAAACTGGGTGGGCGGTATGTACAGACAATATATACGCTATTCGAAAGACTTATCACAATACAATTGCTGTCAGAACAAACCGGTTCCGTAGACGTCGCTTTAAAGACTTCACGAACGTACACCACAACTCCGTCATTCTGATTTAGGGATATTTTAGATCTAAACATTTTATAATCATTAATAGATGGCGGTATAAAGTGTTCATTTGTCCAACATTCTGTCAACACTAAAACATCCATCTTTACTTTAAACTTAGTTAGAAACATTAGAAAAATATCGAAATTAGCACTAATGCTTCGTATATTTACAGTAAGAATCAATAAAGAATTATTTTCAGAGTAGGATATCAGCTGTAAACATTCTGAAGGCTCATTTAATCTTTTACATTCAATGGTTTCATTGTCAACGTCATTTGCTAATTTAATATATAATTGATTAAATTTTGTTTATAAATAATTTCAAGTCACGATTTAGTAGTAATAAGGGGGTAGTCTTATAATTTAATATCTTTGATAGACCATTGTTATCATAAAAACCTATACATAGAATAGAACATCTTAGAAAATTAATAATGTGGCCATAGTGGGTAGTTACATAAACAACGGAAACTTGAATATTGTGTTTATAATATGTTTTGTTTACTAGACAAATGGTGTGAGTTTGTATGTAGTGTTTCTTGTAATATTTTACGATTAGTATGAGTGTAATGTAGATAGTGTAAGGTATGTGTAGGTGAAAGTGAGGTATTAATGTGCTTAAATAAACACTGACATACATTATTTTACATTTAGTCATTACATAGAAAAAGTAATGGTTACTAGAACTTAATAACAAACGTGTATAATATGTCCCTTTATAACAACTATTCCAAAAAAGCGACCATAATCTAACAATGTCTAACAAAACCAGTTTTAAAGTTGTGAGTTTAGGTATTGTGTGTAATTGTGAGTGTAATATCGATAAAATAGTAATAAAGTGGTATAATAACAAAACAAACAACAACATTGCACCAAAAATAAGTATGGTCGACCTTATCATTAAACCGTAGTTACAATTTAGGGCTTTAATAAACTCATTTTGAAGGAGACAATGGTTTTTATGGTAAATAGAAAAAATATTATGAATTATCGCTAGACAAAAAAATTTAGGGGATACTCGAAGCAACCGTAGAAATCGTCTCTTCTCTCTCAGTCCCCTCAGTCGCCACAGAAAGTGCAAGAATACGCTCCAAGTCAGACGGAGATCGTATTTGGACGGCTGGGCGGCCCTCCTTCCGCCTGACGTATATTGCACCCTGACTGCACCAGCAGAAAGCGTAACCGAGTTGCTTTGCACGCATCCTAGCAGATCGAAACAAAACTCTGTTTTCTTTAGTTAATCTCTCGTTGAAGAATACTCTTTCAGTCTGCGTACTACACACGCCCAGATCAGAACTGCTGAGCCTCCTTCGTGACTTAGCAGCCCTGAGGAATGCATCACGCGTCAATCGGCGTAAAAATCTGACAACTATCGGTCTTGGCATTCTGGCTCCGTCTTCCGGCAGCGACGTGGTCACGGGGGGGCGGCGTGGCCCCACGCGTGATACCCAATCAACGTCCCTATCCTCCAGCTCAATCCCTATTTTCTTAGCTGCAACGAGTACTATGTGCTGTATATTTTCATTGGCAGTCTCAGGTATTCCAACTATCTCGACTTCATTACGAAGATTGGACTGTGCTTGCGCACTCAATTCAGATTGTAATTGAGTTACCGTAGTACGTAAAATTACAATCTCTGCCTCTCGCTTCTCCAGATATTTCAACCGCTCGTCAGCAGCACCAAGTTTTAGTACCAGCTCATCCAATCGCTCATATGAGTGGGACAGGGAAACTGTCACATCCTCTAATTGTGCCTTAAGGGCGGTAAAAGCCTCAGTCATTGTTCTAAGCTGATCAGTGAGTTTGGTTACATCCGATTCCGTAGATTCGGGAGTTAGTTCAGTCTTTTTCCGAACGGTGACATTATCAGAGGTAACTCGAACCGGTGTAAGACTATTGTCTCCACCCTTTTTTTGCGTAGCACAGCAATCAGGACACCTCCATTGCTTCTTGCGGTCGGCAGTCAGAGTTGTAACGTTGATACATAGCGTACAAAAGCTTTTTTCACAGACAGTAGACATACATCTAACTAAGTGTGGTTCCTTGATAGTTTTCATACACCCGGCACACTTCATACTGATTAAAAGTTAAAAGCAAAGTTTTGGAGAAAATGGGAATAGACAAACTGACAAGCCCTCGATATATATGTGTAATGTTTGTACTTTTAAAAACAATAGACCAAGCAATCTCTTTAGTCGCTAATAAACGTTCAAATAGCTGAGATAGTTCGGGTTCGCGAGAAGAATGTCGTAAGCGCCGTGAATAACGCGTCGCTTACGCGTTGTAACGAAACACTCGCACAATATATGTTAGTGACGGTATGTGCAGTTTTAACCGTAAGATTAAATTGTCCAATATTGAATGTTTAGCACTGTGTATCGGTTCACACACTGATAAGGTTGATGGAAAACACTTTCAGAATGATAATTACTTATAGTCCACCACAAACACTAACTAAGACACAGTAAAAATAATAACTTTAACACGTGAGTAATTGCGTGTGTGATTAGAATCACGGTTGACGAACGAATGTGAACTTGGAACTGAAACTCAAAAAAAATTTTTTCATCAAACTCATACGTGTGGGGTATCTATGGATAGGTGTTCAAAAATGATATTGAGGTTTCTAATATCATTTTTTTCTAAACTGAATAGTTTGGGCGAGAGACACTTCCAAAGTGGAAAAATGTGTGTCCCCCCCCTCTAACTTCTAAAATAAGAGAGTGATAAAACTAAAAAAAATATATGTTGTACATTACCATGTAAACTACCAACGAAAATTGGTTTGAACGAGATCTAGTAAGTAGTTTTTTTTTAATATGTCATAAGGCGTAAACAGTTTACCTTTCATTTAATCAACGAACTACAAGAACTTTTATATAATGTTACTTGTTGATACGGAACCCTTCATGGGCGAGTCCGACTCGCACTTGGCCGATTTTATTTTTCTTTTACTGACTTCACGAGATTCGAGATTCGAAAACACTCGTGTTTGTAGCACTGCCAGTCCCTATCCAACATTTTATCATTCTTTGGATGAAAATTATGTTTACGTTGAAATAGTCATTGTGTTGTTTTAATTTTATTTGCTTTTTGAATAATATGTTGGTAGCGTAATTATTGGGCTTCAACGCAAACACTTAACAAACACTGTTTTTATCTTATCTGATCAAATAACAAAGGACGACGATAAAATACTTCGTTATAACTACTACTTTATTAAAGAAAGAATTTCGAGCCGTCTCACTTTCGATTTATTATTTATATTTCACAGAAGATCGTACTGCCAATGTTCCTACGCCATTTTTTTAGCAAATAATAATATATTTTCATATATCCGAGGCAGTTTATTTGTAAAACCTTACAGATATTACAATTAATAGAAATGCCTGATGATAACCATGCAATATAAGATGTTAAAATTACTTGAAAAGTTACATGCCTATGCCCTTTCTCAGGCTTTAGACTATCTCGGTCCAAAATTTAATGTAAATCGATGAAGTGGTTAAGTTTAATTACGAAACAACGGCTACCGTGTGGTGACGGATTTAGAATACAGAGGTCACCACCCCTATTCATCCCGCGGGTGTCGTAAAAGGCGACTAAGGGATAAACTACGCAAGACAACATCGATGCAAAGAGAAGGAAAACTTGAAACCAACCCTATACCAACCCGTCTGGCCAGCGTGTAGGCCAAAACCTCCTTTCTAAGGAGAAGCCTGTGTCCAGCAGTGGACTGTTAATGGCTGTTGATGATGATGGCGAAATGACAGACAGACGTGGTGGAAGACTTTATTTTATTTTCTGTGCTATTCTCACTTTCAATAACGTTCTCATACCTATTAAATAAGGGGTTCTATGTCAAAATTGAGGATATACATATATAAATTCTGCCTTACCCACTATAACCATTCATAATAAATTGACGGATAGCCAGAAAAAAAGTATTTGCCATTATCATCTTCCTAGCTTTTATTGTTCAAAGGATTTGTAGCACTATTTGATAAATAAAAGTTGCTAATATACATGTTTATCTATCTGACATTTGTGTCTCCTATCTAAGACTTGTAAAACCGAAATTTTTAGTCTTTTACAGATAAGTTCAGAATAGTCTATCAGAGACTTTAGCAGTAGGTAGTGTAACTGCTTCTAAATATAGGCTTTCAACAATATTCAGGCACATAGAGTACGACAGGTTAAATAGGCCGGTATGCGGCCATTGAGCTACATTACGCATATTTACAGGAAAATGGGTAGTGTTGATTATAATTGTAGTGTTTGTTAAGTTCCTTTCAACCTGCAACACCTAACACTGGCTCGACAATGCCCGCGTATTGAATTCTGCTCTGAACTCCGCTTTCCCGTGCAGATAGTGAAGCCCGGTTTCCACCACGAGCGGAACGGACCCATTCATTAAATGACAACGAGGGCGAAAAGAGTAAGAATGAGCTGCGAACTCAAACCGGAGTCATTAATGAGTCCAGTTCGAGTTCGCAAGCATTTCCCGCTCATTACCTTTCGCGGTGGAAACCAGGCACGATAGTTCACGGCAGTGTTGCTAACCCCTGGCACACGAGACAGCGTATGCATGCTGTTTGAGTTTCTCGAATAATCGCATACACTACAATAACGAAATACCAGAACTATATCTTTATTACATTTTAAGGTCTAATGTGTATCTCATATTCCTATGATGATCCCTTAGTAACGTTATACTTGCTCAATACAATACTCATTCATAGTAACTAATTGCCTTTCTTACTCATTGCTAATCTATTAATATTATAATCTTCCAATAATTTCTCCGTCATTAATGTTCCCTTTTCGATATCTTCAACTGTTACGTCCAAACCCAAAATATTTCTTAAACCTGGACTTACAAATGCTTGACCCCAATTATCATTACTTCCTTTGACGGTGTCTAATTTTAATTCTTCATTCCTTTTGGGATCACTATTCTGTTTTCTCTGTGTCTTTTTCTCATCCTTAGACAATACTAAGTTTTCCTTATGAATAAGTTCTCTATTTAACTTCATTTCACAGGTGTCTTCTTTGTTAAGAAACATTAGCAGGCTATTTCTGTAATCGGATGCCATTGTACTAGTAGCTCTTAATTTAAAGGTACCTTTATACTTATTTATTTGACTGTTCTTAGATTTAGTATCATCAATATTAGCAGTCTCTTCACATAATTTTTCATTTCCAACACAATTTTCATCATCAAGGGGAGTTTCAAATTCTTCGTCATATTCTTCAATTTCCAGGTCCTCTTCAATGCTTTTCTTTGGTACGGAAACTTTATCATTTCTTAATGTTTCGAATTTTGATTCAAACACATTTAAAATATATTGGAAAATTTCAGAAATTGTTTGATACATTTGCGTGTATTTATAACTTGGGTAATCATATTCATTGATATCATCTGTGGACATTAATTTAAAACTGTAGACATTATATTATAATAAATTTAACAATACAAACACTCACAATTATATTCTCGAAGGGCTAAGGACATTTTTTAATTCCACTTTTTTCACTTTCAATTTCAGTGACTGGGACTAAAACTAAAAGGTAGTAGAGCCACGCTGATTTCAGCACGAATGGGCCGGCTTGACCGGGGCAGTACTACCCTCACACAGAAGACCATCCTAATAATGACAGTATTCTTGCTGTCGTATTTCGTTGGTGAGTGTGAGACCGGAGGCCCAATAATTCTGCATCATTCAACCGGCCTTAGGAGGCCGGCAGAATAATGCAGAATTTTCTCACCAGGCCGCCATGGTATGGGTCACCATGCTGCATTGCCTACACTCACAATGAGGATGGCGGCGCCTACTCCTGGATTCTACTCATGCTTTCATAAAAAAACCTTAATTTCATAAATAATGATACATTTACGAGTATCGTACGTATATATAATAAAGTAATGACAACAAAATAAAAATCACTGCATAATTATTCTTGTGTTGACAAGAATAATTTGTGACAATGGAAATAGTTTCAAAAACCCTCACTTTTAACTAAGTTTATTTCTACAAATAAATTTTTTGAGATTCCTAGTTTGATAGCCGTTTATTACAGAGATTAATTTAAAGAATATTTACAATGTTAACAGCACTAAGCGCGTGGTAGCGCTCTCAAAAGACTGGCAGCATTGTTAAATTGAATGGCAATGCTACGTCTCTGTGATGGAAGAGGCCAACCTTTTGGTCAAGTGAAGCGTTAAGCAGCTGCTTATTTAAATATAGAACGATCACTCGGACCCCATAAACCATCGTCTGTACACCAAACGGTTCATAAATATAATTTAATACTATAATTGTATTACGAAGAGATATTTTGTCAATTACTTTTATGTTAGGTGTAGCATCTCACTTATTTATGTGGCATCAAATTTTTTTTTTTCGAATTTCGCACGTCTGTCTGAGTTGAGTTTAAGTCAATAGATTTAAATATACTTTACATAAAAATAATCTTCTAAAACTGTATTAAATTTATATTGTATCTTCTCTATAATGGGATGTATTGCTAAACTTAAGATTACTATGAATAATACTGAACATTTAAGTTGATCAGACAATCACAACCGATCAACAATAACTTATTATATTATCCATACAAACACAAAAAAAACATACCATTGCTGTTTACTCCATTTAAGTTTAAATCAAGTAACGCTAATACAAGTAATAAATTAACACATTTTGACATTCTGTCTTCTACTGTAGTGCACCTTATGCACTAGAAATCGTAAGAGTCAACTGCGCTAAAACTATCTTCACAATACACGATGATAAGATATTATGGTGTTTAAAATTCAAGAACATCGTACTGAAGATAAGTATTTAGTGACTACTACTTTCTGTCGTATTATTGACTATGAAGGTAAGGTTGCATGGAGATAATAATTTATAATATTAGATAATAATTCGGAGTCCGGGAGATATAATAATAGATAATAATTCGGAGTCCGGGTGTTTTGCTATGTATAATATGTTTAGGTATTTATGTCAGTTGTTTAGTACCCTTAATACAAGCCCTGCTTAGTTTGGGACTAGATGACGTTGTGTGTTAGATGTCCGAAATATTTATTTTTATTATAATTTAAAAATTGGGGTCACCACTCTTTTTTTTTTTTTTTTTTTTTTTTTTTTTACGTGTGGAAATCCCCGCGGACCGTCACCCCGTCGGGGGTTACGGCGGGGTGGTGTGTCGGACTCGAACCGACTAAAACCACACGGTGTGACCCTCTCTGCGCCTTTGTATTGGAAGGAGTCCAGGGAGGGGATTTCCTTCTGGACTCCAACCGGCGCCTGCCCGCACTGTTGCGGGCACCAACTCTTCACTCGACTCTCTAATTGGGCAACGTCCGGTCACACGCGGACGTCACCCCCTCGCGGTTGGCCACTACTGCGGACGGACGGGAAACCCGTCCCGCCCATCCGCGGCCACTCTCAGGGCGGCATGAGACGCAGGTATGCGCGCCTCCGCCGCCCGGGGCGCCGGCGGCGGATCGGGTCCGATTGGATGGAATCCTCCCGGGCCTTCTCCGCCACCTCCTTCTGCAAGATTACGTCCTCGCAGAAGGTTGCGACCGCGGTAAAACAACTGTCGCTGCCGGCCATCGATCTTATGACGGCCGGCAGCGAGAGATCCCCTCCGATGACTGCAGTGAGGACCCGGCGCTGCGCCGCCCAAGCGGGGCAGACCGCCAGCGTGTGCTGGGCCGTGTCCTCACTGCAGTCGCAGTGGTGGCAGGCGGGACTCGGTTCCCTCCTAGCGACCGAGTGCAGGTACTTTCCGAAGCAACCGTGCCCGGAAAGTACCTGCGTCAGCCGGAAGGAAAGGGTCCCGTGCTGCCGCCCTGCCCACTCCTCGAGGACCGGCTGAAGAGCCTCCACGGCGGCGAAGCCAGCGCGTGGGGTCTCCAGCCGGAGCGACCATCTCAGTATGGTGGCTCGGCGAGCGGCTTCGCGCCACTCGCGCACGTCCTCGGGCGGAGGGCGAAATCCGCTCTCCGCCCGGAAGTCAGCCACTCGCCGATAAACTTCGGCGAGCACTTCCGCCTCCAAATCCCACGGGGGTGTTCCGGCCAAGGCACACGCCGCCTCTGTGGACACCGTGCGGTATCCACGTATGGCTCTGACCGCCAGTATCCGCTGGGGGCGCCAGAGGCGCGCCCTGTTTTGGGCGGACAGAGCCGCCGCCCACACCGGTGCACCGTAAAGTGCCATCGACCGGACAACCCCCGTGTACAGCTGCCTAGTGGGGACACTGGCCCCGCCCAAATTGGGCAGAAGTCGCCCTAGGGCGGAGGCAGTGCCCACCAACTTAGGGCCAAGCTGTCGGAAGTGCTCGTCGAAGAGCCACCTACCGTCGAGGACCAGACCCAGGTACCTCATCTGGGCCCGGACCGGTACGAGGACCGAGTTGACCTCGATCGAGGCGCCGGCGGGCGGACCGCGACGGGGCCCATGAAATAATAGGGCCTCCGTCTTGTCCAGGGCCACCCGCAGACCCAGCGCCTCGATGCGCCCGACCACCCGGGAGACTCCCGTGGTGGCCAGGCGCGCCGCCTCCTCAAAGTTTGCCCCCCGGGCCGTGACCAGGGTGTCGTCTGCGTAACAGATCACACCCAGCCCGGGGGGGAGACGCCCTCGTAGGGGTCACCACTCTATGGCAACCTGGTGAGGCGCTTCTGCATTATTGGGCCTCTTCCGGTCTGACACTCAACAACAAAATATGAGATAAATGCTGTCAATTAACTGTCTTGTTGGTCTAGTGGTCAGCGTATGCAGCTGCTGATCATAAGGTTTCGGGTTCGATTCCCAGGTCGGACCAAATTTTTGTATGATTTGCAAATATTTGTTTCGGAATTTGGGTGTTTTCTATGTATAAAATTTATGTCATTACAAAAAAATGTATATATATATTTACATGAGCTTACTAGTATCCCATTTTTTTTTTTTTTTTTTTTACGTGTGGAAATCCCCGCGGACCGTCACCCCGTCGGGGGTTACGGCGGGGTGGTGTGTCGGACTCGAACCGACTAAAACCACACGGTGTGACCCTCTCTGCGCCTTTGTATTGGAAGGAGTCCAGGGAGGGGATTTCCTTCTGGACTCCAACCAGCGCCTGCCCGCACTGTTGCGGGCACCAACTCTTACTCGACTCTCTAATTGGGCAACGTCCGGTCACACGCGGACGTCACCCCCTCGCGGTTGGCCACTACTGCGGACGGACGGGAAACCCGTCCCGCCCATCCGCGGCCACTCTCAGGGCGGCATGAGACGCAGGTATGCGCGCCTCCGCCGCCCGGGGCGCCGGCGGCGGATCGGGTCCGAGTGGATATTGTCCTCCCGGGCCTTCTCCGCCACCTCCTTCTGCAAGATTACGTCCTCCCAGAAGGTTGCGACCGCGGTAAAATAACTGTCGCTGCCGGCCATCGATCTTATGACGGCCGGCAGCGAGAGATCCCCTCCGATGACTGCAGTGAGGGCACGGCGCTGCGCCGCCCAAGCGGGGCAGACCGCCAGCGTGTGCTGGGCCGTGTCCTCACTGCAGTCGCAGTGGTGGCAGGCGGGACTCGGTTCCCTCCTAGCGACCGAGTGCAGGTACTTTCCGAAGCAACCGTGCCCGGAAAGTACCTGCGTCAGCCGGAAGGAAAGGGTCCCGTGCTGCCGCCCTGCCCACTCCGCGATGACCGGCTGAAGAGCCTCCACGGCGGCGAAGCCAGCGCGTGGGGTCTCCAGCCGGAGCGACCATCTCAGCATGGTGGCTCGGCGAGCGGCTTCGCGCCACTCGCGCACGTCCTCGGGCGGAGGGCGGAATCCGCTCTCCGCCCGGAAGTCAGCCACTCGCCGATAAACTTCGGCGAGCACTTCCGCCTCCAAATCCCACGGGGGTGTTCCGGCCAAGGCACACGTTACTAGTATCCCATAGCACAAGCTCTGCTTAGTTTGGGACTAGATGATGTTGTGTGTCATTCGTCCAAAATATTGTTTAATATTTTAGTTTAGGTGGATCATCTATGTGAGGGTAGAACCGTCCCAGTCAAAATGGCCCATTCGTGCTAAAATCAACGTGGCTCTACTATTTACATTATGCGCGACTACCTTCAGAATCCCAAAATTCGAATTTTAAACTATATCGATATTTGTATTTTTTTTTTTTTTATATATATATATTTAAGCCTGCCAAACTGTTACGTAACATTTTAAGTCTACAACTAACAATTGAGGAACTCTTAGCCGAGTTGCCTGAAGGTGAACAGAAACAATCACAGATGGTAAGTAGCAGCGGTGCAATCCGTACCTGGATCACAGATTAATAAATAGTTACTACCCTGGATGGGAGACCGTTAGCCATTTAAGGTAGCGAAAGCCATTAATGATGGTATGAGATGTCATTCGCAGGCTACTTTAAGTCATTGGTCCTGGTCGTTAGCCTACAATAGCAGTCGTGAAACTGAGTTGTAGGCCTTCGGGCGATTAACAACATCCAACGGCAACATTACATAGCCACAGTAATGTCTTGCCAGTCCCCAACCCACACACGGTCAGCGTGGGGACGTATGGCCTTAACCCTCTCCTGACAAGAGACCGAGCCAAGCTGTAGGATATTATGGGTCGTTGAAGATGAACTATAGATTGCTATAATTGTTCAATTTTTGTTTCTAATAAAACAAATATTACACAAAAATGACATCGTAAACAAATTAGGAAGAAAAATCTAAACTACTACAAATAAACAGAATAAATTATCGGAAAATCAAACTTAACAAAAACAGGAAATGCGTGTGTGTAATGGTCAATTCCCAACCAGTAACTATTACAAATTACGACTATTACAGCCATAATCGTATTGAAGGTATAACGACAACCAATTTCCCCACGTTTTCAAGTTCACAATGATTTATGAGCTATAGAAATTTCTAGAAATTTGAATGCATAATGATAAACGTAGTTTATTTATAGACACCAATTTGTGGCTTTAGATGTAAATGATTTGGTTTAACTACAAGTAGTTATGGAAATTATCATGAACGCAAAATATTGAGAACATGAAATCTAGAAGCGTCTAATTAACGAGGTGTTTTGTGAGGTGGTTCGATCCAAATTTCATCTAATCTCACTTTTGTGAAGGGGGATCTCGGCAATATCATGTTCTTTTAACAAGAAACAAACTAAAATTGTTTAATTTTCTCTGCAATTCTAGTCTATTTTCTAAGATGCTGTCTTAAATATTCTTAAAAATATATCTTATTAATAAAATTATTTTAATTTCTTTTTAGAGTCAATTTAACGCATTTACGTTAGAAACACACATCCTGAAAAATATAACGTAAAATTGGAAGGGCGGGGAGGGGATTGAGCCAAATCTCACGACATTTCGCCCGAAAAGGAAAAGTGAGTCGCAAAATCGCTAAAAACGTCGCGCATAATAATAAATACTACGATTTGCGAATTCTTGTTCCTCTTCTTATCCTTCTTATTCCACGTAGGCCGTTATCGTATCAGGTAAATTTTCCTCATAAGCTTCTTCATAGAAATTCACTATGTCAAAGAAGTTACTTTGCCTTGTGTTTTGTCCTCATGAAATGGGTGGGGTAGGGTGAAAAGTTTGAAAAAAAAAAAGGTGTTTTCTTATTATGATAGAAAAAAGAGAATCACTTTGAACTAAATTTTTTGGGGCTCCATTAACAGCTTATGAATACTTTGACTGCGTTTTTGGTCTAGTGGTTATCATATGCGGCAACTTGATTCCCGGGTCGGACCAAATGTTTGTATGATCTGAAAATATTTGTTTTGGAGTTTTAGTGTTTTCTATGTATAATATGTATGTATTTACAAAGTATACATCTATATATATCAGTTGTCCAGTACCCATAGCACAAGCTCTGCTTAATTTCGGGCTACATCATATTGTGTATCAGATGTAGAAAAAATATCAAAACTTTGTGAATCACTGATATAAATTGATAATGTGGTGATTAGTGGTGAAAGAGTATCTGTTAAACCATAAAACTCTGTGAAATTAGAATAATTCAGAGCAGCGCTTATCAACAGTTTTTTGAATTTAGGTTACTTGCAAAAGTCTGTTGCAAAAATTATTGAAGTTTTAGTTTTTGTTATTAATTGTATCAGTATTAGTTCATTGTTGTATTAATTTTTTTTTTTTATTTTCTTTTGGTGCATTTTGTTGAACGTTAAAATGTTGTGCATTTGAACGAGTGTTTGCTTTATTTACTGTTTCCTCTATACACAACATTTAATATAATAGCAAATAAATTCAAATAAATAAATCAATGTTACTAAAACGAATGATTATTTGAATACAGTATTTCAATGTAAAAAATAATTATGGGGATTTCGTTTCTTCGATTTCAGAGTATCATACTCTGGAATAAATAATGCATAATCTGCACTTATTTAAATATTTTAGTGAAGTTACATTCACGAGTAGATACAAGGCTACCATTTTGAGCCCACAACTGGACATCCATCGTCGAATAAGGCACAACATTATCATAATCATCAGCCTACCCAGTCCGCTGTCGGTCGTAGACCTCTGTTATTGCATGCCAGTTCGATACTTGGCTTCCTGCGATTACCACCAATTTTATTTAACGCGGGGAATGCTTTTCGCACCATTCTCTACGTGGGGAAACCAAAGAGCTTGTGTGGGACTCCCGAATTCGGTCTACCCACTAAACCCCGCAGTGGCCTACCTTTGCAGTTAGGAGGAGCTCCAGGAACGCATGACCTCAGAGTGTCCAAGAATCACCCTCGGGAAAAAACTATGTCGTGCCTCTCACCAACCCACCTTAGACAACACCCCCGGTCTACCGAGTATGATGCCGCAGTGACCCTTAGGTGACGATTGAGGAGCTAACGTCCTTTTTCGCCTCCTTTCCCGCTCTGGAAACTCCTTCTGGAGCATAACGTTCGACCACCACTTGCCCAAAGTGGTGATTTTAGGCGAATATGTATTTAATGACATAATATTATAATTTAAAAAATTGAAATGAGTTTACAACCTCTGACCGCTTGCATCAGTCAATTACAGATTATACATATATAACAGCACGTCCATAGTCAATGGCACAGTAAGCTCGTGCCTCTTGCATCGCCATTCAAAATGACTAAAATAATTGTCGCTATTATGTGTGTGGCATTATACACATTGACAATGGCAGCCAATACCATGACAGACTTTGGTTCTACGACCACAAAGAACCAGGAGGCCAGAAATAATGACAACTATAATCTTGATATGCAAGGGATCATGAACGAATGCAACGACACTTTTCGTATCGAAATGAGTAAGTTCATCAATATGGTCAAGTATTTTCACCCTCGCTTTTCGTGTAAGCTAATCGCCTGATATTCCTTAAAACAATAGTAAAATTTAATACAATAGTGAATAGTCAGAACACTTGTTTGTAAGCGACTACCGTAAAAGCATAGATATATACCACGCTAGTGTTTCAACCAATTTTCGTAATAATTTTGGACGCAAAAACCTCCTATAAAATTTTATTAAACAGAATAGGAATGTCAGGGAATTAGTGATACAATATATGGAGGTTTTTACGACCAAAATATAAAATTATCTGTTTTTTTAGTGATATAAATTTGGTCACTTCACGGGGTTAGTAACGGATTAAGAATAAAGAGTGTCATCATCCATATTCATCTCTTGAAAGTCGCAAGACGGATAACTTACAGCAATTCCTCTGGCCAGGGTCGTATAATAGATCTAAGCCTTTTTAAGAAGAGGTGTATGTCCAGATACGGGTTACTAAAGGCTGTTGATGAAAGTTAGAAGTAGTTCATCATCAGCCTATCGCATGGACTAGACATAGGCCTCCCCCATTTCACGCCACTGTTATTGCTTTGGGCACCTCGTTTTTAGGTAGAAACAGTTACATTTTCTGAAATCAACTTTTACCCTTTACAGCGTATTTGGAATCACTAAATCAAACTGGCAGTTTTAGTGATGAAGCCGATAAAACGCCAAAGGTATGTCAGCTGATAAATACTTAGCAAACGTGCAATTTAAGTCACTGTCTTTAAGTTCTGTTTTGTGTAACTGATTGTAAAAGTAAATTCCGATTTTGTTTGAAATTATTTTTGTAACCAGTATGTATGGTAACGAATTATATTGTATGGCATATAATATAAATGTATTTAGAAAAAGATCAGAGAGTTAAAAAAGTTAAAACAGGAAGGATATCTAAAACAACAGAGGTTAAAACAAAATTTAATCTCTACAATGATTGTTCAAGTTATACTGCTTAATAAAACAACCCCAAACATTCAAATTGAAATTAAACCAACGAATAAAATTGTGTACATACTATTTATTTTATAAACAATATAATTTATATGTGTATGTATAATTCATGTTAAAAATATTGTCTGAAAATAAAAATTCGATTGGTTGTCATGCCTGAGTAATCCAATAATAATCATAGTATTAATAATTTCGTTTCATTTATCTTTTAAAGTGTTTCATCCGCTGCATGTTGGAAAGCATGGGTATTATTTCGTCAGAAGACGGAATGTTCAACCCAGCTAGAGCGGCAGTGTTATTTGCAGGAGATCGCAATGGAAAGCCTATGGAGGATATCGGGGATTTGACTGCAATTTGTGCAGATAGACGTAAGTTTTTATTTCTTTACCCACTAAATAGCACAAAACCCTAGCAAACACGTCTCCAGACAAAAGGCAACTACCTCATTCCAAGAATATATCGTAGTTTTCACGTCAAGTTCTGTCTTTCGTTAATCTCAAATTACCAGCAGTAACAGTTTCTCCTAAAGCACGTGTCTTATCTTCATTCCTTGGATGTAGATTTTATACTAAGCATAATCCGTGTTACCTGATAACAATAGTTCAGCAATACATATTGAATTAAATTATTTGTATTGTCTTTGTATTAAGGTACGACGGGGTAGGCATATCCTTACATGATAAAAACCACAAATTAAATAAAGAATAAAATAAAAATCTTCATCCTTCTATAGTTTTACATACAATATAGAAGTAAATTTATTCTCTGAATATTTAAAATACTCTACTTCTAGCGTAGATAAATTCAAAGAATCAAACATCATTAAAACTATCAAGCTGTTCTTGAATTGTGTTAATTGTCGGACGGTCAAATATATCCCTAAATCTTTCATGTATGTCTTCAGGAGAGTCATGCAAATGCGAACGAGCTTACCAATTCATGAGGTGTTTGATGTCCATGGAAATTGAAAAATACGAGCCCAATCAGTAAAAGCGAATGAAAATGATTCTCGGAAGTTCGATGTGCCTAAGTAAAATGAATAAATTCCTGTGAATAAGTTGCAGAAATATACAAATAAACATATTTGTAACAATAGCTAGTTCAATAAAAATATACGTAGCAACTGCTTTTTTATTAAGAATTATTTATGTACATAAAGAGCCTACAATGATAGGACAACACAGTAATGAGTAGCCATACGCAGGGAACTATCAAAGTAAACGCCCAAATGGATCTACGCGTTACAGTATTATGACATCCTTACTAATATTATAAACGCGAAAATTTATAAGTGTGTACGTATGTTTATTGCTTTTTCACGCAAAAACTACTGAACGGATTTGGATGAAACTTTACAGTAATATAGCTTATTTATCAGAATAACACATAAGCTACTTCTAGTGCAATAATCGAGATACACGCGGGCGGAGCCGAGGGCGAAAGCTAGTATGTGTATGTAATGTATTTATGTGTCTCATTGATACCAAGGATGTATGAAGCAATAAGAAGACAAAATGTAAGTAATTATGATTTATTTGGTACCGACGTAGGACTAGCATTTAAACTTACATCTATCAGATCTTTGTGATGTGTTAAATAAGAAATAAGTTACACAATTTGGTCTTTTTGCAATTACTTGAGCCCGAACCAGCTCTGGAAGATGTTGCCAAACCAGCCAGACTGCGGCTCCCTGAAAAAACACAACATATTTGCTTTTACAAACTAGAATTATTTGGGTAAAACAAATGAGTCCCCTAATGGTAAGGGAGTACCGCCACAAATGGACGCTAAGGGTCAGCGCCGAAAGCAAAACCTTCTAAACGGCGCGCGGTCATCGACGAGCCGCGCCTATAGCTATGAGAGCCATCGCGTTACTCCGAATGCCTCCGCGAGACTCTGAGCGCCTCCGCGTACCTCTCGACCGCGCTTTATGTCGCTCGCCATCATTGTATTTCGTTGTACCAAATATAGTTGTATTCTGAAGCGTTTTAGGTTGAATTTAAATTGTTACTGAATTAGTCTCTTCGCCGCTACTCCATCCGTCGGCGCAGACCCTTTAACTCAAGCATCTCGACTAGGCTTTTAAGTGGGAATACGATCTAATTAGTTATCAATTTTAGTAAAACATAAACCAATGAACCTTTACTCTTATCTTTGTTTTTTTTTATTTTTAAGCCTACCAAAGTGACTCTACTTTGTCTGATGGAAAGCAGTCAGAAAGAGTCACCATCCTCATTATGAATGCGTACAATGCAGCATGGTCGCCCATACTATGGCGGCCTAAGAGATGCTTCTGCAACTTTGGACGTTTGGTCTCGCACGCACCAACGAAACAACAGCATGAATGTTGTTCTTCTGTGTGAGGGTAGTACCCCCCCCCCCCCCCCCCTCTTCGAGATTAGTACCCCACGTTGACTTCAGCACAAAAAAGCGAGGGAAATCAACAGGGGTACAACCTTGAGATAAGTTATATAAATATTTATAAGCCCAAGGTTAATTATATTTAGTTGAAACTCATGAAGAGAACATGGAACTCCTGAATTAATCTGTCTGTAGTTATAAATAATTAATAAGATAAATGCAACGGTAATATTAATATTTAACTATTATTAAGATTTTTTTTAAGTTATATCCATAGGACCTCTTATAGTAACAGTCCAAAAGACGGTTCGTAAAGACCGGAACCCATAGCCAGAGAATTAAGATCTATAAAGTTTAAATATTGGGGAGTTTCGAAGTTGTTAAAATTATAAAAACTAACCAACGTTACTTTGAAACTTTTCGCCTAATTTGTAGCACAAAACCAATTCCACAACTGGAAAATTAAGGAATAAAGAATTCAGTTGATTGCAATAGAACGGCGCATTGAGTCGATGATATATTTTATGAAGGGAATTGTGTTAATCAGTTACTTTGGAACCAGTTCGAATTGCATATCAGGATTTTGCCAAACACATTTTAGTAATTTAATAAAACCACTTGCCTACCCATAAATATTAAATGAAGTTGAAGTGATACCTAATCTGATGATGATAACCTAAAATGGCATCTTTTACCAATAAAAAACAGTCTGTCATTTATTCAGAGGAAACTTATATATAAACACATTTTAGTCTCATTTAGAAGAATAAAAAAAATACAACTATTATAACCTATTATAACCATTCTGTTTAAGACCATCTTGGATTTTAATATTTTTCATAGTTCTACTAGTCAAGCTCTTTCACTTGATACCCATTGAGGTAATCGTGTCAAAATTTGTAAACCGCCATTTTATAGTGGCGGCCATCTTGGATTTAGAATAGATCATATTTATTTAATTGTATTGTCACCAGAACTAAAGGTGTGTACCAAATTTCATATCAATCTATCAAAAGGAAAGGGGTCAAATTTCAATTACTAGATTTGACCCCAACAAACAAACAGGGCAAGTTAAATAAAACCGTTTTAAAAGCAATCGCCTGTCATTATGAACTCACACATAGCGATTAAAACACAAAATTCTAAATTTAACACACACATAAACACATTCTGTGTCTTACCAGTGTAATACATATGCCCATTTGGGCTTGTACTCTAAAAAAGGTAATGGCTACTACCTACCGCGATGCTGTGTTATCAAATGATATACGCTTAGTAATGATTAAATGTCAAAAGAAAGTCGTCAGTTTTCTATGTAATGAAAATTCAAAGATTACAGCAGATAGTCTGTTTAGAAGCCAAGCACCCAAATACCGGCATCGAGACATCTACTCACGGATACCGGTGAGGATTTCTGTATCCAGGACGTCGACGGCGGATTCCATTCAGAAAATGCGCATTTATATTGTTGCCAACATTGCCATAATATGGATACCTCCTTAAAATTCACATAACAACATCAATATAAAGGCTAGTTTGGAACGTATCTATGGTATCTTCTTTTTACTGAAAGAACTAGCAAAAGTCCATTTTGGTAGTTCTCTGAATTTTTATATTATTGGACCAAGAATCAAAACTTGATATACAAATAATAATGTCAGAAAAGCTGCCGTTGGTCAGTAATTGGACTTCAGTTGATATTATGTAGGAAAACAATAAAAAAATATTACGTCTTCAATACACTTGCAAGGATTTTTTTTATTCTCTAAAATTAATATATTCCTCTTCAAAATATATAAAGTTATTTATTTCTTCTTTCTAAGAAGAGACCGATTCATTTCTCAAATGATACATAAACGCTAGAATTTATCGGCCATATTCCTCGTTCAATTCAAATTAAATATTTATTTAAACTAAATGTTTTAATATTAAACTCCTTGCTTTGTATTCAGTCAGTAATTTGTTTGGCAAATTTTTAAGACAATTTACTAAATATGAGGACTAAATGAGGACTTAATTTTTTCCATCAATTGAATTTTTATTCGGCACTTCCTGTAATATGAAATTTTATACTTATAAGTAACCCGACTCCTATAATTTAAACATGTTAGATTTGATTAAATTTACGATTATTGGTTTAAATAATATCTATGTTCCAGCCCACCTTTATATACGAGTATTATGCATGTACCTAATCCGCTTTTAATATCTAAACAATCGATTAGTGCAGTTTATTGGTTAAAAATATATTAGGTATAGCAGATTAAAAGCTTTCGTTGAATGAAATATTAAATTGACTGGTACACTCAAATGTAGGCGATAAGAAATGTAAATTTGGATACAGCACTAAGTATGCTTGGATCAATTTCTAGACAACTATGTTCAGTGTTATGAGGAACGAACGTTTGTTTGGAACGGTTATAGCTTAAAGAGTAACGCTTAAATTGTTAACGATATTATGTGCTGAATGTTTTAGCTCAAATATTTAACTGTAAACTGTAACTTGATTACAAACAAAATTATGTAGCTTTATATCATTACTTTGAAGGGATAAACCAAACATTAATGTTTACCTAATCGTTTATGCAACAAGCTGTTTGAGTAAAAAAAAACAAAATATTTGAAATTTACTATGTGACAAATTGTATAAGCTTTTAAATGTTGATCAATTTATTAGAAGTGTTATTTCGGATTTCTAGTAATTTAGATGTACTGTTATTTATTTTTATTATGAGATTTTATTTTTTTGCTGAAAGTTTAAGAAACTAATTTGGCGATGAATGTTACGATAATTAGTTTTAGTAGCCAGGCAACTGCATACCATTTAGAAGAACTACGAGTACTTACACTCTTGGATACCTGAAGGGGCGTTGAGGATATCGGTTTATAAAATTATAGTTTGTATTGCTGCCATATCCACCGTTATATGAATAGATCCTTAAAATTAAGACAATAAGATCTATAATCAATTGATATATCATAAATAAGAAATCCTTGAAGATTTTTTTTTGCATTTGGAGCAAACGAACAAACGTATTACCTGATGATAATCGACGACAGCTACCCGTAAACGAGTTCAATTCAAAGAACACACTTTGATGATGATGATGGTCATACACACAGTGAAAAAGAACGAAACAATTGTCGTTTGTTATGAGCTCCTAGTAACATTCCAGTCGAACCACTTCATTTCTTACTAGATTCTGGCAGACTTCCAAGATCAGAAATTATAATACTTACTCTTTCTTGCAGCCATACATGTTGTTGACTTTTCTAACATCACCCCGACTGAGTCCTTCCCTTTGTCCAACTTTTACGCCTGCCACCTGTAATCGTATTGTGTTATAATTTGACAAGATATTTGTACCAGTATATAGTTGGGCCATTACAAACGTGCAAACTGAGCCATAAATCATTTTCGGATCTCTCGCTCACACATACCTTTAAGTATGAGCGAGAAGTCTGATAAAAATGAGTTATGATTCAGTTCGCACGTTTGTAATGGCCCAAGTATAGTGACGGGGTGTCAATTATGTCAATAACATAAACGAAACGCAAATCTATATAACAACAAAACATACTCGTCTATCGTCATTAACCATCAGAAAACACTGAATCACACTTGATTCCGAAAGGGGGTGCTCAGAGGCTTACTAAACACATAAAATTTGATGACAATAATTATAGTATCAATTACATTTTAGCGTCTATTGCCGCTTAACGGAGATTAAGGCACTGATGTCCGTTAATGGAATGTTCAATACGAAAGAAAATGTACGTAAAAAGCGTAGATATTGTTTTTATGTGAGGCTGCGAAAGTGACTTTAGATTAGATTAGATTAGAGTAAACTTTATTGTACACCAGTTAATACAGTTTACATACAAGAACACATCATTATACTGACCATGTACAATTGGCGGCCTTATCGCTAAAAAGCAATTTCTGCCAGACAACCTTAGGATGGAAAAAAGATTATGGGTAAAAAATCGACATAATGGGCAGTGCTGGTGCGAGTTTTTTTAAATAATAAAAATAATAATAATAATAAAAACAAGGTGATTTAAAAAGTAATATTTCCATAATGAAAATAAATACACTCGTATATACATACAAGTACACCCAAGTACACACATACATAAATATATATATACACATATACATACATACATACACCTACATACACCTACACATATACATACATATACAAATACATATATAAAACATACTAAAATGTTTTAGGTACATAATTATTAAGATGAAAGGTAAAATTCTTTGACCATTTTTTTAAAAACTGGCAAAGATTTGGCACGTCTTATAACCATTGGCAAAGCATTCCATAGTCGGACAGCCTGTACAGTGAACGACTTGTCGTAAAACTTGGTACAGTGAGGTGGTACTGCCAGTTCCATAGATTCGGATGACCTCAGGGATCTTGAATGTGTGTCACTGAGGAACACAAAACGTTCCTTTAAATAAGTCGGTGTAAACGGATGAAAGAGAATACCATAAAGTATGGAAAGAATATGAGCATTCCGTCGAAGGCGAATTGGGAGCCACTTAAGCTGGTTGCGATATTCAGAAACATGGTCATATTTGCGTAGTCCAAATATGAATCTAATACAAAAGTTTTGAAGGCGCTCAAGTTTATCGAGTTGCTCCTCGGTGATATCGAGATAACTGACATCAGCATAGTCGAGTATAGGAAGAAGGAGGGATTGCGCAAGTGCAATTTTAGTAGCCGTTGGGAGAAAGTTGCGCAGTCTTCGTAGACATCCTGCCGATGCAAACAGCTTTCGACTGACTTCTCGGAGTTGAGGTCCCCAGCTTAATGTGTTGTCAATATAGACTCCTAAATTTTTAACCGAGGTACTCACCGACAACGAAGTACCATTGACTGTTATGTTAGGAAGTTGTGTCCAGTCTATTCTAGATACCATCCTGGCACTGCCCACAACAATAAGTTGAGTCTTGGATGGATTCACCACAACTCCATATTGTTCACTCCATTCACAGACACGCGCCAGATCCCGATTAACAGTTGAGAAGGCTTCAGCTAATCTATGTAACGGTGCCTGTGTATAAATTTGAAAGTCATCTGCATAAAGGTGGTAGGAGGAGGATAATGATTTAGAGATGGAATTTATAAATATAGTGAAAAGTAAAGGAGATAAAACGCCACCCTGTGGGACTCCAGCAGACGTTTTACACCAAGAAGATAACGATTCCTCTAGGCGCACACGTTGCCTTCGTCCAAACAGGTAACTTTGAAACCAATCAATTACCGTTGGAGATATGTTGATAGAGCGCAATATGCCAAGCAGAATGTGGAAATCTACACAGTTAAAAGCATTGCTGAAGTCCAGCAAGGAAAGAACCGTAAGATTCCCATTCTCCATACCTAGTCTGATGTCGTCCGTAACGTTGATCAACGCACTTACCGTACTATGACCTGCCCTAAACCCTGACTGGAAAGGATCTAGGAGTTGGTTTCTATTAAGGAATGAATTTAATTGGGTATGTACAAGATGTTGACTTTACTCTGCCTGATGGAAAGAATGAGCAGATTCAAAGAGTGGTGGTCACCATCGTGGTCTAGTGAGGTGATTGGGCCTTCGCTAACACCCGCCAAAGAACTACGACAGTATAAATGCTGTCATTTTTAGGTCGGTCTTCTACACGTGAGTAGTACCGCCCCGGTTTAGCCGGCCCATTTGTGTTGAAATCAGCATGGCTCTACTACCTTGATACCGATAATGATAAAAAAAGGATATTCATTATCACTAAAGAAAAGTCATGTGGCACTCGGGGACTGCCGCGGTGAAACTATTGCATATCATTTTTTATCAACTTATGCAATTATAATTATTTATATATGCAGTATATTTTTTCTTTGATATTGGCATTTCATTGATGCTCTTCTTGTAAAAAATCAGCTGGACGGAAGGCAACTCACACAAACTCTTCAAAGGCATTTTGTACTGCCTCTCGGAAATTGAATTTTTTGCCCACTAAAAACAACACACATCTGCATTAATGCTCATGCCGTTTTGTAAAAAGCTGTGGTGAATTACACCCGCACTAGACCACCAAACAGTGACCATCACCTTTTTAGGGGTCATTTTTGGTTTAGGGCATTGCTTTGGTGCTGAACCAGGGTCTAACCAACTTGCTGAGCGCTTTCGATTGTCGAACAGAATCCATTTTTCGTCGCACGTAACAATTCGTTTCAAAATTCCTTCATTTCTTTGCCTGTTGAGCAGCGCAAGGCAGGTCTCGACGCATACGGTGCGCTGGCGATCGTTAAGGTCGTGGGGCACCCATCTATCAAGCTCTTTTACCTTGCCAATTTGTCGCAAATGGATCAATATTTTTTTGATGCTTACATTAAAAGCTGCTGCTAGCTCAGCTGTAGATTGAGTTTCGTCAGCTACCACAATCGCCTTTAATTCATTATTGTTAACCAAAGTCTCCGGACGACCACGAGCTTCATTTTTAAAATGCAAAATTTCCAGAACAGAACCGGGAAAACCAATAACGGGTTGTGCGTTCGTTTGTACAGTTCTCTCCATAAAGTTTATGATGTTACGTGTCGTTTTTGTCGCGTTGGTGCCACGACGGAACTCATATTCCATAATTACACGTATTTTTAAAGTATTCATTATGACGATACAATATATCAAATGTAATGAAAATACAACGCTAATCAAAAAACAAAAGACTGAGTTTGTAAATAGAATGTCTTGATTTTAAAACAAAATTAATTTGAATTTAGAATTATGATCCATTACAAACTTTTTTTATTTGAAATGACCAGTACTGAAGAATGGCAATTTCATAGGTAAAGACCTAATAGTAATATGAGGATATCCTTGTAATAAAAAAACGAAATAAAAAAAGAAGTAGAATCTAGAATGACTGTGTTGTCAAGGCAACGGATAACGGCCAGTGGCGGCAGCACGCATGCGCTAATCTGCCTATAGACCACATCCTTGTCGCACTGCAGTTACAATCATATTCTCTATCCTTATTTAGGGTGTTAGGTTTTTTCGTTACGGAATTTCTTGATTCGGTCGCCGCGCTCAAAGCCCGTGATAAAAGCTATACAATAGCTTAATAAGTTATTATATCTCGAGGAGATCAGGTATTTTCCGGGTCAACTAGTTTGAGTGACATGTACTAAAATTAAATTCGTACCTTAGGATCAATGGTTTTTTGTTGGTTCTTGGAAAAGGCGTATTCGGAGTAGTGCATGACGCTGTTGTAGTCATAAGGGACGCCGAAGTCGTTGGTGTGTTTTTGATCCGCTTTTTTGAAGTTTGTCGCTGCGCCTACATATTTGATTTACATTTTAGAAATCACGCAATTTTTTTGAACCTTCTATATAAAACCTAAAGTCTTAGAGCCACCGCACACTAGCTATTTTTAGCATCGGCGATTTGGCGACTGCATCGATGCTGCATCGCGTTTTAGCGACTTCCTGCGTTCGATCGCGGTATAGGAAACGCGCGTTTTTTCGACTGCTCAGATGCCAAATCGATGCTACCGGCATCCGAATGTGTGTGGAGAGTAGCGTTCAGCTCTCAGTAGACTCAATCTCCGCGTTTGGCGTTTTTAAGTGTACTGTGTAGAGCGTTCGGTCGCCGTATTTAGCTTCTAAAATGCGACTAGTTGCCGATCGCTGATGCTAAAAGTAGCTAGTGTGCTGTGGCCCTTAAAGAATAAGAAACAATAGAACAGATACAGATTTAACTATCGGTTGGAAAAACCCATTAATCAATTTAATAACAAATCATTTTCTATTTCATTTTAATAACGCGGGATTCAAAGAAAATTGCAAATAGAATTCATCTTCAATACTTTGTAAATGTGATCTATGACTAAGATCTAACAGATGTAAATGGGATGATCAATATCATCACCCCATCATAGTCTACAGCTCATCACATAGGCATAATGTCACTCAGTCATTAGCCAATGAAACACGAGAATAGAGAAATAGAATAGAAAAAGAAAAATGTTTGGAACTTTTGTAGGGGGCTGGCGCACGCTTTGATATTTGGTAGAAGGGGAGCATCGGAGTACTTGCACAGTAGGGAGCCGTCTGCAAGCCACATATGGCCCGAGGTGCGTCGGGGTTCCAGGGTTTACCTCGTAGTACCCTGACTCATAGTATCCGAGACCGCATGCGGTTTTAGTGGGTTCGAGTCCGACATAGCCACCAACGTGTGGCATCCGTGGGGATTTCCGCATAGAAAAAAAAAGGGGGGGCGGCTGGTGACTCTTACCTGTCTTAATGTTGTTGTAATGAACTGTAACAAAGTCGTCTCTCTCTGGACGGCTCTGTTCGTGCATGAAGCCAATTGCATGCAGAAGCTCGTGAATAACCGTGCCTTTCTTTGATACACAACCGGGAGACTGAATATTCACTTCTTGTCGGCCGCCTGTAACGACATAAAATTACGGAGAATAAGATATCAAATAATGAAATTAAAACTAAAACTGTAACGTGCAACAATGCCCCTTGGCAAGTAAAAGTAAAAAATACGACATACAATTTTTTACTTTTACTTGCCAAGGGCATTTTCGAAATACATACAACATAACAACCGGGACCGACTGCTTAACGTGACCTCTGAATCACGGAAACGCTTATAATATATCATGTCACAACCGGTCACCCATCTAGGTCTGACCGCGCCGTTATTGCTTACCCTCGATGATTGTTTCCAGTCACCTAAGGCCACTATGAGCACTTCAATTATCTTAACTTTTTAATTGAGCACTATACGTGGAATATTTTATTGAGAAAATATCCTTAAACTTTATGATGAAAGTAATATATTTGTTTCTCAACGTTTTCTGATCTTTACAGTAAAATTAGCATTCACATTGACAGAGAAACGCGAAAATACATCAAAGATTTTTTTTTCCTTACTACAAAATTATTCAAAAATAAATGTCAAATCCTCACCTAACTTCCCCACACTAGACCAGCAGCCAGTTTCCTTATTCTGAATAACGATATAGTCTTTTTGTCCACTGTACGGAATGAACCTTAAGCAAGTCAGCCTGTGGTAGTCCGCGATAGCCCTCATAATAGTTTCTCGTTCTTGAGAAGCTGGAAAAAATATCGCTTTGTGTTTTATGTTGTCTTGGTACAAGCTTATTACTATTTTACTAATATAATTACGTATTCTTGATCTACTTTGACTGAACATGTGTATTTGCAGTGAATTTAGTTTTTGAATATAACTCGATATAAAAACCAATAAAAAAACCCCTAAACGATGAACCGATTTCCAATAAACATCGGTTCATCCGTTCGGGAGCTACGTTGAAACATATAGACAGACACACAAGTCAAACGTATAAGACCCCAGTTTAATAAAAATGAAATGTATTATAATAACATCCAAGAAATAATATAAAAAAATCAGTTTCATCAATTTATTTATTTATACTTCCTGCAAATACATTGCATAAGGCGGACTTAATGCCATAGGTATTTTCTTCCAGTCAAGGTGTATAATTGGAGCGAGTTGCAAGGATTTCTTGTATTTTATTAACTTATAAGTATTCTACGTACAACTGTATATAAATATGATACTATAGGTGGATAATTAAATACAATATCATAGATATAGAACATTCTACATTAATACATATAATATATACATATATTTAATAGATACATACTGGAAAGATGATGCATAACTATAATGCTGTTACTCTGATGATTCTCCGTAGAGCTTGCGCACTTTATTCTTGAAGGTTAATCGGTTTGTAGTCATTCTAATGTCTAATAGGAGAGCGTTCCAAAGATTTACAGCCTGGACAGAGAAGGAGGAGTGGACAGTGCGGGACTGATGAGAAGGGCAAAGGAGTAGGGGATTGTCTGAAGATCGAAGGCTTATATCATGGTTGGAGCAGAGATATTCCAAATGGGGTGTTAGATAAGTGAATCAATGATCAATGACGTCATTTAAAAAAATAATGTACTTTTTCTCATACTCACTAAAGCCTCCTTCAATAGTATAAGGTATGTGTCCTTTTGGCCAACGGTAGACCTCCTCTTTGATGCCATTCCTGCCTTGATGCGGAGGCATTAAAATGTCACCTTCGGCATAAGAACCAAGTTCTTCGGGATTTACAAGCGATGATTCCGACCAAGCTGCTACTGCGTTACCTGAAAAATAAGTTATGACTATAGCATCGATTAACCATCGTTATCACAAATTTAGGATAGGCTACATCTCTTACGTTACACCTAAGAGTTAAAAAAACTACAAAACCGGAACAGAATAAAAATAATAATAAATGAGTTTAACACGTCGGACTTTACAGCTGCATCAGCAGGCGCTGGCTTTTCTGCGTCTCCCTCTAGAAAAAATGCCGAAAATAACCACAGAGGTGTTGTTTTTTTAAAGGTCCGTGAACAATAAATAAATAATAAACTATGCGAGCACAGTGTAGGGTCTGGGTTGGCCTTTTGAACACCATCTAAGACACAATTTAGCTTAGAATTTGACCAATATTTCGCGCTTCTTTTGTTTATTTTTTTATTCTTCACAAAAGGATGTCAGTGGCACGGAGATTCCATGTTTAAATTATATGAAAACTCCTTGGGCAGACGCGCGCCGTAGATAACATAACACATGAGAAATGAAAATTCATACAACTTTCTCTCCCGCTAAAACACGTTAAAAACGGATTTTCATACATTTTTTCCTCCCGCTTATTCAGGTCAAGGAAAAGACTAACGTTCTCTTTTCATTTTCATTGAATATTGACTACTGTTCCGATCCGGTGTAGTATAAATAATATTGTGCCACATTAAATGCAATAATTTGCAGTGGCTTTTATTTCAATATCAATTATCATGGATCGTTTTAATGTGCCTAAGTTTTTTTTTTTTTTACTTAATTTAATCTGTTTTCAGTCATTTAAAAAAAACTTAAGAAGTATTCTATAGATTTCTTTTTTGTCTTATTTCTTGACCAAGAGTGCAGTAACCTCAATCTTCTACTTTTAGGCAAGAGTACTTTTAGCAAAGGACGACTTTATACAACATTTTCTGAGACAAAAATCTTTAAGAACTAATATTTTTCTTATTGCCTAACACTCGTATAAAAACATGCAGTGTTACTTTAAACAATAATAATGTCGTTCACATGATAAAGATGTCACGAAAACAAGGCAAGACCCTGTCACAAAGTTGCCATCTTTCATCATTTACTATCGGAGTTGACACCAGCATATCATGTTATCAGGAGAACATGACAGTCAGAATGTCTTACGTTCTTAATTTATTCATTTAATTTTAGAATTAGCATTAGCTAATTAGCGAAAGAAAAAGTACCTACATTGTCTATTAAGACAATCTAGATACTCTATCTTTTATTTTGGAGAAAGGGCTTTTTTAATTGGATCATGCCATGGTTTTGCCTACCCTCGCAATGAGAGTGATGACCCCCTAAGCCTGAATTCTACTCATGCTTTCCATAAGGCAGAGTAGAGTCACTTTGTTAGGCATAAAGCCCGGTTTCCACCGCGAGTGGAACGGACCCATTAATTACTCCTTTTACCTCGCAATACAAAACTGCATACATGTGTTTCCACCAACAAAGAGTCGAGTGTAAATGACAACGAGGGCGAAAATAGTAAAAATGGGCTGCGGACTCGGACCGGAGTCATTAATGAGTCCTTTCAACTCGCAATTGAATTTTACAAAGTAGTGTTTCCACCGAATAAGAGTTGAGCGGAGCGGACCAAAAGAGTAAAATATGTCCGCTGCGTCGCGGTCTCGCCGGCTACTTTGAAACAGACTCGCTCATATAATAATATAATCACTGTCCTCACTTGATTCCGTATCACTCGATAACATAGGGAATTCACTCAACAAAACACTACCGCATGTAACCAGTTCAAAACTCTAACTGAACTCGCTCTTTGTGGAAATTGACTATTAATTTCTCATTTTCCGTTCAGCTCGCTCCGCCGAGTCCGCTCTGTCATAATCCGCTCGCAGTGGAAATCAACAGGCAAAACTCTTTGTTGGTGGGAATACAAACCTATTTTGTTTAAAAGGAGTCCGTTCCGCTTAACATTTCCCGCTCATCATCCTTTCGCGGTGGAAACCGGGCTTTAATATAAAAGAAAATGATATGTCCCATGTACAAATTTTTCAATTCCTGGTCAGGCAGAAGAAAATTTACTAAAGAATCTAGGACCAGGCAAATTTTCTGGTACCAAGGATTTTTTTGTTGACGGAATAGAATGTCCTGGTAAAAAATCTACTCAGGGATGCGAAAGCTAGGAGTACGTGGTTTGCCTCTGAAAACCACTCAGATTGCTGACCTCTTGCATCTTGCTCTGGGAGAACCTAGGCCATGTGATTCCATGCCTTATCAGGCCTTGTCCCGGAGGAATAAAATACCCCCACAATCCAGATGTTGCAGATTGTAGATTCATGCAATCAGGCCAAGTAAAGTTGACTGTTTGTACCGCAGTCGTTAACAGTCTATTTTTGGAGCTTAAGATGTTTACAGAAAGAAAACACTACGCCTTAGCCCTCCTCATTCACCAGCATAGCAGCAACCATTGCTTGCGGGCACAGGTCTTGTACAATTCGATCGGCCATGCAGGGCAGTTCCCCAGCATGACCCCGGTATGACCAGCTGATCTGGACTCCGTCCAGATCAGCTGGTCATACCGGGGATACAGAAATGACAAGAGGATAGTACAATACCACGTAAACTCTTTATTTAAAAAGGTTGCTTTAATTTCGTGACCTCTTATCGGGTATTGATCGGAAATTAAATTTAAATTTGCCCATAAAGGAAAGCAATTTGCTATCTTTATATGGCGGGTTTATAGTGCTACTTAAACGCCCACACATTTACTTATATGATATCAGAAAACCAATATCAATTAATTAAGTGCTTGTTACAATTAAACGACTGCATAAAATTCAGTTTTATTTCCTTTTTTTCCTAGACTGTGGCAGAAGGAAGGTTTTTACGCATGTTTATATGTATGAATGTATTTTCTTTGACACGCTTACAGAGCAATTCGCAAAGACTATAAGGTCTGTGTGAATTGCTGGATTCGGTTAAGGATTATGTATGTCGCGTTATATTCGTCAGTACGACACTGTGTGTGCAAAAACTGGCAAAATTAAGAGCATCCCTAAACATTTCCACAAAACCGTTTTTTTTCATTAAAATTAGCTTGATAATTTGGCAATCAATATTGTTTATAATAGCTTAAGAACACGCTTACAAGATTCGATTTCAAACAAGCACACAGATGAACTAATAAAAACCTGGTAAGAAGCAATGCAATACCAGGATAGTAGACATGACAAAGCATATTTAACGAAAATTTGTTAAACTATAATTGGACCGAACTTTATGACTTATCTTAATTTATCATCTAAAATATAAAATTCTCTTGTCGCAGTGTTCGTTACAAAACTCCTCCGAAATGACTGAACTGATTTGTATGAAATATGAAACATATCGGGTAGGTCTGAGAATCGGCTAACATTTATTTTCCATACCCCAAGTACGCGGAGCCGCGGGGATCAGTATTACTAGTATTTAAGTAAATATTTTTTCTATAATACACAAGGAAAATATAGCAGATTCTTGCATTCTTGTCTTTCCTTTTTTGTTTAATGACTACTTAAGATAGCCGACTATCATTGGAAAAACCGATTTATTTTCACTGGTTAATTTTATGACTATTACTATTAATTTAATGGTTATTTTTGACCTCTGAATGACTACTACATTTTTTGATGTTAAAGCAAATAATCAAGACCTTATTAATTCATTATCGTGAAAAGACAAACACTAAAATCCAAGAAAAAACCTTAAATTTTTATACTGTCGCAATGACCCACATTTAACCACTTTCGTAATCTTCTGTGTTCCTGGTACTTCTTGGTGATGCAATAGAGGCGACTTTTTATCTGGACACCCGTTGCGAACAAGGGTAAGCATGTGCATTAGAAGTTCGTGTAAAGTAAAATAATTGTTAATAGTAAGTTACTTTTGCTCAAAAATACGAACATATCGAACATCATCATCAGCAGCCGTTAATAGCCCTCTGCTAAAGAAAGACTTCTCCTTAGAAAAAAGGTTAAGTTTTTGGACACCAAAAGAACATTTTATTAATAACTAGCTGACCCGGCAGACTTCGTACTGCCTCAATCGATTGTATAAAATAAACTATATACAAATACAAGGAATCCAAATTAAAATCCAAATTAATAAAAAAATGAAATTCATTTTAAGGTTTAAAAGGTGAAAATAAAATTCACCTTTCAAACCTTCTCTGGACTTCCACGAATAATTCAAGACCAAAATTAGCCAAATCGGTTCTCGAGTTTTAGGGAGTTTTACGAACAGTAATTCAATTTTATATATGTGGATTTCAACAAAAAAAAACGACTTCAAATAATAACTATATATCATGGGATCAAATTAGAGGTACCAGCTTTCAAATAAAAAAGAAATAATCAAAATCGGCTCACCCACTTGAAAGTTCTGAGGTAACAAGCATAAAAAATAGTCGAATTGAGAATCTTCTTTTTTGAAGTCGGTTAAAAAGAATATGTATATGATGACGCCAGAAAGAGTGTCACATTCAAAGAGCTATTCACCTTTCGGGCATCTCAGCAACGGTATACTGGGTGTACACTATCAGAACTTACTGGCAATCATCACCAACTCACTTTGAAGAGTGGTAAGACAACGTTGCGGCTACGTACTCTTGCCGTTGGACCTTTTTAAGCCGCCCGAAGACCTCCAAGAAAGCTTCCAGACTGTTACCCTGTGATAACAACCGGGACCGACTGCTTACGTGACCTACAATCACGGAGAAGCTCATGGTATCGTGCCACTATCGGTTACACATCCAGGTACTGACCGTGCCGTCGTTGCTTACCCTCGATTATTGTTTTTAATCACCTAGGGCAAATAGGCGCCTCTTATTGACAACTAGTTATTGTTATAAATCACGAGTCATCAACTTTCTGCCAGTGAAAGTCACGTCAAAATTAGTTTAGCAGTTCTGGAGATTACCCGGAACAAACAGACAAACAAAAATTTAGAAATAACTTTTTGGGCGTAAGTAACGTACATATATTCTTATATAATAATATGCATTTAATAAGAAAAAACTGTTAATTTGATACTACATACAGACATTCTTTAGTTATTTGTATAGATAATCAAAGTTATTTTTACTTCGAATAACAAAACTCATACTTGCGGAAGTTGGAAAACACGTCATATGAATAAAACTACAATATTTTAAAGAAACTCAATAGATTTTCACTAAATATGGTATAATCTTATCATAAGTTATTCATATTTAACCAGACAAAATCAATTTTAAATTAAATCGGAATTATCTTCGGAACCATGCCTAAAGGGACTCCTTTTAATGATATATTTTAGATAAAATAATATATTTTATTAAGGTTTTTAGTTTTAGGTTCATTGTTTTAGTTATAACCAACATTGTACAAATATTATATTATAGTATTTATATTTCAAAAAAAAAATTAAATTATAACATCGGTTAGGAACTTAAAATGTCCATAGTTATTATTTTATAACTCTTTTTTGTCCGGAGGCCCAAATAATAAATATTTCGGATATCTGACATACAACATCATCTAGTCAAGTAGAGCTTGTACTATGGGAACTAGACAACTGATGTAAATACAAATTTGTAAATACATACATATTATTCATAGAAAACACCTAAGGTAGTAAATGGTGCAATGGGCAGAAGTATCAAAATAGTTTTGTCTGTATTCGCAATAAGTATGGTCACCTGTACTTTTGGATTCCACTCATGTTTTCCATCAGGTAGAGATGAGTCACTTTGGCAGGTTCATACATAAAATACTCTTTATAGGTAGTAAGGGTTGAAGCACAAACGGGCCGGCTCCACCGAGGTAGTACTACCCTCGAATAGAAGCCCAATCTAAAAACGACAGCATTCTTGTTGTCGTATTTCGTTGGTATGTGAGACCGGAGGTCCAATGATGCAGAAGAGTCTTACTAAGCCGCCATAGTGTGGGTCACCTTGTTGGATTGTCTGTACTCATAATGAGGATGGTGATCCCTACTCTTGGATTCTACACATGCTTTCCATCAGGCATAGTTGACTCAATTTGGTAGGCTTATACATAAAAAAATGTTTTAAGTCTGGTCTTATATTATCTAACTATTAATACAAATTTTACATATTTCTAAAATGCAAATGACCTCTCCAATTATAAACGACAATATTAGAACTCTTTAGGATACGTACCTCAAAAAGAAAAATGGGAACCCTTAAAAGATCTATTTGTTGTCTGACTGTATGTCGAGACCCTTTATTACGAGAACGCGTGAAGGTATCAAGTTCAAATTTAAACCATATACTCACTCAAGTACTACGTAAAAGAAGATACGGTCACATATTCAGTAAAAAACCACTACCAAACGAAAAAAAACTCATAGGGTACTTCCCATTGATCTAGAACTATGAAATTTGGCAGGTAAGATCGTCATAGACCTCAAGTACAGGGAAAAATCTTCAAACTTTACATTGGTTATGAAATCTTAAAGAAAGGGGTATATGTTTTTATAGAGGGTTGAAATTACAAATAGAAGCTACTTGGTCAAATGGGGTATCAAGTGTGAAAGGTCTTGATGTATATGTACATTGCAAAATAGGTATATTTTGTTTATTTATTACGCTGCATTATTTCTTATTTATACTGAAGAATATCAAGAAATACCGTCTCTGAAGAGGAGGGACGAAGAAGAAGAGGAGACAAAAAAAAGATGCAATTACCTAATACTCAGATATTTAGATTTTTTTTGTCGATATTTAAATAAATCCTATGTAGGGAAAGGGCGGATGGTTACTGTTTTTTTTAATAGTTTAATAACCATGCCTAATTCTCGTAGAGTTTTTCATTGAACGTTTTATAAAAGTTTTCGCTTTTTCGATATTTTTTGTATTATTAATCCGCCTTGACCAACAATTATTCAAAAAATTCTTATTTGTTTTAGTAGGTAAATTATTAATTCTTATTTTTTCTGTATATGTATCTTCTGTGTTTGTCACTTAACTCCTCCTAGACATGAACCGATTTAATTTATTTCAATGGGTTACCGGATTGATTGGATCTGGTGACATACCGACAGTATCGTTACAATTGCGGTGGCTTTAACTAAACACAATATTAATTCATTCTAAGATGGTACAAAGTAAATAATAATCTCAATAAATAAAATATTCCCAATTTTCACATAAAAATAAATTAATTAAAAACTTATTTTATATAACTTACCGCTCTCATTGTTTGGAAATCCATAGGCCTCGGGTCCTAGTCCTGTTATATCGATAACATCACTACCGTCGATACTATTTTCATCATTAAAAAAATCATTATACGGTACAGCACCGTATACATTAAAACCTCTTCTTGTCGGATTTGCATTATATTTAGATATAAAAAAAGTGAGAAATATTAAAAATATAAATTTAAACATTTTACACACTGTTCAATTATCAAATTATTTTCTTTAAATTATTTCTCTAATTAAAATATAATTATTTAAGGAAAAGTACTAGGCGAACAGAACGCGCAAAGGAGTATGGCGAGGTTTCAGCGTAGTGCGGGTTTTATAAAGGTGTAGCGAGACAAGTCATAGGGTAAACAAAACACACAAAATGTCGACAAGCTTCTACTTCCTGATAAAGGATGTAACAGCCAAAATATGTACACTGATCGATAAGAAGGCCTTGGTTCCGCTTTGCATTTCCTTTACATTCCTATATTATTCTGTATTCCATTTTCGTAAATATTTATCACCTTGAAGTCCGTTATCTCATAGAAATGATTAAATTTTCATTTGTTTTTCTTTGTCAGCTTATTTGTATTACAGATTATATAGGAAGTTGTTTATATGTAGTATAGTTTTAATCTGATTTTTTTAGTTTTAGATAGCCCGTTTATCGAGGCTAGAATATAAAGCCCCGGGCTAAGGGCCGTAGTAAATACAAGCCGAGTATCGATGAAAATGTGCAAAAATCAGGGAAAATTCATTATTTTTGAGAAACGTTGATAAAGTTGCGTGTATTAGTTAGTTTAATATAAAATTAATTGCCTTTTAGATATTGAACTGCGATTAGGATGGCTAGTTTTATTTTCGAAGATGGTAACAATACTATGGCCATAATTCAAGCTCTGCTTAGTTTGGGACTAGATGGCGTTGTGTGTCAGATATCCGAAATATTTATTATTATAACTAAGTTGATAGATTACATAATTATCTTAGATTATCTTAATTGCTACCAGCTTTCGCCCGCGGCTCCGCCCGCGTGTATGTCAATTATTACGACAAAAAGTAGCTTGTTTTTTCGCAGGCTGTAAACTTTCTGTGTACCAAATTTCATTTAAAGCGATTCAGTAGTTTCAGCTTGAAAGCGCGAAAGACAGACTTACAGAGTTAATATCGCATTTATAGTATTAGTTAGGATTACACACTTATTAGTATTATTTTTTTGTAAATAGATACAATTATTATACATAGAAAACACCCAAACTTCGAAACGAATATTTGCACATCATACAAACATTTGGTCCGACCCGGGAATCGAACCCTAGAGCTCTTGATCTCCAGCCGTATACGCTAATCACTAGACCAACAAGGCAGTCATCAATCAGATATAACATGTATCAACCATAACTAGTATTTACCCATTACTTATTCTAATTTTATTTGAAGTTAAAGCCATTTAGGAAATACCCATATTTATAGAAATAAAGAAAATTGAATCGTCTGTCTGTTATTTCAAAAATGCGTTACTGACATCAATGTTATTCTTAACTTTTTTGTCCGTCTGTCGGTCTGTTTGTTAAGGGTTATCTCTGGAACGGCTGGCCCTTTTTTTACGGGCTTTCACTCACAGATAGCCGATGGTTAGAGGAGTAAATTGGGCTACTTTTAAAGACTGACTTCGTTCCGCAGCGATAACCGCGGCTTGCAACAATTATCGCAAAAGACACGAACACCGCAGGGCACAACTACTTGTATATAATGATAATCTAAGGTAATTTACGAGCTAATATAACAAACCGACAACGGTGTCAAACAAGGGATGTTATTATTTTATTTATTTTTTATTTATTTTTATTTTTAATATTTGGCTCACCAACAATTGAATACACTGATACTAATAAATAATAAATACATTCAATGAACTTATAGCCTAATGTAACAATTTCTTACAGGCACACTTTGTTTGATAACATAATTTCATAAAATCTATATTAAGTTAAACATCACAAATAGATTTCAACATAAAAAAAATACATTTAAGATCAAACTTGAGGTCGCAAAGTCACAACCGAACGCTGACTCAAATACGCGCTCTTACAAGACCCCGTAAAGAACTCTTCTGAACCTACCAAGTGAGTCGGAGTGCACATCAACGAGATCACTGCAGCTGTTTAACAGTTTGGAGAGACGGGGAATGGGAGAACTGGCACCCAAGACCGTTCTGCGTAGAGGAGGATGTAAAGGAGTAACAGGGGCTCTTGGATATTTTGTGGGTACGCGTATGTTTATCCGGCTCAAGAATTGGGGACAGTCGATTTTGTTTCTGAGAACTTTAAAAATAAAAACAGAATCAAGTAAATCTCTCCTCTTTTGTAACGAGAGCATATTGAAATGTGAAAGTCTGTCTTTGTACGATGTTTTCTTTTTGACCATCCCGGCAGAATTTGCAAGATGCCACAGAAATCGCTTCTGAACCCTTTCCAGTCTCAGCGCGTGACTGACATAGTGCGGTCTCCATACAATGCTACAATATTCGAGTGAGCTGCGGACCAAACAATTATAAAGTAAAATTTTAGTCTTACTGTTCCGGAAATGAGTTACATTCCTGATAATAAACCCAAGCATTCTTGAAGCTTTTTTAATCACGTTTTCGATGTGAGGGGCAAAAGTTAACTGTTTATCGAATAAAACTCCCAGGTCCTTTATCTGTTCCACTTCCTGTATCGGAGTGCGACAAATATAATAAATGGATGGTTTTAATTTTGTTTTCCTAGTAAATTTGACGTGACAACACTTGTTTATATTTAGATCCATATCATTATCACTACACCACTGCACCAAAAGGTCAATATCTCCCTGTAGCATCTCAATATCTTGATCAGAGTCAATCACTCTGCAAAACTTCAAATCGTCGGCATACATAAAACACTCAGAGAATTTTAACCTACTGGGAAGATCATTAATAAAGAAGTTAAATAACACTGGACCAACATGTGATCCCTGCGGTACGCCCGAGGTGACCACACGGGAATCAGAACGATACCCGTTGATGGCAACAAAGAAAGAACGACCTTCAAGGTAGGACTTTATCCAGTTGAAAAGGGAGCCAGTGATTCCGTAAGCGGTCAATTTATGTAAAAGTATATAATGAGGGACGCGATCAAATGCTCTACTAAAGTCAGTGTATATCACGTCGATTTGTTTCCCGGAATCAATGGCGCAAGTTAGTGTCTCAGTGAACGTAACCAAGTTGGTGCAAGTAGATCTAGAACTCACGAATCCATGCTGAGAGTCAGTAACGTAGAGCTTCAAATGAGACTGTATATACGGGCAAATCAAAGATTCCAGAATCTTAGCAAAGACAGATAAAATTGAATGATTGATGATTATTAATGTTATTATATGAACGAATGGATTTTTTTGTTAGTAAATCTATAAGGCAGCACTCAGTCCCCAACCCGCACTCGGCCAGCGTGGGGACGTAAGGCCTTAACCCTCTCTTGAGAGGAGACCCGAGCCCAGCAGTGGGACGTTATGGGTTGTTGATGATGATGATGATGAAATCTATAAGAATAAATATAATTGAAGAGTCTCAAATGAACAGCTTTTTACTAATTGCATTTGATACTATTTACGGTACTTACATCAAACAAGTAAGTTTTATCTGTCTATCTATATGTTTCAGTAACGGCCCGTTTACGACTCTACCGCTGTGAGTGCTGTGTGTGTGAGAAAAAAATGTACGAGGAACGCCACGAGTCGCCGCTCATAACTAAGCTCATAGCTATGAGCGGCCACACTAAAAATGTACGAGGCACGCCACGAGTCGTCGCTCATAACTAAGCTCATAGCTATGAGCGGCCACATTATAAAAATGTACGAGGCACGCCACGAGTCGCCGCTCATAACTAAGCTCATAGCTATGAGCGGCCACACTATAAAAATGTACGAGGCACGCCACGAGTCGCCGCTCATAACTAAGCTCATAGCTATGAGCGGCCACTCTATAAAAATGTACGAGGCACGCCACGAGTCGCCGCTCATTACTAAGCTCATAGCTATGGCAACACTCGTGGCGTGCCTCGTACATTTTTATACTTTTGATATTACCGCTCGGCGTTTCGCTCTTAGCTACCGCTCACAGCGGTAGGGTCGTAAACAGGCGTTAATCTCTGGAACGATTGAACTGATTTTGAGAGGACTTTCACGGGCCGAGAGCTGGTGACATAGTGAGTAGTTTGGGTAAATTCTAAAACTCCCACCGTACTTTTGCCACCAGGGATACCATTTCTACCAATCACTTTGTTATTGCTCTGCTTCTTTATTGCATCGACGAACTCGCTAAGAGTCAGTGAGTCATCAAGTACTGTGACTTAAGGAAGCGTAGACATAGCCTATATAATGATAATTCAAATCTGCTGCTCGATATATGCCCGAGTAAAGTAATGAAAAACTCGACTCAACACTTTATATATCTTCTATATTCGTTAATAGCATGCTGTTATTGGAGTTTAGAGGCACGTTGACTTGTTGTTGTATGTAGACCCAATATTGCACATAGCATAGTCCCGCGATATTATCCGCGGTCATTGTTGTAAATCATGAATAATCCCGCGAAGAGAAGTAGTCTAAAAAAAATAGCCTGAGTTCCTTCTTATGTTATCAACTGTATGTCAGTAAAAGTTCCGTCAAAATTGATCCAGCCCTTCCAGAGATTAGCCGGAACAAATAGACAGACAGACAGTGGGACTATCTGTCCGTCTGTCAGACAGACAAAAACTATAATAATTGCTTTTGTGATGAAAGTACTTACCCAAGAAAAAACTTATATTGATATTACAGACATTAAAATTTTATTTGTTTGTATAAAAAATAATCATGTGAGATTTTCGCGTTTTCTGATACATCCTTTTACAAGCAAGTTATTACCGCGGCGACGAAGATGAGGGAGCGAGCGGCCTTTAGACCCCAGAGGATCAATCTTTAAGCCATAGATCTCATTGAGTTCCTCTTAGTACCGGATAGTTCCTTTCTAGTTTACTTGTGGTCCTCCGGCTACTGGTGCCTCGATACGGCGTACGGTTTTATTCGGTTTGAGTCCGGTGAGCACCTTAATGATTGTCAGGTGTAAGAATTGCGAAAAAACTGATAGTTTCCCCGGTATTCTCAATGTGTGCCAGTTTTAATAATTAAAAATATTAACTACGAGGTAATACTCTGTAATTTGCTGCAATGATCAAGTTAAAAATCTTTGTCAATGAAAACAAGAACTCCTTTTATGTAACCAATGTTTAAAGAATTTTAGAAAACAATTTTAATATGTTATCATTGCAAATGTAAGTGTTGCCTAAATAATCTTTACACAAACAAAGAAAGTAGGAAATATAATATTTGATATCTTAGAGATATTTTAAGAACAATTTAAATGTCCGGTGTGATCATGGATTTGTGGCCGTCACCAACGTCCGGGGGGATTTCCGCACAGAAAAAAAAAACAAAAAAAGGGTGAGAAAGTCAGCAATAAAGATCTGCCCAATCTGGATTGTAGAAATAGATCTAAACACCACTGTAACAAGCAAAATTTAAATGTCCAATCTGTGATTCACAAGAGATCTTATTTATTATGAAAAAAACAACTCCTGAATCAGGAATATACATTCTGTGTTGCGGGAGACTTTACAACATGAGACTTTAAACAAAAAACTGTGGATTATACAAAATGTTGTCCCACGTAGGATTAGACACACAACACTTGCAGCAGTTGAAAGCGACGTGAAGATCACTTAAACCAGTAGGCCAACCGTGCCATCAAATCAACAGAACAGTAGCCAAGGCAGTAATAAAGAGGTTTATTAAAATGTATTTTATTTTTAATAAATGCCATCCTTCACAACATATAATGCAAATGCCTCTTAAGGGTAAGGGTTCCAAAACAGAAAAATAAGATCCGTCGCATCGGTCAGCCTGTCTGACCACGCTCCTGCTCACAAGTTCTTTTGCTGTAGGCCCATAATTTCGCATGCACACGGCGGAACTAACTGGACGAGCACGGCGAACGGGAGACAGACCGGGACGGGTACGGCCTCATCCAACGGCCGACACTCGCTTCTTTAGACTTCACCGTGGACGGAGCGATCTCCCTTTATTTTATTTGTATCTGACTGATTAGTACCATTACAAGTAATATAGTCCACTGCTTTTATTCACGCCTTTCTGGCGCAGTTGTTAAAAGTCCTCTCTTTCAATTGTTAGTGATAAGTGGTGTTCTATCTCATTTTGAGCTCACAATTTGACTTAAAATTATACAGTTGATGGCTTGTACAGGGCATTATATTGCTTTTGTTCCATATCTGTTCAAACCGTGTATTGGTTTGCCCAGTATATGTCAGAATAAACGTGTTTTCTTTCTTCCTTTCTTGTGAGTGATCTATTAGTTACTAATATTTAACAATTAACAAACAAATTAAAAACAAAGTACAAAAGACTCGGTACAACAACAAAACACTGACAGTTTCTTTAGGAATATTTTATACTTGAAATCATTATTTCCGTTTATCTTAAATAGCCTTTCAAAAAAATATCATAAAGTGCTTGTAAATAAACTTGTGAAAGTATTTTTTTGTTTTTTAATAAATAAAATAAAGTAGTTTCTGTTTTTCAACATCATCATCATCATCAGCCTATCTCAGTCCACTGCTGGACATAGGCCTCTCCCATTGCACACCACTTTGATCGATTTTGGGCTTCTCGCATCCAGTTTTTGTTTTTACTACAAGACAATTAAGTGCAACTGTTTTTCCATTCTTAGAGATGACAATTTACTTAAGAGGAGGAAAACACTAACAATAATTAATTATTTTTATTCTAGAGAATCACGTAAACCTTTAATCTTTAAGTGTACAACTAGACAACATCTTCGTATTTATACTAATGAATGGTTTGTTTGTTTGTTTCGTTGAACGCGCTTATCTCGAGAAGTACTGGTCGGATTTGAAAAATTCTTTCAGTGTTAGATAGCACATTTATCGAGGAGAGCTATAGGCTATTTAATATCATGCTAAGACGAAGAGGAGCAAAACACCAATGATGAATGTTTCAAAATCGGGGTTTTTCTTCCTCTTGAGCTTCCGCTGCGGACGCTGAGTAAATGGTTAAAGTTTCGCAAAAATTAAATATGACAGAATTGTTCCCCTTTAAAAGTTCTAAACAAAAGTCCGCAACAGCATTTGTCTATCTTTTAAGGTTTAGCTCACTATAACCTTTTTTATGGGAAAAAAAATTGTTTCCGTGGAATAACATCACGCTACAGACAATAGAAGATGCAGACAGAGCCGTGTGTGTCAGCTATTTATTTAATATAAGGTAACATTAAACCATCACGATGACCGTGTTCAAATTCATTAAAGCAGTTAATCCCAAGTAGATTTCTGACTCAGATAATGTCCGAAGAATACCCCAACAGATCCACCTACACGTATATGTATTATTCCGATCCTCTGACCTCCCTTACAATTCTGAGTAACTCCAATCACAACATAAGGTGATCTTGACATCAGCACAGCAATTGACCTAGACGTGGTGACATTACGTCACAATAGGAAACGTGTCAACTGGCCAAATAGAGTTCGTCGACTCTCACAAGGTTCTGTTATCTAAACGGAAGGATTTCTTGTGATATGACACATTTACCTCGACGTAATATAGGTATACAGGAAACATTATCACTAAAATACATTTATCAAATATTGTTTTCGTGTTTTAATTTCAGTATGAAAAACTATTAAACATTTTACTGTTTATTTCGCAAGTTTTTAAAAAAATATTTAACCCTGCCAATGACTCTACTTTGCCTGATGGAAAGGAATGAGTAGAATCCACCATCCTCACCGTAAATGCAGACAATCACAATATGGTGGCTTATAGAGATGCTTCTGCTTCATTAGGCCTACGGTATCGCACTCACCAACTAAATATGACAGCTCGATTGCTGTCATTTTAGGTTATCTGTCATATTAGGAGTTTTCGCGGGAAAAAAAATATTACTCTGAATGTATTTCAAAACAACAGTGTCAATAATCGTAAATTTTTATTTAGAGTTTCTAGGTGAGTTTTTGAGCACGTAAATTTTAATAAATAACGAGAGCATTTCCTTACTATATATTATAATAATATTTTTGTTTGGGGTACACGTAAAGTGGGAATGTTTTTTTTTTTTTGCTTGCGTCTACCACGTCCATGCGTCTAACCCATCGTGTGGGATATCATTAAATAGGCCTTTTAAAAACATTGTGAGGATGCTTAAACCATTTTTCGATTTCGGTATCCATTTAATTCATTTTAAGCATTTAACCGGCTGCAAAAAAGGAGGAGGTTCTCAATTAATGTATGCTTAGCGATAATTTTGCTGTTTATGAACCGTTTCTAAAATTATTTTGCATTGGATTTGGCATAGCTCACAGGTGGTCCCATCGTCACCATGTCGATATCTGGTCATGGGACTAGAAGGAAATCGAAGGAACTCCTCAAATATCATAGGCAAAATTGTCGCGATTTGGGTAGTCGGAATAGTTTATCTTTGAAGTCTGTTTTTTTTGTTAAAATAATTTGTAAAAATAGGGCGTCCCCTCACCCTCTAAAAGCGAAAAGGCTGGCTCAAAAAATCTGACTAAATTCATTATAATAGCATTTTCCTTTATAGGCACATATATATTTAAGGAACTTATTTTTAAAGGAAAACTATAGCGGTATTGATAACATTTTTTATTTCAGGAGTTATAGGGGCCTAACTTGTAAAATTCACTCCCTTGAAAACTTCGTACAAAGATAAAGAAATAATAATTAAACATAACAATTATCTATTGGAGATGATCTACCTACCATTACAGGTTACTACGGCAAACCTATTCTATGCGTGACCTGGCACGCACTTGGCAGTTTTTCATACCCAGCAACTTGCTTCACGCATAACCCATTTGAAAGTGTAAGACATTTTAGCCAGTAGGTACAGTGTAAGAAAGTTATTTCAATAAAAATAACAGATAACTTGAGATAGCTTTATTTAAAATGTTTAAATGGCGAACTAACATGAAACACAATGAAAATAAACAGATTTCCTTGTTAGATTTCTTATTACTTACATTATATTGACCTTGTATTCTTATAGTAACTACCTATGGATTTATAAAGTGAGGTCCATGCAAAAAGCTAAAATAACACACATGCCAACCCTATATCAATACAGGTAAGCCCATAATTTATTACAAAACGTAAAATATGATAATTTTATTATACAAAAATCTTTTGTCAATTTGTCAGTTTCCTAGAATAAACACCGATTCTGCCAATTATGGGAATTATACAATAACTGTCATAACACATTATAATATTAAGATGACAAATGTGTCCACAAATAATGCTTTAACAAGATAGGTGTCACATTATCGCACTTGTCAAGGCACTATGCATCATTATATTATTTACTTTGAAGAACGTTAAAGTTCAAGAATTCAAGAGAAGGAAGACTTTATAGTAATGTTGTCGATATCATTTTTCTGACTTTTTTTTAAATTCTTTTTGAGACTAGCTGAGTCCCGCGGTGGTTCCTGCGATTATTGTTGTCAATCGCAAGTAAAGTCATTGAACGAAATAATATTAAGATGACAAATGTGTCCACAAATAATGCTTTAATAAGGTAGGTGTCACATTTTCGCACTTGTCAAGGCACTATGCATCATTATATTATAGATTATTATATTATTTACTTTCAAGAATGCTAAAGTTCAAGAATTCAAGAGAAGGAAGATTTTAAGGTAATGTTATCGATACCATTTTACTGCTTTTTTTTCTAATTCTATTTTATCTTATAACTAGCCGTGCCCCGCGGTTTCACCCGCGTTTTTCTCGTTTCCGTGGAATAAATAGGTTTTCGATTTTACACCTTGTGTTACAAAATAGCAATTTTATTACGGAACCCTAATTTTGAAAAAAAAATAGCCTATAGCCTTCCTTGATAAATGGACTACCCAACACTGAAAGAATCATTCAAATCGGACCAGTAGTTCAAGAGATTAGCGCGTTCAAACAAACAAACAAACTCTGCAGCTTTATAATATTAAGTATAGATTTAAATACTCGCACCAACACTGCCCATGACTTCGATTTTTTTCCTACACTCTTTTTTCCATCACAAGGTTGCCTGGAAGAAATTGCTTTTTAGCTATAAGGCCGCCAATTGTACATGGTCATTATACTGATTTATTTCCGTATGTAAACTATACTAACTGGTGTACATTAAATTTTATTCTATTTTATTCTATTCAACAGTCTACTACTAGACATGGGCCTCTCCTTAGAAAGGAGGTTTTGGCCTACTATACCACGCTGTCCAGACAGGTCGGTATAGGGTTGGTTTCAAGTTGCCTAAGAAAGGGTCGTCGTACAGAGACGGTGCCCGCATCAGGAGCGGGCAGGCGCTGGAGAAGTTCAGAAGGAGATCCCACCCTGGACTTCTTCCCCTCCTAAACGGGGAAGCGCGGAGAGCGCACACTGTGTGTTTTTTAGTCGGTTCAAGTCCGACACACCACCACGCCGTAACCCCCGGTGGGGCGACAGTCCATGATTATTTTTCACACATAAAAAAAAAAAAGGATTGGTTTCAAGTTTTCCTTCTCTTAGCATTGATGTTGTCTTACGTAGTTTATCCCTTAGTCGCCTTTTACGACACCCGCGGGATGAATAGGAATGGTGACACTCTGTATTTTTAATCCGTCATTTGACTACTACTTGACCACTGTGAGCACTTAACAGGTAGATATCTGCAATAGCTTAAAAAACTTTAATTGGTTTTAATCGTATAAGAGGTAAGTGGATACTTAACACCTCTCTTTCTCTTAATTTTGTATGAGGTCACTCAACAGAATTAGACTTATATCCAAAAAAAATCAAACAACATAGTTTTTTTTGTATACAATTTCTCTGACAACTTACTTACTTCGCTGGCTCAGCGTGTGTCTTGGCTTCCGACAGTAGAATGCGCCATTATTTTCTATTCTGTGCCAGTTCAGACCAATCGGGCACATCTCTGACAACTGAATTAAATTATTTAGATTTGATGATAGATGATAAATCGGAAATTACAAAAAATAACCTATACATCCGCAATACTAGAATGACTCGTGTGTCGTCAGCGGGAAACGACGACTGGGAAACAAAACCGATCTGTCACCAAACGTAAAAGGCAGCATATGTAAACAAAACACTCAAAAGGAACGAATATCGATAGCTTTATAAACCGCAGACAGGAAACAAATTGGACCACCTACCGAATTATCTTCTATATACGGCATTAAGCAGAACGTTACTTAGTGTATTATCTTAATGTAGGTGTATACAACAAAATTTAATGTTTTATTTAAAATGTGATTCATACAATCGATGTCCTTGGGGAAAGATGATACCATATCGAGATGTTGTCTTTAATGCTCGGCCACTTTTGACAAGAACTTGTCTGTCTGTATAACATATTTATTAGAAACTAGCTGTCCTTTTTTTAAATATAGTGGACTCTACTCTGCCTGATGGAAAACGTGAGTAGAATCCAGGAGTAGAGGCCACCATTGTCATTGTGAGGGTAACAATGAAGCATGGTGACCCACACCATGGCAGCCTGTTCAGATGTTTCTGCATAATTCTCCCAGAATGAACCAGAATGATTGAAATACGACAGCAAGAATGCTGCCATTATTAGGATGGTCTTCTGTGTGAGGGTAGTATTTCCCCGGTCGAGCCGGCCCATTCGTGCTTAAAGCAGTATGGCCGTACAGTGTGGCAGGACTTACTTCGCACCCCGTCACTCGCGGTTTATAAAATTGAATTAATTACCACGACGAACGTAAGAATTAAATGTTTTTTTATCCTGTATATTTGGCGCCGACACGATAAGGTCCGTTACAGCTACACGAGCTGTGTAATTTTTGTTAAGTGTGGCCGCACCTAAAATATGTTTGGTTAGTACCTATTCTCTATAGTGAATATAATATGACCTTGATCGAAACTAAATAAAATATTACAACAAGCTAATAAAATTATAATTTATGAATATATTTGTCGTTTCAAAACAATGTATTATATGACTATCATTGCCATATTTGGTCTACGTTCTCTAGGAAACTATTATGATGTTTTAGGAAGTAGGAAAGATAACGTCAATAGATGAATTATACTACTTCCATATTTGTACATTTTTTTTCTTAACATGACTGTATGACAACAACTGTATGAATGGTTTAGGAATGACTACGTCACAGCTGTAGTGTCCGTCGACGATCCTTTGTTCACCTTCAACTACTTAAACGGTATCTTGGAGGTAGTAGAACCACGTTGATTTTAGCACGAATGGGCAGTTCCACCAGGGCAGTACTACCCTCACACAGAAGACTATCCTAATAATGACAGCATTCTTGCGATATTTCGTTGGTGAATGTGAGACCGGAGGATCAATCATTCTGCATCATTCTCCTGGTCTCCTGAGGCCAATAGAATGATACAGAAACATCTGACCAGACCGCCATGGTATGGGTCACCATTGTGCATTGCCTACCCGCACCATGAGGATGGTGACCCCTATTCCTGGATTCTACTGATGCTTTCCATCAGGCAGAGTAGAGTCACGTTGGTGGACTTATCCTAACCAAATAGCAAACATTTTTCGCTCTGCAATCGCTAATGCCTTGTAAAGCCTTGTAAAGTTTCATCCATACGTTGTTGGCATACCCAAAAGACGAACTAAACGTTTGACAGCTCGTTTTTGGTGAGAGTCGCCAAAGTTTGGAACGACCTGCCTGGTTCTATTTTTCCTGATGGGTTGAACTCTGGAGCCTTTAAGAGTAGAGTGAAGAGGTTTCTATTGGATGGGCGTGCACCATCTTTGTCTTCATCTACACTTTCCATTAGGTGAGATGGAAGACAAACGCCTATTCCATTACAATAATTTAAAAAAAAGCGACAAACCGTGTAGTGTGACCTTGACTTGCCTATCCCAGGCCAAATTTTAAGATTAGGTGTAGGTACTAAAAATACAGACGGACTCTTTGTAAACATTAAACTGTCTTATTTTTTTTTAAATTCTACTAAAGAAAACAATGAAACCTTATCAGGCATTGGCTAGGAAATAGAGGCGGTTCAAGCAACTCAAAACAGATAAATAATGCTATTAAAGAAAACAATTAATAGACCCATAGACTGCACCGATAATATACCTAAAGAATACGGGTCCCTCATACTTAAATTCGATTCGATAACAAAAAAGTCATAAATTGTACTTTCTTAGATTGGGCAGAGTTTATTACCATAGTCTTTTCTTTTTCCATCCGTGTGTTAACAGATTAAGAATGTGTAGTACCAAATTTTGGAGTTGTTGTTGTTACAGAAAACTCAACGAACGAAAACAGGAGTTACTGCTCTTTGGCATCGAGATCTCGATTCTCCCTGAGAGTCTCGGAACTAATGGCCAAAAAGTTACGAGTAACCTTGGAGGCCTGGACAATAAAAATCACAAACATTTAAATCTGAAAAATAAATGGGTTTGGTTCTGGTTACTCTGGATGCCAATTTTTATTTTAAGTCTAGTCTATGATGGTTTACGTGATGATTTGACATTTTGCTGGGGTAACACACGCTAATGAATACAGCATACATAGAAGCACAGTTCTTATTGGCGCTCTGAAGATAAACTTTCTGCGACCAAAATTGCCGCTTGGCGGCGTAGCAGTCACGCTGCGACAGCTCTCTCTTACGCATAGAGAAAAGCAAATAAAGAAAGCGGATAGAGAACAAGGTCAGCGCCGCCAACTACGAACTAAACTGGGGGCAGACCCCACTTGGAATCGACACACGAAATTCATTAGCACTTCTATGTAGGCTGTTTTCATTGGCATCAGGGTTGCAGTAAACCTATTTCTAAGAGAAGATAGAGATATATGTAAGGAAAAAAGCTGGTCTGCTAGTAACGTTATTAGCGGTCCTTACATTGTTATACAAGAGGACGTGAACCCAGTGTCCACCTAGAGCAAATATTGTGTATTGGGTACCATGATTTGTTGTATCTAGGTGAAATATAAGTATAAATAAAAATATATTTGGCCTTGATATATATCTTTATATATATAATTCTTCTGTGAGTGTGTATGTCACTGAACTTCTCTCAAACGACTGGACCGATTTTGATGAAATTATTTGTGTGTGTTCAAGGGGATCTGGGAATGGTTTAGATTCGCAATTGGACCCGGTAGGTGGCGCTGCGATCAAGTTCTGGAATTTTAAAGTTGGGCGGTACGAAGTTCGCTGGGTCAACTAGTCTTTATATATATAATTCTTCTGTGAGTGTGTATGTCACTGAACTTCTCTCAAACGACTGGACCGATTTTGATGAAATTTTTTGTGTGTGTTCAAGGGGATCTGGGAATGGTTTAGATTCGCAATTGGACCCGGTAGGTGGCGCTGCGATCAAGTTCTGGAATTTTAAAGTACGGGCGGTACGAAGTTCGCTGGGTCAACTAGTATCTATATTATATCCTTCACATATATACACACGGCTGTCTGGTCCAAAACTAGGTAAAGCCTGTACTATGGTAACACAAGACTGCTGATATATATAGGTACTTAAATACTCATAAATCATTTCTGCGCCTGATCCTAGCAGTGTGACGTTATGCGTTGTTGACAAACCATAACTTCACACTGCTGGGCTTATATCTTCTCTCAGGAGAGGGTTAAGGCCATACGTCCCCACGCTAGTGCTGGATAGGGACTGGCAAGCCACGTTTTTATTTATATTATGATAACAATCGGGAACGTTTAACGTAACCTCTGAATCCCGGAAATGCTCATAACATATCATGACTCAAGCGGTCACACATCTAGCTACCAACCCCGCCTTCGTTGCTTACCCTCGGCCATTGTTTTCAATCACCTAAGGCCACTTGGCTATAAGCGTTGGAAAATATTTTAACAAAAACATTTCTTATAATGTTCATGTCTCGACTGCATTTCTTCTCTTATCAGTGAACCTCATTCTACATCGCGTCATCACTTCCCCTGATACGAGGTAGTGTTCAAACACGAGTCAATTGTCAAAAACAAACTCAAGCTGCATTTAAAAGACGTATAATGTCTGCATAAATCAATAGCTGTAAAGATAATAGACCATAAAAACAAAGGAATCATTAAAACAACACATTTTATATGTAATTTCCTGTGTATTTCTAACATATTAGTTTTATACACTACTATTATTTACATGAGCATTATCGCTTCACAATATTATTACAATTAAAATATTTTTTTCTCTCTTTATTTATATTATTTATACATTTCTTTTTTTTTCACCTATTCTTAGGCAAAGTGACAAAACTTCTCGCGTATGAAAAAGCATTAGAAAAAAATACTGTCCTTTTAAATATAAAAAGGTAAAATATAAATTAGGAGCGGGACCTGGATACCTTGAGCGACATAGAAGCTCTAAGGAATACGCTATGTAATACGTATACAAAGAAAAAATAACTAAATTTATTGAAAAAATAAGTGGTAATGTGATGAATATAGACATTTCTTTTTAATTTATTATACATTGGTAGCATCCAGTATCAAAAATAAGAACATCACAGCCAATCATATGTAAGTTTTTTGATTATTTAAAAAATATATCGACTTTTTATTTTTATTTACTAAAAAAAATTAATTCAACTGAAGAATTTATGAGTTAGATTTATGTCATTATATAAAATAATTGGCCTTGCTTTAGTAGTAACAACAATTATATAAAGGAACACTTTTTTATGTTTAGCAATATTTTAATCTAACATGCCGTAAATTAATACAAAACTTTTTCTATACTCGTGTAGCCTTGACAAAAAAAATGTGCGCGCCAAAAACACGTGTATTTTTTTATTTGTTGAAATAGTTCCTCATTTCTTCTACATTCCTAGTATTTTAACAAATAAAAGATAGAAATCATCGTCATTTTAAGATATAATTTACAAATATTAAAGAAATTCGCACCAATATACTGAAGGAACATTACAATTTATTACAAATTCAGTATTAAAAGCCGAAGTGATCGGATAACTACTGAACAATTTAAATTATCATGGACGCCATTGTATTCTCGTATTTCTTTATAATATATCTTGCTTGTCTCTTTATTACAACTACATTAACCTAAACTTTTATAAAAAAAAATGCCAAAATTTGCTTCCATTTACCTCCTGAATATATTGCACTATTTTATTAACACACTTTTATTAGCTTCGTCTGCATATATGTATGTTGTTTTGTTTTTAACCGATTTCTCTAAGCGTGTTTTTTAGTTTTTTTTTAACTATATTTGTTAGACTACATATTTACTGCCCAGTTCTTCATTTAAGTAAAATATAAGTTTACATATTAATATGTAAATTATATATTTTTAATGATTTTATGTTAAATAATTTACATTCGATCCCCATCATAATATTGCATTATAAAGTAAACATAAACTGATTTTTTTTTTATTTACAAAAATATTTTTTTGAATATTGGTCTGCTTTCGGTTTTGATTATTTAATCCTATTAACTAAATTATGATATATTTTATTTTCTATAATTATATGCCGATATTTTAAGAAGTTTAACTTCAACCATTTTTTATATAATTACTAAACAACGAGTCCACGATAACTCAAATTGTATAAAGTAAAGAGTTAATCTAAAATAATTTTGAATAAATATATGTACATATTATATTTTCATGTATTGCACTATTATGGTTCTAAAAGGGAATTAAAGCTCGATTCTTAATAACGTGTCTTATACACTGTCCGAAATAGTAGTAAATTTACTTATTGTCAGCTTAATAATAAACAGTTTTAGAAGCCATTTTACAGTTTATAGTGGTTTTTAGTGACTACAAAAAAATAAGAGATTGCTCCGCCTTCATCCCTTTAAATTAATTATTAATTCCAGGATATTTTTTCATCTCTGCTCTTAACTTATCTCATTTTTTTTTACTATCTCGAATTATTTATGGTTTATGACAATTTTCTCATAAAAACACGTCAAGTCAATAACTTTCTTTTTTGACAGTCCAGAATAAGCATTTCAGATGATCTAATGGGATGAACACGAAACAACCGAAAATAAGGAGGTTCTTAATTTAAATGTATTTTACGCGATATCATAGATTTTGTGGGATAAGTTTTAAGGATCCTTTATTGGACACGTTATGGTTCCAGCTATTTCTTTTATGTTTCAATCAGTTGTAATTAAATTAAATTTGTGTAGGAGTGGGTACCATAATATCCTTCTAACACAACGGGATAATGGTTGAAGGGCCGCGGCCCGGAAGGGTGCTAATGGGCGCAAGATTTCTATATCGCGATACAGGATTAGCCGTGATTTTGAAGTGGACATCATCACAAATTTAAAGATTAAAAGATTGAAATGCTGTGGGTATCTTCTTTTAACTGCAACATTTATGGTAATATTTTTATAGATAAGCGTCCATCTTTCAAACATACACGAGATTAAGAACGGTATATCCACTATTATAATGTTTAAGAATCACATGGTTTCAAACTACTATTTCGTAACACAACATCAAAAACTTACCAATTAGTGTAAAGGCGCTACCAAAAAGTAACTATTTCTTACAAATTTAAATTTAAAACGGTAAGTGAATAATAAAACATATTCAACAAAACCACTAAAACAATTTACATTACAAAAAGTTCAAATAAGATAGCAGAATTGATTTGAATTTAGAATATACAGTTTAACCGACTCATAAGTCCACTTTGCGTCGACAAGTCTATAACAATTTCCTTACTTCAGTTAGTAGGCACACAGTGAGGACGGCCCGAGACCTGTGCACGGACAGGAGACCAAGTTCAACACATAATAACAAATAACGCGACTTCATTCAGTCGACATTGTTAAACAAAACGTTTGAGCAGGACAACAATATATTTGTTGTCTCCAACCTTTTTCGAACTTCTGGTCTCCTGGTGCAATGCCCACTTCTATCACAAAAGGTGTTACATATTGCATTACGCGACATTTATAAGCCACATATTATTAATAGCTAATTTATTTCAATATATCCCTTATTGACATTGATCAGAAGGCATAAACTAAGAGATATTTTTTTTATGTAAACCTTCATACTCCTATTGAGTGGTAATCTTTCGCCACTTCAATACACCTATTGAAACCATAGTTTGATCTTCGTTTTTTTTATGGTTCTGAGTTGTCTGGTAATCTAGAAAAATAGAAAATCTAATTACGTACAAAGAATACCAACTAATACCATACTTTTTGACTATACATTAATATTTTACAACAAAAATGCGTAATTAAATTATAAATATATATATTTGGACAACTTACACACAACATCATCTAGTCCCAAAGTAAGCAGAGCTTGTGTTATGGATACTAAACAACTGATATAAATACATAAACATACTTTTTTTTGTAAATACATATTATACATAGAAAAACACCCAGACTCCGAAACAAATATTTGTGGATCACACAAATATTTGGTCTGACAAGGGAATCGAACCCGAGACCTCTTGATCAGCAGCTGCATTCGCTAACCACTAGACCAACAATTAGTTTAATAGTTTACAGGACTACGAAAATATAGAGATATTATGTAACTTTTTAACCATATTTAGTTAAACGAATTCTACAAAAGTATATATAGCTGTGAGCGCAATTCGCTTACTCAATAGCCATAGTATATAAGGTATATATCAAATTCTCTTTGTTTATGCCTTATCAGTTCCATATACGACTGTAATAAATTGACAACACCTAAGAATTCTCTGTACAGAGTTACCATAACTATGGTATGTACACATCACAGATATAGAAAAAATAAACTCCATTTCTTGTTACATTTTATATAAATAACAAGTACATATTATACTAATTATATTTACTTGAGGTTTTTATATTATATACTGATTTTATCTAACAAATGACGCAATTGGGGTTTTTGAAGTAGCGGTTAGCTCGGTTGAAATGTAGAATTATAAGATAAGCAAATCTAAGTCTGATGATGTCATACTTAGACCTGGTTAGTTTATGACCCGACATCTCACTTAGACCTCGGATCTAGCATCGTACTTAGTCATCTGGTCGAAATTTAAAAAAAGTATAAATTAGATTTTTTTCGTCATCACATTTGAAAAATTATATAGTCGCCATCGTCAGAATTAGACCAAAGATTTTAAGTAGCATTTTAAGAATTGGTTGGGTGAATGTTTCTGCTTTACATTGCTGGTAAAAAACAATAATAGTCACAAATAAGCAATGTACAGCGATGTGTTATTCAAAACCGAGGCTTAAAGTTTTAAATAACAAAGAATCGGGTCAATTATTGTAAATAAATTAACCTAGTGCTGTATACATTATACTCAGACTAAAACGAAGGCTCAGAAGAATAATTAGACAATGTTTGACACTGACTGGCTAGAACTGACTGATTTTTGTGTCAGGTGGCTAAGTATTAAAGTCCATTATTTCTTCCTTAAACACTAATGCAAAGAGATATATCCTTGAACATTTACGCTAGCAACTAAACAAAATTCAAAGTTTGCCATTTTTATATAAACAAAATTGAACTCCCACTCTCAAACATATGTGACATTAAATTTATAATTAATAGTTTTCAGAATCCTTTGTGTTTAGTCTGAGTCTACATGACAATATAACGAAGCATTTGCTAAGCTAAATTATATAAAATGTATCGCTTTCTGCCACTCGAGGCGACCGCTCCGTTCATTTCTTGATTTTACACTTCGTATATTGATTTTCGACAATAAATAAAAGTTAATAAATAATTTTTACATACATCCAGTTATTGTTCAATCACATTGTTAAAAAAATATTTCGCGGCTCGACGGTGTATTCCACCGACGTTCATCTTCAACGATCACTTGTCACTTTGCTATCACCGTCTCGGAAAATCACTTTCAGTAGGCGACGCATAAATATATTGTAAATATTGTAAACATACGCGCGGTCTTAACATAAGACGTTCGCGTTCCATCTCTCACGCACGACACTGACGTCACACCGTTCACGCACAGGTATTAAAAGTTCTACGCGAGGTAACAAACGCACCGACACACTCCTGGGCCGATCGCGGGGCCCACAGATAATCATAATATATATTATTTATTGCTCGATTACTTTGGCAGTGTTTGGCTACCCTGGCCGACGTCGATGGAAGGAAGCGTATTTCCTTCATGGCGTTCTTCGTACGTAACCGCGGCCAGATCGGAAGTGTTAGTTTCCGCTTTGGAAGGTGGATGGCGTGCAGACGGTCTGCAGGTGAGTGGCGCGGCGCTAGAGCTGGATGCGGCGCGCGCGCCTCAACCCTCACGTGGGCGGCTGGCTCGGCGCCCCTCCCGCACCTCCCAACCCTCCCGACCCTGACACCACCACCACCGGCTTCACGATGGTCGTCGCGCTCAGGTACTGCGCGCTCACCGTCAGCGGGGCCACTCCCCCCTTCACCACTTGTGTTTCCACCATCTGCAATAAATGTAACAACTTATTATTAATATTGTACTACATCTAGTATTACCCATACAGCTAAGTTGATTTTGTATTACATAAAACTGTATAACTTTGTTTGTAGCTATCCTCTCACTATGATTTACTTAAAATGACAGCATTCACGCTGTATCATTGGTAAGTGCGAGACCCAATGACGTAAGAAGCAAACCACCATAGTCTGAGTCTGCATTTGCAATGTGTATGTTGACCACTACTGAATTTTACTCATGATTTCCATCAGGAGTACAATTAATTTGGATGGCATATAAAAAAAGCTCCCTTACACAGTTTAAATCAATAACTGGTAGTGTTGTTAATGGTTCATCATAATGATAATACCTTATCTATGTGTAGCAATAATGTACAACTGCAGACAACCGACTAAGTGTTTCTTTCTACCCAAATTGGCCAACAGAAAGCAAACCACACAACAACATAATTGCTGGTTTGACATTTGTGTAGGTGGAACTTAAAATATTTATATTGCTTTTAAAGATAGTTGATACAACAAACAAATGAAAAATAGTAAATTCTAACTTTGACAGTAGTTAATTTAACCATAGGCAGGGGGGTGTCACTCCGCAGTTTAGGTATAGTCGACCGGCTGCCTGCCGGGTCAGACACGCCGGTCGAACAGACATCGTCAGAACAAATAAGAGTTACACGATAGAAAGAGACGCAATTGTAGGTAAATATAATCGTAGTGATTCGGCGCCGTGCGATCTGAATTGAACTTAATCTTTTGACACCGAGGGTATCTATTACTTTAATTTACTTTTCGGAGTGAGTCTTCTGTACTGGTACTATTATGTATTCTGTGCCATAGGTACCAATTCTGTTGATGACATTACTAAACAAATTCAATAGATTTGTTGTTGGATACTATACGTTAATTTCATTAGTTTACAGTCCATTTTACGATATTACAAATCTTCGCTTTCTAAAGTGAAAGCATGGATGTTTAGTTTAGTACCAATAAAAGTTGACACATTGTTATTTGTTATCATTTACTTTTTTGGTATATTTTCTGGGACCACAAGTAAGGCTCAAGATTCATGGACCTCTACATCACTGACATCATCGATATTTTGTTTTTAAATCTCAGTTTCGTGTGCTTTTTAGGGTTCCGTTGCCAAATGGCAAAAAACCGAACCCTTATAGATTCGTCATGTCTGTCTGTCTGTCTGTCCGTCCGTTAGTATGTCACAGCCGCTTTATTCCGAAACTATAAGAGGCATACTGTTGAAACTTGGTCAGTAGATGTATTCTGTGAACCGCATAAATATTTTTACACAAAAATAGAAAAAAAGGAATAAATTTTGGGGGTCCCCATACTTAGAACTGAAACTCAAAAAAATTTTTTTCATCAAAACCATACGTAATGGATAGGTCTTCAAAAATGATGTTGAGGTTTCTAATATCATTTTTTTTCTAAACTGAATAGTTTGCGCGAGAGACACTTCCAAAGTGGTAAAATGTGTCCCCCCCCCCCCCGCTGTAACTTCTAAAATAAGAGAATGATAAAACTAAAAAAAATATATGATGTATATTACCATGCAAATTTCCAACGAAAATTGGTTTGAACGAGATCTAGAAAGTAGTTTTTTATAATACGCCGTAAATCATAAACCGCAATTCATAATTCTTTCAAACAAAACACTATTATTAAAACATCAATACAAGTTACAACGAACTACAAAAATTATATGATGTTTCGCCCATGAAGGGTTCCGTAGCAGCATGTAGCTGCTACGGAACCCTTCATGGGCGAATCCGACACGCACTTGGCCGCTATTTTGTTGTGCATAAAACTTAAAGTACTAGGCATGTATAAAAGCTAAATGGTATTGACCTTGTGTGTGAGGGTGTGCGTTTGGAGCAAATGTGCCGCAGGTTGTGAAACGACCAATGGCGTCAAACCACTCACCATTACGCTTCCATCTGTAAATAGAAAAAAACAAGTATGACATTACTGTGAGGATTAATAAAAATAATCAAATCTTTCTAGCCTTTATTATTTCCAATATTATTTGGTGTTGGCTACTAGTTCAACCGGTTTTATCTGAATATCAATTTTTACACGGAGCGACTGGCATCGGACATAGATGTTCATGACAACCGGGACCGATGGATTTACGTGCACTCCGAGGTACGGGCGTGAAAACCGCCAAACTTCCATACTCCGGATATCGTGAAAAAACCTAACAGCACTTGGTCCGACCCGGGATTCGAACCCGAAGACTTAGACCAAAGAAGTAGTCGAGGCATTAATAAGAACAATGAACTTTTATGTGTAGATCGCCGAAAACATAATATCACTTTCCTTTGAAACTCAATTTTCATTGCAAAGACTTGCCGTTTTTGCTAAATTTTAATAACGACTAAAGGTAAACGTTTGAAATAAATAAGATAATGACACAGAATCCTGCGCGAGTCCCACTCGCACTTGGCCGATTTTATTATTGTGTAAACATACGCAACCCATCAAAGTGGTGTGCAATAGGAGAGGCTCTGTCCAGCAGTGGACTGCGATAGGCTAATGATGATGAAACATACAAAACACCTAAACTCCGAAACAAAATATATTTGCTCACACAAACCTGTCGTGGAAGCCGGCGTAGGAGATACAATTCCGTTTTCTTTAGGTATCCTTATGCTCTCCGCTGAAGTGGTTACGCCTGTAAACAAATAACATTATTTGAATACACATATCTTTATATATATAATTCTTCTGTGAGTGTGTATGTCACTGAAATTCTCTCAAACGACTGGACCGATTTTGATGAAATTTTTGTGTGTGTTCAAGGGGATCTGGGAATGGTTTAGATTCGCAATTGGACCCGGTAGGTGGCGCTGCGATCAAGTTCTGGAATTTTAAAGTTGGGCGGTACGAAGTTCGCTGGGTCAACTAGTTGAATATAATTATATTGTTTTTAACTAAGACTAAGTGACATTAGCCAATGAAACAAGAGAATAGAGAAATAGGATAGAGAATAAAATAGAAAACGAAAAACGTTTGCAACTTGGCTAGGGGGGTGGTATTCAGATTTCCTACTCGCTTGATAAACAATATCGTCCAGCTGATTACCAAACAAAACATAGTTCAAGGACGTGTAAAATAAGTACATAATTTAAATATGCAGATGCCAATATCGCAGATATTTGAGGAACTTCTTGGAAAATCTGACTTTATTATAAAAGCCTTTCTATAAGAGCGTTGAAAAAAGTTTTCTACGAGTGAAAATATTACTGACTACTATGTGTTCTAAAATATTCTGTTTAATGTAGTAATTCAAACAAGCTTTGATAATTTCCCACATTCGATGGGATAAAAAAAATTTGGAAAAATGAGATGAACACGAATCTGTTAAAAACTTTAGATACATCCTAGTATGTATGTTTGTTTATTGCTCTTTCACGCAAAAACTATTGAACAGATTTGGATGAAACTTTACAGTAATATAGCTTGTAACACCTGGGCAGAGCCGCGGGCGAAAGCTAGTAAGAAAATAATAATACAGATATGTTTTAGTATTTTATTTAGTATTTGAGGAAACTGCGATTTATACAGTACTAGGAAGTCATAACTTACCATTAGTATGTACAGGTGCTTGTACAACTCTCAGTCCGCTGCTAGTAGATAATAACTGCAAGGCCGCTGGGCCTACAACTAGCCCACTGCCGTTGACCATCTGAAAAAGAAAACTTTTTTACTTTCTGATGTCTGAAAATACTTTTGAAATCTTATGTTTTCCTAGTCCCTCAAGCATATTCGTTAGTGGTTGGTTGTAGTTGTATGTAACCAAAATAGTTTTAGGGAACAGAAAAGCTTTGTTTGTATATGTATATCTCCGATATTTTTATACACTCAATTTAAAATTCTAGTGACTTACAAAAATAACTGAATCAACGGAGTGCAACACACTGGAGCTGCATAATTTGCTGAACTCAGAGCCGCGCTAGACAGACCTTTTAAATTGGCTTGTTTTATCTTTCCTCTCTGACTATTATGTAGAATTAAAATTCAATCAGCTTTACCGTAATATTAAAGTACATTTTTGAGACAACTCGTAAATGTACACTTTCTTATGTAAGTGATAATTATTAGAGAAATTGTGTATAAAAAGCGTATCTAATCAAACTGTGTTACTTAGTAGTTTATCTATCACTTTGGATAAATTTTAAAATTCGTACAAACTGGACAAGAATGATATACATCATCGCGCGTGACGCAAGCCACTCGTGACTTTTGTCACGCGCTTTCACTTTTATGAAGTTGTAAATTGCAATGATGTTCCCATCTTATTTATTTATTCGATACTTTATACCCAAATGAAATAAAAAAATAGTTCGTATGTTTATCCCTTTTGATAATTTCTTGGGCTTTCTGACGCCCTGGTATGACCAATAAAAATTAGCAAAGTCAAATGATAGAAGCGAAGAAATTGAATACTATTTTTTATTTGATTCGAATTTAAGGAGTTGTTATGTTTGATGTATTTGATAAATTACGTTGGAGGTTTTTAACTTCTCCAATGAAACAGGTTATAAGGTCACAGACCTGTACTTGAAATGTTTACAAATAAATAAAATTATAGCATCTTTTATATTGTATTAGGTTTTTCACTAAATGCATATAAAAGTATATACGGTACTACATAAAAAAAACAATGTTTTTGTCTGTCTGTTTGTTCCGTTGGAACAGCTAATTAAAACCGATTTTGAAGGGTCTTTCACTGGCAGATAACTGATGACATAAGGAGTAACGTAAGCAAACTTTTTCGCTATTTACAACTAAAATTGCGGGCAACAACGCGAGACTCAGATAGTAATAAATAAGATTTTCAAGAATATCATTAATCCAATTAGGTCTTACTGTCTCACTCACACACTCATTAAAATCAAGATAAAGATGAAAGAACAAACAAGGCCGTTTGTCGTACCTGTGAGATGGGCAGATGTATTTGTGCTGGATGTACTAACGTCGTGCTTAGAGGGTTGGTCACACCATTCTCCACTATCTGAAATAAAGCAATCAGATGTTTTTTTTACATATTTATATAAAACTGGACTTTATTTTCTTGGGCATTAGTTGAAAGTTTCTTTTTTAATGTTTAGTAGGCAAACGAGCTGATGGATCACTTGATGGTAGGTGATTGCCGCCGCCCATGGACACCCGAAACAACAGTATATCTGAAATTAATTATAACTCGTGCGAGCTAAGATGGCACCTGGCTCAAAATGAAACATGATACCGTTCCCCCGCGTGATACCCCTCTGTCGTTGCGAGTAGCGTTAGCATCACTATTACTGTTGCAGGAATCTTTCCATAATGATTTTAGTTTATTAGGTATTACCTAATGTCATATAAATCACTCCACGAATGTATTTTAATAAAATATCATTAGATTCGTCTGGATAACCCAATTGTTTTAAGAAAGGTCACACGAAAAAAGCCAGCATGACGACTATGAGACCAATAGTTTATAATAACGAATACCCATATACTTATGATATTTAGAGACAACGATTAAAATGCTTATCATGACGATTTAAAATTGTTTTTATAACCATATTTCAGTTCCTAATTTCATTTAAAATGATATTAGGTATTACCTAATATTATTTAAATCACTGCACGAAGAATGCATTCAGGTAAATAATGAATGAGGCCTGCTTTCTATTGCTATGCATATGTATTTTCTTAACTCAGGTAGTAAAGTACCACTTAAGATAAAGACAAGTAGTATGTTATGAGAAAATACTTGAAGCAAAATAAATGTTGAAATTTAAAAAAACTAGAATAAATTATATTTTTCTTGCACTCAGTACTTTAAACGACTTACATTTGAGTCAGGTGCCATCTTAGGTCGCACGAGTTATACTTCCATCTGGGTGTCTAACTTTTGACTGTTACATTCGAAAGGATTAAACTTTCAAAGCCTTTTGATCCCATTTTTAATGATCCCATCCCAATCCCATGACAACAACAGCGAGTAACACTGCGGGGTTCAGCTAGTCAATACAATACAAATAAAATATTTAATGTTTGTAATCTCTAATGAACTGTTTTTTATTAAATCCATATAACCCGGGTAATCTTTGGAATGGCTGGACCAAATTTTGACGGGACGGGACGGAAAAGCTGACCTATTGACTAACTTACTGAATTTTCTTAAACTAACTTCGTTCCGCGGCATTACTCGCGATTTAGAACAATGACCCAGTAACACCACGTGACTCAGCTTGTTGAATCCAAATAATAATATACTTACTTGTGTGGAATGTTCTGTAGACGCCAGCGTGGTGAGAGTCAATGTGTTGGGTCTCGTGCTGTACGACGTACGGACAACCTGGAAATACAATGAGATCAATAAGTGACCAATATGTACTAACTAAATATATATAGTCCCAGTAGTGGGAAAATTAAATAACTCTGATTTTGTGGTTCTGAGATAAACGTGATTTAGTGTTTTGTGAGATTTTTTTTAAGTTGAGGTAAAATTCAACAACTCATGTTATTTACATTAATAGACATTTAACTTATCATTGACCACAGTTATTGATTTATTTACTGAGTTATTTATTTTTCCTTAAAAAAATAGTGTTAATATGAAGGTATTTATTATTTCATCTGTCCGACGAAAATGGCTATATTTTTGGAACGGAATACGATACGAAAATGACTGTAAGGATATGCGACATGTTTTAGGTGTTTTGAAAATAAGGAAAAGTAAATTTCGCCAAAACCGGACGTATTTAATTTTCCCACTACGGGGACGATATGACTATATAGCGCTGTGGTAGCGTATGCGACTGCTTTGCTTGAGGTTCTAGGGTTCGATTTGGTCGGAACAAATGTTTGTGTGAATCACAAATTTGTTTGAGTTTGGGAGTTTTCTATGTATAATATTCCAAAGATGCAATTTAGAGCCCTCTCGCTGGGAGAGTTGGCAGCACAGCGACCGAAATGGCGCGAAACTGTGAAGAAGCGAATCCGCGAATTTGAGGAACAGCGTTTAGCTGACCTCGACGCCAAGCGCGATGAGCTTAAAGCCCGTCCACTCGCTGCCATTCACTAATGAGAGCGTTAAGCCCAAAGACTTTGCCACTTGTGCAAGGGAGTTTGCTGCGAAAATCGGCTATATAAGCCATCTGCTGGTTCCGTATCCTCAGTAAGATCTAAGCTCTAACCTTAGCAAAATTTATATTTATATTATATTTCAAATGAACTGTTTAAGATACTTGGTTTCACATAGTATTATTTAAGTGGAATAGTGTGATTTGTTATTATTGTCTTACTATTAATATGCATGCAGGATTCACATCCAGTAGATGTCAATCAGTATATTTATGTAGTCATATTTGTTGTGTTTTTGTGATTGAACATCAGTTTTGTGAATTATAATAAAAAAAAAAAAAAAAAAAAATCTAAGGGCGCATCAGCGTCAAGCCCTATATAAGGGGTCGAAGTGGTCGCCATGGCATGTATTTACCGAAAATAAAGCATGTTTATGTATTTATATTAGTTGTCTAGTACCCGTAATACAATAATGACTTATTTGGTTTTTTTTCTTAACTATAAAATAGGTATTTTAATCTTTGAGTAACTACAAAAGGAGGTATTTTAAAGGCTGTAGTATGGTTTTATTTCACAGTAGCTGAGCATACGGTGATATCCGCGGTTGAAACCTATACATCTATACAAATAAATAAAATTGGAGTGTCTGTTTGTAATATTAAAATAACCGCTTTTTACTAAATGCATATGTATTTATACACAGTACGTATGCCATTATTTTTTAATTTTTGTCTGTCTCTTTTTCCGGGTAATCTTTGGCGGCTGGACTGATTTCGACGGGACTTTCACTCGCAGATAGCTGATGAGGAGGATAAGGAGTTACTTAGGCTACTTTTTTAGGTTAGTTTCGCCCCGCGGCGTTGCCCGCGGTTACAACAACAAACGCGGGTAACACCGCGGGGCTGAGCTAGTGTTTAATATGTATTAAAGTATACGCCGCGTGGCTAATAATGTTACTCCTCATATATCGGTTATCTGCTAGTGAAAATCTCGTCTAAAACGGTTCAGCCGTTCAAGAGATTAGCCTGAACAAACACACAGACAAAATTTTTAAAAATTGATTTTTCATTGCTGATAGTTTGAAATTACAAATAGTACTCAAATTATATTAATTTGTATGTGTGTATAGATATATGTGTCCCGTTAATAACAAAAGTTTATCCTTACGTAAATGTAACTAAATTCAGCAAAATGTGGCCGTCGCTACGTCTCTGTGTCAAAGATTAGAAATAGCGAACAAACTTGATAGTTTATCGTCAACATCTCAATATTGACACGTTTATAAATTGGACCATTTCTGCACAAGACGGTCCACAAATCGAAGTATAATTTTAGCTCGTTCAAGAAAACAGAAATGTATTTACGGGCCGATGTGACGTAATATCGTACGCCAACGTAACACATACAATATATACATATATTTCAAAGCCACGTGTTATATATATATATTGAGTTAAATCAATATAGTCGTTTATACATACGTATTTAATTAGATAAACAATTATCAGTGTGAAAACGCATGTCTTTTCACGCATACATACATTGTACATTTAATTACACAATATTGTATAAACAATTTTAAATTTAATAAGTTCTTATTATTATTATTTTGAGTCAATTCACCTTTACCTTTATATTTGGTAAATAACAACTAAATAAATACATCAAAAATCATGACGAATAGATAAAATATGTTTACGCTGTCCCTAATACTAAACAAACAAATCCTAATCTCGGATTTAGGATAGCTCAATTCTACTGATGTACCAAGAGCGCATACCTGTGAGGTGGTGGGCGTTATTTGAATAGGCAGCGTACGTAACTTCGTGCTTAGATTTAAAGTTCGGGGAGGTGATGTTTCCATTCTTGCGATGGAACGTGGCGGTGAGGCCGATATCTGTAAGGATAAAATTTTGCTATTGTTATAAACATTACAAAGAAACTAAATTATAAGATAGGAAATTATTTTTATTAAGAACACTAAAACTTACACTTAAAGGGATTCCCAAAACTTGACCGTTTACAGGATCTTCTCTGTCTTTGTCTTCAGAAACAGAATCTAAAAAAAAATAAGTATTTATAACATATTTTAATGTAACATGTTTAATGTATTTGACAATATTAAAACTACGAAATCAGACTTATTAACTAATTAGCTATTTACTTTAATTTACTTTTGATTGATAGCCATAACCAAATATTAAATAATCTCGACCAAATGTACCAGGAGCGTAGTACACAGTAAGAGGTTAACATACCGATACTTCGAGGGCGCACAGTAGCTCGGACGGAGATCTCTCTTTTTAAGGCGGATAACCTTTGCTGCGCCGCGATCTTTTCGCGAGCTAGCCGTTCCATCTCGTGCTCGCAATCGCGTTCCTTGCGTCGAAGCACCTGCGGAGAATGTACCAGGATTACATTAGTTCATAGTAGCAGCTTGTTTCACAAAATATTATGTGCCACTTGGTTCTAATGAAAGTTAGAATACTACGTACAAGTTGTAGTACATCAAAGTTGAAAGTTTTTCAAAACCAACTGTGTAAATTTTATACACAATTAGAAAAATCAATAACATTTTCTTAGAGTTAAAGAAAAACTTATCAAACTGCTGTAGAACAATTTGTTGAAAACAATACCGAAACCTGAGTACTGAGTTTAATAAAGTTTCGTCTTTCTTTATTAACATAAAAGTTTTGTTTTCAAAAAATGAAGCATTAGTAAGTTTCTAACAATTTGCGGTTAGATGGGAAGCCGTACTTTAATTGAATTATGAAATTAGACTCGATTAACGTAAACCATTGACGTATTTACCAAGAAATTAACAGTGCCCTAATTTATGTTTTACTGCTTCAATAATAAGGTAGCATTTAAAATCACAATACCCTGAAAATATGACAGAACATAATTATGTGCTTTTTCAAAATTCGAGGATCACATTAATTCCTAGTTCTTATGCACTCCTAGTATAGTTTGTTACAAATTACATCAGCATTGTGGATACGTTTGCTGATTGATTGCACCGGACAAGAAAACTTCACAAAAATTTTATTGTTAGTTTGCTCCGGACAAGTATTCTTGTCCAAACGACATAACCACGACGGACCTTTTAAAAATGTTTTATTTCTTTCTATCACGTAAATGTGCCATTTAGTGTCTCTTTTGTACATTATTCTGTTCTAATATCGCTACGTTGAAAATATGACGTCATTCGCACACAGTCATGTCTCGACTCGTAATAAATTAGTACAATTCAGTCTCCGGTACCGCGTTGAAGCGCTAACGCGCGGCATTTATTTAATAGTATTTTAGTCGTGTTTGTGTTTAATTTCAATAAACTAAGTGATTATTACGTATATTTATAATATACATTTGTGTTTTGTGATGGAGTTGGCAGTTCAGAGTGAGTTTTTTTTGATTTATAACAAGTTTTGTCGGCGTAGAGAATTTTGGGGGTTTTAAAAGTCTATTTAATCAATTCCATATTTTTCTGTATTTTACAAACCTACCAAGGAAATCGTAATACAATATCGTACAACATGAGCATAGCTATAATACAATAATAATATTTCTTATTTACGTGAAAGCGTATGCTCCTAATAAATGGTTAAATATGCATAGAAAAATATTCACCGTTTGAAAATGTTTCGTGATATTCCCTATGCCTGTAATTTTATATTTTTGTACTATGGAGTTTGTTTTTTTTATTTCATTACGAGTAGATAGGTCCATTCCACCGTAAAAGTAATAAAATATGCATTCTATCGATTTACTTTATAAAATAATTAATCTCAAAATACACATAGTGATTTTTTCAACCATACTGAAAGTTTGCCGCCTTATATCAAAAATCACGAACTAAATGTCAACAAACTGTCGGTGCTACGTCATAGCCCCGTTCTTAAACAATACAAATAATATCATCCGTACCTAGAGTTCGCAATATTGAGGCCACAAAAAATTAATACCTAAGTTCACTCGGCGAAACTCGCGGCGACGGCCGATGATGTCACGTGACCTGTAGCAATTAACGGGAATTCGCGTTTTTGACAGGTCAATTCTGGTCAATCAAGCGGTTAATTTCATACCAGAAAGTCAAAAAATTGGTAATCGAAAACTAGCCATGATTATAATTAGAACAAACTAGATACAAATGGCTGGGGTAAAAAGCGCGTCCTTCGTTCTTGTTGCCGTTGTCAAGCCTAGCCTACTTTATATGTAAAAACCTAAATTATGAATCAAGGGGATGCATAACTTACGTAGATGCATACATGCATGCATAAATACGTACTCATACATCTTATCTGGATCATACCAGTACTGTATCGACTTTTTACCTTTTATATTTGAAACCTCTTTTAAACATAGTGTACTTGTAATTCTAAAATTTAAATCCTAGTCCAGTGTCCCTATTTCTCTAACGATAGTTATGTGTTATGACAACGTATAAAACAATTTTTAAAACTATAACACTTTCTTTCAACAAATAATGTTATGTATGTTAATTTCATACATAACATAATTTGTTCAATTAATTTTAAATTAAATATTATAGTTATAACATATGCAATAGTTTATCTAATTAATTAATTAGCGCCACTTACATTTCACAAACATAACAGAACATCATAGGTGGATCAAATCCTTTTTGGGATCATTAAAAAAAAACTTAGTTTCAAAATTCTGATAACTTAATAATTTCAACAAGTCTGACGTGGCTTGTTGTTTACGAAATACGATATAGATAGATCATTAGGAGAACATAAATGTAAAGATACTAACCTGAATATACCTAATTGCAGAAGCTAGAATAGATAGATTTGATGTTTTCTTGTCTTCTGGCGTGGCAGGAAGTTGTCGCTTTAGCAGTTCAAAGCACTCTTTCAAGTGTGCTCGGCGATTCTTTTCCAACTTGTTGTGGACTTCCCTGGTACCAGCCCGGGGGGCACTACCACTGCTTCCTCCACTGCCACTACTATTTCCATTGATACTGCTGCCACTGCCGCTACCGTTGCTAACTGATGGAGGGGATGGAATTTGAGGTGGCCTGCAGACAATATGGATTTTGCTTTTAGTGCTTTGACTTAAAAATCGTGTGGTATTCATATTTAGATGTAGTGTAATTTTGAGTTGTATCAAGTGAACGCTATTTTCCTTTATGCCCTAATCGTTACCTATATTAATAATACAATTATTATAAAGCTAGTGTTTATTCGTTTGGTTGAACGCGTTAATCTTAGGTACTACTGGTCCGATTTGAAAAATTCTTTCAGTGTTAGATAGCCCATTTATCGAGGAATGTTATTGGTTATATATCATAACACCAAGACCAATAGAAGCCGATCACCAATGAAGAATGTTTCAAAATAGGGGTTATTTTTTTCCTCTTGAGAGCATCCGATGAGCAAACGCTTAATTACGCAAAAATCATGTAATACAGAATTGTTCCCCTATAAAAGTTCTAAAAATAGTTTTACGTCAGTATTATGTCTATCTTTTAAGGGATGACTCCCACTTTGTATGGGAGACAAAGTTTCCGCGGTATAACATCACGCTACGGGCAATAGAAGACGCGGATGGAGCTAATTGGAGACGTGTGGGTCAGCTAATTGTTTTATAATGTATAATTAGCTGCTAAGATGACTCTAGTTAGCCTGATAGAAAGTATAAGAAGTATTCAAGAGTGGTAATTAAAATACAAATTCATTGAAATAGAATGAGGCTGCATTAAGTTCTATCGCTTAGTAATGACTTTGTATGTAATAAGGAAACAAGAAAACAACAGGTCGTGTCTGTGTTGATAGTAGAATTGTATATTATCACCACTAATACAGACATAACTAACTGGTTTATACCACTACATACTACATCATAAATATAGACAATCGCCTCGGTCCTATCACATACCTGGCTAACACACAGTCCTATGTTTGTTAAATACTTCTTTATTGTAACTGTTCGCCTGGTAGAGGAAGTTCAATCTTAATTCACTCTCGTATTGAATTAACGTGGTTGGTTGGTTATGTTTAAAAACAAAATAATTATAAACTTCATAATTTTAATTTTATTAGGAGTTGAATTTTAAAATGTATGAAATGAAGAACTAGGAATAATGCGATATGGCATAACTTTGACTTTAATTACCACGCTTTTATTAGCTTGGGTTGTATGTATCTATATATAAGTAATGGAATCTTTGAGCATAATTTTCGGGTTGGGTTTCGAAATACGTCACCTGAATCTGAGGGTTTTGGTGGTGTAGGGGGCTTAAGGGAGTTAGTCTTAATCCCCCCCAAGTAATTTTGGCTGCCGGAGTTGCGTCTAAATATTTTAAAAAAAAATTCAAAAATTCTTAAATACAATTGCAATTATGCAAAACGGAACGTATTTTTATGCTTTAGTACAGTTTTTAAAATGTAATTTTTAGTTTTTATATGAAAAACGTGAAACGAAACGCAACATTTTGACACTAATTGACAGCAAATTTCAAATTTATGTGTCATTCCTTTGCTTTCGAGTATAAGTGAATGTGTTCTTCCGTATCGATTTGTGTTTTTTCTACGACTTGGCTACGTTCTTGGATTCTGTTTGGATTGCTTTACTGTAATTAATTAATCAAGGTAATTATATTGGCACAATCCGACTTCATTGGGTTAGGTTAGATGGGTAAGGCGGGAGCGTAGCGCAGCGAAGCTGCCGCCTTGCCCATCGTGGTTATTTTTTTTTAAACCACCCAGAAATAGGAGCCCCGCGTAGCGGGGCTCCGTCGACTATAATGCATAAAGCAATAAAACATGCATATAAAGTGGTATAAATAATGTTTGTACAAATTTCTGTTTTTGATTCTTCCAAAGGGAATCAAGTATTTTCGGCGGGTAAAAATGGTGAGGCAGGGTTCAGAGGGTTCAGACCCCTCCCCCATCCCCCCAAAAACTCACAACCCCTTAAAATGGCGACGTATTTCGAAATTTTTACCATTTCTGTTTTTAATTTTTTCTAAGGGAACCAAGTATTTCCGGCAGGTAAAAATGGTGAGGGGGGGTTCCGACACCTCCCCCCCCTCCCCCCCAACCACTCACAACCCCAGAATCAGGTGACGTATTTCGAAACTTTAACCTAATTTTCACCAATATCCAGAAATTAAATTAATTTGAAACATTGCACAACTTTCAAGGACCGATGACAATGCAATAATTCAATAACATTTTCCCAATATCCTTATTAGGACCACCAGGATATTGCTCTAGGTTTACAGGAAAAACCCCATGCAACAGTGAAGCTTTAGACGAAATGACTAGATTACGAAATAGTTCCTAAGGCATTTCAATACTATCACATGTCCGCAAACAATTAATTGAGTTTATATTACAGTAGTAGAAGATTGAACAATCAATCATAACTATTCATAACTAATTACTTCAAAATAAAATTATAATAAAATTCAAGGTATTAAATAATTGTTGTTGTTAAATAATTAAATTCAGAGTTAAAAGCGTGGGGTGCTTGATATATTAAATGTAACAATATTATTCTACTTGCAACTATATATCTATGCGCGAAGAGTTATGAAAACATAGTAAAAAGTTATGAAAATATAGTTAAATGCACCCCATGTTAATTAATTATAATAAATATAACGTTGACTTTAACTAATTTAAGCTATGATAAGGTTCTATGTCCAGCTGCTGGACTATACAGTAAATAAATACGATTCCTATTTTTTTCTGATTTATTTCGTGAAAAAAACTAATGACGTGGACTTGACTCATCGTCAGACATTCCAAGTGTTGTTGTTTAATTGACCGCAACTGATATACCTGGTACCAGGTAATCTACTTACTCATTACTCACTCGCCAATAAAAATCAATATTGGCACTAATCAGCACTGTAGGCTACGTTCGTACCACACGTACAAGTTACAACTGTGACTACAAATGAATGATGCATCAGTCTGACAAGGCCTTATCATCGTGATGAATACAGTCTATACGTATTATGTATTCAATTCATGGTTGTTAATATCCAAACCTTGACAGCAATCCAGTGAAAAATAAAAGCGTCAAGGTACCAGGACAACACAACATTGTAGGATGATAGGCAAGGATAAAATTACAATTTCCATTATGACTTATTTACATTTTAATGTATTTGTATGACGTGAACGTTCTAGATCTTCTTTATTTCATCAGTGAATAGTTAAAAAGGCAAAAAAGGTATTATGTTTTGCATTTAAGGATAATTTACAGTTTTACATTAATGTTTGAGATATCTAATCGAGTATGATTTAGTAAATCGAAGTTAAAGAATGAAAAGATAATGAAGAAAAAGACATCATACACAATTACTTCTGAAATGATGTATATGTTTGCGCCCTTCTAATTGGTTCTAATACTCAACCATCGTATGTATCCGTTAGTACAGCTATTAAAAAAAAATTGTGTATTACTATAATCTACTACGGAATTCCTTATCAAAGTAATTATGTAATAAAAATATTCATACAAAACCTTGACAGCAATCCAGTGAAAAATAAAAGCGTCAAGGTACCAGGACAACACAACATTGTAGGATGATAGGCAAGGATAAAATTACAATTTCCATTATGACTTATTTACATTTTAATGTATTTGTATGACGTGAACGTTCTAGATCTTCTTTATTTCATCAGTGAATAGTTAAAAAGGCAAAAAAGGTATTATGTTTTGCATTTAAGGATAATTTACAGTTTTACATTAATGTTTGAGATATCTAATCGAGTATGATTTAGTAAATCGAAGTTAAAGAATGAAAAGATAATGAAGAAAAAGACATCATACACAATTACTTCTGAAATGATGTATATGTTTGCGCCCTTCTAATTGGTTCTAATACTCAACCATCGTATGTATCCGTTAGTACAGCTATTAAAAAAAAATTGTGTATTACTATAATCTACTACGGAATTCCTTATCAAAGTAATTATGTAATAAAAATATTCATACAAAAACTTTACACAACAAATTAAATCTTATTTATTATAAAACGAATAAAGTCATGTAAACACTCCGCTTGTGGTAACTGAAGTTCTAAAATCGTATGATATGTACTTGCAAATCTCCAGCTGTTTTGAACACCGCGATTACTAGGAGAACATGAACATACCCATGACTGAGACTCGTCGTCCGCGGCCTGGAATGTTCTTGTGCGAAATCGAGAAGTGGCGCAGGGGGAGGTACAGCCGCCGTAGGCACCGGTTCGAGCGTAACGGCGGGCGCCGCGGGTGAAGGCACGGCGGCGCAGGGGAGTGCCACCGGCACCGGCGACGTTGGACGAACCACGCCATTGCTGCGCGTCGTCACCGGCAGACCTGTCAGTCCTGTCACCACTCGCACTGACAATGGTGACTTTGGTTCCTCCTCTGAAACAATAACATCACCTTGAATTTCGAAATCGACAGGGAATGAACCGATTACCCTTCCATTTATCTATTAGACTACATACGTTTAAAAAAAATGGGCTATCTATCCTAAATCGGTCAACACTTGTCAAACGCGTGTCAACCACTCGTCGACGGCTGCAGTCCGTGGCGGTAAACTACCAGGCGAACATAAACCAGCAGGAGCTCGCTACAGCTACGTAAATGAAACAGTCGTATTGAAGTGAAAGAGACGTAATCTAGGCTTGTTACCAGCTACAAGCAACGTTAGTAAAATGTTAACTCTCTGCAAAGATGATAAAGTTCATAATTGAACACACGCAAGTAGAATCAGTCACGCTGCAGTGGCGAGTGAGACGGGAGATATTATTTACATGTTTAGAAAGAGACAGAGTGAGGGGCGTGTTCAGACGTTATGATTACGTCAGCACATGTGGTTAAGCGCGTGCTCTTGGTTTGTTTGGCTATAACAGTTGCCACGCCGAAAATCAGCTGCTTTGCGAGGTGTCAGTAAAAAACATCGCATCGTAACTGGTCCGTAAAATTACTAGCGTCTGCTACAAGATATAGACAAGTTTTTTGTTCACGATCGGCCCATTTATGTTTTTTGTAGATAAAGGCACGTATTTTTTTCAGATACTGTTATCTTTGTCATATAGTGCGACAAGCAAACACTAGATACCTAACAACAACAAATATAACAAGTGCTAATTTATCACAGCGACTTATCTACACAAGCATTTATTTATCAACTCCATAATATTTTTATTTGAACATAATCTAAAACCTTGCTATTACTATTTCAATACCTAATGGGTCCAGACAATACATGACCGATAACTATTCGTTATCTTAAGTAACCACACAATCTGACCAAACTTATTTTGCTAGAAAACTCATTAAACGTAATTAGGTATAATTCTGACCATGTCAATATTAAAATGATTTATTTTTATATTTTACTAGCTTTCGCCCGCGGCCCCGCCCGCATTTATCTCGATTATTGCAGTAAAATGTGTTGCCTATGTGTTATTCTGATATATAAGCTATATTACTGTAAAGTTTTCCAAATCCGTTCAATAGTTTTTGCGTTAAAGAGCAAGAAATATACTTACATATTATATACATACTCAGAAACTTGTAAGCTGTTTGTTAGTCCTACATAGTAAACACAAGTCTTTTATCTTCGACAGCCATGGAAATTAAATAGGTTCCCACTCATTATTTTATTAAATACATAAATCTGTTATCTATCACTTTCAAGTATGTACTCGTGTGTATTAAAAATATGTATAATAAATGTGAATTCACATATGAAAAATTGATATTTGTTCTTCAAAATGATGATGACAAGTTCCAGATTATGATAAGAAAGGTGAACAAATTGATATCATCATCGCACATTAATGACCAAAATTATGTAGTAAATATTCTAAGTTGTTATTCTAAAACTTTAAATTGTTGAAACAAAACCAAACGGAATAATAGGAAAACATAAAACCGGAGTGGTTGACCGATTCATACAATCGCTTTATTATAAATTAGAATTGTTTAAATTTGTACAGAGGTGGGCACGGATCTTGACCCTTGACTTTGACAAATAGTCTTAGTTTATTGATCCGTTGTAGATGTTAGTTTGTAGTAATAGTAGATCAATGATACTCGATTTACATCTTACTAAATAATATAATGAGTTTCTTTTAATACACGTGAAAATATTTACGGTATTACATAAAATATCAATTTTCATCATTTTTGTCTGCCTGTTCCGGATAATCTGGTCGGATTTTGACGGGAGTTTCACTGTAAGCTTTATATAAGGCTAACAAATATATATTGTGGATTAATTAAGCAGATTATTACCTGGGCAAGATAAAATAAACTACATAATGTACGTACCTACTACGTATTGTAATGTACTGGTTAACTAATTGAACACCAAAGTCAAATTCAATCCTCAGCCGAAACTAAAACCGTTTGATGAACGCGATCATTTTTTCCTAATATAGAAGTAATATTTCTATGACATGTTTGTATTTCGAAATATTTTGCGGACAATAAACCATTTTTATAAACTTTATGAATGAGAGAGAGAGAGAAATATGCAGACTGTTCCCGCTGAATGCCTAACAAGTTATAGTCCAGCGAAAAAATTGGTACGAAACCAACTGCAAATCCCAGTTCCAGTTCGTAGACACTAGACACTTGCTGAGTTCTAGCGTCCTGGTACCAAAGTTGACCAACCATTGAATAAATCCTATCCTACTAATATTATAGTTTGTGATGTATGTTTGTTGCTCTTTCACGCAAAAACTGCTGAACAGATTTGGATGAAACTTTACAGTAATATAGCTTATATATCAGAATAACACATAGGCTACTTTTTATTGCAATAATCGAGATAAACGGGCGAAAGATAGGTGATAAAAATACATACATTGGACCAAATGTTTGTATGATCTGCAGATATTTATTTCGGAGTTTGGGTGTTTTCTATGTATGTTATGTATGTATTTACAAAAATAGTATGTTTATGTATGTTGTATCATAGTAGCTCTGCTCAGTTTACGACTTTTGGGTTGGTCTTCTGTGCGAGGGTTAAATAGTAGATGTCAAAATGTATCACTGTTTATCTCCTGTCAAAACTTCACAGGTAAAACTTGAATGGCAACCATAATGATAGTTTGTAAATGGCTAATTTAAAAATGAGTTCTGGATAATCACTTAATTATGCTACTTATTATCCCGAAAATATGCGGGTAAAATTGCGGGGCGCAGCTAGTCTTACCTAAAGAGATTGATTACTCAATTCAATCCTAACTAACACGATTGAAAGCTTTCCTTTTCCCTAAAATAATTGGACATCCGTTCACAGTTAATTTTAACGCGGGTAAAATAATTCATATTTCCAAACTACTAAGTCACACACTTCAAAGTAAATAATAGGAAAACATAAAATCACGTGTGGTTGACCGATTTATACAATCGCTTTATGAATTAGAATTGTTAAAGTTCTCCTAGGAGTTAGGCGAGGATCTTGCCCTCTTGACTTTGACAAACAAATTCAGTTTATAGAGCGGGCTTTGGTTTGACTTGATCAATGACGCGAATGGCTTGTGTCACATTTTAAGGTAGGTAATTAATTACAGACATACAATCAGTGAAATACTCAAGTATTTTGGGTTTGGGCTCATAAGCCTCTTATAATTTATGATTCCCTACTTCTTGAGGACTAGTTTTCGAAATTGAGTTAGATTTACAAAATTAAATAAATTAAGGAAACAAAGGGAAACAAAGATTTTTTTTTATAAATAGGTAAAATTGAAGTATGCTATGCAATATCAATCAATTATTATAAGGAATATTTTTTATAATCCGACTAATTGATAGAAGGAACATTTCAAAAGAGAGCATAATGCATACAAATCACAATAAATATTTAATAGAATCACTCTAACGTGTGTTGAACTTGAACATCACATATTTTTTTTTATTAATATTCAAATATTCCGGACTGAAGCGGAAACCTATTTAGATTTGTAAAAGAGGAACGTTCTAAACATTTTATTGGGAATACAGTGAAGCTGAAATTTACATATCTATGACCTGTGTGTGACGATAACTTCCCTAACCTTTTACCACTATGTATTTTTTCATAATATAGTACATATTTCGTTTAATAATTATTTCATCATCTTATAAATAATTTCATCATAGAACCTCAAACCTCATCAAAAAAAATATATGTTTCAATTTTGTCTGATTGCCTTTTATGTCAAGAAGTGGTCTATCGAAAACCAAGGGACATTAATTTAATGGGCCTAATTTTATATAATAAATAAAAAAATGAAATTCTCCTTAATGTTATGTACATGTTTTTATTAAATAACACAATATAATATTTATTTCATCCTAGAAACAAACAAACCATGACAGTTACATTTGTTATGAAAAAACTTGATGTAGGCTTATTGGCTGTCAAGAGCAGAAAGTACCAGGGTATGATAAACGCGTGGGCAGTGGCTGAAGAGGGGCGGCAAGTGTGACGTGCGTCAATGGCTTGCCACGGGGGGGTTTAACAGATACTGTAATTCGCTTTTAGAAAAAAGGCCAGAGAACTAGAGATATCCGTGTGATGGCGTCATTCGACATTATATCTATAATATAAACATGTTTATCCTCAGTTCACATAGAGTTTTATGCGATTTAATACGTTAAGGTACGTTTTTCAATAGATACATTTAGTTACACAGGAATCATTTAGTCCAGGGATAAGAATTGTTGGAATTTGTTACTAGATGATTTGATTTATACCGTTAATTTACTATTTTTGTTATTGTTGTTAAAGAAATACTTTTTATTCTGGGTTGTCAATGCTACAATTTTTCCTACAAACTTAGAAAACACGCATCCTACTGTAACATTGTGTACACGTATACTCGCATTGGGCGGTCTCGATTTAAGTAAAGCTTCTGTCGAGTTATGTTTGCCTGGTACAATTGTGCATGGCGGCCGCGATGCTACGACCAACAAACACGCTAACCCGTCTCCCACGTCGAGACGTAGAACGCTCACACGTGTAAACAAAATTGTTTCTCCAGTCATAACAAGGTGCTGATTTATCGATGAAATAAGTACGAAATATTTAAAATTAAAACTTTTCTTAAACTTGAAATAAAGTGGCTAAGTTTAAAAATGACAATTTTCGTTCGTTTGGATAAAATGCGATAAATACTTTTTTATACGTTTCAATATTTTACCAGGTCCTATGAAAATAATCTGTATCGTGACAGTTAAGATTAAGTATTGATGAAAATACATCATAAAGTTCTGTTAGACATTTAATTAAGCAAAATAGCAGAATAAAAATCGATTTGAGTTTGTAATCAAAAATCCTCCACGTGTAAAAACCGTACAGGTATCAATAACCGATATTGTACTTTCACGCCTATCACACCATGTTATACAAAACAAGATAAGGTTGGTAACGAACAAAAGCAGTACGATAAATTGAATACAGAGTGAGTAGTGAGAGGGCCAGTTCAACGACAATAGTGGGGGAAGGGTATGAACTCATAGCCCCCCTGTCTGAAAGTGATAAGCGAGGCACTATAGGCTACGGATGAGAGAGAGAGGAGGGATGAACAAACGGAGGGGGGGAGGTGTCCGCTCGGCACCGGCACGTGACAAGTCGTCACGCGGTACGAACTCCCCCGAACACATCGGATAACGCGCTCTCTCAATGAGGAAAGGGATGTGCAAATATACAATGCAATAAAGTGTGTAGTTTAATATCATTTATATGGGATCAAGAAACATTTTTTTAAAACCCCACTTGTTAAACTAAAGTTTCCTGCATCTAAAAAAACTTTAAAAAATATTATTTTTCTATTAAACGCTTTCTATACGAGCGATGTAGGTACCAGGTACGTAGGATGAAATAGTAGGTAGGTACTTTGACTTGGAACAGTATTCCGTATTCGGCAATGGTATTCGGTCGTTCTGACAGGAGTCAAGGAATAGTTGCAATTTAAGTTACATTTACTTCGAATTTAAGATATTGTGCTAAATATATTGTTTTAAACTTTCATGGTCAGTAACATTAAAACAGAAATGTGCGGGATTGCTACCATGTACCTTTTTGTTGGTGAGTATCCTAACAATACCATAGACAAGTAATTTATTAGAAAGATACTTATCGAACTGAACTGTATTGAAACGCCTACCCAAATATCAAAAGTAAAAGGACCTAGTCATTTGCCAACAGATTTCAAATTTAGACAATATTACGTATTTACATGATATAGGTCGACCTATTTACGAAGGGTGCGCAACTTCAGAGAAATAATCGTACATACTTTGTTGTGTGATATATAATTTTATCTGAATGTCAATAACCTCGCCAATACGAGGCGGTACGCTCTACATTTTTACGACGCTTCATTACACGACAAACGGACGACACGTGGAACTCTCTGTAACAATTAGATTTACTTGGCAACCTCGACGCCCTGTAACCGGTTACATGATAACGAACTGATGAATCAGTACAGAAAAATATCGTATGATTAAAATTAGTAATCGAGAAGGAACAAAGGAATATATGTATAAGCACTACAGTACGCTTCAGTAAAGGATCTATAGAGATTTATGAAATAGCTAACATGAATATGTCTGTATTTAATTTATGTTGCCCTGTTATTCATATTAATGTTGGTGTAAGTAAACTGCTTAGGAGTTTCATCTAATGATGAATCATTGGGGACTCGTTTTTATCGGTTAAACCTTTATGATGATAACACTGATGGCCCTGCAAAGTCAGTATTATGCACAGTAGGCACAAAATCATATTTCGGTCTTATTTAGTTCAGGCAAAAAAAAAACAAACCTACTTGCTAAAATCGAGGCTTAATTGTGTCTCGACACAATTTCAAACAACAATCTTTATTAATCAACCGGAGAGCCAACATAAAAGCGATAGTCATACGTGAACTGAGTACGGCGCAGACGCGAGCTAATCGTTTACGAGTACTGTAACAAAAGAATTCGCGATAAGACTTCTTTTATAAAAACAACCACGATTATCATGAGGTTACCGACAACTATATACATAATTATATATACGTAATACGATGTTATCATTACCCCGAATCATAAAATGTGGTTAAAAGTAAGAACAGAGAGAATTCGAGTCTTAAAATATTATTGTGATATTAATTACCTTGACACAAAGCGTGGTCGTAGCATATTGTTGTGAATATACTTATATACCAGCTAAGCATTTAATCTCATAAAACTTGTGTAATTATGTAAGTTACGCAACGCTGGCCGTACGCCGGCCATCTACGCCACTCGTAAGTCCACTCGATCTGACACAGTCCACCGTCATCTTTTTTATTGGATTAAAATTTTCATTGTGTGCGAAATTCGCTTTTAACCATAATGTAAAATAAAAAATAACTAATTATGTATCTAACGTGCATAATTTGATTTGTGTGTGTCGTTCCTGTCTAGCATGGACTAGGAAAACATACTTTACCAGGAGCAGCAACTAGTTTTTGGAAAAAAAAAAAGATAGTTAAACAAAAAGTGTATTATTTTGGTTTTGTTAACGTCATTGCTCATGCGCCATTGTTTCTAATCAACACGTATGCCGGTTTATGTGCTCATGGAACGATTCAGTAAGTTCTAGAACTCTTTAATAAGAGTACATATCACCATCCATTTATTAAAGATCAGCTGGAGACAGAAAAATCTATGACAATATTTGATCTTGTTACGAAAGTTAAGTTTGAATGCAGCAAAATGTTTATACATTTAAACAATGATATTATATAGAAAGATAGGTTACCTTCATACTAAACGGCGTTCGATATTGTTGCGGTATGACATGACGTACTTATTTATAAGTGTATACATACATTACGATTACGAATGCAAAAGATAATACGGAATGCATGGTAAAGAAAGAGATAGCTAAAGAGATTTAATCTATTAAGCATGCCATCGACCGTTATTAGTCCTTGTCACACTTCAGTTACAATCTTGTCCTCTGTCCTTTTTTAACGCGCCTTAACTAATACTGGATATCATTTAATAATTTCGGTAAATGGGAAACAAAACCGTGACAAAATACAAATATTACGTAGTTACTTATAAATAGTTACCCGTGGTATGTAACTATTCCTTTTTATTTACTTTGGAACCATAGTTTTTACACATTCATAACACACAGCTCGGCATTTTGGTAATAATAAGCACTTCACGGAAACGCTCTGACAACGTGTTTATTCGCTAGCTTCTATTAGCCGACTAAATGAAGTCACGACGATTGTCTACATTTGTCCTCAACAATAATCGCGCGATAGTGCGATATCTACCTTTTTTTATAATATCATTGCATTTAAATGTATTTTTGTTAAACGCGAAGGCAAGTGCAACTTTACTAGCTTAAAGTTTATAACAAGAAATATACGAAAATTATTATTCTTTGAGTATTAAATTAATTGGTTTTTGATTATTATTGTACCTAGTCGTGTCACTTCCGGAACAGTAGACGTAGGATTCCAGGAAGTTTCTAACTAAAGTTCAGGGTCTTTCTAAGATAAACTTGCATATCTGGCATTCTGACATGTCATCATCAAATGAAATCAGTTTAAATCCTTTTACTGATTAATTATATATGATATATTATCAGGGATGTAACGGAGGTAATTTTATCGGAACCGAAGTCGGAGTTTTTAAATTTTATTTATCGGAGTCGGAATCGGAGGCAGGGTCAAAGAGATTTTAGCCTTTTTAATCTCCGTTTATGCCATGCGCTGTCGGACATTAACAAAGACACATTCGAACTTGGTTCGGTCCAAATGTCTGTTGTAAATGAGAGCTTTCCAAATTGTGTGAGCAAATCCATAATTTTTACTTAAATATGAACTACATACATGTCGCGGGGAGAATCCCCCCGCCCCCGCTATGTGGGCTTTATCGTCGATTGTTTTTTCATTTGTTTTGTTGCTAGTTTGTTACGCACATGACGTTTTTATACCATAAAGTCATTTATTTAGTATTTTGCGGCTTAATATCAATAAGAGTGACCTGCTTTTGTATTGGACAATTTTGTATCAGGTTCATCAGCAATGTCAATAGTAATTTCAGAAGGTAAAACCTGACTTTTTAGGTAATCCGCAAAATCCCTACAAGTCAAGTACAAGGAACACCAACTCAAATACCTTAAAAACAGTATCTAAACTTTAATTAACTAAATAATATGCGTTTTATTTGTTGCTCTTGGATTCTGTTGAGCAAAAACTAGACGAGGTCGTTCAACAAGGTCGAATAATGCACTCGTGTGGACAATTTGACCTATTGAATCACTTTCAAATATCATGTTACATGCATTGTTGTGACTGCTATTCAATCATCATAATATGTGCTTCAGAGCTATTCAGTTTTATTGAAATTTGCTGCTGGCAAATTATTTACTCTAGTTAATGTTACAAACTTACCTAAATATTCTTTAATCCACTTCTTCTTAGGCGGTGGGAAAGCTATCTTATGTTCATCTTTAGATTCTTCTTTAACCAAAATAGGTTTTACATTCGAACTGGAGGCAATCTCAGGCATACGAGGTGCAGCGACAAAGGATGTTATCACTTGCTGCTGTGCCAATCCGTAGCCATTGATGGCATGACCGTGGGCCTCGAACTGTTTATAAGCTTTGAGCGTTATCGGTATGGGCTCGACGATGCTGCCGAATTCTGTTTCCCTGGTATTGATAGCGATCGTGTGGAGGGTGTCAGTGTAGAATTCGCCAGGAGCTCCCATTGCGCCGAATAGTTCCGGGTGCATACGACGTCTCCGACAACCGGTACTACCCAGTTTCGCTTCCGTGGTTTCCATAAGTATACCCATTCTACAATGGGACACTATATTTAGTTAACTACAAGTCCTCATTCTGACTATCTCACTTGAGTTCTATCGATTTATATCGTAAAACTAAAAGTTTATTTTTTTAACTTGTCCTTTTTTTATTCACTTATTCACCAGCACACTTATTCTTCAGATATATTCTATGGAAATCATATAAATTATTTTGTGGATAGACGTTTGCGACGGTAAACAAGTTGTGGAAGTCAATTGGCGTTCAAAGTACGTATTATTCTAAAGTTTGTTGAATGATTAAGAAATGAGTTGACCATTCAAAAAGTTAAATGATTTCTCAATTATACGGCTTCTTTTTCGACGAGTTCCGACGTAGACCAAGTTTTACGCAATAAGTACTTAGTAAAATAAAAGAAAAGCAGGCTATGTTTCCGAACAAATCTATAGAATTAAAAACATCGAAAAGTTCCATTAACAATGTAGTTTATGAAGAGAAAGAATCTACCTAATTATCGTCTACATTGTAATTGAAATGACCATTAAGAAGCTTTTGAACATGCTAAAGTTAAGAATTTCCTTGTTTCCAAAGGGATTTGCAACAAATTATACCTTTTAGGAAATAGAAGTGCTAACTTGTGCTGAAATCAATAGTCTCTAGATTCGGGTAAACTAGTGATGTTCGCAAGAATGAGACGGCATATGTGTTTAAAAGTAAGCTTGGAAGGTTAGTACGGGTGGCGTAAGTGCGAGCGACCTAGCCACTGCCGATGGCATCGGTCCGGTGCTACACAGCGCTCAACAAGTGCGGGGAGGGCGTCGAACGCATGGCACGACCCGCCGGCACGTGCACACCCCGCGCACTCCATGCCTCACACCTCGCTTGACGCCGACAGACATTGACAGCTAGCTCTACCTCCTGACACGTCATGTTTCCTTAGTACAGCAAGCGACTGAATTGGCAGACAGTGGATTTTTTAGAAAAAACGATGGAAGCTATAAACACGTGAACCAAGTAACGAATGAAGATTAAAACTAACAATTTGATGATCTTAATTGATGACGTTGCGATTTCTAGTCTAAATGATTGTATGTATGCGGCTTAAATTAAAATAGGACGTAGCTAAATATAAGAAAACGAACAGATGTTGGACTGTTCGTAAAATGAAATAGGTAAACGTTATCGCTTCGGACACAATTCTTGGTGGTACACGTGCCTGGAAAGCATTACTGTTATCGTTAAAAGCAATAACAAACGATAGTTTATACAACAACAAATGCTACTCGAAACATCTAGTTACAGAAACTGTTAGTGGGGAAGATAAATTGTTAAGAATCATTATCTAAACCGTAACGTGTAGGCCATCTCACTGATAACAATTATGTTTAAGGGAAAGCGCGACCGACGTAATTGTATAACTTACTATGTGATTTAATAGATTGAAGATGAACTAGGATATCATAACATGTGTGTATAGGTCGATAATCATTTCTATGTGAGCTTCGAGCAAAACCTCACTTATATCGCGGAGTCGACGTAAGCGAGCGTACACACGCGCACGAGTTATATAAGCTATACAAACGACGACACGTGTCCGTGTTTATATTATGTAACTCTAGTTACCTACAGGCGCAACGACTTACTATACATGTGTGCTATGTGGCTGTAACTATTAATACTAGGATTGAAACATTACGAATATAAAGTCCTTGTAAGATTACATCCGGTACCTACAGTAACTATATGGATTTTTTTTCTTGTTGCGGATGTTTTGAATGATCCATTCGGGACACTGATGTGCTAATTAATGATCTGGGGCCTAATATGTTAATGAAATGTCATTAACTGTCGCAAGTTAATGACATGCTCATATAATTTTTAGTAGTTTATATGATTCCAATAATAAATTAACAAAACTGTTTATAAAATACTTAAATCTATGTGCACTATTTCCGTTCAACACAAGCCTGGTGAAACGTAACATCATGTTTTTTAAAGTTTATTTTGTTGAAAAAAAAACAAATTGTCATAGCTTGAGATGGCTATTGATGTTATGGAAAACATTACGGCAACTTACTTTACTGAATACTGAATAAAAATACTTTATTTTAAAGAATTTGGTTATAGCTTTATAACTTTATTCCTATAAAGCCTTCTTTCTGTGTGTATGGTATACTTTGTCTTATGCACTCCTAGTACAATATGTTTGCTATATTTCATGAATAGTTCGTTTGGACTCACTTCTAAATTGATTGATTTTAATAAGAAATTAAGGATCTAAGATTTGGTAGACAACATTTAAAAATAAAACAATATTGAAATTTAAAATGAAATATTTTAGATTTAGATTTTTTTTCTACAAAGGCCCAAGGTTTTTTCACAGAGATAATACACAGCAAAACAGTCAAAATAAATTAATTGTGTTGTTAATTATGCACATTGACACAAGATTACACTCGATAAGCGTTATAAACGTCACATTGAACAGAACAGAATGTTCTAGGCTCTATAACGCGTTTCCTAATATTATCTTCATATTATTACGTGAAGCAAAAACATCGTACCGGTTTTTGCGAAAATATGCGAACGGAGGAATATGAAATTTGGCACAGTTAATTTCATACTAAAGAGGAGGGCAGAAAGCTTAAAAGAAAATAAATTATGATCGAAATCAACCACTAATATATATAATTAATGGAACCAAAAAAAGGAGTACACGTACAATGAGAAAAGAAAACAATAACCTAATTGTTAAAACGGAGGCCAAACAAATTATTTTGAAGTGAAGGCATAAGGCATGGCCTAATTCCAAGAGATCTCTTACGAAAAAAAACAAATCAACACAATTGTACAACACTAAAGGAAAATAAAATCTTAAAAATAGAACTAAAAGTATAACAGACTAGTTCCCCCCGCAGTTGTTGTTGACCCTTTGTTATTCCCAGTTGAACGCAGGAGATTAAAACTAGCCTATGTGCAATTCAAGACTATAATATAATATCTGTTTCAAATTCTATCCATTCCATTCCATTGGCCGTTTTTGCTTATTCGAATAACAAACATACGTAAGGTAGGAAGGCTTCCCTCAATTTTAATTTGAGGATTTAATGATTTATTTTTGGAAGCAGTGTATCAGCGCTCAAAAGCCATGTACTTGTATTAAGTAGGCCGTGTTCTGTCAATGCATGCACTTTAACTCAATTGTGCAACATAAAAATCAATAATTACCTACTGCGCAATAGTGAATAATATGAATCTTTTAGACGACACATTTATTTTTGATTTTTTTTCACCTGTGGTGGTTACAGGTGAAAATAAATTAATTGCTGAAAACTGCAAACTTAAAACAATTCTGAGCAAGTAGAGACTCGTTTTAAAAAAAAAATATTAGGGGGCAAACGAGCTGACGGATCACTTGATGGTAGGTGATTGCCGCCGCCCATGGACACCTGAAAAACCAGAGGAGTCGCAGCCTTTAAGATGGGAGTAGAGTACGCTCTTTTTTTGAAGGTTTGAAGGTCGTATCGGTCTCGGAAACACCGCAGGCGACAGTTTTTTAATATGTCATTTTCAATCCCAGAAAAGTGACACTATTTTGAGGTAGCATAAGGATGGGGTGGGATCGCGACGAGCTAGAGACGGAATTTCTACTTGAGACGGTGTCATCTGCAAGCAGAAAATGGCCCGAGATACTTCAGGGTTGTAGGGCTTACCTTTCTAGTATACTCCTGGTATCCAGGCTACTAGCAACTTGAGACGGCGCGGCGTAAGGTTTTCGGTCGGTTCGAGTCCAACATAACCATCAGTAGGTGGTATTCGGGGTGATTTCCGAACAGATAAAAAGGCACTACCAGTGTAGATCGAATTAGCAATTTAATTTAAACAATTACAAAGTAGACATTAGTTTGAACTCCACAAGGACAGGTTATTAGGAACACATGTCATGATTAATTTAATATTGACAGTCTAAAATTTCAATTGAAGAATTATGCAAATGGAAAAGGAGATCTATTAAATCTAGGTACCAACAGAACAAATTTGGTCGTCTCTTCAATGAAAACCATGGAAAGGATCGCATAAAATTTTTTTACATAAATAAAATTAAAAAAAAAACAAAGTATGTGTCACACTTCGATGAATAGACCCATTCAGAGGGACTGAGCTTGTAACTACCGCAGCGTGTCGTGTCTGGCCAGGGGTGATCTGGTTACGGTCGAGTTAAACTCCACTTTGGTAGAGAGTAAAAAAACGCATTGTGGCAAAGAATAGTCATAATAACGAATTACATGATCGATACTAACCATGACTAACCGACTATGTTTTTACATAAGTTGGTGGTCATAGTTACTATATTTTTAACGTGTAATCCATACTAATATTAAAAATGAAGTAACTCTGTCTGTTACGTTTTCACGCCTAAACCATGACAGATTTTAATGAATTTATGTATAGAGTTAGATGAAACCTTGGAAAAGGACTAGGGCTACTTTTTACCGCGATAACTGACATACACGCGTGTGGAGCCGCGGTCAAAAGATGGTTTGTTATATAATGTGTAATTACTCGAGAAAGAGAAGGAAAAAATTTGGTTTGGCGCCACCAGTAGTAACCGAGACCCGAAACCTTTTCACGACTACACAGGATCAAAGTTCCTTTCTCAACAGGAAAAATATATTCATGTAACTTTGAAATTTGGTTGAGGAAAATGCTCTTATTGCGTAACTACCCGTTTCTATAAATACATTTTTTCAAAATAATATGGATGGAACAATCAGTTTTCATCAAGCCGTGATCTCTAAATACTTTTGTTGGAATCATTTTCATTGGACAAATTCGTACAACCGAAAAATCTATTTGAGCATAGCCAAACAGGAAAGTACTCGGTGCTTCGTATCCTGAATCCTGATCAGTCAAATTAATTTGGAGGTAAGGCTTTCAACGAATTAGTGCGTCTGTATGCAATGCATTTAACATTGAAATATCAACAAGCTACAGATAAGCCTCTTCGTGACAGAAAAACAGTTTACGTCAGAAATACGTCCTCAATTCACTTTCAGAACGTACCTACATAATTTATGTAACGTCATCTGTGGACATCTTTACTGCTATCAGTTACCAACTGAACAGAACCTACAAATATTTATAACGTTTATTCTTTATCGATTGTCTTTTAGATTGTTCTCGAACATCCGAATGAAGAATTAGCAAATTATGTGCATGTATTTTCGTCCGAGTGGTAAAGAATTAAGAATATAGACTATCACCACCAACACCGTTCCGTTGGTATCGTAAGAGCTGCCTAAGGAATAAAACTAGACCAAAAAACAGCACTGTATAGGTGGACCTCTGTAAAATCGTTTACCAACTCATCTAGCTAGCGTGATATACATATTAGATCAAAAACTGGAGGCCTAATTCCAGAACTAATAATATCTTTTGCCATTTAATGGAGTTAGAACAGCTAAACACTATTAAACCATGATCGCTTTGTTACACAAAATTCTAAGACAATGCTGCTTGTGTAGGAAATAATAACAAAAATAAGCAGTCACTAGAAGACTTGGAAAACGCAAACTTACAACACAATTTTGAACATAAAGACTCAAAATGTGAAAAACTAAAGTATAAACATTCGCGATAATATTTTATCTCTGTTGAAGGAGTCATAAAAATATTGGCTGACCTAAAATCTCATATTACTTACGTAATGCTACAATGAATTTACCTATTAGCTTATTAAATAATATACATACATATTTAAATCTTCAGTAAAGAAAGTCTGGTGTAATCATCACAGACTTATTGCTTTTGGTAGAAGAATACAACTAAAGATTGAGTCAAATACTATTCAATTTCGGAGATGGAATAGGAAAAGAAGGAATGATCAAGCAATCAAGCAAGTAAAGATCAATGAATTCAATCAAAAACATTCACAATAATTTCTTAGGGAATCTATCATTGCGATATATGTTTTGAGAAAGTATAAATATCTCCTACATCCACTTTTGCACTATTAGCAAGTAACTGGAAAATACAGATTTTGGCCGAATTTGGCCCGTTTATCCTTTTTCAGAAACTACAGTAGAGAAACGTGGCCCTGACATAATATTGTTTACAATTTATGAATGTTTTACAATTTATGAATGTTTTCGACAAAATATAAATATGATTTTCCGTAAAATCTGGTCGATAAGCAATCCGAAATAAATGAACAACAAATTAGGAACTAAAACAAAACAGCTGTCTATTATTCAAATTAAGAGGATCCAATTCAGTAATGAAAAGCGAACATCAATAGATTCAGCAAAAACATAGAATAAATCAAAGAAAAACTAAATCATCACTAACGAGTGTAGAACACACCAAAGAGTGATCTAACTATCGAATACAACATTTTGACAACATTTTCAATCAGTTGTATAACAATGGTCTTTAAAACGTTTTAGACGTGGATATACGTATTCATATCAGGTGCGACCTATGTCTGAGAGCATCTCAATAACAAACGAAAAGATCATTGATGACAACAGATGTTTCAAAAGTAATTATAACAAGAATGGCACAGAATGCAGAGATACGACTTGCGTCAGTGTGAATTTTTAAAGTAATCAGGTAATGTACCTCATCGCATGGACAACGATAATATATTGTAATGTTATTGATATCATAATACCAGATAATTATTACATAAGAAGTAAATAATTAAAAAGTAATTATGAAGTATACGCAATACGATAATTTGTAAAGTCAAACTCATAACCAGACCAAAAACTTTAAGACAGAAATATCTGTAGGTGATCAAGAGAAAACACCAGCTGATTTAGTGTACACATATTTGAACGTCAATTGTGCAAATCCAAAGTTATCAAGACGGAGCGGCGTCTGAGATGAGATAGCGCGAGGGTGGTGCACCAGCGACGACGTGTGCCAGTGGCCGACAGCCGGGGTTGTGCGGCAGTAGGCTGCAGCGGGTTGTGGTGCCGTGCACGTGGGGCGAGGCGCGGCGCAGGTGCCGCCGACCTCGCGCTATCTCGTCTCGCCGCTCGAGGTCGCGATGATAACGCACGCTATTTTCGACACGACGTTGTCAGCTCGACGAGCGTGTTCGTGACCGTCGCAAACGCAGCCGAGAATTCACCACGAACGACTCCCGAAACGGAAGCGCGACTGTAAAGTGCGAACGCGACGGTGCGGTTCAATCGCGTTGTGTCAGCGACGGCATACGCGAACGACAGGTCATCAGACAAGGCAGCGACTGGCGAGGCGCAGAGCCGACCGCCGCCGACGCAATCCGCTCGACGACTGAGTGGCCGCAGCGGCCCACGGACCGGCTCAGTTTCCGAGGAGGGTGGAGGAGGCGGGAGGTGCGCGACCTCCGGAACCCCGCGCTGCCGATCGCGGCGAGTGAAACCGACGGCAAATGAAATCGCGAGGAGGGGGACGCAAGCGGGGGGCGCGCACGCGGTCGAGCGCAACGCTCACCGCTGCACCGCTCTTAACTTTACATAACGCTGCATGAACGGCGCGCGTCGCATTCGCTCGTCGCACGCGAAAAGAGGTCGCCTCGATGTACGCGCCGCGGGACACCTACAGAATTTTAAGAACTGCGGCGATCGGCCGTAAGTGATGAAACAGCGGCATTAGCACGCAGATGACGTGTATCGAAGAGTTAGTCGGTCGACGGCGGAGTCACTGAACCTCGTCGTCGACAAATAAGGTGAATGGAACATTGCAACCGAATCGAGCGGCGCAACTGTGCGAACTAACCTCCTACGTTAGTGTCTTGTGCCAGCCTGCGACGCGTCGCTCCTTATGCACCTCAGCCACAATGGCGAATAGCTTTCTAATGATATGTGGCCGACACAGCCGGTATTGTCAGACTTCCCATTACACAGAAACACACTTTTCCAAAAATCGGAAGTTTTGGTTTGACATAGATGGAAATTATTGTTTCTTTCCTTTCCAACTAACGTTTAACATAATTAGTCTCATGGGACTCGCAAAAGAATTTGGTAAATACAAATGTCCTATCCCCAATGAAGTAACAATTAATTAAGGATAAGTAAATTGCAATAGATATACTCACAAAAAACCAAACAATCATCCTTTTGTGCAGTTTACAGACAAAAAGATTGAAGGCAAAGATTCCAATTATTAAAATCATAAGTTTTCTCTTCACCCGTGTGCAACTTAAACGATAGGTGTTATCTCCAAACCACTACCACTAGGTCTCTGCTAGTACTAGTTCTATTTCATACATGACGCAACGACTGGATATCGCCTAAAACGATAAATAGTCAAACACTTATGTCTTGGAGTTCTAAATCTTTATCGCTTTACAGATAAGTCTTAATACAGATATGAACGGTTAGTTCTCGAATTATACCAAATACATCTTGTTGCAACCGAGATAAAAAATCGTATGATATATGTAACGATTTCAAACTATACTCTGCACTAAACTCTAAACAAATAGAAGGACTGAACAGGACTAAATGTCTAAAATTCAAAACAGTGACTGTTCGATAAATCCCAGGAGAACAACTGATTTCTGCCCGGTTCACAAATCAAAGTATTCCTGTCTTTAAGTAATAAAATGTAACACATTTACTGTGAAAAGGCAATCAATATTCGGCGTGCAATTCGTAAGAACGCATAAGAGGTGCGGGTGCAGGTTCCGAGTGCCGATAAGGAGGCAGGTAGGGGGAGGGACGCGCATGCGTGCGGCGGCTGACCTTGGTACGGTGCAGCGTGCAGCCCGGGCCGCCACCGCACTCTTCACCATATCCCCGCTGCTTCACCCCGCATCCCTCGTACCCCGCGATCGGGGAACACCGCCTCACAAATACCTCCTTCTTATACCTTTTGCAACCACACCTGCCGGTTTAGCAAGTTGTTGCGATGCGACCCAGCACCATTCCTAGATTCTATTTCGGGAGCTTTAAGCTTCCATTAAACCAAGTACTTCACACGTCAAACGAGGGTTGTCTCGGAATCAATAATAAAAACGTAACAATGGCAGTCTCCCACTAGTCATTCAGTCAGCTACGGCAAAAACTGGCCACGCATATCGAACCCACAAGGAGGCAACAAGTTGAAGACGGATTCGAGGCTAATTGACGAGCAACTTTTCAATTAGACCGCTAAAAATTAAAGCATAAAAAGTTTGAACAAACCCAATGGGATCCGAAGTGGAAAAATTGGGAAAGGGGATCCACCTACCGGATGTCGAGATATGACCCGGCTGTGTCGATTGCGAAGCTCTTTGATTCGTGCAATTGATTTTGTCCATAAATGTGTGACAAGTAACTAAATAGGTTAATATAACTTATATGGTGTTTTGCTCTGTAATGAAGGTATTGTAATATTTTAAGTCTCTCACAAAATATTTCGTTTTTAAATAGTTACCACACGTGTAAAAAACTGTCGCATTTTTATTCGAATTATATATTCTAACTCATTGGCAATTTTAACATCTAACGGTAGTTGGCGGAGACTACCGTTCTCAAACTCTAATACATAAACAATATTGAGATAATGTTATGCACTCTCTCTACTCAGTTTCCTGGCAGAACATTAACAAATATAATAGATAATAAGAAATACTTATTTATTCAATCTTTGAAAACTGCCTTTAGAAACCCTTAGGAGTTAAGAAAGTTTTGATGAGCCGGCAAGGTACATCACATTTGCAACATTAGACGCGTAGAAATGTTATCGTGTTTTGCAAGTAGAGCCAGACGCAGGCGCTTGTTTGTGTGACTAATCATTGCAACGCATAACCGCAGCCGCTCGACGTCGTCTCCTCTGAAGTTCAATATACTACATTATAAACGTACGCGTCCTCACAGACCAGTCGCAGATGGCGAGGTCACGCGATCCCTTTCACCATTCTGCTCGCCCGGTACCGTCGCAGAGTCGACCTTACACGAGCCTTGATGCTACGATTGTTTTGCCGCGCCTACTTCACCAGCGCAGTTTCAACCTACCGTGGGGCCCGCTAATTAAAATCGTTTACGAATTAAGCTATATTACACTATTACAAGGTTTAATATTATGTGGAGTGAGCAGAAAATTAATTACATAAACAATGATCTTCGACTTTCACTTTGCTTTTACTGTAAGAACTCTAGGCATTAGCCATCACCATACAAAACATTTGTTTACAATTCTGTCAGTTATTTATGTGAAATATTCTAACAATAATAATATGTTTCTTTCTCAGAAATGTTATGTAAAGACCTGCCTTACAGGTATTTATTTACAATAAAAATATTGAAGGCGATATTTATTGAATATATTTTGAAAGTGAATCTTAGAAACTAGAAAGCTATTGTTTAGGCCCAGGTAGAGCAAATTTGGTTTGGTTGACTAGTCCCAAACAAAATTGGATTAATTGCAATGATTTTTATATATTAAATATAATTGATTAAATTGATGTTTTGTTTCTTTATAGGGTCAAATTTTTTTCACGGCTAAAAAGCTATTTCTTACAGGTAACGTTTCAGTAGGAATTCATGGGTACTTTATAGTAAAAGGAATTCAAGTAAGTATACAAAAGCTCTCGTAAAAGTATCGTCATTGCTTTTCCCTAGCATCATTATATTGTGCTGCAGACAAAATGTTACTTTATTTTAAGATGCTCTTATTGTCCTTGTATCTTTTCCTTTGGGATCGGCGTTACTGCTGCCAGTCAAAATAGGCAGAAATAAGAAACCCTGTTTCTAGAATCAGTTTCCTAGCTTAAGGCTTTCTGGATTCATCAGTTGTCATTAGAAGTTTTGGTTTAGTTGTGTTTTTATTAAATATAGGTAGAAGGACCACGTTTTGTACATAACAAATGCATCTTTAGTAACACATTATGTCTTGTCCACAGAAGCTAATGGAAAAAGACAGCCCAAAATCGTGATATTTTGGTGAAGGTGGACACATAAATAGCTATAAAAATCTATCAATTGGTGCGTGGATGTTTTGAGCCGAAATAAATCTAATCATACTGTTTAGATATGTAAATAATTACTCAGGTATTGGAAATTGTTGTTATAACGCTTATCGGTTATTTTGTTATTTGTAATGTTACATAATACAAAGACCGTCTACATTTCATTACAAATGATAGTAGTTGCAGTTTGAAGTGGTATGATGCAATCCGTCATAGACACACGCTACAGACAGACGGAGGAAGTGTTAATCGTGTATTGCTCATTTATTGCAACACCGTTGATTCAGCTTTAGATACATACATAGGTTGAGATCATGTGAGTCGCGTCACTCGCGTCGCATTCAATTAAGAAGTCGAAATTTTTGAAATCGGTTCACAATGGCATGTTTTAGGGGTAAGCAATACATTGTTATGTACGAGGACAAACCAGCGTTCATGAGGGAACTCAAGAATCGCAAGTGAAATGTCAAACTTTAAGCTCTCCTTAAGAGTAGGCTCTGGTAAACTCACTCTCACGATTAGAAGAAAATTGTGTATTAATGATTTGAGTTGGCCATAGATTTTAGGTGAGGCAGTAGTATAAATTCGGTTGAATCGGCACAATTGTGCCAAAAAGGGTGGATATGAAACAAAAAAATGACGAGTTAAACCCATTGCAAAGAAAAAAGGATTAAATATCTACGACTATCGTATAGGAAAGTAAGATAATGGATAATTTGTAAGAAAGAATACATTCGAGAAAACAATGTTGCTTGTAACGTTGCACGTAAAGTGTTTATTTCAGATAGGGTATCGCTATTCGCCACCGAGTCACGTAGGTACAACGGTAAAGAGGTATACGTAGGTAGGTGGTGTTGGCTAGTGCGCTGATAAGTGTCGGACAAACATGATAACGCTTGCGGAGAAACGTGTTGGCCCGGCCTTGTTAACTGAAACCTCTCTGCTGGCTTTGGAAGCGGTTTTATTACTTTAGGAGCAATATATTCTAGCTTAGTCTGGCATGAACTAGGATGCACTGTATATATTGTAGCTGCGAGCTCTTTTTATCCAAAGTTTTACTATTAAAAAAAATCAGTAAAAATATAAATGTTGTGGTTTACAAGAAAAGAGAGTTAATACACCGAAAACAACGGAACGAAACCACACGGAATTTGTAGGCCAATTACTTAAACTTTTACCCGGTTCTGAAGACAGTTTCGTTTCTCAATCAATAAACTAATTCGATTTCAAACAACACTAATAACTCGAAATGTACTAAAAGTAAGTAAATTCTTGTAAGGGAAAGGACGAGATCTTGTAGATATAATGTACAGATGCTTGGCAAGAAAGTCTCTGCCAGCTGTACAAATCAACCTAGGTGTAGCTGGTTCGTAAAATAATGGAATTTTAAATAAAATTGGACTTTTGATGGTTTTGCTTCTTGTACTTATCTTTTTTTCTTGTTTTGTCTTGCACTTCTCCGTTAATATTCGATTTAAAAAATAGTAATAGTCAAGATCACCGCGCACGGCGCGGGATGTTTATAATGCGATTTTTATAAACAAAATCAGTTCACAGAAGTGATAATGCAGTTGATCGGATGTGAGTGTGACAGAGTGGGACACATGGTGGTTAGTTTAATAAATGGAGCTATTTACAACGAGATTCGATAATGCACAATAAAACAATGAGTTCATCAAGTATTGCAAGAACAATGGGTGTCTGTGAGTGGGTACAGACGCACGCACCGTTACGCAACCGTGCCTTGTCCTAGTTTTTCTTGAGGTAAACATTCGAAAACCTATGTGAACACTGAGAGGATGTAGATGTTAAAATTACTTTGAAATGCATATATAGTAAAGCGCATTGCCCGTGTCTTGCGATGCGTGTGCACACGTACGTATCCCCCGCGCCCCGCCGGCGTTCCGCTCTCCTCGCTCGCCCTGCACACGCGTCGATCAGCTGACCAAACTCTCGAGCGCCCCCTGCCACCTATTCCAATGCGTCATGCGTTATGTTGACGAGCCTGCTCCACGTATACACGCGCAGATCGCTCTCCTACCACCCACTCTGACTAGGAAAATACTCTAGCAACGCTATTTACGATTACGTTTAGATTGCTCCGTCTCATCTTGCCGCAAATAAAAAGTTTTGCACTAGTACGAAGTTAGCCGAGCACGACAGATAAAGACGCAATTCAGCGTTTCGTAAACGATAAAGACGGAGAACGTAAACGGAGGTGGACGTGCGGTGCGTGGCGTCCGACGAGTGAATTTCAGGCTTCCTTTGTTTACGTGGGGCGAGGCCGGCGCGGGTCGGGAGCGCTCGGAGGGGAAGGGGGTGCGGCTGCGTGCTATTCAAGGTCAAGAGCGTCGGGCGTCGGCTCGCTGCACCGGCGCGCCGGCGACTGGACATTCGCGGGCGGCGCACGCCCAGGGACCGGTTTCGCTCGTGACGCGGAGAGAGCGGGACCGGCGGGTGCTCGGCCCCGGCCAGGACTGTAGCTCGTACTCACCCTGGAGGCGCCGCTCCTGCAGTTCGATGAAGCGTGCCGCCTCGAGCAGCGTATCGAGGAGGCTCATTTCGACATTGAGCGGGCGCCGCGCGGTCCTGGCGCGCCCGCTGTCACGCCGCGACTGGCCACGCGCGCCTCTCGCCGCTCACGTGGCCGAGCCGGTTCGCCCAATGGCGGCACAACGCGACTGTCACGTGTCCGGTACGCTACACCAATCACAACCCGGCGATTGCACGACGTAGCACGGGGCGTGCGCGATCGATGCCATTGCAGCGATCGAAAGCATGCATGCCCCCGCCCGCTAACCGGTGACGCGGCACTCTAGCTTTGTTTATCTAATATTTTTATTTAATTTTTCAGTGTGTTCACCGATCAGTCTTTATGAAAATGAAGTAAAAAAGTTGTTAGTTTCCAATAAAGTGTTGTCTGCGGGACTGCGTCCCGTAAATGTGTAGTTGAAGAGTCGCGCACGTGCGAACTCTTGCCGACTTTCACTTCCTAAGTTAACGCAAACATAACAAGCTGTTTGGCTCATTGAGTTTTATGAAGCGTCTCTAAACGCCAGTGCACTTTAATGTTAACTTTTAACATTACTTCTAGGTAAACCTAGTAACTTTGTAAACTGTGTTCTATTGTTTTAATTTTAGGCACAACTTTTCACTAATTACAAACCTTTGCTTCAAAAGTAAAATGAACTTTATTTCAGGGGTGTAATAATTCTAAATTGCATTGAACTTTGAAGTGACATGGTCGGAGAGAACATTCGATGTGTAAGCAAGTGTACAATTATGTGCTGCCTACGAACACTAGGTTGAATGGGAGAAATTACTGCAGCGAAGCGCGAGGGGAACTTTATCTTGAGCCAAGTTTAGTTTGGGCAAATTCCAACAAAATGCAGTGGGAGGGCTCTGGTTTTATTTGAACGCGTTAAAATGTATTATTGTCCTAATTATAGGTATTCCTAGATATAAAAGATTATATACATCAAAAAATTAAAACTTTCCGAAATTGTAACAGGTGTGTGAATATTAAGAACAAAATAAAAGTAAATTAAATTTAGAAACAAGATTTTAGTAGCCGTATTTCCTTAGTTTGCAAACTTTAATAGTTAAAATCAATTACATCAAGTCAGTTAATTTATTTGTTTACAAGTAAATCTCACAACAAGCTTTCATATCATACAAAGTATGTAGGAAATGACTTTATAAGTAGATAGTAAAAGTTTCAAAGTAAAATTATTATTTTTTCGTTTTAGTGCATTAAAATAAAATATATTGTTAATTGTTGTAATTATTCCTTAAAAAGGTTTAACTTTAAATTTATTTTTGACTTTTTATCGCTGTACGAATTATTCTTAGCATCTTTTCATTTGAATATAGAAGTGCATTTAAAAAATATAACTAGTCGGCGCTCTTGGATATGCCGTCATGTTGGATTTAGAATGATCTCACAAAGTTAACCATGCATTGTCATCCAAATTGAACTTGTATACAAAATTTCCGATCAATTGAAGATATTAACTGCTTCAAAATTGAGTTGCAAAATTTCACCCGAGAAAACATACATACATTGCCAGTTAAAAAAGCTTGTAATAATAAAATATTGTCACTGGGCATTACGAGTACCTACTATAAAAAAATATAGGTAACAAAAAAGTTTTCATAAAAAGGATTTATTGAGAGCACTAAGAGTTTGTGAGTGTGAAGGATAATATTATCAATGTCAGTTTACAAGTGAACGAACTAGGCCAATTAGATACTTTGTTTAGTTTAAGGGTCATTTTCACAAAAAGTGTACACTTTTTTCAGTCGAAATTTATTTTTTTGTTTTATTTAGTTTTTTTTTATTAAATTCAGGAGCAGTATTCTTTTTAGTATATGAAAATAATAACAGAACCAAATTATTAATATTAGCCATATAATGTACCATCTTCCTAAGAATTCGATTCCGAAACTTTTTAGTTCCCATTCTACGTTACCTGCGTTTTGATTACGGAATGGATGTTTCGGAACTCTACCTTTGAACTTGTTTATTGCATTTATTTTAACTAAAACATCCGACCAACATGTTTCTTATCAAATTGGGATCACTGAAAGTTTATAAAGATATCAAAATAATTTGCAAGAAATAAAATTGTAGTACTAACTTCGAAATTGGTTGTTACAAAAGTTACAAAGGACCGTTACAAAAGTGCGTGCGTTATCATCCAAGTATATCGTCAAAATAGACAAATCATTATGGTGCAGCTATTGAGAGTTTTATAAATATTGGCAATCGACATAAAAGATGCGTAAGTGGTAATTTTAATTGCGATCTTTCGTAAAAAAGGGGGTTTCGGAAGGGAATTTTCCACTTTAGCTAATTTATGTCCTCGCATATATTTAATTATTTAAATATTTTTAATCATGTTACACTGTTTCTACATTTATGAAACAAAACGTAAACAACTATTCTTCCCGAAAAACTTATCAAATTAGTATAGATAAGTCAACAAAATATATAAAAGTTAAGTTATTTTACTGTAATTGGCAGTGGGACAGCGCTAAAACAGGTACCTTTGACTAGTATTTTTGAAAATTACGGTAAAATGACTGTGTTTTAATGTAGCAATAATATATAATGTTGGTTAGAACCAACCATAGATCTTTATTTAAAGTATTGTTTTTCTAAAATGTAGAAAATATTCGCTAAATAATAAAATTAACGAAAGTTATGGGACACCCCCAAAACATGAATGTACACTTTTTGTGAAAATGACCCTTATTATTTGTCTGTGAGCTAATTACTGTAATCTTTTGAAAAAAAATGTTTTTATCAGAAATAACTTAAAAAGACAGGCAGAACGATTTTTAAACAGAGACTGTATACATATAAAAAATATTAACAACTACAATGAAAAAAGCCTCCAGTTAAATTTTATATGTTTTGTGAAATAATTGACAAAATAATTATTTAATATCTTTATTAAAATTTAGACACTGGCGACGAGTACACGCGCGGGGCAGCAGATCCCGCGCTCAGCGACGGAGGAGCAGACCTGCCTCTTCGAGCAGATTTTACCGCGCCTCCGCGCCTGACGGCCTTGTACGCAGCCCGCACCAAAGGTTACTTTCCATTTGGTCGTCGTCGTCTGTATTCTTAGCATTTCATATCCCAAATTGCTGGGCATTGTTCAATTTCGTATAATGTGTTTACTGATGCGGTCCGCTCCGTCTACGCGCGCGGCTGCAGAATCTGCTAGAGGCACGCGCTCACGCGTGGCGCGTGGCGTGCTTTCTATACTAATCGATGTACCTACTTGCATACAATATTAATATCTGCCACTCGCTTACAAATAGTTAAATTATTCCAAATTTAAATTTCAGAATGTCATGTTCCATATACCTTTTTTTAAAAAAAACATCCTTCAACTCTTGGGATTATGAATTGCCACATGAAAAACAATGTAACCTAAATTTAAAAAAAAACTTGTCATAATCATCACTTATTTCAATGAGCTTAGGTTTGTAGTTATTTATATTTTTATATAATAATTTTCACTTGGTTGTTCTAAATTCACATACCATTTTTTTTTTCTAGCAGCTATAATTATCAATGATATAGAAATAAATACGAAGAATATTTCTTAAATTTTTAATTTTAAACAAAATATGAAATAAATACACAACTAAAAGAGGATATATACAATAATTTTAGCGGAAAACGTATTATGAGTACACCCACTAAAGTTACACAAAAAAGACAAACATAAACTACAAAGCCGATCACTATTTTAAAACAAAACAAAACACATTGCACCAAACTCTCAAACAATAAGTTTCACAACAATTTTTTAAACTAAAACATTCAAATCTCGCACCAAAAACTCTGAAGGCACCTCATTGTGATTAATTAAACTAAATTATACATGTGATAACTGAAATAATGACATGCATATTTGACACACACATGTCATTATATTAATTTTGACATGTATATTTTATTACACATTTATTGCTATTATATTTTGTAGATAATCCTAGTTCTGCATTACATAATATAATCACAATTTGAAGCTACTAAGTTATAACTACAGTCGAAACCGATTATAACGACATCGTTTACAACGACCGATCGGTTATTACAGCCAGATTGTAAGGTCCCGCCCGAATCTCTAGTAAACTATTCAGTAAACATACCGCTTATAACAACATCGGATACAGCGACATATCGCTTACAACGACGAAACTTTATAGATATTCATCGACTACAACGACCAACCGCTTCTTGTCCCAGCAAAACAAAACAATACGAACGATTTTAAATGTTATTGATAAGCATTGAAGGATATATTTAGGCGTATTATTACCTACTCACTTTCTCCCACCTCATCTAAACCTCTTCCCGGCCATTTGACCTTGCATATATTACACCAATTGTTTAGTGCGCTAAAACTGACTGGGCTAAAAAACAGACTAAAATGACTGATTACTGTAACTAGTGTATTCTAATTATTTCTTAATAAATATTTTCTTTTCTGACATGTCATTTGACAACAAGTTCACATACATAACCTATACCTATACTAGATAGATACCTATGATAATATAGCTACACAATTAATTTATCTACATGTATTGCTTATAACAACTATCGGATATAACGTCGGCAACTACACGGTCCCATCAATGTCGCTATATCAGGTTTTGACTGTATGTCAATCGGTTGCACAATATAATTAATTAAATCAATGGATGAAAATGATAAAACTATTTTGATCAAAATATTTTTACAGAACAATAATACAAGTTATAACTAATGTGTACCTTAACTTAATGAGAGTTTACTTACTACAATAATGACAAACTAAATGATTTGAATTCTTCATCACATCACTATATTGCTGTCATAATTATACATTAAATTCGAAGTACATTAAATTAGTTATTTTGGGTCAAAATTACTTCTATTCAAACTTATTTTTTTACTAGTAACATTGATGTAAAAAGCATACGGCCTGCTTGATAGCAGTCGATCACCGCAGCGTATGGATTCTACCAACACTCGCGCATTGAAGATCCTGGAAAAACCCCATACTGTCTTTTAAATAATCTACTAGCTTCTAACAAACTCGACAACGTCAAGTTCAAATTTTCAAAAACTATTTTAAATAAATACGATTTATGTCATTGATTAAATATTAATAAGCAGGTCGCACATTTACGCCGTATTGTGACGTTCCATGATAATAATGTTCTAGTGAAAAGAAAAACAGAATATACTAACAAAAATAGGAAAGAAGATAGTTTTTGAAGCAAAAGCTCTCAATGATTTCACATCAGTGTTAATGTGTGACCAGATTAAAATATTTAATTATTCGTCTCATTGCTTGGACACTTACCTACTCTTAACCCTAAATAAAAATATAGTGATATCTCAAAACGTACAAAGTGTATTTATAAACAGGCAACCCTATATCACAAAGTACCATAATTTTACGTTGGCAACAACGAAAAATGTTCTGCTCCTGGGCAGTCATTGGATAATACGGGTGGACAATTGAACTAGTATAGCTATGTAGTATGTACTACTGTTTAACTACGACTAACCTACATCACTCGTTGCTACCTGAATCCGAACTTCTTCGAACGAAAACACACGTCTTCATAAATTCTGCTATCCTGGTACGTGAAGTGCTTCTGCGGACAAAGAACAAAGTTTCAAATTCTCTAGTATAAAAAAAAACATGCAAGGAAAAACACCATAATCTTAAAACCAAATGTCGGACCATTTGGTTTTAAGATTATGGTGTTATAAGATTAAGGTTATGCAAGGAAAAACACCATAATCTTAAAAACAAATGGTACGAAGTCACGTAGTTTTTCTAAATAGTTTCTATTTAATAAAGAAATGTTACCTAAGTTGACAGTAGTTTCAGAGTCGTTTGAGATATTTAAAAAACTATACCGATAACGAAGTGGTTTAATTAATGATCTCGCCGTTTCTTACGGCGCCAAGTGTTTTTCTTCGAAATTTACAGGGAACAACGCTATGTATGATCCACATATTGTTGTCCTAACTCTGCATTTTCTTTGTGTCTGTTTAATGAGTGTTTGTAAAGATTCCCGCGACATAAGATATATTGTTAGTCCAATAATTACCTTTAAAAAGTTATCTATATATCTATGAAAAATAAGCTGTATACGTAGTAGTGTCTACGATTACTACGTAGTAATGTATGGAACGACAATGAAACACGGAAGCCAGCAACCGACTGCTTTATTTATGAGGCCACCCTCAAGTACATTATATGCAACACAGAAAAATCATGTAACTAATGCTACAGTGTATACCTCTCATTGTTTCGGGGCGGAGGAAGTAAGCACATTCCTCTCAAATAACGTCTTAAAAGAGAATATAATTAATTCACGAGTCATCATCATCATCAACAGCCTTTAACAGTCAATTGCTGGATGTAGGCCTCTCCTTAGAAAGGAGGTTTTGGCCTACTATACCACGCTGGCCAGACGTGTTGATAAAGGGTTTGTTTCAAGTTTTCCTTCTCTTGGCAGAGATGTTAGCTGCTTATTTTGTTCCTTTAGTCGCTCTTACGACACCCATGGAATGAATAGGGGTGGTGACACTTTGTATTCTTAATCCGTCACCACACTGAATAAAAATTCACGAGTATATGGAATAAATTGTTTAAAAACACATACATACACACTCACACATACATACACACACATGCACTGAGTATGTCAAATAGATATTTCGTATTAACAAATATATACAACTCCTAGCCATAAGATAATCTTATCATTTGATAGCCACAGCACAGACTCTGTTTAGTGTGGCTGTCACAGTTAGTCAACATTTTTCTATCTTATTCTTGAAGAATAAAGCATTAACATTATTATTAGAACTGGTGCATTGTTACCTCGGTACCAGTGAATCCAAGTCGGCGTAGCTGTCTCCCGACAGAATCTCGTCGCGGCTATCGGCTGAGGTTGCTCACGTACAAGCTCTTCAGCTCCGTCTTGGGCGTGTTCTCGAACAGCGCCGCACGGTTCTGACCCTCGCCCTTCTTCACCCAATGACCGTATACACGAAATGCGCACCCATCTATTACCTGGAATATACACATATCATTGAATTTAATATATAAAATTTTGGATATCTGACCCTCAACGCCATCTAGTCCCAAACTAAGCAGGGCTTGTATTATTACAACTGGTATAAATACATAAAAATACTTTTTTGTGTAAATACATTCACATTATACACCTAAACTCAGAAATACGGATCATACAAACATCTGGTCCGACCTGGGATTCGAACCCAAAAAGTCGCATACGCTACCATTATGCCACTGAGGTATTCACACTAATCTTAATAAGCCCAGACGTATAATGCCATTTGTACATAAGACGTATTATTTATAAACGATTAGAAATTTTAAAATATTTCGAATCGAATGCGAGACCTCAAGCACAGCAGTCGCATACGCTACCACTGTGCCACCAAGGCATATTTCTTTTTATATTTAAGTCACCTGATGGAAAGCATGAGTAGAAGTCACGATCTTCATTGTGAGGGTAGGCAAAGCAGTTTCGTGAACCGACTTGGTCAGATAATTCTGCATTTGTTTCTCGGCCTCCGGAGGCTAGGAGATTGATGCAAGTGATTGGGCCTCCGGTCTCACATTCACCAACGAAATACGACAGCAAGAATGCTGTCATTATAAGGATGGTCTTCTGTGTGAGGGTAGTACTGCCCCGGTCGAGCCGGCCTATTAGTGCTGAAATCTGCCTATATAGCCTAAATATATAATGATAGTTGTAATGGTCGAGTACACTAGATGATAGGGGCTGTCCATTATTCTCGTGAGGCTCGAAATGGGGGGGGAGGAGTTCAAAAAAAATCACGAAATATCACAATATGAGTATAGTAATATATCACGAGTATATTATTTTTTCTGTAAATTTTCGGATTTCTTTCTTTACTTTTATGTCAATCAACCTGCAACTTTTCTACTCTTAATTGATACTTTTACCTGTATTTTATTAATATTAAAAAATAAATAAGATACTTTGTAGGTACTAAAATCTACACGTGTAATAGGGGAGGGGGGTCATTCTTAAACCTCACCATTTATCACCAAGGGGGGAGGGTTAAGGGACCTTAGAAGCTTACCTTCCTGAGCATCCGCATGGTGTAGGGGTCCCTGAGCGCGTCGTGCAGCGGCAGGGCGGTGGCGGCGGAGTGCGGCAGACGCCGGAGCCGCACCGCCGCGCGCACCACCACCAGCCCCACGCGCAGCTTGGCGCGCGCGTTGAACAGGCTGCTCTTGATGGCCTGCGCGCACCCACACACATCATTCACTACATTATCCGACTACCCCACAACATGTTAGCGAGTCTTAGTAACACACACCATGCGATTTTCCGTTAAACATTTCATCTTATTTGGCCTCTGATGCAAAAGAGGGGTTTTGTAAGTTTAACTGAGAGATAAGTATGTGATATTTGTGTGATTATTTTGACCGATTTGGACGCGCTTCTTCCACAAAACGATTTCCTAGCAATTATTAATCAATCCGAAAATATTATTATATCCATATAATTGGTGAAAAGCTAAAAACACAAATCAATTTGTTTTAGATCAAATAATATCAAGTAAAATAATGTCCAATTTAAAAAAATGTTTAACATCTAGCTCTAGATGTAAAACCTGGCGGTTAGCCTACCAAAAATCATATCTTTGTGTATAACTTACAAATAAATGACCGTCACCAGCACCAAATTATTCTCGAGGCCATAGCGTAGCCTCGAGTAGTGAATACCCTCAAAGAATTTTAAACTTTAATGTCTTGAATAAAATTTTAAAACAGGAGATATCCAAAAAGTTCTAATGCCTGTTTTCACTTACTGTAGTTAAACCATCTCCTTACTAGGAGCTTCTAACGTGGGAAGTCCCTAAATTTTAAAATATATCTAAGAACTTAGGTGTCCCGTAAAAGTTGATTAATACGAAAATATCACTAAGGGCTACCTAAATCTCAAGTGGCGCCTTAAATTAAGGGAACGTTGGTGAACACACCTATTGCGATGGCGCAACCAACTCTGAACTAAATAACACGAGTTACTAAAAAAGATTTAAATATTAGTAAGTTAGAAAGCAAATGCATGCAAGTTTATAACTTAAATGTAAAAGCAAATAGCATTCATGCAAGTTGTGTGTGTTTGTTCATGTGTGTTCAGTACCTACCATAGATACGCGGTAAAATTGTTGGCTATAGAAAACTTAAAGAAAATGGCTATGAAAATCCTTGTATCCGGAATATAAAAAGTTGAACATTATTGGGAACGAATGTATTTCGAGAGCTAGTGTAGATGGCTGGCTATTTTCCAATAGCATATGCAAAAGCGTAAATTATGATATTTTAAAATTATTTATATATTATGTATTATAGTCCAGACAAGTTATCAAAGCCCACGAATATATAATTACATAATATAATTACATACAGTAATAATTATAACAAAAACATTCAGTAACTTGAAACATAACAAAAGCTAATGGGACAAAACTTTGTGTGATCTTTATATTGTTGTTCTTAGACCAAATGTTCTTTGTTTCATTTGTGTTTGTAAAGTCCCCATCATACAAGAATATTTTTAAAAAAGAAATCAAAATACTTTTGAAAGATTCCAATACATTACTAGTAGAGCAAGAGCCCAGAGCCGCCAGACCTACGTCATTAGTGCAAAGCTGAAATTTACAGGATTATTAGTACAATGTCTTGTTAAGATGTATGTGTACCCATTAGCTTGAAAGCGGGGCCGTTTCTGAGGTAGCGTGAAGTACAGATGGATAAAAACCTTACTTACCTACGTTAAAGGTGCAAAGCTAGTATTTACATATTTTATGAAGAATATTATTTAAAATTAAAATTCATTACTGCCAGACACTTTCCGTGGGCCATTACTTCTGCCAGACGTCTTGAAAGTTGTGAAAAAATTAGTTAAAGTACGTTATAGTAGCAAACCTAAATTTTATACATATTATATAAGGTAGGTACTATTTTAAGACCCTTTGTATGCGGCCAGACCAATCCGAAGGGCCAATCATCCCCCCAGACACCTTTAAATATTTGTAGTAATTAGTAAGCTGAGGTATATCAAATTTGGTATTATTTCAAGAATAGAATTTTAAAACGCTTTTTATTAGCTTCACCTGTATGTTTGTTTCTTTGTAACCAACTCCTTTGGGTGCGATTTTGACCCACTTGGACCCACACACACAAAACGTGGGGTGCTTTCTGACAATATTTCAATAACGTCGCCCTACGCTTTTTACATTGAAATTATTTTCTATTTTTAGGTTAAAAGTCTATTTGTTTAGTTTTTTTTAAACTAATCTTTTATAAAAATACTAATTTGTTTAAAGATTTTTTTAGTTTTTTTTTTCATATTAGTGTATTGTCATAAATTTACATCCCCCGATAAATTTACAAAGTTTGAACGAAATCTGGCCGTTTAAAGTGGGTCAAAATCGCACCCAAAGGAGTTGGTTACAAACAAACAAACATACAGGTGAAGCTAATAAAAAGCGTGTAAAAACAATTTAATATTTTACAATACAAAAACTATTCTTGAAATAATACCAAATATGATATACCTCAGCTTCCTAATTACTATAAATATTTAAAGGTGTCTGGGGGGGATGATTGGCCCTTCGGATTGGTCTGACCGCATACAAAGGGTCCTAAAATAGTATCTACCTTAGATAATATGTATAAAATTTAGGTGTGCTACATAACGTAGTTTACCTAATTTTTTCACAACTTTCAAGACGTCTGGCAGAAGTAATGGCCCACGGAAAGTGTCTGGCAGTAATGAATTTTAATTTTAAATAATATTCTTCATAAAATATGTAAATACTAGCTTTGCACCTTTAACGTAGGTAAGTAAGGTTTTTATCCATCAGTACTTCGCGCTACCTCAGAAACGGCCCCGCTTTCAAGCTAATGGGTACACATACATCTTAACAAGACATTGTACTAATAATCCTGAAAATTTCAGCTTTGCACTAATGACGTAGGTCTGGCGGCTCTGGGCTCTTGGTCCATAGCTGAATGTTTCAAGATGTAAATGTTAACAAATTAATATTGAATGTTCTATACCAAGGTTAAATTTATTAACAATAAGAAAAAAAATGTTATTAAGTAACACATTCACAATTCAAATTATTTTACACACACATTATATTAGTCAATGGTATGACGTCATTTCAAATTTATTAGTGTTAAGAGTAAAAACTGTTTATGTAGTGAGAGTTGATAATTTGTTTCATAATATTGTGTGTAAAATTTATATGTATATAGGTTATAGTGCCTTTTTTTGACCGGAACTATTTATGACCGGAGAGCTCTCATTTACTATATAAATTCTCTTACCAGGGGTATAGGAATACAAAGGAATTATGAGATTATCTAAGGCGAAAGACACGTTTGAAGTAAGCATTAGAGATAAAGTGATTATAAGAAAAATATTCTGTTTATTGTAAGTTTTAGAATTAATGACATCAGATAAATGAAGGGACAACAATGGAATTCCAAAGACAAACTGTGACATGTAATTGTAATATAAAATAACACGGAATAAATAAATACGAAATGTAATATTGTCATAACCATGAAACCCAGTTAATCAATAGCTTATCAGCAAACTTTACCATATCAATCCTAGACATCTTGCGGCTGGTACTCGAGAGGGTCTTCTTGAGCGGCGTCATGTCTTGATCCCACAGCTACCAGGGACGCATAAATATGTTGTCAAATTGTGTTTACATACGACTTATTCAACTATTGTGTGTCGACCGTTTCATAGTCACCTATTATATTGCTTCAGGTTTATGTGTTCCTAGTATAGTATGTACCGTTAGAGTATTGTAGGTATTGTATAAATTATAAAGCACAATATTTTATGGTTATTAAAAAACATAACATATTATTAAAATGTTTAACAAATTGTATTACTTTTCAACAATATCGCATATTCGTTGTAATATTATGCGATCATAATTTAGATAATAATTAACGATATCGTAATAGTAGTAGTTTTAAGTTTGTTAAAAAATTTAAAGTCACTGGACAATTTAGATTTTAGTCATTAGTGTTTTGTAATAAATCATTTGGCAAGAATGACATCATAATTTACGCAATATCAGATAAACTTGGTTCGATTGCCTGATATTTTGCATGTGAGTGATATAAAATGTTTATCTATAAATACAAACTCTGAAATACTTTATAGTAAGTAACCTAGATTTGTGATATTTTCTTAACCTAAGTTTTAATTTAATATGTAATTTTAATTGTAACCAGTGTCTGACAAATCTTGTAACAAAAAACTTAATTATTTTTCACTTCACATCGAGAATAATAACGATTGATAAATGGTTCTAAATAAAATATTTCAATAATTTATTTAGCGTTTGTTCTTGCTCAAAAAAAGTTACACAAGTGGTAGGTGGTGGTAGTCTTACTAAAATAATATTAACTATTATATAATTATTTTCTTAATAAATTAAATACTGTGCTATTGTATTCGAATCTATAACATCGATAATTCACGACAAAATGTGTCATGCGGTCTGTACCAAGACGTTATGAGTCTGTAGTTCATTCATTCATTCATTCGCGTAAAGAAAATATTAAGCTCCGCCCCTTAGCCAATCAGATTCCACGTAATTATCGTTACATATGAAAGCTTGGGACCTGATTGGATAGAGTGCGGGTTTGATTGCGTGACTATTTTTTAAGTGCGAATGGACTACGAATATAGTCTATTAAAATAGTTTAAAGTGCGTTTGTTATACTCGGTATACTCAACTGGAAACACATATTAAAAGCACTATAGAGAGTTAAGCTCGCAGTGGTTCATGCACTTTGGCTGGTGCTATTACTGAACTGTAACAGTTCTAGATTGTCTATTAGTTTAAAAGCTTCGAAGCTAAAGGAGTTTTTGAAGAAAGAAAATGTATGCGCAGTAGCACTAAAATGGAGTCAAGTAGGAACATTCTGAATAGACAATTAATTTGTGGCTGATATAGTTTGTGGTTCAATTTTAACATTAATTGCAATTTTATACGTCAGGAAAAGATTTTATATTCCTTCTTGAAGGATAGTTATTTTTTTGTTTATTATGTGATATACTTGAATGTTTTTAAGGCTTTGCTAAAAATGTGCTAGAAAGCTTTAAATTTATGTATAAAAGTATAAGGGTTCAGTAATTACTTTCAGCTGTTATAGTTCTGAAGTTTATACAATGACAGCTCATATTATATTGGCCATGACCTTTAAATGGGTCAAATTTCGACATCCAAGTGATATCTCTTGATATTTTAATAATATATTCATTTGACTTTTAATTTCAGGCCATAAAACTAATTGCCTTAGCTACAAGGGCTCTAAAATTAATAAATCAAGGCAAAAATAAGTATTGAAGAAGCTTATGAGATAATTTTGCGAAGTACTAGGACAACATACAATGTAGGTGAAACTTACCACTGTATTGAAGAAGGGATGGCTAAGAGATTCAAGTATACCAATCCTTTCGTTCGGGTCAACTACCAGAAGTCGTCTAATGAGGTCTTTGGGATCCTCTGAAAGTTTTAAACCAATATCACCATTATAACTTAACACTATTTAACTCTACTTTAATTATAAAATCGTTTCATTGAATTTCACGCCTAACATCAATCTATACAAACATCGCTCTTTAGCAGGTTTGTTGCGTGAAGACGTGAGGGTTCTGCAAGGACAAGGTTCCGGGTGGTGGCCCTGCTCATCGACTCCAAAGGCCAGCTTTGGTTGGCGGTTGAGAAAAAAATGAGAATTTTTGTCCCAACTGCCACCACTGGTGATCGTTGAGACAAAATTTTACATTTATAATAACATTTGCTTTATTACTTTTTTCTCATTACATATATATTATATTACTTTTAATCATATTTGGGAAACTAATGGACCTACTTATGCAATAAAAAACCACACAAATGCAAAACTCTAAATAAGGACCCTATCTATGAGAAGACAAGGATAATTGATGACGGCACGGTTGGCCTAGTGGTTTAAGCGGTCGCCACGTCGCTCTCTACTGCGCCAAGTGTCGTGGGTTCGAATCCCACGTGGGATAACACTTTGTGTGATTCACAAATTGTTGTTCTGAGTCTGGGTGTTCTTTGTGTCCGTTTCATGTATGTTTGTAAATTCCCCCGCGACACAGGAATTCATATTCCTAATGCGGGAGTTGTCTTTTTAAAATATTTTTTTTTTTTTTATCTCAGTGTGGTATGTATATGGTTGATTCCTTATTGGATAGTTAATCCAAATGTTAACAGAAAACTACCTCGCACCCTCTGATAATGAGAGCAGAGGGGCTGAGCGACTTGGACAGCATTCTCTCTACCTACCATGTCCCAAGCCTGCTCGTTTGACCCTCATACTACTATATAAAAGTACTCACAGTTTTATAACAACAGTGCTTTGTACTAACCTGATATATCGGCCCATTCAGGACTTGTAAAGGAATATTTCCCCTCCATGATGTTCCGCAACATCACCATTTGCTTCCTATGCCAGAACGGTGGACATCCCACTAACCTAAAAAGTTAAGAACAAAATATAAGATGGATATTTTTTCCCCGAACCCTGACTAATATTAGGATAAGGTTGAAAAAATTTACTTACAACGTAAACATGATAACTCCACAGGCCCATCTGTAAACAGAAATAAAAAGGTTTTTAGTGACTAAATCAAATCATACCATCTCCTAATTGGCAAACCATCAAATGCCATCTGCCAAAATAATAATTTAAAATTTTGATTGGATAAAAAGTTAATATTTTTTAATTTATTTTTGAACTCAGCTACGTAGTGAGATCCTTTTTTGTGATTTTTGTTATTTCAGAGAAGTTCTGCTATATGCTGCATAGATACAACTACTACACAAAGAAATAATCAGAAAACAGGCAACACTAATCAACTATAGATGTAAAAAAATTGTTTCTACGCATCAAAGAATTTTTAATTTTTGCAATTTACTTTTCTTAAAAAAGAGATTAAAGTAGATTAAACAAAATGGTCTTATTTTTCTAACGGTTTGTGGGGTAATTACAAAATACCTACATATTTCACAAAGCAATAAAACTTATGCAACAAGGACCCAATCCAAAGACATCTTAAACCGAGATAATAAAATCCTTGTCTCCTTATAAATAGGGTACTTATCTCAATTTTCGCATGTATATGTTAGTGTTGGTTCCCTGGTAAGTAGGCCCAATTATATAAATTTGTTTTATATAGAGATTTTTCGTTAAAAGGTAGCAGAGCCACGCTGCTTTCAGCACGACTGGGCAAGCTCGATCGTGGCAGTACTGCCTCACAGGTCGTATTTCGTTGGTGAGGGTGAGAGCGGATCCAATCATTCCTGGCCATTCTCCGAACGCCGGGAGAATGATGCCGAAACCTCTCACTTGGCCGCCATGTTGTGGGTCACCATGCTTCATTGTCTGTGAGAATGGTGACCCCTACTTCTAGATTCTACTAATGCTTCCCATCCAGCAGAGTAAATAGATGGATAGATAGAAAACTCTTTATTTGTACACCGTGTTATAGATTCACAATACAGAACAGAACTTACATTTAATGTACAAAGGGCGGCCTTATTGCTAAAAGCAATCTCTTCTAGGCAACCTTAGGATGGATTAAAATGTTTTGAAAATACAGTAGTTGACGGTGCAATGAGTTGTGAAAAATAAGAATTTACTAATGAATATAACTAGAAACGCCTATATATCTCCATACATGTACAGTCCTCCATAGAGTCACTTTATTGGAGGAAACATAAAAAAATATTGGTCTACTCACATGTCCACCTCTTGACCATATCCCGGCGCGTCTTCAAACATATTGGCTTTGAGTGTTTCCGGTGCCAAATAGCCCGGCGTACCACACAGCTCTGAAAATATTACAAAAACACTTTTTAACGATCAGACATCTGCTTGGCAAGAATTTTAACTTGCAAAATTCAAACATATTTTTTTACCAAAGGACTTTGTTCCATTACTTATTTGAACCCAGACATATAAGCTACATTGAAATACGTCATGTTATTGTTTGACAAAACATTTATTGAGAAAGGTTATAGACTAGGTGTATAACGGATAACAGCGGCAAATAGGAGTAAAAGAACCGATAACCTGTAGGTAAATATGAGAAGGATTTATAAGTGAAAATCGATCAAAGTGGTGTGAAATGGGAGAGGCCTATGTCCAGCAGTGGACTGCGATGGGCTGATGATGATGACCGTCAAAACGGCCATAACACTTTTCTTATATAGAAGAAAACGGTTTCTTATATACACGGTGATTTTGAAAGCGTTTTGAAACCGAAAATTTTGAATTAGTAATCAATAACAGAAGCTATATATAACGTTAATTCATCATCAAAGTCGATATTCATATCGTTTACAGATAAAAAGTGAGAACCAGTAGTAGCACTATTCAATCACACGTAGGTACATACTACAAATAGAAATACTATGCGTTTTAAATCGTAAATCGTTAATCGCCAATGAAATCAACGATTTCGTCTTTCAACCAATCACATTGCATTGCATTGACTGTGCCCCGCGGGCGCAGCGGGACTTAATCGTCACGCGTCCTTGGCGTGACGTACACGCCACGTAACACGCCTGACGTGGTTAATAAATCGAAAAGAAGTTTTAAAAAAATAGGTAGGTATTAACGCCGCAGTCCTACAATCCGTTGATAAATTGATTTGATGTGATTCGTGGTTAATAATCGAAAAAAAGTTTAAATAAATAGGTATATCCGACAATACGACAGTCCTAAGCCCGTATTATGTATGAAGAACAAACTGGAGTCAACCTACGAAGTACCTACTCGCTAGCTCGTGCCTATAGGTAAACTTGTAAATCAGCTGTTAGCGTCACCGGTGCGCGGCGTGTTTCATTCATACTATTTTGCAGTGCATTACTACTTTCCAAGTCGATCGAGTAAAAATGAATATTAAAACTGAAACTTTTTTATAGTCAACATTACAATTGATTTATCCATTTTTATTGGTACTATAGATGATTCCAAATTAAAATGTTTCGTTTTCAAAACGTCTATAAAATCACCGTGTATATGGATAGATGTTGTTTTTTAGCAGCACAATAAAAGATGTTATTATGTTAATAGACCGAGGCTGATCAGTTTATGTTAGTATGGAAAGTTTTATCACTAACTTAGTAGTAGTAGTCTTTAATAGCTAGACATAGACCTCTCCTTGAAAGAAGATTTTGGTTTACGATACCACGCTCTCTATACAGTATGTTATAGGCTGTTTCAAGTTTTGATTACCTTTTTACTGCTGTTATCCAGCGTAGTTTGCTCTCTTCGTTAGTTCCTACGACAGCCACGAATGGTTGAATGAATAGGGGTAGTGAAACTCCGTATTCTTAATACACCACCAAACAGAAAAATTACCAAATAAAGAGGGGAAAAAATTACGCGGTGCCTTCACCTTCAGATTATAAAAATATTTGAAAGTACAGATATAAAACCAGATAGCGGTGAAACCTCTGCAGGTTGCACATACAAAAGCTTTTGTTGTACAAATGAAACTATGCATTGTTTAGAACTGGATGTAACGCTAGATGCGGCGATCGGACCGTGGCTGACTCATTAACGTGAAGATAGTTCGTTAACTACAGTAGCATATCATTACAGCTAGGTATATTAAGCGACTATATTAAAGTTACCAATCGGTTCTGAAAAGACACTGCAAGCTAATGAAGAACTTCACTTCACAAGAAAGAAGTCAACAAAGAAAATATAAGGAAAGTCTAAAGTTTCCTAAATTAAGCAGATAAAGTTATTGGCACTAACAAAATGCATTAAACATAATTAAAAAGATGTATTTAATCTCAAGATAATTAATATAATATTTATTAAGAAGAGGTGAGCACTTTGCCTCCCGTGATAAATCAATTGACCTGAGATTTCGAGTTCGCAGATAACCTTGCATTGCAGATATTAGTTTTTTTTCCTTTCGCAACTTATCGATTTTTAAAATAAGTAGGTATACTTTATCAAATAGTTATGGATGGTTAAATTGGGACCTCGTGTGGTATTATCTCCATTGGACGCGTGATTACAATGCACGTGCAATTTTTTTTATACTAGCTTGCAAAAGTGACTTCACTCTACCTGATGGAAAAGCATGAGCAGAATCGAAGAGTAGCTGCCACTATATTCATAGCGAATGCAGATAATTTAGCATGGTGACCCGCAATATGCTGGCTTATTAAGATTTGCATCAATGGGCTTCCGGTCTCGCCCTCATGAACGAGATACGACATCACGAATAATATCACTTTAAGTCTGTCTTCTGTGAAAGGGTAGTACTGTCATAGTTGAGCCTGGCTCTTAATGCTGAAATTAGCGTGACTCTACTACCCACCCTGGCGTGACTCAATTACCTCCTCCAATAATCGTGGAAATTAAACACATTTTTCACACGTAATTCAATTGACTGCGGTCATAATACCGCATTGTGTCCTGATTTAATCCAAATTTAAATCATCAATCATTATTGGTATTTGTGTTTATTTACATGTTAGGTATAATCAAATTAACGACTGATTTTCATTAATCCATCTGAAAATTGCAAGAGAGTAATTCCCTCTGACTTTCTATCAGATTTTCTTACCGTAAGTGACATGAATTAGGGTAAATAAATTCTTTGTACCATCCGAAAATGACAACTCAGTTGACGCAAAAAAGAAATTAGCCAAAGATTTCGGCCCGACTCGACCCAAGATCAGAAAAAGATAATGACGTTATGAGTGGATCTCATTTAGAACACTGACGAGATAATGTAATAAACAAAAATAAAGAACAATAACTTTAATGTTAATAAATAATGGCACATAAAAATACGGAACTAGAATAAGTAAAGTAATATACAGCGAAGTTATTACACATTCGCGCACATATAACTACCATAATTTTGTGTGTAATTTAGTATAGGAAATGTAGTGCGTAAACTATTCATAAAAAGAATACTTGTAAGATAAACTAATTAAACCTAACAAATGTAAATGCCAAAGTTCTTTTGGTTTTTTGCACTTTCACCAAAGTATGGATCTCATTTAATCTATCGCAATGATACAACCTCATCAGGGCAAAAGTTTCTGAAGAATATCAGATAAGTTAAGAGTTGAGTCTCTTAACTTATCTGATATTCTTCAGAAACTAGCGAGTAATTACATAATACTACCATATATAACGATTTTATATGAATAATAAAAATACTATTGAATTTTTTCGAGACCACTCAAAATAAGTTTTGAATTACAATTTTGCCAAGTCGCGACATCGGACCTCCGCAATCCTGAGAGCGAACTCAATTAGAAGCTTCAATTTGTTGTCAGTATGTTTGAGGGCACTGACTTCCCAGTAACGATTACCATAGATTTTCACGACAACCGGGACCATCGACTTCACTCCGAGGCACGGGCGTAAAACACCACCATTTTTCATACTTCTATAAAAACCTATTTAAATTAACTTTGTTGATAACTCACCAAACAATTTCTCCCCATCTTTGAGCACCTTAGCAAAACCAAAGTCAGTAATCTTAACATTAAGCTGATCATCTAACAGTATGTTCTCAGGCTTCAGATCCCGGTGTACGATGCATTTGCTATGTACGTGTCGAACGCCTTCCAGGACTTGTCTGTAACCAATAATAATGTATGATTAAAACCTTTGCTGAATGTAATCGGTAGGTCTGGTGATTTAAACCGTCCCCAGTCCGTTTTCTACGTTTCGTTGGGTACAAATTCCACTCGTTGGGTACGTCTAGATGTTAATTTGTGTCAGTTTTATGTACGTTTTTAAAGTCCCCCGCGATACATGATGTATATGCCTAATGCGGCAATTGTCTTAATCTTTTTACAAATATCACAATAATAGCAGATTATTGAGGAGAAACAATTGTGTTAAGAATATAGGTTTGGCAGCCAGGTTCTAGAAGAGATTATAATTTTACAGAAAATATACGAAACTTATATACTACAAAATTTGGCTTCCGCTCAGCGTAGCATTTTGGTGCTTATAAGAGACTGATTAGCTGTTGTAAAAACAGTGTAGTTTTGGCACACTCAAGTATCATTATTATTCCCAAGGTTCCTACACATCAGTTGTTCCAACGGAGCGATTGTCATCATTCTACCGTCATTAATTCGAAGGTTGTACTAGTTGTCCATAAATTTGAGGGCACTGACTTCGCTATAACGAAACTAGTCAAAGATGCCAAATTCCATATTCCTGATTAATAGGTTTGGTGTACTGGTGATGATAAATTAATTGATATACCCAATCAATACAGAAAAACTAAACAACACTGCAGTAGTTATAACTGTGAAACAAATTAATAAATAGGAATACAAAAAATCTGCAAAGAAAATATTTAAATTACGTTCTCGCCAACTGCCAAGATCTATAGTCATTAGTTTATTCTCTAGCAATAATGATTATCTAAATGTATGTACATTGCAGCAACAAAGAGGTGATAAAAAAACATCAAAGATAATAACTGTACAGAAGTGTGGGTATAGCACTTTTCTGTGTAAATGATAATTTATGTAATAATGACGCACTTCTGTCATAAAACGACGTAACCTTTGACAGTTACACAACACAAAGCTTTTAATTAATAAAGATTGCAGAGATAAGCGAAAGTTGGACAAAAGGTTAGAACTATTATATGTACACGTTTTATAATTGTTTTGTAATTATAGCGTGGTAAATCTAATATATAAAATTCTCGAATTACTACATTCCTGGCCAAATCGATTAAAAAAGGTGTTATAATTTTTGTTATTTAGTACTTAGGAATAATCCTGACTAAATTCATCTTTCAGAGAAAAACATGACGAGTTAGACATAATATTTACACATTGATAGTTGTGTACATATTTATGTCTAAGCAATAAATTATTATCCAAATAGTTTAAAAAAAACCTTACTTCTGATTTGACTTTAATCGACCTTTAATATTTGTATAATATTACGTGAAACAGATAAAGTCTGAAAGAAACATATCACAATGTATGTAGATAATGTAATGTTCTAGAAATAAGTCATAATAATTAAAAAAAAATGTTATTAAATAATAATAATAATAAATATTTTGACATCTTTAGTGATGGGTCGAGGGCGAAAACAAATACGGGCGGAAAGGCATAAACTGGGCAGATTGGGCATAAATGAGTTTACGCCCGAATAAATGCCCGAGCACTGGGCAGAAAAAACGAATACCTTTGTTTTGTGAAAAACAAATGTTTTCTTAATCTATTTTTTCTTAATTTAAATGAAAGTCAGTATATTGTAAATTAAAACTTATAATTAATTATTAATTATACATTTTTGTAATTAAAATCACAAATAATCACAGTTCGTTTCATTATTTTTGTCTAAAATTCGTAAAAAATTAACAAATATAACTCTTTTAAATATGTATAATAATAATAACATTTTTAATTATTTCATTCGATGTTATTTTTTATATTTTTAAATGTATTTTTTAGATTTACAAGGAGGTATGGAAGGGCAAAGAGCTTCATGGTCGGTTTTATCGGGCTTTGAACGGGCCCGATATAGACTTTAAAGCATCGACTTCCTGGCTACGGTATGGTGATCTCTTTGGAGAAACCGAAGGTTTTGTTTGTGCAATTATGGACGAAGTTATCATGACGAGTAACTATCGGAAATATATACTGAAGGACGGTACGGTTGACATATGTCGGGCATGTCACCGACCCGGGGAATCTATCAGGCATATTATTTCTGGTTGTTCTCGTCTTGCTAACGGTGAATATTTGCACAGACACAACCAAGTAGCCAGGATTGTACATCAGCAACTTGCCCTTAAATACCAACTTGTAAATTTGGAGGTGCCATACTACAGGTATGTGCCCGACCCAGTTCTCGAGAATGGTCGTGCTACATTATATTGGGATCGATCTATTATCACAGACAGGACTATTGTCGCCAATAAACCTGATATTGTGATGATAGATCGATCACAGCGCCGCGCAATGATTATAGATATCGCTGTTCCTCATGACGAGAATCTCGTGAAGGTTGAAAAAGAAAAGCAAATAAAATATTTGGATTTATCTCACGAGATTGTCGATATGTGGAATGTCGATTCGGCGATCATTGTTCCGATAGTCGTTTTTGTTCATGGTTTGATAGCCAAGAGCCTCGACCAACACCTTATGAGGCTCACGTTGGACGGCTGGATTAAGGGTCTGATGCAGAAGGCGGTCCTCCTTGACACGGCACGTATAGTGAGGAGGTTCCTGTCTTTGGAGCCCTAACCACCGGTTTCTTGGTCCCTGTACTCGAAGTCGGTGGTCTACTATTTTTTATATTTTTAAATGTATTTTTTATATTTATATTTAAAAATGTAATTTATATGTAAATATTATCAAATAAAGAGAATAATAATAATAAGTGGCAGCTTGGCAGTGTAGAATAAAACGTATTGCTGAGTCCAGGACACTCATCGCCAAATTAATTGCCTATGAATCTGGTAATACGCGACCGAGAGTCATGCGCTTTATGAAACAGGCATTTTTGGAGACTACCATCAGTCCTCAACAGTATACATATGTCAAGTGTCAATAAAGAGAATAATAATAAATCTTTAATTTCATTATCATCGTCATTTAAGTCGATGTTAGACGTTACATCAAAAAATTCGGTGCGACTGGTTGATTTTGATGGTTGAGCATCATGAGACGTATTAATTTGACTCTTATCATCATCAACATCATCGAAAAATCATCAAATTCTGAATCCGACTCGTTCAAGTTGAATAATGGTAGGTTAGGCCTACCATTGTGACTCCACTCTGCGTCTCTGCCTGATGATAAGCATGAGAGGGGGCCACCACACTGCCTGCGATGGAGGAAGTATGGCGACGCTGACCCAAACTATAGCGGCTTTGTGAGATGCTTTTTCACACCCCTCTTAAAGGACCCGGGTTCATAATGGGAAGGAAAGACGTGGGATGGTAGCGAGTTCCAGTTTTTAACCGCTCGGCACAGGTCTTTCCTAAACCAAGTTTTTTTCGGTATTAAGTCAAAATGAGGTGAAAAAATAGATATTTCAAATCAAATAAATTACGGTGTATTCAAGACATAGAAAGGTAAGTTTTCACAAAATTTCTTGAAAAAATAATTTTATTTGTAAAAGATAAAAAGAAAAAACCAAAAACTTGGTTTTTTGAATATTTCAGATAAAATTTGAGGTTATGTGAAAAGAGTGCAATTACAAAAGTCGTAGATATTTTTATTACCTACAACTTTGCCTTTAATTTTTTTTTCATAGGATTTGTAGTTTTGCCGGAAATCGACATAAACCGTTTTTACCCTGAAAACCTCCCCCCTACCCCTTCCCGACCTCAGATCGCCCGTAAATCATTTTTCCTTCCATTTTTATAATATTCACCTCCTTTTCCAATGGGTTTCATCACTTTCATCCTACTACAATTTATGTTCACTTTTTATTATTTTAAGACGCTTCTACCCTGGTCTATTATGTCAGTTTTACATGTAATAGGTATATACTTATACTATCGACTATTGTTATCGAAACAAAAATACTGTGTTTATGTCACAGATTACTAACTAAGTATAAGATATAAAGAACTGCTATCATTTTAATACTCAGTTTGGTTTTTTTATACGCCGATGACCATAGATTTAAAGAAAAAACTAAAATAGTAACATATTTATATCCAGGAATGTATCATATTTTTTTGTTAATTAGTCCTTGCTGCATACACATATATTTACACACAATTTAAATTAATAAAATGTAAATTGAAGTTTTTGCCCAGGTAAAGGGCATTTATTCGGCATTTACGGGCATTTATCGGGCGCTTATTCAATGTGCCCAATCCGCCCGGGCAGAAACCCATCTCTAGACATCTTACACACAACGTCATCTAGTCCCAAACTAAACAGAGCTTGGAATATGGGTACTAGACAACTGATATAAATACATAAATATACTTTTATTTTTTCGTAAATACATAGAAAACACCCAGACTCCGAAACAAATATTCGTGGATCACACAAATATTTAGATCGACCCAAGAATCGAACCCGAGACCTCTTGATCAGCAGCCGCATACGGTAACCACTAGACCAACAAGGCAGTCTCAATAATATTGATTGGTATAACGGATTAATTTATTTGTTACCACCTGTATATGATTTTTAAACCATTTCTTTCTGTACAATGTGACCCTTCTACTTGTCGTATTTCTAAATTATTCTCTTTGCATTTACTACCTATCAGATATACCTATAACTACAGTCATTCGTTCACATATGCACACGAGTATCTTTTTAACTATGTATCACAAAAAGCAGTGAAGGAACAGTCCTTTATCAACAACCATTGACCTGGTTGTGCATAGATAATATTAATAGTAAATATTCAATAATAGTTTACTTACTAAACTGCACAGTTATGGATATATTTAATACACGAACAATGTTCGTGTAATTAATCTCTGAACTAATATTGTTTGGTGATTCAGGATGATGGAAAACTTATAAATAAGGAAGTACGCAGATAGACAAGAGCTTGAGAAAAGACAGTACATTGTACGGCGTTATACACGGGGGCGGAGCTGCGGGTGAAAGTTACTTTATTATAATTATATGACAATTAAGCAGTGCTGTTGGTTAATATCTATATTCGTTAGTATGCAATGCATATTCAAAGAAAAAAATACTTCATTAAATTTGTATACTATCTAGTGTAGTGTCTCATTTGTACCATGAAATTGTTAGCTAAATATTTTTTTACTTAATTCACCAACATCTGATACGATTTATGTAACAAAATTACCTGTCTAATAAAGAGATTAGTATTTTATATTTAGAAATCAATATACAAAAGATTTTGTAAGAAAAATAGACACGTTTAATTATTTATCAATCTAAATTGAAATTATCAGCAACTGCAAGATGGTTAAAGGTTCCAAGGTTGAGTCAATAAACGTTTTTCTTTAAACAAATAATTATGAGAAATACCTTTACCTTAAATGATTTCTAAGGAAAGCTTCTAAAACTACTTTGTAATAATTAACAAGAAACTCAACACACGTAACATTCTCCATTTGGTTCATGATTTTTTGCTCAAAATCTTCTTTGAAAAACACACTGAGAGCCATTTTCGAAAAACAAAACAATAATTTAATGTCACTGTATTATGTCAAAGTACCAGGAGAATATAAAACAATAGGAGTTTATTATCGCACTGGTTTAACGTAGAATTCGCATGAATCTCAGAATATGTCTGTGCTCTCGGTACAGATAAAGTTAATAGAATGACGCGTCTTCATTTTATTATGTTACATTATACATACATACATCTGAGATTCAACCGGACTTTATGATAACGATGTGTGGTACTCTGATTTAAGTTAAAATGTTTCTTTCTAGATCAACATATCTAATCTGCCCCGCCCCCGGGTGGACGAGAAAATAATCAAAACAATATGCTATTTTTGTAATTACGAACTTATACGTTAGATAAATAATAAATTGTGGTAGAGATAAAGCAAATTGAGCTGAAAAATAAACTACCGAATGATTTAAGATTACCTTGTATGTGGCGGGCCGGCTCGATTTGATTAGCACAATATATATTTTTGTAATAGGAACTTTTATAGTTATTAAATTTAACCAATGACGAAAATCCTTAGGATTTGGTTTTCTTTAAGCTTAGTCTAGTTAAGACTTACCGTTCCGTCTCTGGAACTAATGAACCGATTTTGATAATTCTTTCACTAATAGAAAGCTACATTAACTATAGTATCATAGGCATGTTGTATTAACCTGAAAAATAATTATCTACCACGATAAGCGACAAAGGGGCGGAACCTCAGGCAAATGCTCGTACTTTATAAAAGTTGCTACTAAAATAGATTTTTATCCTTTTTAAAATAGATGGGATTTAAAATACGCTTACATCTATGCGGGTGATCGGCGTTTTATTTTATCTGTTTACTTTACAAACGTGTACGTGTACTATTGTGTCTAATTTATGCACTGTTTAATTTAAAGTTCGTTAACCTTACTACTTGGTAGTTGTTTACTATTATTTATGTTCCAAGAGTAGGCCGAACCAATTATTTATATATATCTTCGTTTATACAACCGTTGTGTGCCCGATCAGTTTCAAATTATTAGTTTCATTTTCTTACTTTATTTTTCTTTTTAAATGTTTTGGTTTACAAATATTTCGTGTAGTTTATTTTTTGACATCGTAACAACAAAATCTAGTTTATATTGATTTTTATTGACACATTTAGAACAAAATTCAAAGTCAGTCGCCGTAACTATGGGACACAATGTAAAATTAGGTATTATTTTGGCAGAATTGTTTTGCTACCCACATCATCATCAAGAACCCATAACGACCCATTGCAGGACGCGGGTCGTCTCTCGGGAGAATGTTAAGGCCATACGTCCCCACGCTGGCCGAGTGCAGCTCGGAAATTGGCAGATCACATTGTGGCTACGTATTTTTTTTTAAGCAAAATATACTTGTTTAGAAAACCGTAAACAATAAAATTAATCATAATTAAATAAGGGCACCAAGGTTGCAAGTAACAGTTATAATCATGCAATTTGTCAACATCATCTTCCGAGCCTTTATTCCCAAGTTTATTTGGGGTCGGCTACTAGTTCAACCGGTTTTACCTGAATTTCAGTTTTTCCACGGAGCGACTGGCATCGGACCTCCGCAACCCTAAGGGAGAACTGAAATTCGAAGATTGAACTAGTTGTCAGTATATTTGAGGGCACTGACTTCCCAATAACGATTGCCATAGATGTTCATGACAACCGGGACCGACGGCTTTACGTGCTCTCCGAGGCACGGGCGTGAATCACCACCAAACTTCCAAACTCCGGGCTGCTATTAGGAATTTCCTAAGAAAATCCCAAAAACACTTTTTGGCCCGACCCGGAATTTGAACCCGAGACCTCTTGATTAGCAGTCGCATACGCTAACCACTAGACCAACGAGGCAGGATAAATGAGTAAGTATGAGTCATTTCTTACGAAACGTAAACCAACTTATGCTTGAATTATGGTGAGTATCAATTTTGGATTCTGTTCATGCTTTCCTTCAGGCAGAGTAGTCAGTTTCGCAGGCTCATATAAAAAAACTAAACCTGTCTAATACCGAAAAGCTCATCTCTGTGCAACATCACTAAAAATAGAAAACGTTACATCTCCGAGTATTATTATTAGGCGATTATCCTTTTTATTTTGAATCAAATCGAATGAAATGTAAATTCAACAACCAAATCTCTGTTTTGCACTCATAAAATGAATTCGTATTGGTGTCGAGGTCAGCAAAAACTGCGACATTAAATGGGTCGATTGCTATTTAGCAGTGTCTCGCGATACAAATACTGGGTTATAAAAAATTGTACGTCTACACTTTAAAGATGATCAGAAACAGTTTTGCGTTGGAAAAAAATCACTATTTTATGTTCTAACTTCCAAATAATTAATAAATCTATTTTTTATTGTATATATTTAAGCCTACCAAAGGAACTACTCCGACAACTAATTCCGAGAGTACTCCTGGTTCCCCTGCTGCTAGTACACGAGTCGGCGTGCGGTTTTATGTCAGCTCGAGTCCGACATAGCCACCAGCACCACCATGTGGTATCCAAGCGGTCCCCGGTCGGCAGGAGTTACTTCCACACGGAAAAAGCCGACACAGTTAAAAATTCCTCGTTAGAGCACCAGAGGCAACCCTTTGCTTTACAAATACGTTATAAGTACAAACCGCCCGCGAAGCCCAGCACTGGATTATTGAAGCTGTTGATGATGGTGTTACGAGCATACACAAAAATGTTTCTTTGTGCAAATATCGTTGCCAGCTTAATGCCTAATAGATTGTATGAATTATTATCATACACATCGAGGTCAAGTTCGTCAACGTTCTCGACTAATGCTATCCACCAATTCTACATCGACCTCGCAATCGAGATGTTGTAAAGAAACCCACCCATTGAATCATTGATACACCAATACACATGTGAGCTTACCAATCATACGCTCTCGAACTAAACGGTTCGAGTCCGAGCAAACAAAACCTGGAACTCACTACAAGTGTTTCACACTATCACTAAGATTCCGGGAACTTCAAGCGGAGCGTGAAATTCACTGACTAGTGTGGGTCAAAATACTACAAGGTGGACGTCCGCAATGAGTATGATGACCGCCACTCTTGGATTCCACTCATGCTTTCCATGAGAGAGAGTAGTCATTTAAGCAGCAACGACATAAAAAAAGCGAAACTAGTAGCATATGTACTTAGCACCAAAGATTTTTTGAGCAACATATAAATGGTTCTCTTTTGATTTTTTTGTTATCAATCTCAACAGTTACAGTTTGTTTTTAATTATCTAACTGCCATATTCAAATATAAGTATAATGTATCGTATCAAATATTAAATTACACCAATAAGGATAATTCATTCTTCTCATTGCATGCGTTAATAAATATTTCGGACAACAAACTACAAAAAGTAATCGAATTAATTTTAATACATGAATTATAATAGACATATGACCATGCTAGCCTCACGCCAAGGTTGCCAACTAGAAATCGCCTAAAGCATTAAATTCGCCTATATGCATTCTTGATTGCAAAACTATTTGCGCAAACTATTATGTGATGAACGCGGCCAGTTCGCACACATTGATCGTTAGAAAAAAAAAACAGCCAATTAAAAACTTTGGATGGTCTTAAATCTTTCTACAAAAAGGTCTTCCCTTGACCTTTCTGAAACACGCTTAATACCGTAAATCCTTTTGTAATAACAAGAATATCGTTACTCAGTGAACTGTACCTTTTTCCACAACGCACAATAGACTACCCTTGAGCCAAAATGATTAAAGTAAGAAGCCAAATTTGTACGGAAACGACCTTGCTATTTTTTGCACGTACGATCCTCAAATAATACTATGATAATATTTTAATCACTAGACGCTTGTAACATTATGAAGGTATATTTAAATTGGATTTCTTCTAAATTAGCGTCATGAGGCTGAACTAGTAGAAAAGGTAGCCACATTGCCGCTTTCTACTGCGCTATGTGTTGTGGGTTTGATGCATACAAGGGACAACTCTTTGTATGATTTACAAATTGGTGTTCTGAGTCTGGGTATTCTTTGTGTCCGTTTCATGTATATTTGTTAAGCCTCCTCCCATCATAACGCAGGAGTTTTCTTTTTTAAAACAACACAATACAAACAATGCCAATAGGTAGAAGACAAAAATGTCTAGTCTAATATGTAGAAGAAGATCTGTAGAAGTAGTACCGTAGGAATTAAGTTTGCTTTATTCAATTATTTAAATGTGAAGACCTCAAAAACAGGGTGTTGCTACGATTTTGATTCGTTTCGAGATTCCAAGATCCAAAATCTTGCTAAAACAAAACGACTAACAATACTTATTATTTTACTGGAAAGAGTTGAATAAGAGAATTTCGACATATTCTTTTTCTTTAAAACGATAACTCTCGGACTAGAAATATTCATATCTCGCAAAGGCTTTTAGAAACACACAAGGAGCAGACACAAGGAACAGTTGGCCTCAAATCAATCATTTGTGGATCACATTGAACAGTGTTACACTAAATGATTTCAACCCACACTCGACCAGTAGAAAACGGCGAAGCGACATTTTAAACCACCACGCTATCCGTGCTGTCGATTGTTTTTGAAAATAAACTTAAACCTCTTTTTCATTAAATATTATTATTAAACTTTCGCGACTGTTATGCACGCTATTGTTTTTTGTTGAACATCACGGAAACGCTCATAATATATTATCAAATATCATAAAAACATTTTAATAGTAAATCATGCTGCGATTACTAACAAGGCCACGAGTTTTTTTAAGAAATATTTCTTATTTTTTAAAAATAATATAATTTTAATGAAAGCGCTACATACTTACATTATTCTAAAAGTATTTTGTTTTTCATGCTGCTATTTCGTTCTTTTATTTAATACCAAAACTTTTGTTAATTTAAAATGAATAATTTAACAATTGATAAAATTTCATTACTACATTTCTTTTTTAATTTTTATTATCAATATTTCTATCATTTTATTGACAACCTCATGTAAAACTAATTTTGTAAACGACCAAGTTTAATATTATATATAAACTCGTCTACAAAGACAAAAAAGCGGCCAAGTGCGAGTCGGACTCGCCCATGAAGGGTTCCGTATCAACAAGTAACATTATATAAAAGTTCTTGTAGTTCGTTGATAGAATGAAAGGTAAATTGCTGTTTACGCTTTATGACGTATTAAAAAAAAACTACTTACTAGATCTCATTCAAAACAATTTTCGTTGGTAGTTTACATGGTAATGTACAACATATATTTTTTTTAGTTTTATCACTCTCTTATTTTAGAAGTTACAGGGGGGGGGACACACACTTTTTTCCACTTTGAAAGTGTCTCTTGCGCAAACTATTCAGTTTAGAAAAAAAATGATATTAGAAACCTCAATATCATTTTTGAACACCTATCTATAGATAGGTATGGGTTTGATGAAAAAAAATTTTTTGAGTTTTAGTTCCAAGTATGGGGACCCCCAAAATGTATTGTTATTTTTCTATTTTTAAGTGAAAATCTTAATGCGGTTCACAGATTACATCTACCTACCAAGTTTCAAAAGTATAGTTCTTATGGTTTCGGAAAAAAGTGGCTGTGACATACGGACGGACAGACAGACAGACAGACAGACATGACGAATCTATAAGGGTTCCGTTTTCTGCCATTAGGCTACGGAACCCTAAAAAATGAATAATATATAAAAGTCTATTTTATTCCAAAATCATACATTCAAAGCTTACTTTAAGTAAACTGGATTAGTTTAATATGCTATTTTACGTAAATTTATTGTGCACATAATATGAGGTAACACAATAAAAAAATATTACACAATGTGCTTCATTTAATATTATATTCTAACTATGTTGGCAGGTCCAATGTAAACGAAAGAAATTACAACACGGATATTAGTCTAAGCAATTTTGGTCTCTCAGTTCCATATTCTGTTTTGTACTAGTGGAATATTCCATACCGGGGCTCTCATGTCCTGTTGTAGTGGTGGAAACAAGTAATGAACTTCTCCTTCCTAGCTTTATTCCCAATATTTAGTTGGGGTCGACTACTAGTTCACTGGCCGGTCTATTGAGAGGAGACCCAAACCTAGCGGTGGAACAAAACGGGTTGTTTTTTAATTGAATTGCCTTACCTCATAATATATCTAGTTTTCTTCTCGGAGAGTGTCACAACGGAAGTGAGGTAGTCAAATAACTCTCCATTCTTGCACAGCTCAAATACTAAGAATATGAATGTCTCTGATTCAAATACATCTTGGAGTTCAACTGTAACAAATTAATAAATCCTTGGTTAGCTCAAAGGGTTCAAAAATTATAAGATTACTTTTTATGATTAAGAATTAATTGAAAAACTTGGAAAAAGTGGAAGACAAGTAGTTTTCTAATGATAACAAATTTTACACAGTGTTCTACATATAAGGATATAACTATGATGACTTCATACTAATAAATTCTCCGTTGGATCTAAGCAGGAGATCTTTGTGGACGGCAGCCAAAGATTGTGATCTTTTCGTTGAATTGGCTATGTGCGTGCTTCATCAACAGCTGTCAACAGTCCACTGCTGTATATAGAGGTATAATGTAAAGTTTGTAATTATAGGCTACTTATCCACCTGAAAAACGTAAAATGTTTTTCATAGTAGTCAAATTTGTTTCAAAATATTTAATACAAACAAAGAGAGCATGTTTTATATAAATTTGTGATCACAGAAACGGCTCTAATGATTTTGCTTAAATTTGGTACTTGCAGGTTTTCGGGGGATGGGGGAAAATTAATCTAGATTAGTTTTATGTTTGGGAAAACTAAAGTTTTCATTCGTTTTTCTTTGCTTGCAACATCTATACTACTCTTTCAGTAACTCTTAGATTGTTTTTTGGTTAGTACTCGAACACAGCTACACTACAGCCACCTGAGAGAATATATGACATTGTTAAACAATAAATATGATAATGGAGCAAAGCTAAGTCGCCCAGGTGCTACAATATTAAACCAAAATAAACAATTAAAAACATCAGTTGCTTATGTTTTTGCACCTTCTTTCTTTTGCTATAAACAGTCAACAACTCACTCACTAATATATGGGTGTCCAGCAACCATGCGGAGTATATGAATCTCTTGCCGTGTGGCCTCTCGCATAATGTGAGTATCCACCCCATCCTGTGATTCCTGACTCAAGTCTATGATCTTCACCGCATACTCTTTTCCAGTTTCTTTTTCTATACATCTTCTAACTGTTGAGCTGATACCTCTGTGAAATATTTTATGTAGAAAATACAAAAATATTTAGTTTTTTTTTAAATTTACCAAGAAATATCTTTGCCTATTTAAACTATATAATACATTTTACATACAACTATATAACAGTGCCAAGCAGTTAAAAACTGGAACTCACTGCCAGCTCATGTTTTTCCTTCATACTATGATCCCGGGTCCTTTAAGCGGGAAGTGAAAAAGCATCTTACTAGGCCACCATAATGTGGTTCACCATACTGCTTGCATTTGCAGTGAGTATGGCAACCCCCACTTGTGGATTTTACTCATGCTTTCCATCAGGTATAGTAAAGTCACCTTGGCAGGCTTATATATATAAAAAAAAAAACAATATTTCTACACCAACCAAAGGTTGCACGGTAGAGACTGCCCCAGCATTAAGTTTGTGCAAAATTTAGTAGCCAGGGTGGGTACCTACAAATGGCTTACAATTCATCAATATCGGACTTTCATGATCATTATCTAATATGCCTCACAAAACCAGGGCAGTACTATCCTCACACAGGAGACTAACCTAAGAACAGCAGTATTCCTGTTCAAGTATATAGTATGAGACCAGAGGCCCAATGATGCAGAAGCATCTCACAAGGTCTGCAGAGTGAGGGTCACCATGCTGCATTGTCTGTAACAAATCATCATGGACCGTCACCCCACCGGGGGTTACAGCGGGGTGGTGTGTCGGACTTGAACCGACTAAAAACCACACAGTGTGCCCTCTCCGCGCTTCTCCGTTTAGGAGGAGGAGAAGTCCAGGGTGAGATCTCCTTCTGAACTTCTCCAGCGCCTGCCCGCTCCTGATGCGGGCACCGTCTCTGTTTGACGACCCTCTCTTAGGGTCTGTAACCCTACCTAGTGTGACCCCTACTCTTGGATTCTACTTATGCTTTCCATCAGGCAGAATAGAGTCAATTTGGTAGGCTTGAATATAAAAAAAATATGTTGTTCCAAGGGATGAAAAAGGTGAAAAAACGCGCGAAATATCGCGGGGCGTTGACAGTTCATTTATAATTTTAATTAATTTTTCAAAGTAAATGCTTGGTTTCAGACTCAAGGTCACACAGAAGACTTATGAGTAACAACAATTGCGTCGTCTGACAGACCGACAGCAGGATTAAAATGTCTGGTTCCTTAAAAATTGGCACCATTGCAACTCATCGCGCCAATCTTAATAATCAGTTGTAAAATTAAGTGCTCACTAGTTTACACTTACCTTCCAATTATTTCTTTCGGCTCGTATTTGGCATAAAATTCTTTTGCCGCATCTTTATCAGGCAAATTATCGTCATCTTCCTCCTTAGCCATCGTATTCACTGTAGCCTGTATTATATCTTTCTTAGACTAATTATACGTAATTAGGTCTATTCACAATGACGAAAGGTTAGTGTTATGATGAGCCACTTGACAGAACACTGGGAATTGGGATGGAAACAAAAACACAAATGTCACAAACGATAAGATTCAGTTATGTTTTTGTAGGTGCATATAACACGAAAAATTAAATGGAGATCCCTTATACGATTGTATTCATGACAGTAAAACGATTAAGTTCACTCGAGCTGTGTACAAAATGGTAAAATTATCCCATTTCAATTCAACATATTGAATCTGACGTTTGTCCAAATTCTATCAAAGACAATGAGTTTCAAACGTCAAAATGAAAATAGGTACTAGCAAAGCAGAGGCAGAGCCATCTTTATTTGAAATCAATAAATAGTTTTGGAATCTAAATAAAACGAGAAATTCTACATATTACATTTTGTGTGACAAAATGTATATAAGTTTATGTTTTAATAATTCTTGAATACTTTTTGAATCTAAATTTTCAAACAGCTGATTTAGTCTGATAAAGATCACATACCACATCTCGCTCTAACTTATAACATTATGGAAAGGATCGTTTTTTGTCTTTTTTTAATTTAAGCAATACAACAAGGACAGAAAGTCATTTATGCTCAACATTTTTCATAATCTCATTTATCAATATGTCTATCCTTTTTCGTTTCTTGCCTTTCGGTGTGTGTTTGCTTTTGCTTGTTGTTCCGTCCCGATGGTCTTGCATTTTTCAGTGTTATGCAGATTATCCTTATCAGTAGTTTTAGCCCGTGATCTATTTACGTGGACTTTGTTTTGAAAACTTGGATTTCGGTGTTATAGTTCCTGTTATCGCGAATTTCTGACCAGGTATGTTACTACGCAATAATTTTTCACGCAGTGACAATCATGTTTTACTCTATAGTACTCTGAATATCTTTTTGACAACCTTGAAGCTATAAAATACCAGTTTGATGTTATTTTCTTTGTTCACTGTAGGTTTAAATATCGTAATATACCATAGTAAAGAATTGCACCATTGCACTCGAAAACTTAATAACGTACACTTTCACTCAATGTAAAATCTCTCTTATTTGATTCATAATTAGACAAATCGTTAGATGTCTAAGCTGTGAATGTTAAATGTTAAAAAAACATTCGAGTTGACAATAGTAGGTATGTTGAAGTTTCTACTTTTTATAAATAACCTGAAGGCACATCTCTTTTTCTAAGGTGATATTTAATTGATTGTTTAAAAACGAATTTTTGCCACCTACCCACAGTTTTTTCAAATCCAGAGCCTATATGTCAGTCATAAAAACGTAGAAATGTACCGAGTACTTATTCAATACAGTTAAGAGACTAGTGGCTGCCTATTATTTTAATCATCACTGACCATTCAGGTATGTTCAACATATTTATTACATAATATAAAGCTGTCTATGTCATTAATATTTTTGTTTATTTGTGCTTATTTTTACAATAAAATGCTTAAGCTTATCAGTATAATTTACATTCTGAAGTAAAATTATGTTCATTGATTTCTTTGTACTGATTAATATCTTACAATAAGTAATAGTAACTACAGAATAAGTGCTGCATATTTTAAAGATAAAATTATTAGTGTTTTTTTAGAAGATCTGAAATAAGAAAAACTCTGCAATGCAGATAGAAGTTATTTTTTGTATCTAAATATCAATAGATGATGGTTGTAATCAACTATGAAATAACCAAATGCTTGTAAACTTTATTATCGGAATTTGTATGTAACTGTAGGGTTTATTTTTTTTTTAAATTGTATTTAACTTTGTACCACTAAGTCAGTACAATATTATTGATCACCATTTCAAATCTTAAAGCTTCGTAAATCTTCATGATTCCAAATAAGGAACTCATTCTGTTCCAAATTCAAGATAGATTGAATTTGGAACAGAATGAGTTCCTAATTCTTTTTTTTAATTACCTACCCTCACCTTATGTAAAAACTTGAAATTTCAACATCTTTTGTAAAAGACACCCTTCTCTTCATAGAATGCCTTCTTTACTAGATTAATAAGTGGCTACAATTTTTTTTATATTTGTTATATCACCATAGGGCTTCCCTTGAAAAGGAGTTTTTATACCATGCAAGTGAACTGGGTTGTTAGCTTTTAGCAGTGCTGTCATCTGATATAAATGACAATAATTAAGTAATGTATACAATATACATATCATATTTAAATAATTTAGTATTTTTTTTAATATTGAATTTTACATTAACTTTGAATTTTCGTAAAAACACTATTTTGTCTGTGTGAATGTTTACACAGCTTTTCTTGTTTGATCTTGTTGATATTGCTTAGTAAACAGTACCTTGCTTATGAAAAGGTAATGGCACATATTAAGCATATATGCAGTTTCTATGACAATTATTTTTATTTTATAAATAACTAGCTGCGCCCCATGGTTTCACCCGCATAAAGCTATATATTTTTATGAATTATAGCTAATGAATTATTCTGAAATATAAGCTATATTATTGTGAAGTTTCATCAAAATCCATTCAGTAGTTTTTGCGTAAAAGAACAAAAACAACACAGACATCTCACAAACTTAAGCATTTATAATATTAGTTAGGATGTATAGTGTCGGATTTAGGATATGATATTCCCTATTCATCACATGGGTGTAGTAAAATATGACTTAGGTAGGAAATTGTACAAGACTACATCACTACGAAGCGAAGGAAAACTTGAAACAAACTGTATACTGACCCCTGTAGCCAGTATAGTAGGCCAGAATCTCCTTTCTAATAAGAAGATCTATGTAAAGCAGTAGTCTGTATAAGGCTGATGATGATGATGATAATAATAATGATGATGATATAGAACCTAATTTTAATAAGTCTGTGTTTTGATGTTTTTAGTAAGCATTACCACAGAATACATAATAGTACCAGTACAGAAGCTTCACTCCGAAAAGTAAATTAAAGAAATAGGGACCTTTGGTGTCATTACATTAAGTTCAATTCAGATTGCACAGCGCCGAAGCACCTACGATTATATTTACCTACAATTGCTATCTCTTTCTATCTTGTAACTCTTATCTGTTCTAACGATAATAGGGTCGTCTTCTTTTAAAAATAATTCAAACATAATTACTTATTTCTTTTTTCTATTACTTTAGTGAACAAATTACTTTTCAAATAAAACTAACGTTGTTAGTAGCATTTATAATTTATTCGCGAATACCTCCATACGTTTTCGATACTGTTGCGAGATGTGAGACAGCCTGATATTACTTAAATATGTTGACTAACGTCGTACTATAACTACTCTAGGTACTTTTTTCAATAAATTACGGTTTAAATAATCGGAACAACATACGTAGGACGCAAAAATAGTAGTTCAGGAGGCAATACCTACTTAATATTGGTTCAAACTATATTTTTAATATTGTTATTTTATATTTTGGTAGCAGGTAATAAAATTATAAAAATGTCCCTTCCACCTGGCACGCGCACACCACTTCTTGATCTTTTAAAACAATACATGTTCATTGCTCCTATACTATAAACATACAAAAAAATACTTCTTAAATATGCGTTAATAATAATAGAATATAAATATAAGCGGATTCGTTTTCATTATCGGTACTTTTTAATATATTTACAGACTAGCTGAGCACCGCGGTGTTACCCGCGGTTATTGTTTTAACCACGGGCAACGACGCGGGGCGAAGCTAGCTTAAAAAAAGTACCCTTAGTTACTCCTTATATCATCGGCTACCTGCCACTGAAAGTCCCGTCGAAATGGTGTAGCCGTTACAGAGAGTACCCGGAACAAACAGACGTACACAAAAATTGAAAAAAAATATATTTTGGCATAATATGTACCTTGTATACATACTTGCATTCAGTGAAAAGCGGTTATTTTAGTATTACAAATAGACACTCCAATTTTATTTATTTCTATAGATAATCTCTTGGTATGTCCATTTTAAGAAATGTCACTATAGCTCTCAGACTAAAAATATCAATCGTTATCCTACTTGACCACGTTATCATAGGTACTTTTTTGTTTTGTTTTTGTTTTATTATAAATATAAATGGTGTATGTTACACGAGAGGGAGTGAGTGCAAATTCCTTCAAAGGTGTAGTCTTTCTCCACAGTACAAAATAAAATAATAAAATACAAACTACCGTCATTACACTTGTTATGGTTTTAATACAACAAAATCACTCACCTTTCAATATCGTCAGGAATTTTAAAAAATGATAATTCTGATTCCTTGTTTTGCCTTTTATTCAAACATCCGTAAACAGAGCAATATCTTTTATATGGATTAGAATATCGAGGTTTGTGATTAGTTGCCATTGTGGGTATCGAAAGTATAAACAAAAATTTATATGTATAATGCGCGAGAGTGACGACGCGGCGACGCGTATCGCGCGTAAGTGACAACCCTGGCCTGCGCGGCAGGCAGGCGGCCGAATATACCTAAAGTGCGGAGTGACACCCCCCTGGCATTACTCTGTTATTAATCTATTAATCTATATCTATACAAGTAAATAAAATTGAAATGTATGTATGTAATATTAATAGAAGTTTCTTACTAAATGCCTGTCAAAGTATATACAGTAATAACATCAAAAAGGCAATTTTGATTTTTTTGTCTGTCTCTTTGATCCAACTAATATTTGGAACGATTGAACCAGTTTAACGTTACATTCTCTGCCAAAAAACTGATGACCTGAGGAGTAACTTAGGTTATTTTATGTAGACTAGCTTTGCTAGGTATTGGCCTACTATACCACGCTGGTCAAACGGGTTGGAATAGGGTTGGTTTCAAGTTCTGCAGTGAGGATTCGGCTCATCACACGCTGGCGGTCTGCCCCGCATGGGAGACGCAGCGCCGGGTCCTCGCTGCAGTCATCGGAGGGGATCTCTCACTGCCGGCCGTCGTTCGTTCCATGGCCGGCAGCGAGAGCGCATTCACCGCGGTCGCAACCTTCTGCGAGGACGTAATCACGCAGAAGGAGGCGGCGGAGAAGGCCCGTGAGGACGACATCCAATCGGACCAGATTCGCCGCCGGCGACTCGGGCGGCGGAGGCGCGAACATCTGCGCCTCATGCCGCCTTGAGTGTGGCCGCGGGTGGACGGGACGGGTTTTCCCTCCACCCGCACTATGTGGCCAGCCGCGAGGGGGCGGCGTCGGTGTGTGCCGGACGCCGCCTAAGAGAGGGTCGTCGTTCAGAGACGGTGCCCGCATCAGGAGCGGGCAGGCGCTGGAGAAGTTCAGAAGGAGATCCCACCCTGGACTTCTCCTACTCCTAAACGGAGAAGCGCGGAGAGGGCACACTGTGTGTTTTTTAGTCGGTTCAAGTCCGACACACCACCCCGCCGTAACCCCCGGTGGGGTGACGGTCCATGATGATTTTTCACACACTAAAAAAAAAAAAAAAAAAAAAAAAGGGTTGGTTTCAAGTTTTCCTTCTCTTTGCATTGATGTTGTCTTGCGTAGTTTATCCCTTTTACGACACCCACGTGGGATGAATAGGAGTGGTGACACTCTGTATTCTTAATCCGTCACCACACGGACGAAATTTATAAATTTAAAAATTCATAATTATTAGTCACATCTGGCACACACTAAACCCCTTTAAAACATGTTTATCACTGTATTTAAAAATACTGCTATAACATCATATCACTTGCGTTTTGACCTCCTGTCTGCTATACCTGACCATATTGACCTTTTGATTAGATTGAGCAAATGTGTTGACTGTTTAGTTCGATGTTCAATGTACAGATGGAGTTGCTAGTTATCATTTCTGTTTTCTTAGGCGTTGTATGCTGTCTGTCATAAACTTTCAGTTCGAATTGAGAAATCGAAGAGGCCGTAACCGTCATCCAAACTATGGCCTACCTACAGGAAGCGAGGGTCAATGTAGAAAGTTTCAAAAATGGGTAAATTATCAGTATCATATAGTCTCTTTGATTAAGTAGTTCATAATCAAAGCATATAGGCGGCATGGAAGCAGTGACGTAACTAACTTGGTCATCATGAGATATACGATCATAAGATCGTAACTTGCGCCAGAGTGCTTTCCCGTGTAACTTATCATGAACATAGTAAAAGCTCTGACGATAGCCAATGACATACCCACTTACCCCGTGTTAGTGTTACAAGAAATATTATTTTAAATAATTACTATTTCTTTACGTAATTAAAAGAATTACTTTTTATTGAAAAGTTGTGAACGATTTGTAGTCCAGTCATCTTAGGCCAAATTAGGTGAATAGCTCGGAAAATTTACATACCTGGTACATTACCACGTAAAGACTTGTATTTTGGTATCCTAAAACTGTTATCAAAATTCACATATAATTGGCTGATCGCTACTTTTAATCACAAAAATCGTATTTTTTGGATTTTTTGCAAATATCTCGTTTTCTACGGATTTAACGCTATTATATTACTTCTCAGTATTGTAGAGAATTAAATTAAAACTAGATATTTCCAAAAAATATCAAAATAAAACGATTTTTTTGACTTAACCCATTTACCGCCGCCGTACTCGATTGAGTACAGTAAAATGTTGCATCTTCTGTTTGACAGTTATAAGTTATTTAAGATTTTTGTGGGTATTTTAAATTTTAAACAAAATAACTTAATCAAATATCAAAGTTTTGTGAGGGTAGATTTTTTGTAACTACCATTGTGAGAGCCACGAATATAGTGAACAGAACGTCGTCTCAGGTACGTGTATATTATTATTATTTAAACCACAATTTCTGGACTAAAAATGTTTTCACTGATTTTCTCAGTAAAGCACATTGCGCTGCATATAATTATATATATTTTAGAAGTCAAACATCAGTGTAAGCGAAAATATGTTCTTGTAAATAGTGGCGTACTCGTCCGAGTACAGCGGCAACTTACATACGCAAATAATCTTTTTTTTTTGCAGTTTACTAACAATGTCTACTAAAAGTTTTGAGCATATTACCAACTATAAGGGGTTAGAAGAAGCTATCGAAGCAAGTGATGATGATGCTAACTGAAAGTGATGATGATGCTAACTGAAAGTGATGATGATGCTAACTAGGATTTAGTCATCAACTTGTCTTCAAAATTTAGTAGTCAACAAGTGTTGTGACAGATGAAGAGGAAGGAGTTGATGAGGATGTGGTTACTTCGACACTGCTACGAGATGTTCCCGGGAATATTGAAGTTTTTGTGCATTTACGTCATAGTGATGAAGATAGTAGTGATGAAAAACCATTAGCCCAGATTCCAAATTAGCGTAAGTGTGAACCAATTTATTCCTCACAGCCGGAAGTAGTGTCGGAAGTAGATCAAAGAAAAGCGGCTTTCAAAGAGATTTTCAAAGATCTGAATCCTGTCCTGTTTTTTTTTTTTTTTTTTTTTTATTTAAGCCTGCCAAAGTGACTCTACTCTGCCTGATGGAAAACATGAGTAGAATCCAAGAGTAGGGGTCACCATGCTTACTGTGAGGGTAGGCAATGTAGCATGGTGACCCTTACCATGGCAGCCTGCTTAGATTATTCTGCATCATTCTCCCGGCCTTCGAAGGGCGGGAGAATGATGCAGAATGATTGGGCCTCCGGTCTCACACTCACCAACGAAATACGACAGCAAGAATGCTGTCATTATTCATTATTAGGATGGTCTTCTGTGTGAGGGTAGTACTGGCCGGGTCGAGCCGGCCCATTCGTGCTGAAATCAGCGTGGCTCTACTACCTTTAGAAAAGCTATTTGATGAAGAAGTTTATGAACTAATTGTTTCGAATACTAATTTATATGCGAGACAAAATAACCGACACTCATTTCAGTTGGATTCAAATGAATTGAAAAAATTCATTGGTGTCTTGATTCTTTCGGGATACCATAAACTACCTAGAGAGAGTTTATAGTGGTCTTTAGACGAAGATGTAGGTGTTTCATTTGTTTCCAAAACTATCACAAGACAGAAATTCCGTGATATATAAAATAACCTCCATTTAGCGAATAAAATAAGCTCCAGGCGACATCTACATGCCATAAAATGTTCAAAGTATATATTACATATATCATGCGATATTCACTATAGCTAAATTTAAACAATGGGGAGTAATAGAGGAATTCATTTCCATTGATGAGTCAATGGTAAAATACTATGGCAACCACCGCAAAACAATTTATACCAGGCAAGCCGGTAAGATTGGGTAGCAGCTAGTTCAACCGGTTATTGCTTATTGCTTATTTTGATTTCTATTGTTTAAAATCACCCAATACTACTAATGAACGTTTTGGATCAAGAGTTGTAAAAACTAATGAACGTTTTGGATCAAGAGTTGTAAAAACTGTTTTGGAAAGATTAGAGTCTAACCCCACAAATCACAAAGTCTTCTTTGACAATTTTTGTCTAGTTCTGATTTACTGATTGACTTGCGGCGACTCGGATACTGCGCTACTGGTACGATTCGTGAAAACAGGACTAAGAAATTCCCTCTAACGAGCTTAGAGGAAATGAAGAAACAAAGTCGAGCTGTTTATGACTATAGGTTCGATTATAACAGAGGAAGGGGAGGAGTCGATGAACTTGACTAATCCATATCGCTTTACAGGATCGCTATTCACGGAAAAAAGTGGTGGTGGGTCCTGTACATCAAGGTAGATATGACTATATCTAATGCCTAGCGTTTAGATACTCTCAGTCACTATAATCATATGGACCAGCTGTTATTCAGGCGTAATTTGGCACGCTATTATTTACGGCAACATAGTCAAACAAAATGTCGCCCTACTTCATCAACAGTACAAGGTTTGGCGCAGGGTGTGGGACACTACCCTTAAAAAATTGAAAAACAATTACGCTGTGCAGTTTGTCACGCATTTGCTTGAAAACACTATGTATAGAAAGAAAGTGTTTTGAACATTATCACCGCTAAGTGGCCGCTGTACTCGTCTGAGTACACCCCTCTAAAATCTCCAAAAATTTATAAACGTCTCTTTTTTCTTTCTAATATCTCTATTTGTGTTACCAATAATTAGAAAATAAATGATTAATAGCTAAAACATTGTTAGTTTTACTTTGGCGCTTAATGGGTTAAGATTGAGTTTTAGGATGCCAAAATACAAGTTTTTACGTGGTAATATACTGGGTATGTCGATTTTCCGAGGTCAAACCCTATAACTACTGGACTTTTTATTGGATAAATCTTGACTTTTTATTTTTCAGTACCACACAAATTCATTTACACACTATAAATTTATTTGGTAGTTAAGTATTTAGGAATTACTCGACTTAAAAACAAATCTTCATAGACGCTGTCTATGAAGATGAAGATATGTCTTCCTCGCTGACGCAGCTATCTCAGAGAATTCGTATTCGTAGATTTCTGCCATACTGCCTACCCGGCGTATGAGTAAGGGTGTGATATCAGTTATGTCTTCACTTCCAAGTAGATGTCTTCTCGAACGTAGTTATAATCTTAAACATTTACTCAGAGGCGGAATTGCTATTCCAAGGCTCTTTAACAATCATAAGCCATAGAAAGGAAAAAGAAGAATTTAAGAAAGGAGCTATACATTTTTTTTTAAGTGTATACCTACCAAAGTGACTCTACTTTACCTGATGGAAAGCATTAGTGGAAGACAGGAGTACCATCCTCATTATGAGTGAGCAATGTAGCATACTATGGCGGCCTGGTCATATGTTTCTGCGTAATTCTCCCGGCCTAGAAGCTGGAAGAATAATGCAGAATGATTGGGCCTCCGGTCTCACACTCACCATCGAAATACAACAGCACGAATGCTGTCATTATTAGGTTGGTTTTCTGTGTGAGGGTAGTACTGCTCCGGTCGAGCCGGCCCATTCGTGCTGAAATCAGCATGGCTCTACTAGTGTCAGGTGAAATCAGAGGTCTGTGTCAAGTTTCTCTTTCTCCGCTGTAATGAAGTCCTAGCGACGAATTTAGTGTTTTAGTGAGTAGGATTGCACTCGCATATAGTCCTCTCTAAGATACTCAATCCATCACCACACGGACAAACCAGTAGACCATTCCAGTTAAGCATAATCCTTAAATAAACAGGTTCTATGTACATATAAAATGTTTCACAGAAACGGAATAACGTCTATAAATAACTGCTTAATATGCGTCGGCATTACACATTGACAAGGGCACAAATTAAGGACGTCTGGAGTCTACCCTCCTTTTTGGCCGGTCGCTCATATCTCACTTTAGGCTCCCAGTGACGTCATGTATGATTTCACAGTCGTCTGGCTGGCTACAGTTTATTTATTCTGCCGAGAGACAATGAGCATGCTATAGACAATGATGCCTATTTATAAAATGGCTCTTTCTAATATTGCGTTAACTTTTTATAGTCGAAGCCAAATTCTTATTTCATTGAGCTTGAAATATTGCTTGGTGTTGTTGCGACTTCAAAAATGGGAAATGTTCCCAATTCGTCGGAATCTTTTTTTTTATGTATGATCAGCGATTTTAGATAGCACATAGTATCAAATTTATGCCAGACAAATTAAAGACATTTTACGTTTAAGTTTTCGTTTGATAGTTTTTTTGGAGTCTGTTTATTTTCTGTCATGGTTTGAAAATAACAGGATATGAAGTCATAGTTGTTTGATGAATAGATTTAAAAGAACCGAATTTAATTTTCTGTATGGCTAACATTATGCGTGTAATGTAATGATTACCTAGTTAATTAATCTATTTAATAGTATATCGTAATTGGTTTACAAGTTAAGGCGTCAAGCGTAACAATCAAGCTAGTCGGAATCAATATTAGAGGTAGATGTTTTAAAGTTAGGTTAAATTTAAAGCTAAAGTGTTTGATTAATACTACGAGGTTATGACAATCATTATCATTAATGAAGAAAAAACCGTTGAGGCGCTCACCGATGGTAAGCAACGATGGCGCGGTCGGTATTTGTATGGGTGACCGCTTTTGCACCCACGGCTCTGCGCGTGTGTATGTCGAGTTATTGTGGTAAAGAGTAGCGTATATCCTTCCTCAAAAATCAAAGTATATCCATGCAAATTTTTATTGAAATCGTTACAGTGGTTTAGCCACGAAAGCGTAACAAACAGAGCTACTTTCATATTTATAATATTAGTATGGATATTATTTTTAGAAAATAAATACATTATTTTGCATGAAATTAAAGACTTAAACTGAGTCAACCAATCACAACTGTCAGAAGAGTTTGTAGTACGACATCTCATCTTTCTAACGCCATTCGGTGGAACCTGATCGGACTTATATAACGAGACACAGATAACTAAAGCCTAAAAAAATACACAGATAACTAATCCTAAAAATTTGAAAAATAATGATTTATGGTTAGTACACTCATTATACATATAATAAATATAATAATAAACAATCGTCCCTCTATCGTACTAATTGTTACGGCAAACGGAAAACAACAAACTCTCATATTCTGTAGAGTTCGTATTCCTTGCTTTTTTTTTAGGATTTTTAGTAGAATTTTGAATCAAATGAAGTTGTTTTTTTATGACTATCCCAAATTCATCATCTAATCACACACTCTCTACTTACCTCCAAGAGCGGTTTTACTTACTAGCCATTTAATGCTGAATGTTTCTTTAAGCAGGCACCACACTTCGCTATTCGTTATGCGGGTTATTCGCGTGCATACGGCGAAGTGTGGAGAGTATATTCGCCAATATTCGCTTTATTCGTACGCATCGAATAGCGAATCGCATATACGTCGACTTGTCGGTTTTTTGACACACTTCAAAGGACACGAATAAGGCGAATACACGCATCGACTGCCCACACTTCGGACGGGTAGTGAAGTGCCCTGTGCATAACTAACAACCATAGACTATAAAACAGTTTTTGAAATAGATAAATCAATTAAACGATTAAAATAACCTATCATATGATCAAAATAATTTGGCTTCATTTAAGTATTGTTTCTGTCAATTTAATAAAATAAAAAGGAAATTAAAATAATATGTTTCGTTCGTTCATTGACCATTAAAAATGACAATGCCCTGTGCATAACTAACAACCATAGACTATAAAACAGTTTTTGAAATAGAATAAATCGATTAAACGATTAAATTAGTTTAATAAATGATCAAATTAATTAGACTTCATATAAGTATTGTTTCTGTAAATTTAATAAAATAAAAAGGAAATTAAAATAATATGTTTCGCTCGTTCGTATGGATTCGTTTCGTTCACCATAAAAATGACAATGACACATCTCTACAACACACATATTTTCCATATTTGACATACCAGTTCGAAGTGTGGTGGCGTGTTTGTTGTTTGCGTGCATAACAAATATTCGGGCGAATACGGCGTAGACAAATAACGAATAGCGAATAACGAAGTGTGGTGCCTGCTTTACATTTAAGTGATATTCGTAATCGCAGATCAAAGATAACTCAAGCATGCACTTAAAAACATTGTATTGATATCGCAAAAGTACCAGGAACACATAAGCACTTCAGACGTGGTTTGATCGATAAATCAGTACTTAATCAATTATTGAGTTAGTGTTCGCGGAATCTACGTCATTAAGGATATGGACATGTCGTTTTGGAGAAATAGATTTTTTTATCAATATAATTGTCTGTCTATCCGTTTGATGATAAATTAACACTACGGAGTGTCATCACCCCTGTTCATACCGTGGGTGTTTAAGAGATAACTGAGTGAGCAAAGTACCCAAGAAAACAGCAGTGATAAAAGAAGGAAGACTTTAGACAATATTTATACCAATTTGCCTCGGTGGCTCAGTGTTAGGTTATGTGCCTGCTGTTCTTGAGTCTTGGGCTCGATTCCCGGTATTGTTTTGAGTACGGGTGTTTTTTTCTTTGTATATATGTATTTACAATAAGAAAGTATATATAATGATTTATATTATATCAGTTGTCTAGTACTTAAAGTACAAACTCTGCTTAGTTCGGACATCTGACACAACGTCGTCTTGGTCCCAATCAAGATGACGTTGTGTCTGATATCCGAACTATTAATTTGTTTATCCGTCTGGTTAGCTATGTATAGTAGACCAGAACCTCCTTTCTGAGAGGTTTCTTATTAGTAATGGACTTCTGCTTAGCCCTTATACTAGCCTCCGCCCGCGTATTTGACGGTTATCGTAAAAATGCTATGACATGAGAAAGGACTAGACTGTATACACAAATTTCATTTAAATCGGTTAAGTCATTGTGGCGTTAAAGACAGAGTTACTTTTACATTTTATTATATTAAAGAAGATTATCAACCATCAGATTATCAGCATTCAGGGCAAAGCTGATGACAATTGTATGGGAATTAACTGCTGATTTATTTATGAACTAAGAATAATGTTGAATCACTTGTTATGGAAATATCTATTGTTACGATCGAGTTCTTCCTCCGGATATTGCGTCCTGATTCAGTAGACGACTGCATTACACAGACTATACATTTGATTAGTTTAGTATTTATAATGGTGTCTCATAACCGTATACCGCCAATTGACACTTTATTTGGACTTTTAACAAATTGTATCTAGCGAATAGTATCTAAAACATTTAATTTTAAATATTTACATATTTTATATATTTACTGGTGTATGGTGATTCTCAGAGATTAACGGATTGCACAAACGTACACAAACATGTGTTCAGGTATTGTTTTGTTATATTTTGTTTAATTTTAAGTATGTGATACATTTTGTTAAAAATGTTTTATGCTAATTAGTTTATAATGGTATACTGTATCACTTTTTTGCAAAATAAATTCTATTCTATTCTATTCTATAACATCATACCCATTCAGGTAGATGCTATATATTTTTAGGTGTACATTATATTTTAAAGGTAGGTTAGGTATAACTTATAGTATAGTCTACAGTTAAGATACATTAAAGAAAACGCTAAATGGTTTTTTTTTATGACAGCCAATATTTGTCTCTAGAAATGAAAATTAATAGTAAAGTTTTGGTAATTCGAGTTAAATTACAAATATTATCTAACGTCAGCTTCTAGCAGAATAGACCGATTAACCATTTATTGGTTTGTAACCACTTTAATGGAATTTAACACCACTACCAAAACCTCTCTAAAATAATCTTCGATTCTCATGATTAAGTAAAATGATATATTTGTGTATACACATTTATTTCTACGTGAGTCACATGTCAAACCACGCCTACGTTTAGTGTTTTTTACTTTAATTCAGAGACTTTTCGAACAACAGAATTAGCACCACTATCATAATATGCTGAAAATAAAATGATAGAAGACAATATTACTTGTCAGACTTTACAGATAAACATGAAACGAACAAAAAGAACGCCCAAACTCAGAACATTTATTTGTGGATAACACAGTATTCTTCCATCTGAGGTTTAAACCAAGAACACTTGCGCAGTAGAAACGATTAAACCACTTGACCAGCCGTGCAGTCAGTCATATAAAGTATATAATTATTATATTACAATGCAGGAAACACAGTGGCCCGGTTTTCTAATCATCTTCCGAGCCTTTATTCCCAAGTTTATTTGGGGTCGGCTACTAGTTCAACCGGTTTTACCTGAATTTCAGTTTTTCCACGGAGCGACTGGCATCGGACCTCCGCAACCCGAAGGGAGAACTGAAATTCGAAGATTGAACTAGTTGTTAGTATATTTGAGGGCACTAACTTCCCAATAACGATTGCCATAGATGTTCATCACAACCGGGACATCAAAGCCGTCGGGCTTTACGTGCTCTCCAAGGCACGGGCGTGAATCGCCGCCAAACTTCCGGCTGCTATTAAGAATTTCCTTAGAAAAACCGAAAAACACTTTTTGGCCCGACCCGGGGTTGAACCCGAGACCTCTTGATTAGCAGTCGCATACGTTAACCACTAGACCAACGAGGCAGTTTTCTAATATCGGATATATTAAAAAATGTAACTAAATTCTGTAAGTATCCAATTTCGAGTCAAGATCTTATTACGGATACGGCAATACGGCAAATACCGCTAGTGAGTGTACGTTGTATCAATATTCCCTTGATATAGATTACATTGTGTTGCGAGTTGCGAGTAATTAACATCATTCTTCTTGTTTTCCAACAATCTATGGAAGGGTTTATGGAATAGGAAGAGAAGCGTAGCCCGCGCTTTTTAATTTGACGAACGCGCGGGAAAAAATTACAGATAAACGACCATTGTCAAACTCTATTTTTTTTTCTATTCTATAGTAGGTAGAACAAGACCTCCTCTAAATTTCAAACTGAAGAGAAATGTATAGATAACCCCTAATTATTATTTTTTTCATCACTAAGCTTTAGGGGATACCCACTTTAGGAGGCTCCTAGTAAGAAGACGCTTTAAATACAGTTGGTGAAAACAAATATTTGTAAGTTCGATAAGTCTAATGACTATGTATTACACATCTCTACGGAGACTTCGTTGAGACTGATTGCCAAATTCGGTGAGGAGTACATTTTCAACATCAATTAATTTTCGTTTCTTTATGAAATTTGAGGACTTAATTAGAATCTTATTTATAAATCAGGCGTCTTTATTCTACGGCAATTGACGTAGTGTAATTATCTCTACGGAGACTTCATTGAGACTGATTGTCAAATTCGGTTAGGAGTACATTTTCAACATCAATTAACTTTCGTTTCTTCTTAATGAAATTTAAGGACTTAATTAGAATCTTATTTACAAACCACGCGTCTTTATTCTACGGCAATTGACGTAGTGTAATTATCTCTACGGAGACTTCATTGAGACTGATTGTCAAATTCGGTTAGGAGTACATTTTCAACATCAATTAACTTTCGTTTCTTCTTAATGAAATTTAAGGACTTAATTAGAATCTTATTTACAAACCACGCGTCTTTATTCTACGGCAATTGACGTAGTGTAATTATCTCTACGGAGACTTCATTGAGACTGATTGCCAAATTCGGTTAGGAGTACATTTTCAACATCAATTAACTTTCGTTTCTTCTTAATGAAATTTAAGGACTTAATTAGAATCTTATTTACAAACCACGCGTCTTTATTCTACGGCAATTGACGTAGTGTAATTATCTCTACGGAGACTTCATTGAGACTGATTGTCAAATTCGGTTAGGAGTACATTTTCAACATCAATTAACTTTCGTTTCTTCTTAATGAAATTTAAGGACTTAATTAGAATCTTATTTACAAACCACGCGTCTTTATTCTACGGCAATTGACGTAGTGTAATTATCTCTACGGAGACTTCATTGAGACTGATTGCCAAATTCGGTTAGGAGTACATTTTCAACATCAATTAACTTTCGTTTCTTCTTAATGAAATTTAAGGACTTAATTAGAATCTTATTTACAAACCACGCGTCTTTATTCTACGGCAATTGACGTAGTGTAATTATCTCTACGGAGACTTCATTGAGACTGATTGCCAAATTCGGTTAGGAGTACATTTTCAACATCAAATAACTTTCGATTTTTCTAATGAAATTTAAGGACCTAATTAGAATCTTATTTACAAACCACGCGTCTTTATTCTACGGCAATTGACGTAGTGTAATTATCTGTATGGAGACTTCATTGAGACTGATTGCCAAATTCGGTTAGGAGTACATTTTCAACATCAAATAACTTTCGATTTTTCTAATGAAATTTAAGGACCTAATTAGAATCTTATTTACAAACCACGCGTCTTTATTCTACGGCAATTGACGTAGTGTAATTATCTGTATGGAGACTTCATTGAGACTGATTGCCAAATTCGGTTAGGAGTACATTTTCAACATCAAATAACTTTCGATTTTTCTAATGAAATTTAAGGACCTAATTAGAATCTTATTTACAAACCACGCGTCTTTATTCTACGGCAATTGACGTAGTGTAATTATCTGTATGGAGACTTCATTGAGACTGATTGCCAAATTCGGTTAGGAGTACATTTTCAACATCAAATAACTTTCGATTTTTCTAATGAAATTTAAGGACCTAATTAGAATCTTATTTACAAACCACGCGTCTTTATTCTACGGCAATTGACGTAGTGTAATTATCTCTACGGAGACTTCATTGAGACTGATTGCCAAATTCGGTTAGGAGTACATTTTCAACATCAAATAACTTTCGATTTTTCTAATGAAATTTAAGGACCTAATTAGAATCTTATTTACAAACCACGCGTCTTTATTCTACGGCAATTGACGTAGTGTAATTATCTGTATGGAGACTTCATTGAGACTGATTGCCAAATTCGGTTAGGAGTACATTTTCAACATCAAATAACTTTCGATTTTTCTAATGAAATTTAAGGACCTAATTAGAATCTTATTTACAAACAACGCGTCTTTATTCTACGGCAATTGACGTAGTGTAATTATCTGTATGGAGACTTCATTGAGACTGATTGCCAAATTCGGTTAGGAGTACATTTTCAACATCAAATAACTTTCGATTTTTCTAATGAAATTTAAGGACCTAATTAGAATCTTATTTACAAACCACGCGTCTTTATTCTACGGCAATTGACGTAGTGTAATTATCTGTATGGAGACTTCATTGAGACTGATTGCCAAATTCGGTTAGGAGTACATTTTCAACATCAAATAACTTTCGATTTTTCTAATGAAATTTAAGGACCTAATTAGAATCTTATTTACAAACCACGCGTCTTTATTCTACGGCAATTGACGTAGTGTAATTATCTGTATGGAGACTTCATTGAGACTGATTGCCAAATTCGGTTAGGAGTACATTTTCAACATCAAATAACTTTCGATTTTTCTAATGAAATTTAAGGACCTGATTAGAATCTTATTTACAAACCACGCGTCTTTATTCTACGGCAATTGACGTAGTGTAATTATCTGTATGGAGACTTCATTGAGACTGATTGCCAAATTCGGTTAGGAGTACATTTTCAACATCAAATAACTTTCGATTTTTCTAATGAAATTTAAGGACCTAATTAGAATCTTATTTACAAACCACGCGTCTTTATTCTACGGCAATTGACGTAGTGTAATTATCTGTATGGAGACTTCATTGAGACTGATTGCCAAATTCGGTTAGGAGTACATTTTCAACATCAAATAACTTTCGATTTTTCTAATGAAATTTAAGGACCTAATTAGAATCTTATTTACAAACCACGCGTCTTTATTCTACGGCAATTGACGTAGTGTAATTATCTGTATGGAGACTTCATTGAGACTGATTGCCAAATTCGGTTAGGAGTACATTTTCAACATCAAATAACTTTCGATTTTTCTAATGAAATTTAAGGACCTAATTAGAATCTTATTTACAAACCACGCGTCTTTATTCTACGGCAATTGACGTAGTGTAATTATCTGTATGGAGACTTCATTGAGACTGATTGCCAAATTCGGTTAGGAGTACATTTTCAACATCAAATAACTTTCGATTTTTCTAATGAAATTTAAGGACCTAATTAGAATCTTATTTACAAACCACGCGTCTTTATTCTACGGCAATTGACGTAGTGTAATTATCTGTATGGAGACTTCATTGAGACTGATTGCCAAATTCGGTTAGGAGTACATTTTCAACATCAAATAACTTTCGATTTTTCTAATGAAATTTAAGGACCTGATTAGAATCTTATTTACAAACCACGCGTCTTTATTCTACGGCAATTGACGTAGTGTAATTATACAAACTATGTTATTTGTAATTGCATGTCTGGTATCACCTAATTAACTGGTTCGTATGCTGGAAAGATGGATCTAACTTGCTGTCAAATTATACATTATAGTCGCGCTTATCATAAAAAGTGCTGTTCTTTCTAATCCTAGGGATCTAAGACATTCTTGTTGTGAAAACAAGTTTCTGTACATATCGGATTTTTGCCGTTACATTGTCGTTATCATAGCCTAGTGGCCTTAGGTGATTGGAAACAATCACCGAGGGTAAGCAACGGCGGCGCGGTCAGTACCTAGATGGGACACCGTATGTGGCATGATATGTTATGATCGTTTCCGTGATTCGGAGGTCACGTTAAGCAGTCGGTCCCGGTTGTTGTCATAAGATAGCATTCGTGAAGCTTAGTATGAGGCCTTCGGGCGGCTTAAAAACATCCAATGTCAAGATTACGTAGCCACAACGTGTCTTGCCATGGCTTAACATTTTAAATTGCTAAGGAACTCTTTTTATTTAATAGGTATGGAGAAAGAACTCCAGTCTTTTATCGCTTGTCATGTTCTAGAGACGAATGATGCAAACTACACAAAGTCATATAAAGAATTGATTTATATTTCTACCGTATTAGGACTTCTGGGGAATTTAAATAAAATAGAATCAAATAAGAAATTCTTGCATTTTATTAATTTAAGCGGAATTGCAGATTTTCAAAGTTGAGTAATAATACATAATTACATATGGCCTTGTGAGTAGTTGTGAGAATGAGTGAATAAGTAACTATTTTTAAAAATAGCAGTGGATCTGTTGATAAGTGTTTTTTAATGAGCAATAAGTAATAGTTAAGTAAATATAGTTTCGTGATCGTTGTCATCGACAGCCTTCAATAGTCCACTGTTAAGAAAAGGTTTCTTCTTAGAAAGGAGGTCATTGCCTACTTACTTATAGGTACGTTCTGTCCAGACGGGTTAAGTATTTTTTCCTTTTGCAGTTCTGTTGTCTTGCATAGTTTTCTCCCTTAGCCGCCTCTTGCCGTATTATGTATTCTTATTCGTTACCACAGGTTTCTGCCAACAATAAATAAAAACTCCTCAAATAAAATGATTGAAAAATGTAGAATTACAACTTGCTACTCATTTATGTCAGGCGCTTATACTATTACAAAGTTGCGTTATCGCTGAAAATTTTAGTTAAATTTATGTAAGCTTGCAATGTTGTTTTAGGAATGAATCCTGTTAAAATATTGTAAGAGTTTTTAAATAAATAAAAATAACTATTTGTTAAGTTTAAAATTTCTTAAATAGATTAAAAAAGATTAAATGTTTAATGTCACACAAACTTTTTAAAAGGTTATCAAATGTCTAGTTAACTATCTTAAAATTTAATGTGAGGTTTTCATACTTGTCCAATGTCCATATAAATTTTCTCAATAGGAGTAACTTGCTTTAGTGACGATGATAACGAGACTGCCGTTTACCGAAACAATTAAGTTTCAGTATCAAAAAAACACTTGTAAAGCGTTCCATATTTTACCAGTTAGCTGTATTGTGGTATAGCTAATAGATTTGGTAACCAAATGATACCAAATGTATACCCACAGTCAACCGTAAAAACGATATGAAACGTCGATCGATCGACCTAATTTATAGAGGAAGACTTAGCCAAAATGAACCTTTCCTTCTTATCTTTTAATGCCATTAAATACCTAGTTATTTCTCTCTGAATGTACTTACTAAAACGAGAAACATCACATTAACAGCTTTTAATAGGCCTCTGCTGACTAGAAACCTCTCTTTCGAAAGGTTTTGGCCTGCTTTCATTATACTTTACAATTTTGTCCTGCGTATTTGGTCCCTTACGACGCACATGGAATGGTGGTGACACTTTGTTTTCTTAATCCGCCACCACATAGATAACGACAAACAATTTACATTTTTAAGAAATAATTTCAAGCAACATTTGTTTCTTATTTAACGCTACATCTAATAATTTATTGCCATTGAGAATTTGTTTTTACTCACTTTCAACAGAAGTTTAGGGATCATAAAGGTTTTGTGTTTCATCATCATCATCATCATCAGCCTCTCGCAGTCCACTGCTGCACATAGGCCTCTCCCATTGCACACTCTGCTCGATTTTGGGCTTCTCGTATCCAGCTCCAGCCATCTTACGCAGGTCGTCATTCCACCTCGCATGTGGACGTCCTACACTACGTTTACTAATTAATATTTACTCACTATTACTTTTATTTATATAATCTCCATTCCAACTTGCGTCCGGGATCATTCATCATTCATCATCAAAACCAATTATTTTTAACCGACTTCAAAAAGGAGTACGTTCTTAATTCGACTATATTTTTTTCTTACGTTTGCTATCTCAGAACTTTCAACTGGGTGAACCTATTTCAATGATTCTATTTTTTGTTTGCAAGCTGGTGCCTCCCGTGTGGTGCCATGATAAGGAAACCAGGATCTCATGATAGTATCCTGGATAAATCGAGGGAACTGCAAATATCATAGGCACACCTGTTGCGCTTTGGGTACTAGGAGTAGTTTTTTTTGATGTCGCTTTTTTTTGCTACATACCGTATTACTACGTACCGTATTTATTCGTATTTAGAAAGTGTGCCACGGTGTAGGTATTTTATTACGTCTTAACTGTGCCTGCATTTGTATTTACATACTAGTAAATATGACTTCGTTTTCAATCGAACTTATAAGACCCTGAGGTTGCAAGGTTGAGGTTTAAATTTATAATTGTTTGTTGTTTTGACGAATTGATATCTATACATTCTTACTATGTATGCAAGACGCTTGTCTAGCGATATGCGACTGCCAATTAAAATCATGTCTCAGATTCGACCCGAGTCGGGGCAAAAAGTGTTTTCTGATTATAAAAATGATATAACCAAGAGCACGGAGTTTGGATTTTGGGGACTGGTCAAGACCCCAATTTCCCGTTCCTAGGATATCACGTAGAGCCGTCAATCGGCAGTCCTGCACTTTATCTTTCCTGGTCGTGTAGGTTAGAAATCACATCGAATTATGAGATTGAGGGAACAGATAGTGTACCTACGTAGTAGGTCCCCGTTGAGACTAACCTGTGTCATATTACTATTAATTATTATTACTATTAATCATACCTACTATATATATATGTATAGTGAGTATAATGTGTTATCTATCATGGCTCCAATATTATCGGTTGATAAAACAATATCATAGGTGGTAGGTATATCTGTCCCGTGTCCGAAATGATTTATTAAACATTCTGTTATCTCGTGTTTGTATAACATTGGAAAATGTAAATTTTACATTGTTGATATTTTTATCTTTGTTATTTAAACACAAGATGTGTGTAAGTACATTGTTTATACACGTTTATATATATTTGACCTGCTGAGGTTTATTTGATTGCAAATATTGTTTTAATACTCGTATCAAAGACAGCATTAAAAAGTTTTACTCGTAATAAGCGTGTAAGGTGGAGGCATGCCCCTCCAACACAAAGGGAGGATACTCCGACCAGGCGAGGTAATCTTGCAGGACTAGACTTGTAGATGTTCAGTTTCAGAAATCTTTATTCTCATAAGAATATATTTATTCACTTACATGAGAACTTATATATAAGTATCTTAACTATATTCCGACGAGCATGCACTATTATCAATTAAACATTCTATGACAGAGAGAAAACCTCGCTATATGTTGAGAAACAAAACATTTACCTTTCGTCCACAATATAAACTTATTTTGCAATACATTTTGGTTACATTTCACACAATAAACACAGCACAGCAATCTTACACTTTATAACTTTAAGTGAAGGTGAACAAACATAGTCCCTTCTACTGAGTAAATGAACTCAACAGAAATTTAATATTACCGTCCTACCCACATTAGACCAAATACAATTTACAAACAAAGATATCGATTCACCAGATGCGTTACACCACCGGCCAACAACTGTAGTAAGTATTGTATTATATTATATTTATCAATTAAGTGACTAATTTTAGTTGTTAACTTTTTCACTAGTTTTGAACATATAATTAATATATAAATGTATTCTTATCTAACATGTTTTTTTTTTTTTTTTTTTTTTTTTTTTTACTCGTATTTATTATTTTTATATAAAACTGTTGTATATATATTAGTTAACTTAGACATGTAAAAAGTTAAATTTATTCGTTAGTATCACACGAATATTTAAAATAAACATGTACTATTTATTTATATATAAAAATGGATTATTTCTTAATGGCTAAATACAGACATTCAACGAAATTCCTACATGTACTTCAGTTATTTTTGTTTAGTAGGTGGGCTTTTAACAGTTTTTTAAATATATTTAAATTTCCTGCTTCCTTAATAGAGTTTGGTAAATTATTATATAGTTGAGCGCTTGCATAGGTTATATTGTTTTTGCCATAGTTAGTTCTAGGGGGGCGTAGTACTAAATTATTAGCACGCCGGAGTCGCCTTAATCGATTATCTTCACTTCTTAATTGAAATGATATATTAGTATGTATATCTTTTGTTAATATTTTTCTGATTAAGATGCATGTATTATATTTGTATGTGTCACTAATATTCATTACTTTAACTTCTTTATACAGCTTTGCCGAAGGTGTAAAATAATCATAGTTAAATAATCTCTTAATTAATTTGTTCTGTGCTATCTGTAGTGAATTAAGGTTTGTTTTAGCCGCAGAACCCCAAATCTCGATAAGATAATCTATGTGTGGCTTAACTAGGGAATTGTAAATAGTATAACGAACGCTACGTGGCAAACACCGAACCACACCTCGCAGGGCACCTGTTAAAGATATCAACTTTGATTTAACCTTCTCGATATGCGGTTTCCATGTTAAATTCTTGTCTAATAATAGTCCTAAATATTTTTCTTGCTAGGAAATATGTTAGGAAGTTGTATAAATGTTAATCGGCGGGAGGATTTCGATATCGCGATACAGTTTTAGTAGGTATCAAGCTGGTTATTCCGTAGTTCTGTCTATGGTAGATGGCGCTGTAGTATTTCTTTTATTGCCTTAGAAATTGTGGAATTTGGCACAAAACTTATTACTGAATATCGAGGGGTCGGTAGGTTTAAATCTAGGTGAAATAGAGAATAGAAACTAGTCGCCTGATGGTTAGTACCGTAGCCCATTAACTGTAGGTAACTATAAAAAGAACTGCATTGTCACCATATAAGTAGATCAGCTAGTACCAACTGCGTCTGCTCTCCCTTGATTCATCTATACTTACGTATAAGTTTAATCGTGCTATTATTATATCATTGAATATCATAGTATTATATCTGTCAAGTTCACTAGTTCATTCTTGTTGAAATCGAAAGTCATTACAATTGTTTATAAACACACTGGCGCTAAAACTGTTGTTCCGAAAAATTCTTACCTAAAAATTTAAATTCAATGAGTTTTATCCTATCAGACGACTAAAATTAGGTAAGTATATGTATTAGGATGTCATATAACCAAATAATGTGGTACATAAAACTTTATCATTTTGGAAATGACTTTACTAAAATAGGACAATAGAAAATAGTATAAAAATTAAGTGACACAACAACAGAATTAACTCCACTGGCGGAGTTAACAGGTTTCATTCGGTTTTCGGAAACCCTTCACAAGGACAAAAAAAATGTGATGTTGCTAATACACACGCCTGTCTTTTAAGTTGGGTAATGTAACGTGTGACGAGGGTTTGTCGTGATATTCGTTTAGCCATGGGTATTTTTATAACTATATTTTTGTTATAGTAATGTCTTTCTTGCTAACCGTCTTTGACGTCATCTTCTCAGGAAAGATTACGTCAGTGTTACCACAATTGCAGTCATATATCAACAGTACCACACGTAGCACATCGTAAACGTTGTATAATAAATATTGTTTTTATGTTATACTTGTCTCTGTGTTTGTTTTGCAATCACGCCCAGTGCAAGCTAGTATTCTGTGGTGCAAGACAGAAACGTCAGGCAGTTTTCCCGTGGTATAGTTCAGTTTTCTGCCTTCACACATCAGGCATTCTGTAGAAATTAAAAAAACAACTTTTGTTTACTAACATCTGTTAACAATTTAATAAGTGCCAGTAAAATTATCTAAGTTTGTCAGGGCGTGAGTAGCGGTCACAGAGATCTTCACTCTCTTCTACTTATTACTTAAAGCTAATCCTTTTTTTATATTTCCTGGCAACACCCTCAACTAAAGCGATGGTTTATCTGTTTCAACGTATGAGGAGAATGACCTTATAGTCGTAAACTTAAACCATAGAATATCATAATAAAGACAAAGACGGGCTTAACTAAGCTTATCTATTAAAACCACGTGCTCCCGAAAAGGCCTATTATTAAATATTCCATTTATTTCTCAATGACTTAAATATCTATCAATAGGATTACGTTTCCAATAAAACTCTGCTTTCCCTAAAACTTTTATTTGTGAATTTCAATTGCATTTCTAAGAGCAAATGAGAAAATAAATAAATTTAATTACAGCAGTGGAGGGTTAAAAATCCCTGTCATGACTGGTTTGGTTCCCGAATTATAGGGTTGATGGCTTAAAGGTTTACCCTTTATTACGTGTGTGGAACTATTTTATAGTTTTCATAATGTCCGTAGAAGCGCATTAGACATGTCTCGATAAAGGCATGACGTCCTCGATTAAATTAGAAACGAGCTGTTTTCTGACAAGCTTCCCAGGAGCTCACTGTGGTGAGAAGTAAGGAGCAAATTGAAAAATAAATAAAAGTAATCTATGTGTCTAAATATGTGTACGATTTGACAAAAGTTACCTCATAAGGTAACTTTTGTCAAACCGTACACAAATCAACTTAGCATTATGATTATATGGATTTTGGAATATGAAAAAAGGGTAGGTATGCAATAGGAAACACATTTTTTTAGAGTTCTTCACGTAGCTAAAGCACTGAATATTTTTACAGATGTACCAGGGCTACATAACGTAATTAGAGTAGTTATAAACTCGGTGTTGCGGTGGTCGGTGTTTAAAATCGCTGGCACTCGCTACAGTGCGTTGAACTGCCCCACCCTCGGTTTATTTTCTAACTCGACCGTCGTGTTCTCGAGGACACCGGACCGTCAATTGCTACTGTCAATGTTGTGAGTTTATCTTTATGAACTAACCACAGAGCTTATTAAAATTCCAATGACTGACTCACACGTTTAGTTACATACTATTACTATTTATAACTATATCTATACTAAGAAAAATTTACAACTTAGTTTACTTAGAACAACTTAGAGATAAACACGTTATTTATTTGTATTGTAGTAGGTAAGAGTCGTTCTAAAAAGTGAGATTTGTAAATCGGGTATAAACAAAAAATATATTTATTTCATTTTAAACTTATTGGCCTTATTGCACATGTTGTACAAAGGCGGACTTAAGAGCGCGCATAAAGCTAAATCGCCTATCTTATATTTGATTTTACATGAAAAGTTCCAGATTATTGTTAAAATAAAAATCAGTGTGAGTAACTACATTATATTTTCAAGGACTTAATGTGAACAAAAACATAAACTAATACACTTTCTTCGATAAAAATAAATCACGAAGTAACCTCTAATTATCTTATTTTCTTGTTTTATATTCAATATGGCAATGATTATTAAGATAAAAAAAATATTATTAATTGTAATTATGCATGACCCAGGAACATGCTTATGCATTTCTTCAAATTACTTTTAATTTTGGATATATTAGGATAAAACACTTTTGGCGCTTACTACGCTATTATTCCGCGGAAGATTTCATGTTCCGTCGCATGTTGCGGGAGCTTCAAGCATATTTCTATTTCACAAATCAGTCACACACGCTCTGTTGAGACGAGTGGACTGCGCTCAACTTTTCCAATCGCTGTCGTAATTGATCGCGTGGTTTGAAATAAATCGTAAGAAAAACAATTCGTTAAAATGGGAAACAAGAGAAGGTTATTGAAGACTTCCGACACGACAACTAAATAAGTTACAAGAAGAAAAGATGAATATTTTTTTCCCAATTGAAAATGAAACTTATGACTTTAAATTAAAGTTGAAAATCGATCAAAGAAATTTGAACGATTGTGTTACTGGCCACCGTACCTATGTTTTATGTGTAAAAAATAAATCAACACATTATTCATTTGTGAAAGTTAATGCATGCAATTTTAGATTTTATTGCAGGAAGCATAGGGTCTGGAGGTCCCCGGTCCTGATAGCGCTGCCAAAGCTGACGCATTAGTGGACCGCTTGCGCACAGTTATGGGCGACATGGATGCGAGATTCATGCGCCCGTGTAAGACAGCCGAATTGAGGGTGATGGATCTTGACGAATCCATCACGCCTACTGAGATTGCGGAAGCAATAGCCGCAGCGGGAAAGTGTTCTCCGTCAGACATCAAGGTTGGGGAGATCCGTAAAACTGCAACCAGGTTGGCTACAGTTTGGGTTCGGGGTCCACTCACGGCGGTACGCCATGTTGCGGCTGCTCGACGCGTGGAGGTGGGCTGGGCTTCCGTCCGTGTTGAAGCGTTGGCACCCCGGCCCTTGCAGTGCTTCCAGTGCCTCGAACGGGGGCACGTTAGAGTGAAATGCGCAAGTCATGCTGACAGGAGCGGGCGTTGCTTCCGCTGCGGCGAATTAGGCCACAAAGCCCAAAACTGTGCAGCGGATGCGCCGAAGTGTCCGGTATGCAGTGATTACGGCCGGCCTGCCAACCATCGGCTGGGCAGCAAGAGCTGCTGTCCACCGAAAATGAGAAGGTCGGGAGAGGCCCAGTCTCGCCCCGCCTTTAATCAATCAGGGCAGTCTGCATCGAGCAGTAACTTGATGGGAGAGGCAATGGAGGCCTAAAATTCCCACCACATACGAATATCCTCCAGGGTAACCTTAACCACTGCCGCGCAGCGCAGGATTTGTTAATCCAAACGCTCGTGGAGCAGTCGGTTGCTCTGGCCGTCATAGCCGAGCCCTATTCCGTCCCCGACCATCCGCGTTGGTTCGGGGCGGCCGATGGCACTGCGGCTATATATTGGCCAGGTGGGGAAGGTCTCCATTGCTCGCTACTGAGAAAGGGTGCAGGGTTTGTAGCAGTGGAGTGGGGAACAACGGTGGTGGTAGGCTGCTACTTTTCCCCCAATCGTGGCCTAGCCGAATATGAGGCATACCTGCACGGGTTAGAGATTTGCATTCGCGACTACGCTTCCCGTCAGGTATTCGTCCTAGGTGACTTTAACGCCCACTCAAGGGAGTGGGGTGATACCCGGGACGACGCGAGGGGAGAGGCTATCTTGGAGTGGGCGGCTGGGCTGGACCTCCGTCTACTAAATCGGGGTTCAGTAAGTACCTGTGTGCGATGGCAGGGAGAGTCGATTGTCGACCTGTCGTGGGCGACTCCCTCTGCAGTGCGCATGGTATCTGGATGGCGGGTGGCGGAGGAAGTGGTTACCCTCTCGGATCACAGGCACATTATAATCGATGTGTCTCTCAGCCACCCTGACCACGCTGGCCGCCCACACCAGGATAGAGGACCTCCGCGACGATGGTCTCTTAAGCGGCTCAACAGAGAGATGGTCTTGGCCGCATCCCACGTCGCGGATTGGTCGGAGGAAAGAGTTTCGTCCGATCCAGAGGAACTGGCGGCTTGGTTTGGGAACGTTATGGCGTCCATATGTGATGCCTCTATGCCCCGAGTCATGCCGGCCAGAAAGGGCTCGGTATACTGGTGGAGCGAGGAGATCTCACGGCTGAGAATGACAGTCGTAAGATTGCGCCGCCCGTACCTTCGAGCCCGAAGACGACGGCGAGCCACAGTCGAGGAGATCGACGGAGCACGGCGGGAATATAGAGCTGCTGTTAAGGCTCTTAGCGATGCAATCGCTGAGGCCAAGGCTCGATCCTGGAAAGAGCTCATCGTGGGACTGGATAGGGACCCATGGGGGCGACCATATAAAATGGTACTGGGTAAGCTCAGACCATGGGTTCCTCCGCTGACGGAAACCCTGGACCCTGATTTCCTGGGAAGAGTCTTAGACACGCTCTTTCCAAGGGTCCAGGACAGTCCCGCGATTCCTTCGTCACTATCGGACCGGCAACTCTGGTCCAACGAGTGTGAGGTAACGGAGGAAGAATTGGATCGAGCCGTGCGACGGCTGGCTTCCCGCAACACGGCACCTGGACCTGATGGTGTTCCAGGACGGGCGCTGGTGATAGCTCTGTCGGTGTTGGGAAATAAACTGAGGCAGATTTTCACGGATTGTCTCAGCCTCGGCATTTTCCCCCTCGACTGGAAAGAAGCGAGACTGGTGCTCCTGAAAAAGGATGGAAGGACTGCAGATTCTCCCTCCGCGTTCCGACCGATATGCCTTCTGAACGAGTCGGGGAAACTCTTTGAGAGAGTTATCTCTGACCGTATCAGCGGGCACCTGTCGCGAGTGGGCCCTGATCTGTCGGACTGCCAGTTCGGATTTCGACGGGGGCGTTCTACAGTGGACGCTATTAGGTGTGTCCGCTCCCTGTCGGAGATGGCAGTTCGATCAGGGGGGGTGGCGTTGGCAGTTAGCCTTGACATCATCAACGCTTTTGGTACCCTCCCATGGCGGGCAATTAGGGTGGCACTTGAATACCACGAAGTGCCGCCCTACCTGCGGGCCATCATAGAGGCCTATCTGCGCGACAGGACGGTGAAGTTTGTGGATCGGAACGGAGTGGAGAATCGAAGGGAAGTGTGTTGCGGGGTTCCTCAGGGCTCTGTATTGGGCCCATTGTTATGGAACCTCGCATACGATGCGGTCCTTCGTACCAGTCTGCCCTCTGGCGTAAGTGTCGTCTGCTATGCGGATGACACGCTAGTACTGGCCAGAGGGTCAAGCTTCCAGGAAGTGCTTCGGCTCGCTGAGCAGGGGGTGGCTTGTGTTGTGGATAAGATCTGTGAGCTGGGACTGAGGGTAGCACCCCAGAAAACTGAGGCTATATGGTTCCATGGCCTACGGAGGCGACAGGAACCACCCAGCTCACGCCTCCAAGTGGGTGACGCTGTAGTCCAGGTGGGTCAGTACATGAAGTACTTAGGCCTCATTCTGGACAGTCGGTGGAGCTTCGAAGAGCATTTCGGGCGATTAGTCCCCCGAGTGCGAGGGGTAGCTGGGGCGTTACATCGTCTGCTGCCCAATCTCGGGGGGCCACGAGAAGAAGTTCGCTGCCTCTACATGGGCGTCGTGCGATCAATGGTCCTCTATGGGGCGCCCGTCTGGTCTGAAGACCTGACGGGTTCCTCCCGCTGTAAGGCTCAACTAAGGAGTCTGCAGCGGCTGATGGCCATTCGGATCGTACGAGGCTACCGTACGATCTCGTATGAGGCAGCGACGATCCTGGCGCGATCTCCACCCTTTGACATTCTGGCCGACATGTACACGATGGTCTACGACCAAATTCGTTCTGTCGGTCGGGATGGCGAGGGGACAGCGCCGGATCATGAGCCTGAAATACTACGGCGGAACGCACACGCGCAAGCATTACGGGCTTGGAGGGCACGGCTCGAAGCACAGGGCTGTACCAGCCAACGCGCTGTTGGAGCCGTTCTGCCGAGCTTCGAAGCTTGGGTAAAGAGGACCGACTGTGTCACCTATCGATTGACTCAGATACTCACCGGGCACGGTTGCTTCGGTGAGTATCTGAATCGAATAAGACGGGAAGCTACAGCACAATGCCACCACTGCGGGTCTGACCGGGACTCCGCCCAGCACACGCTGGAGGACTGCCCTGCTTGGGAGTCCGAGCGTCGAGTCCTGATCGGACAGATCGGAGGAAACCTGTCACCGCCAGCATTGATCGCGGCAATGCTGGCGAGTGGCGAGGGATGGGAAGCCGCGGTCTCCTTCTGTGAGAACGTTATGCTCCAGAAGGAGTCCGCAGAGCGGGATCGGGAAAGGGCCGATCCCGCTCGAAGGAGGCGGCGAAGGGGACGCGGCAGAGGTCGCTAGCTCCCTAATCATCGCTTAAGGGTCGCTGCGGCCACATGTTGGGGAGATGTGACCGCTGCAAACGACCCGTGACAGGTGGCACCCCGGTGCGGCCGGGGGTGTCGTCTAAGGTGGGTCGGTGTCCCGCCTTTTACTGTGTAAAGCGGCAAGAGGCGCGATATCGTCCTGCCCTAAGGGTAACCTATTGATTACCGTGAGATGTATCCCAATCATGGGGTTAGGCAGGGGGGACTCCAGATGTCGCTGATGCGTTCCTGGAGCTCCTCCCGACTGCCGAGGTAGGCCGCCGCGGGGTTTAGTGGGTAGACCGGTTCGCCGGGAGTCCCACACACGCCTTTCGTCTTCCCCACGGAGGGTATGGTGCGAAAAGCATTCCCCGCGAAAAAAAAAAAAAAAAAAAAAAAAAAAAAAAAAAAAAAAAAGGAAGCATAGGGTCTAAATTAGTTTCTACCTCCGTAGACAATTTTGTGATCACTTACCAGTAGTAATGAGATCTTTCAAAGGTCTGGATAAGTGACAGACAAATACTATAGATCTTACTAGAATTGTATAAAAATAAATGGCAAAATAATATATCTAATGCCGCGCTTTATTTTATGCTCGAGTAGTAATACTAATACCTACGCGTGTCGTGTAGTATGAATAGCATACGCAAAATAAAAAGATGCTTTTAGTAGATATCTTAGTGTTTATTCTATGCTAATTACTATTTCTCATTTTTATAAATGTGAAATATAGTTCATTGCTTGCAGATTACAGGAAAACCTAAAAGAATTCTATCAATTGAAAATAAGGTTTATTTTCAGGGGACAATTTAGGAAATAATAAAAAATTTTCGCAAATCTTACTATTGTCATAAATGAAAGGCCTTGTTATGAGGATTTCATATATATTTTTGTTATTATTGTAAGATGGGTAGTTTTGAATTTATTAATGAAAATGAAATTCATTCTTTTTGTATTTTTTTGGATTTTTTCATGCTAGATTATTAAATTATTTAATATATGAAAGAAAAATTTGACTGCAGGCAGAACTCAAACCTGCGTCTTCCGGCTAGATACGCCACACGCTATGGCCACTGATCTTTAGCGTGATGTTACATAGCCTATACCTTCGACGATAAATGGGCTATCTAACGGTAAAATAAATAAAAAAATCGATCTAGTAGTTCCTGAGATTAGCGTGTTCAACTCAACAAACTCTTTAGCTTTATACTCATATTTTATTACTCACTTTTAGAGAACTGGAAGAGATCGCCATGAGGGATAAGACCGCCTATTGTTGTACAGTTAGTTTGTAACATAATTGTTTCTGTTTTTCTTTCTTGTATGATTTGTGTATATACTTAAAGACAATAAATAAATATATTTATGTATTATTCGCGTACAGACAATAATCAGATAAAATAATCATCTGATTATTTTGCGTTTACTACTATAGAAATACGCGTCGACAGAGTGCAGCAGAGCAGCGAAGTACTTGTCTTTTGGCGCCAAACTGCGCTGAGATCGCTTTCGACGTAAGGGGCGGGTGCGGGGCGCGCGGGTGAAATCTAAAATTTTGCTGGCTTTATGCGCGCTCTTAATGCCATGAGGCATTCCCTCCCAAGTCAACCTTCAGGTTACTATATACTATCTATTATCATAATGGATGAAAAAATGCAAGAATGAGTTAAAGCATTTAACTTGCGTTCGAAAACTGAAGTTAGGTGAATGAGTATGAGCAGAATCCAAAAGTAGTAACCTAATCACCATACTCGTTGCGAATGCAGCATGGTGACCAACACTATGACAGTTTATACATCTGCATCATTGAGTCTCCTATCAACGAAACACAACAAGACGAAAGCTAATAATAAATAATAAAATAAAACTAAATGCCCATCGGTATTTACACGTACACGTTCAAATAATACTACTTGGCTAATTACATGATCTTTCAGAACCTTACCTAATTGCTTATAATATTTTTACGGTCCAAGTCCATTGCACGGCTGATCGCGCTGCTTGATTGCTGTTAATACTGGTTCTATAGACTTCAATCAGCTCACTGTAGCATTGCCTATTACACGCTCCGATAATAAATTTATTGTTTTATTAAAATTTGTAGAGAGAGGGGATGTCTTATTCTGATCTAACTGCTTTAGGTTATAACACGATCCCTTTTACGTGCTTATGTGCATTGTTACCGAGTTACATACTCCATTATAAAAAGGGGCTATCATCCACTCTCAAGCTTGTGTAGTTATTCTTGAAAAAATATGAAAGCTTTTAATGAATAGAAAAAAAATTACAATAGCCTCACTTAGAAGTTCTAATTCTATTCCTTTTATGGCCACCAAGACATACACAGAAATTATACGGCTTCTCGAAGCACTGGCCTCTTGGCTCTTGCAAAAAAATGTTCAGTTATTTAGGGACTTGGTGTATGTTGATGATATAAATGACACTAAATATTTTATTACTAGCCTATTAACACCAGAACCGGTCACCAGAAAATTGCTATGTATTATATTAAGTCATGATAGCACAAAAATATATAATTTACCTACTTAATTGAAAGAAAAAAAATCATAAATTACATTAGTAATAACAATATTATAAATGCGAAAGTTTACAGGCTTGTTGTTCGTTTACACAAGCTTATTTATACTAATACTAGAGTTTGTTTGTTTGTTTGAACGCGCTAATCTCTGGAACTACTGGTCCGATTTGAATGATTCTTTCAGTGTTGGGTAGTCCATTGATCGAGGAAGGCTATAGGCTATTTTTTTTTCAAAATTAGGGATTCGTAATAAAATTGCTATTTTGTAACACAAGATGTAAAATCGAAAACCTATTTTTTCCACGGAAACGAGAAAAACGCGGGTGAAACCGCGGGGCACGGCTAGTATTTATATAATTCATTACTTCAGAGTTACTTGTATAAACTAATTTTTAAACACGCCTTATTTATTAGTATTCCTACTTAGTAGTAGCTTTAGCCCGTGGCACCACCCGCGTGTGTTTTGCAAGGTCAAGCAAACAAGAAGGCAGGTTTACCTTTAGTCTTCTAAAGTTAAGCCCGCCTTCTCGTTTACCCATAAAAATATAAATTATTCACGATGCCCAATTATAGACACTTAAAGACAGGTTCACAGATGACAAACAGGATTATTTTCGCAAACAATTCGATTAACTAAATAGTTTTTAGGATGTTTATCCAATTGACATCTCGATGTCACGGTGTACAGTCACGATCTTTATTTACCAGTACTTACACGCTCCATGCAAATTTATGCTGACATGCAATCGCTTACGTGCATTGCGGCTTAACAAGGGCGCCATATCCGCCAAGAAATATCCTTTTATTATTGCAAAAGATAGAAAACAAATTGTACAGGACCAGGAGTACAGTGGTGAAGAGAGATGTTATAACATTACTTTGATGATTTGAATTCAAATATATCGAATTAATAATATTAACGATAATTTTTAATTTATTTGGGAATTCTTGACTGGCGTTGTCATTATTAAATCTGAAAAGTCAAAAAACCCCGATTCGTCTCCCTAGATCAAAAGTTTTAAAATTGAAAAAGATAAAAAATCTTAAAATTAGATAATTGTTACCGGTAGGTATTAGCATTATTCAATGTAAAGATTTAATCAGTATAAGAAAAATTTTCGGAAGTAAGTTTCTTCTTTATAATTTTTTTTAATTAAAAAGCTTTCATTGAACAGTGTAAACTCTTTATAACGAAATTTAGGGGACCGAGCATTTTTATAGTTATATGAAGCGATAGAAAAACAACCACGATAACGTTTTATGTGTATGTAAAACAATAGGGATTAAAATTATTCCTAATACGTAGTCTGTTAAATTTGGTATGCCAGTACTCGATAGGTACATTCAACACCACGCCAACATTTAAGAGCAAGCCAAGCGTAATGATGCACGTGTTCTAGACAATTAACAATAAAAAGCAAGTCGGTGGTTTACGACCTCAGAGTCAGAAGCTTCAAGTTTTGGTGTCTGATAGGTCTAGACCGCAATTTTTATTAACTGCAATAAAAAGGTAAACAAAAAAACAATGGCTCTTGCGCTATAAAAGTTTATCAATGGGTTATGTATGGGTTTTAAGGTAAACCAACCATTGTGCTCACTTCCACGTTTTAGAGAGTATTTTTGTTAAATCTAATGACGCTATGAAGAGTTGTCACTGTAGTAATTTCTACGATAACGTGTTTATTCAGTAATACATAAGTCCTATTTATAGATCTTACACGATTATAATTTAAAGTGATAATAAAAATAGATAGGTATGTATACATTACCATGCGAAAGATAGCCCAGGTCGTGATTACGCCATCTATTCTTAGATACCATATAGAACACAGATTTACATATAATAAATTAATATCTACTATACGACACAGAACTAAAAATAACAATAGTACATGTGATATAATGTAAACAGGCAAATAAATTGACTGACGCGAATGGTTCAGTTAGTGACATAAGCAATCATGGGATAACACTTGTGATCCAAAGTTTCGGTTTGAGTCTGGGCGTTCTTTGTGTTCTTTCAATTAAGCTTGTTTACACTCCCGCGATAAAAGATAATATCTTTTTTTTTATAAATCTCCCAAAATGACTATCAGTCTTATGAAAAAGATAAGCAACGTCGTAGAGTGGTGGTTGCAAATGTGAACAATGCAGCATGTTGTGGTGACTCACACTGTGGCAACCTGGTGAGATGCCTTCACACCCGGTTTAAAGGATTTTAAGGACGTTTATCCTTGTGCGGGAGTTGTCGAAATGTTGAAATGAAATTTGGCATAGATGGACATGGCTACTCTTTTAGAAGCCACAGGCAAAAGCTACGTATAAACAAACATAAAAATGCATTATATCAAAAGTATTTTAAGTATTAGTTAAGTCGTTTAACTCATAGCAACATTACTCGAGGGAATGACTAACTTTTAAAATGAACAACTCTGAGAGGTAATAAAACTTTTTATACGTAAATAACATATTAGGTTGGCCTCGGTGCATATGCGTCCACGCAGATGCACGTCTGGCCTTGACTTCGCGTTGTAAACATGAGGCTGGTGCAAAGTACTGGCGACGAGCGACGAAATATTCCATATCCTTATTTGTATGTTAAATGACGCTTTATGTCGTTGCGTAGTAGAAAATAAAGTCTCTGTATTCACTTAGATGCTTTAAACTACTTAACGGATTTAGGGCAATTTTCAGCAAAAGATAGTGATCAAACAGGAATATTTAATATGTATAATACCAGATACGACTACTTTATTATATGCTGATATTATGCTTATATTGTATTGTTTAAAACCAGTCATCATCGAGGGTAACGACGGCGCGATCAGACCTAGATGGATGACCGTTTCTGGCATGATATGTTATGAGCATTTCCGTGATTCGGAGGTCACGTTAAGCAGACGGTCTCGGTTGTTATCATATGATGACAGTCGTGAAGCTTATTTAGATGCCTTTGGGTGGCGTAAAAACATCCAACGGAAAGATTACGTAGGCATAGCGTGTCTTGCCAGTTCCCAACCCGCACACGGCCAGGGGGGGGGGTGTATAGTCTTGACCCTCTCTTGAGAAGAGATCCAAGTCCAGTAGTGGGACGTTATGGGTTGTTGTTGAAGCACAAGTAAATTCAAAACGTAAAATATTATTTAAAAATTCTTTATTTGAAATTTGAAAAAGAAATTTCTAATATTTGCATTAAGATTATAATAAGTTAAAATCCCTTTCAAGTTTTTTAAGAATTGGGACGTTGGGACTCTAAAGCTTTTGTTATTAGAATTTGGGGTCGGGACATGTGTAACATGGCGAAGAGGTATGTTGCACCTGGAATCTTTAACGCCCGGCCACCTGCCTTACACGAACCCTCTTTATCGTTTACAAAGAGGTCGAAGTAAAAACGTAAATTGGGACAAGGACTTCGCGAATTTAGGTAAGGATTGCGAATTTTTAACCCGCGGTTTTAAAAACTGCAATAGGATTCTCCTCCTCCTCGTCATTACTAGAAATAATACAATAGGAAAGATTCCTACGTTTGAACTTAATTGTTTGAACTGAATTATTAATGGTAAAATATTAAAATGCAGGTTTAGGTCAACTAGAGACGTCACGAACCAAAGGGCGTGCAATTAGAGGCCTGTGTCCAACTATGTAGGTACTGGAGCCATGCTGATTTCAGCACGAATGGGCTGACTCGACCGGGGTAGTACGACCCTCGCACAGAAGACCATCTTAATAATGAATATAATTCTGCATCATTCTCCCGGCCTCTAGCCAGGCCGCCATAGTATAGGTCACCATGCTACATTGCCTACCCTCACAATAAGCATGGTGACCTCTACTCCTGGATTCTACTCATGATTTCCATCAGGCAGAGTGGAATTCACATTGGTAGGCTTAAATATATATATAAACAAAAACTGGGCTATGATAGGTTGAAGACGATGACGTCACGTCTTAATATTTTACACGAAAACCGCGTCTATCGTCGTAACGTTATCCACACTATACTTGCACCTCATCCAGTCTCATGTGCCTTGACGCCATATTAAAATACCGTATCGTACATATTACGAGCTATTTTTATAAAGTCTGTGCGTCGCGTCGCCAATTGTGTTATTTTTCCGATATTGCAACGGTGTAGAATATTTTATTATTGCTCAATTGTTGTCTTTTAACGATGTTCTTTCATCAGTTTTTAAGGTCGGCACTAAAACGCTTATATCGGTTAAAAAAATATCGGTTTATTGGTTAGGCAAGCATTTGAATGTATGCCAGTACAATTTTCACAGCACATTCGTCACTGTTGGCATTTTAAATATTGCTTTACACTGCTGTTTGTAGACTTGTAATGGTCAATACGATCAGCATTTCCTGCCAGCCGTCTTTATACAATACCAACATTGCATTTGAACGACTTATCACATTCTTTAGTAGACTTCATTTTATCTTTTCACTTGCCAAACGAAGACAACTTTTGGTAAACGTAGTGTAGGACGTGCGTCCTACAACTACGTTACAGGCGAGGTGAAGTGACGACCTGCGTAGGATGACTGGCAGGAGCTGGATGCGAGAAGCTCAAAATCGATCACAGTGGTATGCAATGGGAGAGGCCTATGTCCAGCAGTGGGCTGCCTTAGGCTGATGATAATGATGATGATGAGATCATCATCATCATTATATTATTAACAGTTCCACGGCAAGTGTAACAACATTGTTACACTTGCCGTGGAACTGTTAACAGAGAGTAAGGCTCAAAGGACGAATCTACTATTTTGGACATCTGACACAACGCCATCTAGTCTCAAATTAAGCAGATATTGTACTGTGGGTACTGACAACCTATATATATCTACTGACTTGTTCGTCTAGTGGTTATCGTATGCGGCTGCTGATCAAAAGGTCTCCGGTTCAATTCCCCGGGCCGGCCAAACGTTTGTGTGATCAGCAAATATTTGTTCCAGAGTTTGGGGTGTTTTCTATACCAGTCGCATACGATAAAATAAAGATATAAAATATATCTAAGATTTTTATGCTTTCCATCAGGCCGTCCCTTTTGCAGGCTCGATTTTATAAAAGATGAATTTATCTTAAAACTATGTGTATGCGAGATGTTGTTCGCGATTAAATTCTGAGCTATTTTGAGTCGACCAGCCTGTTACTGTAACCGAGCTTTGACTTCAAACAGGTTCTATAGTTAATTATTACCATTCTTAAGTCTTACTGTTACTACACCGCCTGAATGCAAATACACATTCTCTACAAACTTAGTATTATAAATGCGTGAATTTAAATGCAGGTATGTTAGTTTAAACTGAGTCACACGGTTAAAAACCACGGTTAAAAATTGAAAAGGAAAACAGTTTGAAACAATACTACTGTTGTCTAGGAAAAGAAGATCGAGTTAAACGCTTTTCGTTTTCTATTCAATGTCTCTATTCTCTTGTTTCATTGGCTAATGTCACTCGGTCTCGTGATCAAAATATTTGCCAAAGAAACAAGAGAATAACAGAAGTAGAGGGGCTGTTATTAAATTTATGTAACACAGTCGCAGGTAATTAAAGACTCCGTTCATTGAACTCCGTTTGTAAACATTTTTGTAACATTCATTTTATTATAAGTATAAGTAGTTCAAAAGTTACGTAAATAAATGCTTATTACAGAGAAATAAAATATTCGCTCAGGAAAATATCTGTAAATCCTTATTTGCCTTATTAATATTGAATACTATAGAACCGATTTAAATAACTTTGGCACACTGTTAGTCTAGAGCCTGAGAAAGGGCATACTTTTACCGCCATTACCGACAGAAACGCGGGCGGAGCCGCGGGCGAACGCTAGTTTTTGTATAATACACTAGCTTCCGCCCGCGGCCCCGCGTCAGTTATCGCGGTAAAAAGTAGCGTATATCCTTTCCCAAGTTCAGTTCTATCTTCATACCAATTTTATCAAAATCGGTTCAGTGGTTTTGGCGTGAAAGCGTAACAGACAGACAGACAGACAGAGTTACTTTCGCATTTATAATATTAGTAGGGATTGAAAAGATCATGTATTTTATAAGAAATCACATATACCGTCAACGTTACATTTCCTTAAAAAGGGCAACATTTGCATCTTTCTAACATCTTTGTAAAAAGGTATTTAAAGGCATACCTGCCTTTGAGGTTTAGATAAATATATGCATATAGGGATCTATGTACTTTACCAACTTCTTTTTAAACTTCTTACTAAACGCATCTTACTAGGCCGCCATAGTGTGGGTCACCGTGCTGCACTGTCCGTTGTGGCAGTGAGGATGGTGGCCTTCACTTCTGGATTCTGTTCATGCTTTCCATCAGGCAGGGCAGAGTCATTTTGGCAGCTAATATAAAAAAAAAAAAAAACTTTACGTGATGATACACAGGCCTTATAAATAGGCTATCCAACATGTTTAATTCGAACGTGTAGTTCCTAACCCGTTTATAAATCTTAGTAATAGGTATATTTTCTAAAACCAATTATCTCAACAAAAGTATTACTCCTTAAACTTAATTCACTTTTTTCTTTAAGACAGTTTGAATAATACAAATCAATTCGCAACACAGTTATATTGGCAATGAAAGGATAAGGTTATCAAGGTTTATCTTCTACTTTGTATAAACACAGTTGACCTTGGAGGTTTGAAGGGCAGCTGCCATTGTTTTTACATGTGTTATCTAACATTAGATATAGACTGTGCTATATAATTATGTTCTAGATAAGTTACACCTAAATTTATACTGTTTTAATTTATATTAAAGCGCTTAAGGAACATTTAGTACGGAGGGGTAACGTATGCCACTTCTGTACTGAAATCTCGGGTCGGACCAATGTTTGTGTGATCTATGTATATGTTTGTGTGATCTATGTATATGTTTGTGTGATCTATGTATATAATATTTGTTTCGGAGTTTAGTTGTTCTTCATTACAAAAAAGTTTCTTCTGTCCTGTTCTCCATTACATTTTATTTGTTAAACTAGCTTTCATAGTACAAGTTCTGCTTAGTTCTATGATGTTTTAGTAATACAACTCGCGAATTAGCAGCCACGCAGATTTTAGCACGAATGGGCTGGCTTATCCGGGGCAGTACTACCCTCACACAGAAGACTAATCTGAAAATGTCAGCATTCATGTAGTCGTACGAGTATTTCGTTGGTGAATGTGAGACCAGAGACTATTTTATTCTGCATCATCATTATGCACGCCCAGACTCGGAACAACAGTTTGTAGATCACACAGAGTGTGGGGTTAAGAAAAACTGATATTCAGGTAAAACCGGTTGAACTAGTAGCCGACCCCATATAATATTGGGAATAAGGCTAGGAAGAAGAAGACAGAGTGTGGGGTTAAAAGCCAAAACACTCAGCGCATTAAAATACGGCGTGACGACAGCTTAAACCATTTCGCCATTCATGCAGTCAGATGACGTTGGATGTCAGATGTCCGACACATTTTATTACATATTTATTTTCTTTGAGTGCTGTTAATAGAGGCACAAAACTCCACTCCCTAAATTCTCGGGCACTACACGCATCGAAAGAGTTCCATAAGTTGATTGTGCGAAGCAAAAAGTTTCTTGGAAGTGATGGAGTGCCAATTATCGATGGATGATTGATGGATGGAAGTTTTGTAGTTTTTTTTTGATCCTGTCCCCTATTATAATGTTTTCTTTTGCTGTTTACTTATTTATTAGATTTCTAACTTTCGTTTCGAAGGGTATAATGTCTAGTTGATCCTAATGACGTCAGTTTTGTATCTGATGTTAACTTTGGTTAGATGAAATCGGAACCTTAGTTAGAATAAATCAAATTTTATAAGGACGTATAAGCGCGCGCTCTCTTCTAGCTAGTTTTATTGCCACTTTAATATACTCTCGAAGTAGCCACTAACAATGAATAAACAACAATCAAACTGGTTACAAATAACTCGTGTACTAAAAGAGCTATTAAGAGTAATTCTTTATGAAGCTAATGTTTATTGATCTCTTTTATACGACCACGCTAAACTTCTAAACTCATTGACTTCAAACGAATGAGATTCGCTTTGATGTTTATTTTGACTGTGTTCCTTAGGAAACAACAAAACAAAAGGAGTTCTTTCTCCGACTCCTAAGTATATTATGAAACAGTCTGAATTATTGATACTAATTCTGTTGTTCGACAACATTCTAAACAAAACTAAAAATGAGTTTTCAAACGATGTTCTAAAAGACAAATCTTGACCAAAATTAAAAATCTTTATATTATATAAATTTTCTGTTCGCGTGTTTGTAATTGAACTCCTTATAAACAGCATGACCGATTCTGATGATTTTTTTATGTGTGTTCAAGAATGGTTTATATTCGCAATTGGACCGGCAGCTGGCACTGCCATCAAGTTCTGGATTTTTTATTTTTCGCATAACAGAACATAACCTTAAAATTGGGCGCTGCGAAGCTCGCCGGGTCTTAAAACAGTCATCATCAACAACCCATAACGTCCCACTGCTGGGCTCAGGTCTCCTCTCAAGAGAGGGTTAAGGCCATACGTCCCCACGCTGGCCGAGTGCGGGTTGTGGACAGGCAAGACACGTTGTGGCTACGTAATCTTGCTGTTGGATGTTTTTAAGCCGCCCGAAGGCCTCCAACTAAGCTTCACGACTGCTATCTTATGATAACAACCGGGACCGACTGCTTAACGTGACCTCTGAATCACGGAAACGCTCATTACATATAATGCCACAAACGGTCACCCATCTAGGTCCGACCGCGCCGTAGTTGCTTACCCTTGGTGATTGTTTCCAATCACCTAAGGCCACTCGGCTATGAGCGCTTCATAGTACTTACTGACTTATTTTTTACAAATTTATTTACTAAACTTAAAAAATTAAAGAAATTTGATTTTATTTAGTGACTTAACAACATAATTAGCTCCATTGATTATGTGAAAATCTTTTTCTGTGAAGGATAAATTTAATAAACTCCCGAGTGAATGCGGATAGTTCTGAATTTATAATGCAATTTCAGCAGCAATGAGTGTTCGCAGCTCTCGAATCTGATATTATATTAATAATAAATTGGCTTTCGACTAGTAATTTGGGGGTAAATATGAGGTTTGACGACAATATTACGGAAACAGAATATTTACGTCATCTGGTATAGTTAAAACTTCTGACACGTAATCGATTATTATTTTTAATATGAGCCTGCCAAAGTTGTCACTCTGCCTGATGGAAAGCATGAGTAGAATCTAAGACTAATGATCACCATACTCATTGTTAGTGCAGAAAATGCAATATAGTGACCCTTAGAGACGCTTCTGCATCATTAGGCTTTAGGTCTCGCAATCACCAACGAAACACAACAGCAACTATTGGCGTTTTAGACTGTTCTGTAAGAGGAAGACTGCCTTGTTGGTCCAGTGGTCAGCATATGCGGCTGCTGATCAAGAGGTCTCAGATTCGATTTCGGGTTCGTACCAAATATTTGTGTGATCCACAAATATTTGTTTTGGAGTCAGGGTGTTTTCTTTGTATAATATGTATGTATTTACAAAAAAAAGTATGTTATGTATTTATATCAGTTGTTTAGTAGGTACCCAAAATACAAGCTCTGCTTAGTTGGCCCGTAGTGCTGATAGTAGCGTTACTCTATACTCTGCGGATATTTTTATCATGTTATGTATTAAAGTTCACTAAGTTAGACTATAAATGTATTTATTTTATTAATATATATGGTAACTTGACGTGAAGTATAGTAGTTTATTGATTTAGCACCAAACTTGTTTTGTTAAAATAAAATAAAAAGTTTTTTTATTTTTACTTTTTTCCTACCTCATGTTACTTACTTGTCCACCGAATAGTATGTTCAGGTGAATATAGTATAGAGGTGAGGTAAAAGTTACAAAGAAAAATAAATAAATGATAAAAGTGGAAAATAGATCTTTAAATTACTTATTATTTTTAAAGAGATTTAACAGTTTCCGAGTTCAAAAACCAATACATATTACGTTTGACGAAAATATCTTAGTTACAAAATTAGTTTAAACACGACTCCGTTGCAATTGAAACACTTTTCTCCCTCTGAGACTCTGAGGTAACTTGACACTCAGCAAAAAATATTATCATACATGTCACCCATTCGGGACTTCCCCGACGCAATGGGTATCACACAGTATGAATAGAATACTAAAAACTTCTTCCTGTGCATTTTGAATACAACAAAGACGGGGAAACCCCCAGATACAAGCCTATCTGTTCATGAGTTCTGTGAATACCGAGTAAGCGCTTATCACAATGCTTATTCTTACTTACTATGAAAATGTTTAATAAAATATTATGTTTTGGCGGCGGCTCCGATACCGATGATGTATTGTTGATTTCGATATAAAAACAAATACTGAAAACAGAATAAAATGAATATTTAAACGGGCTCCAAACGTTCGCGGCTTTTAAACGATACATTGAGAGTTTACTAAAGACCATTTTTCTATTTAGGTATTCGTTTGCGTGTTATTTAATTTTAAAGGGCGTACCCCCCCCCCCCCCTCTATAAGCCTAATGGCAGGCTCATAAATTCTGAAAAAATCATGATAGTAGTTCATATAACTTTAAAGGAAAACTATAGCGGCTTGGGTAACTTTACTTCAGTAGTTATATAGGCCTAGCTTGTGAAATACGTTTATTTAGAAAACTTCGTACAGAAATACGAAATAATAACTTAATAATAAGTACACATAACAATTATTTATTAAACACGAATCAATATGCCATTATGTATAATTACGGAAAACTATTCTATGCGTGGCCTGACACTAGGCCAATTTTTTTACGTAAAAAACAGCCTACGTGATCTGCCGCACGGTTATTATAATTGTAAAACGGTTGTTTTGAAGGAAGTCGCAGTAAACAAACTTGTAAACAATAAGGAAGTACTTTTCCATGAGATGTTTTTCGTCACGTGTAGGTACGTAAGACCATGGCCTTGGTGTTCGGTTCGGTTATAATATCCCACGTCAATTAACCTCTTTAGTATAGTAATCAAATGTATGTAATACATAATTTAATGTATTCATCAGCAGGAATAAATTTTATCCATTTTCTTCAATACTTTCAGTTTAAATTTAATAAATATAATTTTAACGAAAAGGAACCGACTTCAATGAAAAACTATTCCGAGTACCCAAATCGTGACATTGTGCCTATGATATTTGAGGAGTTCCCTCGATTTCCTTGGGATCCCATCATCAGATCCCGATATTGTGACGATGGGACCACCTGTAAGCTACGCCCATTCCAATGCAAACAGATTTTTTGAAATCGATTCCTACACAACGGAATTATCGCCGAACATACATAAAAAATAAATAAAAGGATTCCGACTAATTGAGAACCTCCTCCTTTTTTTGAAGTCGGTGAATAAATAAACAGTTTTTATCTCACATAACAAATTTCTTTTAAATCATCGTTTGAATTGAAGTGCAAAGGAACTTTTGGTCCATCCCTGTATTTTGTGACATACACTGAACAAGTGTATTCATTTACTAACGGACTTATTCATAAACTATCTATTCATAAGTGGTTTATAGTGTTATCAACTTTAAGTTTAAAGTTGAAATAATACAGAACGGTTGCTGAAAGTTAAGTAACGTTTATGAATGAGGCCGTCAGATAATAATAAATATGGATTAATGCGAGTCCGACTTAAGTTGTGAAAATACTTTCAGGAAATATGTTTTTACTTTCTGAAGGAATATCTGAGTATTTTACAACGGCATGTTGTAAAAATACTCTGATATTCCTTTACAAAGCGCCAAATCTGTGATATCAATAAAAGTAATTTGTGTAATCTAAATTAACATTAAAAATTCGAAATTAACTCTGTAACTTTGTCTGTAACAGACAATTTCACGGCTAAACCGCTGTATCGATTTCAATTAAATTCGTCATTGAGATGCCGTGATAACGGACTTACACGCAGGCGGAGCCGCTGACAAAAGCTAGTATGACAATAACTTAACAACCACTAACTTTTTCCCTTCTTCTCTGTTTAATTTCAATTTACCTAAATTGTTGCAAAGAACTCATCAAGTTTATTCTTATTCAACAGAATATATAATTAGGAAGTAGACTGCGCCCATGATCATCATCACCATTCTAATCATCACCATCTGCATCACATATTTGAAATAATAATAGCAGAAAGAAGCCAAGCCTAGAATAGTAGACGTACTGAGACACGCAAGTTCCTTAGGTGAAAGAATCTCAATCAAACTGAAAAATGATGAAAGAGGTAAGGGTATTTAAAAAGATCTTTCCAAAATTGTTTTTTTATTTTTTACTGGCTGTTCAGAAATATACATTGTATAAGTAAATACATTTGGCATAAAGGACAAGTCTAGAAATATTTTAACAGTGATCAAATTTTTTTCATCATTAATGAATGTATGGCAAGGTTTCAAGTCGTCCAATACACTTTAAAAGCATACTAATATAATTTACCTTATTTTGGATTTTTATTTTCGCATGGGTGAAGTGAGTATTACACAATAACGCGTGTATCAAATATCTAAAAATGCAGGTTTTGACATTTTCAAGACGTTTTCTTTTATGCTTAATATATTTAGTTATACATATTGTTATGAACGCCATGTAAAAATGGAATTGCTATTTTGGAAAGACTTAAAAAATATATACGCAACATGAACAGACCATAAAAAACCGCACTACTTAAAATTAGGCCTAATGGATTCAGGCCGATTTTTGGCAAAATTATTTTTTGACTATAATATGAACTGGCTTGACAAGTGATACCAAGAATGAATTGCTAAGAAACTGCGAAAAATAATCCTGACCCCTTCGAAATCAGTAGTGTAGTTGGAAAAATTTACACAAATCAATATAAAACAACGGTTGGTTGTTTTTCAGTCTCATCAATACTCATTGTAGAATATATTTAAGTAATTTTTCAGGATTTTAAAATCGACAGTTGTGTTGTGAATGTGTATTTTGAATAATTGCAAAATAAATCGACTGAAAAAATAATTCCAAGCCACAGCCAGCCTGCTAGCGATTAATTAGTCTTTGATATGAAATTTAGTCTCAGACGCACTCACTGATCATCAAATTTTAATCATTCTTTTAGAAGACGTATTGCCTAAAAAAAAATATATTGTTTTTTTTCTTGTTTTCGGACAACTTACACACAACGACATCTAGTCCCAAATTAAGCAGAGCTTTTATTATGAGTACTAGACAAGTGATATAAATTCAGAAACATACTTTTTTTTTAATACATAAACAAATATTTGGTTTGACCCGGGATCGAATCCGAAACCTCAAGCACAGCAGTCACATACACAACCACTGCGCCACCGAGGAAGGCTAAATTGACAACGCTAAAAACGTTAAACGAATAAATAGGTGGTATCGTTGATAATCATGTTGATTTTAACGGTCATCCTCACGTAATCTGTCTTCATTTTCATTTATGAAGTAATTTTATTTTACGTTATGGCGCCTGAAATATTTTCAAATTTTTATGCAATGTAGCCTACAATTGAAAAATATAAACCCGTGACACAAATTAGAATGAAGACATATTATTATCAATAAATCGTAACTACAAGATTTGTAACGCAAAAATTTGAGAGAGCTAATTAGATGTTATTAAACTATACAGGGACTGTGTCACTGTTAGGTACATTTCTCTGATTCCTCGGCTCATAGTATCCTAGATGGCTTGCGGTTTAGTCGATTCGAGTCAGACATGGCTATCAACTGGTGGTATCCATGGGGAATTTCGGCACAGACTTTCGACTGCCTTGTTGGTCTAGTGGTTAGCGTATGCGGCTACTGATCAAGGGGTCTCGGGTTCGATTCCCGAATCAGACCAAATATTTGTGTGATCCACAAATATTTGTTTCGGAGTCTGGGTGTTTTTCTATGTGTAATATGTATGTATTTACAAAAAATAAATATGTTTATGTATTAATATCAATTGTTTAGTACCCATAACACAAGCTCTGCTTACTTTGGGACTACATGATGTTGTGTGTAAGATGTCCAAAAATATTAAAAAAAAAAGATAATAAAAGGTGCATTTCTCTGACGAATAGAATGACTAGTTAAATCCAAGTATACTTTTTGTGTTGATTTTAAAAAGAGTAAAACTACCTCTGCAGAAATTATTTAAATTTTTTGTAACGGGACATATTGTATCTAAATTTTTAATTCTTCGTACAAATTTATTCTAAATGCATTATTTATAAGGCCACTCGAGCGACTTTTATTATACAAAGGCTTGTGGACTGTAAAACCTGAATACAGTTATATAGATGTATGTTTAGTTAGAGAACTTTAATTTGAATTATTTCAACTCTCTAGCAATTGCAATAAATTCATTTACTTCATATTTTAAATAGTAGAGTGAGTGCTATTCTTCTTTAGAGACTTTTGGCTAACTAACACATTATTTTTGGCTTTCTTTTTTAATCTTTACTTCTTCTGCCCACTGCCGTCCACTAAACGAACGTTTTCCCTAAAGAGCGCCAACCCTCCCGGTCTCGGGCGGGCTGCATCCATGCACCGCCAGCCATTTTCCAAGTCGTCAGTTCATTTTTTACACGCTTTTTATTAGCTTCACCTGTATGGGTGCTTTCTGAAAATATTTCAATAACGTCGCCCCACGCTTTTTACATTAAAATTATCTCCTACTTTTTAGATTAAAAGCGTGTTTGTTTAGTTTTTAAAACTATTTTTTTTTGGGTCTGTTTCTTACAAATAAAGCAACCAATCCATACTTATATTTGACATTCAGATCTACTATGGCTCTTCAGGAAGGACATAGGCTACTTTAACCACCATGACCAACATCACGAGGACGAGGAGCCACGAGCAAAAGCTAGTAAAATAATAAGTGACTGTTCTTACTAACTTTGCTTATAGAATCTAAATGAAAACATTGTTTTGAAATTGAAGAAAAAATCTAACTTTTTTCCCCTACCTTGTTGGTCTAGTGGTTAACGTGTGCGGCTTCTGATCAAGAGGTCTCGGGTTCGATTCCCGGATCGGACCAAATTGTGTGATCCACAAATATTTCTTTAGAAGTCTGGGTGTTTTCTATACAAGGTATAATATGTATGTATTTACAAAAAAAGTATGTTTTATGTATTTATATTAGTTGTTTAGTACCCATAATACAAACTGCTTAGTTTGGGGCTTAGATGCTTAGATGATGTTGTGTGAAAGATGTCCGAAATGTTTATTTATTTATTTATACCTCCATTCTCTCATATTTGATAGCGTTATTTAAAAAAATTCAGATAGCTTATGTCACTATCACAACTATAACAAATTCAACGGCACCTCATTCCATTCAGGCAATCCAATCAGCCATGTGGTGCCAAAGAAATGGACATACATACGCTCGCAAAACATTACTCTCCTTCTGACGCCGTCCAGTAATAAAAAACTGGAAACTCTCGTAACATATCTATTTATTAGTCGTTAAAACATGGTTGAAAATAAACAAACAACAAAATGTTTAATATACCAAACACCAGCATACTTCACCTAGCGATGACGGATATTCGTCGTTTCAACCCACTACATTAAAACTTTATTTACCCCCGACGAAAAAAGAGAGTTTTATAAGTTTACCGAGACTGTGATGTGCTTGTCTGTCGTATTAGCTCTTGAATGAATGGGCCCATTATGCTTTTTATATGGAACTCACTGATCCACAACAGCCACGTCTTCGTATTCTATTTCCCATAAAAAAAGGTTATAGTGAGCCAAGTTTAAATGATAGACATATGTTATCACGCACTCTTTTTAGGAATTTAGGGGAATAATTCTGTCATACATGAAATTTGCGAAACTTTAACCGTTTACGCAGCGCTCGCTCGAACTCTCAAGAGGATAAATATAAACCCGGATTTTGAAATATTCTTCATTCTTTCTTTCTTCTGAAAGAATTTTTCAAATTGGACCAGTACTTCCTGATATTTTCGTGTTGAACCAAACAAACAAACTCTTAACCTTTATAATATTAGTATAGATTTGACGTGACCAAGATAGTGACTATTAGATGATTCTGTAGTCAAATTTTGGGTCATTATCATTCGGTTTTAGTCTAGTTAGAGAGATAAAACGCCAATAATAAAAGCATTGTTATTACATGGTACTCATATTTCGGATCCGACACGCATCTTGTCCAAGAATATCATAAAAACCTCATAGGTATGATTAATAGAAGAAAGAAGTTATTTTAAAGATTTGTATTGATACGTAGATTTAATTTCGATATCATTGTTAACCTTTAAAATATTAAAAACTAAAACATCAATCTTAGCAATCCAATAAACGCCTATATTTTTTATTTATATCCACTGCACTTTAAGTTCACGGTAACCGTTTAATGCTTTATTGACCATCATGGCGATTTGCCATTCTCAACGAGATTTGCCACTAAATTTTGCCATCCTAAAAATACTGTCATACACATCGATCGATGTATGTTCATCATACTGAAATAGCCGACAACAAAATATAAGTTTGTAGCCATAAAAAAGAACATATAAATGTGATATAACACCAATTTTACGACTTTTGGATTCCTTTCTTTAATCGTAAAGTTCTCGCTATATTTCTCGAGCTTCAATCGTGCAAAACCTTCGTTGAAATTAATCTTATAGGGGTTCTTTTCAAAATACAACCCTAAATAAGGGTTCAGATTCTATTTCCTGCCGTCAACTTATGACTGTAGTGAATTATGGCTCATAATCTCATTATTTGTGATATTGCGACGAGAGGTCTATAATTAAATTACTGACAGACTTATGAGATCAGCTAATCGATAAAAACCAAGAGGACCAGCCCCTACTTATACTGTGAGTGTCGTAAGAGGAAGAAAAGGAAAACTTGACACAAACCTTGGTGAATGGTTAATCCTGAGAGTTTGATCAAATATGTTATTTTCACAATATCCACTACCAAATTAATATTTAGCATATGTGTATTAATATTATGATATTATGAGATGGAAAATGAGAAATATTGTTAATCTGAGTGATAATCTTTTCCTATAATAATTGTGTGAGAATTAAATCTTTAATGTCTAAAAAAAAAACCCCGATACCAACCAGTGTGAAAACTCGACACAAACCTTATACCAACCAGTCTGAAAACTCGACACAAACCTTATACCAACCAGTCTGAAAACTTGACACAATCCCTATACCAACTAGTTTGGCGAGCTTGATATAATAGATCAAAAGGAGTATCCATATCCAATATTTAAGGCTAAGATAAAAACAAAGTTGTATGATTAACTCAAAACCATTAAAATTACACAATTACCTGTTAATAATTTTATCTTTGGTAGCAACAGAGGCTTTACATTGCGCTGTCTGCAACGTCATTTATGACGTGTGTTTTGTATGTTTGAGACTTTATTACAGCAAATAACAAAAGACAACGAGACTCAGATTGACAAATAATATTATATGTAATAAAATGCTACACTTTTAAGCAATTGAATCTAGCTGTAAATATGCTTCGTCATTCCTAAAAAATAACCTATACTTTTTCATTTTAGAAAAACAGAATAGACAATATTAGTAAAAACGAACGCTACGTTCAGACTGTTTTCTTAATAGAAGCATAGCAAAAAAAGCGGTTTTACGCTAACAGTTGCACATGCGGACTTATAGTTCAGCGGTGTTGTGTCAAAGCACACTTTTATTTTAGAGCATTTTCTTGCTCAGTCTAATTTAAAGATAAGTTTATGGCGAAAAACAGCTCTATTCCCGGAACGATGTCACGGCCACACAGTAAATAAACACACACACATACACATAAAACACGTGTAAAGCAATTATTGCGTTTCTTTTTATCGAGTAAGTAAGATAACCATAGGTCGGGGTGACTGATAACGCACTTGCATCTCTTGGGTAGCAGGTGGGCGGCACCAAATACTCAAAATCAGTAAGAGATAAGAAATCGTCACTATTTTTTCTGCCATCTGCGAGGGTCGGCCTCTTTCTTTTCATCAGAAGACTTTCATTCATAAAAAGGTTTTATAATACTTTAGTTCAAGATTAACTCAATTCCTAAACGTTATTTAACTTTGAAGCGACGGTTTTGTTATTTTGAAGTGTAAATTTAATGTTACAAATGACATGCTTAAAGTTAAATAACATTTATTAGAAGTTCGTATTGGTTTAAGCAACCGTCATAACAGTAATTACATCTATTTATCTAGATTAATTTGTACTATTACGTACCTAATACATAATTACGTGTAGCGCCACTATTACAAGACTGGTAGTGGCTATTAAAAGTAACCCACATTTTCTGACTCACATTTAATGTTTATAACTGTATTAATTGTGACATTGTTTTGAACAATCTCACGGAAGTTTTCTATAAAAAAATTAATAAGTATCGTTTTATTAACCAACGTTCGTAACCCATTCATAATCGTAATCTTATTTCGTAAATCCATTGCATATCTTAATTTTAATAATTACGTTGAATTAAAAATATATCATCATCGTCAACAGCCTTTAAGCAGTGCGCTGACGGGTGACTTTTGTCTCTGTGACAAAAAGTTTTTGTCATGTCGCGTCGCGTCTTAAAATCTGAGTGCGCACACGGCGAATGACAGTCACGAAACATTTTTGTAAATCCATGGTTCATTTATCGATATGCATTTGGAGGAGACAGTCATTATTTGCGAATTCATACGGCGTAAAAGTTTTCGAATGAGTGTAGAAAGTTTTAATGAATTACTGCATATTTTCAAAGTATTCACCACATAGTTTAGTACACTTTTCCCTTCGCTCAAACCACTAATTATAACATTTATTCCACTTTAAAGTTGGGGTGTTGAAAATGTTTTGAGATTCAAAATTTAAACACATTCGAATATAGAACTGTTCCAAATTCAAAATTGCCGTTAAATATGGAAACTACAGAACTTAAAAGGCATGCCTAGTATTTATCATATGTCAGAATATTCTTTTAATCTTTTCTCGTAAAGTGCTGGTCTTCTTTCCACTTCTTCTATATACAATATATATTTGCTTATCGCCAGCGGGCAATCAAAAGTAAACGGAGAGTGGGGCACGGAAAATGGCGTCAGGATAAACTATTTTGTAGGGATTTTTGATTAGATTCGAATCAGAACATGAAGAATCGATTATTGAAAAAAACGATTTCTAAAGGATCGATTCTATATCTTTTCTGTATTCACAATATAAATATAAATCAATTTTATGAAAAACAAAAATATTCATTAAACAATCTGTGGGATCTCTTATCAGTAAAATCATCGATTTTTTAGTTCAAGGAATTCGATTATAAGAATTATTTTTATTACCTATCAAATTAATACATTCAGCTAATTGTAACTATTGTAAATATTTTTTTATACCAACACAAAAAATCGACAGTCGATTTTCAAGGGTAAAAATCGATTCAGTACAAAATTCAATTTTTTGGGCCGGAACATTGAATCTTCGATCATTGTGTTATTCTCAAAATTAAATAACATCTGGTAATCTTTCAACCAGTGTTAACTTAAACAAATTATATCATATTTCATTTTCTCTAAAACAATTCAAGCTCTAGTAATTTCGAAGAAAACCTTGAATATTTTATTAGAACAACTTCAAGGCATACTGCTTAGACCCTTTATGATAATGTGGTGATTGAACGCTAGGAGACACTTTTGTTTTGATTACAATGCTATTTCAAGTTGTCTGAAAATATAAATAAAAAGTTAATCCTTTCCGCTTTCCGCTTTTGGCTTAGGGCACGGGCAGAAACTGTTTTGTCACCCGTGCGCGCGCTTCTATCAAAATCTAGCGGCGCGCGACAGTTTTGTCACAGGCTTGTTCGCAGGCCCAAAACAGTTTTGTCATCCGATTGTCACGTCGCAACGTGCGCGCATCTCCATATAATTTTACAGACATAATGAAAGTGACAAAACAGTCACAGTGACAAAAGTTTCCCGTGCGCGCAGGGCCTTACACTCCACATCTAGACATTAACCCCTCCTTCGCAAAGAGCTTTTGACCTACTATACCACTTCAAACGGCGGGTAGGTAGGTTTGTTTCAAGACTTCCTTCTCCTTAAAGGCTGGACGGAACCAACCTGTCCTTGATCGGATTGATATAAGATGGATAGTGTAGAAATCGGTTGACCCGACCGATTTTTGGTTGATGTCGCGAGCCCATCCCTTGCGACGCGAGCGCTGCTTGGTCGGCGGTTGGGTCCGATCACTCTTGCGTAGTTGTCTCTTACTTCAGCCATAGGACTCACCAATACCCTTATTAAAAATACAGCAGCTCCCATAAACACAATGCATCTGTATAATAAAACATAAGATAATACAAAGTAGATTTGTATAATCTATCCATACATTTACCCCTTTCTGAAATGTTGTTTTTTCTTGTTACAGGTAAGCCCCTAATACACTGCAGTAGCGCGATGAATCATAAAGTAAAATGGGATCTCTGTGTTTTATGTTATCCGGGTGTATTGCTGGAGTGAAAAAAGCGTTTGAGAATTTACTACTAATCTGTTTATTAGTTTCGTTGGATGTTCGTATATTTAGCGTATAAAAAAGCATATGTTAATATTTTATTATAACAGTGTGTATGTTGGGTATAATTTAGTTGATAACTAATTGTAAGTAACACGATTTATACGCCAAACAAAGGTCAGCATTAAGTTCGTCGATGTGTGTATATAAAAATGTGTAAATAAATCAAGTCAGATGAGTTCCGGATGACCGATGCCAGTCGCTAGTAGTAAGTTGAACTAGTAGCCGTCTCCAGATAATCTAGGGAATAAAACCTAGGCAGAAGAAGACGATGATGGTTTAAATTAGAGACAAATAGAAGTGACTTATTTAATACATACCCGTATTACAATTTCAATGGAGATGATATTAGTTTTAGATAACTTTTTAAACGTTGATTAACTTCTAGTAGTATCCATTGAAGCATTATCTGTTCTGTTTACGTTATACATGTTAACCTTCATAAAAGCCTTGAATGCTATCTGCTCCGTACTATCTGCCCATATCATTAATACGTTATCAATAACCCCAAAGAAGATGACATGTTATTTATTACCAAACAATTGAACTAATTTACTAGTTTTTGTCAAAAAGCTTGTAATAACTGTTGATTGCCAGTGTAAGTCGCATTAGAATTGGTCCAGTCGTTCCATATATTAGCCGCAACTAATAGACAAAATATAAAAAAAATGTTTATTTAATTACCTACCGAATATACTTCCATAAGTACTCAGTGAAAGACTTAATTTGAAATTACAAACTGAAACTTAAAATTTAATAATTTGTCTAAGTGTACCAAATTGTATTTATAATTGAACGTAAGAATCTTAATTTAATAAGGTAAGCCACGTGCATAACTTTCATTAAAGGTATAACGTTATTTTGTTTAACAGCTATATGTGAGGGCGTTAATTAAATTTAACAAACTAATAATCCGCTCTCAAAGTTACGTGACTGTATTCGAATACACGTTGTGATAATCTCTATATCTATATGTGCGCCTGGTATTTGATAAGGATTTGGTAGGTATTACCTATCACTCACATATAAATCTGCTGCAGATATTTAATGTCACGAGATAAGATTCAAAATAATGTGATAAGTATAATCAAAGAATCATCATCATCAGCCTATCGCAGTCCACTACTGGACATAGGCCTCTCCTCTCATAGGCACAAAGAATATGTAATGCAAATCTTATATTCATTATAATAAACCAATATCACAAGTCTTAAAAAAGAAGACAGCGAAAAGAAAATAAACACCATGGACCGATCAGCGTGCATGCAGCGATTGATGTATTCCACATGAAGCAATAGAGATGTGTCAGGACCGTAGTCAGTGGAGATCAATTGTCTCTGCTTACCCCTCTGGGAAATGAGCGTGTATTTATGTTATATTAAAAGTGCAACATGGAACACGAATGACACGATGATTAATACCTTTAAAATGTTAATGTAGAATAGGCTAAAATAACAAAAAATAAAGTAAGAATAAGAAAAGCTATGTAATCCAAACTTCTGAACTTTTACCTTTTTTCAGGGAGAAGTTTTTTCAGGGAGGTAATTTATAGATTTTCTAACCTTATAAATACATTAAACTAATCTTACAGTAACCAGCTTTGAATTGAGTCAACCGTTTACTCATAATGACGTTAGATACGTATAGAGTAATTACCAAAAAAAATATTATAATATTAGTTTTCTCCCGTTATTTTGCTTATGTGTTATGCTGATTTACTTTGATTGCTCTTAGTGCTCGCCTACGCTCCTCAAGGAACACACATGCCAAATGTTAGCATCCTGGGTTCAGTTGTTTCGGCTGTGCGTTGCCTGTCAGTCATTCACTAACGGAACAGTTTTATAAATATGGATACATAATACTTAATTAATGTAAAAACCATTTGTCACCATAAATTTCGGACCTAAACTATGATCACAATCTAAAGTAATTAAATGTCAACTTAGTATAACAAAGCAAACACCAAATGAAAGTACTAGGCGCGCTGCATGTATAAAGAGATCGATACGTTTATAATCTGATCCAGACAATCCTGTCCCCGGTCGCAGTTCAAGGTCATTTTAACCGACGATCTGTCCACCCCTTCTCGACGCTTTTATTACGTCGTAGGTTTTAGAACAGACCTTTCTAAAAGGGTGATGGGATGATGTTAAAATTTTAAAAGGGTTTTCTTCACTCGAGAGTTAAGTAGACAGCTTTGTGGAGTTTTTATGATTTCAACTTATCTTTGAGCTTTTATATTTGTTTAGAAAAAAGTAAAGCCAAGTAAAGCAAACGGGTAGGTAGGTATGTAAATACCTGACTACTATTAACATGAAGGTGTGGGGGCGTTAGCACGAATACTGAAATTTTGTTAAATTTTTTTGCCTAAGAAGAATCAAACGAACACTGACCGTAGGAATCTGTATAGTCTAGTCAACAAGTTCAAAAACTAGACTAGTATAACTAGTAGTATTTTTCACTACTCGTATATTACCTCAGCGCAATGGCACGTAATCGGTACTATGGCCTCCTATAATGTATCCTCTATCGGTTGACATGCCGATGTGAGCTATTAGTCTGATATGTGGGTGGTCGGACATAATACAGCCTTTATTAGACACTTGTCCTTTCTACACAACTTTTGCTAATAACCTACATACACGTCTTTAGTATCAGTTAATGGTAAATTGTGTTTATACTTTCGAATCACTGTGAACTTAAATACCGTTTTATTTATGGGCTATAAGCTGTCTAAGTATAAGCGAAATAAAATCTGTAGTAAAACCTTAGCTTTTTTACGTTCCTATTTAACGTTTCCAAAAGAGAATTACACATAGCACTTTAATAGGGTTGCCATCCCCAAATAAAAAAAACTAGGATTTGAAGTTGGAAAAACCAGGACTATTCTTAGACTTTGAAAACAATAGAGTTTGCAATAGTTAAATTAATATGTAGTGAATATAGGTGAAATGAAACTTAAGTAATTCATCATCTTCCTAGCCTTTATTCCCAAGTTTATTTAGGGTCGGCTACTAGTTCAATCGGATTTACCTGAATTTCAGTTTTCCACGGCACGGCACGGACGTAACGTAACAATAAAATTTTAAAAGAGGAGTGCGAATTATTTTAAATTTAAAAACCCAGGACGCTCCTTAAAACTATTCAGGACATCCCAGGACACTTCAAAAACTAGGACATGTACTGGGAAAACAGGACGGTTGGCAACTCTACACTATATTGATAACGATCTGAGATGCTGTTTACTTTATAAAATCAAACTTTTGCCACGTGTGTGTTCAGTTAGCAGTAAATAGTAGCCCATTTCCTTCATCAAAATATATCCATGCCAAATTTAATTACATTGAAATATGTGCAGTGGTATTCCGTGCAAGTGTAACAGACAGACCGAGTAACTTTGTATTTTATTACATTAGTATGGATAAAGACTTTCGAGAGTTCGAAGTTCGATATTAGTTTCAGATTGAGTAACTATACTTATATAGTGAGACTTTTATTAAAAATGGTTCATTCAGTAGTTCTATAATTTATCGAATAAAACATACAACTCCTTCTCTTTATATTTTTTTTATATTTTTAAGCCTACCAAAGTGACTCTTCTCTGCCTGATGGAAAGCATGAGTAGAATCCAGGAGTAGAGGTTACCATGCTCATTGTGAGGGTAGGTAATGTAGCATGGTGACAAATACCATGGCGGCCGGATTAGATAATTCTGCATCATTCGGAGGGCGGGAGAATGATGCAGAATGATTTCGACTCCGACTCCGATCTCACACTCACAAACGAAATACGACTGCAAGAATGCTGTCAGTATTAGGATGGTCTGCAGTGTGAGGGTAGTACTGCCCCGGTCGATCCGGCCCATTCGTGCTTCAGCACGTATTAGAATTAGAGCCACGCTGATTTCAATCAGCGTGGCTCTAATACTTCTCTAATTTTAAGTGAATTGCTGTTTTAGGTTTTTTTATAGCTCTTTTAACTAGTGGTTGACTTTTTAGCTGTTAGCTGTGATTACCTATAACTGAATGAGCACAGGTATTTTGTTTTTTTTTTTGTATTCATGTATGATGTGTGTATCATTTGTTGGTGATCCGAAATAAATAAAATAAATATCTCTTCGTATCAAGTAGATTACATTAAATTTTGACAACCCCACACCCGATGTGATTAACTTCGTTTAGAAAATATACACTGTATATTATACAGTATAGAAATCTTTCATGACATGTACATCTTTAGAAAGAGTAATAAAACAATCTACTAATTAGCCAAAAAGCAATGAATATAACAATAAACTAAAAATATTATATTAAATTATATTACAGTGTTAGTATTCTAAAGCGGTAGTCGCTATAAATACGTTAGACGTGAAACAAGTAAATGCACGTGGTAATCGAAAGTAGAAAGTCTCAGTAAGTGGCAGAATGCCGAATAATTTATACACGCGTACGCAATAAACGTTTTTGTAAAAACTGTATGAACGGATACAAGTAATCTCGAAACTAAAGCTGATCAAGCGTAGAGCCGGCGGTTAGGCGTCACAATGAACGTGTTTAATTTCTCTATTTGCAATCATTAAACTGTTTGCCAAACACTTAGACACGATATCTAGTAGTAAATAATCCTCCTGGTTTAAAGTCGTATTAGAAAGAAAGAACAAAATATATTTACTTTAGCAATAAAAGAAAGTAATTAAAAATCAGTGCTATAATATTCAGCATAGTGTTAAACAGAAAATCTGACACTGGTTTTTAATTGGACCCAAGTGTCGCTACGCATAAAGCTATAATCCCTACTAATATTATAAATGTGGATGTTACTTTGTTTGTTACGCTATCGCGAGAAAACCACTCAACCGATCATCATGAAACTTTCTACACATATTCTTAGAGGTATTAAAAGTAACATAGGATACTTTTTATGAAAAAGTAATAATTGTTTTCGTTAATTGTACGAATAGAAAAATGACAAAAAATCTCAGAATCTAGATTTCGACGCCATCCACATAGGCTACTATTTACTGCAATAATGAAGATACACGCAAGCGGAGCCGCGAGCGAATGTTAGTACATATAATATATTAAGTACCATTCACAAAACAAAAAACAAAAATTTAATTCACAACACTATAATATCATAAAAAATTTAACATTGCTACACAACGTGGGTTAGGTTGCGGTCGATAAGGTTACAGCACTGAAGTAGGTCATTTAAAATTATTGCTTTTTAGGTTATCGTTCAATTTCAGACTTCAAATCCTAAGCTTCATCAATCGGGCGTCTAAAAAATTTACAAAATGTACATAAACCCCTGTTCAACGTTTCGAGTCGCTGAACAGTAGACATAAATAGAGTATTAACTTCTAACGACTGGACGACGCCAAGTAGGCTAATAGTTCAACGAAACACAATAAATACTAAATACCGTGAAGTACCTACGTGTAAATCAATGAATACACATGAATACACACACGATGGCGACGAAGCCATACGACTTGTAATTCCTTGGAAATGTTTCATTTATACCTCTTAGGCCTGGTGGAACATGTGCTAACACTTAATATAGAAGTGGACATACTAGTTTTATCTAGCCTTCAAACTTGTTCTAATAGTCAAGGTCAAGGTTTAGTGTTATCAAGAGGTGGATTGACCTTCCGCGTGTTTCTGCACTTCTACTGATTCCGTGGAAGCCGCCGAAATTACACTAAAGACATATTCAAATATTTTTAGGGTTCCGTAGCCAGATGGCAAAAAACGGAACCCTTATAGATTCGTCAAGTCTGTCTGTCTGTCCGTCCGTATGTCACAGCCAATTATTTCCGAAACCATAAGAGCTATTCTGTTGAAATTTGGTCAGTCGATGTATTCTGTGAACCGCATTAAGATTTTTACATAAAAATAGAAAAAAAACAATACATTTTGGGGGTCCCCATACTTGGAACTGAAACTCAAAAATTTTTTTTCATCAAACCTATACGTTCGGGGTATCTATGGATAGGTGTTCAAAAATGATATTGAGGTTCCTAATATCATTATTTTCTAAACTGAATAGTTTGCGCGAGAGACACTTCCAAAGTGGAAAAATGTGTCCCCCCCCCCCCCCTCTAACTTCTAAAATAAGAGAGTGATAAATCTAAAAAAAATATATGTTGTACATTACCATGCAAACTACTAACGAAAATTGGTTTGAACGAGATCTAGTGAGTAGTTTTTTTTTAATACGTCATAAATCGTAACACGCAATTTACCTTTCATCCAATCAAAACACTATTATTAAAACATCGATGAAAGTTACAACTAACTACAAGAACTTTTATATGATGTTACTTGCTGATACGGAACCCTTCATGGGCGAGTCCGACTCGCACTTGGCCGCTTTTTTACATTTAAGTCTACCAAAGCGACTATACTCTACCTGATGGAAAGTAAAGACAATGCAGCATGCCTAACCTCATTATGGCGGCTTAGCGAGATGCCTCGGTATCATTGGTTCAACATCACGAATGTTGTCCTTTTTAGGTTGGTCATTTGTGTAAGGGTTGTAGCGCCCCGATGCAGCCAGCCCATTCGTGCTACAATCAGCGTGACTTTACTACCTTTAAAAATGAGATTAAAACTATTCATCTTTTATAAATACTGTATATATAAATATATATAAATACTGTACTTGGATCTAAATCGTTCCCTTGCTGAAAATTCTAAAACTATTTTGAAGAACCTTCAGTCTTGGTAAAACAGATCAAGGCTGTTTACTCATTGAGTTTTACTTGTGGAATCACGACAATATTTTATCGTTAAACTATTTTCATTCCGCATATTATTACTCAATTACTTTTATTCTGTAATAAAATTCCTGTCGACAAAATATCACGGCAAGGTTCTTTCGGTACCAGATATCCACAATAGAATGGCTGTTACCTCATTGATATTTTCGGATGTATTTGCTATGAGAATGAAAAAAATAACATGTATCTATGTGTTTTAGAGGACGAATGGCAGAGCTGTTTGGTGGCACGTCAGCCAACCAAATATTAAATAGTGACCTGTATGTCGCTTTAAAGTTTCTGGTTTGCCCTTTAAAAAAAAAAAAAAAAAACAAGTTAGATAAAATTATTTCACGAAATACCAATAGTAATAAATGCTTATTCCTATGTACATGGATGCGGAGAGAGGATGTTGTGTAAATCGTAAATCAAACTTCTTATACTGTTTATTTTTTTTGGATGCTAGATCGCAGTTTCGGAGCGTCGACATTATGAAGATGCGGTTGTTAGTGTTTAATTGTAGTAGATCACTTTTAAATATATTTTTTTAGTGCACTACAAATTATGTAAGCTTCCATTAAGAGTTGACAAAATAATCCATAAAGTTTAATGTTACTTCATGTTATATCATGGTTATTACTGTTTTGATAACATGAATAATTAAAACCGGATACGAAGAAAACACAGTTTTATGTGTTCTCTAGGTACTTACATCATAAAATAATGTTTCGTTTCTTTAAATCAATATTGATAACATTTGGGCTATCGTAGACACTAAAGCGGTTTAATTTAGAAAGTGTAAGCAAAGATATCTAGTTACATATTGTACAGTAGAAATACAACGGAATTGTATGCAGGAAATTCATTGACAACAGTTTTGGAATTCTTTTGGTGCTTACAAACCTCGGACTACACAAACCAGACGGAACTTCTTCTCAAGTTTCTCTTTTGACATTCAAATATTACCATTGTCGAAACTCGTTTGTCAGAGGGTTAATAAGAATTTAAAATAGTTTGCATTGAGTTCAGCTTTTATAAAAAAAGAAATGTTTTTCATTGAAAGCAATTAATTACTTACTCAATTGCAAATATTCCGTTATTTGAATAAGAAGACAGCTGCATACCTAACAGTTAATTTTTACTAGAACCATCTACTACTTCTTATTGTTGAAATTCCGTTGCGACCTTGCCCTACTCCGTAGTCTCGTCACTGGCCTACGTGACGCCCTTCACGCACTTTTCTATTCCTCTAGCTGTCCCTTTCTAGAACTCTCGCTATAATTTTTTTAGGCCAACCAGCTGTTTAGGGAGTCACTACGGCAGTTCGTTACGCTCATTGATGTTAGAAAGGTCTTTGAACTCCAGTTTTTTTTATATTCTCTTGGTTATCTAAATTTAATGGCTTACCAAAAGTAACGCGGTTATTACTTAGCTGTTTCTTTTTATTAGTTGAGTAATTTATATTTGTCAAACATAAATTGATGAATGAATTACATTGTTAAGAAGTCTATAGATTCGTTAGGCTTTTTGTGTGACAATTACATGGCTAAGAACAACCTCACCCCCTTCCCCCACGGTCTTCATCCGATAAAATAAATGACAAGTTTCTCAAGCTGTTTTAATTTTATTGTGCGAATTTTCTTAAACAATGCTTTTGTGATAAATGTTGCGTGTGACTGGGAATTTGTCTCATTTGCCGAGAAAATCTTTAAAACCTTCAAAGAAATTCCTAAAAGATTAAATATCAAATGATATGAATTATTAAATGCTAGTTTTCGACCGCAGATCCTTACTAATATAATATAATATATGTACATTAGTAGGGATATTTTATATGGCTATAGAGAGACCAACTCCTTCGTTTCGATGACATATGTTCATTTTGTCAACAACATTCTTCAATATGTTGATGAATTAAGAAAGTTGTACCTACAAGTACTTGCAAAAGAAAGTTCTTTACACAACTATTTATCACATGTCCGCTGAAGCTGGTTCATTGGATATCTCAAGACAAGTATTGGTGGATAAATGTTTGTACACCACACACACCAAGGTATTCGTAGAGTATATACATACATATGAACTGTCCTTTAAAGATGTTTATAATTTTAACAAAAAGGAACCGACTTCAATGAAAAACTATTCCGAGTACCCAAATTGCGACATTATGCCTATGATATTTGAGGAGTTCCCTCGATTTCCTTGGGATCTCATCATCAGATCCCAAAATGGTGACGATGGGACCACCTGTAAGCTACGCCCATTCCAATGCAAAAAGAATTTTTGAAATCGGTTCATAAACGACGAAATTATCGCTGAACATACATAAAAAAAAAAGATTCCGGTGAATTGAGAACCTCCTTCTTTTTTTTGAAGTCGGTTAAAAACAACAAAACAATGTTTGGAAAAAAACACTCATAAATAAGCTCTTACTGATATGTGTGACGTGACATGTGGCCAAACTGTATAATTATGTTATCAGAGTTACCACCGACCAAAGGTTTCGTTTCGGACAGCCTTCATTAATAAATAACGATCTGCCTGAGACCAGGATAGTTGGTAAGTCCTTCGTTCAGCAGTTGACGGTAACAGGTTGATATATCACTCAATTTAGAATTCGGTGAATATTTGGCCGAAATCAGATATTGGTTTTTTCCATACGTTGGACCGAAATCTATCCGTAGTATGAATATATTAAATTATAAATACATTTGTAATACTCATTAAGAAGCCTTGATTTTATCATAGTGTTTACTCACAAGCAAAACATTTTATTCGAGATACGATATTATTCTCACTCTCTGCCCCTCGACTAAGGCTAAAATTTGTTTGCTTGCGCTATATTTAGTGAGACAGAACTTCTCGAATATTCATACAATCAATTAACGCAAGTTTAAAAGTTAGTGCACTTTATAAAATATACAAAAAATATCAATTATTGATAGCGGTTTCGCAACAAACTAGCCGAGACTATACCCAAATATTTTCATACACAATAGAGTTTAGTTTTGAATAACACACTTCATTCATAATTCATAACGATATAAAATATAATAGGTTTTACTCAGCCATTGCCGAGATTGTTTACGGAAACTTATTGGAAATCATCGTTGATCTACTGGCATGAAGTGACCTTTGAGATGTGCACCTGCCTAGTGTTCCCCACATTTAATATGCAAACAGCTATTGACTTGAGTCACCGAGCTTGCAAATATTTTATTAGATAATAATCCGTGATGAAGCAGAGAAAAAAAATCCTTCTAAAAAAGTCATGAATGCTAAAAATATTTACTAGTGAATGCAAACCGTTTGTGGAATCCACTTCCTTCTGATTTTAATGTTTCCGTTGACCATCGGATGTTCATTTAACATAGGTTATCAAATATTTCTTTAAGCATTATTTTTTAGTTGAGAATATTCTGTCAATATCGAAGTGGTTATATAAATTTATCACCAAAAATCACCTTGATAGTTCATATCTGTGGGAACAGAAGATAGTTCAAGAATTATCGAATTGAATGTAGACTTGGGACATTCCGTCAACTTCCTAGTTTATCGTAGTATTTCTCGTATATTTCGGGATGGCAATAAAAATAAAGGAATTTTGGAAGTCACTATGATATTCAAAATAATTCATATATTTGTTGTAGTCTATTAATGTTACATACATAAACTGATAAAATTAGAAAACAAAGATTATGTTATTTTATTAATCTAAAGGACGTTTCTAGATGGTTTTGTTTTCATGATTTAAAGAGATCAGAGTTCGTTCGAGTTCAATCGGTATAAAAAAGTACATTTAGTAACTGACTTCGAACTTGTTTAGCATCAGTATGTCTAAAAAAAGAAACAGCAAGGCTCTCACATTCACCGGCTTATTGCACTCACATAACTGCAACTATACGACGTTTATACAATATTCTCGGATGATATGCCGTATTACGATGATACCTGCAGGCTGCAACTTGTAACCTGTTTTCATACATTTTATCAAGCTTATTAGAACTTACCATCCTGTTTTATGCACTATCTGTAAACGCGTATTATATTAAAGGATACAAGGCGAGAACTTCTTTAATAATTTTCCAAACTAGTTTCCAATTAAAGAAAATTGTTAATAAAATATCTTACCTCGGAGTTATCAATAGGCAACTAGATCGGATATATCAGAATGCTTGGTACTTGCACATGCATGTATGTGCATGAGATGAAATGCCGTATCTAATTTTAACATATGTCTAGATTTATCACGGCTGCGATTAATTAAAGTGAATATAGATTTTCAACAACATCGAAGTCGGTTTAAACACTCAATTATATCTATTGATAACCTAGAGTCATATATGACATAAACAATATGATATAGTCATATTTAACTCTTGTGATACACAACTGATATTATAAGGACATGGCCAAATCTGAAAGTGTTCTTGAAACCTATATTATGTGTTTGTCCCGAGTCTTTGTTTGTAAACAAAGATATCGCAGCTTAACAAAGAAAGTTACAAACCTCAAAATGGAGTTTCTGGCACGGGAACAATTGTTTTTTGGAACGTGAATAAAAAGTGTACTAAAATAAGAATGTATAAATATATAGTGTAGTTAATGTAAGTGACCGATATGAAGATACCTCTTTTTTTATTAATTTTGCTTAAGATTCTGTAAGTTTAGTCAATAGCAAAATTAGAATATCTTGTCCTCTATTCCCAAAGAGTAAAATCGAGTTTAGTCTGATATAAGAATGATACAGGAGAATTGGATGTGTTTTAAAAGTGTAAGTAGATAAAAAGTATAGACTGAAATTACTTTCATTCATACTATTTGAGATGAATTGGGCAGTTTAAGCAATTGTTCCAGTAGGTTTAATGGGTTAGTACTTCAAATTCCAAGTAGCATCTCAAATAAAATTTGCTTCACTTTATCATCCTTGTTCCAGTAATTTTCCTTAATTATGTATATCGGAAATTTTTCTTTAAAAACAAGTTAAATGTAAACGAGGTCGCTTAGAATAGAACATTTTTTTTTTTTTTTTTTTTTTTTTTTTAAGAGGTCTTTTTCTTTTGACCTCGTCACTTTTCCCCGTCCGTAGGAACGACAGGCTCTTGTATATCTATATTCTTTTTTAAGCTAGCTTATTTTAAAATTAAGTAATTGGGTATGTATACCCAATTTTGTTAACATAGGTTAATCTACACTATTTACATTTATATTACATCTTGTATCTATTAAAATCTATCAAGAATAGAACATTGTAACTATGTCGGTATTATCAATTGCACAAACGTCACGATATATTTCAGTGGCGCCCGACCGTGGGCGAACATGTAGGCGGGAAATCGCACTAACGCCCACCCTGGCTTGGAACTTGTAGCCATCGTGAACCAGTTTTTGAAATATGTCAGCCCCATTGCTCTTTAACTTACAAAGATTTCTCTTTTTGCATATACGTACACTGCTGGCAATGTGATTATAATAATTCGTAAGAATCGTAAGTGTAATATTTCCTAGATTTCGGGGCGAAGGGTTATCTATTTTGTAATTGTTATTCTTGTTTCTCACATTTTAATGTATCATGCCGTTTAGTATTGTCTAGGGCAGGCGGTTCGTCCGGTGTTATTGTGTTTTTGTTGACTGTTGTGACTCTTATTATCACAAACTAGTTGTCAAGGATTTTAAAGCAATTTCAATAATCAAGGAACAATTTAGTTTTTTATGACGTCAAACGTTTATATAATAAGTTGGTTTTTGGTTGAATGGTGAATAATGGTATAATAAGTTTTTGATTGAACAGTGAGGACAGAGTTCTTTATAATTTTCGATTCATAAATTTATTTAGATTACTACAACACACACGAGTAATCATTGTATGTATGTATGTATTTTGTAAGTATTGTTCATTGAATGGACATGTTATCGTAAATGTATTACAAATTATTATCAATTAAATACGTGTCTTTGCGAGTGATTTCTTCAAACAATTACGATGCATACTGTAATTAATTTAATGTAAAAGTTACAACATATACCAATACCTTCTCGTTGTTTGCATACAAGAATATTTTGTCTTATTCACCTAGGTAGATGTGACATATTCGATTATAATTAAAGGTAGATTTGAAATATTCTGTATTCCATAGTAACACCTATCCTACTATTATAAATAAATAAATAAAATAAATATTTTGGACATCTAACACACAACATCATCTAGTCCCAAACTAAGCAGAGCTTGTGCTATGGGTATTAGACAACTGATATAAATACATAAACATACTTTTTTTTTTAATATACATATTATACATAGAAAACACCCAAACTCCGAATCAAATATTTGCAGATCATACAAATATTTGGTCCGAACCGGGAATCGAACCCAAGACCACTTGATCAACAGCCGCATACGCTGACCACTAGACCAACACTATTTAAATAGCTTTCTAGAAAGAATTTATCACTCGTTCTTATGGTTAACAATAGGTTATGTCTAGACATGGTAATACTTATAATTTTGTTCACAAATCAAGTACTTGTTATAAAAATTTAACATATTGAACTTGAAAATCAGCTTCAACATTGTGGCAATTTTAATGGCAGTAGTAAACCGTGTAGCCAAAGCCATAAAAATATTTTCTTTATCACTGTCGTTGTACTATGAAAGTTGGTCACCATAGCGACACAATATGCACGTGTATGTCACAGCCTTCGGTGGCTGCGATAACGTTACCATACGAGTAATCGTGAGCGTTGAGTAACTTTTCAAATATATTTTAGTATCAAATACATATTCATTTTTGTAGCGAAGGTACTTATTTTGCGTAAAGTGTTGTCATGATCGCAGTTCGTCCGGTAGTTGTCCTGAGAACCGACTAAGGGAATAAACTTTGAAGAACAACTGCAAAGAGAAAAAAAATATTACACAGACCATAAGGTTTAAATACTATTCCAAGCGTACGATAGCCCCTAGCCAAGTTGCAAATGTAGTTCTTCTATTCTATTTCTCTATTCAAAATGCTAAAATATTTTTTGAAATCGGTTCATAAACGACGAAATTATCGCTGAACATACATAAAAAAAAAGATCCCGACGAATTGAGAACCTCTTCCTTTTTTTTGAAGTCGGTTAAAAACAGGAGAATAGAGAAATAGAATAGAAAACGTACTACATTTGCAACTTAGCTAGGGGGGCTGGTATAGTAGAGCTAAACTATATTCGTTAGAAGAAACCTATGTCCAGCAGTAGTCTGTTGAAGGCTCTTATGATGATTGATGATTGACAGAGTTGTTCTATGTAGGTGTTGGTACAAGTGAACTCAGATTTTTTGAATACTGCAGGTAATCTTAAGGTGGATGTTAAATCGGCCGAGGAGGTTTTCTCTATCAAAATCCAAAGTTTGAAAATAATTGCACGAGGTTTTTTTTACTATTTAAAATGTGTGATGATAATTTTTGATCTGGTGATCTTTTTCAAATTTAAAAGTAATAGTACTACCAAAACCTATATTTCTTTTTATATATTATCCAGTTTTAAAGTAATCTTGAACGTCCATCTGATTGTTTATTTTGATAAAAACCAGTATACAAATGAACAGGTTCTACGAATCCGTTTTTGGCTATCTGTTACACAACCAATGTAATTGACAATAAACTAGAAAAAACTTCGACAATCGCAGGAAATGTTTGCCATTGATTTTTCTTCACGGCAATTCTTATCGTCGTTGCTAATTGTATTAACATTCCTTTGTTGTTGTGTAACATCACCTTGACACCCTCTACCTAGTAACATTTTGTTCCTTTCAGTACTTGGTATAGTTTAATAATTGTTGAAAACTAGACTATTTAGATTTCAGTTTAAAAATCAGGAAAATGATCCAAAAGATCTGCTGAGCAACGTTGTAATTTTTCTTAATCTAATGGTTATTCTTCAATTTAAGTAACAAGGACTTACAGAAATCTAGGTTAGATACGATATATAAATTACGAGAATAGAACTTCACTGAATTCAATCTGAATTTTATTTCAAATTTTCTCCATATATGGCATAAGATTGCTTTGATCATTCAGACATGTACAACAGGTGCTAGCATAGTTAAAATTATGATGAACGTCAAGTAAATTTTAATTATGTAAAAATAGTAAAAGCTGCACTGAATATATTACAGATTTTAATATTAAATCTTAGGTCTTCGTCAGGTTGTCTTTCGATATAAATCTCCCCAAGTTCCTTCCACTAATCTCTTCTCGACTCTAGAAAAAAGAATCTCGAGCTATCCTTCTCCATCTTTTCAACAAGTCATCTTTCCATTTGGCTTCCAATCCAGTCTATTATGCCATTCGTTATTTTTTTTCCATTTTCCATCCTCTTTATATGACTGGTCCAATTCATTGTTTTATCTTATTTTTGTTACGCATCGTTCACCCTTGTTCATTCTCTTAAAGTTGGCCTCAGGTCTCATAGTATAATGTTACGTACATTAATAAGTATAGGTACATATTATGTTGTATTAATAATGACAGTCTAGATTAATTTTGCCAGTCGAAAATAAAAGTTCAAACGTGAGCATCTGCTCTTCATGCAATAAACTTATATTAAATTATTTAATTATCTGCAAATCATGTCAAATAGAAGCACATCACTGAGCATATTGGTCGACATATTGAATATTTTATAAACATTTTACCGGTTGTGTTATTCTGTCAAACAATTTTTCTTTGTTCAACACCTGGCTTCTTGCGTGATTGATGTCCAAAATTTCTTTTTAATTTACTTGGTACTTCTAAAATCGAATTCAAATGCTGTTTACTATGTATAATATTTTTCGCACCAAAACTTGCTACGTCTCCTATTTAAAGTTGATTCATTTGTCCCTCCAAAAATTGCCAGAATTGTGGTTGTTAAACTAATGTGCTTCGCGTATTCTCATTTAAAAAAAAAGATCGGGCGTACAAAAATCTATATTTATTTCATAAATTATTGTTATCTTATAATAAACTATTTAAATATTGGTCACAAATATCAAATGGTCTATGAATTCTATCACCAGATGATTCTAAACGTTAGTTGAATGTTCGGTTGCATGCAAATGAAATGTAAAAATATTGTCTTTGATATTCTAATCAGCATTATTGCGCGCCGTTTTTTTTCTGTGAGTAAGACGAGTGTTAAGTGCAAGAAAAATATTTATTTATCAGGTCTTGTGTTGTGATTGGCAAAGAAGTACTCGAGTTGCATGGCCACACTTTGATTTGCAATGATCTAGTAGATTTCTAGGTTACGTCTTTATTTAAACATCCAGACATCTCCCATTTACAAACTATCATTACGGTTGCTATGCAAGTGTGTTATGCATAGCAACCTGTGAAGTTTTGACAGGAGATAAACAGTGATACATTTTGACATCTACGATTTAAGTATTTTTATAATCATCTTTCAGCTTTCGCCCGTGTATCTCGATTATTGCTGTAAAAAGTAGCCTATGTGTTATTCTGATATATAAGCTTTATTACTATTAAGTTTCATCCAAATCCGTTCAGTAGTTTTTGCATGAAAGAGCAACAAACATACATACACACATACAAAGTTTGCGTTTATAATATTTTATTTTAGTATTATGGGTTTGTTTGATGTATGTTTTATTATTTTTCATCTGTTGGTGCCTTGGTGCACTGAGAGTTGTATAAAAGTCAACATGCTGTTGTTATCGTTGAAATAATTGAAAACGATATTTTATTTAAAAACTGGTTGAGTCCGCGGTGCTACTCGCGGTAATTGTTGTAAATCGCGAGAAACGCCGCGAAGCAAAACTAGTCTAAAAAAATAACCTAAGTTACTCCTTGGGCCATTAGCTTCCTGCCGGTGTAAGTCCTGTCAAAATCGGTTCAGCCGTTCCAGACACAACACACAGGCAGACAGAAATTAGAATTACTTTTTTTATGTAACTATCGTGTATACTTTTATATGCAGTTAGTCATCCTCCTAGCCATTATTCCCAAGTTTATTTGGGGTCGGCTACTAGTTCAACCGGTTTTACCTGAATTTCAGATTTTCCACGGAGCGACTGGCATCGGACCTTCGCAACCCTAAGGGAGAACTGAAATTCAAAGATTGAACTAGTTGTCAGTATATTTGAGGGCACTGACTTCCCAATAACGATTGCCATAAATGTTCATGACAACCGGGACCGACGGCTTTACGTGCTCTCCGAGGCACGGGCATGAATCACCACCGCCAAACTTCCAAACTCCGGGCAGCTATTAGGAATTTCCTAAGAAAATCCCAAAAACACTTTTTGGCCCGACTCGGGATTTGAACCCGAGACCTCTTGATTAGCAGTCGCATACGCTAACCACTAGACCAACGAGGCAGTTGCAGATTTATATGCAGTTAGTAAAAACTTAATTTGTTATTACATACAGACACACTAATTGTATTTATTTGTATAGATTATAAATCTATACAATAATTCACCCCGCGAACTTTAATATCAAACTTAATACCTAAAACATAAATCATTTGTGTCTACCAGAAATCATGAAGCTGTTTATTATTTATTAGTACAAAAACAACGCGAGCCTTGAATTGATACTCCAAAAAACTGTAAATAGAATCAAGTCTCATCCCACGATAATTATAAAACATCTGTGTAACATAACGAGAAATACTTGTGTGAAAACTTGACGCTCACATAATCGACGGCGCAAGTAATACGAGTGTTGTATCGTGGTTTTTGTTGCGAAGTCGGCTTCGGGTGTACGCACGCGCCTGCTGACGTTGCACAATTCATGGCGGGCCCCTACTAGCGAGCTAGAGACGCGGTTCAGACTCCGTCGTTTCCCCCCGGACTTCGCCCTCCGCCGGCACGATACGCCCCTCGCAGCACCACACCCGTCACCATCGCGCCTTTAGTTGCCCCGCAGCTGCCGCGCGTTACCGTCGCATGCTCCATGCGACTCCGCGATCTCTCTACCGTAATATGGATATACACCAAATTCGCGTTCTCATCAACATCCAGTTCTCGTATCTGTGGATCTGCGAACTCTTCGACAAATATAAATGGATTATATTGTAAAGTGCCACGAAAAATTATTAGTCTTATAAGGTCCGCATTGGAATTTATAAAATGGCAAACCGCGGCGCGCCGACGTGTTCGGCACATGGCTTCGTAATAATATGGTGCTTAAGGGAATTACGTCAGGATTTACAATTGTATGTGTGGCGATAAAGCGAGAGTGTAAAAATGTTGTGTCTTCACTCGATCCAGATTTAACTTATACTCCTGAATTACTTATATTTGAGAAAATTCACCTGCGACGCAGCATGGCGTACTCGTGGCGTCCGGCGTCCGCATTACATTATGGCGGGTTTTCGCTTTTTGAAACCATAATAAATGAATTTATATGAGAAACTATCATAAAACTTAAACCCTATAACTGAACTTATAGGGCTCCTTAAAAATAATTCTTATTAGAACGGACGGTGATGTTATATGAATAAGTATGCGTCGCCTACGAATACACCCCTATATGTACAGTAAGATATAGCTAGTGGAATGTCAGATGTGTAGTGAGTATTTAAAATTCCTTAGACGCAAAGAATACTTTACTGCTTTGTTCGTACTACTAAGTATAATTTCAACCGAGGTCAGGCTCAAGAAAACGTTTCATACCTTTGAATGAATTTCACAAACTAACAGCCAATTTATTTTCAAGCTTATGACTTTGGAACACATTGAAAAAATCGTGCTAAACTATAAATTAAAAAGCTGAAATTTCGTAAATCTTGTGCTGTCTGAAAGATGAAGTAAAACAAATAATAAAAATCATAATTTTTGCCTTAGTTATTTAGTACATACAAAATATTAATACGGAAAGATAAATAAAATATAAAAAAGCTATAAGATATATTCTTATTCGACTATGGAAAAGCATAGCCATCACTAATATTGCGGACGAATCTGCAGTCGTTCTGCAGACGATGTGCTTGTGTGAGTGAGTTGTATAATGATTCTTGTGTCTATGCCATCACAGAAATGCAACGTGGCTTCAACATTCCATAGTACTACTGGCGACTATTACGAGACTATAGGCGCAGCCATTCTCTCATTTCTAATTTCCTGGTATTTGAACAACGAATGTCGTTTAAATGAGCGTCCTAAATTGTACAGAAATACCATGTAATGTAAAGACGAGTTCGTTTACCCATACTACAACTATGCTAATTAAACGCGACACACAAGTAAATGACACATTCAAATATACCAAATTAGAATAAATAAAACTAGAGTAATTTCCTGCAACATTAACTGTTAAACGATAAAACAAGCCTGAATACTTTTCTGATTAGATTATAAATTTATTCTTAAAAGAATGTAGTCATGTGTCATTGAAACAGAATTTAAACAGAATGTTCTACAGAACTTGTCTTCTTTTCACATATAAATGTAGTTGTGAAATGCTAAGAAAATGTATGAAGGTTATGCAACGGGAGAACGCCACGTGGCACTCTCTTGAGCTTTGCGCATGTGCGTGTGATAGAACCGTGACATTGCAAAATTAGAGTTCAGGTCCAAAAGTAAAATTTCAATTATATGCGTTGTAAAACACTTATGAAAAAGTATCACTTAAATAACATTGAAAGTAAGGCACGCAAATAGCACTAGATCAAATGGAGATAAGATAACTCCGCTTCAATTAAAAGTTTGGCATGACCGTGAATGTATCGCGTCGCAATATGTGAAAGTTGTAGTAAATCAGATTCCAGTGAAAATTTCCAGATACACACGTCTAATTGATACTGTCTGCTAAAGCCACGTGGCTAAAGGCTCTATTGCGCATGTCCACTACCACGATTCAGCCGTATTCTGAGAAAATCGTTACCACCCTCCGTCGCACCTTCATGTGGACACGTGGATTGAAAATTCGAAATGGGATGAAATTAATATTTAGTAGTATCTCATAATTTTTCTATCTATAATCACTATTGATAAACAAAGGAGTGTCGATAATCTTTGGTTTTATATTACATGCACAAGAGATAAGATTACAAAATAATTTATTATGTATACAAAGTTTTGTTATACTATTCGGTGTTATCAAATTAAGCTCATGAGTGCTCTAATTTAAATTGCGATTAGTTAGATTATAATTTTTGATATCGGCAAGCGATTTTGAAACATTAGACAGATAAGACCGTATCGTGTCCAATCCATAACATAAAACAAAAGTTATTGAAAATGATGTGTGAGTTTTCCAGACGATTATTCCCTAAAAGATATAAAGTATATGGAATCTTTTTATCATTACGGCCGCAAGCTACCTTTTTAATATACTTCTTATAAACAGTCTTCATCTATTTTTAAACATAAAATTCTATTCTTTGAGTACCTTTTTAGGTCGAATTTCTCTGGAATTTAATACGTGTTCGAACTAAATCAGGGTTTATATTACTGTGTTTTCTCAAAATAAATCCGTTATATTGTTCAATGATCCCCCTCCTTTTTTTATAATACTACAATGGATAATGTACTGTACATTGGCTGGTTAAGAAATGCAATAATGTTGAAATTATGCTTCGTAGTCGTACACAATCCGACCTTTACCGAGTTTCACGTGACGACGAGCGATCTTTGTGTCTGCCAAGTCGACTTTCTCTTCCCTTTGATATACATAAATACAACTGAAATTTCTATGAATAGAGGCTATAAATTTGCAATGAACATTCAAATCCATGGATCACCACATTCATCCCACAATGTGTACATATAATGCATGAAATTTTTGTTTGATCACATCAAACATTTTGCTGATAAAAAGTAAAAAAAACAACTTAGATATCAAAGGCTCGTCTGCACCTGAGGTATGCAAATGATATGTAACTTGAGATATTATTTGTTACCATTATTTTTAGACGTAAAGTGTCTTGTTTTGTGAGTGCGACCTTGTTCGGTCATGTCTAGACGACCTTGCCGTCACGAGAGAATGTCAATTCTACGTCCGTTTTAATTAATGCCACCTATATTATTAGCTCGCTTATGACATTTACGGAGTCGGTGTCTCTGCAAGTTAGCTTTCACAAGTATTAAACGAGAACTTTATCTGCAATCTTGTTGCATCACGGAAGTGTTTACATCTAACGCGGAAGACTTGTCTCTTTACCTAGGTACATGACACGTAATACTTATACAGCGGCGCCAAGGCTGATGTGCATAATTAGCCTCCTTAGATTTACTGGGAAAATGAGCCAGCTGAACTTTTAACAACTTTTTATGCTTATCTACTAGTAGGTATATTTATTTGCATTCTCAAATATCTGAATTTTTCATTAGCGACTCGTACACAGTTTTTTCCTTATAATCTGGAGATTGATGTGTTTCAGTATATTAGGTTTGTAAAAGGTAGTATTTCCTTTTCTGCTATAAACGTTTATATACATAGGATGTAAAGATGAAACAACATACAGGTGAAGGTCATGATCGAACGTGGAATGGCTCACATGACTCGTTGTTTGTTGAGCGCCGCTCCGTAATCGAGTCCGCGTGTTCGAACGCTATTGGTCGGCTTTCACGAACCTCGTTACATAAATGCTCCTACATATCTCTACTCCTCTAACTTATGATGATTATTGAAACGTCCCATTTTTTCTTCAAGTTTCTTTCAATATATTTTCATCGTAATTTAAGATTATATGACCTTTACTTTGGCGATGACAAATTTACTGCATCATTTTGCTCAGCTGTTTAGGTACAGAGGTCATCTACAAGTGTAACGTGAGGGTCACACACATATAGTATGTCTGTAAGACCTTGTCTGCCTAACTCATGCGGTTTATTCACAATGGATAAATTCCGGTGCATGTGTTTTTAACCGTCAATGACTCATGTTCCATTGATGTCATCACTTTAATGTTTGAATCGTCTTCATATGCTCAAATTTTTACGTACATATTTTCATATCTTCAATGACGTTATCAAATGTTAAGATTCAGGACTGTAAATCAAATGTTTGGTCAAATGGTAGTGATAACTCAATATGTACTTTTTACCTACTTCATTTTTTGTATTCCAACATTTTAATTTAAAACATATCTTAAGTAAAGAAAATGTGTCTTTATATTATTTATGTTACCACGAGTTTCGCATGTATTTAAATACGTTTTGTTTAGAATTACATTTATATTTTATCAATATCGGACGACTGCTTTTAACTATCCAATATCCGTTAGTTTTGAGAATTGCGGGTACTGATTTTTACGCGTTTTCTCATTTATGTTTTATCTTTTGTGATTTGAATTTATTGTTGCTTTTTCTATGAAATCTCATCATTTATTCTGATTAACTTTGCTTGTAGCTATCTGTAAAATAAGCATTTAAAGTGCCTAGTTTGTTTGTTGGAATTATTAGCGCAAAGGATAATTAAACACGTCTTCATCTATGCTGTACAAATAGTTCGTTTAATTGTTCCACAGCTAGTTCTGTTTTATAGAACTTTTATCATCGTTTCGTTTCACAGGATACATAAAGGTCTAGTGGGAAATCATTTGCCCGTTTCTTAGCTTATCACTTAGCTTATTCTTGCCTAGCCTTTGATTTTTGTTACAATCAACGCGTATTTCTGATTGTCACTTGGAAATAAAACTTCTTAATATGTGAAATTGAAGAAACTATACTTGTACTTTAGCATCTTCCATTTGATCTGATGAATAAGACCAATGGTGAATAAAATTATTTTTAATAGCTGCTAGAATAAACTCTCAAACATCGATTTAATTTGAAAACCTTTCAAAGAGTCTTAGACAAATAAATTGTAGTTGTAACGATGGTCTGATGGTGAAAAATGAAACTCTTCTTTGCCTTCAAAGTTGTCAAGACCTGAAACATTTATTTATTTACAATAAAGTACTCTTAATTGATCATTGTTACAGTCTAGTACTATAAGTTATTACAAGACAAATCGCAATAATGCATAAACAACAATTTTACGGTCCATTTGTATCGAGTCTAGATTTCTAGCCGTGAGCAGATTGGGATTGGTGTACAATGTAGCCTCATTTCAATAAGTTACGGTTGGTCCTCGACTTGCCAAGTCCAGGTGAAAATTTATTGAAGTTAAACCGTCTGCTAAGAACAGTTGTTTATTTGCTGCCTCGATCTGTTCATCCAAAGGTTGCCTGGAGGAGGTTGCTTTTAGCAAAAAGGCCGCCCTTTGTATATGTCTACTTGTAATATATATTAGCAACAATGAAATTGGTGTACAATGAAGTAAATTCTATTCTATTCTATGCTTAAACTTTTAATACTGAACATTGATTTACGGTTTACATCAATGTTAGTTGCTAAGAATTTATTTTGGAAGTTTATTTGCGAAGTTATTCGTTAAATACGTCTCATAATAACATGACTGTTATTAATCTTATAATGAATATCTCTAAAGTCACAAGACTAGACAGAAGTCAAAGCAAAAAACTTACGACAAAAACTGTTATTCTTTGGGAATTACAAACACAAAACAGACTAGTACTTGTAGGATATTCATTAATTTTATTGTGATCAGAGGTTTTAATGTGAGGTTTTTGAATTGATTAAATAAATCGGTTAAATTATTCGTACCTCCATTGCCTACATTTGTACGCAATTGTAATTAAGTGGTCCAGAATCTATTACAATTGAAAGTTCAATATACTCATATATCACAATAATGGTTTCAGTGTTACTAAGTATTGACTGGACTTGCAATTTAATAGAGATAATTGGTACAGGTCAATTATGTTATTATTGAATAAAACGTCTGGAATACACGTTATTGTAACGATTCAGATAAATGTAATGGACGCGATAACAATAAATTACACAATAAGTAAAGCTTCTATCCTTTGAAAGTGCAATTTGATTTGTAAACAAGTATCAAGGATGTTTGCTTTGCGATTTAGTGATTTGACTCGATGTAAGTACCACTGGTTGCTGAAATAGATACTTGATGAAATTTAACACTCGTGTCCTAACTCGGTACTCTAAAAACATGACATTGACTTAAATCATAATTTGTACCTATAGCTACATTGCAAATCATTATTCATTCTCCAATTTCGGAGAGATATGTCCATAATGATTGCGTGTTGATGTGTGTGTTGTTAAGGATAATAGCGCTGCAACGAGAAGGAAAACTTAAAACAAACCTTATACCGACAAGAGGCTTATGTTTATAAGTGGACTGTTAAAAGCTGTAGATGATGCTATGACTATCACATCTAACATCTGTCAACGATTACTAATCTGGCAATTCCGACAAACAATTACCAGTGTCCGTGATAAATGAAAGGTTCAATCAATTTGATCATCCGTTCAATAGATAGTGCTAATGTGTTTGAAGGCCGACACGCATATAAAACAGTCTGCACAGGCTGACACGGTGTTGTCATTGTTTACTTATGATCTCTCTTTAGACACATTTGCTGGAAAACGAAATTACCGACTTAAAGAGCGACCACATAGATGAGTTTCTCGAAAATACACATGGGTTTTATATATTCAAGAAATGGCTAGTATACTTGACACAGTATGCATCTACATACTGACGTATATTTTTAGCTAAGATTTTCCTTATAAGCAAGTCCAACTTAAAATTATAAGATATAATCAGTTTTCCTTATTTGCGCCATCTCATTTTCCATTTAATTTTATATCTCCATCATAATATCCCAATTTGTGTCGACTTTGTTACAAAACTGCATGTCAATTAGAACACAGTGGCTCGTGTTACGTCCAACCGTAAGACAAACCGCAACTACCTGAAGTCAATGCATTTCTTACATGAAAAACCTTGTTTTCTAAGACCTAAGAGTGTTTTTTGTGCGGAAATATAATTCGTAGGCTGTTAAAATACCTTTGTAGCATGTCATATGAGAATGCTGGTAGACAACTACGCTAGTTTGCGGTTCTGGAGTGTGATACTTGGCCGCTTTGCTCGTTTCTTTCTATTAATTTCATTACAAAGCTTTTAATAACAGTTTATATTTCCTAGTTAGAATGTTTCCTTCCGTCAGTGTGGCATGCCTTTTCTCAATGTCTAAATGAGTACAGGAGCTTGAATTATTTAATTGTGTAGCATAGTTGTTTAATTACGAGTAGCAACAGAAAGTACAATTAAATTGTTTTAGTGACCTCACTTATTGTTTTGTAATCACTGACAACCGCATAATTGTGTACTTTCATTGAATTATTCACGCAATTTAATGTTGTAATTTCTAGCTTGAAGTTGGTAAAAAAGTTCAATTGAGAATGATTGCTGTTTCAATAGACCTTGATGGTTGTATTTAGTGTTATTTAAATGCACTGATGTCTTTTATCTTCAGTTTGACATTTCTTGGGATTAACTATTTGGTTTTTGATTTCGTGAATGCGTCAGAATCGTAATTATTAATAATGTTTTTAACAACAATATTTTTAATAAAAATGTACCAGGGGTACATAGGCTTGCAGATTGTCGCTTAGGCACCGATGACCGCATTCTTTACGACGTCGCACCGTATCGAAAGTGGATCAAACGTCCGTTCAACATTTATGATATTGCTATAGTACCTCCTGTTCCTTTCACAAGCCCTAGTACCTGACATTCGAAAAGTTTATTTACACAACTGGAAGTTGAATAGGATCTAAAAAAATAGTAAAATCAATGTCGTTAGTAGCTGTTATAAAACGATATGAAAAAATTCCACAAAAAAGTAAAACAGAAGTTAATTCATTTAATTCACGCACTCGCTTGTGGAATCTTTTATGCTCGTTAATTTATATTTTGTAATACATATATAGACGTAAAAGTGTACCTAAACTCTAGAAAGACATCCACATTGTTAGAACTCAATTCGTTTTGGTGTTTGGTACATTAAGAGGTATCTTGAATAATCTAATCTCGATTTCAAATTAATACAGGCAGATTCGATTCGATTCAATTCAAAAGATAGTTTCTTAATATATTAATAGTCCTTATTAAATACACTACAATATAATGTAGTCATTGGTGTTTTATTTGGTGGAAAATGTTTATTAATAACATTCTATTATATGCCACCTACCTATAGGATGTTCATTAGTCATTCATTCAATGATCTTATGAGAATCTAGTTTCTTATAAGAACAATTGAAGAATCATAAGTATTTACATAATAGATGATCCCATATCCGCCGTGGTCAATGACCCTTGTCGACTTTGAATTGTGTAAATGCATCATTATTTGTCAATGATAACAAATATGCTATTGTATGACAATAAACAAAGAAACGCGAGACAATAAGAAAAGCAAGTGTTTTGGTTTCAGATAACAGAATAATAAGTGTCTGTTTTGAGCATTTTGTCGTTGACGTTAGCGCATTGTTCATGTAACAGTTAGGGCTAGAATAGTTCTTCAAGCGGCTGAAATTTGAATAAAGTGTTGATCCATTCTTAAGCTAAAAACCACTTAAGTCACTTCTGATGTATTAACCGATGGAGTGATTTGTTTTGCCTTCAATAGCGCTCTACTTCTCTTGTAACCTTGTACTTCTTTTAAAATGAAACGATGCCTAAGCATCTCAATAGCCCGCCATAGTTTAGGTCACCATACTGTTTGTCTGCTTTCGCAATGAGTAAGGTACTACTAATCTTAGATTCTTCTCATGCCTTATACCAATCAGAATAGAGTCGCTTTGAAAGGCTCACATAAAAAAAGATAATTCACGTAAGGAAATAAAATATCATACAATATCTGTTGAAATTGATCTTTCTTGAATGCATATTGTATATATACGTCAACAACTCTATCAAAACGACATCAAAATACATAGGAATGTGTAATTCCTCTCGTTTTATCGCTTTAATATAGTGAGAGGCACCATATTATTATGGATGGCGCCCATTAACGTTGCACTAGAGCGAATGTACTCCTTACCTTCCACAGCTTTGACACGACTGTTAAGAGTTCTTATCTTATTATGTTCTCCTGGTACATAGCGACTAAAATGTGAGTTATATATTATAGCATTGAATTTCGAATGGTTTTTCCGCTAACACTTCGGTTTTCCCTTTATCTATCAACAATTGAGTCCAATTATAAACAATTTATATTAACTTTTAGAGTCAAATAATACTTTAAACATGCTACATTTTATTATTACCAGGCATGATATAAATATGTTATCAAAGGTTACAAAATATGTCAACAAATAAAAACAGAGCTATCAGTCTCTGTAAAATAAAAATGTCGCTATCCACACTTAAAATGATAAAAGGCGCCATTATGTAAGTGCAATTTTATTCACAATGGCTGTAGAGTTCAAAACACTAATCTGTTGCAATGCGTTACTTCGATAATAATGAATTATTATATGATCTTGCGTATGTCATTATAACTTCATTTAATATAATAATATTTTTCTATTGATAAGACTCGTGCCACTGCTTTCTGCGGGTGGCCTTTAAACAGCTGTGTTAACCACTGATAAACGATAATGAGAACATCGTTGAGCGATAATAACCACAACAGTCATGTCAAAAGCGATAGTAGCCATTTTTTTATATTTTTGTCACTGTTCTGTATCGTCCTTCAGTTGCTCTATGTGCCAAAGTAACGTGTAATGTAAAAAGTAGTTTTATGTAAAAACAATATAGAGCAAAGCCTATGCCTTACGTTCCTCTTGAAGCCCTCTAGGATTTCTTCAGGAATGTTTCCGTTCTCATTATTTACTTTATTTTATTTCCATTAGATAACTGTACGTGTGAATGGTGTAAATGTGATTGTATACAAAGTGTAGTGAATATAATAACTTATTTATTATTTAAATATAGATGTATATTAAGGACTCAAACCATGGAACGTTACAAATCTCATGCGTATCGATGGCGTGCTTCCTATACCAGTGATTTAAAGATAAACTAGTGCATAGTGCTCATAAAGTCTGATATTTTAGACTGGAAATTATTTATTAGTTAGTGTTTATACTGTGTGGGATTATGCTGATCAATACATTTTTGGACACGGAAGATTTCGTGCATCTTTATTACCCCGAGGATGAGCCTGCAGCAGCGCAGGGTTGTGGTGCTGGCGCACGCATGGCCTCCAAGTATCCACGACCACCTTCTCCTGAGTACTCCCAGGTTTGTATATATCTCCCTACCTTCTTCTGGCGCCCGGGTACCTGATATTACGTACTTTAAATATTGTGACATTGTTTACAAGAAATTTATCTTAAACATTGAAGATCCAGATATCGCAGATCGCTACCATTCTGATCAAGAAATTTTGTTTTCTAAGTTAATCTCGAAATAAAAACACCTGTACATTTTTTCTGACGGCCTCTCAGGTAGTCAAACTATGAACCAAACTTGATTAGACTCGAAAGAAACCATCTGTGAGTCAAAGTACGACAATTTATTTCATTTTAAAATGGGTTTGTAGAGAATACTTTGTGTTCCTGAAAAGAACTCACTGAAGACGATGTTCATAACATTACATAAAACTTTTAAAATGCCCTTTTAGTTTACTACTAGCTTTTGCCTGTAACTTCGGATGCATGTTATTCTGATGTATAACTTATATTGCCTTTTTAATGTGCGGTTGGTTTACGCTTCTCAGGGAACACGCATGCCAAACTTCAGCTTCCTTCGCCCAGTAGTTTCGGCTGTGTGGTGTCTTCAGTCAGTCAGTAACGGAACAGTTTTATATATATTGATACTAGCTGATGCCCGCGGCTCCGCTCGCGTTTTAGGGGTTTGAAAAATAGATAGTAGCCGATTCTCAGACTTACTGAATATGCATAAAAAATTTCATAAGAATCGGTCAAGCTGTTTCGGAGGAGTATGGGAACGTACATTGTGACACGAGAATTTTATATATTAGATTGGATTTTATAAACTAAAAACTTTGAAGAATATTCCCTATAAAACTTATCCGATATTCCCTCACTTTGTTGGCTAACGGGACATCTATTGTGTACAAAAGTTTAAATATTGGGGTTTCGTGTGCATCTGAATGAAATAGCCACCCTCCTGCAAACTGCAGCTTACATACATACATAGTTCAAATATAGGGGTCGCTTTTGAAGTGCATTGAAAAACAACGTACGCGTGTGTGTGTGTGTGTAAGCTCGCAAGAGAGGGACTTGTTTCCCTAATGTAGTGATGGAAAAAAAATATTTTTTTTGCGAAAATTCGCATAGTGTGATATTTGATATTCGATTAAAAAACCCGAATGTGATGAATTATGTATGAATTTGAAATTATACTTTTTAGAGATTACGAGAATAATATGCTTGTATGAATTATGTGAATTGAAAATATATATTCTCTTTATCTCGTTTGTCTAAAGAAAATATTACCGAATGAAAAACTGTTCTCAAAAATTATATTGTTATACAAATATGTTACACTAAACTAATGTTACAAACTTGCGTTTCAATGCCGCACGTGAGTTAGACTCACAATAGGCTGGTATTTGTCTTACTACCTGTTTGGTAGTGAAATATAGGTAGGGAAAGTAACAGTAGTGAAGTCCTTCACCTTGAGACGACTTTATTGATAGACTGACGTCGCCACTCACTACCATTCAGCAAAGGAATTCAATATTCATTTCACGTTAATCGAGGTGTCTTTAAAGAAATTGGTATTCAGTTGTTTCTATATAAATTCCGTGATTTGATAACGATTTTAGGTCGAAATTTAATTTTCTTCTTAAAAGTACTTCTGTACATGTTAAACGGAACCATCAAAATCCTATGCTTCCTTTGTGCTTGGGTCACAAACAAAACTCACGAACACAATCCTACAGACAGATGAAGTAATGAGCCAGTTTTGTGAGTCATTACGGAAACGCATTTACGTTTCGCTTCGATCGTGGAACAGATGTTGAAGCTACCATGTTTTTATGTTTACTTCCTCGTTTAGCTTGTCCCCTTTCGATTTCGTTGTCATGAAAAATAACAGTGAAATATAAATAAATTGGGTTTATCCAAATTGTATCGGTTAAACGAGTTTCATTGATCTATTGACGTCATGAATGCATAGCTACCAGGATCACAAGAGATCAAAGAGGTTATTCTACTACAATTGCATGCCGGAAGTTAAAATCTATTATGTTGATCAAGAGTGACACACAAAAGTCTATTAACAGTCGCTTCTAATGCCAACTACGTGAGCATCTTTCTACACTTTAGTGATTCTTTATACCAGGACTACATAAAATACAAATAGTAGTTTGAAACCTTGAATGAACCTTAAAATGCAACGCGTGGCCTCCATTCGGGTTGAATGACATGCATGATTGATTGAACGAATAATGAGTGTCTCTTGTATTCATTCACTTACTGTAACAAAGGTTATTTTGACTGCATTGGTTGTATGTATACAAACAAACCGTTTTATAATAGTCGTTCTTGGAAGGAGTTATTTCGAATGAAACACTTCAATTCGTAGTCAGTTGATGTACTTTACGCCTTTTCTTTATGAACCTTTGTGACGAGTCTTTGTCTCGGCCATTATATTGCTACTTTACTTACATTGTCACGATGTCTCATCATAGATGCATTTACACCTACTTATAATTGTATTACCTACTATTAGAACTAATCTAGGAAGGATTTCTTTGGTATGGGCTGGGTTAGAAAATGGGTGTTAAGTTTTTTTTATTTTCACCAAATGAATTTGGAAGACTGACTCGGGAAAGCATCAAAGGGTGCCTCCCTTCCCCTAGCCATTTTCCATTAGATGATTAGCCTAATCATTTGACCCTTTTTCTTTAAACCGCATTCTTATTCAGCTCTGCAGCGCTTTCATCGCCTAAAATATCTCATGATTCAATATTGTAAGAGAAACTTGCAAGTCACCAAATTTAAACGCCAAACAGAACATTGTTAAAGAAACACTTATAAATAGAAGCACTCCCTTCTTCGATGGCCACATGTTAACCTCTAACGACCTTATTCTATCTCCTACGCATAGTACAGTATGTTAGTCATGGTTGTGTTATGCAAGCTTGGGTTTGCCCCTTCTTTACTGTGCCGTTGCCTAATACTACGCTCTAATAGCATTCCGATTTACGTCATGTGAACACAGATTCGTTTTTAATCGTCGTCTATTCCATTTTTAAACTTAGCGCCTTTACTTTAAAGAGGTCAAACTTAGAAAAGTATTTAGTTGAAATAAATCATTATTTTTTAAATGGCAATATAAAATCGTATCCGATAAGCTTATATTATATAAATGCGAAAATTTGTGTGGATTTTATTAAATTACACGATGTTTTACGCGAACTACTGAATTTTAAATAAAATTTTACGATAAAGTAGCTTATACATCGGAATAACACATAAGCTAGAATTTACCGAGATAACTGAAAATTTAGTGAGCGAAATCGCAGGCAAAAGCTAATATAATATAAAGTTCTAATAATATTTTATGATAATAATATGTGTATATTAAATAACATTATTTCAGTTTTTAAATGGTTACGAGGCTTAGGTCATAGCTAAGACCTCGTAACGTTAAGTAGATGTTAAGTAATACATATTAAGTATATTCGCTTTCCAGTCAACATTCAACGGTAATGTTTTTGTGTTCTTCTTTTTTTATTCTTCTTTTTAAAAAGACAACTCCCGCATTAGGAATATAAATTCCTATGTCGCGGGGGACTTTACAAACATACATGAAACGGACACAAAGGACACCCAGACTCAGAACAACAAATTGTGAATCACACAAAGTGTTGTCCTACGTGGGATTTGAACCCACGACACTTGGCGTAGTAGGAAGCGGCGTGGCGACCGCTTAAGCCACTAGGCCAACCGTGCAGTTGAACTATTTATACATAAAAGAACAGTTAAATCATGGAAGTGGGTGCTTTTAATAATAATAATCCTCACTACATTTTACAAGAACTAGTTTAAAGAATTATACGACAACGTAAAATTGAGTAAATTTATATCTGTGGACTAGATGATGTTATGTGTCAGTTGTCCGAAATATTTATTTATTTATTTATTTATATAGACTACCAAAACTATGCTTTCCTTCTGACTTTGCCATAGACGAATAAAAATGGATGTAATGTGTTGTGCGAAAAAAAACATTTTCATTAAAGTATCTATCTAAATCTACAAATAGTTTTCCACAAAGGAACATTAAAGATTGCCAAAGCATTTGTACTTGATTACTCACAATAACTCCGTCCCTTGGAACTCAAATTGAAGTACCTATTTACTCGGCAAAGTACAACTTTACCTTGATTTATTTGTTTAGTTAACGGATATTCATAAATAAAATTCGTGCACGTAACTATTTTTATTATATCCAATTAACTTACTAAAAGCTTGTTGAATAATATTCAAATGTCGGTATTAGTGTTTCTTATTGAAACACTAATACCGACATTACGAATAATGTCCATGTTGAAATGTGTTTATTTTATTTATAGAACGTATGCAGAACTATTGACATTAATTTTGACAGCTCACTACGCAGTCGGATACCGGAATAGGTGGAACTGCTTATAAACATAGGCACTTATATATCTGTAAATTAATACGTGAACCAAAACGTACTCTTATTTACGAAAATTATGCAAACAAAGGAGTATGCAAGGCATAATTAAGGTTAATATTATGGAGAAGTGTAGTATGTCAGAAAAAATGAATTAAGGTCGAATTTTGACCACTAGTAATACTAAATAGATACGATTTATTATCTATCTAAATGTATAAAAATTAATTAACGTTTGTCAGTCTCACTAAAACTACTAAACACTAAAACATCTGTTCCAAAGGGATAAAAATAAACAACTTGATCATTAATTACCCTAACCTTAACCTAATTTTACGTGTACAAAGTAACGGGCACAGATGATTGTTATAATATCAATATACAGGACTTGTAAAGCAATCAGGGCCACAAAGCAATTAAGCAATTAAATTCATAAATAAAAAATAGAAATTGAGTAGACATAAGTACATATTAAACGACCACATTTTATTTTAGAATTACATAAGTAATATCATCTGCAAGAGGTAGGCCGCAAATTACATTTTAGCACATCAACTGTTATAATATAAAAAACAAGTACTTGTGTGCTAATATCTAATGCGTAATAAATGTAGAGTTCAATATTCTACTCCAAGGATTTTGCGTAAAATTAATTCGGAATCTTGCTTTCGTCACACTTTGCTATACTAACCACTTAACATATTTATTAAATAACCTCAGCTTCAAGCAAATGGTGTTTTTCTGTAAAACATCCATCGACACAAAAGGTGAACGACCCGCGTTTTTCAACTATTAACCGATGACTATAGATTGTATCCTCTCTCAATGGAAGATTGTGTATCCGTGGGGATTTCCTTTTTGGTAGGATTAATGAGGCAAGCAAGTCGCTAGGCGCCCACCCACCCGCACAGCTTTGATGACTTTTTTAATGATCCGAAGTACGTTACGTTACTGCTGTTCCATTTTTAAACAAACGTATACTAATGTTGTCTATGATTAAACGTATTACATAAATTACTCATATTAAGATACTATTTTTGTCTTACACTTAGTATAAAATGTGATTACAATGAAACCATCTGATGTTACGTTTTGTTTAAAACACAGCATTGTTGACAAGTCGCGCGATTGTCTCATGTTGTTAAAATGCACGCCATTTTCTTTCATAAGTCATGGGCAGAGTGGAATATAATAGTGTGGATTGTTTCTTTTGTTCTTTACACTAAAAAAAGTGTTTTTTTGGGACTGTCTCTGTATTCACCGCACAAAAGCAGTGGTGTTCGTTGAACTTTTACAGGGTGAATGCGCCATACTACGTAGGTGTGCCGCCTACAGTCTTTAAATAATATCACGACAACGTACCTAATAAAGGCATTCATTAATTTACCTAATATGATTTTTCTCTCCTTTCAAAAAGTTTGAAATGAAGAAATTTCCATAAAAATAAGAACAAAAGCTTCCTGAGTGGAAGCCACTTTACGAAGAGAAGGTTTGGTGAAGCTATTAAAAGTCACAGGCTATAAAAAAGGTAAATATTCAAATGGAGACACATCTAACACATAACCGTCAAATCTCAAGTTACGTAGAGCTAGTACGGGTAGCAGTAGTGGGTGCGGGCACGCGCTGGGAGGGGTCAAGTTCCCGGATCCCGCCGCAAACTCTGCTGGGGTGATGACCCGTTGGGTCTTCTACACATAAAAAAAAAATAGATAGAGCACCAGCTCTTATCAACAGGGCTTTAATATTCCAGTGCTGAACATAAGCAAAATAATTACGGTATAATAAATGTAACTCATTTACGTAAATAACACATGAACCTTGAGAATATTATACTTCTTATCGAAACAGTTGTGTAAACAATCAAAAGTTATTTTACTTTAAAATTCTATTTGTTATGTGTATTTTCAGAACACAGCCCATCTGATGTATATTAAATCAAATGATCGGTCATGCAAAGAACTGTAATACATACATATACATATATACAAATTAATAAAATTGAAATGTCTGTTTGTAATTTCAAAATAACAGCTGTTGGAATTATAGGCGCAGAGGATAATGAAACACTTCTTCTTCTGTGCTGTACAACAGTTCGATTTACTGTTGCACTTACAATTTAAGTATTCTAAAGAACTCTTTATCCATTTCTTAATTCACTCAACAGCCAAGTTTATAACTATTTAGTTATTTAAGTAGTCTTAGGATTTTGTTACAATCAACAATAGCTTTATACAAAATGCATATGAAAAAATAATTATTGAATTTTTGTCTGTCTCTCTGTTTGTTCCGCCAAATCGGATATCTTAATACTTAGTTGTTGTCACCTGTCAAATTGCTCACACCTTAGTATTTCAGAAAAAAATAATACATAAAAATATACTGGTTTAATTTGACACTCTCTACCCCATCGTCTATTTCAAAACCGTTCAAAAAACTTGTTTTCTCAATTCATTGCTACTGCAAATCAAACAAGTTTTTTGTGATGCAACTAAACAAATTTGGCAATATTTTTTTATAAGATTATTTCAATATCACGCTTGTATAGTACTAGAAGTATGAACCAATAAGCCGTGATGAGTAAACGTAAACAATTTTTTTATCCGTCCACACGACCTTTGAATTTAAAGAGTCATGTTATGTAGTAAAACTACTAAGAAGTACTACTAGTAAATTGAACACAACATAAAACAGTATTTTGTATAAGACTAGATGACTTAGGTCAAATAAGTGTCATTAAGATTTTCTGTAATTTCTTTAAGTTATTAACCACCGTACTTTGAAGAGCGCGTGAAGCCATCGGTCCTGTATCGGAATGCCGTATTTTTAGGTAACCCTATTTGCGAATACAAGTTTTTATTTTACATGTACACTAATATCCCCTGCCATAAGTAGAATCCAAGAGTAGGAGTCACCAATCTCACTGTGAGTTTAGGCAATGCAGCATGGTGATCCATACCAGGGCGGCCTGATCAGATTTTTCTGCATCATTCTCTAATGCAGAATGGGCATGATTGGGCATGCGGACTCCCATGTCATTATTAGGTTGTAACGGTAGCACTGTCCCGGTCAAGCTAGCCCATTCGTGCTGAAATCAGCGTGGCTGTACTACTTGTGAAAACTGTTTTATTCAGTCAAGTTCTTTAGGTAATCTTAAACTTCTGTACTAAAGTGAATAATAATCTCAAAATAAATAACACACAGATGCCGCAACGTACACAAGTACCTACATTTACACTTAATGCCTGACTTGGGAGACGTTAAGTAACCAAGGTCGCTTTCTAACAAGTTCTCATTGGCCATTAAAAGCCAAGCATATCGTAGAGCCGTGAGTGGAAAACAACGTTGCCAATATGTTGTAATTTGAAACGTGAGTACTTAAATCAATCCGTGTAACTAGGGCATTATCGAGTCCATTCGATACGTTATAAAAATTAAAACTTTTGAGGATGTTTCAACATTGATTATTCTATTAATCGATTTATGAAGCAAATATGTTTGTAACTTCAAATTTGTTTTCACTTGCATATTGAAAGCATATACGATAATGTACTTACATAAAAAAAAACAAATTAAACTACTCTGTCTGTCTCATAGAGCCACATGGTAACCCTACAAAATCAAATTGGTAGCAACACTTAGGTGCACCGGCCTGTGATGATGTATGGTCTTCTAATTTGTACCGGCTAATCTAAACGGATGGGAGGATTTTGATGGGACTTTCACTGGTAGATAGCTGATATAAGAAGTATCTTTTTTTAGACTTTCTCGACGAAGGTATCGTACGTAGCCTTTATAATTTTATCGCGACTAAGTCCCGTGTACAGCAAAAAACATGAATAAGAACTTAGATTTTTTAGGGATCCGTAGCCGAATGGCAAAAAACGGAACCTGTCCGTCCGTATGTCACAGCCACTTTTTTTCGAAACCATAAGAACTATACTTTTGAATCTTGTTAGGTAGATGTAATCTGTGAACCGCATTAAGATTTTCACATAAAAATAGAAAAAAAACAATGCATTTTGGGCGTCCCCATACATGGAACTGAAACTCAAAAAAATTTTTATCATCAAACCCATGCGTGTGGGGTGGGGTATCTATAGATAGGTGTTTAAAAATGATATTGAGGTTTCTAATATCATTTTTTTCTAAACTGAATAGTTTGCGCGAGAGACACTTCCAAAGTGGAAAAAACTTGTAAACCCCCCCTGTAACTTCTAAACTAAGAGAGTGATAAAACTAAAAAAAATATATGTTGTACATTACCATGCAAACTACCAACGAAAATTAGTTTGAACGAAATCTAGTTAGTAGTTTTTTTTTAATACGTCATAAACAGTAAATTCACTATTATAAAAACATCGATTAAACTTACAACGAACTACAAGAACGTTTATATGATGATACTTGCTGATACGGAACCCTTAATGGGCGAGTCCGACTTGCACTTGGCCGCTTTTTTTTATTTTTGACCAGCTTCACCCTACGGTGTTTTTATTGAGAACATGCAACAAAGAGTTACACTGCGGGGCGCAGCTAGTGCTGAATAAACAGAACCATATTGTTGCGCACTCTATTAAAGTTTTCAGCCAGATATTTTAGTATCACTAAAGAACGAACCTATTCCCGCAAAAATATTTTTTTTGGAATACATGTAAATGTGAAAATTGTAGTACCGTGAAAGGGTATCTAATTTTAGTAAAATATTTTGCTCACAAGAGTGAATTAGCGCGTACAAACAGTGAATAGCTCGACCAGACTCGCGTATCTGTAGCTGGAACTGACCTGTTGGAAGATCCGAGCCCTCATACCTATAATTTGTTAAATACTAGTATATAGCACACTGTGCACTTTACAACCATAATAAATAACATCGTAAGAAACGGATACAAAGAACACTCAGACTCAGAATAACAATTTGTGGATCACACAGTGTTATCCCGTGTAGGATTTGAGCCCGCTCAAACCACAGTGCAGTCAAATGCTGTCGTAAATAAAGATACAATATTCAATTCTTAAAATATTCCAAAAGGAAATCATGAAGTCTTTATCAATACCCTACCTCGGTTGCCATTAAAAAAAATGAAATAAAATAAGTTTACCTTAGTGGATCACAAACAAAATCACGTTTAAATTTTGACTGCCTTGTTGGTCTAGTATTTTGCGTATGCGGCTGCTGATCATGAAGTCTCGGGTTTGATTCCCGGGTCGGACCAAATGTTTGTACGATCTGCAAATATTTGTTTCGGAGTTTGGGTGTTTTCTATGTATTATATGTATGTATTTACAAAAAAATGTTTATGTATTTATATCAGTTATCTAGTACCCTAGCACAAATTCTGCTTAATTTGGGACTAGATGATGTTGTATTTAATTCGTCCGAAATATTTATTTTATTTATTTATTTACCTCGCACATGATACTTTGTAGTTTGACCCTGGAGTGTATCCTCAACAAAGTGTTGCTTACAAATGCAGGAGTTCCACATTCCAATCGAGCGCCACCGGTGACTCAGAGGTTTCGTGTTGATATCATTTACGATTCGTGTTTGTTTCTTTTTTATTTATAACAAAGTGTGCCAGTTACAAGGTTATGTTTTTCGACTGTATTTTTTTAATCAAAATAGAAAAATCCCGCATTATGAATATCTATCGACTTTACAGACCAGATTCAGAATAACAATTTGTGGATCATGCAAAGTGTTTTCCCATGTGGGATTTGAACCCACAACACTTGACGCAGTAGAAAGTGGCGTGGCGACCGCTTAAAACACTAGGCCAATTCTGTATAAACTGTATGACAATTGACAATCCTATTAATATTAAAAATACGAAAGTTTATGAGGATATTTTGAATGTGGATATTGGTGACTCTTTTACACAAAAAGTTCTGAACTGATTTATTTGTAACTTTACAGTAATTTAGCTCATACAAAAGTATAGCACATACCACTTTTTATTGCTATATCCAAAACACAAGCAGGCAGCTGCGCCCTGCGGTCAAAAGCTAAATATGTCTATTTATTTGATAGACTCTGAAGTTTAAAGGACTTGATGACTTTTTTCAGAGATGTCGATAGTTTTGTGTTAATTTATTGTGAGAGTAATACAGTCAGTGATTTTCATGTTTTTTATTTCCAAGCCCCATCGAACACAAAGCACGTATATACAATTTACATTTAAACTAGCTTTCACCCGCGACTCGTGGTATCGCTATAAAAATTAGGCTCTAGAACCGCGGGCCGCATGCCGGGTATTTGTGCGGCCCGCGACACAGTAAATTATTTCAATAGTGAACTAGGTACCTATACACCACTTGATTATAATGTTTAGAAAAAAAAATGTGGTATTCAGCTTTCGATACTGAAGACATATATATGTAATTAAAACAAAAAAAAATACATGTTAATATTATCCCGATTAATTTCTTCGATTTCCTTAAATAAACGACATGAACCATTTGGTTCATAAACCATTTACGCATAAGTGGACAAACTGCGGACCGATGCCGATACCCACATTGTACTATGTGGCCCTTGGTAAGAAAACTGTGACGACGGCTGCTCTACCCTATCTGTGTAACAAATTTCATTCAAATCCATTTAGTAGTTTTGCTGTAAAAGCCGAACAGACAGTAACTTTCGCATTAAAACAGTTGTAGACATTTTTCCTCGTTATTTATTGAAAAAATACAACAATATAATATTTAGTTTCGCAACAAATAGGGATACTACGTTAACACCTGGTGTTGCTATTATTTTACAAAGAGAGGTAATCGACCCGGTTCTTTATTATTGGCAACATCGCGATATATAAAAACATTGGTAGTTATTTTTACCTGCACCTGATTCAGATGCTAGAAGCTCTGAATTGTATTCTCCACAAGTGGTTTGTTTACCAACGCGGGCATTCCTCAAAATGAATCATAACTTTTAGTTAAATTGCAAGACAGGGTTATTTTTAACACGAACTTTACCTTTACCTTACACGTCTATTAGGCCATCAACTTTATTTTTTACAAATAATAACTTATAATACAATTAGCTTGAGATGAGCAACAATTTCGAATTCAGTTCGCCTTCGAGGTTGCAGAATTCCGATGCCAGTGGCTTTGAAGAAAATCTTATATTGAGGTGAAACCGGTTGGACTTGTAGCCGACCCCAAGTTATTTTTGGAATGAATACCCGAGTACCGCAGACATTGTTGTATTGCGAGTAACGCTGCGGAGTGAAGCTAGTCTAAAGATTAGCCTAAGTTACTCCTTATGTCATCAGCCATCTGCCAGGGAAAGTCTCATCAAAATCGGTCCAGCTGCTCCAGAGATTACACGGAACAAACAACAAACAAACTGCAAAAATAAATAGGTATATAAGTAACTAGCTGACCCGGCGAACTTCGTACCGCCTTAGAATAAATAGGTATTAATTCATAATAAAGTATTGTGTTTAGTTATCACTACATAGTATAAAACAAAGTCGCTTTCTCTGTCCCCATGTACGCTTAAATCTTTATATTATTTATTTATTCTATCTATTAAAGAAAAGGGCATCAAAATCTGTTGCGTAGTTTTAAAGATTTAAGCATACAAAGGGACAGAGAAAACGACTTTGTTTAGTAGTAGTAGTAGTGATGTAAGGTAAGGTATATACTTTCATATGCATATAGCAAAAAACTGTTAATTTGATATAACACACAGACTGTCCAATTTTATTTATTTGTAAAGATAAAGACCAGGTAGATGAAGATGATGAAGATCATCAACAATTTGAATATTTTATTTTAAAAATATCTTCTGCAAGTGAAGAAAAATTTGTAATGAAATAGAAAGACATTCCATTATATTAAATTGAAATGCACGAACTCTCTAATTTAATTTATTTTCTCTAATTAATTCTACAACATTGTTATAAGTGTGAGGGTTTAGTTGTCAAGTTCTACAAAAACCAAATATGACGTACAAACATCTTCTATCTATTCGTATTGTAATAAAATATATTCCCAAACCGATTTGATAAGTCACAATTGTTCTGATAAGCGCTTACATTTGATAGCAATAGTGACGGATAGAGTCAAATAGTACCGCACCATCAGATATGCCCTTTTGACATCTGTCATTGATGTCAAACATGATCTTCTCTTTATTCATACTCCACTGCGATAACCTTACATAATTATGTTCGCAGTTTTAAGATTTCGTAATACAAAACTATTATAAGCACTTGATACCATTCCTCTTTTGTGATGCTGTTTTTGTATCTGATAAATTATTATATATACAATCACCGAGGGTAAGCACCGACGGCGCGGTCAGTACCTAGATGGGTGATCGTCTGTGGCATGATATGTTATGAGCGTTTCCGTGAATCGCAGGTCACGTTAATCAGTCCGTCCCGGTTGTTATCATAATACAACAAGTCTTAAAGCTTAATAAGAGGCCTTTGGGCGGCTTAAATATATCCAACGGCAAGATTACGTAGCCACAATATGTCTCGGGACATATGGCCTTAACCCTCTCCAGAGCCCAGCATTAAGATTTTGTAGGTGTTTGTTGATGATGATTTCATAAATAAAGCTCCTAGTTTTTTGTTATGATTTACGGGGTCTAAACAGCTGACGATTAATCTGTTACGAAGTGGCTACTGCCGTCCATGATGGACACGTTCAGACTCAACAGCTACAAGATGCTGCTTCTTTTCCATCTTAAACCTAAAACCTTTTCTCGTGGTTGCAAAGGGAGGTCCTATAATCACGAATAGTACTAAGAGACAGCTTCATTCAGCAGTGCACTAGGATAGGTGGATTTAATAATAATAGGAAGAGAATTGAGAAGGTTATGAACAATAATACTATTTTTATTGGCTCTCATGGATTTGTCTGACAACACATACACATTGAATTTTAATAATTAAGTATCACATTAAGCCCAAACACTAGGTATTATTTTAAAAGTTCTAAATAAAAAAGCTTTTACTTCTAGTAGACCTTATCAAGCAATTTCAAAAAAATATTTTAAAATCAAAATTGTCATTCCTCTATAAGTTACTCTTTCTCGTCATTAGTTGTGTGGATTATAAAAGTTCGTGTATCAGTTTTCTTTCCAATGCAGTGTACCTTCCCTCACCTAAGACCAGATACTAGGAGAACAGAATCTATTAGTAGAAAGGCTTTTAAAAATCAGGTTCGTTCTGATAGCATATCAATAAACAAACAATTATAGAAAGAGAAAGTGTTATTTTGTCTCCTTTACTCCTGTCGCATCCTTGCAAGACTTCTTGACCGATGATAAGAAATTATAGGACCAGTGACATTATTACGCTGAACTTAATTAAACGTGTTTCCAAAATAGTCGTTTTATTTAAATATCTGTAGAACTTTGGTTCCCATTTGTGTGTAGAAATAACAGTGTTGTGTACTTAGAAATTCGATGCGATATTTTAGAAGATATTTTACACGTAGAAGTGAGAAATGCATTAATGTACGTATGTGTTATTATCTAATGTCTCTCGGGTCAAAGTCTGTGACATACTTAGGGTATTATGCGAGATGATATCAATGGTTCCTTTTATACTAACTGCTACTAAATATTTGAGTTCAAGTTTATAATGACAACTCTGTTAAATTTCGAGATAAATAGTGTTTAAACGATTAGTCACTCCTTGATATTATTTTCTCTGAAAATGAATATAAAAGAAGACTGTTTTGTGTATAATATGTAAAACAATGAAACCTTTAAAATTAAGCATACATTATCATTGTTTCTGTAAACAAATATAGCTGATGATAGGAAGTCTGGTGCCCTCAAATAAGGTGACAAGTAGTTCAAACTTGAAAACACTGAAAATGGCTACTTGCATGCGTAAAGTTATTGTAATTTTAGAGTCACGTGAGTGACTGAACACTGCTACCCAAAACACAAGCATCCGCTTAGTTTGGGAGACAGTATCAATACCTAAAGCGCTTAAAAATTAATTGTAACTAAATTTAAGTCACCCTGTAATTGATAAAATTTTCGAGAAATAAATATGTATTATTATTAAAAAAATATACATATAACTAAATTCAGGTAGCTCGGTAGAAAAACTGATATTTAGTTGATTTAGCTGAATATCTATCTATTTTGACAGGTAGTGATTGGATTAACTAATAGCAGAACCCAAAAAATCTTGGAAATAAAAAAGGCTAGGAAGATGATAGATGATTAACATACTCAATTTCATTGTTCCCAGGTGATCATTCCTTCTGCAAGCGAAATGACTGAGCGGTACCATGTACCGCCGCAACCGGAGCCTCCACCGGTCAAGCGAGCTGCTGACCAATACCCGCGACAGCGGACCCATTACGATGTGTCTGGCCTAGATCCAGGATTCACGCCGATATGTGGCGAGTTTATACAGGTAAACTATGGTTCCTAGCACTTATTATATCCTGGTAGGGTAGAGTTACAATTTTTCGAACTCTTCAATTAATAACAGTGATAAATGGTGGTTATTATGCGATCTAAATCGGGTACAGAATAGAGGAGCAGCATAATCACATGCATTACAATTTCCAAAAAATGTAGATGTAGTTTAAAAGCTGTGTACTTATTTCTATGTACATATTTACAACGGAAAAGAACAGTGTTGTTAATATTGTACCTTAACCAAAATAAAAATCGTCCAAGTGCGCGTCGGACTCGCCCATGTAGGGTTCCGTAGCAGCAAGTAACAAGTTCTTGTTTGATGAAAAAAATATTTTTGAGTTTCAGTTCCAAGTGTTACCCCCAAACTTTAATATGTTTTTCTATTTTTGTGTGAAAATCTTAATCTGGTTTATAGAATACATCTACTTATTAAGTTTTAACAGTATAATTATTATAGTTTCGGAAAAAAATACAGTGACATACGGACGGACAGACAGACAAACAGACATGACGAATCTATAAGAGTTCCGTTTTTTGCCAATTGGCTCCAGAGCCCTAAAAACATACAATATATGTAAACGATATATAAATATTATTTTAAATACGACATTCGCAATGTTAAATATATTTTATGTAGGCTGTTACTGAAACAAATATGAAAAATCAATAGCTTTGCTCTATGACATGTAACCGAGCAAAACTATTCCAACTAATTTAAAAAAATAAACGTTTATCAAATCTGTTTACTTTGGGCGAGTTCAAAAATATTACTGAACTGAGATTATAACGTCTACTGATACATAATAATGTATTGATTTATTTTTCTACATATAGTACTTGAACACGACCCATTCTTATTTATCCCTTCGTTTTTCTTTGACGTAAGCAGATTAAAGCTGGTCAAGTTATAATATTGTACTAACCCCGATTCAAAGAATATTATTATACATAAAGGAGGAAAACCAAACGCTAATTTATGGTTTTCTTATTTATTTATAGAACAATTTTATTGTATTTTAGTCATTAAAGTAACTTTTTATTGACCTAAGGCGAGAATTTGTAGTTAAGTTTCTAAAAGACACGTTAAAACTTGATATCATTATTCTTTTAGTTATCCTTCGATAACTGTTCATATAGATTGTTATAAACCTGTTATTACTTACTACAAAATATAATAAAAACCCGCAGGTTGTGTAGTAACTAATCGTGTTTTAATTATCTGTTACGTTGCATTCTTAAACGATTGTACGGACTTTGTACTCCAGTGTTGTAAGTTGTAACCCAACGCAACTACAATGTACGACCAACTCCATAAACATGAGTTCCTACAACAAAAACGTGCTATAAACAATGATATGCATATAAATAATTAGCAAAGTAAATGATTAAAATCGTACAAAGTAACTGAAACCTTTAAGGTTAGCGGGTCGGATGCAACGGGGTGAATGAACTGTAATGATATTCTGATAATATTTATGATTTAACTCCGTTCTAGTTCTGCATTCCTGGTAGTTCGTTGCACTGCGTTATCAAATCAAAGCTTGCACACGTTAAAAAAAACTGCATGACGTATGTATGCAGTAGTATAGGTACAGCTACAATACGTCTGAAGATGAGTCAACGTCAATAAATCAATATAAATTGTTATTTGTTATTCAATTTTTGTCTGGGAGCTATATTTATAAAATACTGAATTTATAACATCATTTAGGCTTATAAATTATGTACAACAATTAAAATTACCTAGCTACTTTATTCTATCTGACTTTGAATGCATGAAGTGAATGTGAGAACTCGCTATATTTCCGCATATTGCAACAAATCAGTTTGCTGCCCGGGAATATCTATTGTATGTAAATCTCACGGCCCATTCACGACCTTTCCGCTGTGAGCGGCAGCGAAAAGCGAAACGCCGAGCGGTCATATCAAAAGTATAGAAATGTACGAGGCACGCCACGAGTCGCCGCTCATAGCGAAAAAGCTAGCGGTTTTTGACGAGCGAATTGCTACAGCGGCGAGCGGTATAGAGAGCGGCGGGAACAAAGGCACAAGTTCGTATGTGCGACGCCACGAAACAGAGCGGCGTGGACAGCGGTGCAGGAGTGACGGACTCAGTGGCGTTAAATAAAAACAAAAAATTTTAGACGATTCTATGGCGGTAATGGATACCGAGGCTTTTATAACAGAAATTTAAATAGACCGCCTATATGGATGTCAAAATATCCCCAACATAGATATAAAAAGGTTGTGGGAAGAAATTAAACAATGTTTTCCGGAATATAATGGTACTTACGTTTAATTTAAATTGATAACACAAAAACATAGAACCTAGGTACCTACCAAACGAAGCCACTGATATGTTGACAAAACTACTGGTATGTTTATAGTTATATGTGTATATGTTTATAGTATATTTTATAGTTGACAAGTTTTAAAAGTTAATTTTTTTCTCTGTCAGTAGGTACCTAATTAGCAAAACAGTTTACATATCAGTAGTTTTGTCTGTAGATATAACTACACACGAAACTACTAGTATGTCTTATACGCAATGTAAGTAGTTGACAAGTTTTTAAAGTTTTTTCTCTCTGTAAGTACCTACTTAGCAAAACACTTGGAAACATCAGTTACTTCTTATAGGTAGGACCTTCCTATAGGTCACTAAATCCACTATCTAAATACCGATCTTTATTTAGTTCGTGCACTCATTCTATCATATTTAAAAAAAAAAAAATTGTTTCTAAACAGACAGGGGATAATTTTTATAACGCCATGATTTTTAACACGTTTCGACTACCTAAATACGTCCACCGTCGCCGCTGCAACTATTCGCTACTAAGATCGTGGCGTGCAAAACGCACCGCTCACCGACGCCGCTCCGCTTTTCGCTAAGACCAAAACTCGTGGCCAGGCCGTAACACTTTAACTTTCATTATGAAAATAAGTATACACGTAATTTAATTTTAAAAAATAGGCCTATTAAAGAGACAACTAATGAATGTGTTTTTATTGGCAGTGGGTTGGCATCACATCTGACGGCACTATTGCCATGTCAAACTACCGTCTTCACATCCAGCCCCGTCGCAGTGATGCCCTCGGTATCTCCATCCCGCTCCGGCTCATTGATGCTTTGGAATCACGCGATCCTCAACACCTCATTGTACTTTGCAAAAATGGAAACCAACTCAAGTAAGTGCTCTTGTTATCTTATGATGCCCTAGTACTTTAAGCACAGAATAAAGAGAAGTTTTTAAATAAATGGTGTCTTTGACACGTTTGATTTTGGGCCATGCACATTGGTAATGAGCCAGGTCATGAATCTATAATTAAATATCTAAATTTGATGATACTAAACAACTGGTGTATACGCTAATGTAAAAGCTAGATCTTTTATAACTTTAGATATCCAGCACAAATATTGATATGTCATTGTACAAGATGTCTATACAAGGACAGTTTAAATTATACTCCTTTTCTAGATGATCTCTAGAATTAGTAACTAGGTCAACAACCGTAAAACTACCGAAGAATATTATTTCAAGCTGCTTGTTACTTACTTAGCAACTAGGTAACAATTCTGATAGCGTTGTTGCTATAACAGTGAATTAAGGTTATTGGCTGATAATAAGCCGGCTAAAAGAAAGCGGTCATGTAAGTTTTCCTTTAAAAATAAGATAGTTTTGTTTAAATAAATGTTTGTGAATGATATGTACATTTTAGCTGTTTATATGAGTACAAAAAAGTCTATTATCTACAAACAGTTTAAAAATATGTTAGGTTTATTGGTTACGAATCATGTTTTGTAAATTATTTTAAATTTTTGTTGTTCCATAAACTAAGATAATGCCTTGTTGGTCTAGTTCGGCTATCAAGAAGTTTCGGGTTCGATTCCCGGGTCGGACCAAATATTTGTGTAATTCACAAATATTTTTTTCGGAGTCTGGGTGTTTTCTATGTATAATATATATGAATTTACAAAAAAAAGTATGTTCATGTATTTATATTAGTTTAGTACCCATAATACAAGCTCTGCTTAGTTTGGGTAAATCTGTAACTATACTAAGTTGTGACAATAAATTTAATTTTCATTCATTATAGATGCAAATTCACCACTGGAGACCACTGCATAGAATGGTGTAGGCGGCTAAGCGCCGCTTTAGCGCCCTTAGGTTCAATTCAGGAAACGTTTGGTGCAGCTTACGCTGCTTGGGCGAAGGAACTACCACCGAATTCAGTACACAGAGTTCTTATGAAAGCTTCACAATCTGCACAGCGACATTGGTTTGGACCAGAAGTGAGTAATCTATTTGATATTTCTGAGTGCCTAGTACTTAAGTACCGTATATGATCTGCTTCAGTCGAAAAAAAAGGTTATGATAAGTGTCAAATAATTGATAGTTAACTAAACCTAACCTAAACCACCTTCATCATCATCATCATTAGTCTATCGCAGTCCACTGCTGGACATAGGCCTCTCCCATTGCACACCAATCTGATCGGTTTTAGGCTTCTCGCAACCACCTTAATCCCCCGCAATTGCCTAACAACTCCACTTAACAACTACGGTTAGAAAAACAGAAAAAATTAAGCGGTAGTAATTGAGGAATGGACTGAAAAGTATCATGATTTATGGAGGTGTTGGCTTAATAGAACTCTTTTACAACGTTAGGCGGTGAGGGAACGAATATTAAAAACAGTTTGATAGTTAATAAGTCTATTTTTCATGAAGTTTGTTATGAGTAAGATAATATTTTTTTTTATCTTTCACAATTACTATTAAATTAATTGATTCACATTTATAATACTCAGAATTTGTCCGCATTTTCTTGTTCTAACTCTTTTTACATGATTATCCTTTAATAGCCTTTATTTGCGCTAGGTAATAGAACAGAGAGTCCCTTGTAATTTTTTCTCTACTTCTTTCACCTTAAACATGAAGATGTTCTACGGTGAAGTAGTGTGTATAGTTTCATCATCATCATCAACAGCCTTTAATAGTCCACTGCTGGACATAGGCCTCTCCTTAGAAAGGAGGTTTAGTTTAAATGTAGCAAAAAAATAAGTAAATAGCTTTTGCCGGTTCTTGATTTCAATAGACGTTCTCTTATAGTCATCGTATATAGGCATTATTAGACCAAGGTCGATAATTTTTGAAAACAAAACAAATTAAAAATTAAAAATAGTAGAGAAGTATTCTCCTTCTTTTTCATTCATCCTACTATTGTTTTTTCACTTTTTATTATTGTAAAAGGCTTCTACCCTGGTCTATATATAGAATCAGAACTTATTGTTTAAGTTACTATGTTTTGTAAACTTGTATATGTACTTTACAACACTTAGTGACTTACAAGCATCAGACTAAAATATGGGACAAATGGACAGTGAAAACTTAAATATGTATAGCACACGGAAATTTAAGTAGTGTAAAAAAATTAATTACTTTAGTAGACACAGTAGTGGAATACTTAGATAATTTTAAATGTCAGATAAAAAACTAAGTAGATTATTATTTTTAGAAATTCCTAATAATGTTTTTTTTATGCTGACACTACTTTAGAACAAGCCAATAGTGAAGGGAAACTATTGTCAAACGCAATACATTAGTACCAGGCGTTCATGAGATGAGAAGGGGTCGGTACAAATCTCTCATCTCATAAACGCCTGTTACTTCATTTACTGAAATAATCACATAATGCGGAATTCTCTCATTAATTTAATAATATTGGCGGAAGCTGTGTGGAGGCCTCAATAATGTTTTATGGCAATTTTATTATTTCCGCCAAAAATGTAATTTTACACAAAAGTAATTTTATCACAATAATAATGTTGTACATAATGTGCATTGGATGTAATAGCACATTACATACATACATAAGATATAATTGTACACATAACATTATTTTTTGTAACCGCGGCTGTTAGTAGATAGATATATCTATAGACGAGACTCGTGTGTTAAATTAAATTGAGGCCATTGTTATGCATGTTTTTTTATGAAATTCTTATTAAAATGTTAAATCTATAAATTGACATCAGGAACAATTTCACTCAAGTGTCATTTCAATGTGTTGTGATCGGAAGGAATTTGAATAGTTCTTTAATAAATACAAATGTGGAGGAACGAAACTTATAAACTTCTATAAATATGTATTACTAGAATATAAAATTACCGTTAACGTCAAACGTGATAATATATGCTACTGACGTAACTCGTGATGTATTCCCACGCTGGAGTCAACAAATGACTTTCATATAAAATAGGTATTTCATTCATATTTTTATTGAAGGCTGCACTCTTATATTAGCCTTGTACCATAGAGCAAAACAAACCGCAGACCGGAAGGGAACAGCCATAGTGTCTTTTTCCAATACAAAACTGTCATTTTTGGCGAGGGTTGAGGGGGCTTCATACATGCACATTTTAGACTCACATACAAAACAATCGCCACTCAGTATGAACTCACACATAACAATTACAACAAAAAATTCATAGTTTCATAAACTCATAATATAATTTTTTAACCCCCGACTCAAAAACGTCGGGGTGTTATAAGTTTGACGTGTGTGTGTGTGCGCGCGTGTGTGTCTGACTGTTGCATCGTAGCTCCCAAACGGATGAACCGAATTTGTTTAGAAGGTGAATTAGTTGGGAGTGTTCTTAGCTATGTTTAATGGAAATCGGTCCAATTAGTCGGGGTTTTTTTTTAATTTTCAAATTTTATCTAGTAATTGTTACTACTCATTATTAGTCAAAGAAAACATATTATCTCAAAAACTCTTTAAATCTGAATTCTATATGATTGAGAAACTTACTTAAAATGTTGAAATTTGAATTTTGTTTTTTTTTTGTTTCAGGTGGAGCGCTTAGGGTTCACAACAAAAGGTGCATGGAGAATTACGACAGCTAACGCGGAATACAAGTTATGCCCCTCGTATCCACCCCTACTAGTAGTACCTGCCTCGATCTGTGATGAAGACCTCGCACTTGTAGCTAGGTAAGTGGCTAACTTTCAAATCATCATCATCAACCCATCGCAGTCCACTGCTAAACATACGCCTCTCGTTAGACGGCACTTATTATTTTTATATTATTTTTTAAATATCTTAGCTTACCAAAGTGACTACTCTGCCTAATGGAAAGCATGAATAGAATCCAGGTGTAGGGTGGTTCTTCTCCTGCGACTACAGGCGGGTCAATGAGTAAGGCTCATGGGCCTGTTAGTAGTTCGGGGGTGTTGGTCAGGTGGGGGGCGTCACTGACGTGGTCGCGTCAAAGTCTGGGTAAGCCCCACGGGGTAACCGACCTGCCAGTGACGCTCGGGTCTTATCCAGTGTCGGGTCGTATCCTAATAGAGCCCCTAAGAAGCGCCCATCAGTCAGCTGTAGGTCGGGTGTGGTACGGATGGTCCGGGGAGTAGGGGTCACCATCCTCGTCGTGAACGCATACAATACAACATGGCGGCCTAGTGAGATGCTTGTGAATCGAATTTAAACAAAGGAAATATCATGATACTAAGGCGGAACGCAAAGACGCATTGACCTTTTCATTGAAATATTTGGCAGCAGTACCGCTACCTTATAATCCTAGGTTGTAATTACAATGCTCATATGTAATAATGGGCCGTTTAACTATACATAATTTGTTAATAACGAGCTTAAAACATAGTACAATTGGATTATAGAGATGGCAGAATAGAATCGAATATAAGTATATTGACTTTAGTATTATAGCGATTTGAAAAAAATACAAATAAAAATTTCAATCTCGGATAGTGCTTGAATTGACTGCCTTGTTCGTCTAGTCTAGTGGTTAGCGTATGCGGCTGCTGATCAAGAGATCTCGGGTTCGATTCCCGGATCGGACCAAATATTTGTATGCCCTGCAAATATTTGTTTCGAAGTTTGGGTGTTTTCTATGAGTAATATGTATGTATTTACAAAAAAAAGTATATTTATATCAGTTGTCTAGTATCCATAGTACAAGCTCTGCTTAGTTTGGGACTAGATGATGTTGTGTGTAAGATAACCAAAATATTTATTGTATTATTTATTTAATATCGCAGGTATTAACAAGCATTGAGTTTAACTTAAACTTTTGACTCCCGTTCACAAAAAAATATTTAACTTGTGAAAGTGTGACTAACATTTAAAGTTTTAAACAAATATGTTGATGTTTTCATTGGTTTCTTAGTTTATGGTATACTAGCTTTCGCCCGCGTCTCCGCCCTCATGTATGTCCCTTATCGCGATAACAGTAGCCAAAACAAAGGTAGTCCACGAGAAAGAATCTCAGGCTCTAAAAGTCTAGACCATTAGTGTACCAAATTGCATTTTAATCGGTTCAGTAGTTTAGTCAGCCAGAGTTACTATCGCATTTATAAATTTTAGTAAGAATTTTATTATAATTTAGTATCTATAAATTGGACAGGTGTGCTACAAAGATTGTTTTGATAATAATTGACATAAGTCTCGATAACTGTCATGTCATCATTAAAATTTTATTTTTAAAGTACGTCGGTAAATTATTTGCCACAGTTTAAAATAAATAGTGTATATTTTGTCTGGCAAAAGTGAAAACATTTGTTCATATATACAGTATAATTATTTACATATCACATTTTCACTTTCAATAATATCGATATTTAATATGAATTTGTTTCAAAGATAAGGAAAGAAAATGCCCTCGGTATTAAGTCCGCCTTTGTCACATTTGTGCATTAAGTCTTAAATATATAAAATATTTTTTGTAGCACGTTGACGTAATTACAACACATATTCATGCAAAGTTTCATATTTCTAGCACTTACCGTCCGTCCGTCCGTCCGTCCTCTACTTACCGTCCAACGGTAAGTAGAGGACGGACGGACGAACGGACATGACAAATCTATAAGGGTTCCGAGTCATAAACTTCGGAATCCTAAAAATAAATAAAAAAGAAGGAATACCTGAAATAAACCTAATTCCGTCCGACCAGCGTGGTGTTACAGATTGAAACCTCTTTTTAAATAAATGCTTATGCCCAGCACTGGACTGTTATACTTGTAAGCTGTTGGTAATGACATTGATTTCTCAGTACCAACTTAAATATAATAGACAAAAAATAGATAAACAAAAAATATTTCGAACATCTTACACACAACGCCATCTGAATAGATGAGATCTGACAGAAGAAAGCAGAACTTGTATTATGGGTACTGGATAACTGATATAAAAACATAAACATTTTTATTTTGTAAGTACATACATATTTTACCATTCGTGAACCTAAAATGACGGCATTCGTGGTGTCGTGTTTGGTTCGTGAATGCGAAGGGCTAATGATGAAGAAGCATCTCAATAGTCCGCCATGGTGTGGCTCATCATGCTGCATTCGCAATGAGTGTGGTGACCAAGACTCATAAGGTACGCGTCCATTGGCCCGCGCCGGACGCACCGCACGCACAGCACGCAACGGATTGAATGGATTTGCCTTGCTCATAAATGCCGGCGTTCGGTGCGGGCGGCGCGGATAGTGGACGCAGCACTATGTGAAATCATACAGAGCTAAATAAAATTTGCGTGCGGTGCGTCCGGCGCGGGCCAATGGACGCGCACCTTTAGATGCTATGCTATGCTCATGATTTCTACCAGGCATAGTAGAGTCACTTTGGTAAGCTCATATATTTTTAAAAAGAAGGTGCCTTAGGAAGTAAAATATAACACATTGTCAGGTTTCGAGCTATGCGTCGGATCCCAGCTGTAGTGTGGCGTCACCGCGGCAACGGAGCGGTGATAGCCAGGTCATCTCAGCCCGAGGTAGGCTGGCTGGGGTGGCGCTCGAGCGACGACGAACGACTACTCGCAGCATTCGTCACCGCCTGCAACGCCGACAGGGGTGTACACCCACCTCTAAACAACAAGGTAATATACGCTCCGTTATACATAAATGTACCTTAACACTACGAAATAGGGTCCGTTTTAAGTAAATCAGTGCATATCATAAACGTATTTGGTAAAAGTTAACCATAACAAAAATAAGGAAAAATAAACTTATTTAAAAGATGTCTGACGGTAATGTAGAATAAATTTAACAAAATAATTAGAATTTAAATTCACTTAAAGTACATTTTTATGATATTATATTCCATTTACCAACTTTGAGTGTTTGTAAACGTGAAACATGTTTGTTTGTTGCAGCAACTGAAGCTAATTATCGTAGATGCTCGTTCGTACGCATCAGCCGTCACGAACAGAGCTCGCGGTGGCGGCTGCGAGTGCCAAGCTTACTATCCCGCAGCTGAAATACAATTCATGTGTCTACCTAATATACATTGCGTCAGAAAGAGTTTCCAAAATATGAGATCGTTGAACGCTGAGCCAGTCGACAACGCAAAGTAAGTAACAAACTCCTCGAGGGTTATGCTCGCCTGGTACCTACTACAGTATTGCACATACACTCACGATGAAAGATGTATTAAAACTTCCACAGAGGGGTTATCCTATGCAGTTGGACCCTGGTAAAATTTAGGGTCTATTAAAATAACACATTTTCATACATGACCGTCTGATTCCAAAATAAACAGAGCCATTACCATGGTAAAATGACCACTGATATGACCGCGAAATGATAGATAAATCACACTCCGACACACAACAAAAGAGTTTTCATCACAATTTGTTTTGGGAAGGAATCAAACCCAACACAAACCCAAACTTCGACTTAGCACTCACAGTTTACTAATCACTTGAGCAACAGACATGTTGATTTCATCACGAACGGGCCGGCTCGACTACCCTCTCACAAAAGCTAAAATGACAGCATTTGTGCAGTCTTGTTTCGTCGGTGACTGCGAGTCCGTAGGCTTATGGTGCAGAAACATCTCTATAGGTCACTATAACCGTGGTCACCATACTGCATCGTTTACATACATGACTCATGCTTTCCATCAGGCAGAGTGAAGTCATTTTGGCGATCTCTTTTTTTTATAAATTTAGCCTGCCAAAGTGATTATACTCTACCTGATGGAAAGCATGAGTAGAATCCAGGAGTAGAGGCCACCATGCTCATTGTGAGTAAGTAGCATGATGACCCATACCATTGCGACCTGTTTAGATAAATCCGCATCATTTTCCTGGCCTTCGATGGCCGGGAGAATGATGCAGAATGATTGGGCCTCCGGTCTCACACTCACAAGAAAGCAAGAATGCTGTCATTATAAGGATGGTCTTCTGTGTAAGGGTAGTACTAGTACAGTCGAGCGGGCCCATTCGCGCTAAAATCAGCGTGGATCTTCTACCATACATACATCATCATCATCATCAACAGTCCACTGCTGGACATAGGCCTCTCCTTGAAAAGGAGGTATTGGCCTACTATACCACGCTGGCCAGACGGGTTGGTATAGGGTTGGTTTCAAGTTTTCCTTCTCTTTGCATTGATGTTGTCTTGCGTAGTTTATCCCTTAGTCGCCTTTTACGACACCCACGTGGGATGAATAGGGGTGGTGACACTCTGTATTCTTAATACGTCACCACACGGACGGACGGACCATACATACAAAAAAGGGAAATTATAAGACAGATTACACAATAATCGTTTCACTTTCAAATAAATATGTGTACATACACTTCGCTAGTAAACCCGCTATGTTGATATCCGAGTTACGTAACAATAGATATTGTATAACTAGGGACTAATAAACATAATGTCATGAGGTTAATAGTTCTATTTACATGTCGCGTTTTCTATCGTAATTGACACTATCGAATGTCATACCTACGTTATTTGTTTATTCTATAGAGCACTAGCTTTTGCCCGTGACCCTGCCCGCGTGTATGTAGCCTATGTCCTTCCTCCAGAGTCATAGAATCTCAATATCAAAATTCATTGAAATGGTACAGCGCTTATCCGTGAAGTGTATTAGACGGACAGACAGTTTTTGAATTTATATTATTAGTATATGGATTGCAGGGTAATCCATTTACTAAACAGCCCCCCTAGCCAAGTTGCATACGTTATCGTTTCCTATTCTTCTCTTTTCTTCTTTCTGACTAATGTTTTGTTATGATCACGTGATTGAGTGACATTAGCTAGTGAAAAAAGAGAATAGAGAAATAGAATAGAAAACGAGAAACGTTTGCAACTTGGCTAGGGGGGGTGATTAAATCAAATACATAAGTACACAAAGAAACAAGAAGTAGTTCAAACGCGTGACTTACAGAAATAAACTGCTAATAAATATTATAACATGTGCTCGTAAAGGAATTTTGGCTGGTGTCACACAAAGGAACTGAACTGACCTCGCCAAAATCTTTCAAACCTCGCCAATGATATAATTGGGTTATGTATGCGCTTGGCTTTTAGACAAGCGTTAACTCTCAATTGTTTATAATAGTTCGATAAAATTATTATAAAAAATGAAATGTTTAGTACAGTAACTTTTATTAGGTTCATTATAACTTGACTTTGATTTTGACTTGACGGTTCGAGTCCTACATAGCCAACAACGTGTGGCATACGTGGGGCGCGGCACGAAAAACAAAAAAAAATGTACATTATATCTGGTTGTCGGGATTTTCTTTTAAATAGGTTAAAACTTGTACAACGAGATGCAGTATCGTGGAGAATGAATTCACTTTCAAATTTTGTTATTATGCGATTAATAGCGCTCACAGAAGGAGCACTATGACGACCGTTTTTTGCGCGAAACGCTCTTATTGTAGCGGTAGGAGAATGCGAATTTGCGTAATAATTTTGGACAATTTCCAAGCGTTGGTTTAAAGTGAAACGTGACATGATAAAATGGCAAACCTTACTGAACACAAATGTGAAGAGACGTCAAAGATCCATCATCAAACATGGCCGCCATGAGCTGTCAAAACCAGGTCATCTCTATTGGTAGACTCTTTACATATGTATATAAGGCCTCCAACTAAGCTTCATGACTGTTATGTTATGATATCAACCGGGACCGACTACTTAACGTTACCTCCAAATCACGGAACATCATATCATGCCTCAAACGGTCACATCTAGGAACTGACTGCACCGTTGTTGCTTTCCCTCGATGATGGTTTCCATTTTTTTTAATATAACAGTTGTTCGTTATGAAGTGTGTTGATAAAGTGTTGTGTTGCAGTTGGCACACCAACCTGGACCGCACGTTCTGGCTGCAGTACCTGTCAGGCATAACGCGCGCCGCCAGTGTGGTGGCGCAGGCCGTGGAGGCGGGCCGGCCCGCGCTCGTGCACTGCTCCGACGGCTGGGACCGCACGCCGCAGATCGTCGCAGGCGCACAGATCATGCTCGACCCTTACTACCGCACATTCGAGGTCAGTCAACACCTACACCTGCACCATCAATAAATAAATCAATATTTCGGACATCTTGGTGTGGTGTGGATCACACAAATATTTGGTCTGACCCGGGAATCGAACCCGAGACCTCTTGGTCAGCAGCCGCATATGCTAACCACTGGACCAACAAGGTGTGATGTGGATCACACAAATATTTGGTCTGACCCGGGAATCGAACCCGAGACCTCTTGGTCAGCAGCCGCATATGCTAACCACTGGACCAACAAGGCAGTCAAATAATATAAACACTATTTAGATCTCCACTTACTATGCTCCTGACACACCTCAATCATCAATCGCTGCATGTGTGCTTTCAGTTCTTGAAGCTTTTTACATACATAATGTTTTTTTAGGGCATCACCAATTTGGCCGGTAAATGTAACTTGCACTTGACTATAAACAATCAAATCTCTTTATACAGACACTTCACTACTACTACGTCGCAATAAGTCTAAAACAAACACTAATCCTTTATTTCCATTGTTTTTAATAAAAAAAATACAAGAAGAGATTTAGAACTCTGTGAAGCTATTTTGTATTAAACTACATTTGCCTTAATATTTTAAATTTTAGAGGTTACTTTCTTTCTTAAAAAAAAATGTTTAACCTAAATAAGGCCACCATTTGTACATTAAATATAAGTCATATTATGTTCTTTCTTGTAAATCTGTAATACGGTGTACAAATAAAGGCTTTTACCTATACTACTGTAATGTAATAGCTATTTTGAAATATATATTTTACATAATTTACACGCATAATCCATGCTGATCTTATATTTCCTTCCAGGGTTTCCGAGTCCTAATCGAACGCGAATGGCTGGACTTCGGCCACAAGTTCGCGGACCGCTGTGGTCACCAGTTCGGTCCTGAAGACCCCAATGAACGATCGCCCGTCTTCCTCCAATGGCTTGACATGGTGCATCAGATGATGTTACAGTTCCCATGCAGCTTCGAGTTCAATGAGGCTTATTTGGTGAGTTAATATGTTTTACGAGACAAGTAGACCTCTATTCGGCTGTAGTTCTTATGAAATTTTATCAACCAGTTGTGGGAATTATTTCATTCTGACTTTTAATTTCTTAATAATAATCAGAAATAAAATGACAGAAAGTACCCTGGCTTTTTGTGAAACGATTTAATTTTATGCACATTACATTGAAAGTCTTTAAACGTTGTCTATTGTTACTTCTATCAATCTTAAACTATGAATAATTTTAAAAGATTTTGTAATGAACCCGTTTTGTTTTTGACAAAACTATGATTAAGTATAAGTGGGTTCTACTTGAACCCCACCTACTATACTATTAACTAAATCTTCAAGCCATGTGGAATGCTTTGATGGAAAGCATGAGCAGAATGCAACGGTAGTGGTCACTATACATATTGTGACTGCAGACAATATAGCAATGCAGTATGGTGACCCATATTATGGTGGCTTGTTGAGATGCTTCTTGTTTTTACTGTGTAATGTAGACTTATATAATTTTTCAAATCATTGCGTCCTGGTCTTGTTTGTCCTCCGTCCAAGCTACGTACTCATCCTGTTCAATGTCCAGACCAGACCCCCAAGCCAAATTGCAAACTTTTTCGTTCTGCAATTGCTGACGCCTCTGTTCTCTTGTTTGATTGGTTAAAATCAAAATATCAGCTAATCAAACAAGTGTAACGAGATTGTAGAACGAAAAACGATTGTAAGTTGACTAGGTGGTCTGGTCCATGTAGGTGGTATGTGACGGTGTGTGATGAGTGTTGTATGGTGCAGATAAAGCTGGGCACGCACGTGCACTCGTGCATGTTCGGCACGTTCGTGTGCAACACGACGCGGGAGCGGCGCGAGCGGCGCGCGCACGAGCTGATGCCGCACGTGTGGCCGCTGCTGCTGGCGCCCGCCTACAGGAACCACCTCTACGAGCCCAACCGACACGAACCGGTACGGTACCCGCCCTATACTCACTTACTCTTCTACTAATGCCTGGGCGACCGAGCTTGGCTCGGTTACCATTATTTATGTCTTAACACGTCTATTCTCTACAGTAGCTGTTGTGGAGTTACAACCACCGACCAAATGTTACAGAAGTTAATTTCTCACTGAAAAATACAATTGTTTAAACAAAAATTGGCCAAGTGCCAAGTTTTTATTATAGCACTTTCTCGACGTTATTACAACACATATTCGTGCAAAATTTCATCTTTCTAGCACTTACCGTTTGGGCGGTAGGTCGAGGACGGAAGGACAAGACAAATCCATAAGGGTTCCGAGTCAAGAACCATGAACCCTAAAAATGACATAGTCAATGTCCACGTCAAGTCAAATTTTGAGAAAATAATCAAAGATTTCGATGTGATTCTATTAAAATAGAAATTATGTCATCCAAACCCGCACTACTTGTTATAAATATTAAAATTTATTCAATAAATATCGTATATGTGTTACCAGGAACTGCTTTAGTATAAAAATATTCGAAGTAAATCGTTATAATTTTAATTTTATGTCTCCTAGCCACCAACGACCCACGGTATCTAGTGTGCCGCTCTTTACGATCATACTCGACTCTTACCGGTTTTAGTGTGATGTTAACTAATCTATCTTAGGCACAACAGTAAAATACTCGTTTGAATAAAACGTGAAATTAATTGGTTAGTTTAGTAGTTAAGTAAGTAATGTAGTTTAGTAGTTCATCATGAGCGACAGCGTGACACGAGAATTATGTGACTGCCTCGGTGGCGCAGTTGTAGCGTATGCAACTGCTGTGTTTGAGGTCTCGGGTTCGATGCCCGGATCGGGGCCGAATATTTGTTTCGGAGTTAGGGTGTTGTATAATATGCCTCTATATATTTACAAAAAAAGTATGTTTACATATGTAATTAAATCAGTTGTCTAGTGTCCACAGTACAAGCTCTGCTTAGTTTGAGACTACGCCGCCCGCACCTGTCTCGATAGATGACTTTGTGTGTAAGATGCCCGAAATATTTTCTTATTTATTTTAAATATTAAAGTAATAGATAACAAAAAATATATTATTATTACTATATTTATGAAAAGCTAATCGATAGTTATTATTGTATCAACCTATCGCCATCCACTACTGAAAGAAGTTTCCCCCGATAAATATTCTTTATGTCCGTTTACAAAATCCCCCCCCCCCACATCTCAAATATATTCCAAATGCGAAAACTGTATTTAAAAAGAAACCATAACACATTTGCGATAACTAGTATATTTTTCAATAAAATCACTTGACCATTATAACACAGTTGTGACAAAATTTATAAAAGCACAAAAAAAATCGTTAACCGTTAAATACCTCAATTTGGACGAGGACGTTTCTTAACACATTTCGAGCTCCCCGGCACTGAAGCACTCCCTGTAGGACATGCTCCACCACCAGTCATCACAGATCCTGGTCCTTCTTCATCTTCACCAACATTACTCATGAAAATGTCTCTTGGTAACCATTTATCGCGGAATAAGTAATCAAAACGTACACAATCGCAGATTTTAACGTCTTTTACATCGATGAACATGAATGCGTCTAATCCTGAGAACGATTTCATAGAATCATTGTTAAGATGAGCGGTTTTTGTATAAGGAAATATTAGTAGCAATAACCAGACGACCTTCATGTTGGCAATCTTGAAGACGATTGACTGTGTAGTCAATGAAGCAATATAATATATAGTATTAGCATAGTATGCCATTTAAATGGTGATGTAAAAACACCATTTGTTGTTGCCTTATAAAATTTCAATGTGATTTTATGGATAAAGCTTGTTTTTTTTAATAAATGTAGAGGAGATACGTAATTTCAACAAACATTCTAGTTTTGTTGAAAAGCTTTTAACATTTTAATGTAAATTTATAGAATAATCACGATTCATTTGAAAATAATTTCAAATGTTCCTAACCTTGATTTCGAACAAATCTATACAAATAAATAAAATTAAAATGTATGTTTGTAATAACTGTTTTAGGCCTTCGTGACTTTTACACATATTCATGTTTTTTTACTGTATACAAGTCCCGTATATCTTCGCGATAAAATTAAAAAGGTTACGATACCTTCTACTTTCCTGCGTTTCGAACGGGTTATACCGCTCGTGGTCACGGGTAAACTCCCGATGGTGTCAGTACTGTCAGTCTACCCGTGACCACGAGCGGTATAACCCGTTTGTAATGTCAAATTAATAACTTTTTACGAAATATGTTATGAAATATCTATAAATTATATGCACACAATGCCATCTATCTTCAAACTAAGCAGAGCTTGTACTATGAAAACTAGATTGATTTCTAGAATACTTACATACACATTATACTTATAAAACACACAAACCCCGAAACAAATATCTGTAGATCATACAAACATTTACTTCGACCCAGGATTCGAATCCGAGACTTCAATTGAGCACAGTAGTTGCATACACTACCACTGGCCACCGAGGCAGACAACAGTATGCAGTAGTATGAGATGTGTTATGGATCAGAGTGGTGTGCAATAGAGAGGCCTGTGGAGGATTGGCAATCGTGTCCCACCAACACAAAGGGAGGATCCTCCGACCAGGCGAGGTGATCATGCCCGTCGGGCCACTGCCCAACACTTGATATTGGGATGATGTATATATGCTAATTGGCTCGAGAATGTCTCTTTCGCGATTCAGGATTAGTAGTTACTCCGTATAGATCGTTATGAGTTTTCTTCGTAGGTCAATGCTGCCTCGGTAGATGGCGTTGTTGTATGTTATTCGCTTGCGCTGTATGTGGAAGTCGCCAGAGGCGTATATCCACCAGTGGATTGTGATGGGCTGATGATGATGTTAAATTATATTAATGATTGTTTCAGACCATCTGGCCGGAGTGCAACGTACGTGCGTTACGTATATGGACGGCAATGTTCGTGCCGTACAACGCTAAGGACGAAGGTCAAGCGCCCCCCGCCATCCCCGCTATACTACCCGTGACGAACGGTAATTCTTTTATTTATGACTTACTGAGTCACGCGGTGTTACCTGCGGTTATTGTTAAATCGCCTTAAAGAAGGTGGTCTAAAAAAGAGTACTTTCAGTGGTAGATAGCTAATGAAGCCAGGAGTAACTAAGGCTCCTTTTTTGCGGTGGTACATCAACAGCAAGTGACACCGCGGGGCTCATCTATACTACAAATAAAATAAAATTGGAGTGTCTGTTTGTAATATTAAAATAACCGCTTTTTACTAAATGCTTATGGTATGTATACACGGTACATATGCCAAAATATTTTTTTTTTTTCAATTTTTGTCGGTCTGTTTGTTCCGGGTAATCTCTGGAACGTCTGAACCGATTTCGACGGGACTTCCATTGACAGATAGTTGATGACATAAGGAGTAATTTAGGCTACTAGTAACTTTTTTAGACTAGCTTGACCCCGCGGCGTTGCCCCCGGTCACAACAACAAACGCGGGTAGCACCGCGGGGCTCAGCTGGTCTAGTATAAAACATATCGTTTAATATAATCAAGTGTGTAGAAATAGGCTTTGTAGGTAGTAGAGCCACGCTGATTTCAGCACGAATGGGCCGGCTCGACCCGGCCAGTACTACCCTCACACAGAAGATCATCCTAATAATGACAGTATTCTTGCTGTCGTATTTCGTTGGTGAGTGTTAGACCGGAGGCCCAATCATTCTGCATCATTCAACCGGCCTTAGGAGGCCTATTGAATGATGCAGAATTTTCTGACCATGTCACCATGCTGCATTGCCTACACTCACAATGAGGATGGTGACCCCTACTCCTGGATACTACTCATGCTTTCCATCAGGTAGAGACACTTTGGTAGGTTTACATAAAATGTTACCATGTATTAAAAATGGATTTATCTTTCCAGGCATGACGAAAACAAGATCGTATGATGATCTTCTGAACGACGGAGAGAAACGAACCGCTCAGAGAAGATGTAGTGACCCAAGCTTAGCGCCCGATGTTATGTGAGTACACATTTATTAACACTTGGTTACCTTTACTATATATAATACTAGCTTTTACCCGCGGCTCTGCCCGCATTTATTTCAGTTATGGCGGTTTTTTTTTTTCTCATAAAAAGTATCCTATGTTACTTCTAACACCTCCTAAAATATGTGTACAAAGTTTCATGATGATCGGTTGAGTAGTTTTCGCGTGAAAGCATTTCAAACAAACTTACATTCACATTTATAATATTAGTTCGGATTGAGTTTGACTGCCTCTGTGACGCAGTGGTTGGCGTGTGCAATTGCTGAACAAGAGGTCTCGGGTTCAATTCCCAAGACGGATCAAAGTGATCTTAGATCTTAAGTGCAATTTTCTTACTTTCTACTTTACTATTAGTTTTTTTCTCAAGTCCTATATTACGTTTTAAGATTGTGTCAATACAAATAATAATAATATCGTTTGTTATTTCAGGAAACTATCGATGGTAGTACCTAACGAGTGTGATAATCGGGGCGAATGCAGAGCAGCGTTGACCGACAGTTGTGTCGACGACCTTCCTATACTACCCATCAACGATAGCCCTCCTGAACAAGACCAAGTAAGGATATTTATATAATACATAATTAAAAGCAGTGTTTGTTTTTCTTTATTCTGTAAGCACGGCAGGTGATGACCACGGCAAAGTGGTATGCTTGAACATCATCATCATCATAGTGCAATACAGGTCCGTGGACCGGAGAGGAGAAGCGTCTTTCTCCAATACAAAACAGTCACTTTTTGCGAAGGAAATCTTCAAAATTTCAGAGAAAGAGGTGACATTTTAGACTCCCATATTAGATTTAAAACAAAAAGATCACACAAATTCACACACACACACAAACACTTTCTACGTCATAAGTGTGTGATGCATCGTATTGCTCTATGTCTTGAATGTTCTACTATACCACGCTGACCAGACGGGTCGGTATAGGGTTTGTTTCCAGTTTTCCTTCTTTTTGCAGTTGTCTTGTGTAGTTTAGACTCCTTTAGTTCACCTCCAAAGACACTTATACAAAAGCGGTGACGATACTCCGTATTCTTATTAGTGATCAGTTGACTTTAATGGAAATATCACATAGCTTCGTATAAAATCTTTATAATATTGTTCATCTTCCAGGTGGACGGACTTCACCCGAACCATTTCGAAAACAGCACCCACATGCCGCGGGACCTCGCCAGCGGCTCGTCCTCTCTGGAGCGAGAGTTAGGTGCCGCTGCTGACGTCACCGACAAGGTCATCGACCACAGCGATGACGTCATCGATGTCGTCACCACACCCGACGCTCCCATCAACGGCACGGTCGTGGACGTGACGTCACCTGATGTCGACACGCCCGAAGAGGCGCCCGTCTTCGTGTCCGACGCTTACACCGACATCCTCGGAATGCAAGATGTAAGTACTAGGGACCAAACATATGTATTTGTGTCTATTGTGTATAAATTACAAACAGATATATCTGGGCATAGTTTTTACGAAATAGTTTCATATATGCGATATTGGCAGGCCGCTCGTGAGTCAGCCCGCACCCGTAACATCAGCATCACATGGCGGTCTATTTCGGAGTCTTCCAACCAGTCTTCTACAGGATTCGAGTTGCACGAAGGAAGAGGAGAGCCGGCCGCCTCTCGGAACACCTCCCACGAAACCTCTCCCATCGAGACCCACATCGGTACGGAGGGCGACAGAGCCAACCATAATGGACTCATTGACATATCCCTCAGTCTGAATGGTGTGACGAACGGTGGCAGCCACGTTGATGACGTCGCTAATAAGTTTTTGGAAGTCGATTTGAACGGTGAGTCCTCACTGCCCTGAATTTGAATTTATAATCCTAATTTCCTGTCAAATTTGCCATTTGAGGATATAAGTTTCTGCTGTGGACCTATACGTTCTTAAATTTTGAAGAAAACAATATCTTAAACATAAAAGCTGGCAAACAACTTGCAATTCTTATTACAAAATATACTGCCTTGTTGGTCTTACTGATCCACTGCTTAGTTCGGAACTAGATGATGTTGCGTGTCAGTTGTCCGAATTAATTATTTTCTTAAACCTGCCTAAAAACTGCTATTCCATTAAAAAGTACCACACAAGATTGAAGTAGTAACTTCTTTTATTTAATTTACCATAAAAACGTTATCATTGTATGATCAGGCGGTGCGACGTCCAGCAGCATCAGTTCGGAGAGTGATGGCGAGGCGCAGGCTGCCCCGCGCCGCGTGGGTCACACCCGCGCGCGTGTGGCCAGCCAGCTCACCCTGTGCCCCACCTCGCCCCGGCGAATTGATTGCTGCCGCTGCTCCAGGCGCACCAGCAACACCAGTGAGTCCTCCACATTACTTATATACTCCTAGTAACTACGTTTCTCTTTTGAGTAGAATTGCTGCTCTAACAATACTAGTGATTCCTCCTAGTGATTTTATTTTGAACTCAATTTCATCTTTAATTTTTTGTTTTAATAATAGTTTTAACATTTTATTGATGTTATTCGGTTCAATAAGATATTTTTGCTTTACGTGATAAAATACTCCAAATAGTCAGACTTCCTACAATTAAAGAATATTTACTCACCAAAAAAATCGAAGGTATATCTGTGCCAGTCTTCCTGCTAACTTATGTACTCCTAGTACTTCAGTTTCTGCTTTAGAGAAGGTAAATGTGAATGTTGTCTGCAGGCGGCATCGAAACGTCGTGCTCGTCGGGCGGTAGCTCGGAGCAGTGCTGGTGCGGCGGGTGCAACGGCTGCACGGAGCGAGCCGGCGCGGGAGTACGCGCCGACCCTCTGGACGGCTTGCCGCCCGCACTCGACCCGCTGCAAGTGCGCCTGCAGCAGATCATCCTGGCACACAACGTATGTAGACAATCGTGCTACCCTATTCTACTATAGCCTCGTTCGACTATGAGATACTGAGTGTGTGACGTGTCTTTACAGAGAGTGGTAGAGGAACTGACAGGCGAGTTGCAGAAAACTCGCGAAGCCCTGCGCCGGAGCACTCCGAGCGCGGCGGGTGTGAACGGCACGGGCGGGTGTGGGGGTGGGGGAGGGAGCGCGGGCGGCGCGGCGGGGGGCGGGGCGGGTGCGCACGTGGCCGCCCCGCCCGCGCCGCTCGCCGCCACGCACACACAGGTAAGGGATATGTACGTACGGCTGCTCTTACTCTTGTCATCGTACTTGCCATTACAATCATTCTAATGTATTTTTGTATGTATTATACATACTTATTACTGTACTTGTACTATTATACGTATTTTTTTTACTTAGCGTTAGCTTTAATAATTTGCATCATCGTCATCATCATCAACAGCCTTTAACAGTCCACTGCTAGACATAGGCCTCTCCTTTGAAAGGAGGTTTTGGCTTTGCATAACTTGCATAGCAGTAAATAAATCTTCCAGAATTAAATCAATACCCGAACATTTCCTATGTGATCATTTCTAGAAAACCTTCCAATAGTACTTCGAAGCCATTCATATACGAACACATGTATACTCAGTAAAGTTCATTGCTCTCTGTCACAATGCATTATTGCTAGAACCCTAAAATAACTCGTTTTCATATTGTCTCTTCTCTCCTCCGTAATATTTCGTACAACCCATTTGTATAACCCATTATACATAAGTTAATAGTGAGTAAATATTGTTTGTCAGAAGTCAGCGGTCGCGGCAGTGAGGGCGCGTCGGGGCAGCAGCAGCGGCTCGGCGTCCGACGTGGAGGTGGGCGAGGAGGCGCGCGGCGTCGTCTGGCTGCCCGACAGCGCCGCGCCGCGCTGCCTGCACTGCAAGAACCACTTCTGGCTCGCCAGAAGGCGCCACCACTGCAGGTAACTACTCGCCTGGTACACCGCCCGATCATCCTACTTACTATTTATATTAACGGTAAAAAAAGCACTTCTGGCTCACGAAGAAACGCCATTACTGCAAGTCACATCTTGGATTATGTTCTCATGGTACACTGCCGGACTTTCAACCCACTATTAATATCAATGGCGTACTTGCCACAAAATCACTACACTCAAGTAGAGGCGTTAGTACTGCAACTATGTAGCTTGGTCTATGTTCTCCTAGTACACTGCCCGACCTTTCCACTTACTAATAATGGTGCAAAATCACTTACTTGCGAAGAGGCGCCAACTTAATACCTCCGCTTGATTTGGAATTCGACCTTTCTATCTACTAGAAGTCTGCTGCAAAACCACTTTTGGCGTACGTAGAGGCGCCACCACTGCAACTACCTTTTTCATAACTACTAATAATATGTACAAAGGTGAACTGTAAACCACTTCTGGCAATCTATGTTCGCCTGGTACACCGTCCGCTCTTTCGAAGCATGTCTATTCAATTTCACATCACACCAAGCCACTTATCAGTTATTGATGAGTAGACCTTACCGAGGAGGTATTGATCCACTGAACCATGCTGGGCGGATACGCCAATATAGTGTTAGTCTCAAGTTTTCCTTCCTTGCAGTGATGTTGTCCTGCGTAGTTTGCTCCCCTAATAGACTCCTACGACACCCATGGGATGAATAGAAGTGGTGATACACTGTAATCTCAATCTGTCACCACGGAAACTATGCTATTTTTTGCTTACCATTTGGCATTTGTTCTGGTACGGCACCTGCCCTTACACAAGTCACATTTTTACTTCTCTGTATTAGTTTTTGATACAATGTTAAATAATGCAAAAAAAAACAATACATATAGAGATAAATACCGCAGTATTTAAAGCTTTTCGAACCATTCCTAATGAAGGTGATGGACAAAATAATGAGGATTACATTGTGTGTGCAGACGGTGCGGCGGTATATTCTGCAGCTCGTGCTCGGAGATGAGCTCGTGGGGCTCGTGCGGGCCCGTGCGCCTGTGTCGGCGCTGCCGGGCCGTGCGGTGACCACCCCACACCACACCACCGCCTCGCACCACACCCGTGCGCTAACTGTTTGACCGACGACCGCACACCCGAAGGCATCGCACACACCATCACCTGCTTGCCTTCGACGAGTCGCAAGTGTAAGGCTTCCGTTTGTCTTCTGAGCCGACCCACCGCGAGACGAGAAACCGCCTTACTCTTGGGATCTGATAAATAATAGTATTAAAGTGCTTGCCTGTCTACTGGCCGAGATTAAACGGTCCTCACCCGGCGAAGCTTTATGACATACCTTATGTGAATGCTACATATTACCTGTATTAATCCGTACACGTAGAATAAATACGTGTTATGTCAATTAATAGTTCGCATATTGTGAATCATAAAACTAATTTAAACTGGACTCGTACTGGATCAATATTACAGAACCGAATGTAATTAATTTGTTCATCACGTTGGAGTCGTGTCATAAAACTGCCGCGAAAGGACCTCCGGATAAACGCTAAGAAGTTATTCCGCTATAGATTTGACGTGCTAATTAGATAACGGTCGTAACGGTTTGCGTTAAGTACTAGTCAAGACGCTTCGATAACTAGCAGTCGTGTCTCCGAGACGATATTTATCTCAGATACATGTTTCACGCTAATTGTCATCTTCGTATTCATAATATCACCATGACAATATTTTGTCGTTTGATTGTAAAGTCACAGAGTATTAATCAAGAAGGGAGCTTTATTAGTTGCCTGTGACGGCTTTTGCGATGACTTAGAAATAAACTAACATGGTCTCGCGACACCTCCTCTTGGTTCTTACTTGTGTGGCTTAGTGTTGAATGTTGGACGAGACGAGAAGAGGCGAAACGTAACGATGTAAAGTGTAACAAAAACGCTTTCGGGACATTGTCTAAATGAAATTTATAAGTTATAAATAATAAATTGATGTTTACCTTATCTAAAATCCAATTATTGATAACAGATTGAAATAGATTGTTTGGGGTGTTCATAATAATAAAATGTTCTCTCATGATATTGTATGTTAAATCTAGTTGCGTAATAAATGTTGGACAATGTGCCGGCAGTGCGGCAGTGCTAAGCGAGCGAGGAGTGGTATTGGGGTGGTCTAGTCTGTTGGGGGATGGGGGTAGTTGTGAAGTAGTTAGGGAATGGTTTAGCGAATGGTTTAGCGAATTATTGTTACGCGAAGGCTGACTTTCTACGATAAATATTTAAAAACTTTTTTCTACCTATGTATTTTTTTTTTGGTTGATTATAAATAAATTCAGTAAATGTATTTTGGAGTTATTTATGTTTTATCGTTGAATAAAAGCGATGATTGTAACCGGCCCAGCGGGTGTGAACAGGCACGTGTAAGACTTTGTATAAACTTGTTTTATTTTATTTTGTATTATAGTGTTTCATTTGTTCTAATTGTTTTGTACAGTAAGGTTTTGTTTCACGCTTGGTCGGGTACTGGGGGTCTCTGGCGTATGTTGAACTGTCGGGTGGCTATAGTAGCGGTAATGTGTGTATCATGGTACGCGGTACTCCAAATGTGTATTGGACAATTGCATTTGTTACAATGTCACAAGGTTCACAATAAAACCTTCTATATCCTTACGTATATTGCCAATATACAGATGGTATATCGAACGTACCATAATGCAATCGGCTGCTGTAGTGAGATTATGGAAGGTGAATAGGTCTTACTTTGTATATTTCCATTATTAATTTTCAAATGTATAAAATACATTTTCTTTATAATTTAAAATATTCGACTGAATGCGATTACGGATAAGAATAGACGATGTCCGTATTGGACATTTTGATTTATAAAATCCATTCTAAGCTTTATAATTATGTTGATACATTTATATCGTGTACTAAATTTCCACGCAGTTATAATTTGGTAGTTTAGAGCGTCAGAGTTCTCTATTTCCTTTGTGATATTGTGATGATAATTTTGTATAATGGTTAAGAGTTTAAACGTGTTGTTAAGAGGTTAAATTTTACATATGATTGTGTTAAATACCCTTGAGGTGCGTTTATTTATTGTCGCGTCGTCAGAATGATCGATACACGATCGATTAAAATCGATTTACAACGTGACGTAACTGAGTGTGAAGAACCTAATAATAAATGAATCTTTAAAGTTAAAATAACGTGTAAACAACTCTCTTAACAGACAACTTTCTGGAATCAACTATCTGATATCGGTTATAAACTAAATATCAGAATGGTTTTAGAAATCAACATACAAAATATCATGCATAATTAAAAATATATAAGAAGCTTAACAATGAAAACACTTCTCATTTTGTAAATTTAATCTAATTGATCGTGTAATGTAGAAAAGCTCCTAATAAACTAGTGTCGTCCGCCAAATACTAAATAATATTTTGGGTGCCTGAATAAAGTTAATCTGTAAAGTGTACACGTATTCGTACGTACACAAACGTATACGTACACGTATGCGACTGTACTTTAACGTATAGTATGCGAACAACTGATTGTAAACCACAATATTTTAACTTCCATGAAACAAATATAGTTCAGTACTAGTAATATTGCAAGTAAAAGCATCCTCGCTTCGAGTTTAAAATAAAAATGTTTTTGTAATTTATTCGTAAACGAGGGATTGTTGTAAACTGCATATATTTTATATCTATTGTAAACGATAATTGCGAAGAAGCGTATAAGTTCCAATGTCGAAGTGCAAAACTTGTTTGTGACCAATGAATATTGACACGATGTGAAATAAAGCATATTTAGTTTTATGAAATTGAATTATTTATTTTATTTAAACGTATACCTGTTTAGGTATGTATATACCTGCCTTCCCATTTAATTTTTTCATACAAACAATCACATAAATTCTTTTGACAAGTTCAGTGGCATCCTAAGAACAAAGTTTTTATTGTCCATTTATGTAAAGAAAAGTAATAAAGTGTGCTAAGTGTTCGAACGAAACCATATTTTCTTGGATCCTACCAATGGCAATAAGAGAGGCCTATATCCAGCAGTGGACACTGATAGGATGATGATGATGATGATGATAATTTGTTAAAACCTGATTAATTCAGGATGAACTGAGGACCAAACGATGTGACTTTGAAAAATATTTCGGTACTCGACGATAAATAGCCCCTAAAAGTAAAGTTAAATGAGTACCTGGTTCTTTCCTTCTGGATATAAAGAGTAGCAATTCAGAGCATATTACCGTACCTTTCATCTCTGTCAAAATAATTTCTTAGAAATGCTGTCGAGGTAAATAAATTAGGGCATAAATTAAAGAATTTATTTGGAAAATTATTTTATTCCAATTTTTACATACATTTGCATTACTATTGTACTTCTTAAAACTAATCAACATTAATAAGAAATAAATGCAAAGATTAGCTAGTCTGATTTCACCAAAGATGGGATACATCACGAAATGTAAAAACTGTAACATTTACCTATTGAAACAAAACTTTTGTAAAAGCAAATAAAAAATTACCTATTTCAGCAACAGACTGCTTTTTCTATGCGAAAAGTACTTTTCTGTATTCAATTAATTACATGAAAAAATTTCTATACATAACAATACATTTACAAAAATAGTCGATTAAAAAGTAACTTACAGGTAGAAGCGTAAAAATCTTTATTTCAACACATATTAAAAACTAGTGAAGACAGCGTATACAAACTGCGGCAAATTAGTACTATAAACTTTTAATTCGAGGTTTTTCTATTAATACTTCATCTCGAGAAAGTTATAAATGAAACATAAAAAACAAGGTGTTGAGTAATTATTTAAAGTTTAAACACATCAATATTGGTTGATATTGATTTAATATAAATCAGAATTATATATATTTCTGATTTTCATATTGAATTTTCAGATCGGGAGATCAAAATTTGTTGTATGAGATTTAATAACACTAGGAATAATCATGACAAAAATAAGTTTTTTTATTTTTTATTTGAGGTACTTACTGGTAGTCTTCAACAAATATTTTTTCTTGCATTCAATAAACCTACAAATTGAACAAATTTTTGACAATTATTAAGATATTTAGGCAATTATTAATATTATATAAGCTTCGTTTTTGGCACAAAACTATGTGTTGCCATGTCCAAAAATCCTGTCGCCTTGCAATATTCAGAAATCGGTGATATTTTTCGTCTTAAATTTATTAATGATTTTTAATTAACTTATTTGGAAGTTGTTTTTTGTGCAATGACTAGCAACCCTAACCTAAGTTAAATAAATAAACTATTATGAAGTGCATATTATAAGCAAGTGCCTTCTTAACCTTAATTTGAACTATGAATGCATTTTCGTTGATTAACAATTATTATTGTGACAGATTTTTCAACACTTTTCACTATCAATTCAGTAAAACTTCTACTTAACTCATTACTAGATATTACGATTACTTTTCCTTCCTATGCATTTTAGGGTTCCGTAGTTCAGGACTCGAAACCTTTTATAGTTTTGTCATGTCCGTCCGTCCGTCCTCGACATAGCTTCCGAATGCTTGGTGCTAGAGAGATGAAAGTTACCATGAATATGTTTATATCACGTCGACAGAGTGCTAATATAAAATCACGAAAAATACATTTATACAACACCTGATCGGAACAGTAGTCAATATTCCCTGAAAACGAAAAGAGAAATTTAGTCTTTTCCTTGACCTAAATAAGCGGGAGGAAAAAATGTATGAAAATACATTTCTAACGTGTTTTAGCGGGAGAGAAAGTTGTATGAATTTTCATTTCTCATGTGTTATCTTATCTATGGCGCGAGCCTGTCAAGGAGTTTTCATATAATTTAAATATGGAATCTCCGTGCCACTGACATCCTTTTGTGAAGAATTAAAAAAAAACAAAAGAAGCGCGAAATATTTATAATTAATATGTCAAAATTCTTAGCTGAATTGTGTTTTACATGGTGTCTTACGTTTTGATTTTATTTTATAAATACTTTAAATGTTCCTCACCGGTGTAGTATAAAGCACTGTGTAGCACTCGGGTGGAAGTCCCATTCCTACCTCGGGAGTATTGTGGCCCTAGGCTGCGCCTTCGGGCCACAAACTGCTCCCTCGCTAGTAATCGGTTCCTTTCCTCCCTCGGTGAACAATGTACTATTTTTGGGGTAGCTCGATTACGTGTAGTCAGCCGTCCCGTGTTTACTATCTAAGTAATAATAAAACTGCATTTATAAACACACACAAAAACAGTTGGTGTACATGTATTTAATGTATGTATTTAATTATATCGGTCAGTTGCAATATTTTATTAAAGTTTTATAAATAAGCAAATCTAAAAGTTTTACTGAATCTTTGCATGTAGTACTTATAAAAATAATACAACAACTCGATTAGACTTTGACTAGATAACAAATTATTGTTTCACTTAGCACACACAACTTCAAGAGATGGCGCCACTAGTTCATCCAATACAGAAAACCAATCTCAACCTAAGCACAGCTTCTAATCAATATTAACGATAACTGATATAAATACAAATATACATTTTAGTTAATACAACTTAAACATAGAAAACACTCAAACTCTGAAACAAATATTCGAGGATCATACAAACATTACAAGAATCAAACCCGAGACGTCAAGCACAGCAGTGGTATACGCTACCACTGTGCCACAGAGGTAATGTGTACAGCCTCACTTATTGCTACATACGTCATCTTATAGTTTTCTCGTTACTACCTCACATCACTCCAGTTCGTCTTGACCACAAAATCTAACTACCACTCTCTTTCATAAAAAAATATATAAAATACATGAAATGTTTTATTATTTTATATAATTTTAAATGTCTCATCCGTAAAATGCGCTTCAACGAGCAACAAACAGAGACTCATATAATAAGGAATTCTATAATAAAACACAAATGCTATATTTCTTAAATTATAGAGTTGTGGAATTATAGAAACTGTCAACACTCGTGATCGTTGGAACAAAATATACATCTCTACCTAGCGGTTAGAATGTAACAGTGTTGGGCATTAATCAATTAATATTTTAATCATTGTAGTAATTGATTGAAAAATTAATTGCAATTGATTTAATCACAATTAATTTAATTGCAAAATTAATTTTGCAATGAAATTAATTGTGATTGGATCAATTGCAATTAAAATAATGCAACTAATATTTTTAATTGTTGCAACAAACAATTAAAACTAACAATTAATAATCATGATTTTCTGAACTGGACCTGTGTAGGTGCACACAATATAAATGATCTTTCTTGTTATCTTACTTATAACCCCGCGAAACTTCCTGTTTGTTTCTGTGTATTTTTCAATGCAAACTGTTGTTACCTGTTGTTGTTCAGATACAATCCTTTTTTATTCGCGCGGGCGCAGGTAAGCGAAAAGTCAAGATCGTTTGTCAAAGTTATAAGCTCTCGCTCAGACTTAAGGCCATCTACTTAACTTCTGCCAGTCAGTCCGTTTAGTCAGTCCTGTCAGTTCAGTATGTTTAGTCAGTCCTGTCAGTTCATGTCAGTCAGTCCTGTCAGTTCAGTTCAGTCAGTCCTGTCAGATGAGTTTGTTTAGTCAGTCCTGTCAGTTCATGTCAGTCAGTCCTGTCAGTTCAGTTCAGTCCTGTCAGTTCAGTTCAGTTCAGTCAGTCAGTCTTGTCAGTTCAGTATGTTTAGTCAGTACTGTCAGTTCATGTCAGTCAGTCCTATCAGTTCAGTCAGTCCTGTCAGTTCAGTTCAGTCAGTCCTGTCAGTTCAGTGAGTCAGTTAAGTTCAGTCAGTCCTGTCAGTTCAGTTCAGTCAGTCCTGTCAGTTCATGTCAGTCAGTCCTGTCAGTTCAGTTCAGTCAGTCCTGTCAGTTCATGTCAGTCAGTCCTGTCAGTTCAGTTCAGTCAGTCCTGTCAGTTCAGTTTGTTTAGTCAGTCCTGGCAGTTCATGTCAGTCAGTCCTGTCAGTTCAGTGAGTCAGTTAAATTCAGTCAGTCCTGTCAGTTCAGATCAGTCAGTCCTGCTGACTGCAAGGTTATCAGTCAAGTGAGAGCCCTACCCTGTGCCACTCCTCCATCTTTTACTTCTTCTTTATTTAAATTTAATTAAAGTTTAATTGCAGAAACAATTAACAATTATTTGTTAATTGCAAAACTAACAGTTAACAATTGATTAATTGTTAATTGCTAAACTAACAATTAACAATTAATTAATTGTTAGTTGATATTTTACAATTAATCAATTGTTAATTGTTTCCTTGCAATTAAATTTTGCCCAACACTGGAATGTAATAAATAAAACGACCACCAGTGGTGATATCTTTAGTGGTGGCCGCTGGGGATAAAGGTTTATTTTTTTACATTTGTTACAATCGGTTCTAGTGGAAGGGTAAAAATTAAATAAATTGACCCAAAGATCACCAGCAAGTTTCGTTTCAGTAGCGACTGTGGCGCCTCTAGCGGCATGAATTGAGACAAACATAAATGCAAAGATTGACAAATGCATCAAGAAAGTATTAAAGCTAATCTTCACCACTTGTCGTTAAGCATCGCTTGAATATTAAAGTGTACGTTATGTAGACCTAGTGTAAATATAAATATTAAATTTAATTATACATAAACTTATATACACCAACTAAACATTATACAACGTATTAGTGGCGCTCTTCGTCGTAAAATATTGCACTATCATTAGCTACATAATAATAATATTTCTAAACAATATTAGGCCTGAAACTAGGAACAATAATTACTACAGTTAAACAATACAAAGATAGACAAATTATACGCACGTACGTAATGAGTATACAAATTAAATACTGAATCGTTTCATGGAAATGTTGAGCGGAAGTATTACTTAAAGTTTAAATTGTGCTTAATTTTACATGTTTATATCAAACATTAATAAACAAACACATATACTACATAATCATCGTTTAAGCACTCTCGAGAGAGTAACTATATAAGTACTATACCCCGTTTTCCTTACTGAGGCCGTTTTAGGAGGCGACTAAGGGATGTCAAGTAAATAGCAAGACTGAAAGACCCTATCGTGATACTAGCGGGTCAGTAATCAAGGCTTACAGCATAATGCTGAGATATTAGGCATTGCACAGGGCACTACAACTGCGTATGTTCCACTGTCCTAAGTCGACATAAAACCTATGTTGACACAGGTTGTTCACAGGGCATGTAAGAATAAATAATTTTACTTTTGTCTTTAGAGAAAAGGTGAGGGCAAACTACCTGACGTTAAAACAATTATCTACTTGATCTCATAAATATTAACTACTTGTAATAAACCGTTGAAACTTCATACAATTTTTAAAGCTGAAATAAAAATATTTATAAAAGAGATGGTCCAAAAAAAAACATCCATACATTATGGATCATCCCCTTTATTTTTATTTTAGGTTCCAAAAAAGATCTTAACACCATTTTAGGTGAAAAGTTTGTTATAAGTTTAAGGTGCATTATTTTCTCATCTTGACATTCGTCATTCATTTTTGATGTAACATCTATATTAAACTAGCTGAATCCCGCGGTGTTACCCGCGATTATTAAAATTGCGACTATAATTTGAGATTTAAACTATCCTATCTCTCAAGTTAGATCGAACTGCACATGGTGTGCGAATTTTATTATAATCGGTTAAGTGGTTTAGAAGTCCATTGAGGACAAACATTGTGACACGAGATTTATATATATTAAGATTTCGAAAATAATCAAAATAACGACCTTTTTAAATGAAGTTCTTTTAATGAAAATTAATTAGATATTTTTGATATTTTAGAATTAAATGAAAATAGTTTTTTATCTATGGAGATTTAGAACACACACCACAGGTCATTTATAGCAAACTAGCATCCCAGCCCGGCTTCGCACGGCAGTCTTTGAAATTCTTGGATTTTCCTAACATAGTATGCATGTATTACACATATAAACCTTTCTCTTGAATCACTCTAGCTATTGTTGAAAACTACATTGAAATCCGTTGAGTATTCTAATAGACCTAGGCCGACCAGACAGTGGAAGCAACTTCATTTTAAACTAGGTAAGTAAATATGACACATTTCAACTGAGTATTCTTAAATACTTAACATCTAGCATGAGTTTGTATTACAATGTACGTAAAATATTTCATATATAACACAAATAAAAAGATGTCATCTAGTGCCAATCCTTTGAAAAGTAGAACAAATGAATGAAGCGATGTTTCATTCATTTCATTCGTTCTATTTTCTAAACTAGTCACACTATTAATTGTCTATGGAATAAAACAATTAACTGACGAAATCACTATTTTCCTTAATTTACTAAACCATCTACCAACGTGACAAATGCAACAACATTACAAAAACATTTTTAAATAATTTTATTCGTTTCTAATTTAGTCAAAAGACCGCCGGGGCTATGTTTAATCTTATAGTTCCTGACCATATCGAGAACTTTGTCTCTAACCTCGTCTAATGCCATATACATTTCTGAACTGAATGGATCGAAATCTTGATGCTTCTTCTTGCGACGATATATACCTTCTTTGTTCGTTATAGCGCAGTTCATATCCGCCTGGAGAAATATTGTTTCAATTTATTTTTTATGAACTTACTAGCTTTCGCCAGCGGCTCCGCCCGCGTGTATGTCGGTTATCGCGGTAAAAATGCCCTTTAGCAAGTTCAGTTCTATCGTCATACCAAATTTCATCAAAATCGGTTCAGTGGCTTAGGCGTGAAAGCGTAACAGACAGATAGACAGAGTTACTTTCGCATTTATAATATTAGTAGGGATGTAGTAGTGTACACGTGGAAAACGAAATCTGTGGTCAGTGATACGAAATAACTAATTTTATGAACTACTAGTACTACTACTCGCCCGGTGCTCCCCATGTATCTCGGCTACGGTTGTAAAAAGGAGCCTATGTAAAGGACATAGGCTCCTTTTTTCAGGCTCTAGACTATCTGTGTACCATATTTCATTTAAATGGGTTCAGGAGTTTTTTTCATTATTTGGTATACATTTAATAGTCTGCCAAGGTGACTCCACTCTGTCTGATGGAAAGCATCAGTAGAATCCAAGAGTAGAGGCAGACACTCTGCGAATGCAGGCAGTATGGTGATGGTCGCCCACACTATGGCGGCATAGTGTGGGCGACACACTTTCACGCCCTGCAAGTGATAATAGAGATAATATCATAATGAGAAGGAAACATGTGAACTGGTAATGAGTTCCAGTATTAAACCGCAGTAGGAAGAGCCGAACCGCTAATACTGTTTTATTAATATATTTTTACTCTAGATCTACTTATGAATCTAGCCTTATTAGTCTCAAATAATGATAATTATAATAAATATTACAGACATCTCCACACAACGTCATGTAGTCCCAAATTAGACATAGGAAACACCCACACTCCGAAACCAGTAGGTAGTAGTCACGCTGATTTCAGCAATAATGAGTCGGCTCGTCCGGGGCAGTACTACCCTCACACAGAAGATCATCCTAATAATGACAGCATTCTTGCTGTCGTAATTCGTTGGTGAGTGTGAGACCGGAGGCCCAATAATTTTGCATCATTCACCGGTGAATGATGCAGAGTCATCTGACCAGGCCACCCTGCTGTGGGTCGCCATGCCACGTTGCCTACTCTCAAAGTGAGGATGTTAGCCCCTGCTCCTGGATTCTACTCATGCTTACCGTCAGGCGCTACCACAATGCCACCGAGGCAGTCAAATATACCGTCATCCTTACTTACCTCAGTTACAGTTTGGTTTAAGAAGTCCAACATCCCTTGTAAGGTTTCCTTGGTATCATTTACCAGTACTTCATAGAACACAATGTGTACGGGTCCCGTGTATTTGGTAAGCCACAGCTGGTTGAGTGTCTCCCACACCACCAGCTGTGTGGACACGTACGTCGACCAGTCTGCTGGGATGAAAATACTATTAGAAACACTGTAAATTAAAGTATTTTATGAGAAATCGTGTGGTGACGGATTAAGAATACAGAGTTTCACCACTCCTATTCATCCCGCGGGTGTCATAGAAGGCGACTAAGGGATAAACTACGCAAGACAACATGGATGCAAAGAGAAGGAAAACTTGAAACCAACCCTATACCAACCCGTCTGGCCAGCGTGGTTTAGTAGGCCAAAACACCCTTTCTAAGGAGAGGCCTATGTCCAGCAGTGGACTGTTAAAGGCTGTTGATGATGTTGATGATGATGATGATGATGAGAAATCTAAGAAAATAACATCCCTATTAATAACATTCCTATGCAATGGTGGATATATTAGGTGTAAATGGCAAAAAATTGGCCGGGAGGGCTTTGGTAAGCCTTAGTAAGTTTAAGGCACCCACCAACTATTTATTGTTTAACGTAGCCATCTATTATCTCAAGTAGTGCTGTACTGTTCCTGTGTTGGAGTACCAACCACCGACCAAATAACTGTTACTGAAAGAGTAGCAGAGAAGTCGCAAGCAATGCTGAGAGTAATTTTAAATGCAATAAAAAACGCATGGACACTAGAAAACTATCTTTATACCAAATGTAAGTCTAATCTAGATCGATTTTTCACCCCCAAAAATCCCAAGTATTAGATTTCAGCGAAATCTTTAGAGCCATTTCCGAGATCACAAATTTAAATATATATACAATTATTACTATTTAAATATACTTAAATAAAAATATAAACACACAACACTTGAAGTGTGAGCGTGAGATCCGATATGCCTATAAGTGTGAACGAGGTCTGATAAAAATGATTTATGACTCAGTTCGTACATTTGTAATGGCCCAAGTATAAATTGAATTATAAATTGTACCTGATTTTTTGTGTTGATGATATTTCTTCTTGAAGGCCGATTTGGGTGCTGTGCCAATATGACCCTTGTGTAGTCTATTAAAGTCCGCCTAAAACAGATTTTTATATGTAAGCTCACACACACGACTTAAACTGAAAAAAGGAATTTTAACTTTCTTTCATCATTTGTTCTTAGTATCTTTAATTTCTAAGAAGGGTATAGATGTTTTTTTAATATATATATTTAAGCATACCAAAGTGCCTGATGGAAGCATGAGTAGAATCCAAGAGTAGGGGGTCACCATCCTTATTGTGAGGGTAGGCGATGCACCATGGCAACCCATACCATAGCGGCCTAGTTGGTATAATGGATTGGGCCTCCGGTCTGACACTCACCAACGAAATACGACAGCAAGAATGCTGTCATTATTAGGATGGTCTTCTGTGTGAGGGTAGTACTGCCCCAGTTGGCGTAATAGTAGTGTATCCGACCACTGTTTGAGGTCTCGGGTTACAATCCTGAGTTGAACCAAATGTTTGTGTGACTTACAGATACCTGTTTCGGAGTTTGGGTGTTTTCTATGTATAATAGTTTATTTACAAAATATAAATTTGTATCTATATATTTGTTTAATTAGGATTAGACCTTGAGCCGAATACATGTCATAGGGCTATAATATCTTATTTATAAAATTCTCGTGTCGCGGTTTTTTGTAGTTAAACTCCTCCAAAACGGCTTCAGCGATTCTCATGAAATTGTGTGCATATTGGGTAGGTCTGAGAATCGAACAACATCTATTTATCATGGGAGCAGAGCCGCGGGCACAGCTAGTTTAAATATATTATTCACTAGCGCACCCGATAGTACAGATAGTAACTACAAAATACTCATTTAGTCAAAAACGTAGATTGTAAAATTTCTAGAACTCATTTGCAACATCATCTGCTAGGTTCAATCTTCCACACACACACACACACACACACACACACACACTCAAAAATAACTCAAATAAAAAATTTTAAATCAATTTGAAACATAGTTGCTATTAAAACCCATTCGCAGTGTATCTATCAGTTTTTTTCAACCTTAACCTTCATCTGCTGATCAAGAGGTCTCGGGTTCGATTCCCGGGTCGGACCAAATATTATTTGTGTGATTCACAAATATTTGTTTCGCAGTCTGGGTGTTTTCTATGTACAATATGTATGTATTTACAAAAAAAAAAGTATGTTTATGTATTTATATCAGTTGTCTAGTACCCATAACACAAGCTCTGCTTAGCTTGGGACTAGATGATGTTGTGTGTCAGATGTCCAAAATATTTATTTATTTATTTATTTATCTGACTTCAAATCTCACGTGGGACCACACTTTGCATGATCTCTGTCTCTGTCTCTGATCTTTGCGTTCGTTTCATGAATGTTTGCAAAGTCCCCCGCGACACAGTGTGTATAATCCTGACGTGACAGTTGTTAAAAAAAAAAAGCACCCTCTCTAACACATATTAGTAATTCACTGATCAAATCAAAACTGATCCCTCAATTTAGTAGTTCGGAAGATTTGTATATCTAGACATAAGAAAAAGTAATAATTACCAAAATATGAAACTCTCCAATATCTTGTCTCGAAGTTTACATAAATGTATGCACACATGATGTAAGTGATTATGCAAATGTTACATTTAAAAAATAAAGCATTTCATTTACAGCCGCAAACACAAACTGAAAACATTATAGAACATAAAATAAGCTGCAAATTAAAATGAACATTAAAACGACAAAAATCATTCAAAGCTGTTCTTGATATTATTTAAAGGCAAGTCTTATCATCCGTCCGACTTCTAAAATGGAGAAGGTTCTCAACGTGTCGGCATCTTTATTAGGGTTCCGTAGTTCACGTCTCGGTGCTACAAAGATGATACGTGTACTTGTCACGTAAATGGTGTTGTGTGTTAAACTAAAATCACGGAATTATTGTTTGGGATATTTCTCTAGGAGTAAAGTGGGGATGATGGTTTTTCTCGTGTCTAACATATAGTGTGGGGAATCATTGGATAGGTTTTAAAAAACCTTCAGAGGTTGATAAGAAGTTTTTGATTTAGATATCCGTTTGCGAGTTAATCACACATTTTTTTTAAATGTGTGTCCCCCTGCCTCTAAAAGCTACCCGTTTAGTGTTTAGAAGGAAGGGGGACGCCCTAAAAAAATCTGAAAAACATCGTGATGGTAGTCCATGTAATGATCTTTCAAGGTATACTACAATGGTTTAGATAACTTTCTTAGTTCAGTAACTAGTAGCCTTTATGGCTTAACTTGTAAAATGCGCTTACTTGGAAAACTTCGCACAAAAATAACGATATATTAAATATATGTACATGTAAAAGTATTAAGAATAAATTCATAACAATTATCTACTGGACACGATTTTTAATTCATGCTTATCTGCAACTTATCTCAAGCTTTAACTAGAGATAGGTGCTTTTAACTAGAGATACCTATCTCTAGTTAAAGTAGGAGATAGAATATTTAGAAAGAACGAAAATGAATGACAGCATTTACCATTGATGCCTTATAACAATGTATCTCTTGAATTAGACAAAATTGAAATTCTGAGCAGACTGTATCTAACAAAAAATGTATGTAGAAATGTAAAAATTAACTGTTTGGTGAGATTTGAGGAAATGCTTGTATGTTAAACATGGGATTTATTTTCATAAATAAATAAATATTATGCAGTTATCTACACAAACACAACAAGACAAGAGAGCTCCTTCATATTAGCGTTTATCTAACAATACTCATTCCATAAACATGTGCAGTGCCAACATTGGTTGTCGCAACGTCTCTGCAGGTGCACCTAAGTACACTTGATTAATCTTATTGCAGTCAAAAGGCCATACACAAGGGTGCTGGTGGCGTGGAGAGGTTGGTGGCGAACACTTACCAAACCATTAACACAAACATTGGACAAACGCTATTATGAAGTAGCCATTAGTTTCTAAATATAAACTAAAAATTAGACATTGAATATAAAATAATATAATAAAAATAGCAATGACAGAACAAAGAATTACGATTATTTACCAAAATAGCATCTCTAGGATTTCTTATCAGCAATATAGCTGATTTGAATTTATCTGGTTCCACAGGAGGTGCTTCATGGGTCTTCACCACAAGTACAGAGCCATCTGTAACATTCTCAGCAGGAAATCCATGCATTCGCAAGCCATAGTCCATGTATATAGAACCTGTTACCATGCCTGGAAATGTAGATTAAAAGTATTTAGATAGTCATAGAACAGTATCCATACTAATATTATTAGACAGACCAGGGTAATTTTAAAGTTGCTCTATCTGTGTGTGTGCCATGTAGTGTGTGTGCTGTTACTCTTTGTGTGTGCTGATTTGACATGGAGATACTTTGATTCTTGAAGAACAAACTCACTGCAAATGCAAGCAGTATCCTGCCAGTGTGAGTCACCAACACTGGCAGGATAGTTAGGCAATATATTAAGAATTGAGTGTTATCATGGGTGCCTGTGTGGCAAACAGAGGGAAATCTTGAAAGAAACCCTTTTTAATGTGTGCAAGTCTATTTCTAGCCAACAAAAACCACATTGCGCCATCTGGACCCCTCCCAGCTCCATCTAACCCTATACCAACCCATCTGGCCGGCTTGGTATTAAACCAAAATATTTCAAAAGAGAGTCGTGTAGTAGACTATTAATATCTGTTGATAAATCCAGCTCTGGAATGGATCTTTTGATCTGTTTGACCTTAATTTGCCATAAAAATATAAATTCTATCTCTTCATAGTATGTTATTAATTTTGTTTATTGCTTAATTTACTAGTTTAGAGAATGTATTCATTTCTAAATATATATATTACTTACCTGTAACTTGTTGTAATAAGTATCGCAGCCATGTGTTACCACTGCCTGGATATGATACCAGAGCCACCACATCAGGAGAGGGAGGTTGCCTCCATCGCAGCTCTTTGCACCAATTAATAGGCGGATCTTGTCGAAATCCGAAATGGTTCATATACGCCCCAGTATAATACCCACTTTTAGTTCCATTCAAAGGGTTCAGCATAAATAGAATAATTGAGAAATATAACGTAACCACTGCGGCAGCTAGAAAGAATATCGAACGTCGAACCATCGTTCACAGTTTCACTTACATTTAAAACCAAATACCTTATTTATTTAGTACACTTTTAACAGTTCATCTGCGCTGTTTTGATATCATTATTTAATTTCATGTTTAATTAACGTTAATTCAGGTCATCCTATAATTACAAGAGCTGATCAGACTCTTTTATTGTTTTGTTACGTTTATACGTTTTTGTTTAGATATTTAATTATTAGCCGGATTAAAAACTAAAAACACCACTGGCTGGTTTGGTAAGGTTTGTGATTTTGACAGATTCTTTGACAGACCAAATAAATTCACAAAGATCAAAAATTTACGGAGTCAAAAACTCTGGAAGCGATAACAAAAGCATAAAACTTCTGTAGAAGCATTACACAAATCTAATTGATAAATGTATCAAGCAGTCAGTCAGTAAAAATAATCAACTCAGCTGTTTTTTTTCTCAGTTAATAAAAACTTTAGTATTTTCTTTAGTTTATTACAAAAGGGTTTGATTGTACCCACATCACGACATCACATGCTGTACCTAATTTTTTCACTTAATTTTTTTCAGGAAAAACAAGAATTTAAGCCATTGTTCTTACATGTTACATAAGTTGACACGGCAAGTAAACCTCATGAGTGTCGACTCTATCGTACACATACATCGTACACATCACACAATTATTGGGGTGAATCAAACTCACAACCAATATCTTGGCATGTCTGTTTGGGCTTTATTGGGACTAAGTCTAATCAATGGGCCCAGTTCGCTAGGTCCTTTCAAATTAAATCAAACAGATGAATTAATACCTACATAAAAATCCCCTCCCAAAATCTCAGTTGATGGTTGGTCTCAGTCTTGTGGTTCACACTTATAATATAACTTCAATAAATTAACCATGTGCTGTTCTGTGAAAATTGTCAAAATAAATGTGTTCTTTTTTTATTTCGAATCTGAAAACAGTAGAATAGAAAAAGCAAACAAGAAATGCCAATTGGTTTTCCGGGATTGAGAATAACTCTGTCAGAATGTAGTTAGTAAGTACCAAGTAAAAGTCCCCGACGCTTAAATCAAATCAAATCAAACCATTTTATTTCAAATAAACCATACAACGGCACTTTTGAAACGTCAAGTAGTCAGTAGTCAGTCCTGAAGCTAATTGTCTGTTCCAATTCGTAGATCCTATGGAGAAGAACAGACAAGAAACTCCATGGACACTCTTTTCCAACATTGTTTTTACAATTTTTGGTTACATTGTTTATGGCATTTTATTAAATGTGAGGACAATGTAATGCTGCTGATATTTACACAGGTAGTGTCGTAAAATAAATAAACAATAAATAGAAGTTGTGAGATGACCAGCCCCGGCCCCCGACTGGCGGCGCCCGTATCACGAGCGTGACCTATGCACCAGCCATCGTCCAGTTCAACCTTATCGTAGGGAGCCGAACTAGCCGCTACACACGCCACCGCCAGCAGGGCTTTTGAGCGAGCATGACATACTCAAAACCGCCAATCAACAAACAAACTTGCTACTAGTGACTACAAAGGGCTCACATGTACAATTCAAAATGTTCGCAGTTATACAATAATAAAACCATTTATAAATATGCTACTCTCTAAGAGTGCGATAAATATTCGGAACATGTCAATAAAAAGTAACATAAGAGGCCGGCGTACGACACTCGAAACTGCAAGTTAAAATTTGTTCGTAAAATATTGCTGTCTCTGTTTGACAAAATACAACGTAGATACGAGTGCACCGCTGTATGTGTGTATGGGGCTTATTACACAGTCAATATTATCGTGATACTGGAATCACGATATTATCACAAGATCGCAAATACTGAAGTGGGCTATTACACTATCAATATTATCATCAATATTACCACTTCAGTGTCACGTTGACTTTACTGGAATCTGGTTGTGTTACTAAAATTATGGATAATAGGAGAAAGTCAGTTTTAGCTGCCGGCCTGCAAAAATTAAGATTTCGATGTAAAAAAATATATACATTGATAGATCTTAATTAGCCCTTTCGAACTACGTTTATTATTTTTGTGAGCCCGTCTTTTGTTTTCCCAGGAAAAATCAAAATATATATATATATATAAATAATAATAAATAAATATTTTGGACATCTGACACACAACATCATCTAGTCCCAAGCTAAGCAGAGCTTGTGTTATGGGTACTAGACAACTGATATAAATACATAAATATACTTTTTTTTTTTGTAAATACATACATATGATACATAGAAAACACCCAGACTCCGAAACAAATATTTGTGAATCACACAAATATTATTTGGTCCGACCCGGGAATCGAACCCGAGACCTCTTGATCAGCAGCCGCATACGCTAACCACTAGACCAACGAGGCAGTATGTATATGTATGTGTATAGTATCTATTTACCTACTGGAAATAGATACTCTAAGGCATTATCTGATGGATAAATTTGTAATTTCGACAGATGGCGTTTAATGTTAGTACTAACTTTTTATTATACGTAACTTTAACTATGTAATTCTTAAATTAGATCATTAAAGTTATGTTTAAAATCAGTATGTTTAATGTCAGGCCACGCACAGGAAAGGGTTCCTCAGCTCCCACCCATAATGGTACGTGGATTTAAAATCGTATCCAATACATAATTAATATGTTTACGTAATAATGCGTTAATTTTGTATGACGTTTTCCAAGTGAGCGCATTTTACAAGTTATGTCTCCATAACTCCTGAATGAATAAAGTCATCTAATCCGTTATAATTTTCCTTCAAAGTTCATTATATGGACCACCATCACGAATTTTCCTAGATTTTTTGAACCAGTCGTTTAGCTTTTAGGGCGGGGGGGACGCGCCCTGTTCTTACAAAAAAGTGCCCTTTATAGTCGGATTTTTAATTAGACGAAGCTACCTGACAGTAGCTAATGTCACTTAGTAAAATAATGCTGCCATATTTAAAGTAATAGTGATGCGTTCAGTTCTCATTCAATCAGATGAATGAACAATGAGTGTGAATAGTAAATCATTTCAAACTATAAAAGAATATTATATCTATTTAAGAATGAAATTGTATAAAAGTGCTCTGATATAAGATACTAGTAGTATGTAACAACAATTAGTTTTTTGACAGCTCAACGCCGCGCATTATGTTTTTGGACCCAAAAAACAACCATCCTCTTATTATATTTTTATTAAATAGATAAATTAATTTAAAAAGAAAGACGAGAATTCCTGATGTTCAAATGTGCTTGATGTCAAGGATATTCTGTTACGTATCTGATAGCTGAGGCGCTATGCACAGCTTCATAATTTGCCACTCACATACCAACAAGGAGGTTGGCACCCTCTTGTCCTCCTTGCATTAAGTCAGCTGGTCGGAGCCCAGACTGACATCCCTCAACAGGTTGGGTTAATTCCTGTTGAGGCAAAGTGGCAACATGGGTCTTTGAAGGCTCCATGGTGCTTCACCCCCGTTCCTCCAAAAGAAATGTTTAGGTATGCGGTTTTAACCAAAGTCTTACGAGGGCGGGCCCCTTCCCCATACCACATTTTTTCTTTCATTGGAAAATTCCGGCTTTGTCAATGAAAACATGACATATAAGTTTGTATTGATAGAAAATACAAAAGAGTTCATAAACAACAAAAAATACTATTTTATAATAAATAATTATAAATAAAAAAGTATTTGTTGTTGTTTATGATCAGAAATGTTTATGTTTTTAGAATAGAGGTTCTAGTGTTGGTAGACTGAGTTATAGCAGACGTGCTTCATAGGACATGTTTTTCAAAGAGAAGACCATTTTAGTTACCCTTTGTTGTACTCTTTCCAACATTACAATATCTTTTTTTAAATATGAATTCCATATTTGAAAGGCGAATTCCAGCAATGGTCTAATGTACGTTAAATAGATGCTGAGAAATAATTCTTTATTGATAAAATAGAATGCCTTTCTAATTATATACAACAATGAGTTTGCCTTCTTTGTTATCATTGTAATATGCTCATCCCACTTCAGTTTATGTGTGATGATAACTCCGAGGTCTCTTTGGGAGTCCACTGGTTGTAATGGCACAGAATTAATTGTGTACTTGTGTTTAGGATTGTTTTTTAATTTTATTAATTAATTTAAATTTTATTAATTTATATTAATTTTATTCATTCAGGAGTTTTTTCAATCATTCACTTTGTCACAACACTATTTTTATTTCATCAAAAACTGACAACACAGTAAACGTCAGTGGATATCGTCTAATTAAAAATCCGACTATAGAGTGGAATTTCTCGCAAACGAATACCTAAATCAAAACATCGTCTTCGAAACCCTTTATTGTTTTTAAAAGACCTATCTCATGATGGGTAGCCGCGAGAAAAAATTTACATCCCCACTTTACGTGTAGGGGAGTACCCCAAATAAAAATATTTTTCATAATTTTATTGTAGCACTTTGTCGGCGTAATTACAACACATATCCATGCAAAGTTCATCTTTCTAACACTTACCGTTTGGACGGTAAGTCGAGGACGGACGGACGGACAGACGGACGGACGGACAGACGGACTTGAAGAATCTATAAGGGTTCCGAGTGATATACTTCGGAACCCTAATAAAAAGTATTTATTATTATAACTTCAATGAAATGTAGTTATAGTTAATATATCAGGCTGTCAGCGCAAAAGTGGCCTAACCTTGAGACAAACAGTATGAAAATAATAGGTTTTGTATAATCACGAATTTCACATTAATTTGCATATAATTTATTATAGAGGATTTTAGTCCTTAAGCATATTTTATGCAATTACCGTCCTAAATTCTTCAGAATGAAGTTTGTTATTTTGAAATAAATCCATATATTTGTATTATTTGTGTGGCTTAGGCCACTTTTGCATTTAAAGTTCTTTTACCGATTCACCACTATAACCAAGGTTAGGCCGTTTATAAAAGATGTTAGTACTGGATACTTCCGGTTTTATCAAAAAAAAACTTAACCCATTAGAGGTCAAACGCAAATTACCAATCATCTTCCTAGCCTTTATTCCCAAGTTTATTTGGGGTCGGCTACTAGTTCAACAGGTTTTACCTGAATTTCAGTTTTTCCACAGAGCGACTGGCATCGGACTTCCGCAACCGTAAGAGAGAACTGAAATTCGAAGATTGAACTAGTTTTCAATATATTTAAGGGTACTGACTTCCCGATAACGATTGCCATAGATGTTCATGACAACCGGGACCGACGGCTTTACGTGCTCTCCGAGGCACGGGCGTGAATCACCTCCAAACTTCAAAACTCCGGGTTGCTATTAGGATTTCCTAAGAAAAACCCAAAAACACTTTGTCCCGATCCGGGATTTGAACCTGAGACCTCTTGATTAGCAGTTGCATACGCTAACCACTAAACCAACGAGGCAGATTTCAGGGTTGTACCGAATTGAGTACACTGACCACTTTAGTATGAAAACTTTCAGAATAGGTTTTTTCGGCCTAAAGTGTTTTAGGCACTTTTAACATTGCCAGGGTGCTCTTGAATAATAAAAGACACATTACAAATACATATTTATAAATTTCGTGGGGTAATGTAAAATTCATCCCGGTCGGGCCAAAAAGTGTTTTTGGGTTTTTCTTAGGAAATTCCTAATAGCAGCCCGGAGTTTGGAAGTTTGGCGGTGATTCACGCCCGTGCCTCGGAGAGCACATTAAGCCGTCGGTCCCGGTTGTCATGAACATCTATGGCAATCGTTACTGGGAAGTCAGTGCCCTCAAATAAACTGACAACTAGTTCAATCTTCGAATTTCATATCTCCCTTAGGGTTGCGGAGGTCCGATGCCAGTCGCTCCGTGGAAAAACTGAAATTCAGGTAAAACCGGTTGAACTAGTAGCCGACCCCAAATAAACTTGTTAATAAAGGCTCGGAAGATGATGAATGTAAAATTCATCTCGGAGTAGTCCTTCGATTAATGGTGCAAGCGGGCACGACATTCTCGATTTTTTATCAAAATATCGCCGTTCACTGCTGAACAAAGGTCTCCCCCAAGGAGCTTCAGATACCTCGATCTCGTAGGCATTCTATATCAATCCTTTGATAAACACCCTACATTACGTTCATTGCAGTCTCCACTATATAAGATATAAGTATTATCGTTTCCAGCGACAATCAGTCTACCTGTCCTGTTATAACATATTATTATAAAAATTAGGTTTTGCCCATTGACTTGATGCTTCTTATGATTATTATTACACGGAATAGACATAAATTAAAACACAGTCATGTCTAACATAGCTAGATAATACAACGCGAAATTCTAATCGACTTTATTCACACCTCGTATACCTATATTTTGAGTAGGTAAATTTGAAATTAACTTATAATCCTTACATTTGGCTTCTCTATTTTTTGATGACGACACCTAGATATGAATTCCTAGATTCTACTTCACATATAATAAAAGTTTATCCTTTTTGTCACAACTGTAGTTATATATTATGGCATGTTCGTTTTCCTTCATTTATTTTGTGTTAGTGAACGTTTTAGTCACATTTTAATTCCAATAAAAATATTACAGTTTGAGAAGTTGAAGAATTAAGTTTTATACATTTCCAGAAATTCAGGTTCGGATCTGGAGTAGGTAGATCTTCACTCTCGTCGTACGTAATTTGTGATGACGGTATGCAAAAATGGCCTAAGCGGCTTAGGCCACTCTTGCATTACGATTAATAAAAAAATAATAAATTCAAAAACTAGTTTTGCAGCGTAACTTTTACTGAGGATAATAAATTAAAGATAGGCCGATTTAGCATGATATTTTATCAGATTTTGGATCACTTTTTGTAGTTAAGTCGGAATATGAAAAATTGTGGGTTAGGCCGTTTTTGCGCTGACGGCCTCGCAAATAGAACCAGAGACCATAATGATTTTATGTGAAATACAACATTAAATTCATCCCACGCGGGTGTCGTAAAAGGCGACTAAGGGATAAACTACGCAAGACAACATCAACGCGAAGAGAAGAAAACTTGAAAAAACCCTTTACTAACCCGTCTGGCCAGCGTGGTATAGTAGGCCAAAACCTCCTTTCAAAGGAGAGGTCTATGTCCAGCTGTGGACTGTTAAAGGATGTTGATGATGATGATGACAACATTCAAGGTTCGAGCACATTATGTCGGGCCGTAGCGCAGCGCAAAATGCTTATTGCTTACCTAGCACATTAGTGACGGGCCGGGTCGCAGTGCATTGACAGATTTTGAGCACAGTGTACTGCATGCACAACTGCTATGGGGCCGTCCATTAATCACGTGATCTTTTTTTGGCATTTTTCAACCCCCCCTCTCCCTCTTGGTACCTACAAAGAATATATTTTTTTTTATATTAATAAAATACAGGTATAATTATCAACTAATTTTATTAAAGAAAATTAAAGACTACAAAAATTACGTTCAGAGGTAGAGTAGAAATATTGCAGGTTGACTGACATAAAGATAATGAAAGAAATACTAAAAATTGCAGAAAAAAATAAATATACCGTTATATATTACTACCCCCCTTGTGATATTTCCCTGACTCCTCCTCCCCTCAAGCCTCACGTGATTAATGGACAGCCCCTTTGTATTAAGTGCAACTGTAAAATTACGACATAATGTGCTCGAACCTTTAATATACAAAATAACTCCACCTTGTTTGAAGTCAGGTAAAAATAAAATAAACCTTTTTTTTACAAGTTTTATTTTCTTTGTATAAGTACCTATTTTTGTAGCAAACCATTCAAAGTGATTATAACTGTAAATAAATATTGTTGTCTGAGGCGGTAAAAAGTTCACCGGGAGGACAAATTCCTTGGTTTAGTGTTAGTTTCCTTGTTACTCCTAGGTTCCTTCAATGTTTGTATTCAGAGTCAATTTATGGCGGTAGTGCACAGATGGGGTCTAAGCATACACTCACAAACGTTTATGCCGGGTCGGTAACAAATCAAAACTCAAGTCGAAGTGATACTCAATCTGCGCTGCGAAAAAAGCGCTGGCCACTGTTTACGTCTTATGATGACATCCTGTATGTACATGCCATTTAATCCATCCATCGTGTATAAATAACGTGAATCTGGACTTGTCAAGCGTAAAATGTGTAGGTAGTAATGCAATATAATGCTCTATCATTTTGGATCATTGCTTTATGACGTTTGCAAGTCCCCCACTGGAGTGGCTTCGTCTTCTATTAATGAAAGGAATTTTCAGTGAATCATTCATAATTAACTCATTACGATGTACGCAGTACCTATTGTTAAGACAATATAGGTCATCCTCCTTCTTTCTGTTCCTGGCCTGCATAAAAAAGTTCGTCGATCGAGTCGATAATTATTCCTGCGATGCCCATCTCGAGTATTTTTCAGGTGTGAGACAATAGAGGGGCCTAAAAACTTATGAATTTTAGGCCTATCCAAGCTTCAGCATTTATCGCTGCCGTTCTATTAAAAATGCACACGCCAGTCACACTGAATTTGGTATTTATCTGATTTTTTAATTTCTTAATATCGATGAAGAGGGTGCTTTACTTTTAATAAGCCTTAATTGATCAGTTTGCGAAGTGTCAGGCGCGATGAATACCGCTGCTCTGAGGGTCTAGTGTCTAGTTTATTTCAATTCCCAAAATCGGTCTTGACGACAAGCGAGTCCGGCATTCCGATTGGTAAAGAAGTGTCTGGGCCAATCACAACGCCGATCGCAGCCACCGTGACGTCGAGTAGGTGTAAAATAAACTCGCACTAATGTATCTGCCACCCTAGTCAAGTTGCAAACGTTTTTCGTTTTCTATTCCACTTCTCCATTCTCTTGTTTCATTGGCTAATGTCAATCAGTCACGTGATCAAAACATTAGCCAATGAAACAAGAGAATAGAATCGAAAACGAAAAACATTTACAACAAATACAACTTATGTTTGAGAAGTATGTGTCATATATTATGTATGTGCATGCATGACAAATGAGGCTCAGTATTTATTTTCACCTATCTTGAGAAAAAGGATATCAAGTTGTACCAATGTGTTTAAGAATGAAATATATCTTGATATTTAAATCGATAGAAATTAGATCATGATAATTGCTAGTTATATTAAATTAATGCATGTCTCCCAAACTTTTATATAGAAATACTAACAAAATTTAACACAAACAATAGGAACCAAAAAATGTAAAACAATATATGAGTGTGCATTTACAAAAGTTTATTTATAAAAAAAATGTTATGGAGTAGTAAATCTTAGTTTTCTGAGTAGAGTGTGACAGTTTTCAATATTACCTGTGCATATTTCTAAATACATTTGTAGCGGAAGTACTCTGGGTGAATTTATTTGAAGCAGTATTTTTCTTGCCGTTACTAAATCACCTCTTAAAATGTGACAGACAGCTGCTTTTGCCCATACACTTACTGCTATCATATCCTTCATTTGGTTTGGCAACACCGATACAAGGTCATGTATCATAGGTGGATGCAAATGTTCCACTGCATCAGCTATTCGGTCTAGGTTTATCAAGGCTTCGGCCGCATAGATATGCGACCAAGCCTTGTGACTACTAGAGGCGTCTGGCTGATTCAGTAGTTCATTTGCACTCATTAAAGCAGATAAAGGGTCTTGTAAATGCAGTAATACGTAACTTTGTAACACAAAAGTTGAATTCTTAAGTTCACACCGTTGTTTCCAGTTAATAGGTGGCCCAGGAGGTGCTTGTATTAATGGTGCATTAACATCGGCTGGTGCCTCTTGATTTGGGAGTAACGTTATAGCATTTTTCAAACATAATGCTGCAAATTCCAGTGATAATGATGGGATAGCGAATGACTCCCCAGCAGTTGAATACTTATCTTTACCTTCTTTAGACAATAATATGCGAGTATGTGAACCACTGCCTAGTTTTTTGACTGTGTACTGTTGAGCTTCATCATTACAACATTTCTTTACACAGCATTCTGCTAAATGCAGCCATATTCGAGGATTGTTGGGATAATGTCTAGCTGCTTCTACTAAACACTCAAAAGCACCTTCAGAGTTGTTAGCTGCCAGTAGAGCAAGGCCTAAATTAAAAACGTACAGTGGTCTATCTCTACAAGCTATTAATCTTTCACTATCTTCAGATTCCATAGCCTTAAAGTGTTCTTTTACAGCATGTTGAAAGTACTTTGATGCTAAAAATGGCTTCTTTATCGATAAATATATGACACCGAGATTATTATTAATGGCTGCCCAAATATCTTCACCTTGAGTCTTTAAATCATAATTATATTTTAAAGTTTTGTACTGTCCTAATGTGTTTGCCGATTCATTTACATCTCCTTTTAAATATTGCTGTTGTGCTATAATAAATATATTTTCTATAGAGTCTGATTTTAAATTCAACTTCACTTTTTGTCCCAATAACAGTTGAGCTCTACTTACAAGTCTTTCAAATAGGTTACCGACTTCTTTATTAGACTTTAGAGGCTCGCCGTGTGCTTTGGCTACTTCTAAAGTTTTCTCAAACGTACGTCTGCACAGGGTACATTCTAACAATAATAATATAATTTGATGGAACAATTTGTTGTCTTTTACATTTTTTGAGTTGAGTAGCCTCTCTAGCAGAACTGCGCACTGATAATAATACCTCGAATGATATAACAACACAGCATAGTTGTATAATAAGAATGGTGAACTAAGATCTTTTGTTTCAATGTCGGGAAAAGTTAGGCCTGTTAATTGTGCAATGGCTTTCTTGAAGTTGTCAATATTCTTCATATCACTGGCCATGAATTCTACTACTACTTTGTTATGCTGCACTCGTTTATTGCCACCTCCAACAAGGGTTTCCAATTCATTGAGATGTTGTAATGCTCCTGTGTAATCCTTCTTGACATAACACTCATGTGCTAAAATAACTGGTTCGTCCTTTGAATTCGCCATTGGTAAAAGTGTTTTAGATTTGTTTACGAAAATAAGTCGCCTTTCAATCACAGTTTGACTCAGTTGATTTTACGACAACGAATGAATGAAGGAAAATTACTACTATTTTGACGTTTCGCAAAACACCTCCCAAGTTTGACATGTGACTTTTTGAGTTGTTTGAGTAAAAAAGTGAGAGAAGAGAATTTTCTTGTCTGTCCCTCTGGTCTTTGTAAAAGATAAAATTTTAAGATTCGAGCTATTGTATCCCCACATAAACATAACGAACAACGCATAACCACTCACTGCTGGGCTTGGGTCTCCTTTAAGGAAAGGGCTATTGCGTCCCTATGCTGGCCGAGTGCGGGTTGTTGATTGGCAAGGCTACGTTATCAAACCGCTGATTTTTTTTTAAACCTAACTCTAAACTATCTTCAGCTTAATGACTGTATCTTATGGAAACAACCGCGGCACCTTACAAATCACGGAAACACATCATGCCATAAGCGGCACCCTCATAGTTGCTTACTCTCGGTCATTCAGCTCTCGGTAATCGTTTTAAATCACCTAAGGCCAGTTGGCCATGGGCGCTTTCCCGTACCCAATTTTTGGATATTAGGGAGTCAGGAGGTAGGTAATTAATTATGTAGGCCAGTGAATTTATTTGCCCTGCACATCATACATACGGGTCTAATTAGGGATACTTATATGAATTCAGAGTTCGTTATTTAGTAAAGGCCAGCGGTGCGGGTGTTTTGACCGAAAATCACATAATATAATTTTAGGGCGAATAAATTCATTGGCCTGTCAAGCCCGGAAATGGGTCATATATATTAGACGACATAGGCGCCGAAGGTCACTAAAAGATCTCCAACCTTCATATTAGAGAAGAGGATTCATTAGGGAGGAGAAGGGATTCATTATAAGGTCAACAAAAGAGTTTAAAAAACAACTTAGTGTATTGTCTCTTTTCTCCAGTCTTGTTAGAAGCGGCCTTGAATATTGTTGTCCAATCTGGTCCCCGTTCTATAAGGTTCATACAGATGCCATTGAGAGCGTGCAGCGGCGCTGTCTGAGATACGTCACCCGCAAATTTAGTTATGGCAGATCACTGCAGAAATATAGTGACAGATTAGTAAAATTTAATGTGATCTCACTTCAAGCTCGCCGTAAAAGGTATGATCTCCTTTGCCTTCACAAAATTATTCATTCCACCATCGATGCGTCTGGTGTACTATCTGCGGTCTCTATTAACACCAGGCACAGGTCACGCTGTCCCAACGCATTTATCATTAAAGTTTATAAGAATAACACTTCTTTCTTTAACCCTATCGTGAGGATGTGCCGTACATACAACGAATTGAACCGAATCGAAGCCTTGGATATATTTAACGGTAGATTTTCCCGGTACAAGAGAGTCGTCACACAATTAATTTCACATTGTTCGTAGTGTGTGTTTTTTTTTATTTGTGATTAAACTTCTTTTTTTCATTCTAGTTTTATATAAAAAAAAGTATTATTTATAGTTTTTTTTTTTTTTTATGTGTTTTATCTTAACTCATGTTGTGTATGCTAAATTTGGACCACTGTCTAGACTAAATGTATCAATCAACTAATATGTTAACATGTGCCGGCAGTGATCTGTAAGCGTACCTGTCATAAATAAATAAATAAATAAAATAGAGAAGCCCTGGGGGCGCTAGTTTTCTATAGTCTATTGCTGGAGGAAAAAAGGTTTTGCCCACCATTTCACGCTGTTCAGACTGGTTGATATAGTCCTGCGTAGTTCATTCCTTTAGACCTAGAGGAAGTGGTGGCGCTTTGCACTATTCTTTCCAAATATCATACACGATTAGAGTGAGTGAAAGCGCAGGACCTACGTACTTTCTAAGAAAAGTACCTCAGAAAGTACGTAGGTCCTGCGACTTCACTCACCCTGGTCTTGTCTCATAGTCCCCCCAATGCCCCCTATCGGATTGAGAGTGGGGGAACAGAGGGTGCATCTGAGTTACCTATGTAGCATAGTTATCTGGTCTCCATTGAGACTAGCTCCCATGACCGAAGTCAGCTAAGAAAACATCATCAATCTCAATTAATCTATCAAGCCAATTATGGGATTGTTCCAATTATATAAGCATAAGTGCTCCTGTTTGAATCTAACTGTTTAATTTTTGTTGAATACATGAGTAATCTCTTATAATGTCACATTCCAGGGTTGTTTAATGAATTAAATCTTCTTTAATGAAAAACATGTTTTAATTTAAATTTTCAACTATATATTATATGAATCAGTTGCCCTTATAAATATGTATGCCCATACATTACGTATTTGTATATATAAACTGAACATACATAACTGTAGCGAGAAAACTTTCAATAAATATTTTCAAGTTTAATAACTAATAACATAGAAGTCGAGGATCAAAACAAAAGTGATTAAACTCATATTCTTACTATCTACGTATTTTTTTGGCGAAGCATAAAGCATATTAATTGTGAGGGTCTGTCGGATGATTTACCACGGTTTAAGTCCAGGAGTGGTCTGCGATAAGCTGACGATGACCATGAAATAATATTCCCGATTTATGAAACAACGCCATCTAGTTCCAAACTAAGCAAAGCTGGTATTATGAGTACGAGGTTACTAATACTGACTACTGGGAATATACAAATATCTATACCTATTACTTTTTTTGTAAATATACATGTTACTGGCAATCTGTAGGTATAATTCGGCATTCTATACAATACTTATGCAATGTATACAATACTAAAACGTGTAGGGGATTGCGGAAGCTAGGCGTACTAAACAAGGTGGACGAGACGAGGAGCATCTGTGTCTTCTCTATAAGGCCCAGGTTCACTCCTGCGAACAGTCCGCATTATAGATAGTTCCGAAGCCACCGATTTTATTGAGCCTTCTTTGAAGTTACGAAGAGATATCGCCTCTATGCCAGTCCTATATCGCCTTTACCATGGAGAGAGTTCTGAAGAGCTTATTCAACTGATCCCACCTTCTCCCTTCCTCTACAGAACAACATAAGTCTGGGAAGTAGCGGTTTTAGAGTGGAAGAAATATGCACCAGAGCTAAGCAATTCAGATCTTCCTTCTTGTGCCTTCACTGCCAGCTCCTGTGTTTTCTTCTTACTATTGCATGCATTCACAGTGAATATGGCAATCCCCACTTTTGGCATTAACTCATGCTTTCCATCAGGCATCATGCAGGCAGGCATCAAATAAAAAAGAAATGTATGAAATATTATTATTTATTATATTAATACATTGCCTATACAATGCCAAATACGCAACGGGTAATGTGCACAGAATGGGGATAATTCAAAAAAACAACCTTCTCAAAAACAACAATAGAGGGTATATTGCGTACGGCGGCAGTGTCACTCTTCTAACTAGTGTGTAATCACTGTTCTAACCTAACAGATATAATTAAAAATTACATATAGATGCATATAAATGCCGCAAAAGGACATAGGTTACTTTTTACCGTGATAACCGAGAGACAATAGCAGAGCTCCAGGCGAAAACTAGTTTAAAATAAATTACAAAGAAAATATTTTTTTATAAGTCAGGAAGAAGACGGGCTCTAACTCTTTTAGATGATCTCTCAGCTGGTCGCATACACAAGTGCTTACCAAATAATGTTATTTTATAATTATTTATGCACATCTCAAACACACTTTCTTTTTTAGGTATCGTTGTAACTATATTATTACGAGATAACAATTTAAACGTGTTTTTAGTGTCCATTATACAAATACCAGTCTTCCCAACATAGCTAGAGCATTTGGACCTTACAACTGAAAGTTCACTTCCATGAAAATCAGCTTTATATAGACTAGTTGTAAAGCTTTCCCACGATTTACTAGTGCAGTCTGGAATTGGTTTATCTAACTCTAAAACTTCGCTTAAGTACTTCTGCCATAATTGGTTCATTGGTAAAATGTCACTATACTTAACGCTATCTCTAGCTATTGTGTAGAAACCTAAAGATTTCTTCTCTTGTCTAGTTAAACATTGCACTTTTTTCTTCGTTTTCCTTCTTTTTTGAACTTTGCTTCGCTTTTTAGCTAGTACAAACTCGGTCTTCAGTTCATTTTCAATGTTTGGAATTGCTGTCTTGGATACATTTGCTTTCAAAAAGCTAATGACAGCTTCAGCAGCTTCTTTATTAATAGATTCTTCTGAACTCATGTTTTATCTTTGTTAAAATTTATGAAAGTACAAACCAAACTGTTTTGGTTTAGGAACCATGTGTTTTTTTTAAAATAAACAACATGATTTGATTTGTTTATCTGTCAGCTGTCACGTGTTTGCTGAAAAAAAATTGCCATAATCAAATATCTGTCTTGGACAAGTGCAAAAATGTTTTATATGGAGTAGTAAAACTTTGCATGCATGAAACTCAAAAATGTGGATTCGGCCAAAGGTTCGACATAACATGATATATTCATAGAACTTTGGATTTGCTCCAAATGCAGACACTTGTTAATTGTATCGCGTTGCTTGTTACACAACTTTTAAGTTACATAAAATTAAAATATAACGAGGCTTTGATGAAGAAAATAGTTTCACATCAAACTTTGAAGGGCTTATTCAACGTATGAACATGGATGGAATAGTATAACATGTAAAGTTAAACTCATCCTCATCATCAGAGACATAGGCCTCTCCCATTGCACACCACTCTGATCGCTTCTTTTCGTATTCAGAACCTGCGAGCCATACTGGGCAGGTCATCACTCTTACTGGCCTGTGATAGAATCACGACAGTTAACCTTTAAGGTTTAGTACGTCTCAGCTACATCATGAACTAAAAATAATAATATAGTGTGAAAATAAATCCTATGATGATCTTCCACGTTGTCGCAAGGTTAGTAGTACTCATGCTACACAAATGAGCACAATTCTTGCATAGCTTTACTTATTACATAACATTTCATAATTCAAATGCAATATATTTCAACCCCAGTTATGCTTTATACTACCTACTAATACTTTGTAAAAAAAACTATAAATAAAATGTCTAAATTTTTTAGTCCAGTGCGATATCTATAGGTATGTCTCAATTTCGGTATGACTGTTTTCAATTTTCAACCTTATGCGATTGCCATAAGTAAATAAGTATGTTTATGTAGGTAGTAGGGACTGAACGTTTTGTTCTTCCTAACTAGTTATGAGTAGACGAGTGATAATGATAAGGTTTATCAGTCATTAGAGCAGAATCAAATTATAATCAAATCTAAGCAACACATTGAACTTGACCCACGTATATTTTAGTTTTTATAATGGTGCTCAAGAATATTAATTTGTCGAGCGGCTACTCGATGCCGGTTATTGGCCTTGGTACCTATGCGGTAAGTTTTAATATATTAAATTGTTTGGATGAAGTTATTTACTATCTCCCATAAATAGCTGAAGAGTTTTTTGACTCTAAAATATTTTACCTTGTAGCTAACAGAAAATACGTGAAATCATTTTGTATTAGATTGTAATATTGAAAAAGGTTATAGGCTACCTTCACGCTATTACCTTTAGGAGCAGAGCAATGATAATCAACTGGAACTTGTGTGATTGATATTTATTTGTACTTATGGCTATTTAAACGTAGGAGCCTAAATGTACTGCACGTTTACTGTAATATTTTATTTTAATAGTGCAGGGGCCAGGGGCAAACAAGGTGATAGGTAACTTTGTAAGTGATCACCATGGCCCTTGCACTGAAGACCTGACACTTGCAATTGAAGAGTCACAATGCAAGATTTGCTTCGTTTTCTGTAGGGCTGTGATGTAACTGCAGTTGAATCAGCCTCTTTATTTATATAAAAAAATCTCTTTCAGAGGAAAGCAGACCCTGGCCAGTTCAGGCAGGCAGTAGAGTGGGGTATAGACGCTGGCTACACACACATAGACACTGCAGCTAGTTACTATAACGAGGAAGAAGTTGGGGAAGGCATTAGTAACAAGATAAAGGAAGGAGTCGTAACTAGAGAACAATTGTTTGTTACTACAAAGGTAAGTGTAGTTACTATTATTTTAAAGACTGAAAATTATACTTTTTTATTGGTTAATAGTTTTAGATAAGTATAGATAGATAGAAAACTATACTTGCACACCATATTACAGAGGCACAAAAGACATAAAATGTCTGAAATGTAATGTACAAAGGGCAGCCTTATTGCCAAAAGCAATCTCTTCCAGGCAACTTTAGGATGAATCAAATTGTTTCGGAGAGACAGTAGTAGTTGACTTTGTATTGAGTTTCAGTAAATAAATAAATATAGTATACATTTATTTATTGAAATATTGAAGAAGTACTATTAACATGCTTGTGAATACTATGAAATTTTATGTGAAACTCGATCTATCATCATCATTGCTGAATAAAGGTCACTCCAAGGAGAGTGTATCAGTCAATCACCCTATTGCCAACTGCTGCCAAACAAAGGTCTCCAACTATCCCAGTCTTAGGCTGTCCACAAGAGAGGAGAGTGTAGGTTGCAAGTTAATATATACATATAAACATTAATATTGTCAATATATAATTTAAACATTACTAACACCAAAAAAGCAATTTTTATAATTTTTGTGTTCAGTTTGTTCTTGGAACGGCTTTACCGAATTTGACGGGACTTTCACTGGCAGAATGTTACTGACCCAAGGAGTAACTTAGACTAGCTACGCTCCCCAGCGTTTATTAAAGATGAAGAATAGGAAGAAAATAGCAGGACTGTGTGACATAAAATAAAATAGCTTTGATAAAATAGAATAACGAAAATAACAAACACGGTTGCTAAGGTACCTAGACATAGACCACTCTCCAAGAATATATCAATAAGGAGTATGTATATTCCTAACATCCACCTCTGTTTGCTATTCCAGCCATCTTCTTCAGTATTTCGATTCTGGGCTCATAAAGTGGTTTGGTTAGCATGTCAGCAATCTGCCTGGCTGCAGGCACATGGCAGATGGTAATGCTTCCATCCTGAATGCATTCTCGTATGAAGAACGAACGAATCCTTATATGTTTAGTTCTTTGATGGAACTCTGGTGGATTACTAGCCAACTTAATGGCCGATTCATTATCCACACATAGGGACGCAGGACATAAACATTTATTACCAGTGATTTCTTTCATGACCTTTTGAAGCCAAATAATTTCTCTAGCAGTTTCACTAGCTGCCACTATTTCAGCCTCGGTGGAGGAAATTGCAACCGTGCTCTGGCGTTTGCTATACCAAGCTATTGGTCCTCCGGCATACATGCAGAGGATGCCTGAGGTTGATCTTCCAGTTTCCATATCACCTCCATGGTCAGAATCACTGTAACATTCTAATCTATGGATATTTCCTGGCTTGTAAATGATGCCTTCATCTATTGTCCCTTTCAAGTAACGCATTATTCTCTTGACATTAATGATGTTCTCCTTTGTAGGTTTATCCAAATTGCGTGATGCAACACTGACTGCATAAGCTATGTCAGGCCTCGTGCTTGTCATCAAATAAGCTAAAGCACCAACAGCTTCACGGTACGGGAAGCGCATCATAGCTTCTTCATCAATTTCAGCATTATTTGCTTTTAAAATTGGTGTTGGGACAGGCTTGCAATTCTCCATACCAAATCTTTCTAGTATGCGAGTGATGTACGCTTTCTGATGTAGCAAAATGGAACCATCGGAGTACCTTTTTATCTCCATTCTAAGAAAATAGTTTGCAGGCTTCACTGTTATTTTAAAACATATCCTCATTTCTTCTAGGAAGCTGTTAGCTTGTTTCTCGCTAGTAAATGCAATCAAACCATCATCAACGTAAAGAGCAAGAATAAGTTTGTCTTTTCCTTGTGTTCTGACAAACAAACAGGGATCAGAATGACTTTGCTTGAATCCTATTTTTACGACATAATCTGTGATGCATCTGTTCCAACAGAGTGAAGCTTGCTTAAGTCCATACAAGCTTTTCTTTAATTTGAAGACATACTTTTCCTCAGCATAACCTTCAGGCGGTTTCATGTAAATGTCCTCCTCTAATTTGCCATAAAGGAAGGCTGTGGACACATCAAACTGTAATAATTTCAGTTTCTCTCTAGCAGCAACGCTCAATACAGCTCTTATCGTGTTGCTTCTAGCAACTGGACTAAAAGTTTCATGGAAATCTATATCTTTCTTCTGAGAATATCCTTTAATGACTAGTCGAGCTTTATATTTGTCAACAGAACCGTCAGGATTTGTCTTAATTTTAAATATCCATTTACAAGGAATAGCTTTCCGACCTTTTGGTAGTTCAACTATATCCCAAGTTTGATTTTCTCTAAGCGACCTTATTTCACTTTCAATAGCCTTTTGCCACTTTTCTTTATCTTTACATGACATTGCCTGTTTGTAGGTTTTAGGCTCGAACATATTGTTAGCTTCTAAAGCCATAATATTGTCATTGAACCGTTGAGGAGGCTTTAGGTTAGCTCTATCTCTGAGGATCATCCGACTTCCTTCTCTTTCAATGTCATCATCAGACAGATCAAGATCATCAGTTCCATTGCCTTGAGTGAGTTCATCTTCTTCTTCAGAGTGAATGGATTCAAACGTCGATTTATCTAGATCAATTCTTGAATCATCACCTATATCTTCATCGGCTTCAAATTGATGATGAGCGCTTGATGAAATAGGTTGTTCAATTTCTTTCGATCTATCCTCCGTAACATTCCTTTTTTCAATATTTCTATCATCATTGATTACTACTTCATTCTGGAGACTTGGGAAATCATGGAACAAGTTATTCTGGATATAACTTGTAGGCTTTTCTGGTTTAAGTGTATCCTCTTTAGGTTTTCCCAGTAACGGTACCTCTTCGAATATCACGTCTCTGGACCTAATCAATTTGAATGATTCCTTGTCCCAGATTCTGTAGCCTTCGTCTCCTTCGTATCCAACAAGAATACCTTTTTGAGCTTTTCGTTGCAGCTTCTTGCGATTAGCTTTAGGGACGTGGACATAGCACGTACAACCTAAAATTCTAAGATGTTTGATCGCTGGCTTCTTACCATACCACAATTCATGAGGTGATTTGTATGGTACGCTAGATGGCCCTGTACGATTCAACACATAGACAGTCGCATTCACAATCTCTGCCCATAAGCCATCAGAAATCTTTTCATGTGCATTCATAATGGCGCGCGCGGCTTCTACGACAGTCCTGTTTTCTCTCTCTACGCAACCTGCTTGCTCCGGGGTGTGGGGCATCGTAAACCTTTGCTTAATGCCGTTTTCAGTTAGGATATCTTTAAATTCCTTGTCAACAAACTCTCCACCGTTGTCACTTAATATTTCTTTAATGACTTGTCCTGCAACTTTGGCTTCTTTTAAGAAAATTCTAAGCTTTGAGGCTGCTTCAGATTTTTGTCGAAGAAAATAGATGTGACGATAGCGTGTAAAGTCGTCTTTAAATAGGATGTAATATCGTAACTTTGAACCAATTGAATATGGAAATGGTCCGCATATATCGGTATGGATTAGTTCTCCTGGTTTAGTAGCTCTAACCCTTTTACCAAAAGATTGCTTGTGAGTCTTTCCATAAACACATCCTTCGCAAATATCCGATTGTTTATTCTCCACTTTTAATCCTAGCTCTTGTTTGATGACCTGACGAACGTGTCTCTTATTTTGATGTACTAGCCTTTCATGATAAATTTGTAATGGATTTGACAGTAATTGATTGACTTCATGATTTTTAGGCTTGATACAGATAAGCTCTAGCTTAAATAGTCCACCTTTTATTTTTCTAGTCCCAATTGCTTTGATGTCTCCATTTACTTTTACTACACATTTTTTAGGCGTAGACTCAAACGTACTCGTGTATGAGTTATCATGTACAGAAAGTACCGAGAATAAGTTTTTTCTTATTTTTGGAACATACCAAACGTCTTTGAGTAATATGTGCACAATTTTCCCATTGACGTTGGATTCAGCTCGAATATTGCCCATTCCAATGGCTTCAATGGTTTGCCCATCCACCGCAGTCACCGTATGTGAACTCCTGAAGTGCTCGAAGCTTTCGAAGAAGTCACCTCTATTTGTAACATGGCTTGTCGCTCCGTTATCAACGTACCAGTTATCTTTATCATAAGGCAATCCATCATCCAACGCTAACACTGTCAGATTTACATTTGAGGTTTGACCGTTATTTGATGGTTTTGGTGGGCGTCCATCATTTATCCATTTTCGACATTTACGTACTGCATGTCCAACTTCTCCACAATAATTGCATTTAAAAACTTTATTCTTCTTCTTTGTCTTCACTGTTAAGACTTCTTCAGTATTTTCCGTTTCTACTTTACTAGTCAATGCTTTTTCGTAGGCACTTAGTTGCGAAGTTAAATTTTCTACTGTCCGATCGTCTTTTGTTATTAGGAGCCAACTTGACTTGAAAGCGAAATAATCTTTTGGTAAAGTTCCAAGTATTTTACAAATAAGTAAAATTTCGGGCAAATTTGCATCAATTTGGCTTTTTAGATCATGCCAAATATTTTTTAACGCAGATATATGCTGTCTTATGTCATGCTCAGGATCCTTTTTATAATCAAAAAATTTTAAACAGAGATCATAACTTTTGTCTTCGCTACTTCCACTGTAGAGGCGTTCTAACTCGTCCCATACTTCTTTAGCGCTTTTCAACCGCATGACTTGTTCAAGTATCTCATCCGTCATGTTCGTCGTCATCAGGGTCAAAACAATGCAGTCAATATTTCGGAATTGTTTTAAATCCTTTTCATATTTATCTTTAGCTACCACATCTTTATTTAAAGCTGCAGTTATATCAGGCTTACAGATTTTCCCTTCTAAAATTTCTTCAGCACCGGGAATAGCCCTACATATAGTCAAAATCCTGTACCTCCAATGCTTGTAGTTTTTTTCATCTAGGTGCATTATTTGTACCTTCGAAGCCTCTGCGATCCCCTTATCCATGGTGATGTTAAGACTGGGTACAAATTATTTTGCTAGAAATTTATATTAAATTCTTTCCCAGATAAAAAAAAAACTTTTTAACATCCACTTCTTATCTTTATTACTCTGCTACCATATTAAAGATGAAGAATAGGAAGAAAATAGCAGGACTGTGTGACATAAAATAAAATAGCTTTGATAGCGTTTATTCACGATTTGCAACAATGACCACGGGGCACAGCTAGTTGATAATAAATTATTAATTTTATTTATTCCAGCTATGGAATGACCGTCATGCTGAAAGTGATGTGGTGCCAGCACTTAAGGAATCATTGGCCAAACTGCAACTGGACTATGTAGACTTATATCTAATACACTGGCCTTTCTCAGTAAATGTAAGTATTATAAATAAAAATAATAAATAGTATTTTGGTGGCAAACAGATACCTCATGAACACCAAATAAAGTATTCTTGTTTTTTTTTGTATGTAGGAAGTATGTATGTTGCAGGCCTTTGATAGCTCCTCATAATAAAGGGGGCAGGCTAAACATTTGTAGGGCGATAATTATGACAGAACTATGCAGTTACAATTATAATATGGCAGCAGAATACTTGCTAAAGCTTTAAAAACACTCTGCTTTCAGTTTCCTTTTTTTTAAATATTGTATAGGTACTGTGTATTGTATAGGTATAGTGTACTCTTTCGTTCATTCTTTTTTGTTTATTTAATGTTTTAGGCTAACGGTGAAGATGCTTCTATAGATTACTTAGAAACATGGAGGGGAATGGAGGAGGCTGTCAAACTTGGATTAACTAAGTCCATTGGTGTATCAAATTTTAACGAATCTCAAATCGAGAGATTAGTAAATGCAGCTAAAATTAAGCCTGTTGTCAATCAAGTTGAAGTAAGTTTGTTTTTATCAAATGGTACTTTTTTAAATTTCTAAAGCTTGCCTGTGTGACTACTCTTCCTGATAGAAAGCATGAGTGATATCTAAAATTACACACCACCATGGTATAATGCAGCATGGTGACCCACCCACACTATGACGTCTTAGTGAAATGCTCTAAACTTATTTGTAGTAAGTTCAAAATAACTTAAAAACCAAGTGATAAAGATATATTTCTGAAATAAATAGTTGTTATATACCTACTAATTAACTGTTTATAAATTATTTTATTTGCAATTAAATGTTGTATAATAAGTTGCTTATTTATTATATCTTAGCAAAGACATTTACTAAATATTTTTATTTTATGTTTTGCTTAACCTGCAAAATAATATTTATTTTTTTAGATAAACCCCACCTTAACCCAATACAAATTGGTTGACTTGTGCAAAAAACTCTCAGTGGTACCAGTCGCTTATACACCATTAGGTTTAATATCTGATGCAAGACCAGAATTCATTGGTAAAGATACCATCAAAACAGATCCTAAACTCGCCAGCATCGCCCAGAAGTATGGCAAGACTCGCGCCCAGGTTGCACTGAGATATTTGGTAAGTAATTTGCTATGGCTTACAACACTGAACATTCTCAATTTTTTTTAATTATTTTTGTTTAAAAAGACAACTCCTGTATGGTCCAATAGTAAGGACTAAGTGCGGTAACTGCCCAGGAAAACAAACAAACAACTCCTGTATGAGGAATATACATCCTGCGTCGCAGGGTTTTTTACAATAAATACATGAAATGAGACACTGACTCGGAATAACAATTAGTGAATCACACTAAAATGGAACTGGAAAGCGGTGGCGACCACTTAAACCACTAGGCCAACTGTGCAGTCCTTACCACTAAACAAAAAATAACAATACTTTGTGGCGACTTCCAAATACAGCGCAAGAAACTCTGATTGACAAAGTGGCGAATCCTGAATCGCGATATAGAAATTCGCATACATATAACTACCCAACATCAACCGTTGGGCAGTCCGACAAGCACGATCACAATGTCTGGTCGGACGATCCTCCCTTTGTGTTGTAGGGACACGAAACTCGCTCCCTCCACAACTTCTCATACTCACTTGTTTATGTGTTTTTGTTTCCTTTCAGCTTCAACGTGATATCGTAATAATTCCAAAATCGTTTACTAAGTCGCGTATCGAAGAGAACTTGGATATATTCAACTTTGAGCTGACACAAGACGAGATGCAGACAATGGATAGCTATAACCTCGATCACAGATGTGTACCTGCTAACAAGTTGAGTGGTTTAAGTAATTTCCCCTTTTAAATACCTACAGCTTAAATTGTAGGAAACTATTACGTGAATACGTAAACGTTTTTGTAAGTCTTATGATGTGATAATTGCTGCATTGTTTTATTTTTTTATACGTTGGAAATAGATATATTGTATGATAAATAAATATATTTTACATAACTTACATACTTTCAATTCCACTGTAGACTGAAGAACCTAAGTTTACATGTAGGTACAATAACTTTGTCAAACATTCAAATTATTGTTCCGTCAAGAGTCACTACGCTTTCCGTCCAATGCTTTAACTTATGCACTGTGTTCGAGTTAGAGCTTTTAGTATTAGAGTGATAACTATCGAATTATTTATTATCATAGACGGGATTTACAAGGGACTTTACGATACATAATAACAGACACAAAGACCTCCATGAGAAGCAATTTGTGGATGACACAGTTTTTTCTAATGTGGGGTTTATACCCTCTCAACACTCAGCGCAGTATGTGTAATGAGTCGGAGTCAACCATGCAGTCAAATGTCGGTAATTGGTTAGTGTTGTGACATATAACTACATAAAATCAAGTTTAACACTTGCTGGAGTGGTAGTTTATCTTTAGAAGAGCCAAGTTACCTTAGGTGATTGGAAACAATCACCTAGTATAATCAGAACCTAGATGGATGACAGTTTGTGGCATATGTTATGAGCGTTTCTGCGATTTGGATCTGTGATCATGTTAAGCAGTAAGTCTCGGTTGTTATAATTAGTTGTGAAGCTAAGTTCGAGGCTTACGCGCGGCTTAAAAACATCCAACGGCAAGATTACGTAACCACAACGTGTCATGCCAGCCCCTTACCTGCATTCGAACCCTGGCAACCCGCATGCTTGCATGGTGCAGCATAGCCTTAACTAGACTCATAAGATATTATGGATTGTTGATGATAGAAAATGAAACCCATAAATAAATTGTCCGACAATTTTATTGATTGAAATATTAAATAAATATTAACATAAAATAAAAAAACAAACAATATAAAATAAAAAATGTTAGCTATTTATTTTATTACATAGTTTGGAATGTCTGTTTAAGATACCTTAAGGTTCAAATTTGTATAAAAGACCCGTCAACCTCAGGTCATCCTTAAGAGACCTTAAATAGGATTCTTAAAAGTGGAGTAAAAAAAATAGTTAAAATGCCTCGAGGAACACAATGTTAGCTACTAAATGCAGTTGTTATTCATATCTTAATAAACCTAGACCAACCGTGCAACTAATGTTGCAAAATTGTTTCATTTTTTTGAGGTTTATCATGAGCAAAAAAAAATGCTTCTCGCCGTCCTCTGAGGAATATTAAAAAAAATATATGACATTTGAAAATGACAACTGCATTTACAACCAACTTGAGTACTATCTCATAAATGTCAACATATTCCATTGAAGTAAAAACTTCATTTGACAAAAAATTAACAACTGAACGATTTAACAATTATAGCCTTTTAAAAACGTTATCAAACATTTATCTTGATAAGTTTTGGGCATATAAAAATACATTAAAAAGTTAATATTTACAAACAATCTATAAAACATTTGGAACTTCCCTTGGGGATATCAACTACAAATAAAACGTAACCATTTGGTTCAATTATAATGCGTTTATAAAATAAAGCATAAAATACCCTCCAAAATAAATAAAACATCACAAAATACCCAAATTGAAAACCAAAGTTAACTCATCTTTCGTTCAACAAAGTAACAGTACAAAATAAAAACAAATTGATATTTACTTATGGTAAGCTTTATAAATACATTTAATGTGTACGTGCAGCCGAGTGTAAACGCATCAGAACGAACGTCTTTAGACGTTTCAAGGACAATAAACCATGTTTTCCCATTGACCTTTCCTATATGTAAGGCCATTTTTTTATGTTGGCAACATTTGGTAGTTCATGACGTCGCATTCGCGGCTGACAAGATATAACTTACAAAAATAACTGATGTACTTTAAACATCTTTAACTGTTGTCGCCGATAACTGTGACAACAACTCTGAAACTAACGTCATCAGTGTGACAAAAATATACATTTCTATTTAAAAAAAATATTTTTCTTAAAAATGCATTAAAATGTAAAGGTAATTAAATCAATCACAAAGACTACAATAACTTAAACTCACTGAAGCATTTGAACATATAAATAACAACCATTTCTTAACTACTAATGGTATGATGTTGTTTCAGGCAGATATGTTACCTATGTAAAAATATTTTTTTTTTTTAATAATAAGTGGCAAACCAAATTCAAAAACAGTAATTTCACTTACACAAAGAACTAATCACTTCTTAAAAAAAAATAACAACAAATTTAGGAATTGGTTCTAGTACCATAAATTTGCGAGACAATTTAACAATAAAAAAAAAATATGCATATTATTTCATTTTGAATTATGTAACTCAAGTTTAATATACTACTATACTCCTTTGTTTCTATTTTTCAACAAAAAAAATGCCTAATAAATGTACTTGCCATCTTAAGGCTTGTACACAAACATATTTTATCTCAAAATATTATTCATATTTGTATTGAATACATGCAAACTACTGAACTAAGGTGTTCAACTAAAGCAACGTAAGCTAAAGCTATCTACACTATATTTGTAACATAGTTAGACACCACAGAGTTTCTTATATACTCATTCATTATTCCTTACTTTGTACAATTACATAAGACACTTTAGTCATTGATAAAAGATTTGTGGCAAACAGTGAATAACTTTTATAAAATTATTTATCCCACTTCTGATTATGAAAATAACTAGCAGTGATAAGATCATACTTTAGGCCTTTAGACGAGAGGGGTTGTTTTAAACCTACCAACCCTTGAAACATTGCAAATAACAATAAAAATATATGTGGCTCGTAACTCGAGTTCAGCAGTCTATGACTGGCATTCATCTGTTTCCTCTTTATTTATTTATACCAATACGATGGTTTACCAAATTCATCTGTTGAATTAGCCACAAATCCTTTGACCAATGAACATACCATCTTATTAAACTCATCTTCATTTCCTATGGCTTACTTCCATACATAATTAAATACATCCATGATCGAATCGTATATGGTGAATGTTATGGCTACGTCGAAGACCACCCTGGATAATCTAGGTACGGTACCTTTGTAGAATGCTAAAGGTCCCTCAGCTTTCCAGGTCTTGATGAAGCAGTCCCAGGTGTTTTTGTACTTTGCAGCTTCAAGTCCCTGCATTCGAGTTTTGACTACGTCTATAGGCGTGTTGCCGAATACTGACGCGGCTCCTGGAAAAATAATTCAGAGATTTAAATAAATAAAGATGTTTCTTTGTTTTTTTTTATTAAGACAACTCCTGCATTAGGAATATACATCTTGTGTCGCGGAGGACTTTACAAAAATACATGAAACTGACACAAAGAACGCCCAGACATAAAACAACAATTTGTGTATGACTCAAAGTGTTGTTCCATGTGGGATTTGATCATTTGAACCCACAACACTTGGCACAGTAGGCTTGGCGACCACTTTAACGACTAGACCAAAAGTGCAAATAATCATGTTTCTATTCTAGTGGTATTTACAGTGTGAGGCACACTGCAATGACAGCAACTAAAAATGAGAGAAGTGCAGTAAGATGGCCTATCAAATTGATTGGTATTTTTGAAAATCATCAAAAACATTGTTTTGCTTTGAAATATATATAGAACGTTTTTAAATTCGATCTAAACTATCAAATAATGGATGTAATTTTTTTGAAACAGTTGTGGTTTCAGGGATATTGTTGAATCGCAAACTAAATATATTTTAGTTTTGTTTTGATCTCGATAGAGGGTGTTGTGCCTTATATGTGAATCACGATATTGTTGCACTCAGTGTTGTATTATACGACTTCAGTGTATTATGTTTGAATGAGCACCAGCCCGGGCCAACAATACAATATTTTAGAACAAATTTAAATTAAAAAAAAATATCCAAAAGAATATAACATACCAGCTACACCACCGAACAAGGCAACGATATACTTCGGCACAGGCTTGTTCCTGTCTCCGCCCTTGTACCAATCTCGGAGCGACTCCATCACGAAGAACCGAATGGCCTGATTACTTCCTTGTTTCATTACAGTCGCTGTCACTCCTTTGTACACACCTCCTACACCTGGAAACAATTAATATAATCGTAAGCTACAATTTCAGCAGGTAGATCTTTTTAAACTGTTCACAGAACGATCAAACCTTTTTATTACTTTTTAGAAAAACCAAAGTATATCCTCAATTAAAACATCTAGTCATAAGTTCCCAGGCAATTTCATAGTACTATAACTAAAAATCCTATAGTCTTGTTTTTTACTGTATACGGGATCTATTCGCGATAAAATTAAAAAGGTTACGATACCTTCTACTTTCCGACTTTTCGAAAGGGCTATATCGCTCATCGTCACGAATAAGTCCCGTCTACAGTAAAAAACATGAGTATGTGTAAAAGTCGCGAATGCCAAAAAACAATGTTATAGCCTATTCGCATTATTTAGCAAAATAGTGATGCATCGGTAAGGTGCGCCACTCTAATCAATCACAGTCACTTTGATCAATCTCACGAAAGAAGTTCAAGCTCGTACGAAAGGATAACTTCTCGAGATCTGTTCCTTTGTCAAATTGCAAACGCTTTTCGTTTTCTATTTTATTGTCCATTCCCTTTCTCTATTCTCTTATTTCATATGCTAATATTTTATTTTGATCACGTGACTAAGTGACATTAGCCAATGAAACATCATCATCATCTTCCTACCCTCTTGGGTATTATAATTGGGGCCGGTGCAATGAATTTTCTTCTTCCATTCTTCTCTATTACTTGTCAGTTAACTGTTTATTCCTTTTTTGGCCATATCCTCTTTCACGCAGTCCATCCATTTCTTCTTTGGTCGCCCTCTACTCATATATACGTCAACTTTTATACTTAAAACTTTCTTCAGCCAATCTTTCCAGCCTTTCTAGCCAATGAAACAAGAGAATAGAATACAAAACGAAAAACGCTTGCAACTTGGCTGGGGGGCTGATCGTCAAAGGTCGCGGATTTGGATAGAAAATAGTCACCGCATCTTTAATATTTTCTAACCCAAATGGACTATAGAGACAGCTATGATAATGAGAAACTATTACGATATTTCAAGGCTCTTTTGAAACCATTAATGTTGGAGATTATCATGTTCATCTTGAATTTTTTTTGTGTTAATATACAATAGTACATTTTCATCGTCTTTGTGTCTACGTATTTGCAGTTACATAATACAAGTACACGGGTCATATCGTGTATCATTGACCGTCTGCTAATAAAGGAGAATGAAACAAGGGGCATCGTGTTAAATTTTATGTCTTTAAACCATAAATCTGACAATAACATGGTCTTAAGTTTGAAACATTTTGCATTACGTTTTTTTAAGCCTTTTAAAGTTAAATGCATAAATAATTTAGTGTTATTTTAATATAATCATCATTATTTACCTTTAATATGACATTCAAATGAGTTTTAACATTAATATCATGGCATAGATGAGCTTGGCTTTCCTCAAGAATTAAATTTTCGCCATAGATAATTTCGTTTAAATCGGTGAAGGGGTCTAGGCATGAAAGGGTAACAAACAGACCGACAGGAAGAGTTAATTTCGAATTTCTTTTTTTTAAAGGCAACTACCGCATCACTAATATACATCCTGTTTGCGGGGGACATAACAAACTTACATGAAACGGACACAAAGAACACACAGACTTCGAATTGTGGATCACAAGCGCGCCTGTGTAGGATGTGAATCCATATCATTTGCGGGCAGTAGAAAGCGGTAGTGGCTACCGCCTAAACTACTAGGCCAACCGTGCAGTATATATTACATAACTGAGTCTTCTGGTTACATCATGTTTAACCACAAAATTGTCATTCCAGTCCTGCAGGCAGGAAAAATAATAAATAGTTAAAAAAACGTACCCTCTTCCCTCACAATAGTCCTGACTCCGTGGAAGAATCCTTTAAACCTGGGCTTCTCCATTCTCATATCATTGATGAACTTGACTTTGACCGTTTCCATGGGGGTGACGGCGAATATAGCCTCAGCTACACCAGCGGTTAAACCACAGAGCAGCTTGCCGGAAGTGGAGAGCGTGCCATCTTCTTTTACCATATATAGTTTGGCTTGTTCGAACACACCGAATCTAGAAATAAACATTTATGATAAATAAATATTTTGGACATCTTACACACACAACGCCACAAACTAAGCAGAGCTTGTGTTATGGGTACTAAACAACTGATATAAATACATAAACATACTTTTTTTTTTGTAAATACATACATAATAAACATAGAAAAACACCCAGACTCCGCAACAAATATTTGTGGATCACACGAATATTTGGTCTGGCCCAGGAATCGAACCCGAGTCCTCTAGATCAGCAGCCGCATACGCTAACCACTAAACACAGTTTTATTATAAAAATATCCATTGGTACTCTAGTCGCTTGACTTCTAGGCACCTGATAGGAGTGTTTCGAAAAATGCAGTGATAATGAACGACTGCATTGTTTTTCATCAGCCTTTTCCACTTCTGGGCATAGGTCTCTCCCATTTTAATCACATTTTTTTTAAGTATACCTAAGTGACTACTCAGCCTGATGGAAAGCATAAGTGGAATCCAAGAGTAGAGGTGTATGTATTAGTAACACTTAGTCAAGATAATCATTAGATCAATTTGATGACAACAGATCATGGAGCTATATACCTACAATTTGGATAATTGATAACATAGAGCCAGGTTGATTCAGCATTCGTGCTGTTGTCTTTCGTTGGTGAGTGTGAGACCGGAGACCGAATCATTCTGGGTCATTCTCCCGGCCTTCGGGGAATGATGCAGAAACATCTCTCTAAGCCGCCATAGTGTGGGTCACCATGCTGCATTGTATACCCTCACAATGAGGATGTTGGCCCTACTCCTGAATTCTACTTATGCTTTCCATCAGGCAGAGTAGTCACTTTGGTAGACTCCAATAAAAATAAAAGTATTTCTCAAAGTCATTCAGATGGAGTCCTACTAATATTATAAACGCGAAAGTTTGTAAATACGTATGTATGTATGTTGCTCTTTCACGCAAAACTACTGCACAGATTTGGATAAAACTTTACAGTAATATAGCTGTTATATCGCAATAACACATAGGCTACTTTTTAGTGCAATAATCGAGAAACACGCGAGCGGAGCCGTGGGCGAAAGCTAGTTAAATAACAATATCTACATCAGTTATTTTTCAAATCGCAGATGGAATTCAATACTCCGGGCCGACGCTTCTGACCTATTTAAAACGGTCAGATATTTTTAAACTCGATTTATATATAAAAATATCTGACGGTTTAGCTTTCTGTTGAGGATAAAAATAATAAGCTATTAAGACTGAATATTTTAGGTACTTATATAGTGTACTAGTATCTAAATATAGTAGTACAGTTGGATTTATTGAATCCTTTTGATTTATTTAAAGTCGGGACAAGATTTAAACATTTAAAAAGTATCGTAAATAACGTGTGTACAAGAATAATGATGCCCTCTGTTGCATAAAATATTGTGGCTAAGTATTCGGTAACTGTGTTGACTAAGATTAATGAATTGTAATTGTAATATAATTCTTCATTAGCACTATTCATTAAAGTTTCAATAGTAACTAGAAAACTTACTACTTACTTACTATTTATTACCTTAAGGCATAAGATAATAATCAATGTTAATGTAGACGTAATAACGAAACTATCTAGAAAAAAACTATACTTTACTATTGTTTTAAAACGAAATTGTATAAATGAGTCATTCCAAATTTAAAAAATCGGCCGGTGCATGTCAGGCCACGCGTAGAATAGGGTTCCGTAGTCACCCTTACCCTATAACTGCTGAAATAAAAAGTCATCAAAACCGCTATAGTTTTCCTTGAAGATCAATATATGGACTACTATCATGTGTAGGGAGGTACTCCATGTAAAAATATTTTTCGTAATTTTATTGTAGCACTTTGTCGGCGTAAGAACAACATGTATTCTTGCAAAGTTTCATCTCTCTAGCACCAACCGTTTTGGCGGTAGGTCGAGGAAGGACGGACGTCCGTCGTCGTCAGGCCCTACGGAACCCTAAAAACAAATACTGCAAAGAAACTCTCATTAGGTCATAAGTGTCACGACTGTCAGTCGTAAAACTGACAGAATAGTCTCTCTAAGTGTAAGAAGGAAGTGATAAAAATAGTCTTACTGTAACTACAATAAGACATATGTTTATCACAGATCATAAAGTAAATTTTCGTAGATATTGATACGTCCTGATTGTCATTGAGCGAGTTTATCATTACACGTTCAACCTCCGTGCAGTGACTTAATGAACCTTAGTATCAGTTATCAATCTTGATAGAATTAAATATAACGATTTTTGCTCCAATTAATTGAAGGCATTTACTCTCGTATAGAAGATCAACCTAAAAATGATTTCTTTGTTTTGTTGGATGGTTGTGCATCTTACTAGGCCGCCATGGGGTGGGTCACCATTCACCATGCTGCATTGTTGATGCACAATGTGAGAGTAGTATTGCCCCGGTCGAGCTGGCCCCTTCATGAGCGTGGCTCTCGTGGTACGATGAGAACGCGGTCTGATTTTTAAAGCGTTCCAGATTTTTTGGATGGACCAGAAGGCGGGAATAAGTGGTAGCCGATTGCGTACCAAAAACATCTAAATATATACCTTACATTCGTCAGAAGCGAGCTGAATAAACGCAAACGTAACGTACCCGACAGGGCTTGAAATAAAGTAGGTTTGAATAATAAAATTAGGATGGTTGTGTTCTGCTCATACTTTCCATCAGGCAAAGTAAAGTTACTTGGGTAGGCTCATGTAAAAAATCGGCCAAGTGCGTGTCAGGGCACGCACAGGAAAGGGTTCCTCAGTCACCCATAATGGTACGTGTATTTATAATCGTTTCATATAGATAATTGTTTTGTTTACGTATTATAGAGTCAATTTTGTTGGACGTTTTTCAAGGAAGTGCATTTTACAAGTATCTATAACTCCTGAAATAACAAAGTCATCTAATCCGTTATAGTTTTCCTTTAAAGTTTATTATATGGACCACCATCACGAATATTTAAAGATTTTTTGAGACAGCCGTTTAGTTTTTAGAGGGGGAGGACGCCCTGTTTTTATAAAAAAAGTGCCATTTAAAGTGGAATTTCTCGCAAACGGATAGCTAAATCAAAAAAACGTCTTAGAATCTCTGTATTGTTTTTAAAAGACCTATCTAATGATACCCCACACATAAAAAAAAACATCCCTACTTTACGTGAGGGGAGGTACCTACCCCATATAAAATATTTTTCAAAATTTTATTGTAGCACTTTGTCGACGTAATTACAACACATATTCATGCAAAGTTTCATTCTTCTAGCACTTACCGTTCGGAGGGTAAGTCGAGGACAGACGGACGGACGGAGCGACGGACGGACAAAACGAATCTATAAGGGTTCCGAGTCATAAACTTCGGAACCCTAAATAGGATTCGGCGCGAAACACTTGCATCTTGGCTGAGTAGGTGGAATTAAAGGAAACCCTAGTGCAAACCCGGCGAGCGTCACAAATGAATTGTAGTCTTTACACTGTCACTAAAAAACTTATAAGATTACTATAGAGCCGATGCCCGCGGCTCCACTCGCGTCCCTTATTACCAAGGTGTATGAAAAATAAGTTACATCCTATTCACAGACCTACTAAATAAACACACAATATATATATAAGGCTACTAGAACAGTGACACTAGAATTTCATACATATATTAGATTCATACACGTGATAATTTTAACAAAAAGGAACCGGCTTCAATGAAAAACTATTCCGAGTACCCAAATCGCGACATTGTGCCTATGATATTTGAGGAGTTCCCTCGATTTCCTTGGGATCCCATTATCAGATCCCGATATGGTGACTATGGGACCACCTGCAAGCTACGCCCATTCCAATCCAAATATAATTTTTGAAATCGGTTCATAAACGACGAAATTATCGATGAAAATACATAAAAAAATAAAAAAAAAGATGCCGACGAATTGAGAACCTCCTCCTTTTTTTTGAAGTCAGTTAAAAAATTAAACTCAATGCCACAAAGACAGATCACTTGCATTCGCTTTTTATTACAGATAATGAATTAGTGTCAGTAAATATGTTTACCTGATAGTGATGATAAGAATGGTTGCACGTTAACGATGAGATAACACTTTAACTGTTTTTATTTTACGCAACGTTTATGAAGGTCTGATATATCCAAGTATTGGTGGAAAGCAGTAAAAGGAACAGCAAAGGATCTTTTGGAGTTAACTCCTTAAGAAACGATTTTCATATAAATATTTAATAAAGAGTGAAATAGAGTGTTAAATAAAAGGGAGGCGTTACGATGCAGCGCTGTAATGCTTGTTTAAAAAAAAACAACTTTCAACGTCTGCAGGCCAGTTCGATTCAAAGACAGACCTCTTTTTAAGTTGAACCGACAGCTGGATAGTCTACCTAGGGTATTTGTAAATTGACAATAACTTCGAGCAGCCTACCTGAGACTCACGTGAGGCTTAGGCAGGCACAAACAACACAGAATATGGATGTCCAACGATATTTTTGTAAAATCTATATTCATTTTAAAACGTAAATGTATGTATGTACGTCCTTAAATCATGATATTTAGTTTTAAAGTAATATCTAGGGATGTGTCACGCAATTATCGATATCGCGTGCTAATAACCTAATCTCCTAATTAGTTACAACAATATCGGTCGAGGTGAACGTTAATTGTGTGTCGGTATTATATATTATAGCCTGGCATTTTAATACGTATTACTGTACAAGATATGATGTATAAGATTGAGTGCTAAGCTGTTTGATTGGAACAATATAAGTCACTATACTTAATATTGGCATTAAATACCAAGGTCATATTTTCAGCTACTCACGGAAATTGAAAGTTGACGATTGGATAATACTATATGCATACAAAACCAAAGCTCTGTTCCTCTGGCCCTGGCTTCTCTACTCTTTTTTGGCTAATGACACTCAGTCACGTGATCAAAACAAATATTAGTCAATGAAACAAGAGAATAGAGAAATAGAATAGAAAACAAGAAACGTTTGCAGTAGGGCTAGGGGGGGGAGATGTTACTCTACCAAATTATGGATAGAGACGTTTGAGGTGTTTGAATTGTACACTCAAAGCAATTTAATCGATATTTTAACATCACTAATGTTCTAAAGTTGTATGTTTTGGAATACATTCTATTCCAGACATCAAAAAGTATGCAGTTTGCAACATCCAATAAATCTCAATGTGAGGTGTTCTGTTGTAAGCGCTCTCTGAACCTTATTACTCCTTATTTAGATGGTGACCGTTATCTTTTCGGCTTTAAAAACACGAAATCTTATCGGTTGTCATATAAAAATAATCTTGACGGTTATAATCACAATACTTTTGTTTTTGAACTAGTGTAAACAACCAAAACAATATCGAATCTAATCAACATCACGATGAGAATCGATATTAAAAATGTGTCAAATCTTACATCTCATTTTAATTTAATCGATATTTAATTTCACGGGCCTGGTAAGTGGTAGTAGTCTTTAGAAATCTTCGAAATGTAGAATGAAACTCTGAAGTATGTTTGCATCTTATTGTCGAAGGGCTAAGAAATATTTAAAGAAGTATATAGGTTAAATAAATGAAAGTACGATTTGAAGATAATCGCTAATCAGAAACTTCATGGATAAGGTCATTTGGTTTACAGTGTTGTTTTTCAAACAACATTTTAATTCAACTTTGCTCTGTGCCAACCTAAACTTGATTTAAATTGTGCCCTCTGCAATGAAGGGCCCCGGACATCCTCGTAATGTTAACGACTTGGTAGCTATATATTATGTGTTTATAACCATATCATGAAGTATTCATTGATGGTAGGAAAGCTGATAGACATTTTGGAGTAGGTATTTGCTGCATTCTGGAAATTTGTCAGATGCCTTTTCCATAGTATCTTATCACAGAAATGCAGACCTGGTATGGGAGTAACCTCAAACACCTATTCCAAAATGTCTACCAGCTCTCATTTATTATCTATAAACTTACCTGACAGCAGATTTGGGTATGGAGCCATAGAGCAGAACACTGAGTCCTCTATAGAGGCCTAAGACGCCATGTCCTTTTACAGTCTTCTTAACACAGTCGACGATACCAGAGTACTTTTTAGTGCCTCCTGTAAAAAAAAACGGTTAAATTAAATTCTCCCCTGAAGAAATTGCCTGTTTAGAAAGGAGTTTTTAGCCTACTGTCCACATGGTTCGTTATACGCTAGAATAAGAATAGAAAGCTAAATATGCATTTAATCATCGATACATAATATATCGATGCATTTAATAGATTTTACAATAGTGGTTGGGCACTGTACCGCAGCTGATTATTGCGGAATAATCTCGTACCTATGATTTCTGGCTATCACTTCGCATTGTCGTGACTTGTGTTGGGGATTATTATTTGGCTAGCGTATCGTCACCCATCCATAGCGCTAAATTGGCGAATTTTAGAACTATTTGGATGAATAAGAATAAGTATAAATAACAATTTTTCCTCGCCAAAAACATAATTGCTTCTCGTGGTTGCAAAGCACATCCATAGAAGAAAAATATAGACGTGTACTTTGTTTAGCAATACATTAACGGCAAACGGAGGAATCTAAGGAGTTTTACTGCACATAATCCCAATGACACTTTATCAATTTAAGTATTACTAAAATTTTCGTTAACCCTATAACAAAAATTTACAATTGGAATCGGAAAGCGAAAACTAGGTACTTAAAATTATTTAAAGAGTATGATTATCACGTTAGCTGAGTTTATATTTGTAACATTAGGTAGTGATTTATATTTATGTCTTTTGATATATTATACATGAGATAAGTTCAGAGTTCAATTTATCTGGTGACGGTGAGTAATTTGCGTGATAATCATGATCAGACGTCCTTGACACTGGAGAGCAAACCGTTAATCCAAAAAGTAATACAATAAAACCAAGTCTGTTCATATTTCTACATGTATGGTAAAATTTAAATCACTAAACATTGACCAATTAATATATGGGTTGCGTCATAACGATTTCAATTAGTGCAAAATTATACACACTTGTGAGGGAAAACATTAGGTTTCTGGGATATAATCAGTGATTGATGACTGCGATTTGTCTCGATTACGACGGTACTTATAAAAGAGAGCGGTCTTCTACGAGTACCACGGTTGATAGCCAAATGAAAATTAATTTGGAGCTACTTGTTGGCAATTATATTACAATCATTTTCATCCTAGCCTTTATTCCCAAGATTATTTTGGGGTCGGCTAATAGTTCAACTGTTTTTACCTGAATATCAGTTTTTCCACGAAGTGACTGGCATCGGACTATCGGACCTACGCAACCTTGGGGGAGAACTGAAATTCGAAGGTTGAACTTCGTCTATAATGACATTTTCACGTCAAAATATGACCTGTGACTATATGAAAGTAGTATTTTTACTTTGGCAATGAATAGCAAACAATATTTTGTAATGGATAAACGTAGGCAATCGTCTTTAATTTATAGCAAGGCCAGCAATTAATATTATTTGTTCGTCTTGCTATATATTTGTCAGCACTGTATAATTCGTATTACTGTATATGTAAATATAAGTTTATTCATATAACGTAACCAAACACGTGTCCAGTATTAAATATCATTAACCGTGAATATTATGGGTCAAGTTGTTCAACTGTTTGTAACAGTGCAACCTTCGACTACATTATGTAGTTGTTAGATTTTTAGTAGCATACGGACTGTAACTACATCGAATCTATACTAATATTATAAATCTGAAGGGTTTGTTTATTTGTTTGGTTGACTGCGTTAATCTCTACCAGTCCGGTAAAAAATCTTTCAGTTTTAGATAGCTCATTTATTAACGAAGGCTATAGGCTTATCTATTATCACGCTAGGACTAATAGGAGCAGAGCAGTAATGAAAAATTTTGCAAAATCGAGAGTTTCTTTTTCTAAATCATTTCTTTGTCGCCTACTCATAAGAAATAAAATATAACAACAATGTAGGTGAGAGGATTAGGTACATAAAAAGAATACCAGACACTTTACGGTAAGACATGGCAGCAAGCTTTAAAAGAAACCCATGTCGCAAAGAAGACCATCTTTTTATGGACTAAATGGGGCTGAAGGTATGTAAAGATCGTTAAATACCTAAAACCTAAGATCCTTAATGTCTAAAAATGTAACTAGATTACAAAACTAAGCGACCCACAAGCAAAAAGTGCTTTCAAAATAGTGCGACAAAAATAAAATTTGACTTTTCAACAAGGTATTAGTTACGTAATATGCAAATTATATTCCTGTGTTCATTGCAACACTTCTTACTGGGCATACTAAAATACCTTAAAATGCGTTGTGAAAGATAACACGAATTCCATACACGGACGTTGTGTTTGTATGGGTTAAAGTAAACAAAACTTTGGATGTGCATGCGTTTAGCTGTTGCATAATATGATGTTCCCCAGTACTGTAGTTTTACCAACATTATTTGGGGTCGGCGACTGCGTAATGTGTCTTTTATCTAGTTAATATAAAAAGATCGTTAGTGCTTCAATTCAGTACGTTCATTCATAGCCGACAGTAAAGGTTCGAGCACATTATGCCGGGCCGCAGCGTGCCGGGGCGGAGCGCAAAAATCCGCTCAAATCGCCTCAATACAAATTGTATGAAGTATCGCACACTGTGTCGGGCCGCAGCGGCTCGCATTATTGCGACGCGGATTTGCGTCCGTGCGATGCGACCCGCCCCGCCCCGCTGCGCCCCGTCACAGTGTGCTATAGCAAGCGGATTGGTGTGCATGCGCGTACGTGTTTATTTTACAAAATTTGCGTTTTTTGATACTTTTTCTTCTAACTTCTTCTTCTTCTTCCAACAGCAGGCAAAAAAAAGGAAGTTCTTCGTCAGAGCTATCCATAAGGTACAGTTGCACTAAATACACAACAGTTGCGCATGCGGTACACTCTACTCAAAATCCGTCAATGCGCTGCGACCCGGCCCGTCACAATGTGCTAAGTTAGCATTTTGCGCTGCGCTGCGGCCCGCCCCGACACGCTGCGGCCCGGCTTAGTGTGCTCGAACCTTAATAGAACTTCGACGAGCGTAGGAAGCGCGTAGTTACAGCACGTGTCAAGGTCGTCTTAACATTTGCGTGTAAAGGATGGTTTCCATCGAAAGTCGCGCATTGGAATTTTACGATCTTTATATGATACTAGAGAGTGCAATAGGGGAGGTTTATGTCCAGCAGTGGACTGCGATAGGCTGATGATGATGATATGATACTAGCCTTCGCCCGCGTGTGTGTCGGTTTTCGCGATAAGCCTTTCTCAGGCTGTAGATTATCCGTGTACTAAATTTCAATTAAATCAGCTTAATAGTTATAGCGTGATAGTGCGACTGACGGACAGACATAGTTAGTTTTGCATTTATAATATTACTAAGGATTAAATCGTTTATTGTGTTTATAGTTGTGTACGTGAACGTAGACAACTTGGTAATATAGACTTAAAATATCGTGTGCAGTTAGTTACACGATATAGTTAATAGATAGATACTCTTTATTGTACAGCATAATACAAAAGATAAAATATTGTAGGATCCAATCCAATAAAAACAGTGGTACAATGGGCGGCCTAATCGCAGACTATACGATCTCTTTCAGACAACCTTAAAATGGACTATACTTAAAGAAATTGTAGTTGCGATGCAATACAATATTGTTCAAATTAAAATTAGTTTCGATGCGAGCCGTACGATGGGAGTCATATTTAAGGAGATTCCTTTTTGCAGCGATTATGTACCATTTTTCAATGAGCTAAGAAATTTAACAGTTTTATAGGTGACATACTTATAACTCTTTATTTTTTATCTTTTTTATTTTAAACGGCAAAAGAACAGTTAAAAATAATTCTTTGTTTTTTCTCTGGTAACTGCCTGGAAATAAAAATTCTAGGACCTTGAGAAGTACGCCATATAATTTTTTTAGTTTCTTCCAGCTCAATTATTCTCGTCGGCCTTCTAACAATTTTATTTAGTCTACGTAGACGTACGTCGTACACTAAAACAATTATTTTCTGTTACATAAAAGTTGAATGACACCATACCATGGCCATCGTGAAGTGCAACCTGTTTTTACTATCGGTTTCGACGATTCAAAAATGTTCTAGAGCAGTTCCTATTACTGTTCATTGACTGTTGACTGCACGGTTGGCCTAGTGGTTGAAGCGGTTGCCACGCCAATTCCTACTACGCAAGTGTTGTGGGTTCAAATCCTACACAGAATAACACTTTGTGTGATTCTCAGTTATGGATTTCTTTGTATGTTTGTAAAGTTCCCCGCGACACAAGAATATATTCCTAATGCGGGAGTTACCTTTTAAAAAATTGACGCACATTTCACGTTTTATTAGATGATTAATTCGAAAAGTGATCACTGTGATCAATATTATTTAGACTTGCGAGAACTAGTTCTAATCTATTGCCTATTAAACTACATGGACAAACTTTCCCCTAGTCAAGTTTCTATTCTATATTCCATTCTATTTATATTGTTTCATTGGCTAATAATTTTGTATTGATCACGTGATTAAGTGGCATTAGCTAATAACAAGAGAATAGAGACATAGAATAGAAAACGATAAACGTGTTGCAACTTGGCTAAGGAAGCAGTTGATATTGAAAAACTTTCTATGCAAGGCCCACTACAAGACGAACGAAGTACTAAAAAAATAAAAACACATATTCATGAAGTTTCATCTTTCTAGCACTAACCGTTTGGACGGACATGACGAATCTATAGGGGTTCCGAGTCATGATCTACGGAACCCTAAAAAAGGAGAAGGAGGGCGGAGCAAGAAAATTATTGTTCAGTAATTTTTCCTATAGAACCATAATCATAAACTTAGTGATAGAATATTTATACATTGAATGAAAATATTAAAAACACTCAATATTAGGATAAACTGTTTGGTAACTAAAATGTATGTTTTTTCGTTATAAATAGATCATCACTGTCAACAGAGCTTATTTTCTTATGCAAACACTATCAGTGTTGATAAATGATGTCAACAGCGAATGCTATGTAAGTATTTGATAAATTACATATACCTAATTCAAATCTATAATATCATAAAGCTGATGAGGTTGCTTGTTTGAACACGCTAATCTCAATGCGTGGACTACGAAAACTAATGATACACCAAAACAAAGTATGAAAGGAATACAACAGCAACAACCCATAACATCCCACTGCTGGACACGGGTCTCCTCTCATGAGAGGGTAACTCCACACGTTCCCATGCTGACCGCGTACGGGTTGGGGACTGCCTTGATTGTGGCTACGTAATCTAGATGTTGGATATTTATAAGGCGCCTGAAGGCCTCCAACTAAGCTTCACGATTTTTAGAATTGGTCTAGTAGATTAGTAGATACGGCGACTATTAATTTCAAACAATCAAATCTTTCCTCTTTATAATATTAATATAGAATATAGATTATCATTAGTGTGATATAGGTACCTCCTAAATTTATACACAATAAAGCTTGATGACCCAAGTACTCCAAATTTTCCATGATTTCTTTCATAATTAGCTGCGAGTAGATGTCAATTTAGGCTTATCTGTTTTGAAATTGATCAAATATTTGGATTAGAGTTAACACTTACATAGAGGTTAATGGATGATAAAAATTTATGCCCGGACTTGTAGAACTAACAATCCGTATGGTTTTTTTTTCTGAAAGGTATATATATATAATATATAAATAACTAGTTGGCCTGCACTACCAAGTCTAAGAACATGTCCAGAACTCTATTTAGAACTGTTAAAAGGGAACAATTCTTTCACGTATGAATTTTCGAAATTAACTATATTTAAGCAACATAAGCAATTGAAGCTCTCAAAAGGAATAATTTTCCCCCATTTTTACAACATGTTTCATTGATACTCTGCTCCTACTGCATGTAGTGTAGTGTAGTAATAAATCATTCAATTATAACTTCTCATCATACTACAAGCAATACTTATTTATGCTTTCCTTTCAATCAACAACAATCTAGTAGAGTTATCTGACACGAAAGATGGTTTCAAATCAGAGCTGTAAGTCCTCAGATTCACCCAAATGTACAAACCATTTAACCATTATATTTATAGTAGAATAGATATAATATTTTGTATTAACTTTATCGTTGTGTAAGAAATATAAAAACATTTTTGAGGCATTTTTTAATGATTTATTTAGCCTTATAATTCTATTGAATATTAAATTAACACTCAGTATTGGTACTTATTTACTTTAAAAGTAATAATACAAGTGCCTTTTATTTCTGTGTTGATAGATATTGTTATAGTAGGCCAAAACCTCCTTTCAAAGGAGAGGCCTATGTCCAGCAGTGGACTGTTAAAGGCTGTTGATGAGATATTGTTTTTAAGTTTATAGAAACTCATTGCATCTGATTTTTGTTTAAAAAGTTTACAAATCTCAATGCAATTTGTCACTTAACTACAAGAATTATTGCTCGTAGTTGCGTTATCCTATTGCCATTGCTCGTGTGATGATGTGTCCGTCCGACGAAAATGACTGTGCGACTGTAAGTTCAAATAATAATATACTGATTTATACTGAATGTTCTATTGAAGGTCGTGCGATCATGCGATGCGACCAAATTGTTTGAAAGCATCGTATTAATCGCACGACCGTGCATTCAAATATACTGAATGTCCTATCGCATCCCAGCATCGCACGAGCGATGGCAATAGGACGGCGCCTTATATTATCGCAATTTTTAATTAAATTGCGATAATATAAAATGCGATTATAAATAACTGAAAATAGCATAGTTCAAGTTCTGAATACTCCCGGTAACGATACGTTAAACGAAGGCGTTAATTAAATTATAAAATCAATATTGAATAAACTATTTATATATAAGTATTAATAGTATTAAGTACATATCGTCGGCCTTAAATGTTAACCTGCTAAGTCCACTTTACATCGAAAATGAGATTTTAATCGAATCTGAAACTACAGGCCATTACCGATATAGTGGTGTAAAAAATACCTCATAAATCAACTTAACAAGGCTAAAAATCGATGTCCGTCAAACTGCTATAAAACCAGCCACCAAAAAACACACAGTAAACCTGCCAAATCCTTTAATCCTTCCCAGTATCGTACTAGAAATGGTCGGTGACGCATGATTAGTGGCCATTGAATTTATTTTTTTAAAATTTAGTATACATAAGTAGTCAGAAGTGATAGTAGATGGTAAAGGTAAGTTTTCATTTGTTATATAATTCATAAACATAATTATTTTTTTCACTAGTAACGATATTCACTCAATTTTTGTTTATAACTTAAACCTGAGGGTTTGCGGAAAAGAATAAAACAAGACGAGAAGCGGGGAAAAACTTTTATGGAAGAGAGAAAACAGTAGGTGTATGGAATTATAATAAGTCAAGAGAGGCTCGAACCATAAAATCTAGGTGCACTTTCAAGATACTGACTGTTAAGAACTGTTCATGAGAATAGAAGAAGAACTATATTTGGACGCTTTTGGACCCTAACTTGGGGGATAAAAAGACTTATGTTAATGAGATATGAATAAATGAATATGTCTAAAGTATCATTAGCGAAAAAACAGAGAAAACATTTGTATATCACCTGAAAGTAAATGAAAAATGAAGAACCTATAAAGTGATACCGGAAAATGTTCTTGAATACTTTGGATGTAGGAAGATGGACAGTACAGGAATGGAAACTAGCACCTTTGAAACAACAGCCTAGCGTGATTAGGTCTTAAAATCTAACAGGACAGTCTCCAGAGATGAAAAAATCATTATTTCCTCGAGTTTGCCTGTGATGGAATCGCATTATTGTCGCGCAATTTCACAAAAGTAATACCTCTTACCAGAATGGAAATCTAAGGAAAGTCCGTACCGTTTCTATGCGAATGACTGGTGCAAAGAGCAAGATATAAAACCACTTTCGAACACTCTTTTTTCAAATGTATTTGAAGGTATGAATTTCGCATTGTTTAGACCCAAAAGGGATCATGCGAAAAATGCGCTGGCTTTAAAGTAGGAACTATTACAGAAGAGATATATCGTAGTTATTTAGAAAAGAAAGACCAGGGAGAGAAGAAAAGGAGAATGATTAAAAAGGGGATCATTATGTTTTTACGGTTGATTTGCAGGCTGATTCAATGGCGCCCAAATCCATTGTTAGTACTCTATCTATACTATAAAACTAAGATGCAAGTCTACAACCTCTGCTTCTTTAACTGAAAGAATAAAAACGGATTTAGCTATCTCTGGAATGAAATTGAAGGTGGAGTAAATGCAGAAGAATTTGCTTCCATTTGGGTAGACTTTACGTTACGAACCAAAATGAACCATATTAAACAAGACTTAATTTAAAGACGAGTGGCAAATTTTACCGCAACGGCGAGTTCTCCAATGGATTCCTGGTAATATAACTGATGTGCCGAATAATTTAATATAATAATAATTAACAATTACAAAGATCTTTGTGATTGATATGACTAAGTCAAATTATCTGTTTGTTTATTATAAATAAGACTAATTATGTTTTTAAATGAATATTAAAGATTTTTATAAATTGTTGTTACTATTTTTTAATGCCTACATTATTATTTTCATGTACTAATTTTATAAAGACATGGTGAAAAATTAAACACGAAAGCCTGCTAAATCCCAAACAAAATACAAATGTCCAATCGAATACCAGCTATCTCCTTTTTTTTCAGATTTTCACCATTTTAAATAAGCTTTTCAAGGATTTTTCAATATGAAAATGATCGATTGACTTATTCAAAGAAACGGGATTTAAGAAATTTCAATTAGTATAAAAATAAAGAAGTTATTCAGTTTTTTCATCCTCCTGTAAAGTTTTCTAAAAGTGACATAGCAGGTTAACATTTTAGGCCGACGATATGTTACTAATTTCATATGCGTGATATGCGAATATAGGAAATAGTTTAGTAGTAATACATTAGATTCTTCGATAAATATAACTTTAAAACACAAGAAACTTTGCGAAATTATGTTTTAGTGTCGAATTCAAAAACTAAAGGGCTTGCATTACTCTATAACATGATAAATATAGTTATTTGTTATTTGATAATACTGACATAATATCGATGGCCAAAGTCCAATAACACTACACAAACAAAATCATACTTTTATGTCTTCCACGTTCGTGTGAAAATAACTTGCCCAAGGTTACCTAACCTTCAATAAATAATATTTGAGTCTAATTAGAATCTGATATTTTACTTACTGGTTATCTGTAGAAACGCAACCTACTAGATATTTTCCTCAAACAGACATTTGAGGAAAAGAGTAAAGGACTTCCATTATAATATTAATTCAAAATTGTGCGCTTCTTTAAAGAAATATGTGTTTACTAATATTGTGAATAAAAATCAACACTATTTAAATAAAATCGAATATACATACCTTTTTCATCTAACTGCAGCTGTGTTTTTACATATTCAGTGGGGAATGTAATACAAATTTCAATGCCACCAGTTATTCCGCCGGCCACAACACCTTTTAACCCGAGCGAACCAGGACCTCCTGCGGCAGCTGCTGCACCTGTTTCTGACATCCATGGTCTTCCGAAAGGATTTTTGAAGTTTCCTGATCTATTCATGTTTATATTAATAATAGAAGCACTCTCCACTTGAGGCTGCAATTCACACCAACCTTCCCCCCCGACACAAATTTCAAGACTGATTGCTGATTTTGAATGAATGAATAGGTGCCACTGCTGAATGAGTTAATTTGACTATCAAGCAGTGTTTCCACTTTCGTTTTCCATTCTACCCTAGTTTCTTTTGAATTTATCCCTAAAATTCCCTAAACTACTTTCGTAAATCCTATAATTAGGGAACATAAATATAATACAGAAAATAAACCACAGCATATTTTTTAATGTAGGTATATACAATAACAAAATGCTCACAGAAGATCATACATCTACAGGATTAGAATTTTTGGAAGTTGACGAATTGCTTTTATATTCTTTTCGGCGAAGATGATGCTTGATTATTATTTCCTTCCATTTAATATCGTAATAACTTGAACTTGAAAAATTGATGCCACTAGTGCCACTACTACTACGCAATACAGAAATAACGTCGAACATATCAAATCAAGAACCTACACATTACAATACGACCAAGTTCTGGTGACATCAACGAAAATAGGTTAATAATTTTTTTTGACGAAAAGCACTTATTAGGATTCTGGGGAATCCCCAAGAAAAAAGCTGTAGTATAGTCTATCATTTACTTTATTACAGGGCTACCAGTATAGGCTTTGATTTTACGCCACAATTCCCTAAATCCCTGTATTTTTCAAATTGTCTTTAACCATCCAAAATATCAGCTATTTGTCCCTAAAACATGGAGAATTCCCTAAAAGTGGAAACACTGCTGTCAAGTCAAAGGCTTGACTGACCTCTTTCTTTTGAGTTTTAACATTCTATGGGCTTGACTGACTCTGATTGCAGCAGGGCCGTAGCTAGGGGAGGGCATTGCAGGGCAATGCCCTACCTTGAAATCAGAATGCCCTACCTTAAAAATATCAAAAACTAAGATATTTTTTTATAATTGAATTATTTGTAGTTTGAGATAAAAAAAAATGAAGGGATAGGACTCATAACTTTTCTGAACATACCACAGTTTGTATATTCATTTCATATTATAATAATTCTTTGCTCTGTATATAGCATTTGAAGCGGCATCACATGAAGCAATGGGTCTATTTAATTACAATATCTGTGTAGCAGACGGTACTCCCCGTCCCATAGATTGCAATATGGGCTACATTACAGTCTATGGGAAGGGGAATCCTTTTTTAAAATAAAACTATCGTACATGTTTTGCGTGCAAGTGCACGCGTGTCATTTTTCATATATTTATTTCAATGAATATTTTTGTGTTGTTTGCATACATTTTTTCACTTAGGACCGACGTTACGAAAAAAAAGTATCCCTGTTACATTTGCGTCCGTCCTTAGACACGACCAGTACCGCTGTCGCCGAATCAAGAATAGCTGCCTGAATCTTGTCCCAACTGTCTTGAACCAATTTGCTCTCAGCTCCAGCGCACTTGTCAATGAAGGGCGAGGCGAACTTTTGAGACGTGACTTCATCGAACCGCCACCACCTGATCCGGCGTTGGCAGCGTTCTACATGTTTGTCTTTGGGCTTCACACAGAGGTCCATGACAAGGAAACGGTGTTGTGCAGTGAGACTCTCTCCGGGTATGACTTTGCAGTCGGCCACTTTGCTAATAGTGTGTCTTCTCGGAGGAAATCGATTTGAGTGCCTCCCACTTTTGTAGGTGATAAGGTGTTCCGGTTTATTTTTAAAGAACGTGTCTCCAAGGCAAGATCGGTAGCCGCACATGTTCGTAAAATGTCTTCACCCTCTTTGTTGCGAATGCCATAACCGAAACCACCATGAACACGCTTAAACTCCACACAACCCTCACCCACATGCCCATTTAGATCACCACCCGGAACGATTCCCTGCTACAAAGGAATGCCGCGAAGAACCTCCCTGAGTTGGCTCCAGAACGACATCTTTACGGTTTCGCTACAACCTGCCTGTGGCGCGTAAGCTCTTATCAGATGGGTAATAATTCCATCGATAAGCACCCTTACGACCCTAAGACGGTCGCTACATCAACTCTAAAATGCCAGTCTGAAGCCACCCGGCAAGCACCACGGCCACTCCGTTCTCTCTACCAGGTGCCTCTGTGTATATCAGTTGGTAGCCATTCCCAATGAACCGGGATCTACTGCCCTTCCACCGAGTCTCCTGCAGGAACGCTACGGCTACCCTCCGCCTAGAGAGTAAATCGGCTAACTCCCTCGCACGACCGGTTAAGGTGCCAATGTTCCAGGTGGCAAAGCGGAGCTTACGTGTTACAAATGTTGGGCGTAACTTCTTTAACCCGCCCTGGACCCGGTAGCCCTCTTCTACTTGACACAGGAGTAGGGCGAAGCTCCTGCGCGCCGTTTTCCGGCGGCGCCCTATCCGTGGCACTAACAGACCTATTGATCAATGCTCATGTTCTGCTAGACAAATTATTTGTCTACGAGGAGCTATTGAATGTACATCACTGACCTAGAGGTCAGTGATATACGTGGTGCTTGATTTAGCAGCCCGAGCTTCGGAGCACATTTATTTTATTTTATTTTAAACTTAATGCGCATGTAGCACAAAGGCGGACTTAATGCCATGTGGCATTCTCTGCCAGTCAACTTTCAGGTGATGTAGGAATATGATGTGGTAGGTGCAGGCTTAGGATATAAAACCTGACAAGGTAGTTGTAAATGTAGGTATCACCTTTATTGTAAACCATTTTCATTTATTCAAATTTAATAGTTGTAAGTAATATACACAAATTTACTGTTATTATTACATCAGGGTTTATAACAGTGGATGAAGATACCAGACATGTATATAAACATACGTATATATACATACACACATAAATCCACATATACACAGGCATACATAGACATACATATATAAATAAATGTAATTATATATATTGCGTATCTAAATACTCAGTCGGGTATTATCGTTGTGATCGTTCTGCCAATTCATTCCGGAGTAAATCACGTACTTTCATTTTGAATGTGAGGCGGTTTGTGGACATCCTGATTTCAGTAGGTAGCGCATTCTGACTGCACGAAGAAGGAAGGGAAGGGAAATTAGAGGTGCGAGGGGGGTAAAGGAGAAGCATATTGTTCCTTGACCGAAGGTTTCGCTCATGGTTTGAGAATAAGAGACAAAAGTGAGGTACGAGGTACTCAGGTAACGATGGGGAGAAGAGGAAAGAAAAAAGAGAAGTGAGTGCACGCAAACTGCTGCGCTGTCGAATTGGGAACCATTGCAGCTGGGAACGTAAAGCAGACACATATTTGAGAATTGAAACCAAAACGAATTGAATGCAGTTATTGAGAAGGGGTTTATTATGGAGGTAGGCAGGTCAAAATAACACATCACCATAATCGATCAGGGGATTTATTAGGGACTGCATAAGCGTAGCCTTGGTTTTAGCGGGAAGGAAGTTTTTAAAACGGTCACTTGTGCTCGCCAATCAAGTGTAGAGTCCATATATAGCCGCAAGTTATTAACTACTGCACTCAGAGCTATCTTCTGGTTGTTGTAGACAACTGGAGGAATGACTGCCATATCCGACCTACTTAGCATTTAGTTTGGCATATGATATGTCATATGCCATTGAGAAAATGAACATTGGACTTGGACAACATATCCTCAACACTTGACTACGTACAATCTGGCTAACTTTGATTCATTCGGGTAACATTGTGACCATGAACTAGTTTCGATTTATTTTTCATATGATACCAATACAATTTACAAATACTTCTTACAGTTTTACATTTTTAAACTAACTCCGTAAGCGCACCTTAAAAATAAATAGGTTTTCATACAGGGGTAATGTCAAAACTTATTTCTGAAATATGCGCCCGAGTTTATGCTATTCAAACAGTGTAAAACTTTTGGAATATTTTGTGAGAGATTTTGTAGAATCATTTGTAATGGAATTATCGTATTTTAATATAGCATTTGCCTATAATTACGTCTCTTTATCTAATTACTATAACAGGCTAACTTTGACAGTGTTTTGAAGTATTTTTTTACATAATTTGACCTACATAATTGACGACGATTTGCTGTATAAGGAGTGGGGTGAATAAACATTTTATGGTCAAGTGTTCATAAATTATTATTTTTTTATAATTATTTTAGCTTCTTTTCTATTTAGTTACACAAAAAATTTTGCTTTAAACGTGTTTTTAAAGGTTTTTTGATACTAATTAAAAATATGTATAACAATGCCAAATGTCGTAGACTGATTATTGATTATTTTATAAAATATAAGACAAAACTGGAAATTAATGGTTTTATTACGTCGGTTATACCCATTTAGAAGAAAAACATAAACCAAGGTTACCCAGATTAATACAAAATATACCTAATAATTACTACTTTTCTATGAATGGTTCTATGTGTGTCAAAGTAACCCATGTACCTAATGACGGTAACTTTGACAGACTAGAAAATCAGGTTTTCCTAAGGACTGATAATTTTTTAGAGAATTTAATTAATCTTTACGGGTGAAAAGTGTTATGAGAGCACTAACAAAGCAAAATACAGTCGTGTTGTATGCAATTATCTGTCAAAGTTACCCAGATTGACTGTACGTCAATTATGATAATTTTTTTACTTCCGCCCTACCATTAAGCAATGCTGCCCTACCTCAAATTCGACTCTAGCTACGGCCCTGGATTGCAGTGACTGCCATACGGACCCGGACGTATATCTAATTTACAAACAGACAAGTTAAGTTCTTGCTTGACATTTTAATTTTGTTGCTTTAACCAGTTAAATGATTATACGTAGACTACATAGAAATAGAAGTGGTCTGTAGCTTTCAAAGTTTGAGTAAGTTTAGTCAACTAAGAATACTATGTTTTTCAGTTTTCACATCAAAGTGAATACAATTGACTTAATCCATTTTTATCATCATATCTAAGTATTTATGGGTCTCCACTGGAAAAATACATCTACAGGTGTTATATCATTGCTTTAAGCTTCAAAGCTTTGGTTGTCTTGTATACTCTGTGCATTGTTGTTGTTCATTCTCTTCTCATTCTCACTCATTCAATCTTTTGATAACGCCAGATAAAACTGCGTTGTGTTCGGTTCTGAGTTTTGTATATTAAATCAAATGATATTTGTTGTTTCCTGTATAGAATAGCAAGAATATAAATCAAAGATGGCTCTTAGAACATACGGCGATAAGCCGATAAGTTTCCAAATAGAAGAAGGAGGAGAGTTTTACTGTGTCGGTTCAGAGGTTCGTGGCATTCATTTTGTACACAATATCTATTTAATTAGTGTATACTTGTTTATTGCTTATCACGCTTTATATATATATAGAACCTTTACTGTGAGGCTACAATCAGATACAAGGCTTCCAAAAGCTTCCATATCAATAACACATTGACATATCAACATATTAAAAACTATAAATTGTTGGCAGGTTGGCAATTACCTGCGGTTGTTCCGTGGGTCTCTTTACAAGAAGTATCCGGGTATGGCCCGGAGAACCCTAACCAATGAGGAAAGGAAACGTCTGATAGACAATGGTCTAGGTGCTCATGTGCTATCTAGCTCAGTGTCACTACTAAAAGCATCAGAAGTTGAGGATATCATTGAAGGGAATGATGATAAGTAAGTTTTTGTTTAAGCTTTGAGTATATGACAGGAATAAACAAACGGAAAGTTTGAACTGGAATAGATTGTGAAGTTGTGTATGTTCTATGAAGTTGCATAAAAACCTACATGGTTTAAGCGAGTAATTGTTACACCATACTGTAATACTTTGTAAAAAAAAGAAGTGGCCTATGTGCAACCCACTGCTGAACATCACCAATTTATTTTTAGTACATACAGAAAACAAATGTTATTTCAATACAAATATTTGGGAATCACACAAACATTTGGTGTTACCCAGGAATCGAACCTGAGACCTCTTGATCAGCAGCGGCATATGCTTACCACTAGACCAACAAGGCAGTCTATTATATTATATCTATATCTTCTTCCATATAAATATTTTAATAAAATTGTACGAGGTTGATGTCTGTACATTAATAATATTGAAGCAAACTTACAGGTCTATTAAAATAACAACAAAAATTATTCATTGTGTTTCTGCATGCTAATCTAAGTTTCATGTTACATATTGGTGTAAACTTCACATAAAGTTTTATTGACAAATTAAAATATTATATCAGTCTAAAGAATCACACAATAAATATATATGTGGTCAGCTAATTAATGGTATGTTTACAAAAGATCTGCTGTTACAGGTACAAAGCAGTCTCCGTCAGTCAAGAGTTAGCAACTCCAAGAGAAAGTAAGAGCAAGAAGCCCCACAACCAGTCATGGCTCCCGGTCATGCCAAACTCTTCACATTTGGACGCTGTACCTCAGGCCACACAGATTAGTAGATCGAGGGTGCATAATAAGAAGGTAATATTTTTAATTTAAACAGCAAGAAGGGCCCAACAGGCTTTGGGGATATTAATAATAGAAAATAAATTATCTATATATATAAAAATGAAACCCATTTTCCTTGGTCACGGCATCACGCGTGAACGGCATCACGCGTGAACGGCTGGACGGATTTCACTAATTCTTTTTTTATAATATTCCTTGAAGTACGGGGATTTTTCTTAGCAAAAAAAAATAAAAAAATCTACAAAATTTTATTGGAGGGGTTCCCAGCATCCAAAATAATTAAGTGACGCTGAATCGACTGTTAGGCGGTACGAAGTTCGCGGGGTCAGCTAGTTTTTTATATTATGTCTGTTTCAAACTAGTGTTAAGTGTACATCCATAGTACACTGCTAGATACAGAAAAGGGGTTATGCCTATTACACCACACTAACCAGACTTGTTGGTAGGAGGTTTGGTCTAAGTTTTATTTGTCTCTGCCACTGCAAACGAGGAGTACACTGCAAGGAGGATAACATAGTGATGTTGTCCTCCGAATTTGGAATTTGATACACGGGTCAGGCGAAAGGTGTTATTGTTTTTTTGTAATAAGAAATTCTAAAGAATAGCCTGGAATATCGAAGTTTGACGGTGTTTTCTGCCAGAGCCTTGAAGAACACGTTAAGCCCCAGTTGTCATGACCATTTGAGAAGTCAGTGCCCTCAAATATCACCTGATAGCTAGTTCAGCCTTTGAATTCAGTCTGCGCTCAAGGTTGCAGAGATCCAATGCCAGTTGCTGCGTATAAAAAACTGATATTCAGGTAAAACCAGTTGGGATAGTAAACAACCCCAAATAATATTGGGAATAAAAAGAAGTTAGGAAGATGAGTCACTTTTTAGACGCTTATGGATTGTTTTGGAGTAGTGACACACCCTATTCTTAATCTTTCATCACATAGATAAGATGTTATGTGATTACCATAGCTTATATACTTTATACCCGTTTTCTGTAAGCTATTTTGTTATGGTCAAGTCAGTGTAAGACAGGTCTATTGCTACGTTCATTTCAGCTCCTATGAGCTGAAATGAGACTAATAACGTTAATGCATGGTACCCTTAATCTTAGTTGAAGTTTAACTCTACTTCCTACTAATATTATGAATGCCAAAGTTTCTGAGGATGGATAGATAAATTTAGCAACAGCATAGATTAAAGCGCGAAGCAGCACATGGCTACTTTTAATCATGAAATTTCATGTGTCTCTATGGAATAAGTAAGGAACAGCTGTACATGAAACAACATTACGCAACTAAATACTGTTCAAAATATTTATTTATCATATTTTTATTGTATATTCCAGATACGTACATTCCCTTTGTGCTTTGATGACACAGACATGACAGCTATGCTAGAGAACGCATCACAAAAACAAGTTCTGGTACCTATCAGACTTGATATGGAAATTGAGGGACAGAAACTCAGGGACACCTTTACTTGGAACAAAAACGGTGAGTTTTTAGTAATATTTAGTTATTCTAACACTTTTTCATGTTAATAAATTATAACCTTTAAAAAGCTTTACTACAGTAGGCAGTATTTATTATATGTATGACAATGGGGTCAAAATTTTATTAGTCTGGGCATGCTTTGTCCTTGGGAACGAATTTTGAAAAGTTACATGCACTTTGTATGAAGCAGTTTATATTACACAGTCTGTATGTAAATCCGTGTCTCTGCCAAGGTTCATCTGCTAATATACAACGTCAGCTTCGACCCTGTATAGAACCGGCCCGGTCTAATATACAGGGTGTAACTAGACGACTTCCGAAAACGAAAGATGCAGCTTCAGCACCCCAAAACTAATTAAAAAAAACAAACAGTTGTCTTTAAAAAAAATTGTAGCCGGAAAAAACAATGTATCAAGATTTTTATTAATTTCCGAAGCCAGTAATGTATGCGCGCACTGAGTAGCTAGGTCAATGCCTTTCATAACTATTTAATTTAACTACCTACGCGTCGCGGCGTCGGTAAAGTTCCACGAAAATACCTACCTAGTATCTTCACGCTACTTACCTAATTCTGCGAGAGCCTCGGTCGACCCAGAAATGGCACAAACTGAGCTAATGTATTATTTTTTCTTATAATCTTATGCACTGTTTGATGCGTAATTGGGGTTCCATGACCTCTAATTAACTTTGCCGTAGTTCGTGTTCCAACCCGAGGATTTCTCTCAACAAGAGCCAAGACCTGTTCGTCCACTCGAAGATCTACTTCTAGGCCTTCTCCATGCCTTTGGGATGTAATCCTCTCAACTGCCTCGTTGGTCTAGTGGTTAGCGTATGCGACTGCTGATCAAGAGGTCTCGGGTTCGATTCCCGGGTCGGACCAAATGTTTGTGTGATCCGCAAATATTTGTTTCGGAGTTTGGGTGTTTTCTATGTATAATATGTATGTATTTACAAAAAAAAAGTATGATTATGTATTTATATCAGTTGTCTAGTTACCCATAATACAAGCTCTGCTTAGTTTGGGGACTAGATGGCGTTGTGTGTAAAATGTCCGAAATATTTATTTATTTATTTATTCAAAACTCTCTGATAGGCAGCCGCGATGACTAACCTATCACGGTAAATACGCAAAGCCCGTGATGCATTTATTTTATTTTGCGGGCTACACAATAGCACATAATCATTTGGCCGTATTCCCTCGCAATAAACATTATAAATAATCACTATCACTGTTAAAATATAAGTACCTATTCTAAAAATAACTTAACACAAATTAGGTGATAAGAGAATAAAAAACGAAAAAATAAACAATTAACTTACTATACCTACTTAAAAAAGGAAAATTACAACACAAAACTTTCGTGAAAGTCCCTTAAAAATCCCTTAAAAAAAATTATAATGCACCACGCAACTGTCCAGACTGTGCGAACATTCAGAACATTGAAGACCGACTGGTCTAGTTCGTAGTTTCGTACCTATTTATAATATTAGGGAATTAAAGTTCTTTGAAACAAGCCGCCGATCTGACGTATCGATAGGTAAATACCTACGACATGACATCGGAAACCCTTTGTCGCTTAAACTCAAAGACCTTTGATATTCGCCGACAAAGGCGCACCAAGCCGCTCCAGTGCGAATGCTCTGTGTTTAGGTAAATTAATAAAAATTTCAAAGTAATTCAAGGTTTTACCGCTAGATGCACCCGTAGGTTTCCTGGACAAATTTCGCGTTTTGTATTGGAAATTTTGTATTTTTTTTCTATAATAGGGTTTAAACGAGCTGAAGTATGACCTGATGGTAAGCGATTACCGTCGCCAATGGATAACCGCAATACTATAGGCGGCACAGACAGCGCCAGCGCTGTTTCACACCGGTTTTCTGTGAGGCCGTGGTATCACTCTGGTCGAACCGACTCATTCATGCCCAAGCGTGGCTCTCCCACGGTATGTAAGAAGAGCGAATGTGAATAGATAGCCGAATCGGCATTGCTAATCAGGAAACCGTAGGCGTAGGCTCACGTCTAGGCTTAAGACTTCAGACGCACGGTGCTATGGGTTCGATTCTCGAACCCATAGTTCTTCGAAACCCTTCTTCGAAAATAAACTTGAATTTCATTGAAGACGATGAATGATTTCATTATACGAACGCAAAAAAGTAACAAGTGCACAGGATACCATTATTATTTAAGCGTTGGTTGATAATCCATCAGAAAGCCAGATTAGAGAGTGATTTCGTTTAAAGTTTTAGTTAGTGTTAGGTACCTACTGCGGGCGGGAAGCGCCCGCGCGCACTAGCCGGCCGCGGTCATTGAACCGCGTGCGGTACTGTGTAATGACCCCCGGTCAACTGATTTTATTTTAAAATACATTGCAGTTTTATTGTTTTTATTTATTTTTTGGTTTTCTAAATGAGATAATTAGGTTGTTAGTGTCCTATTATGTTGTACTATGTGTATGTAACCAGAAAAATTCAAAAAAGAACTTAGATAAATTAACATATATTTTGCGGTTTTTTTTCGCTAAACCTATTCAGTATCATGGTCTGAATGCAACCATCAAGTTTTCGATTTCAGTCTTTTTACACCCTGTATATCATTCCTAATTAGAGTTATTTAATAAATTCCTCGTTCATAAATTTATCTTTGACTGCACTCTTGACCAAGTGGTTTTAGTGGTCGGTTAAGAGTTGTGGGTTAAAATCCGACATGGGACAACACTTTGTGAGATCCAAAAACTGTTGTTCTGAGTCAGAATGTTCTTTGTGACACATGTTGTATATTCCTAATTTTTGGAGGGAAACAGATATCATTCATAAAATTCTATTCTCTCTTCCAGAATCAATTATTACACCAGAACAATTCGCCGAGGTTATGTGCGACGATTTGGAGCTCAACACGAGCACTTTTATACCGGCCATCGCATCATCTATTCGACAACAGATTGAGGCTTTCCCCAGTGAACCACCAGCGATATTAGAGGAGCAACCTGACCAGAGAGTGGTCATCAAATTGAATATACATGTTGGGAACACATCACTCGTTGATCAGGTCGGTAGAAAAATTATCACTTCAGACTTGAGGGTTGTTTTTGAGTCTATGTTTTTTTCTTCGGCACGTACCCTAAGTAACTTGCTACATTTGGTGAGGCATGGTTTTTGAGGTGCTATTAGATTTGTCATAAGAAGGTAAACATATTATAAACATTGAAATGGTTTCTTTTTTTTAATTTTTTGTATGAATTTTTATTTTTATGCAATTTATTTTTTTATAGTAAATTGGTTTAAGTAAACATACCTGAAATCATTTATTTTGTATTCAAAAAAATAAAATATACAAAATTTGTAAAATTAGAATATGTGAGTAAAACTAATTAATGAAATTTTATCGATTCATCAAAAATTTATGGAAGTATCAAACAATGAAATTTTCTACTACTTTGCTTCCTAAATTCCGTTTTAAAGATAGGCATTGAATTTTCTATAAAAAATAAAATCGAGTAAAAGTAGCGGATTAGCTGCTCTATTTAAAAAAATTAAATACCGAAATTTCTAATGGTACTATTACTTCTTTTCAGGTTGAATGGGATATGTCGGAGAAAGAGAACAATCCTGAACAGTTTGCGATGAAGCTGTGTGCCGAGCTGGGTCTGGGCGGAGAGTTCGTGACGGGCATCGCTTACAGCGTGCGCGGACAGCTCAGCTGGCACCAACGAACATACGCTTTCAGTGAAGCGCCACTACCTGTTGTTGAGGTAACTTCACTATGCTGACAGTGTTTACAACAGAACTTTTAAGAAGGTGTACTCTTAGAAAACTTAGGCTATCTGAAAAACAATCTGACAGGTTTCTCTGGGAATTCCTTCTTAAGTTGTGCCTTGTGATGGAACATCGTGTGACTTTATCGAGGAAGACAAAGAACTATTTTTAATGATTGTTACTCAAATAATATGAAGTTTAAATACTTTAATAAATTTTCCGACGAATGACACATAACATCATCTAGACCTAAACTAAACAGAGCTGTAGACAACTGACATAAATACTTAAATACTTTTTTTTTGGTAAAAACCTACATGTTATACATAGAAACTACACAAACTCCAAAATATTTGCAAATCATATAAACATTTAGTCCGACCCGGGAATCAGTAGCTGCATAAGCTAACCACTAGACCAACAAGGCAGTAGAGTTGAGCCCGTGTATGTGTGTGTGTAGACGCCGTACCGCCAGCCGTCGGAGGCGGAGCAGTGGGCGCCGCACCTGGAGACGCTGACCAACGCCGAGATGGAGAAGAAGATCCGCGACCAGGACCGCAACACCCGCCGCATGCGACGGCTCGCCAACACCACGCCCGGTTGGTAGACCACCACACATATACACACACACACACACATACAATACACACGTATGTATACACATGACTACATACTCACTCATATGTATACATAAATAGACAAGCCACACATACACCTACACACACTCACCTACACACACACGTGACACGCACACACATACAATACAAAAGTATGTATATACATGAGTACATCCTCATATGTATACATACACATACTTAGGCACACATATACCTATACACACACTCACCTACACACACGCACTCACTCACCTATACACACCCTTGACACAAGCGCACACACATAAATAAATATACGTGTGTGTAGTGAGTGTGTGTTCATACACATTCTCACTTCACATACAGTCAAATAAACTACGCACATAGATACACATTTCAATGTGCTGACTTAATTATTGCCTTAAAAACATAATCTACGGCAGAGTCAACTGTTTTTACAACAGTTTTATACTTTCTATATTATCGTAAACTAAGTGCTAATTGACAGCTCAAAATGTATCAAAAGCTCGACGTTAGTTGCGTTTTTAAGAACACCGTTATTTATTGTTTTGAGTTTAAGTTTAATTTATTTGCCGTTTATGAAACAAAGTAGAGTACATTTGTTAAGATTAAAATTCTTTTTTATCCTTGCGAAACTCGATATACACCAAACATAATTACACAAAAATTAAATGTACTGAGTAGGGTAAAATTATAAACCCTGTTACCCGTAGTCATATGTTCTATATAAATTTATTTACGCTAAATATACATTATATATATTTAACGTAACAATACATTCATATATATAACATAAATATACATACATTTATAGACACATTTTTAATAATCAATGACAATAAAATAAATATTTTAAAAATTATAATAATTTTATGATCATTATTTTTTTAATGGAATTACATTGAATATAGAGTAAATAGGTATTTTATAAACCACAAAACTGTCGATAGATACTGCTGAATTGACGAAGTTTGTCTGAAATATATTTAAATGTAATCTTAACAAATAATTGAAATGGAAGTGTATGTTTATTAAAACATATATGGTACTTACATGAAAAAAGCAGTGTTTCAAATTTTTGTCTGTCTGTCAGTTGGAACACCTGGACCGTTTTTATCAGGACTTTCACTCTCAAATAAGTGTTTCATTTCTGTACTTTGTTTCACTTTGCGACGTTTCTCGACATTTACAAATAAAACCACGGGCCTTAACTAGTAAAGTACATGTACAGCACATTCTTACAAATAGACTAGATTTCCCGCGGCTCCACCCGTGTGTTTGTTAGTTATCGCGGTAAAGAATATCCTATGTCGTTTCTCAAGAATTAAAGTATCTCCAAGCTGGACATTCATTGCAATTGGTGCAGTGGTTTAACCGTGATAGCGCATTATAATGCTGTTAAAAATACTGATTTCACAAAACTGGGTATAAAGTGGCACTAGACCCTGATGTGAGGGATAGATGCACTCCTTCCTAAAGGTCCCACGTCTTTTTCTTGAAATACATACAGTTACTAGTTGACCCAGCGAACTTCGTACCGCCCAACTTTAAAATTCCAGAACTTGATCGCAGCGCCACCTACCGGGTCCAATTGCGAATCTAAACCATTCCCAGATCCCTTTGAACACACACAAAAAAAATCATCAAAATCGGTCCAGTCGTTTGAGAGAAGTTCAGTGACATACACACTCACACAAGAATTATATATATAAAGATATATAAAGATTTATCTCTCTCTGAATTTAAGAGCAAGACATCCTGCCATTTGTGTAACCTCTTGATAAGCCACGACTTCTACTTTCTCTTTGACTTGCTGTATGTACATATGTCATTCTAGGCATTAACGTCTTTACCATAAGGGCTCACGGGGCCAGTGCCCAGGGCCCACCATCATCAGGGGCCCCCAAACGGACCGATAATTTGTTTCTCTCTCCCACATAATATAGTAGTCTGGAAAAATGTTGTTGGACACATTTTTTTTCACAAAATTGTTGCAGATCAATACGAAATTAAAATCAATATTTTACACGCTTTTTATTACTTGTATGTTAGTTTGTATGTTTGTAACCGACTCCTTTGGGTGCGATTTTGAACCACTTTATACTTCCAGATTTCGTTCAAACTTTGTAGATTTACCGAGGAACGATGACAATACACTAATTTGAAAAAAAAAACTAGTAAATTAAAATATATATTTTTAAACAAATTAGTCTTTTGAGTCTTTCTAAAAAAAATGATTTAAAAACTAAACAAACACGGTTTTAACCTAAAAAGTAGAAAATAATTTGATTGTAAGAAAACGTGGTAAACAAACGTGTGCTTTCTGAAAATATTTCAAAAACGTCGCCCCACGCTTTTTACATTAAAATTAGTTTCTACTTTTTAGTTTGATTTATTTATAATTTTATTAGAGACAATCATTTGGGGCCCCCAAGTTGTTGCGTGCCCAAGGGCCCCGCACCGTTAAAGACGGCCCTGATTCTAGGCCGTCTTCGTTTTCTCTTGCCTTCTATTTTCCATTCCAGTATTATTTTGAACGAACTGTCTTATGATCAAGTGGCCCTCCATTTTTCATCTTCAGTCTTCAATAGCATTCCACAACTGCCTCTCTTCATTTACCATCTGTAGGACTTCTTCATTGGTTCTTCTCTCCATCCAACTGATGTTCATCATTCTCCTCCAGCATCACAATTAAACATTTATTTATATAAAACCATATTTATGGTTAAGAAAATTGTTTTAAGTTTACGCTCCTGTTGTACTTAATTTTTAAAAAGTCCAAGATAAACTTCGACAATACAGATTTTCTGTTGACAAAATCTCAAATAAATCACCTACTAAATTCATCATCATCATCACAATCATCATTATTATTAAGATGATGATGATCATCTAACTACAACACTGATTCAACAAAGGGTGATAACTCGAGGATATTTTTAAATAAGTAGGCTAATGGATGGAGTTCATATATTTAGATGATTTTTTTGAGGGCTATTTATAGAGGAACTAGCTGACCCGTGCCCACTTCGTTGGGCATAACTTAAATATAAAAGTTAGACATATGCTGTCGTTGACTTTTTTGTAGGCATTTTCAAGCTCCACATCTTATCTCTAGAACTCAAAAATATATCTTTCATAGTTAAGGCAGCGTTCGTAAGAAACGCTTTCATTCGACCGTTTTTTCTCCGATTCACTTTGAAAAACGGACTACCACGTAAAAGCCTTTTTATTTTTCGGTTTTTTATATAACCTATGACACTCAGCAATAATGTGGCTTTCTATTGGTGAAAGAATTTTTAAAATCGGTTCAGTAGATCCCGAGATTACCCCTTACAATTTAACAAACACACAAACTTTACTTCTTTATAATATTAGTATAGATAATAGGGGGATGTTATAATATAGTATACAAAAATCAGTCATTTTACGTCATCTGCCTGTAAACAGCAATACGCCAAATGCCACTTTTAAAGTACTTATTCGTCTCAAAAGCAATAAAACCCGCGGGGCGCAGCTAGTTAGTAATATTGCTTGCTCAATGTTAACCAAAAAATAATTTATGTTTAGTTTTAATGACGTTATAATTTATTTAGTTATTAGATTATGTATATTTTGTAACAATATACTCACACATCAATACGAATAACATAAAGCTGAAGTTTTAACGCGCTGATCTCAGGAAGTACTGATCCGATTTCAACAAATTCTCTCAGTGTTTAATTAAAGTCTAACTATTTATTTGGACTGCCTTGTTGGTCTAGTGGTTGGCGTATGCGGCTGCTGATCAAGAGGTCTCGGGTTCGATTCCCGAGTCAGACCAAATATTTTTGTGATCCACAAATGTTTGTTTCTGAGTCTGGGTGTTTTTCTATGTACAATATGTATGTATTTACAAAAAAAGTGTGTTTATGTATTTATATCAGTTGTTTAGTACCTATAACACAAGCTCTGCTTACTTTGGGACTAGATGATGTTGTGTGTAAGATGTCCAAAATATTTATTATATTATTATTATCCTTACCATACAACCAAAATGAGCACATTATCAATAAAAAATGTTGCAAAAACGGGGGCAAATTAAGCTTAATAGGTAGTAGAGCCAGGCTGATTTCAGTACGAATCGACCATCTCGCCCGGGGCAGTACTACCCTCACACAGAAGACCAACCTAAAAATTACAGCATTCGTGATGTTATATTTCGTTGGTGAGTGTGAGACCAGAGGCCCAATAAATACTTCGGACATCTCACACACAAGGCCATCTACTCCCAAACTAAACAGAGCTTGTATAATGGGTACTAAACAACTGATATAAATACATAAACATACTTTTATTTTTATATACATACATACATATTATACATAGAAAACACCCAAACTCCGAAACAAATATTTTCGGATCAGACAATCATTTGGTCCGACCCGTGAATCGAGCCCGAGGTATCCTTAAGCACGCTCCCACCAGCGCCACCGAGGCAGTCAATATCCTTGGGTATAACCAATTTAGTGGGCTTTTGCCAAACCTTTAAGTGGAAGTTCTAATCCATACCTTCTGACCCTCGGGCGTGTGGGGGTAGACTCGTATTCTGGTAAAATTTAGTGGGCTTTTGCCGAACCTTTAGGTGGAAGTTTTAAACCATACCTTCTGACCCTCGGGCGTGTGGGGTAGACTCGTATTCTGGTAAAATTCGAGCGTCAGGTATATGATATCTTCGGTAGTCAGGTATACGATGACGTTTAAAGTGACTGATTTTTGTATCATAAAAAGTTGTTTTAATACACTTATTTGCCAATGGTACTTAAATCACATACTTAGTATAAAAATTAATTAGTATAATAATTATTTTGAGAAAAGGTTGCTTTAATTACACTGCCTCGTTAAATAAGGACTATGAACTTTTTACTGCCAAATCGTATTAATTTGTTGGCTAGGATACAATTCATACAATCATATTTAATTAGTAATTAAGATATTATAATCACAACATCAGAGAACCTAAGATTGTTTACCTCAAACACTGCTCAAGTTAGAATAATAAAGCATAAAATATGTCTTACGTGATTGTTATACAAGATCACCGCGGCTTCAAAACTTCATTACAAATGTTCTTCCCTTATTTACCTTCTAAGACATGCTTAGTAAAACTTCTGCGTATTTTCACCCTCTATATACTTGCAGTCATCCAGCAGGTCCTTATCCAAATGGTCAAGTTTTTTGTAGATTAAGAAATAGTTACGCAGTAAAGCGCTTATAGCCAACAGGCAAAGACGGCGCGGTCAGTACCTAGATGGATGACCGTTTGTTATGAGTGTTTCCGTGGTTCGGAGGTCACGGAAAGCAGTCGATCTCGGTCGCTAGATAACAGTCATGAACCTTAGTTGGAGGCCTTCGAACGGCTTCAAAACATCCAAAGGCAAGATTCACGTAGCCACAAAAACGTGTCTGGCCAGTCCCCAAACTGCACTCGGCCAGCGTGAATACGTATGGCCTTAACCCTCTCCTAAGAAGTGACCCGAACCCCAGCAGTGTGACGTTATGAGTTGTTAATGATAAAATGACAAATAGAAACATATTACATTTTAAACCCTTGATTTTTGGTCTGGCCTGTATAGCTTCATTCATAAGTAATCAAACACTTCTTTGTGTTAATAGGTTGGATTTTTAGGAATCATTTAATTTGGCAATAAAATGTTAATAGTCTATGCTGGTCCAAAGATAACTACTGTCAATTTCATTCGGTTCTTCAAATTTCGAATAAGAGCTCAATGAATTTGAACATACAATTTACCTATTCCATATTTAAATAATGTTGAACTGTTATAGATTATATTTTCACATTGAAATTCATATTCATTGTGCCTATTTTTCATATTTTTTAATAACTGACGACATTGATGGAAATGACAATAGAGCCTCGTCTTGTATATAAACCGTTAAATGAGCCAAACATTATTAATTATAATCGTTTACGAGACTATATTGTTTAAAAGCTACAATCAATATATTATATAGTATTTAATTATATTTATAAGTATTTAAGTAATGACTGAGGTATACGAGAACGACTTTTTGATTGCTCATTAAAATATATAGCTGAATTTAGTTGAAAATCCATGTATTCTGCTCCAATTATTACATTACATGGTCTTTATTTATGATTTAAACAGTATTAGTAGTATTTACACATTTTAAATTGTAAATAAAATAGTAAAAAAAAACTTTGCCTATAAATACTTTTATATACTTAGCTACAAATATCTTCCGAATGAAAGTCTTCCGAACTTAAATATAAAAATAAGTACAAGTTATTATGAGAAGCACAAAACCGTCTCGTTCTCTCATTCATTCGTTCATTAATATTTTGTTCATGAGCAATTTTAAAGTCATTGCAAAATGTTAAACCTGTTATAGCGATAATTTAATTCGAAAGTATTTTCTAGTTAATTTTACAATTTATAATATTTATTAAATAATTAATGGAATCGTATTGATGCCTTTGATAAGTACAATTTTATAATATATGCAATATTAAATAAGTATTTTTTTTGAATAAACATTGCACGAAAAAATCACTGCCAAAAATATGGAGGGCTTTATTTATTTATTAATATTTTTTCTTGCAATTTTTATTGTTGTTTAATGTACTAAGGAAGTAAGTGGACTGTTAAAATTTTATCACATTAAAAAGGATTATTTCCAAAATTTTAATTTTTGTTTCATTTTAACCTTCTTTGAACTAACCTTGTTTTGGCTCGGGTGATTCAATTGACACAATCTGCTTACCATCGTTTTGTGTGAATACTAAAATATTTATGTTGTAACATAACTCACTGAAATAAAAATGTTTTGGTAGTTTGTAGGATAGAATAGTAAATTAAAAAGAATTTAACTTACTTTTAAATTAGTAGTATTACTAGCCTAAAATCGACTAATAAGCTTTTCAGACTACCTACATTTAGATCTGATTACAGTAACTGCGTTACATCTTGGTGTAGTGTAGTGATCTCGAGATCTAGTGTAACTTAGTAAGCAAAATCTTATTGTATTATCTTAAGAATTTATTTCTTATATATATTAAAATTTTGTAATTATTATTATATATATATTAATATACATTTAGTTTATACATTTATATGATTGAGCTATTATTTCCGAATTATTAGCATACATAAACACGTAAAGGAAAGAATAATTGTCACAATATTTAAAATGACTTGAATCATTTTTTTAAGTATGTAGAAATAAATTTTATAAAATTCTAGAGATAATTATAAAATAATCTCTAGATTTTTTATAACAAGCGGCCAAGTCAATAAGTGACACCAATATTTATGTGATAAACAGATCTTTTTAATTCTACTTTATTATTAGATATTTAAAGTTCGACGATGATTCGCGGTAACACTTTATTTTTGGTAACAGATGTGTCGTTGAGTCGCGCAGTCAACCGGCTCATCCGTGCTGACGAAGCCCTGTTCCAAACCACGCCTGAAAAAAGAAGAAAAAAGATATAAACATCCTGTATAACTGCTGCAGTGTGTACTAGCCATATAAGAAAAAATAAATAAACAATTTGGTAAACATTCTTCTTGAGTACTGCTTTGACATCTACAATGGTGCTAATTTTGTGATTCGAATTTTCTCGAAACTTAAAATTACAAAAATAGATTTGTCCTGTCAAAAACGTTCTAAATGTTAGATTGATTCAATTGGTATGCCACACTAAAAAATAGACTTTGTCGAAATTGTCTCACTAAAATTAGAATGGGAGATAGTTTAGACGATAAATAGTTTAGTGAAACAACAACAAAATTAGCACCAGTAACTAATTTAAAGTATGTTTGCTTGTGATTTGTATTTTGAAGAACAAATAAAGGTTAGATAGATTTTCTATTCAAAGCAGAAACTGCTAAGCTAAATTTTTTTTTACATGTAAATTTACAGATTTCAAAGTCAGATTATAATTTATTCGTTAACACCTTTGTTTAATATCTTAGATTTCTTATTTCGATCTTAGAGGAGAATCAGAACCGAATATAAACGCTTCATGCATGTTGATACACATAGAAATGGGTAGGCTCGAACGGGGCGGTAATACCTTCACACAAAAGATCAACCTAACGACCAATCAACCAACAGCATTCATGTTGTCGTATTTCGTTGGTCAGTGTGAGACTGGAGTCCGGAGGACCACTGATGCATAAGCATCTCATTAGGCCACCATAGTGATGGTCACATGCTTCATTGTTTGTACTCAGAATGATAATGGAATTTAGTTCTTCTATGTTTTACAGTCACTTTGATAGGTTTAAATATAAAAAGAAGATAGCTATCAAACACTAGATACATTTATATGATATAAATAGTTATGACAGTAATTACCATATGTTGTTGAAAAGGAAAGTAATGGAAAATGTATAATAACTTCGGTATGAATGTTTAAAATATTTTGAATGAAATAAAAGTCTCAGTTCTCATTTCACTACTAATATAATTAAATACTAAGCAAATTAGCGTATCTCCGATCAACTTTTATTTGGTGCCAAACTAAACATTGTGAAAGTTTAGATTAGAAATATTGAAAACTGAACTGTAAACAAATGAAATTAAAGTATATAATCCAGCAAATTTTATTAATGAATTTTAGTTTAGTGATGTCAAGAAGAGAATCGGCACCATTGTCAGATTAAATGAGTAGCTAGTGGAGAGAACCCCTTTTATTTCCTTTATTTTTTTATAAAGTAATGTACGTAATGTTGTAGCAATTAAGTTTAAGATAGATTATTTTGATCCTCAAATATGTCATGACATTACTAAAAAATAAGTTTCTGTAGTAAAGAATGTAGAGAGAGATTTTTTCCTATAGCAGATCGATTTTTTCTGGAGAAAATAAATAAAAAGAAATACACAATTTATTATGACTAAGTAGAATTATGAAATAAAAAAAAAATCTTTATAAAAACAAGCCTAGTATTTTTTTCAGTCTGTGAACCATACTTGTAAAAATGTGAACCATATTTATATAAATGAGATCTGATTATACAAAGTTATTCTTACTTAATACGAAACCAAACAATGTTAAATGTAACCAAAAATTGTAAAAACAATGTTGGAAAAGAGTGTCCATGGAGTTTCTTGTCTGTTCTTCTCCATAGGATCTACGAATTGGAACAGACGATTAGCTTCACGACTGACTACTGACTGACTACTTGACGTTTCAAAAGTGCCGTTGTATGGTTTACTTGAAATAAAATGGTTTGATTTGATTTGAAAAAAAACCTGATGAAATTGAAGCGCTCACAGCCCACATGTACTTGGTGATTGGAAACAATCGCCGAGTAAGCAACGAAGGTGCGGTCAGTAGCTGAATGAGTGATCGCTAGTCGCATGATATGAGCGTCTTCGTGATTCGAAGGTCACTTTAGCAGTGGGTCTCGATCATAGGAAAGTCGTGAAGATTAGTTTGAGACTTTCGGTCGGCTTAAAAACATCTAATGACAAGATTACGTAGCTGCAACATGGTATTGCCAGTCTCCATCCTGCACTCGGCTAGCGTGGGGACGTATGATCTAAACCGTCTTCTGAGAGTAGACCCGAACCCATTAGTAGGACATTATGGAGTATATACCTGAAAGTAGTTGTTCAGCATAAGCATGTTTTTAAACCATAAGTTAGGTCTAACAAAGTTTGTAACAATAGCACACACTATAGGGAATATACGATCAGCCGACGGCGGTTACAGGCATTTTTAAGAACCCCTCACCGTTAGCCCCACCCCGCATATGTTCTACACATCACGTTTTTGATACCTACATTGCGGCGTGGCTAACCAGCGGACAACTATGCAACTAAATCAGGTGATAGCTCAGGGTCAACTCATGCTTTGCAGGCAACTCAGGTGCCGGAAGTCGCAGTATGATTTCCGTCCTTTATTAGCGCTAGCTGTAGTTGGTGAGGCCATCTGTCACCCTAGCAGAAGCAGGCTGGAGTGTAGGTGCGATGCGCTACTGATCGCCAGAAAGGGGAAATTGTGATTCGCAATATGAAGAGGCTTATTTTTTATTTGAAAGCTGGTGCCTTAAATGTTGTTCCATGATAAAGAAACCAGGATCTGATGATAGGATCTTAGAGAAATCGAACCTCAGATATCATAGTCATACTAGTAACTTTCGCGATGTGGGTAGTCGAAATATTTTTACTTAGTCGTTTTGTATGTGTTCGTGAGCCATTGTCGTGTTCGGCTAATCTCCATTTCCTTTCAATTTATATCGTAATTCAATGATTTAACAGTGTGCTTTGGCTTTCGTATTATGTAAGAATAACTACAAACATATATACTGATTGATCGAATAACTTCCGTGTCTTTTAATTATTTCTTTAATTATCCATTCCATTTACTTGACAACCCAGTGTCGACATTGAAGATCTGAGATTATAAACCGATTCGTTAGGATCTTTTTGAATTAGTGACGATAAGAAATTACTAATGTATTCGAATTTGTTATTTTTGTTAGTTTATTCTTTTGTGATGTGATAGCATACAACTTTTTTATCTGTATCTAGTTTCTATGACTAAGAAATTAAATGTCTTACGTATTTGATGTTTTTTTATTTTCATTCCTTATTATCCGAAAACCTAGGAAAGACGTTAAAATACTTTATTTTATCTTTCATCAAGTAGGTCTATTATATTTTAAGATAGATTATATTGTAAGGTAAAAGTAGAGGCCGGGAGAATGATGCAGAAACATCACACTAAGGGCTGAAACTACGTTAAACGGGCGCCCGCGCGGTTTCATACAAAAGTGCTACATCGCGGGGACCCGCGCGGGCGTCCGTCACGGGGTGCCGCGCCCAGCACCCACACACGCTAGTCGTCGTTTTGCTACTTAATAATATAATAAGTTTTCAATCGACACAACTGTACATGCAAACCATTAAAATTGTACTAGTGACACTGCGTAAATAAAATAATCCGTCTCCGTAACGTTCCCACAGAGTCCACCCACGGGTCCACGCGCGTAGCCACGCGACGGTTGCCCGTCGCGGGCGCCCGCTTAACGCAGTTTCAGCCCTAAGCCGCATAGTGTGAGTCAACATGATGCATTGTGTACACAGTGAGGATGGTGGCCCCTACTCCTGGATTATACTCATGATTTCCACCAGGTTAAGTAGTCACTTTGGTAGGCTTGAATGAAAAAAAAAAGTTACAAGTTCACATTATCTAACAAACAAGACATTATTGAGTAATTTGAGTAATAACCCAATCGGTGATCAATCAAATTTCACATCTATATGAACATACGTGCTCATGGTTGTAGAAAATATTGCGAGACAACCTCAAATCCAAATATCTTTCAAAAGCTTTCGTCTTGAATGCTTCTCATCAATCATATCAGATAAAACATCATTTACAGGGTATAAGGTGACACACAACGTAAATAAAGTATGAAATGATCGTATTTAAACTTTTACTACTCACTACTAGCACACGTACTTCCTTTCTACTATACTACCAGCCTCCCTAGCCGTTTTTCGTTTTCTATTATATTTCTCTGTTGTCTTGTTTCATTGGCTAATGCCATTCAGTCACGTGATCAAATCAATATATTAACCAATGAAACAAGAGAATGAATAAACAAAATAGAAAATATAATAGAAAACGAAAAACTACGTATTCAACTAGGCTATAGGCCGACCGTTTATCTGAGTCCTCGCCTGCGGTAACAGGATGGATGACGCGGACATCTCGTGTGTATCTCACTAAGCGCCCCCGCCACCCGCACCTGTCTCAGTCCCCTTTGTCGTCATACCCCCGCGCCCCTGTTACCGCGCAGGCGAGGACTCAGATATACTAGGCCGCTACATCACACATTTTACATCAAGTTCCTCGACATATGCAAAGGAGCTTGTTCCATTTGGCTACGAAACCCTAAAAAGGCCATATTTTCCGGTACCCAATGGGAAAAATATCCGGCAAACGCCACGTCAGAAGGCGAAGTAAATCATGACTGAGAAACAAGAGAATGGACAGGGATCGTCACGTCAGTGTAGAAGAACTGTTTCGTCTGGCGATAAACCAAAAGTAGTATGTACCTAGAGCTGACGGCCAAACTCCATTATTGGAGAAGCACCAAAGGAAGCAGACATTATAAACTTTTTAAGATATGACCATTTAAAGAAGCTAAGAATTAAATTCCTAGTATTTGTTTACATACTTTGTTTACAAGCATCTTTAGAAATAGCTCTTAAAAATGTTTCTATTGGATGTAAATTTAGTACACGAGTCCTGTTTGAGAGGCGATTCAGGCTGACCTTAATTTTCTCAAAGCTATGTCTAGACGTCTCTGAGGCTTTAATAGGTTCATATTATCATGTACCTACGTATTGAAATTTAGATTTTCTTAGAACATCATTATAAATACATTTATCTAGGATGCTAGCAGATTATATTTTTGTAATTTGTAAATCTCAAGGCTTTGTGTGGGAAGTAACCTAAAAAATATATTACATTTTTTGTTTTGTTACATTACATTTGCAGTGAATTTGAATTTGTGGTACTAGACAACTGATATAAATACATAAACATACATTTTCTTTGTAAATACTCCGAAGTAAATATTTGTGGATCACACAAACATTTGGTCCGGCCCGGGAATCGAACCCGAGTCCTCTTGATCAGCAGACGCATGCTCTAGCCACTAGACCAACAAAGCAGTCATACTACCTGTTTAACAGTTACTATCCATACATTTTTAAGATATTCTGAACTGCATTTACAGATTTTGGATAAAAATTACAGTCTGCAAGAAAATGGTCATTGAAACTTTTTTGATGCCAATCCATCATGTTTCTTATAAGGATCAAAAATTTCTACTGGACCGACTGAGGTTTGAGTACTAGAAACCCTTATCCCTTAAGCTTATCCCTTACATTTATGTACGGAAATACAGAGGTTAAGATAATTAGGTACAGTTTTTGTCAAGCTGGCCTCGTGGCTTACAGTAACTAGAAGCAAAAGCGCCTACCTAAGAAGACAACCATCATAGTTGCATCAATCTTCTACAATATTAGAACCAGAACAAATAATAAGAAAATAAATCATTTTAATATGTATTTTAGACACAGACAAACATAACTTACATTTAGATGATCTACGAAATTAATTGCTGAAAATGACCGCTGTTTTCACGAATACATAAGTTCACTCTTTTTTGTACTGAGCTAGTAGCAGCCGATAATTTTCTTGGATGGACATCATTTAAAATCCTTGTTAATACATCTTTCAGCTCCTGAATACTGTTGTATTTCTTTTTGTATAGGTACTTAGTTTTATAGGTGGCCCAACAGAAAAAAATTGAGAGGCGTTAGATCGGGGCTGCGAGGTGGCTACTTAGTTGGGCCATTCGTACCTATCCACTGTGACCCGAACTGCCTATTCGAACTGGAACACGTAAGGCGGCTGTTGTGTGGTGGAGCCCTGCCCTGCTGAAAATAAACTTTTCGCAATTCTGACTAGAGCCATTCATCTAACTGGTTTTGGAGATTCTCTAAAATGACATCATTATCCACGGCAGAACTAAGAGTACCTTCATGAACACTAACACCAACAGTTATAAGAGAATCGAACTTGGTTGTGGCTCTCCCAAACTGTGAGAGGGTTTTCTCTAAACCAATAGTGGTAATTTCGTCGGTTGTTCATTCCGTTAATTGAAAAATTTGTTTCGTCTGACCATATTATGTAGTCAAAAGTTCGTGATCTCTACTTATTTTTCTCCTAAGCCATCTGCAAAAGGTAACTTCGAACATTGTCAGCTGGATGTAATGCTTGAACTATGCGCCTCTGTCGATAGAGTTACCCGTGTTTTTCCAATGTCTTTAATACAAGTGACTGGGAAACACCCACTTCAAGAGCGACATATCGGGACGATATCCCTGGATCAGATTCCACATAGGTTAAAATAGCAATCTCCGTGTCTATGTCCGGTATATGTGGCTGCCGCACTAACTTATTTTTGAATGAACCATATTCTTTGAGATTATTCAAAAGGTTTGTAACTACCTCTCTTGATGGTACTTGTCGTAATGGATATTTATTCGCGTACCACACCAACGCAGATTCAGTGTTCCTATTATTTACAAAATACGCTTCAATTAAGTCCAAACGTTTGCGATTTAAAGACATTTTTAACAAGAAGTACTTAAGTTACAACTAACAATCTAGAAATTTCTCAGCACAAACATAATAATGACCTGAATCGAATTCGAAGTTTGAAATTATAACTTTTTTTCACTTACCTACTTTTTCAGCCAGTATTCTTTATAGCGGATCTACCCATAATAATGAGGGCTAATTTAGAGATAGGTATGACTCTTTTTCCGAAATGTATGGATTTTTTTTTCGATTTCTGACATTTCTAGTACTCAAAAACCTCAGTCGGTCCAGTAGAGACTTTTGATCCTTTTATGAAACAGGATCGATTGGCAATCAATCCTGTTTCAATAAAAAAAAAATTGTTTAAAATTTTCTTGCTGACTGTAACTTTTTTCCAAAATCTGTAAATGTGGTTCAGGATATCTTAGAAAGTTATGGATAGTGTCCTAAAAGCGTATTCCTGTAACAATAACGGTTAAGGGTCCGCCCTTACTGTCCGGTCTCAAAAATTCACTCTGTATAGACATATAATAATGAAAGTGAAGTTATTTTGTTTGTTTATAATACCTGAATGATAGCTGTACTTGCGCTTAGAACTTATCGCCCTAATCATATTCTGATGTTCTGTATCATATTTAAAAAAAAGTACTCCAACAGAACATTAAACGCCAAAACTTGACTAGCTCAAATTACTATGTACGAATATGTACTGTGTAGCTAATATAAATAAATAAATATAAATATTTCGGACATCTTACACACAACATCATCTAGTCCCAAACTAAGCAGAGCTTGTTTTATGGATACTAGACAACTGATATAAGAATACTTAAACATATAATATTTTTTTGTAAATACATACACATTATACATACTCGTATGAAATGTTATTTATTTTATGCTTTGCCTAGGTATTCTACACAATGCCCAATGTGCAGACAGTCATGTGCAATGAACGGGAACAGTTCAAAGACTCTTTTAGAATAATACGCTAATTATAAGCTAATTTTAGATTTTTTTTTAAATTCTAATTTTAAGCTAGAATAAGCTATGTTACTATAAAGTTTTATCCAAATCCGTTCAGTAGTTTTTGCTTGAAATTGCAACAAACATACATACATACAAACAAACCTTCACCCCACCATAAAAGCAAAAAAAGGGCTTCAGAGAGATGAGAGTATAATAGAAAATTAGTGGTTAAAATATACGAGTATTTGTGGATCACACAAACATTTGGTCCGACCCGGAAATCGAACCCGAAACCTCAATCACAGCAGTCGCATGAGCTGCCACTGCGATATCGAGATAGTCATTCTGAGTATGTATTGATTGAATCAGCTTTGAACATAAATAGCGGTACAAATTGGTCCAACTTTTACTGGCTCAATACCCTTTAAAAAAACTTTGTCAGAAGAGGAGACCTAGAGAGATGCTTCTGCATCATTGGGCCTCCGGTCTTGCACTCATCTATAAAATATGATAGCACGCATGCTGTTTTAGGTTGGTCTTTTGTAAGTGGGCAGTGCCGCCGTACAGAAATGAGCGTAGCACCAATGTCTTGGATCCTGAAAAGGAGGGAAAACGACATTATTATAGCTGTATTTCTACTGAATATAGGCCATAAATAAATATATCGGACATCTGACAACTACCTTTAGTCCAAAAATAAGGAGAGCTTGTACTATAGGTAGTAGATAACGGCTATAAATACATATATATATACTACATATTTTGCACAAACATCATCATCAACAGCCTTGAATAGTCCACTGATGGACATAGGCCTCTCCTTAGAAAGGAGGTTTTGGCCTACTATACCACGCTGGCCAGACGGGTTGGTATAGGGTTGGTTTCAAGTTTTCCTTCTCTTTGCATTGATGTTGTCTTACGTAGTTTATCCCTTAGTCGCCTTTAACGACACCCGCGAGATGAATAGGGGTGGTGACACTTTGTTTTCTAAATCCGTCACCATACGGACATAAAAACACAAAAAACACCCAAACTCCGAAACAAATATTTGCAGATCATACAAACTTTTGGTCCAACATCATACAAACCTCTGATCATACAAAATTTTCATGGTCCTAGACATCTTGATAAGCAGCGGCATACGCTAACCACTAGACCAACAAGGCAGTCAAGTAAATCAATAGTTGTTTATCTTATTAATAAAGAACACTAATATATTTTAAAGTTTTTAACTGTAAACGGGACTTGTGCACAATAGAATTAAAAAGGTTACGTTCGAATCGTCGGAAAGTAGAAGGTATCGTAACCTTTTTAATTGTATCGCGAATAAGTCCCGTATACAGTAAAAAACAAAGAGTATGTGTAAAAGTCGCGAAAAAACAGTAATATATTAAAGTTTTAGCCTCAGCTTTTAAGCTCTGCGTTGATGAAACAACAACAAACACATTTTCCTTATCCAAACAACTCACTTGTCACCAAGATATTACCGGGATGTCTTTCGAGTGACAGAAGTCGCGTGAGATTACGTTTGTCATGTGTAGCGATACCCACAAGTGCTGCAGGCTACGTTGGAGCAATTTCGCTTGCGATACGTATATTAAGCAGTAACTTCGTCAGGAAACGTACAAGTGAATACAGACCTTTATCTTTATCCAACAGAGTTTTTTTTAATGTAGGAGCTGTCAAAATAGCTCTACTCTGCCTGATGGAAAGTATGAGTAGAAACCAAGAGTGTTGGTCACCATCCTCACTGCAAAAGTGGACAATGCAACATGATGATTCATACTATGGCGGCCTGGTGAGATGCTATTTCACGTCCCACTCAAAGGATCCATGATCATAGTCGGAAGGAAACACGTGCTCTGGTAGTTCCAGCCCCCTAGCCATGTTGCAAACGTTTTAAGACTGCCTTTTTGCTCTAGTGGTTAGCGTATGCGGCTGCTGATCAAGTCTCGGGTTCGATTCCCGGGTCGGACCAATATTTGTGTGATCCATAAATATTTGTTTCGGAGTCTGGGTATTACAAAATATTAGCCAAAAAGGTTGGAGTTTAAAAATTATGAGAGACTGTTGGAGTTGCAATTCACAAACCTGTGAATATCGCTAAGCCTAAGTCGTGTTGTTGCACTTATCTTGCCCAATGGTTAGTAATGAATAGGTAGTTATTTAAACATATATTAAATCGTAAAAAAATACCAATATGCTACGTGTCGTAGACCCTCTACGCCACGTAGCTTTTATTAAAACGAACGCCTCTAGTCTCTTGTTTGATTGACTAATGAGTGACATTAGCAAATCAAACAAGATACTGTGTCAGAGATTGCAGAATGCAAAACGTTTGCAACTTGATTACGGAGGTCAGGTGGTTGGTTTCGAGGGATTTCTTTTCGAGGGTACACCTGGTTCCTCGGCTTATATTACCCAAGACGAAGTGCGGCTATCGGTTTGAGTCCGACATAGCCATCAATTGGTGGTTTCGGGCGAGATTTCTGCACATAATAAATTAAAAAAGGGGGCAGGTGGTTACAAGTGTCCTTATGTTACTAAGCATCGGATTAATTGTCTACTTGTTTGTCCCTACGGAAATAAACATCGGTCAACTAGTCAAAAACGGCAACCTTAACGAGGTACAGGTTCGAATTGCCTGTAATGATTTATTATTTACATTTTTTTATTTAAATCACACTGAACGAAACAATACGTTACTTTGAAAATGGAACTTTTTCGTTTTACATTAAAACTTTTTGAATACGTCGTAAAAGAATGGTTTATCACAGAATTGTCCTGTCGTCATTCATCATGGAATGCTGGGAACATTGACCTCGACTTATGTAGATGTTTGCGAAACCTGCGAAATTCACGCAAATGGGCCTCTTACAAGATTTATAGGTATTCTACAGACGAAGTCAAATTGAACTTGAGTTCAGTGAAAAACATTTTGTGCGCATGCGTGGCGCCGACCAATGCTGTTCCCCTGTCAAGACAGTGCGTGACGGTCTCACTCGAGACGATAGTGAGGAGACATATCGATGAGCCTTATCCCGTCACTCGATGTTTGGTATACAACATTAAGTGATCATAAAAAGGTTATAGTGATGAAAATGTAAAAAACATTTGTGTTCTTTTTTCTCTTGTTCTCTTCATTTATAAAATGTAGTCAACTTATTTGAAATGAGATTAAATTTAATTTGATAGATAAATTAAAATACGGTGTTAAATTTGTAACTTAGTACACTTCTTGTGATAAAGCTTATTCACATAGGTACACTACAATGTTCTTTCGCAATAAACAACACAACAGTAATAAAACAACTACAAACACTTTATTACAGTGTTTATTTGTTTGATGCGTACAGAACGTGTGGTATTGTTTCGATAGCGAACATTATAGCGAACAATAAAAGTCGAGTCTGGGGCACGTCCCTAATGGCAAATTTCACCGACGTTCAGTGTGATAAAATGTTTGGGACAGGCGGAGGGAAGCGCGCTGCTCCGCGTCACACTCCCGCCAACCAAATATTCAAATTTGGAATTCATAAACCCTAAACTAATTTTAAAATTTCAAAATCGTGTTCTTAAAAATATAAAGTGAATATTTTATTTTTAATTAATATTTTAATTCTTTTTTTAAACTTTGAAACTGAGGGATTTCGCGTTGGGTTTGTGCAACTTTTTCAAATATTCTAAAACTGACGATTTGCGTGTTAATTCTTATTAAAACTTGAAAAATGTGATAAATAAGTTAAAGTAAAGAACTGTGCCTGCAATTTCGGGCCTGCAAAGTCTCATATAAGGTAAGTTTTAATGTACTTCCGAGTTTAATTCCGTTATTGGAAAGGTTTATGAAGTTTTTGGTGAACATAATTGTTTTGCATTCGTAGGTATACTGATAGGTTTATGTTCGCGCTAATGTTGTTTGTTTCAGTACAGTATTTTGAATCCGGAAGACGTTACATTTATCACCTAATTATACAATAATGTTTTATTTTTAGCTCCGGTTTTTATAATTGTTAAATTTTTCAATCATTTTTTCTAATAGATTTTTAATTTATAATCAAACATTTAAACATAAGAAATGTTAGATACAAGTTTTTTCATTTAGAAATACGAAACGAATTTTACAGTTAAAATTTTCCACATTTATCCTTGAAAAATCGCTTTTTATCTTATAAGCCTAATATCCAATATCATCGTGGAATCAATTAGCGAGTACCACTTAAAAGACACAATCCCGTTTTATAAAGTCTTATAAAAGCTGTAAGGAGTGAATTACGCTCCCTTCCCTGTATTTTGTAGCTTCATTACCACCTTTATTAAACATTTTAATTTATTATAAAGATTGTTTTAGAGTTAATAAAATAAAATAAATAAAATAAGCCTTTAATGCTGGTTAACAGAGTTTTAAACTACTTAATTTAAAAATATTCAACATAAAACTTAGACTACATAATATATTATTTACTGACTCGGCTTCCCTTCTTTCCAGCTTGTCTTTCGACAAAGGCCTCCTCTAAGGCTTTCCACTCGTCTCTGTGCTTTGCTATGCGTAACCATTCCGGTCCAGCTACTTTCTTTAAGTCGTCTTCCCATCGCTGATTCTGTCTTCCCCTGCTTCTTGTGTTACCCCTTGGGTACCATTCTGTAATGATTCTAGTCCATTTCTCGTTCTTTTCTCTCAACATGTGCCCTGTCCAACGCCATTTCAGTTTTCTGCAAGTTGTTTGCACTTTTGTAAACTTAGTCTTTCCTTGGATTCTTTTAATCTGTATTTTATCTCTTCTTCTCACCCCAAGTACGTTTCTTTCTATCCCGTTCTGACAAATGTTTATTTTGTTTTGTTGCTTTTTTGTTAAGGCCCAAGTTTGACATCCGTATGTCAGACATGGCAGAATACAAGTGTTAAACACCTTTCGTTTTTCCGACATTGGTATTTCTTTGTTTTTCATTACTTCGCTCAACGACCAGAACCTCTTCCAAGTATTCGCTATTCTTCTCTCGATTTCTTTCTGCATGCCTTCAGATGTTGATACTAGTTGCCCCAAATAGACATACTCAGATACATATTCTAGTGGCTGATTATTTATTTTTATAATGTCTTTTTGGACAGAATTAGTCATTATTTTTGTCTTTGTTATATTCATCGTAAGGCCAGCTATTGCACTTTGATCTGATAGTTGACGTATCATAATTTCTAGCGTCTTCGGGCATTCGGAGAAAAGTATTAGATCGTCTGCGAATCTCAAGTGACTCAATTTCTCTCCGTTGATGTTAAGTCCGAAATTGTCCCAATCCAATCTCCTAAGGATCATCTCCAATACCGCTGAGAAGAGCTTCGGTGAAATAGGGTCACCCTGCCGTACACCTTTTTCGATTGGAAACTCCTCTCCTGACCTTTCCAATTTTATTTGGGCCGTACTTCTTTCGTATATGATTTTTAGTATACGTATATACTTTCTTTGTACCCCTTGTTGTTCTAATGATTCCCAAATATAGTGGTGTTCTAAGGAATCAAAGGCTTTGGTGAAGTCAACAAAACACAACCAGTATGTTTTGTTATATTCTGAGTATTTCTGGAGTATTTGTCGCAAGACGTGAATGTGATCAATGGTCGAAAAGCTGCTCCTAAATCCCGCTTGCTCTTTTGGTTGGTTTTCATCGAGGATACTAGTTAGTCTAAAGAGTATGACCTTTGAAAATATTTTATATATATTAGACATTAAGCTTATCGGTCTATAATTATTAATGTCTCCTTTGTCTCCTTTTTTGTGTAACAAAACTATTATTGATTTGGTCCAATCGTCTGGTATAATTTCACTTTTTATTATTTCATTGAATATATTAGTTAGTTTCGGTACGATCTCTGGCATAGATATTATAAGTAGCTCGTTGGTAATATGATCGGATCCAGGTGCTTTTCCTAACTTCTGTGAAGTAATAGCTCTTTCTGTTTCTTCCTTCAGAATCGGTGGTATGGGTTCGGTATCTTCTGTATCATGGATCTTCGTAGTTGTATTTAGTTTATTAACTTTGCTTTTGTACAGTTTCTTATAGTATTCCGTTGCGATATTTATTATGTCAGTTCTTCTACTGACACATTTTCCTTGTTTATCCTTTATATTTGGCATCCAGTTCTTCTTTGTTTCTAATTCTTTAAATGCTTTCTTTACTCCGCCTGTTTTCATAATGTGATATGTAAATGTGTTTGTCCTTTTTTTCTGTCGATCTTTTCTTATACTTTCATTAATCTTTTTGCTTAAGTCCGAAATTTCTTTGCGTATCTTCTTGTCTTTGCTACATTGTAAAAGCATTTTCCTGTCCTTAATTAGTTTAGTTGTTTCGGTGGATAGTGTCATTTTTTTATTTGTATATGCTTTACGGGCTTCATTTCTGAGCAAATTCACAAATTCGTTGTATTTCTCCTGAATTGTCTTATTACATTCTTTTGCTTCTCCCCTATCTAGTTTTTCTTTCAAGTTATTCCTTAAATCCTTTTCATTTCTAATGTTCAGATAATGCTCTGAATCTGTTTGTAACCTTCGACTTTTCTTTTTATGTGTCCCTCGTAACGTCGCACGAATCATTTTGTGGTCTGAGTTAAAATTTAATCTATGAACATACGACATGTCTTTGAACATTTTCGGTCTATTGGTCATTATGTAATCGATTTCGTTTCTGTACAGTCCGTTTGGGGAAGTCCATGTCCATTTCTTGTTTTTCTTCTTGTTGTAGAAACTGTTCAAGATACTTAGTTTATTTTCTATAGCAAAATTTACTAATCGCTCTCCGTTTTTACTCCTGTTACCATGACCGTATTTTCCCACAGTGTACTCTTCGCCTTCACGGCGTTTCCCAATTTGTCCATTAAAATCTCCCATTATTATCACATTTTTATGAGCGCTTTCTATAGTGCTTCTTAATTTCTGGTAAAAAAGTTCAATTTTTTCTATATCTTCTTTTTTGTATGCCTCAGTCGGTGAATAAGCTTGAATAATTGACCATGATTCATCGCTGCCGTTTTGTATGGGTAGTTTGATATTTAGAATTGCAATTCTTTCACTAATTCCTTTCAATTCTTCTATTCGCTTTGTGTATTCCTTTTTTATTAAAAATCCAACTCCATATTGTCCAATTGTTTCCCCTTTGTAATGTAAAATATACTCTCCGTGGTCTTCTATTCCTTCCCCTAGCCTTCTCATTTCGCTTACTCCTATTATGTCCCACTTGATTTCGCTGATCGCTGATTCTAATTCGATGAGTTTCTCTGGGGTTCTTAATGATCTTGTATTAAGTGATGCAATGTTTATGTCATAATTTTTATTTCTTTTCTGGTTTTCTAGCCTTAGAGGGTGTTGGTCATTTTCCCCCACGATGACCAGTCGGCTTGGGGGAGGGTGTGTTATTGTTGTTATAGGTAATTTTGTTACTTTATGTTGGTGTGCTTTCCGGTTGCCGAGATTTAGTTGCTATTGTTGTTTGTTCGTAGGGATGCTGGTGAGTGAATTTGATCTATTTCTCATCAAATCAAATGCGTTAGTTCTATGAGTTTTTAGAGATGTGGTGATTGGCTGTTTTTTAGGTTGTGAGTTAGAGGAATGTGGTGACGAAGAAAATTCCCGTTTCCTTTTTTCATTAGTTGTTTCATTCCCCTTCACTACAATCTTGTCATATTTCAAAAACGCTATTTTCCCTTTATTTCTTTCTTCTATTAGCTCCGTCTGTAATGCTTTTCTTTTAGCTAAAACTTCCTTGGGGTAATCTTCGGTGATATAAATCTTCACAAGGTCTTTCCTTTTCCTCATTATCTCTCTTTTTTTCCATCCGTTCACGAAGGAAACCAGGACTGGCCTTGGTTTCTTCCCCTCTCTATTTCTATTCCCAATTCGGTAAATTTTGTTTATTCCATTTTCGTCGATACCAATTTTTAAATCTTTTTCAAATGTTTGCTTTACATTATTTATTAATTCAAGTGTTGATTTCTCCATTTCGTCCATGCCAAATATTATGATATTATTATTTCTCTTTTCTCTTTGTAAATATTCTATCTCTTTTTGCTGAACCTCTAGTTTTAATTTCAAGCTTTTATTTTCTTCTATAATTGGGATTAATTTGTCTTCCATTCTAGACAATATATTATTTGTAATAGACTCAGTAAGTTCTCTGGATTGATTTTGCATTTCTAATTTCATGTTTTCAAACAAGAGTTGGAACTGAGTATCCATTATATTATGTTTGCGTAAGATGAAACGTAATGATAGAATATGGTAGAAAATTATTTCTAGCGCTTGCAACACTGGGATCTTTGGCTGACAGTGTCTGTCGGCCGAATGTCAAAATAATAGTAATGTCTGATGGTTTAATGACTGACCTTGAAATCGTTGTTACTATTTTTTCTTGTATCCTGTGATTTACTTCGCAAGTTTCTGCTTCCGTATGAGCTCCAACGCTCTAATAATGTGTTGTTGTTATTATAACACAGTTTTTAAGATATTTAAGTGGTTATTAGTATTTTTCGCGACTAAAATGTGAACGCTGATGTTGTCACTTAGACGGCCGGAACAAATGAGTTAATGACGGGCCATTAATTTTCGATTATTCTTGATGGTTTTGGGGAATTGTGGCTTGAGTCTTTGTCATAAGCCTATT